>CM057831.1:27314870-29714870 GCA_030068075.1 Paguma larvata
ATTGTCTGGCAATGCACCTGGAGGAGACAAAGCGGTGACTTCACCACTTCCTTCAGCTGCAGCTCCTCCAAGTGCTCCAGAGGTGTAAGGAGACTTCCTGCCTGCCTTTGAGGGATGGTGCAATTATGCAGGCAACTGACCCCAGCAAACAAACCCTGTGTTTTTCCACTTCTGTGAGTCAGATGCAAGATCTGGACCAGCCCAGAGATGACTGTTCCTCCTGGACTTCAACCTCGGGAGATTAAATATCACCTGGTGTGTAGGGTTGTAGCCTCTGTAAGATCAAACGTTTTGGCTAGTAAGAGTCAGGCACAGCCAGTTGCTTACGTATGTGCATGTACCATGTGACATGTGTATGGATAATCCAGACATCTAGGAGGCCCTAAAAAGTCACACAGTGTCCAGACAGTCACACCGATGGCATGGCTTTGCATGCAGGTGCAGCCCTCAGGCATGGCCTCATAACTTCTTACTCTCTTCTGTGCTGCCTTGTAAAAAGTTACGCTGCAGGATGGCTGGAACATAGACCATGGAAGGTAGGAGGTGGTTGCTCTTACAGGAGACACATGCTGGCAGCAGTGACATGAGCAAGAGATAGGGGAACTGAGCAGGAGATTCAAGAAATAAAAAAGCCAGTAGATAGGAACAGGCGGTGTCAGGGCTACTTTCTTGGGAATCTCATTCCTTTCTTGTTCAATGAGCCATGTCATGGCCTTGCAGACATGTGTGTCAAAGCCCCGGTGGGACCTGGGAGTGCCCAGGAGTCTCTACTATGTGCTCGTAAGCTATAACTGAAACTTGTGTCCTTCTCCCCTCTGAGGAGCAAGGGTATCAATGGTCCCTGCAAATTACATCCTAGGTCTTCCCAGTTGCAAAGAAATGACACTGGGGACCCGGCTTCCCGATGCAGTACTTTCTGACCTCAAGCTCTCTCCTCATTGGCAACCTGGTACACTTTGTAAATAGGGCTCATGTTTGCTACTTCAGATGCATCGAAGTTAATAAGATAAAATAGGGTCCTTTCATACATTAGTTGACATCAAACCCAATTAGATATTTCTGAAAATCCGAGCTGACAGAGAAGGTTGCTCGCACTAGTGAGTTTTCCAGAA
Source organism: Paguma larvata (assembly GCA_030068075.1). Lineage (NCBI taxonomy): Eukaryota > Metazoa > Chordata > Mammalia > Carnivora > Viverridae > Paguma > Paguma larvata. The sequence goes on from CM057831.1 coordinate 27,315,983, forward strand.
AATGAGCCCTGACCCATGGAGCAGCAACTCAAATATTCATCTTGTAGTGGAGACCCTCCTGTAAGTTCCTCTCCCGTGGCTGTGTCAGGTCTCTTGCTGCTGCCAAGTGGCGATCAGCTCCAGGGTTGGCCTCCTCTCTATGACTTTGTACATGGCCTCAGCAAAAGCAGATGGGCTGCTGCCATGGAGGCTGGAACGGGGAACTAATAGCATCTGATCCCAGATAGAATTTCTAAGGGGATCCAGTATGCAGAGCAGAGCCACCAGGTACATGGTGCTGATGTAGAGAGATGTCCATGGTTTTGGAACAACCCCCGAACAACTTCCCCCATCCCACCTCCTCCTGCCACCAGCAGATACTGAGAAATTCCATTATCAGGTGAGTGAGGAGCATCAGCCTGGGACGTGGAGGGCAGCAGTTTTCCCCAGCTCTGACCGCTCCCCACTGTGGGCCTATCCATGGCAGCATCAAGACATCTTTGGCCTCAACCACTGTTTCAGGAAAACACTTGAAAAATCGAATCTCAGCATTTATTTCCAAGATTCCAAGCCACATCTTAGGAAGGAAAGATCAATGACAATGCAAACAGAGCCTCTCAGCCCAGCCCTGGTCTCCAGTCTTAAGGACCAGGGGTCCAGAGGGAAGGAATCCTGGAGTTGGGGGAGACAGTCTCTCTACAGCGTTTCACCCACAGTGGTGTCACTTTTTTGACTTATCCCCCTTCAGCCTACAGATATCCAACAGAATATGTGGGCTTTCTGGAAACTTGAAGGCTCTAGTGGGTGGTGGGGGAATTCTAGGCCTGTGGTTTTGAGGAAAGATGCCCCATGGTTAAGACCTAACGCTTGAGTGTTCTGGGAATGGGCCAGCTGTAGGTGTATTCAGAGGTCATGGACAATGCTCAGGGTTCTGTGGTCAGTGGTGGGCCTGGGGTCAGTGGGCCCCCTGCAATGCCCCTCCTACACAGAGTGGGACTTTTCTGTCTCTGTAACTCCAGTGACTGGCTGGGGACTGCACCACTGTAGGCGCTAAGGAGATGTTAAAAATCCAATATTAGAACTAGGCCAGCCCAGTGCCCTGCTCCCCACCCCCCACACTATTCTGCTATCCCCCTTGAGGCCTGCTTGGCACCATGCATCTGGAGGACCAGTGCCTGGGCAGAAGCAGTGCCCATCAGTGGTCAACAAGAATTCCTTGAATGCCTGAGGTGTTAGGGAACTGGTCTTGATCCCAGTGTGAAGGCTGAGGAGAATTGCTAGGGTGGAGGTGGGGTTGTCACAGTGAGTAAGGCAAGGGATTGGGTTCAGTGGCTGGAATCTCCAAGATTCTGACACTTGGAGGGGCCCAGAGATGGTGTTTGTGGGTAAGGTGTGCACCTGTGTCGCGGCCAGCGGGACAATTTCTCCGACAGGGTTGAGGGTAAGGAGATGGAAAAGGGGAGAGAAGATTAAAGGTGGGGAACAGGAGGAACACCAGGAGCCATTGCACCAAACGGTCATTCTTTATTTTGCAAGTTCAGCTTATATACAGTATAGCAAGTCATGACATAATTGCATCAGGATTTTTAGGACAAGTTCCTCAAGGGTGACTTAAGTTCCTTACTGTTCGTTCCTCCTTGGAGCAAGGAGCCCTCGATCCCCTGGGGTAAGCAGGTTAGGCATGTAATGTGACATTGACTCAGGGTCACGGGAGCCCTGGGTCCCTGGAGGGTACCAACTGTACCCTGGCGCGCCCTAAGGCACCGCTCCTGAGAACAACCAAGGGAGGGTTGGGAAGCCCCGGTTGGTTGGCGGAGTCTGAGAGCCGTTGCTCGATCAGTTAACCCCTGCCTGGCTCAGGGCTCCCAACACACCTGTCACCGCATTTTGTCCCTCTCTGGCCCACGTCTCAGAAGGGAGGGTCCCCTTGCAGGCAATCTCTGATGTGTCTGATGACCAAAGCGTCACCTGGAGCACATACTTGGGCAAGGGGTTCCCCATCAGGATTCTGACCCTGAACCATGAGGTGCATGTGCAAACTGGAAGACCCCTCTCCAGGACAGCAACCTCAGTCAGGACTGAGAGAAAAAGCCCCCTGGCATGGAAGTGAGTGCTTGGTCCTCGTGCCCTCAGAACAGGGCCTTTGGTGTGCTGTTGTCCATCACTTCCCCGCTGTCCAGTCCTTGCCTCTCCCCACAAGGGCTCTTGTAGGAAAAGCTCTTTGGGGTTCGTCCCTTTCAATTTCCTTCTTCCTTCCCTCATTGAGGAGGGTTCTGAAGCACATTCTCTTGTTCCCCTCTGAAGCCATTTTTTCACCACTGGAAACATCACCAGGAGACACCTGAGCCCAGTGTTGTCTTTGCTGGTACTTAATCAGAGGAGCTCAGGATGAAATAAGAACCACTGCAGGTCCTGCCAGTGTCCCCACTGTGAATGAATCCCATCAGGACATCAGGGCTCATTGACTTCAGGGCAGCCTTGCCCTCCATACCAGTGCTCCTTCTTCCTCTCAGCTGTTGTGGGTTTTTAGTTAGTTGCTGTGTGTGGCATGAGATAGGGGTCTGGTGTTCTGCTTGGGGCTGTCCTGTTTTCCCAGCACCATTCATTGAAGAGACTGTCCTTTCAGCATTGTGTATTCTTGACTTCTTTATTGTGAATTAATTGACCACATATGTGTGCATTTGCTTCTGGGCTCTGTATTCTGCTGCATTGGTCTTTCTGTCTCTTAGCCCATAGCACACTGTATTGGTTACTATAGCTGTATGATATAGTTTCAGATCAGGGATTGTGATGTCTCTTGGTTTGTTCTTCTTTATACAGATTCTGTGGCTATTCATGGTCTTCTTTGGTTTCCTAGAGCTTTAAGGATTTTTCTAGTTCTGCGCAAAATGGTTCTAGAATGTTGATTGTGAAGGATTACACTGAATCTGTATATCACTTTGGGTAAAATGGACAATTCTATAATACTCATTTTTATAATCCAGGAACACATAATATCTTTCCATTTGTTTGGTATCTTTCTCAATTTCTTCATCAATGTCTTATTTTCATGGTATAGGTTTTTCATGTCTCTGGTAAAGGTTTTTCCTAATTGTCTTCTTAACTTCTTATGATGGTCCATTGTAATGATTTTTGTATCTTAATTTTGTATCCTACAATTTCACTGAGTTTGTTTAACTTTTTATGTTTCTTTCTTTCTTTTTGTGGAGGGATGTGGTTTAAGATTGGAAGTCAAAATGGCATGTTCCTACCATATCCTAGGTCATCCACAACATCCACAGCATGGTGGCCACTAATATAAGTCTTTATATGTTGCATCTTGTGAACTGTGTCCAGGTGGGGTTTGACCTCCATCATGAAGTTTGATGTGTTCTACACTTTTCTGGTATGTTACTGATATAGTTGTTTTGAGAAATAATGTAGTTTCCACGAATTTCCAACATATAGAAAGCCTGCAATAGCAGTAGAAATACTCTTTATCTCTACACTCAGCTTCGCCAGCTGTCGTTTTACACGGTTGCCACTTCTTACGACATACTTGTTTGTTTTTTACTCAAAACAGGGCACCTTCCCCAGCAACTGTCATAGAACTCCCAAACAGGGAAATCATTATGGTTTCCTCATTATAATCCAATCCACAGGCACTTCACCTGTCATCACCTGCCCAAACTCTGTGACAATGACTTCTGTTGTGATCTGCTTTACTCTTCCTGAGACTTTCACTCACTTCACAACCATGATGGATTTAGAGATCCCAATCTGGGCAGCATTTTCTGTGTGGATTCTGTAATTTAGTATGTTTTCAGTCTTCGTTCATTTTTTTGACATGTTTTAGTACTTCAGTCATGACTTTAATTGCGGTTCAATTTACAAAACATAATAGTGACTTAAAAAGATTTTTTTAAGTTTTTTAAATATTTATTTTTGAGAGGGAGAGAGAGAGAGAGACAGCATGAGTAGTAGAGGGAGAGAGACAGCAGAGAGAGAGAGAGAGAGAGAGAGAGAGAGAATCTGAAGCAAGATCCAAGATCTGAGCTGTCGGCACAGAACCCAACACAGGGCTCAAACCCAGGAACTGTGAGATCATGACCTGAACTGAAGTTGGACGCTTAACCAACTGAGCTACCCAAGCGCCCCTAAAAGATTTTAAGTCTACAGTTGTGTATACCACTAAGTGTATTCCCAATGTGCACAAATCCACCACCTTCCACCTTGAGATGTTTAAATTTTGACCCAGTGAAAGTTTGTGTACATTAAACATTAACTCCCCATTTCCCTTTCCCCTCTACCTGGCAACCATATTTTACTTTTTGTAGGTGAATTTGATTATTTTGGATACCTTAAACAAGTAGAATATTATAATATTTTTTTTCTGTGATTGGATTATTACCTTTACATAGTGAATTGAAGGTTCATCTATATTGTGATATTAAACAGAACTTTAGTCCTTTGCATGACTGGGTAATATTCCATTGGGTGTACATCACTCTTTCACCCTTCAATGAACACTTCGGTTAGTGTCCTTTGGTAAGCTCAGCCTTTTGGTAAGCTTAGCCTTTTGACTATTGTGCATCATGGTGCTATGAATTTAGGGGAAGAAATACAGAGTGAGTCCCTGCTTTCAAATATTTGGGCTTAATTCTATTAAGGTATATTAATATTAAGACATTATTAAGGTAATATTAAGGTATATTCTATTAAATATATTAATTCTATTTTTAAGATTTTCTGGAACCCCTCCATTCAGTTTTCCTCAGTAGCTGCACAAATTTATTTCATTTCTTGATATGTTGGAAGAACATTTCAGTTTTTGAATCTACCCCATGTTGTGTATTCATTTACTCTTTGTGACCTATTTGCATATTTTGTACCATTTTCCAACTGTGAATAGTATTGCTATGAATATTTATGTTGGCTTTGGTTATGATTATGGTTCTGGTTCATGATGTGTGGATCATGGTGTATGGTTTATAGATTATGGCTTTAGGATTCTATTGTTTAATAGTGTACAGCTTTGGGTTTATGGCATATGGCTTTTTGGTCATACACCCTTATGATTTGGGGGTTTTTGTGTGAGGAGGTGGGAAGAAGAATATTATTGGATTTGAGATGAAATATTTTTTATGGATGAGTGGATGAGGGGTTGAGCTGGTGGGTGTTTGTGGGGGGAGGGTTTAGGAGGTTCACTGGGTGGTGTGTGGGGAGCTAGTGTGTTCAGAATTTGCAGGGTAATGGTTTAAGGGTGAGTGAGTGAGGGTTTGAGAGGGTAATGGTTTAGGTGGTGATGGTATTGGGTGTGGATTTAGAAGGTCTTGGGGATGATTGCTTATTAGTTGAGAGATTAGAGGGATCAGGTGGTAATGTTTAGGGAATGAGGGTTTAGGAGATGAGGATAGGAGTTAGGGTGAGCCTTGGGTCACTGGAGATAATGATTAACGTGCTTTGGCTGGGGCAGTGGAAGATCCAAGGAGAACCCGGTTGTCTAGACGATTCATTAGGGAGAGCACTAGACTGATTAACTGGAGTTTGTGGGTTTCAACCTAAAGGTGGAAGACCTTGAGGGAGCTAGGGGTTAGGATCAGGGTACATTCTGAATTCAGATACGTGGTTTACAGATACTTTCTCCCAGTTTGTGTCTGGTCTTTTGTTTGAACAAGGTTTATCAGGGTAGAAGTTTGAAATTTTTTTTTTATAATAGTTTATTTTCAAATTGGTTTACATATAACAGAAAACTCAGAAATGGACCCGCAAGTATATGGCCAACTAATCTTTGACAAAGCGGGAAAATGTATCCAATGGAAAAAAGACAGCCTCTTTAACAAATGGTGCTGGGAGAATTGGACAGCAACATGCAAAAGAATGAAACTAGACCACTTTCTTACACCACTCACAAAAATAAATTCTAAATGGATAAAAGATCTGAATGTGAGACAGGAAACCGTCAAAATCCTAGAGGAGAAAGCAGGAAAAAGCCTCTTTGACCTAAGACGCATCAATTTCTTACTCGACACGTCTCCAAAGGCAAGGGAATTAAAAGCAAAGATGAACTATTGGGACCTCATCAAGATAAAAAGCTTCTGCACAGCAAAAGAAACAACCAACAAAACGAATAGGCAACCAACGGAATGGGAAAAGATCATCGCAAATGACATATCGGATAAAGGACTAATATCTAAAATTTATAAAGAACTTACCAAACTCCACACCCGAAAAACAAACAACCCAGTGAAGAAATGGGCGGAAGATATGAATAGACACTTCTCCAAAGAAGACATTCAGATGAAATTTATAAAGTCCATGTTATCAGTTTTCCTCTCTTTTGGATTGGTCTTTATCTTTGTGTTTTATTTTTTTAAATATTTATTAATTTTGAGAGAAAGGGGCTGTCTGCACAGAGGTCAATGTGGGGCTGATCTCACCAGTCATGAGATGATGACCTGAGTGGACATCAAGAATCAGAAGCTTAACTGATTGAGGCACCCAGGTGCTGCTTGTGTTGCATTTTATTTCATTCATTCATTTTTTGGTGCAAAAAGGTGATTTTATTAAAGCACGGGGACAGGACCCACAGACAGGACAATGAGGAGAGACTGTTTATATACTAGAGTTGAGGGAGGTAAAGTCTGGGAAGTTTCCAGTGAGATTTTCATATGCTCAAGAAGACTGTGTTAACAGATATTGGAGGCCTGGCTATTGCCAAGCTAAGGTGGTTTTTCTCCCTAGCAAAGCCTTAGCATTAAGACAGTAGGGAGTTCTTGCAGAAACGTTTTACTTTGCCTGCTTCAAGTATTTGCCAATGGGATGCAGGTTGTAAGGAAATTTAATTTTATCTGCCATTTCCTTCTGCCTTTGTTTCCCACATCATTTCCCCTGAACAATTTTGACCCTTCAAATCTTTGAAATTGCTGAGGGTGGAAGGTCTAATCTTCTGTAACTTCCTGCTGAATGGGGATGTAGAGATGTCCCTACCTATGGGTCAACAGTGGCCCATTGGGGAAGGTATTTATAGACAGGAGTTACCACAGGCAGAGGCAGCCAATCCAAGGTAAATAACATATGTGAACCTCCTTTGGTAGACAGGATCATCTGTCTTCTAGAAGTTATGGCTGTGAAGGAGTTTTGGCACCAGGCAGGAGACACCAGAAAAGACAGCAAAATAAGGTTAATATTATTATGAGAAAGATAAGCCTAGAAATAAACAAACCTTTGGTAATTTCCCTCAGTCCATTCCTGTCATTCGAAGAGAGATTTGAGGTCTTCCACTGGTTCCTAGGAGTAACAAGACATGTCGGCTTGCATACTAGATTCCTGTGAGGAAGATACAGGTTTGATTTTTGATATGCGAGTCTATGAAGAATGGCCTTCTAATTTTACTGTAGTGGGAGTACATAATTCAGCCAGGTAAGGGGCCCTTCCATTTTGGAGTTAAATCTGCTGCTGTATTAGAATTCTAATCCTTTAAATACATCGTGCCTCCTGGGTTTATATGGGATGGGTTTCTAGTAACTGTCAGATCAGGTTCAGTAAATGCTATGATTTGCATATTCATTTAGAGATGTATCAATTAACCTGGTCTCAAATGAATAATTAAATAAAGCACTATAGTTTATCCATAGGTCTACAGTGACAAAAGACTTTCCATATGCAATTATTGGAGGAGTCCATCCCATTTTTAGTTGTTTAAACAGTCTTACGCCCATGGGGTCCTGTTACTACTGCACAGAATAACAAGCAAGAAGATTGTCCATACCTGTGCCATTGCGACATTTTTTTTCCAAGTTTATCTCAAGTTGTCCCTTAGGCAAACAACATTATAGACTATCAGAACTAGAATATAACATCCACAAAGGTGCATTATTGAAACATAATTTTTCTCTCAAAAATCCCTCATTTCCAGAGGTAGCCAAATCAAGACTAACTCATTTGTTAAACAAGTCCAGTTTTCACAAGATTGGCCTACTTATTTACATAAGCTCAGCAAGACCAGCGATTGATCATATAGATCTTTAGTGCAAAAAGGTGATTTTATTAAAGCACAAGGACAGGACCTGGGGGCAGGAAGAGCTGCCCCTGTGTTTGCATTTTAAATTTATCTACAGTTTCTAGTGAATTTTGGTATAGGTTGTAAAGTTTGTGTGTACATTTCATTTCATATAGTTTCCAATTAATTATTCCTTAACTATTTTTGGCCAAGTTGGGGGATAGTTGTTTCCACTTTCAATTTCCAAAGTGTAATGGATTCAGCGGGCGGCCAGGAGGGGGCGCTGCCTCCACGGACCTGTAAGCCCAACGTGCCCTGCACTACCTCTACCGCCTGCAGGGGGCGCCGGAGCCCCGCTCCCCGACGACACTCATTCATCCCGCCTCCTGCAGCGACAGGAGCTCGGCTTGCTCAGGATCTGCTGTGGGGCATTCGGGGGAACGTGGGGCCGCAGCCACAGGGACAGGAACCGGTCTCCTCAGCACCTGTTCTGGAGACTTCTGGAGGATGTGGACCTGCGTCCACTCACACAAGAACCCGGTCTCCTCAGTACCCTCTGTGGAAGATTCAGGAGGATGTGGGTCGACGTCCACATGGAAGGTCTCCTCTGGACCCGTCAGGGGAGGAGAAGGTGAGGAGAAACCCAGGCCTGGGAGGAGGACCTTGCGGAGCGGGGACCGCTGAGGGGGTTGGTGTTAAGGGGACTGCGGGGGAAAGGGCCCGGAGTGGCTTCGGGCGCAGTGACGCCTGGTCCTGCGCGGGGCTGTGCGCGTGGTCGTTGGGTCTTCCCTCTTCAGGCTCCAGGGCCTCGGGAGGGCGCATTCATATTTCTGCTCCCCTTCGACTCCATTCCCCGTTCCCGCAGCTTCCTCCCTTTGCGGTTCGGGAGCAGGTGCCGATGGGTGCTTGTGCTTCTGCTTCTCTACCTGCGCGGAGCTCTGCAGGTGGGTCAGGGTGTCTGTTCCGTGTCTGCGACCACACCATTGTGGGGAGCTCAGTGCCGATGGCCCCGGATGTCCAGATCGCTCCAGACAGGACGGACATTGTCACAGGATCGATTCCTCCATGTCCAGGAGCACAGAGTAGCTTCCCATCCCTCCCTTTCTGTCCCCAGTGTCCTGTCCTCAAAAGTAAGGTCTGTCACCTCCTCCCTTAGAATCCTCCTGGGAACTCGGTTCCTTCTGAGGCAGTTGTCACTGGGACCGGCTCTTCATTTCTCTTTCCGATGGGTGGTCTTGAGTGTGTAGATGTGTATGTGGTGTTTGTGTATGGATTTCGGATCCTGAGAGTGTATGTATTGGTTCTGTTTCCCTTAAAAATAACACCTCCAGTTTCCACCGGCAAAAATGGATTTATTTGGGAAGAAGAGAGTATTCCTCCCCCTATGTCTGGTGGATTTCACTCAGCATAATGACTATGGGCTTCAGGCCATGTCGTACCGGGTGTCAGAGTTCCCCCCTCTGTGAGGCCGAGTCCTGTTCCGTCGTGTATAGACGCCATTTTGTTTACTTGTTCATCCGTCAGCGGTCACTTGGGCTGCTTCCATCTTTTGGCTGTTGTGAAGAAGCTGCTATGAATATGGGCACATGAATATCTGCTCAAGGCTTTGCTTCCAACTTCCGGGTGTACGTGTGTGTGGAGGTGGAGTTCTGTGCGAACTTTCTGAGGGACCACTATACTGTTCTCTACAGCCGCACCGTTTTACTTTATTCCTTTATGTGACAGAGTAATACTGCTGTTCACGGGTCTGCCTCAGTTTGTCGATATCCATTCACCCACTGAGGGGCATCTGCATAGTTTCTTTTCAAATTCGGCTATCGTGAATAGTGCTGCTGTGTATGTTTGTGTATGTGCTCTTTTTTTCAAAGAACTCTTCTCACTTCTTCAGGATATACATCTAGGAGTAGAACTGTTGAGCCATGTGATAATTCTGTTTTTTTCTGAGGAAATGCCAAACAATTTACACATAGACTCCACCATTTTACCTTTACACAAGCACCGATTAAGAGTTCCAATTTCTCAACATCTTTGCCAACTTTTGTTATTTTGTAGTTTTCTTCTTTGTAGCAATTTTAGTGCATGTAAAAGGATATCTAACTGTGGTTTGAATCTTCATTTCTATGAGGCCTAATGATGTTTAACATCTTTTCATGTCAATTCGCCATTCGTATGATCTCCCTGGGGAAAGGTATTTAAAAAAAATTTTTTTTTAACGTTTATTTATTTTTGAGAGACATAGAGACAGAGCATGAGCAGGGGAAGGGCAGAGAGAGAGGGAGATACAGAATCTGAAGCAGGCTCCAGGCTCCGAGCCGTCAGCATGGAGCCCAACACGGGGCTCGAACTCACAGACCGTGAGATCTTGACCTGGGCCGAAGTCGGCCGCCTAACTGACTGAGCCACCCAGGCGCCCCGGGGAAAGGTATTTCTAAGTCCTTTGTCCATTTAAGAAAAATTTTTTTGTTGATGAGTTGTACAAGCTCTTTATGTATTCTGTATAACAGACTCTTACCAGACAAATAATGTGAAAATATTTTCTTTCATTTTAGGCATTGTGTTTTAACTTTTGGGATAACACCTTTTGATGTACAAAGGTTTTTAATGTTGAGGAAACTAAATTTACCTATTTTTCTTTCTTTTCTTGAGATTTGGTGTCAGCTTTAAGAGCATTGTTAAACTCTCTGCTCATGAAGATTAATCTCCATTTATTTCTTCTAGCGTTTATAAGTTTACCTTTCACATTTAAGTTTTTGATCCACTTTAAGTTAATGTTTGCATGTGGTGTAAGAATAAGTGTTCAATTTCGTTCCTCTGCACGTGAATAGCCAGTTTTCTAGCACCCTTTGGTGCAAAGCTCATTGTTTCCCCAATGTCATTCTGTCCACGCTTGTCAAAATTCAGTTGACCAAAGAGGAAAGGATTTATTTCTGGGTTTTCAATTAAATCCCACTGATCTGTATATATGTTTTTTTTATGACAGTATCACAGTGTTTTCTTCACTGTTGCTTTATTTGAAGATTTGAAATTGTGAAGTATGAGCTTGTACCTTTGATTTTTTTTCTATTGTTTTATTTTGTGGTGCCTTGATTTTCCGTATGCCCGTTAGGATTAGCTTGTACATGTTTTCTCAGAGGGCTTTGTGAATTTCCCAGGAAATCACACTGTGAATCTATGTTGCATTGTGAACTATCACCATTTAGCAACAGTACATTTTAGATTGTCTTTAATTTCTTAAAGTAGTGTTTTTTACATCTATTCCCAAGTATTTTATTGATGTTGTTACCTAAAGTGGAATGGTTTTCTTAAATTCCACTTCATAAGATCCACTGCTAGTGTATACAAATAAGTGAGATATTTGTGCATCAATATTTTGTCCTGTAACTTTCCTGAATTAGGTGACTAACTCCAATCATTTCTGTTGATTCTTTAGGAAGTTCTTTATAGAAGATGACATCATTTCTGGTTTCTGATTAAATTAGTTCTACCTTTTCCTTTCACCTGTGGATGCCTTTTTTCTTTCCTCCTTGCCCTGGGTAGAACTTTCAGTACGATATTGAGTAATGGGTGAAAAGCCTGGATTTTGGCCTCGTCGGAATATCAGAGGAAACCTTACAGACTTCAAAAGTGAGAATGATATTTACTATACGTTTATTAAACAAATTACCCTTTATTCCTACTTTCTTGGGTATATATCATGAACTAGCATTGGATTTTGTTTAGAGCTTTTTCTTAATTAATATGATCACATGTTTTCATTTAAAAAATTATGGTGTATAACATACACTTTGTTTCAGTGTGTTGAACAACCCTTAAATGTCTGGGGTAGACTTGCTTATGGTGGGCAATACTTTTATGTGCTTTGGTTTTATATTGCTGTCTTCTGTGGAGGATTCTTACATCTGTATTTAAAGGGATACAAAAAAATTTTTTTTCTGGTTTTGTGATGTATCGATGTTATATGACAAGGAAAGGTATTAGGGTTTAAAGAATTATGGCTGTGGCCAGAATAAGTTATGGGGATGATTTGGGATGGGTAAGAGTTATAGATATATTCATGGTTAAGGTGAAAGTTAAAAATAAAGTTAGGCGTTAAGAGTCAGAATCAGGGTCAAGATGAGATGAGTAGAATGAGAGTCAAGGTGAAAGTCAGGGTATAAGGTTGGGGTCATGGTATAAGGTCAGAGTTACAGTAACAGCAGGGATTAGGGTTTATGGTAAGGGTTCAGGGTAACAAATGAGGGGTAGGAGAAAGATGTTAGGGGTCATTTAGAATCAGGATTGGAGTCAGACATAGGGATCAGAGTCAGGTTTTAAGGTGGGGGTTAGAGGGTTAAGGGTTGGGGTTAAGGCTTAGAGTTACAGGTTAGGGTTAGGGGTTAGGGCTAGGGTTTAGGGTTAGAGTTCAGGGTTTAGGGTTAGGGTCAGGATCAGTGTCAGAGGTCAGGGTCAGGACAGGGTTAAGGTTAGGTTTAGGATTAGGGTAGGATTAGAGTTAGGGTTAGGGTAGATCCCAGCAGGCTCCAGGCACTGAACCCCCAAGAGTGCAGTGGTCTCTCCTGAGGGCTGAGGTTGGAGTGCATTGGAGCGTGCTGAACAGAGTTAGTCCTTGGTTTCAAGGGCTAGCCTCTGGTGTGGTCCATGCTTCATGTCCATGAGGGGGTCCTCTTGACCCCCTTTGTGCTGCTCCTTCCTTGCTGTGTAAACACATGGTCATGTTCCACATTCCATGCCAACTAATCCTTCACCGCTTCTGTGCCCTGTGTGCCTGGTGTTCTCAGACCTAGGAATTCAGTCCCCATGGAAAGATAGGCTTGGGTAGGGTTAAGTCCATCCAGGGACGTCTCCAGGGTAGAAGCCACACCAGTCCCTTGATCTCCCTGGAGGGCTGAAATAATCCACCATGAGGGGTGCAGGTCAGGTGGAGGCTTAGGGTTGGAGATAGGGTGAGGCTTCGGGTTAGAGTTGGGGTGAGGGTTTGATCCCAGGAGGCTCCAGGCCCTGAACCCCCAGCAGTGCTGTTGTCTCCCCAGTGGTCCAAGTTGGGGGTGCATGGGAGGGTACCAGTCAAGCTTAGTCTTTGGGCACAAGGGCCAGTCTCTGTTGGGCCAGGCTACAGTTGGTACTTAAGGACCCTCTTTGTGCAGCTCCATCCAGGCTTTGGAAATGGCTTGGTTATGTTCCACGCTTCACGCCAGTTAATCCTGCACTGCATTTTGGCCCAATGTGCCTGGTGTTCTCATATCTTGGAATTCGACCCCCATGGGGAGAGAGCCTTGGCTAGGGTTAGGGTTCAGTCCAGGGACATGTCCAGGGCAGAAGCGACACCAGTCCTGTGATCTCCCTGGAGGGCTGAAATGAGGGCCCATGCACGGGTGCAGGTCAGGTATAGGGTTAGGGTTAGATCTCAAGGGGCTCCAGGTAGGGAAGCCCCAGCAGCGCAGTGGTCTCCCGGAATGGCTGAGTTGAGGGCACATGGGAGGGTGCCAGTCAGGCTTAGACTTTGGGTTCAAGAGCCAGACTGTGGTATGGTCTATGCTTTAGTTGGGCCTCAGGATCCCCCTTGTGCAGCTCCACCCCCGGCTTTGGAAATGGCATGGTTATGTTCCACGGCAGTTAATCCTACACTGCTTCTGGGCCCAATGTGCCTGGTGTTCTCAGATCTAGGAATTCAGTCTCATTGGGGAGAGAGCCTTGGCTAGGGTTAGGGTTCAGTCCAAGGATGTGTCCAGGGCAGGTCTCCCCAGAGGACTGAGTTGAGGGCACATGGGAGACTTAGGGTTAGGATTAGGCTCAAATCTTCATTATTTCATTCCTTCTGCTGTTTTTGTTTTTTCTTCTTCTTCTTTTTCTTCTTCTTCTTTTCTTAGCTCCTTTATGTGTAAAGTTAGGTTGTTTGTTTCAGATTTTTATTGCTTATTGAGGTAGACCTGTATTTCTGTAAGTTTCTCCTTGGTATAACCTTTACTGCATCACAAAGATTTTGGATCAAGTGTTTTTCATTTTCATTTGTTTCCAGGTAATTTTTGATTTCTTCTTACACATCTCGATTGTCCATTCATTCGTTATTCACTAACACATTATTCAACCTCCATATATTTTGTGGTCCAGATTTTTTCTTGTGGTTGAATTCTAGTTTCACAGTGGTCTGGTCAGAAAAGAGGCTGGTATAACTTCAGTCTTTCTGAATTTGTTGAGGCTTGTCTTGTGGCCTAATACGTGGTCTATTCTGGACAATGTTAACATGTGCACTTGAAAAGAATGCTTATGCCGCTGTTGTAGTATTTAATGTTCTGTATACAACTATCAAATCCATCTGGTCATTCAAAGCCACCGTTTCTTTGTTGATTTTCTGTTGGGATGATCTGTCCATTTATGTAACTGGAGTGATAAAGCCCTGCTATTATTTTATTACTAATGATGAGTTCTTTCATGTTTGTTATTGCTGCTTTATATGTGTGAGTGTGACCATGTTGGGGGCATAAATATTTAGAATTGTCTTATCTTCTTGTTGGATTTTCTCCTTTATTATTATAAAGTGGCCTTCTTTGAATCTTGTTACAGTCTTTGTTTTAAAATCTATTTTGTTCGATGGAAGCATTGCTATTCCAGCTTTCTTCTGACATCAATTTGCATGATTAATGTTTCCCCATCCCCTCACTTACAATCTGTAGGTGTCCATAGGTCTGAAAAGAGTCTCTTGTAGGCAGCAGATAAGTGGGTCTTGTTTTTTCTTTTTTCTAGACACTCTGTCACCCTATGTCTTTTGATTGTTTAGTCCATTTACATTCGCAGTAATTCTTGATAGATATGTATTTATTGCCATTTTGTTATTTTTTTTTTTGTGGGCTTTTATTAGTTTTTCTCTGATCCTCTCTTCTCTTGCTGTCTTTGATGGTTTGTTGGCTTTTTTAGTGTTATACTTAGATTCTGTTCTCTTTATTCTTTGTACGTCTATTACTTTTTGTTGATTTGTGGTTACCATCTGGTTTGTATAGAACATCTTCTATATGAAGTTTATGGTCACTTAGGCTTGAACTTAAGCTTCTTTGCCGGGGTCCAGCTCCAGCTGTCCAGGGGTCCCCAAAGGATGGATGGTTAGGCAAAAGGAATGAGAGAGCCACGAGATGTGGTCTGATCACCAAGCAGGCATCTCTGGCAATTCTGGCATCTCTGCTCTGCTGGTCTCAGTGTCTTTATTTAAATGTAGTAAATGACTTTATAGCAGTGAGTGACATTGCATCAGTAAGCATAGTTTGAACAACAATATGTTTTTGTCAGCAAAGTGGCGATTTCCTCAACCTTGCGAGTTGTTTTCAAGTTAATTAGCATATAAATTTAAGGCAGGGGGAAAGAACAAGGCCTAGGCCTATGTTAATTACCTATAAACAGGCAAGGAGTCATTCTGCCTATTCTTCCAACTACAACGGGGGAGGTGCCACCCATGCAGCAAGGACAGAATTCCCAATGTTTGTCCTTTGCTTGTGAATGAGTGAATTTACATAATAGGGGCCTAACGTTTACACAAGTTACAGTACTATTTAGCCAGCTCATAACTGCTATCAATCTGTGCAACCCATCCCCAAGATGCAACTTTTAAGATGACTTCTGGCCAGGCTACTCTCATTCAGATGTAATCCATCAAAGCATCCTGCTCCAAGTCCTTCCTTTTTATTTAAATGCCATAAAACAAAGAGCATTACATCCCTTAAGGCCAACCAGGGCAATTCAAGAAATCCAAGCCTGAATGATTAATATTAGAAGGAGATGGTTTTGGATGCCAATTTGGCAGCAGGAGCCTTGCAACATCCACCTTTTCACAGAGGGAAAGTGTCAACCTGTGTGCCCAAGATGGCTCCCAGCACTTCTTTTTTCTTTTACTTCCCCAAATTTTAGGCATATACTGTCATAATTTATGTTCCTTTATTTTGTGAAACCTTTGATTGCCTTTTACAGGTATGCTTATTTTTAGTGCGTTTTTGCTTCCAATTTTTTATACTCTTGTTTATGGTCTTACCTTTCCACTCAGAGTTCCTTTTAATATTTCTTGCAGGGCTGGTTAAGTGGTCATGGACTCCTTTAGTTTTTGTTAGTCTGAGAAAATGTTTCTCTGTCCTTTTATTCTGAATGATAGCCTTGCTGGATAAAGGATTCTTGGCTGCAGATTTATTCCTTTCAGCACTTTGAATATATCATGCCTCTCCCTTCTGGCCTGCAAAGTTTCTGCTGAAAAATCAGCTGATAGCCTTATGGGTTTCCCTTGTGTGTAACTGTCTTCTTTTCTCTTGCTGTATGTAAAATATTTTATTTATCACTAATTTTTGCCATTTTAATTACTATGTGTCTTGGTGTGGACCTCCTTGGGTTGAGTTTGTTGGGGGGAATCTGCGTCTTGAATCTGGGTGTCTTTCCATCCCCAGATTAAGGAAGTTTTCATGTTTTATTGGTTCCTAATAACTTTTCTGCCCCCTTTTCTCTCTTCTTCTGGGATACCTATAATGCACATGTTGTCAGGCTTGATGGATTCACTGGATTCCTTAAGTCTGTTCTCATTTTACATAACTTTTTTTCTCACCTGCTCAGTTTGATTGTTTTCCATTATTCTGTCTTCCATGTCATTAATTTATTTTTCTGCTTCCTCTAGCCTGCTGTTTATTCCCTCATTTTTTTTCTAAATCTCTTTGTTAAGGATCTCACTGATGTCCTCCACTCTTTTCTCAAGTCCAGTGAATATCTTTGTGATTGTTCCTTTAAATTCTCTAACATATTACTTTTATCCATTTAGCTTTGGTCTCTTGCTGTGGTATTGTCCTGTACTTTCACTTGAGACAGATTCCTCTCTCTTCTCATTTTGTCTAACTCTTTGTGTCCGTTCCTGTGTATTAGGAAAGTCCGTTACATATCCTGTTCTTGAAAGTAATAGCTTTATGAAGAAGAGGTCCTATAGTGCCCTGGGGTGCAGTGTTCCCTGTTCCTCAGGACCTGTCAGTCCAGGGAGTGTCCCCTATGTGTGTTGTGTGTGCCCTGCTGTGGAGGCCTGGCCACATTTTTCTTCAGTCTAGGGGTCTGTAGAGTCTGTAGAGGCTCTCTTTGTTGTGAGTAGTGTTTGGTCCCTGGCTGGGTGAGGCACCTTTTAATAAGGTATGCACTGGTCTGCTTGCAAAATGAGACCACCAAAACTTTTGCTGCCACCAGAACTTCTTCAACGTGGCATCTTCTCTGCCTTCAGTTGTGGAGTTTGTTCTGCTAGTCTTGGGTTGTTTTCTGAATTATTTAGACTGATGTGAGTGGAATCTATTTTATCCATAGGACAAGTGAGCTTAAGGTCCTCCTTCTCTGCCATATTCCCAGACTCTCTTGATTATGAACTTTGATTATGAGTATTTTGATTCATTAGGGGAACCCCCTTCTCAGCATTGTTAAGCCTTTTTTCTTAAAAGGATGACATACTCCATTCCAAAGTATTTTATTATCTTATTTGGATTATATAACCTTTGCTTCCAATCTTCTACAAATCAAAGGAGCAAGGATACAGGGTCTTCATATTCACTATGTAAATTTTCACTTTATCCCCATTTACTGTATGTGATCTGTACCTTTCATGCTGCATTTTGCTCTAAGTCTAGAGACCTGTCTATTCTCCTCAGATAAACCGCAATAATAAATCTTTACCACTTTTTCAGGATACAGCATGGCAGTTATTTAGGTTTCAGAGAAGGGATAGGATATAGGTCTTTTAAGGAGACCTTAAAACAATGCCCGTATTATTAGCTGTACCTTTACCTATCCTTTCTAAAGGTCCTGAATTCTAGCAATTCCTGGCCTTTTGGGGGGAATTCTAAAGTCAATGCAATTTGACTTTACCCATTGCCAGGTTAGAATCCAACTTTCTTGGACATGCTAAATCAATCAATCAGATATCCTGCCATTCCTTTCTGGCTTGCCAAGTTTCTGTAGATAAGTCTGCTACAACCCTTCTGTGTCTACCTTTGTATGTTAGGCCCTTTTTTCCCTAGCTGCTTTCAGAATTCTCTCTGTATTTATATTTTGCCAGTTTCACTATGATGTGTAATGCAGAAGGTCTATTCAAGTTACTTCTGAGGGGAGTTCTCTGTGCCTCTTGGATTTCCATGCCTGATTCTTTCCTCATGTTGGGGAAGTTCTCAGAAATGATTTGTTCTAGTACCCCTTCGACTTCTTTCTCTCTCTTCTTCCTCTGGAAACCTATGATATGGATATTGTTTCGTTTGAGTGCATCGCTCATCTCTCAAATTCTCCTTCCTGTTCCTGGATCAGCTTCTCTGTCTTTTTCTCTACTTCCTCTTTTTCCATAATTTTATTTTCTAATTCACTTACTCTCTCTTCTGCCTCTTCAGTCCAGGCTGTGGCTGCCTCCAGTTTGTTTTGCAATTCATTCAAGGCCTTTTTTAATTCTTTCTGACCGTTTTTAAGGTCCTTGAACTCTGCCACGCGGGACCCCTTGCATTCATCTATGCTTTT
The DNA here is from genome assembly GCA_030068075.1 of Paguma larvata. Lineage (NCBI taxonomy): Eukaryota > Metazoa > Chordata > Mammalia > Carnivora > Viverridae > Paguma > Paguma larvata. The sequence continues at coordinate 27,334,440 of CM057831.1, forward strand.
TTCAAACCCAGCAATCAGTTTTATGATTATCATTCTATATTCATGTTCTTTTATGTTGCTTATATCTGTTTTCATCAACTCTTGAGCTGTCACTACTTTCTGTAGATTCTTTTGAGGAGAATTCTTCCATTTTGTCATTTTGGCTAGGTGTGTTTTGGATTGTTTCTTGAAGTCACCCTGGAGAGGAAGACAGACTGACAGACAAAAAACAAATATTCAAACGTACCGACAAATGATACAGACAAGCAGTTCACAACAGAAAAAAGAATAACAAATGACACTCTGAGGGCAATGTCCTTAAGTACCAGCTACACATTAAGGACAGGGTGTGCAGTGTGCTGGTGGCAGAGCATATACAGAGAGAATAATGACAGCTGCGGAGGGGAGAAGAAAATGGACTTTGCCCAGGTAGAGGGACTAAAGGGCTTAATTCACACTGAGAGAAATCAGAATAAGGACAGATACAAGGAAAAAAGAATGAAGATAGATGTTGCCCAGATGAACTTATGTGGCCTGGTTATTCCAGAGAGAGAGATAGGAAAGTACAGAAGGAGGTGTAGATCATACCTTGAGAGAGTGGGTTAAAAGTCTGTTTAAGCCAGCAAATACCCTGGATAGCCAGCTCAGGAGTCGGGATCAGTAAGAGGGAGAAAGGGGAGCATATATTTAAAAAAGAAAAAAAAAATGACCTGGAGTTACTCCAGGCATCAGTCTGAACTTGTCATCTACGGCTCCCGCTAAAAGGTGTCACTCCTGTGAGAAGGGGCGTGGTTTGGTGTAGGCGGGTCCCGCCTCCACTGCCACAGGGATGGCTTTGGGGGTGACTTCCTGGGGCCAGTTTTTGTGGTCTTGTGAGACAGCAATGGCGTCTCTCCAGTCCCTTCTTACTAGTCTCCGTGCCTCAATTTGCCCCTTTATTTCTGTCCTTGCTCTGCAAAGGGCAGCGGCGTAGTGCGGTTTGTTGGGTGTTCGCCTGCCCTGCGCACTCTCCCCACCTGCTACACCAAGGTTTGCTGTAAATTGTGTGTCTGGGTCAGAAGTGATCCACAGGTGGTGAGTACCTCTGCGTGACGCGGGAATACTGGGCTGCCGCCGCCGCTGGTCCCAGCGTGAAGAGCATTCTGCTGTTAGCCACAGAACTTCTCTTCAAAAGACCTTCACTTAGGGACTGGATGGTGGTGGTCTCACCCTCTCTGTCCTTCTCCTTCGGAAGTGGCCCGCTCTGCACTTTCCCGGGTTCTTCTGAAGACGGCTCCCCCTCCCCTCAGCTCCGTATCCTAGTTCGTTTTATCTGTCAGATTAAACTCACGGTCCCTGGGGCGTTTTGTGTGTTTGGCTTTCTGTTCCTTGTAGACTGCAACCCCTCTCCTCCCCAACTCTTGGTGTTGAGAGTCCTTTGATTTCATTCCTTCTTAGTTTGAAAGACAAGAGGTATACCGTGTCCCCCTACTCCTCCACAGTGTTGGCCTATCCGCCACTAAGTTTTAAGTTGAAGGTGTAACCACAGTGCGATGTTATTTGGAGATGAAGCCTTTGGGTGGTAACTGGATTTAGGTAAGAGCATGAGTGTGGGAACTTCATGACAGGATTACTGCTCTTGTAAGGAGGGACACCAAAGAGCTCTCTTTCTCTCTCTTTCTACTATAAGAGGACACAACAAGAAGGTTGTCTTCACCTATGCTGAAAGCAAGTCCTCACTGGGGAACTGAATTGGCCAGCATCTTGATCTTAGACTTCCCATCCCTCAGAACTGTGAGAAATAACTGTTGTTTAAGCCACTCAGTCTGTGGTGTTTTGTGATAGAAGGCAGAGCAGACTAAAATATTGGTACTGAGAAGTGGTGAGATGCTGTAACAAATACCTAGACATGTGGAAGTGACTCTCGAACCAGGTAATGAGGAGTTTTGAGGTGTATGCTAGAAATATGGATGTTAAAGTTAATTCTGGTGAGATCTACAGAGATGAGGAACATATTATTGGAAACGGGAAGAAAGGTGGTCTTTGTTAGAAAGTGGCAAAGAACTTGGTTGGGTAAATTATGTTCCTATTCTAATGTTTTCCGAAGGTAGACTTTGTAGGCAATAACATTGGATATTTAGCTGAGGAGATTTCTAAGCAAAGTGTTAAAGGAATCACTTGGTTCCTCCTAACTGCTTTTAGTAAAATGAAAAAAGAAAACTATGAAGAAGGAACCGTTAAGGAAACAGAACTTTAAAAAATGTGGAATACATTCAATCTGTGTATGTTGCCAAAAATGAGAAAGTGTGTCTGGAAGACAGCACCACGGGTGTGGTTGGACTGTCACTTGATAAATAGATTATGGGATTATACCATCAGAAACTCTGACCATTTGAACTAAAGGAGACAGAGATAGGATGAAATGAAAGAAGACCATCAAACTTCTTAGGTACTACAGGACTAGACCATAGGGCTATTTGGCTGTAATTGTGTGCTATTCTTCAAGACATAGGAAAATGATCCCAAAAGGCAATTCAGAGATCATTGGAGCTGCCTCCTTGGTTTCAAAGTGTGTGTGTGTGTGTGTGTGTGTGTGTGTGTGTCTGTCTGTCTGTCTGTGACAGAGAGAGAGAGGATGGGGGAGTAGTGATGTTTCAGTTTCAAAATGTAAGATGGTGGCCACCTGGAATATTGGTGGTGGGCTACTTGGAGCCTTGGGAGATTGACCATAGCTTGGTCTGCTAGGTCTTTTCCTTGGGGAAACAACCCCTGCTCTAGTGGGGCTGGAAGGTATAGAACAGAACCGAAGAGGATTATTTTCAGGCTTTAAGATCTGATGGAATGTACCTTGGTAAGTTTTGGACTTGCTTGAGACCTGTCACCCCTTCCTTCTTTCCTCTTCTTCCATTTTGGAAAGAATGTCTATCCTGTCTCTGCATAGACACCATTGTATTGTAGAAGCACAGACCTGTCTGTTTACAAGTTCACCTCTTGGGAGGAATTCTGCCTCAGTGTGAATCATACCTGGATATGATTTAGGTTGTATTTAGATGAGACTTTAGACTTTGAACTTCAGAGTTGATGCTGGAATGAATTAAGACTTTTGTGGATGTTGAGATGGAATGAATGTATTTTGCACGTGAAAAGGACATGAATTTGGGGGATCAGGGGCAGAATTCTATGGACTGAATTGTGTTCCTCAAAATTCATATGCTGAAGCCCTAACCCCATGTGGTGGCATTTGGAGATGAAGCCTTTGGGAGATAATTAGGTTTAGATGAGATCACAAGGTTGGGGTTGTCATGATAGGGTTAGTGGCTGTATGAAAAGAAATACCAGCAAGGTTTTTTCCTCTTTTTTTCTGCCATGTGAGGACATAGTGAGAAGTGGGCCATCAGCAAGCCAGGAAGCGAGGCCAACCAGCTGGCATGTTGTGTTTGGATTTTCCCAGCCTCCAGAACCATGATGATAAAATCCTTTTGTTTTGGGCCTCTGGCCTATAGTATTTTGTTATGGCAACTAAGTTGACTAGATAGGTATATAAAATTATTATACTGTAATTTTCTATTGATTATCTGGAGCTTCTGTTTTATATTAAAAAATTTAATTTATACCTTTATATATTCTCCAAGAGTCCTGCATTACTTTAGTATATTTTATCATGATTTGTAAACAAGTTTTCTTCTTAATAAAATGAAATCATATTATCAAAGTTGCTCAGAGAGAAGGGTCACATACTTAGTTGGTGGCAGTATTAAGGATAAAATGTGAGAATCCAATCTTATTTCCATGTATATTCCATCATAACATGCTTTCCTTAAAAATTTATGTGCTGTCATTCTGCAATAGCAGGAGGTTTGAAGGTTATTTGAAAGCAATATGCTCTAAAATTTAGATGTAAGTTGCATGAGATTAAACTGTATGCTTCCATTCATAAAATGCTGATAACCCTTTAAACAAAACTTAGGAATCCAAGTGTTTAGGGAGTTTAGGGAGAATAAATAAGTATTACAATGTATTCAAATCAATGAGAATTATTGTGTGGCAAAGTGTATATATAGTATTGTATATGTTTTTCGTGTGTGGGTTTGTGTGTAGATTTATTAGGATTATGAGAGACAGAAATGGAATTGCGTAGAGAGTTCTCCATAGCATAAAAGTCAAAGTAGGAACAAGATTGTATGCCCATGCTGTTGGGGCACCTGGGTGGCTAAATCAGTTATGTGTCCCACTCTTGATCTCAGCTCTGGTCATGATCTCATTGTTCGTGGAATTGAGCCCCAAGTTGGGCTCTGTGCTGACACTGCAGGGCCTGCTTGGGATTCTCTCTCCCCCTCCATTTCTGCCCTTCTCCTGTGCATGCATACTCTCTCTCAAAATTAATAAACTTAAAAAAAAATGAAAATCAAGGAATTGATCCTACTTGCAATTGCGCCAAAAAGCATGAAATACCTAGGAATAAACCTAACCAAAGAGGTGAAAAATCTATACACTTAAATCTATAGAAAGGTTATGAAAGAAATTGAAGAAGGCACAAAAAAATGTAAAAACACTGAATGCGCAAGGATTAGAAGAAGAATATTGTTACAATGTCAATACTACCCAAAGCAATCTACACATTCAATGTAATCCCTATTAAAATAACAACAGCATTCTTCACAGAGCTAGAACAAACAATTCTAATATTTGTATGGAAACAGAAAAGAACAAATAGCCAATGTAATGTTGAAAAAGAAAACCAAAGCTGGAGGCATCACAATTTCATACTTCAAGCTGTAATACAAAGCTGTAATCATCCAGAGAGTATGGTATTGGCACAAAAACAGACACATAGATCAGTGGAACAGAACAGAGAACCCAGAATAGGACCCACAAAGATATGGGCAACTAATCTTCAACAAAGCAGGAAAGAGTATCCAATGGGCAAAAGACAGTCTCTTCAACAAATGGTGTTGGGAAAACTGAATAGCGACATGCAGAATGAGCCTGGCACACATTCTTACACCATACTCAAAGATAAACTCACATCTATGTAAGTCCTAAACATAAGGCAGGGAGACCTCAAAATCCTAGAGGAGAAAACAGGCAACAGCCTCTTTGATCTCAGCTGCAGCAACTTCTTACTTGCCAGGGCAAGGGAAATAAAAGAAAAATGAATTACTGGGAGGTCATTAAGATAAAAACTTCTGCACAGAGAAGGAGACAATCAGCAACTGAAGGAATGGGGGAAGATATTTGCAAACAATATATCAAATAAAGGGTTAGTATCCAAAATCTATAAAGAACTTATCAAAAAAAAAAAACCACCCAAAAAACAAATAAGCCAGTGAAGAAAATGGCAAAAGATATGAACAGACACTTTTCCAAAGAAGACATCCAGATTGTTAACAGATACATGAAAAGATGCTCAACATTGCTCATCATCAGGGAAATACAAATCAAAGCCACAATAAGATACCACCTCACACCAGTCAGAATGGCTAAATAAACATCTCAGGTAACAAGAGATGTTGGTGAGGACGTGGAGAAAGAGGAACACTTTGGCACTGCTGGTAGCAATGCAAACTCATGCAGCCACTCTGGAAAACAATATGGAGGTTCCTCAAAACTTAAAAATAGAACTACCTATGACCCAGCAATTGCACTGTTGGGTATTTATCCAAAGGATACAAAACTGCTGATTCGAAGGGGCACATGCACCCCAATGTTTATAGCAGCACTATCGAAAATAGCCAACATATCGATAGAGCCCAAATGTCCATTGACTGGTGAATGGATAAAGAAGATGTGGTATATATATACAATGGAATATCACTCAGCGACAAAAAAGAATGAAATCTTGTCATTTGCGACAATGTGCATGGAAGTAGACTGTAATATGCAAAGCCAAAGAAGTCAGAGAAAGCCGAATACCGTATGACTTCACTCATGTGGAATGTAAGATACAAAACAGATGAACATAAGGGAAGGGAAGCAAAAATATGATAAAAGCAGAGAGGGAGACAAACCATAAGAGGCTTAAATACAGCGAACAAACAGGGTTGCTTGAGGAGGGAGAATGGGCTAGATGGGTGATGGGCATTAAGGAGGGCACCTGTCGGGTTGAGCACTGGGTGTTTTATGTAAGTGATGAATCACTAACTTCTATTCCTGGAATTATTATCACTGTATGTTAAATAAGTTGGATTTAAACTTTATTTTATTTTATTTATTTTAATGTTTACTTAATTTTGAGAAGAGAGAGAGACAAAGTGTAAACAGGGAAGGGGCAGAGAGAGAGAGAGAGACAGAATCCAAAGCAGGCTCCAGACTCTGAGCTTTCAGCACAGAGCCCGATGCAGAGCTTGAATTCACCAACTGGGAGATCATGACCTGAGCCACAGTTGGAGGCTTAACTGACTGAGCCACCCAGATGCCCCTAAAATAAAATAAACAAATGAATAATATTAAAGATTTATGCCTATGCTGTTGCTCAAGCATCCTAAGTTTTTTCTTATGATTCTTAGAACATGCAAAAGTTAACCCTCTCATTCTCTCATTTTAATCTTTAGGTATGGGACTACTTTGTATCATTATATTTCTTCTTTACTTCCCAAATCACAACTGACATGTCTATACTTTCATACACACAAAAATTTAAGAATCAAACTAGATATCTATGTACTTAAGTGGAAATCAAACCTAAAATGACTGTTGTTGGTGTTAAATGATACATAAACAGTTACTATATAAAATTCAAAGAGTGCTGTCTTGACTGTGGTCATATTCTAAATCACTCTCATGGGCCTCGTGAAAGGTCACAGTGTTGATTTCATGGACCACATATGGACCACTTAAGGAACCTAACAAACAAACTGAGATGGCTGGAGAGACATAGTCAGTCTATAATAGGGTCTGTGGAGCCAGAATGTGTGAGTTTGAAGCTTGTCCCTATTGCTTATACCATATGTGTGACCAAAAGACTTTACTGAAATTTTCCATATTGGTTTCTTCATCTGTAAAATGGAGATGGTAATTATATTCCCTGCCTCATAAATATAGGAGAGCCACTCCACCATCTGAAAAGCTCTGTAGTCAATTTTTTTCTTTTGAGTTTGGTACTAAAACTCAGTGGGCATCAGAACTGGATTCGAGTGTACAGTCCTGTACACTCTTCCATTTGCTGTTCACAGGTATATTATTGCCTTTATTATTGTTTGATGTCTTTGAGTTCAGTTGCACTGGGAAAATATAAACAAGTAAACAGGTGTTACAGCTCCCACTACCTCTCCTCCCAAGGTGTTACAGTGGAAGAGTAAAGGAAACATTTGTATTAATCAGTAGTGCATAAAATGGAGTTACTGCCCACATCTGTTTAGCTGATCATTGCAAGTCTTTTAGAAAACTTTTATAAATGGAGTATCTAACTGAAATATCTAAAGACTATGGTGTGGGAAATAGGACTTCTTATCTCTTAAGGAAACTGGAAAACAAGTGGTTAAAGCTTCTCAGTGATCTTGATACCCAAAACCGAGTTTAAAAAAAGAGAAAAAAATGGATCCAATGGAAAAATCAAAACAAAAGAAAAAAGAGTCTGATTATGTGTTGAGTGAGTGGACTCAAGAACTAGGAAGTGAGCCCAAGCTAGTGACTGTACAGGGAGCACAAAATCAAGGAGAATATACTATAATGAAATGAATATTGAATGTGAGTGTTAAGATTCAGAGTACCGGCTGCATAAATTTCAGAAGCTTCTTGTGTAAATTATCTGAAAATGTGTTCTTAAAAATTGCTGCTGGGGCACCTGGGTGGCTCAATCGGTTAAGCCGCTGACTTCAGCTCAGGTCATGATCTCATAGTCTGTGAGTTCAAGCCCGGTATTGGGCTCTGTGCTGATGGCTCAGAGCCTGGAGCCTGGTTCAGATTCTGCATCTGCCTCTCTCTCTCTGCCCTTCCCCTGCTCATGCTCCGTCTCTCAAAAATAAACAAACATTAAAAATAATAATAATAATTGCTGCTGACCCTATCTGAGCACACTTGCTAAAATAATATCTAATGAACGTCTGAAGAAATTTACAGTGACAGTGTAACAGCTTTTTGTTACTGTTAGATTCTTGGGGAAACAACAGCAGGGACAGAGAGATTCAGGAGGTTTTAGAACAAATGACTATAGATGCTATAAACCTGTACAGGATAAACTCAGTAGTGACTGGAAAGAAAACAACACCCAAGATGTTTAAAGTTGCATGCATTTTGTAACATGGATAACCAGAGACATATTTTTGGTGGATTTGTTACTACTAGTAATCAGTATAAGGTCAGGCAAACTTATTTAGAAAGAAAATGTAAAATTTTGTATATCCTAAGGAATCATCAGCATATACCTCTTCTGAAATTTTATGGGAATGTTCTCAGAATGTACTTTTCCCTCACCTGACAAATGAAATGCAGCCTTGTGAACAAGGAAATCTACACTCCTTGAAGAGTAAGTTTAAATAGTTTTTGGGAAAAATAAAAACAAAAAACAAAATGAGTTGTTTGTTCCAGTTCCTAGAGAATCAGGAACTAAGGCTTCCTTAAAGATTTCAGGCTTCGTTTTTTTAAAGATTTTTTTTTAATGTTTATTTTTGAGAGAGAGGGAGACACAGAATCTGAAGCAGGCTCCAGGCTCGGAGCTGTCAGCACAGATCCCGACGCGGGGCCCAAACTCAGGAACCCTGAGATCGTGACCTGAGCTTAAGTCAGATGCTCCAGATTTCAGGCTTCCTGATGGTAGTCATTAAGTTGCTAATGCTTCTTCGCAAATCTACATTTGTGATACATTTGATGAATTTGTATTAACACATGATTAACACATCTTTGAATTAAAATAAACTTGGAAAATCAACCTGTACCTCAAGACTTTAAAAGTTTTTTTTAATGATATAAAAAAATTATATCAGACATTTTATCTAAAGGAAGAGTTGATCTACAAAGACTAGATCAGTCAGAGGCAAAAACTTACTTATCACCATAGTGATAGGTGGAGTCTAGGGACTGGTTCATGCCTGTGTCAATAGAGCTACTAGAAAACACAGCTACTGGAGTTTGTTTGTTTATAGAATGGTTCTGAAGTCATCAGAGCTCCTCTAAGATTAGATACATTGAGAAATTGCACTCATAAAATATTTTGTTTCTTGAGAGGCTTTGTGTTTGCTTCCTCCTTTATATCCCCAACATCCTTGCAAGTCTCCATTTAGTAGAAGTGTGTATGTCTTCCTTGAAAACTAAGATATCTTCATTTTACACAAATAAATGTCAGTGTACCATTCACTTCAGAGAAAATAGCAAATTTTTGCATTTATTTTGGGATTATGTATTATACTTGATTTGCTATATTGACTTATTGCTTGTTTCTAGATGTAGTTTTCCATCATGATCACATTTACATAACAGACGTATGACATAAAACTTATCTGAGTCCATGTCTTTGATTCCACTGGAAGGGTATTATTTTCAGTTGGCATATTTATATAAGGCATTAGAATCAGACAAATTAAATAAACATCAAGGCACTTAATTGTTTTCAAATGTATCTAAAGATAAAATTTGAAGTAGATAAATTTGTATAAGTAGTAGTCAAAGATCTTTTGTTTTCTATAGACTGCATAATTCAGTGTCTTATTTGTCTTCTGTGATATAACCTTTTCTGACAAACTATGATTTTTATTGTTTTTCTTATTGTTGGGACTGAGTCGTTCTCAAAGATTAATCTGGCCTAGTTTGGTAAATCACCAATTAGAGATAATCACTCTTGATTAGCTTGAGTAGCATTATGCAGAAATACGTTGCATTTAATATAAATGCTCCATTTTATATATTTGACACAATCTTATAACTCTACATTTAAAGCTAGACTAAACCATACTTTTAAAGGATTGTCTTTTTTTTCTGCAGAATGAATTGTATTTAAATGTAAATTTGGTTTTATGAAACTTAGGAAATACAATTTTTAGACACATGGAAATTTGAAAAAGATCGTGAAATGAACTGCTACAAAGAACATGAGCAATCTTTCAAGTCTTAATTAAAGAAAGGATATGTTACTTATTTCAAAAATGTCATGAAAAATTTGGAAATAATTATAAGAAAGAAAAAAATGCATGTCATTGTCAAATTCATGTGAGCGGAAAAAATGAGCTGATTCAAAGAAAGGGAAACCTGCTGGTGGAAGTTTAGAAAGGTCTCTTTAGTAACATTATTCATTATTTCACAAATTTCATTCTGAAGTCTGGAAATCTGGCAAGATAAAATAAGATAATGACTTAATTTTATTTATCAGGTTAATTTTCTAAGGGAAGAGTCATACATGCCTGTTTATTACTTATGTGAGAAACACTACAGGTAATCCTCAAAGCAAGTCCATAGTGCCAATAATTAGAGCTAGTAAGAGTGTGAGAGGTGAGGAAATATTTTTGTGTTTCTATAGACTTGGGACCTTCTGAATCAATTTTGCTGAAATCTTGGGTGGCTGGGCTAAGAGCAAAATGTGGCAAGTTCATTCCCAATGGTGTAGGTAGTGAGAGAAGTCCAGACCAACTTTCCTAACTCCAGAGGTATATACTTGCCTCTCAAGGGAATATAAGGCTCAGAACTTTGGAGAGATTTATAAGTCAGAAAAGCCAGAGACACTGGGTTTATCTCATCCTTGGAGATCTGTATTTACTTCCCAAAAGTTTAGAGTGAGATCTCAAGATTCTTTCCATCCAGTCTCAAAAAGCAAGGGTTTTCTCCCTCCTTTTGGCAGGGGAGGTGGGTAAGTGCCTCTTTGTCCCAGAGATAAGCAGACAAAACTCAGTTTTCTCCATTCCTTACTTGTAGTGTAGACTTTAAAATTTGTGTATGTACAATATCTGACCTGACTTTCATTGCATCACCTTCGGGGTAAGTATTGGGATATGAGGAATCATGTGGTCACTATTTGCAAGTGCACAGTGATCTTTGATCCAGAACACCCTATATGTGCATTCAGATAAAATTAATAAAGGCGAATATTAAAACCCCAAAAGAGACAGGTAAAGAGCAGATCAACATAAAAGTTGTGATCATTAATATCTACATCAAAGACAGAGTCAGCAATTTGATAATATTAAATTCTTGAAAAGCCTTACTTTTGAACTTGTTCTATGTCGTGCAACTTTATTAGAACATCAGACTACTTACGGATAGTACAAATTGCTAGTATTTGGTTTATTATTTACTTGTTATTTACACTGAATGATGTTTATAATCTGTGGTAATCATTAAAGGCAATAAAGTAGAATTCTGCTGAAGTGATTTCTTAGTTTTATAGTTGTAATTAACATTTTATTATAACTCTACCTTTATAAAGATTAATTATAGTATCATTAAACTGATGTTGTTTTCAGTTTGTAAAGACTTTGCACTAGAGCAACTTCATTTAGTTTCTTAAAACAGTGGGAAAGTTGTTTTAGCCATTTTTAATTTTTCTTTTACTATTTATTTTGATAGTAGATCCAGTATAGATCCTGCTAGAAAACAATACTCAAAGAGCAACATTTATAATATTTCATCTTTGTTACTTGGCTTCTTGCTGACTTAATACTTACTAGCAGCTGGAAACAAGTATAATTTGAAAGTCTGAACCTTGTGGACTGAGGACTGGAAAAGGGTGGTTTGCTGTTTTCATGAAATCTGATAAATCAGTTTAAAATGAAGTGAGTTCAAACAGATGTTGCTTTAAATGCTGGGGGGAAAAATACTTGAGAATTCCCCCCCCCCATTATAATAGCTGCTATTTGATAGAGTTGGACAGGACTTTAAAGATCATTCAGCTGGAACCCAGTTTTACTTTTCAGTTCTGTGATAAGAAATCCTATTAACAAAATATTTAAAGTTCTTCTAAACCATATAACTTCAAAGCATCCATATTGACCACAACATAAAGTTACTTAAGAAATACGTCACATGTACTTAATTAACAGGAAGTATCTGTTTGCACTGAATGAAAACTTTAAGTGCCATGCATATATACTCACTGCCAGTGCTGCCCTACATCTTGTATCATTTTATATTGCAGGGATATTAATGTATACTTTTGCATTTATGAGAAATACAGTTAGAGCCAACAGCTGGTGCCTCATAATTTCAGTCAAGACACTAAGTAGATTTAATCACTATTCTGGTAACTGAAGCTTTTCCCCTCTGAACTAACTCTTTTGCTACGAAAAGATCTATGCACTCTGCATTTACTGGGGTTTCTGGGAAACACTATAGGTTAACAGATCAAATACAGAGAGTTTTTGGGGGAAGGAACATCTTTGAAATGATATTTATTTCCTGCTGCCCCACTTGGTTCACTGGGAAATGCATTACTACAAGTGCACCATTTCCCTGAGGTTAAGACATTGAACAGTTTTGCCAATGCCAATCTAAGATAAGTTGGGGTGAGACTTTTGGTTTCTTGGTTTAAAATAGTGTTTTGAACCAACACATTTATACCTTTTCCTTCATGAAACCCTACTAACATGAGAGAAAAAAAAATTAAGATACTTCTTTTGACAATGACAGAGTATGAGAGAATAGCAATACACATTTGGAAATTCAGAAAGAAGCTGATGACTGCGATTGATTTAGCATGTCCAAGAAAGTTGGATTCTAACCTGGCAATAGGTAAAGTCAAATTGCATACCCCATAGAACCCCCCACCCCCAACAAAAGGCCAGCAATTGCTAGAATTCAGGACCTTTAGAAAGTATGGATAAAGAATAACACGCATTTTTTTAAGGTCTCTTTACATGACCCATATCCTATCCCTTCTCTGAAACCTAAATAACTGCCATGCTGTATCCTGACAAAGTTGTAAAGATTTATTATTGCGGTTTATCTGAAGAGCATAGACAGGTCTCTAGACTGAGAGCAAAATGCAACATGAAAGGTACAGGTTACATACAGGAAATGGGGATAAAGTGAAAATTTACACGGTGAATATGGAGACCCTATAGCCTTGCTCATTTGATTTCTAGAAGACTGGAAGCAAAAGTTATATAATCCAAATAGGATAATAAAATACTTTGGAATGGTGTATGTCACCATTTAAGAAGAAAAGGCTTAACAATGCTGAGATGGGGGTTCCCCTAATGAATCAGAATATTTAATCCAAGTTCATAATCAAGGGAGTCTGGGAAGATGGCAGAGAAGGAGGACCTTAAGCTCACTTGCCCCATGGATAAAATAGGTAACAATCACATCAGTCTAAATAATTCAGAAAACAACCCAAAGACTGGCAGAACAAACTCCACAACTGAAGGTAGAGAAGATGCCACACTGAAGAAGTTTTGGTGACAGCAAAAGTTTTGCGAGTCTCATTTTGCAAGCTGACCAGTGCATACCTTATTAAAATGTGCCCCACCCAGCCAGGGACCAAACACTAACCACAGCAGGCAAATAGAGACTACAGACCCCTAGACTGAAGAAAAATGTGGCCAGGCCTCCACAGCAGGGCACACACAACACACATAGGAGACACTCCCTGGACTGCCAGGTCCTGAGGAACAGAGAACACTGACCACAGGGCACTATAGGACCTCTTCTTCATAAAGCCATTACTTTCAAGAACAGGATATGTAAAAGACTTTCCTAATACACAGGAACGGACACAAAGAGTTGGACAAAATGAGAAGAGAGAGGAATCTGTCTCAAGTGAAAATACAGGACAACATCACAGCAAGAGCCCAAAGCTAAATGGATACAAGTAATATGTTGGACAGAGAATTTAAAGGAACAATCACAAAGATATTCACTGGACTTGAGAAAAGAGTGGAGGACATCAGTGAGATCCTTAAAAAAGAGATTTAAAAAAAAATGAGGGAATAAACAGCAGGCTAGAGGAAGCAGAAGAATAAATTAATGACATGGAAGACAGAATAACAGAGGACAATCAAGCTGAGCAAAAAAGAAAAAAATTATGTAAAATGAAAATAGACTTAGGGAACTCATTGACTCCATCAAGCGTGACAACATGTGCATTAGAGGTGAAGGAGAAGAAGAGAGAAAAGGGGGCAGAAAAGTTACTAGAAACCAATAAAACATGAAAACTTCCTTAATCTGGGGATGGAAAGACACCCAGATTCAAGAGGCACAGATTCCCCCAAAAAACTCAACTGAAGCTATTGACAGGATCATATGGTTCTTATCTTTTCTTTTGTTGATGTGATGTATCACGTTGATTGATTTGCGAATATTGAACCAGCCCTGCAACCCAGGGATGAATCCTACTTGATCATGGTGGATAATTCTCTTTATATGCTGTTGGATTCGATTTGCTAGTATCTTGTTGAGAATTTTTGCATCCATATTCTTCAGGGATATTGGCCTGTAATTTTCTTTCTTTGCTGGGTCTCTATCTGGTTTGGGAATCAAAGTGATGCTGGCTTCATAGAATGAGTCCGGGAGTTTTCCTTCCGTTTCAATTTTTTGGAACAGCTTGAGGAGGATAGGAATTAACTCTGTTTTAAATGTCTGGTAAAATTCCGCAGGAAAGCCGTCTGGTCCAGGGCTTTTATTTGCTGGGAGGTTTTTAATAACGGATTCTATTTCTTCACTAGTTATGGGTCTGTTCAAATTTTCTATTTCTTCCCGTTTGAGTTTTGGTAGCGTGTGGCTATTTAGGAAGCTGTCCATTTCTTCCAGATTGCCAAGTTTGGTGGCATATAATTTTTCATAGTATTCTCTGATGATTGCTTGTATCTCTGAGGGATTGGTTGTAATTTCTCCCTTTTCATTCACGATTTTATTTATTTGAGTTCTCTCTCTTTTCTTTTTGAGAAGCCTGGCTAGAGGTTTGTCTATTTTGTTTATTTTTTCAAAGAACCAGCTTTTGGTTTCACTGATCTGTTCCACTACCTTTTCTGTCTCCATATGGTTAATTTGAGCTCTGATCTTTGTTATTTCTCTCTTTCTGCTGGGCTTGGGATGTTTTAGTTGATCTGCTTCTAGTTCCTTTAGGCGTGCTGTTAGAATTTGTGTTATTGATTTTTCTTGTTTCTTGAGATGGGCCTGGATTGCAATATATTTCCCTCTCAGGACTGCCTTTGCTGCATCCCAGAGCGTTTGGATTGTTGTATTTTCATTTTCATTTGTTTCCATGTATTTTTTAATTTCTTCTCTGATGGCTTGGTTGACCCAGTCATCTTTTAGTAGGTTATTTCTTAGCCGCCATGTTCTTGGATATTTTCCAGGCTTTCTCCTGTGGTTGATTTCAAGTTTCAAAGCATTGTGGTCTGACACTGTACACGGTATGATCTCAATTCTTTTATATTTATTCAGAGCTTCCCTGTGCCCCAGAATGTGGTCTATCTTGGAAAATGTACCGTGTGCAGATGAGAAGAACGTAAATTCCTTTGCTTCTGGATGAAGGACCCTAAAGATGTCTCTGAGGCCCATCTGTTCTAATGTGTCATTCAGGGCTATTGTTTCTGCGGAGATTTTCTGTTTTGTTGATCTATCCAATGCTGAGAGTGGAGTGTTGAGATCCCCTACTATTAGGACATTTCAAAATACAGCATCCTTTCTTAATAAAAGCTCTCGAGAAAGTCGGGATAGAAGGAACATACTTAAACATCATAAAAGCCATATATGAAAAGCCCACAGCTAATATCATCCTCAATGGGGATAAACTGAAAGCCTTCCCCCTGAGATCAGGAACACGACAGGGGTGTCCACTCTCGCTACTGCTATTTAACATAGTGCTGGAAGTCTTAGCATCAGCAATCAGACAACAAAACAAAATAAAAGGCATCAAGATTGGCAAGGAGGAAGTCAAACTTTCACTTTTTGCAGATGACATGATACTTTACATGGAAAACCCGACAGAATCCACCAAAAGTCTACTAGAACTGATTCATGATTTCAGCAAAGTTGCAGGATACAAAATCAATGTACAGAAATCGGTGGCATTTCTATACACCAACAATGAAGCAGCAGAAAGAGAAATAAAGAAGCTAATCCCTTTCACAATTGCACCAAAAACCATAAAATACTTAGGAATAAACCTAACCAAAGATGTGAAAGACCTCTACACTGAAAACTATAAAAAACTTATGAAGGAAATTGAGGAAGACACAAGGAAATGGAAAAACATCCCATGCTCATGGATTGGAAGAATAAATATCGTCAAAATGGCAATACTACCCAAAGCAATCTACACATTCAATGCAATCCCAATCAAAATTGCACCAGCATTCTTCTCAAAGCTAGAGCAAACAATCCTAAAATTTGTATGGAACCACAAAAGACCTCGAATAGCCAAAATAATACTGAAGAATAAAACCAAGGCGGGAGGCATCACAATCCCAGACTTTAACCTCTACTACAAAGCGGTGGTCATCAAGACTGTATGGTATTGGCACAAAAACAGACGCATAGACCAATGGAATAGAATAGAAAACTCAGAAATGGACCCGCAAGTATATGGCCAACTAATCTTTGACAAAGCGGGAAAATGTATCCAATGGAAAAAAGACAGCCTTTTTAACAAATGGTGCTGGGAGAATTGGACAGCAACATGCAAAAGAATGAAACTAGACCACTTTCTTACACCACTCACAAAAATAAATTCTAAATGGATAAAAGATCTGAATGTGAGACAGGAAACCGTCAAAATCCTAGAGGAGAAAACAGGAAAAAGCCTCTTTGACCTAAGATGCACAAATTTCTTACTCGACACGTCTCCAAAGGCAAGAGAATTAAAAGCAAAGATGAACTATTGGGACCTCATCAAGATAAAAAGCTTCTGCACGGCAAAAGAAACAACCAACAAAACGAATAGGCAACCAACGGAATGGGAAAAGATCATCGCAAATGACATATCGGATAAAGGACTAATATCTAAAATTTATAAAGAACTTACCAAACTCCAAACCCGAAAAACAAACAACCCAGTGAAGAAATGGGCGGAAGATATGAATAGACACTTCTCCAAAGGGGACATTCAGATGGCCAACAGACACATGAAACGATGCTCAATGTCACTCATCATCAGGGAAATACAAATCAAAACTACACTGAGATACCACCTCACACCAGTCAGAGTGGCTAAAATGAACAAATCAGGAAACTATAGATGCTGGCGAGGATGTGGAGAAGTAGGCACCCTCCTACACTGTTGGTGGGAATGCAAACTGGTGCAGCCACTCTGGAAAACGGTGTGGAGGTTCCTCAAAAAAATGAAAATAGAGCTACCCTATGACCCAGCAATAGCCCTGCTAGGAATCTACCCAAGAGACACAGGAATGCTGATGCATAGGAGCACGTGTACCCCAATGTTCATAGCAGCACTTTCGACAATAGCCAAATCATGGAAAGAGACCAAGTGCCCATCAACTGACGAATGGATAAAGAAGTTATGGTACTTATATACAATGGACTACTACGTGGCAATGAGAAAAAATGAAATCTGGCCATGTGTAGCAACATGGATGGAACTGGAGGGTATTATGTTAAGTGAAATAAGTCAGTCAGAAAAAGACAGATACCATATGTTTCCACGAATAGGTGGACTTTGTGAAACTAAGCAAAATCCAGGGGGAGGGGAAGAGGGGAAAGAAAAAAAAGACACAGAGAGGGAGGGAGATAAAACATAAGAGACTCTCAAAGACTAAGAAAAAACTGAGGGTAAGGGGGATGAGGGAGGGGGGAGAGGGGGTGATGGGCATTAAAAAGGGCACATGTTGGGATGAACACTGGGTGTTATATGTAAACCAATTTGAAAATAAACTATTATAACAAAAAAGAAAAAAAACTCAACTGAAGGAGGTCTGCGCCAAAACACATAGTAATTAAAATGGCAATAATTAGTGATAAAGGAAACATTTTACATGCAGTAAGAGAAAAGAAGACAGTTACACACAAGAGAAACCCATAAGGCTATCAGCTGATTTTTCAGCAGAAACTTTGCAGGCCAGAAGGGAGAGGCATGATATATTCAAAGTGCTGAAAGGCATAAATCTGCAGCCAAGAATACTTTATCCAGCAAGGCTATCATTCAGAATAAAAGGACAGAGAAACATTTTCTCAGACTAACAAAAACTAAAGGAGTCCATGACCACTAAACCAGCCCTGCAAGAAATATTAAAAGGAACTCTGAGTGGAAAGGTAAGACCATAAACAAGAGTATAAAAAATTGGAAGCAAAAACGCACTAAAAATAAGCATACCTGTAAAAGGCAATCAAAGGTTTCACAAAATAAAAAGACATAACTTATGACACTATATGCCTAAAACTTGGGAAAGGGGAAGAAGAAAGAAGCTTAGGTTCAAGTCTAAGTGCCCATAAACTTCATATAGAATGCTATGTGCACAAGATGTTCTATACAAACCAGATGGTAACCACAAAGCAACAAAAAGTAATAGACATACAAAAATTAAGAGAACAGAATCTAAGTATAACACTAAAAAAGCCAACAAACCATCAAAGACAGCAAGAGAAGAGAGGATCAGAGAAAAACTAATAAAAGCCCACAAAAAAATAACAAAATGGCAATAAATACATATCTATCAAGAATTACTGTGAATGTAAATGGACTAAATAATCAAAAGACATACGGTGACAGAATCTAGAAAAAAAGAAGACTCACCTGTCTGCTGCCTACAAAATACTCTTTTCAGACCTATGGACACCTACAGATTGTAAGTGAGGGGATGGGGAAACATTAATCATGCAAATTGATATCAGAAGAAAGCTGGAATAGCAATGCTTCCATCGAACAAAATAGAATTTAAAACAAAGACTGTAACAAGATTCAAAGAAGGCCACTTTATAATAATAAAGGAGAAAATCCAACAAGAAGACAAGACAATTCTAAATATTTATGCCCCCAACATGGACGCACTCACATATGTAAACCAGTAATAACAAACATGAAAGAACTCATCATTAGTAATAAAATAATAGCAGGGCTTTATCGCTCCAGTTACATAAATGGACAGACCATCCCAACAGAAAATCAACAAAGAAATGGTGGCTTTGAATGCCCAGATGGATTTGATAGATGTACAGAAAACATTAAATACTACAACAGCGGCATACACATTCTTTTCAAGTGCACAAGTAACATTGTCCAGAATAGACCACATATTAGGCCACAAGACAAGCCTCAACAAATTCAGAAAGACTGAAGTTATACCAGCCTCTTTTCTAACCAGACAACTGTGAAACTAGAAGTCAACCACAAGAAAAAATCTGGACCACAAAATATATGGAGGTTAAATAACATGTTACTGAATAACGAATGAATGGACAATCGAGATGTGTGAGAAGAAATCAAAAATTACCTGGAAACAAATGAAAATGAAAAACACTTGATCCAAAATCTTTGTGATGCAGTAAAGGTTATACCAAGGAGAAACTTACAGAAATACAGGTCTACCTCAATAAGCAATAAGAATCTGAAACAAACAACCTAACTTTACACATAAAGGAGCTAAGAAAAGAAGAAGAAGAAGAAGAAGAAACCAAAAACAGCAGAAGGAATGAAATAATGAATATTCGAGCCTAACCCTAACCCTAACCCTCCCATGTGCCCTCAACTCAGCCCTCTGGGGAGACCTACCCTGGACACGTCCCTGGACTGAACCCTAACCCTAGTCAAGGCTCTCTCCCCAATGAGACTGAATTCCTAGATCTGAGAACACCAGGCACATTGGGCCCAGAAGCGGTGCAGGATTAATTGCCGTGGAACATAACCATGCCATTTCCAAAGCCTGGGTGGAGCTGCACAAGGGGGATCCTGAGGCCCGACTAAAGCATAGACCACACCACAGTCTGACTCTTGAACCCAAAGCCTAAGCCTGACTGGCACCCTCCCACGTGCCCTCAACTCAGTCCTTCTGGGAGACCACTGCGCTGCTGGGGGTTCAGTGCCTGGAGCCTCTTGGGACCTAACACTAAACCGAAATCCAAGCCTAACCCCTCAACCTGACCCTGACCCTCTCCGGAGCATGGGCCCTTATTTCAGCCCTCCAGGGAGATCACAGGGCTGGTGTCGCTTCTTGCCCCGGTGACTCCCCGGGATGGAACCCTAACCCTAGCCAAAGCCCTCTCCCCATGGTGACTGATTTCCTAGGTCTGAGAACACCAGAAACATTGGACCCAGAAGCAGATGGGGAACATAGAACATCACCATGCCGTATAAAAAGCCTGGATGGGGCTGCACAAGGGGGGTCCTCAGGCCCAACCACAGCCTGGCCCACAAAGGAGGCTGGCCCTTGATCCCAAAGCCTAAACCTGACCAGCTCCCTCCCATGTGACCTCAACTCAGCCCTCTGGGGAAACCACTGCACTGCTGGGGGTTCAGCACCTGGAGCCTCCTGGGAATTATCCCTAACCCTAATGCTTAGAGTAACCCTACAACTGACCCACACCATGATGTGCTCTCATTTCAGCCCTCCAAGGAGATCACGGGACTAGTGTCACTTCTGACCTGGAGATATCCCTGACCAAACCCTAAAGCTAGCTAAGGCTCTCTCCGGGGACCGAATTCTGAGGTCTGAGAACACCAGACACATAGGTCCCAGAAGCGGTGCAAGATTAACGGACGGGGAACAAAGAACATCACTATGCCATTTCCAAAGCCTGGATGGAGCTGCACAAGGGGGTTCCCTAAGCCCAACCGTAACCTGGCCCACAGAAGAGGCTGGTCCTTGAACCCAAGGTCTAAGCCTAACCGGCACACTCCAATGTGACCTCAACTATCCTCTGGGGAGACCACTGCACTGCTGGGAGTTCAGCACTTGGAACCTCCTGGGATCTAACCCTCACCCTAATCCTAACTCAAACCCTAATCATAAGCCGAACACTAACAGTAACCTTACACCTGACCCACATTCGAGCATGGGCCCTCACTTCAGCCCTCCTGGTGGTTCATGGGACTGGTGTCGCCTCTACCCTGGTGACTCCCCTGACGGAACCCAAACCCTAGCCAAGGCTTTCTCCCCACTGGGACCGAATTCCTAGATATAGAACCCAAGGCACACTAGACCCAGATGTGGTGCTGAATTAATTGGCATGGAACACAGAATATAATCATGTCATTTCCAAAGCCTGAATAGAGCTGCACAAAGGGAGGCCTAAAGCAACACCATAGGCTGACCCACAAAGGAGATTTTCCCTTGACCCCAAAGACTAAGCTTGACTGGCACCCTCCCATGCACTCTCAACTCAGAGCTCTGGGGAGACAGTAGGCACTGTGGGGGTTCAGTGCCTGGAGCCTGCTGGGATCTACCCTAACCCTAACTCTAACCCTACCCTAATCTTAAACCTAACCTTAACCCTGTCCTGACCCTGACCTCTGACACTGATCCTGACCCTAACCCTAAACCCTGAACTCTAACCCTAATACCAAACCCTAGCCCTAACCCCTAACCCTGACCACTTACCCCTAACCCTAACCTGTGACTCTAACCCCTAAGCCTTAACCCCAACCCTTAACCCTTAAACCCTAATCCCTAACCTCTAACCCTGTAACCCTCTAATCATCACCCTAAAACCTGACTCTGATCCCTATGTCTGACTCTAATCCTGATTCTAAATGACTCCTAATCTCTTTCTCCTATCCTTCATTTGTTACCCTGAACCTTTACATAAACCCTAATCCTTGTTCTTACTGTAACTCTGATCGTTACCCTGACCCTGACTTTCACCTTGACCCTCATCCTACTCACCTCATCTTGATCCTGATTCTGACCCTTAACCCCTAACTTTATTTTTAACTTTCACCTTAACCATGAATATATCTATAACCTTTACTCATCCCAAATCACCCCCATAACTTATTCCAGCCATAGCCATAAGTCTTTAAACCCTAATACCTTTCCTTGTCATATAACATCAATACATCATAAAACCAGAAAAAAAATTTTTTGTATCCCTTTAAATACAGATGTAAGAATCCTCCACAGAAGACAGCAATATAAAACCAAAGCACATAAAAGTATTGCCCACCATAAGCAAGTCTACCCCAGACATTCAAGGGTTATTCAACACACTGAAACAAAGTGTATGTTATACACTATAATTTTTAAAAGAAAATATGTGATCATATTAAGAAAAAGCTCTAAGCAAAATCCAATGCTAGTTCTAATATATACACAAGAAAGGAGGAATAAAGGGTAATTTGTTTAATAAACCTATAGTAAATATCATTCTCACTTTTGAAGTCTGTCAGGTTTCCTCTGATATTCGGAACGAGGCCAAAATCCAAGCTTTTCATCCATTACTCAGTATCGTACTGAAAGTTCTACCCAGGGCAAGGAGGAAAGAAAAAAGGCATCCATAGGTGAAAGGAAAAGGTAGAACTAATTTAATCAGAAACCAGAAATGATGTCATCTTCTATAAAGACCTTCCTAAAGAATCAACAGAAATGATTGGAGTTAGTCACCTAATTCAGGAAAGTTACAGGACAAAATATTGATGCACAAATATCTCACTTATTTGCATACACTAGCAGTGGATCTTATGAAGTGGAATTTAAAAAAACCAATTCCATTTTAGGTAACATAACATCAAAAAAATACTAGGTAATAAATGTAAGAAACACTGCTTAAAGAAATTAAAGACAATCTAAAATGTACTGTTGCTAAATGGCGATAGTTCACAATGCAACATAGACTCACAGTGTGATTTCCTGGGAAATTCACAAAGCCCTCTGAGAAAATATCTACAAGCTAATCCTAACGGGCATACGGAAAATCAAGGCACCACAAAATAAAACAATAGAAAAAAATCAAAGGTAGAAGCTCATACTTCACAATTTCAAATCTTCAAATAAAGCAACAGTAAAGAAAATACTGCGATACTGTCATAAAAACATATATACAGATCAGTGGGATTTAATTGAAAACCCAGAAATAAATCTTTTCCTCTTTGGTCAACTGAATTTTGACAAGGGTGGACAGAATGACATTGGGGAAACAATGATCTTTGCACGAGTGGGTGCTAGAAAACTGGCTATTCACGTGCAGAGGAACGAAATTGAACTGTTACTCTCACACCACATGCAAACATTAACTTAAAGTGGATCAAAAGCTTAAATGTGAAAAGTAAACTTATAAACTCTAGAAGAAATAAATGGAGATTACTCTTCATGAATTAACAATGCTCTTAGAGCTGATACCAAATCTCAAGCAAGGAAAGAAAACTAGATAAATTTAGTTTCCTCGACATTAAAAACCTTTGTACATCAAAAGGTGTTATACCAAAAGTGAAAACACAATGCCTAGAATGAAAGAATATATTTCCACATTATTTTTCTGGTAAGAGTCTGTTATGCAGACTATATAAAGAGTTTGTAGAACTCATTAACAAAAAAATTTTTTTAATGTACAAAGGACTTAGAAGTACCTTTCCCCAGGGAGATCATATGAATAGCGAATTGACATGAAAAGATGTTAAACATCATTAGTCCTCATAGAAATGAAGATTCAAACCACAGATATCCTTTTACATGCACTGAAATTGCTACAAAGAAGAAAACTACAAAATAACAAATGTTGGCAAAGATGTTGAGAAATTAGAACCTTTAAACGGTGCTTGTGGAAAGGGAAAATGGTGGAGCCTATGTGTAAAATGGTTTGGCATTTCCTCAAAAAGATAAAAACATAGAATTACCACATGGCTCAACAATTTATTCCTAGATGCATATCCCGAAAAATTCAAACGGTTGTTTAAAAACAGAGCACATAGGCAAACACACACAGCAGCTCTGTTCACAATAGCCGAATTTGCATAGAAGCTCTGCCGATGCCCCTCAGCTGGTGAATGGATAGACAAACTGGGGCCGACCCACGAACAGCAGTATAACTCTGTCATCTAAAGGAATAAAGTAAAACGGGGCGGCTGTAGAGAACAGTAGAGCGGTCCCTCAGAAAGTTCCCACAGAACTCCACCTCCGCACACATATGCCCAGAAATTGGAAGCAGAGCCTTGAGCAGACATTCACGTGCCGGTATTCGTAGCAGCTTCTTCACAACAGCCAAAAGATGGAAGCAGCTCAAGTGACCGCTGACAGATAAATAAGTAAACAAAATGGGGTCTATACACGACGGAACAGGACTCGGCCTCACAGAGGGGGGAACTCTGACACCCGCGTCGACATGGCCTGAAGCCCACAGTCATTATGCTGAGTGAAATCCGCCAGACACAGGAGGAGGAATACTCTCTTCTTCCCAAATAAACCCATTTTTGCCGATAGAAACTGGAGGTGTTATTTTTAAGGGAAATAGAACCAATAGGTACACTCGCAGGATCCGAAATCCATACAAAAACACCACGTGCACATCTACACACTCATGTCCACCCATCGGAAAGAGAAATGAAGAGAGGGTCCCATTTACACCTGCCCCAGGAGGAGCCAAGTGCCCGAAAGGAAATATAAGCGAGGAGGTGACAGACCTGCTCTCTGAGGACAGGACACTGGCGACAGAAATGTAGGAAGACGCATATGGATGGGAATCTACTCTGTGCTCCTGGAGGTGGAGGAATCGATCCTGTGACAACGACCGTTCTGCTGGGAGAGATCTGCAGATCCGGGGCCATTGGCACTTAGCTCCTCAGGACGCCACTGTCGCACAAACAAGCAGACACGCCCACCTGCGCGCAGAGGCGGGAAGGACCCCGCGCAGCCAGAGCTGAGGGAGCGCAAGCACCGCCCAGCCACCTGCTCAGGGGCCTTGAACCGCGGGAGGAAGCGGCGGAAACCGAGTGGGAGCGGAGCAGAAACACGGACGCGCGGCCCCGTGGCCGGGAGAGGGAAGACCCGACGGCCGCGTGCACAGCCACGCGCGGGCCCGGCGTCACCGCGCCCAAAGGCGCCCGGGCCCTTCCCCCGCGGGTCCCCTGAACACAGACCCTCTCACAGGCCCCCTGCTCTAGAAGCTCCTCTTCCCGGGGGCTTTCCTTTCTCCTCACCTGCTCCTCCTGGGGCGGGTCCTGAGGAGGCCGGGCTCTTGTGGGCCCACATCCTCCCGAATCCTGCACAGCCGGTCCTAAGGAGGCCGGGTCCTTTTCGGCGAGGAGACGACACCACGTCCTCTGGAATCCTCCACAGCGGGGCTTGAGGAGACCCGGTTCCCTACCTAAGGACGCTGCTCCGTCCCTGGGAGCCTCTGAAGTGGGTCCTGAGGAGACCCGGTTCCTGTCCCTGTGGACGCAGCCCCATGTACCCCTGAATCCTCTACAGCCGATCCTGAGAAAGCAGAGCTCCGGTCAGTGCAGGACGCGAGCTGAAGGCGCGTGCGCGCGCTGACGTCAGGGAGAGGGACTCGGGCGCCCCCTGCAGGCGGTGGCGGTAGTGCAGGACGCGCTGGGCTCACAGGTCCATGGAGGCAGCGCCCCCTCCTGGCCGCCCGCTGAATCCATTACATTTTGGAAATTTAAACTAAAATGGAACCCACTGTCCCCCAACTTGGCCAAAAATAATTAAGGAATAATTAACTGGAAATCTTATGAAATGAAATGTACACACGAACTTTACAACCTATACCAAATGCACTGGAAACTAGATAAATTTAAAATGCAAACACAGGGGCAGCTCCTCCTGCCCACTGGTCCTATCCTTGTGCTTTAATAAAACCACCTTTTTGCATCAAAGTCATCTTCAAGAATTCTTTCTTGGTGGTGGGCTCCAAATCCTGTAAATCCCACTGTCACCCCAAAAACCTCATCATTTATATGATGCCCATCGTGTGCGGGGCTCAGGTGATGAGTACTCCTTCCTTCTTTTACTTTCATTCCATGGCCTTTTGAGAAGTATGGTCTCATTGGAACACTTTCATGTTGATCGCTCAGGCTGCTATCCTCCTGACCATGGTTACTCTATGGGGAGGAGAAAGCCTGCCTTATGGCTGGAAGTTAGTACCCTGGTCAGAATGGTAACATCTTTAAGGAACTAAGGTACACTATGAAGCATGACACCAATAAAGTCCCTTGGAAATGTTAGCCTGATACCTTGCTTACAGAGTTCCCAGCTCCCTTACCAGGTGAGTAAAGAATGTCATTTCCTGGCAGGTGCGGGAACCTCAGGATACTTTGGGGACCTTATGAAGAGTCATCTACTCAAATATACAGGTATTGCAGGCAGGTCTGATGGCAAGTATTCGGCTTGTCTTTTGGCCTAGAAAGGCTACTAAAATTTCAATCTAAAGGTTCCTTATGAAAGGTTCCAGCAAAGCAAACTTTAAAAGAGCTGTATGATAAATTGCTAGTCTTGCTGAGCTTATGTAAATAATTAGGCCAAGTTTGTAAAAACTGGACTTGTTTTACAAATTAGTCTTGATTTGGCTACCTCTGGAAATAAGGGTTTTTAGAGAGAAAAATTAAGCATTTTTTTTGCACCTTTGTGGATGTTAAATTCTAGTTCTGATAGTTTATAAATGTTGTTTTCCTAAGCTGGACAACTTGAGATAAACTTGAAAAACATTGTCAAAATAGCACAGGTATGCACAATCTTCTTGCTTGTTATTCTGTGCAGATAGTAACAGGACCCATGGGCATATGATTGATTAAACAACTAAAAGTGGGATGGACTCCTCCAATCATTGCATATGGAAAGTCTTTTCTCACTGTAGACCTATCGATAGGGTATAGTGCTTTATTCAATTATTCATTTGAGGCCGGATTAACTGATACATCTCTAAATGAATGTGCAAGTCATAGCCTTCTTGAACCTGATCTGACAGTTACTAGAAACCCACTCCATATAAACCCAGGAAACATGATGTATTTAAAGAATTGGAAGTCTAACACAAACAGTAGATTTAACTCCAAAATGGAAGGGCCCCTTACCTGGCTGCATTATGTACTCCCACTATAGTAAAATTAGAAAGCCATTCTTCATGGACTCATATATTAAGACTGAGCCTGTATCTTCCTCACAGGAATCTAGTATGCAAGCCGACATGCCTTGTTACTCCTAGGAACCAGTGGAAGACCTCAAATCTCTCTTCGAATGACAGGAATGAACTGAAGGAAAATTACCAAAGGTTTGTTTATTTTTAGGCTTATCTTTCTCATAATAATATTAACCTTATTTTGTTGTCATTTCCAGTGTCTCCCTGCCTGGTGCCAAGACTCCTTCACAGCCATAACTTCTAGAAGACAGATGATCCTGTCTACCAAAGGAGGTTCACATATGTTATTTACCTTGGATTGACTGCCTCTGCCTGTGGTAACTCCTATCTATAAATACGTTCCCCAACAGGCCACTGTTGACCCATAGGTAGGGACATCTCTACATCCCCACTCAGCAGGAAGTTATAGAAGATGAGAACTTCCACCCTCAGCAACCTCAAAGATTTTAAGGGTCAAAATTGTTCAGGGGAATGATGTGGGAAACAAAGGCAGAAGGAAATGGCAGAGAAAATTAAATTTCCTTATAACCTGCAGCCCATTGGCAAATACTTGAGGCAGGTAGAGTAAAACGTGTCTCCAAGAACTCCCTACTGTCTGCCTTCATGCTAATGCTTTGCTAGGGGGAAAATCAACCTTAGCTAGGCTTCCAATATCTTGTGAGTCTTCTTTAGCATATGAAAACCTCACTGGAAACTTCCCCTGGACTTTACCTCCCCTGACTCCATAGTATATAACCAGTCTTTCCTCATGGTCCCGAGGCACCTCTTCCTGTCCATGGGTCCTGTCCCCATGCTTTAATAAAATCACCTCTTGCAGCAATAAATAAATTTCTTGTTAATAAAAGAAAATGCAAACACAAGGGGTGCCTGGGTGACTCAGTTAAGCAGATAAGCGTCTAACTCTTGATTTCTGTTCAGGTCATCATCTCACGATTGGTGAGATTGGCCCCACATTGGGCTCTGTGCAGACAGTGCTGACTTCTCAAAATAAATATTCAAAAACATAAAACAAACACAAAGACCAATCCAAAAAAAAGAAAAATTGATAACATGGACTTTACAAAAGTTAAAACTTCTACTCTGATAAACCTGGTTGAAAGTACCAAAAGACAAGCCCACAAAATGGTAGAAAAAATTAGCAACACCTATCTGACAAATGATCTGTATTCAGAATCTACCCTGACCCTAAACACTAGCTCTCTCAAGGTCTTCTACCCCTGAATTGGAACCCACAAACTCCATTTATTCAGTCTAGTGCTCTCCCTATTGAGTCCTCTGGACAACCAGGTTCTCCTTGCATCTTCCACTGCCCCAGCCTAAACACATTAACCATTATCTCCAGTGACTCAAGGCTCACCTTAACTCCTATCCTCATCTCCTAAACCCTCATTCCCTAAACCATTACCACCGGATCCCTCTAATCTCTCAGCTAATAAGCAATCATCCCCAAGGACTTCTAAACACATATCCAATACTGTCACCCCCTCACCACCTAAACAATCACCCTCTCAAACCCTCACTCACTCACCCTTAAACCATCACCCTCCAAATTTTGAACCCACTAGCTCCCCACACACCACCCAATGAAACTCCTCAACCCTCCCCCTACAAACTCACCAGCTCACTCCCTCATCCACTCATTCCCCCAAAATATTTCATCTCAATTCCAATAACACTTTTCTTCCCACCTCCTCACACTAAAACACCCAAATCATAAGGGTGTAACCAAAAAGCCATATGCCATAAACCCAAAACCATGTACCATTGAACAATAGAATCCTAAAGCCATAATTTATAAACTACACACCATGAACTCTAACTGGATACCGTAAATCATAGGAATAAACCATAACCATGATACACACATCATGAACCAGAACCATAAACACAACCAAAACCAACATAAATATTCATAGCAATACTATTCACAAGTGGAAAAGAGTATGAAATATGCACACATGCCACAAAGAGTAAAGGAATATACAACATGGGGTAGATACATAAACTGAAATGTTTTTCCAGCATATCAAGAAATAAAATAAATATGTGCAGCTGCTGAGGAAAACTGAATGGGGATTCCACAACATCTTGAAAATAGAATTAATTAATATACCTCAGGGTTTATACCCCAAATACTTGAAAGCAGGGACTCACTCTGTATTTCTCCCAAATTCATAGTGCCATCATGCACAAGAGTCAAAAGGCTAAGCTGACCAAAGTGAATGAGTGGTGTATACACAATGGAATATTACGTAGCCATGCAAAGGATTAAAGTACCAATTCATATCGCAATATGGATGAACCTTCAATTCACTCCCCAAGAGTAATAATTCAATCACATAAAAGAATATTATAAGTTTCTACTTGTTTGAGGTATCCAAAATAATCAAATTCACTTACAAAAAATACGGTTGCCAGGCAGAGGGGAAAGGGGGTTGGGGGGGTTAATGTTTGATATACACAGACTTTCACCTGGTCAAAATTTAAACATCCTCAAGTTGGAAGGTGGAGATTTGTGCACAATGGGAATATATTTAGTGGCATACACAACTGCAGACTTAATCTTTTAGGGGCACCTAAGTAGCTCAGTTAAGTGTCCAACTTTGGCTCAGGTCATGATCTCATAGTTCGTGGGTTTGAGCCCCACACTGGGCTCTGTGCTGACAGCTCAGAGCCTGGAGCCTACTTCAGATTCTGTCTGTCTCTCCCTCTCAAAAAAAAAATCTTTTAAATGGTCATTATTATGTTTTGTAAATTGAAAAACAATTAAAGTCATGACCAAAGTACTAAAACATGTCACAACATGAATGAAGATTGAAAACATGCTAAATTACAGAAGTCACACAGAAAATGCTGCCCAGATTGGAGCCCTCTGTAATCTTTAAATCAAGTGAAGTAAGTGAAAGTCTCAGGAGCAGTAAAGCAGATCACAACAGGAGAAGTCATTGTCACAGAGTTTGGGCAGGTGATGACAGGTGAAGTGCCTATGGATTGGATTATAATGAGGAAACCATAATGATTTCCCTGTTTGGGAGTTCTATGACAGTTCCTGGGGAAAGCGTCCTGCTTTGAGTAAAAAACAAACAAGTATGTCGTAAGAAGTGGCAACCGTGTAAAACGACAGCTGGTGAAGCTGAGTGTAGAGATAAAGAGTATTTCTACTGCTATTGCAGGCTTTCTATATGTTGGAAATTCGTGGAAACTACATTATTTCTCAAAACAACTATATCAGTAACATACCAGAAAAGCGTAGAACACGTCAAACTTCATGATGGAGGTCAAACTCACCTGGACACAGTTCACAAGATGCAACGTATTACTAAAGGACAATGTGGTCGACTTATATTAATAGTGGCCACTATGCTGTGGACGTTGTGGATAACCTAGGATATGGCAGAAACACGTCATTTTGATTTCCAATCTTCCACCACATCACTCCACCAAATAATAATAATAATAATAATAATAATAATAATAATGTAATAAATAAAAACTAAGTTTAAAAGAATAAACTCAGTGAAACTGTAGGATACAAAATCAAGATCCAAAAATCACTACATTGGACAAACTCAGAATGAACCATCACAAGGAGTTAAAACAATGAGGAAAAACCTTTACCACAGACATGAAAAAACGTATCCCATGAAAATAAGGCATTGATGAAGAAATGGAAAAAGACACAAACAAACGGAAAGATATTATGTGTTCCTAGATTATAAAAATGAATATTATAGAATTGTCCATTTTACCCAAAGTGATGTACAGATTTAGTGTAATCCCTCCCAATCAACATTCTAGAACCATTTTGCAAAGAACTAGAAAAATCCTTAAAGCTCTATGAAACCACCGAGGACCACGAATAGCCACAGAATCTGTATAAAGAAGAACAAACAATCAGGTTTCCTGATCTAAAACTATATTACACAGCTATAGTAACCAATACAGTGTGCTCTGGGCTAAGAGACAGAAAGACCAATGGAGCAGAATGGACAGCCCAGAAGCAACTCCACACATATGTGGCCAGTTAATTCACACACAAAAACTAACTAAAAACCCACAACAGCTGAGAGGAAGAAGGAGCACTGGTATGGAGGGCAGGGCTGCCCTGAAGTCAAGGAGCCCTGGTGCCGTGACGGGATTCACTCCCAGTGGAGACACTGGCCGGAGGTGCCAGTGGTCGGAGTGTTCTCTGATTTCCTCCTGAGCTCCTCTGATTAAGTTCCAGCAAAGGCAATGCTGGGCTCAGGTGTCTCCTGGTGAAGTTTCCAACTCTGAAACAATGGCTTTATAAGAGAACAAGAGAATGTGCTTTAGAACCTTCCTCAAAGAGGGAAATTGAAAGGGATGAACCCCAAGGAGCTTTTCCTGCAAGGGCCCCTGTGGGGAGAGACAAGGAGCAGACAGCAGGGAAGTGATGGACAACAGCCCACAAAGAACCTCCCTTGCACACGGGAAAGGCCCTGTTCTGAGGGCAGGTGGCACTACCTGAGGACTCTGAGCTTAGCAAGGTGATCCCACAATACGGTCCTGGGAGAGTCTCCAGATGCCTGGACACCCTTGAGAAACAGAGAAACAAGAAACAGTGCGTGCCCTGTGCAGAAGAGGAAGGGGCTCTCCTTGGGAATGTTTCTTCACAGTGGGCACAATGCTGAGTGAATGTTCATTCTCTCACTGTGAAAGCACAGGGAGGAGACTGAGGCTTTCAGAACTAGCTTTTCTGGAGCACCTCTCATGCTGCATGCCCTCATCCCACGCTCTGCAAGAACACTGCCTAGTTGCCTGTGAGCTCTGCCCCCTTCACCACATCAAGGGGGAGGGAGGCCTGGAGGCTTCTCTGGTCAGGGCCCCACTGGCCCCTTCTGGACACAGTGCCATACTGCCCCGCCTCTGGTCCTGTGTGTCCTCACAAGGCTCCTGGCAGTCTCCTCTGGGGGCCTCTAGCTTCACTGTGCACATGACATCCAGTATAGGCACATTGCTGGCCACTGCCATCTCCTGGGACCTCACCCTAACCCTAGGCATGGCTAGGCTCTTGCCCTGAGGGGGCCCACCTTTTAGGTCTGAGGAAAGAATTTGGGGCAAAGGACCAGCACAAAATATTTCAGCAAGGAACCCAGAATTTCACCATGACATTTACAAGGCTAAACCTGGCCCGCCCAATCATCTAGCTCCTGAAACCAAACCCTAAGTCTGACTCGCATCCTAACACATGCCCTCAACTCAACCCTCTGGGGAGATCACTGCAGTGCTGGTGGTTGAGCCCCTGACATCTCCTGGGACCAAACCCTAACCCTAGTCATGGCTCTGGCCCAATCCTGAACAGGATGAGAAGTCACAAGTGGTCAGACCTGGGTCACCTACCTGCACCTGTCGCAAGATGTATCCATCTTCTCACAGAACCTCCGGGCTGAGTGGGAACAGCACCCTGGCAAAAGGAGGTGCTGAGCAGACAGAACCAGCACAGGTCCTGCTGTGTTAGAGCCAGAGGGTGACTGTAAAATCACAGTGCATCCTTTGGGGACGTGGTTTGCTGCAATAATAAAGAGACCTGAAATACAGTGGCTTAATAAAGATGGATGTCTCTTTACTTGTTACATAACATTGTCAGAGGTAGACAGGCAGATGGTGGGCAGCGTGGCCATAGTCCATCTGAGGGGAGGAAGGGCAGGGTCACAGATTCAGTGAGACAGAAAGTGGCACACATCAGCTCTGTCAAGTACCATTGACCCAGTGACCAGGACTTAGCCACGGGGCCGCTTGCAGCTGCAAGGGAAGCTGGGACATGCAGTCACTAGCTGAGTGACCAGGAGCCCAGCTACAAGGATACTACATTAAGGAAGGGGAAATGGATATGAGCGCAAAATTAGAAACTGCCTCTAACGCTCTGCTGTAATTTGCGCTGTAATAAATGTATTTTTGAACTCCTCACCCACTAGACTTCTAGAGTTCACAGTACTGCGTGCTGGCGAGGATGTGGAGCAGCTGGTGGGGCACGAAATGGTACAGCTGCTTTTGGAGATCGGTTCAGCAGCACCATCAGAGGCAATGGGGCTCATGCTCTCTAACCTGTCAGTCACTCTTCTGGGTGTAGGCCGACCAAATTAAGGGCACATGTTCATCAAAAGGTGTGTGCAAGAATGCTCAGAGCAGGTTTACTGTAACCTGGAATTCCACTCGGCAGCAGAAAAGGAAGAGTCCGTGCCAGGAAACAGAGGAATCTCTGAGACACGGCTCTGAGTGTCAGGAGTCCCACACAAAAGCACGCAGTCTGCATGTTCTGTCTATCAAGTCCTGTCAGAGGCCCTGCCCCGACTGGAGCATTCCCGGTGGGCAGAGGTGGCTGGGCTGTGTCTCCGACACGCTAGGGCTTGAGTTCCCCGCTACCAAATGCTGGCAGGGCATGCCGGCCACATTGTCCAGCCAGGTGATTGCCCAGCCAGGGGCGGGTGGCTTCGGCAGGGGTGGGGGGCACGTATTTCCATTCCTCCTGGTTAACAGGCCAGGTGAGCGCTTCCCTTCAGGGGAAGCTGCCAGATGCTTGCCGGGTGGCCCGACCACTTACACTTGCATCCGTACTCGCCTCCCGCCGCAGGGCCCTGGCCATTGCGGGTGCTGCCGGCTGCCCCATGTCCATCCGTGCTGGGGCTGACGCCCGAGGAGATGGCTCCTGCCATTTCCCAAATGTATATGGTCACAGAAGATTTCACAGTTCTGGTGAGGGAAACATACCAGCCCGAGGGACCCTGCTGATAGGCGGAGAGAGTCTCAGACCCGTCTGCACAAGGTTCTGATCCAGATTAGCTGGAAGTTCCATGTGCGGGCTGATCCCCATTTGGAGAGCTCCCGGAGAAGCTGTCCTTGCAGCTGGCCCTGCCTGCATCCACCTGGCCTCACCTTACCTGCTGGAGGGGGTCTGCGAGGCCATGGATGCCTCTGCAGGATTCTGTTGGGTGGTGACGGGGCACAAACTCCTTGGGTCACTTTTGTTTCAAAGGCTAAGTGTGGGATGTGGGATTCAAATGATGGGCTACTGTTGGCTTCATTGCTCATGTTTTTCATGTTCTTCCTTCCCTGATCCAAACAGAATCGAGATTTGATGTTACTTAAGAGCTCTGAACATAGGCCCTGCCTGAAATGAGAAGCCATATCTGGGGCCTTCCCCACCTGACCCCACGCTCATGGAAGACAGCACCCTTTTCCTACTCAGTGGCTCCCCACTTCTTCACTTGCCAGAAGAACCCAATTCTACATTTATGTAGCAGGCAGAGAACCTGCTGCATAATGAGAAGGTTCCCACATCCCTTTGGTGTAAACTAATCACAGCAATAATGCACTTTTCCTTTGCCACCCTTTCCAAGGAGTGAATGGCACCCCGCAAGGCAAAAAAAAAAAAAAAAAAATATCAGGGGGGTGCCTGGGTGGCTCAGTAAGTTAAACATCTAACTTTGGCTCAGGTCATGATCTCACAGCTTGTGGGTTTGAGCTCCACGTCGCATTCTGTGCTGACAGCTCAGAGCCTGGAGCCTGCTTTGGATTCTCTGTCTCTGTCTCTCTCTGCCCCTTCCCCACTCATACTCCGTCTCTCTCTCCCTCTCTCTCTCTTTCTTAAAGGTAAATAAACATTAAAAAAATTAATTTAAATCAGCTGGAGTCTCCATTGGCTTTCCCCTCTTGCCCCTTCCTTCCAGTGTGGGAGGTAGCATCAAGCCTGGAGCTCTGGTAGCTATTTGTAACTTGGAGGCGGCCAGCCTGAGGATTAAAGGTCCTCATGCAGGGAATGGAAACAGAAGGTAGGACATGCCTGGCAGGGGGAGCATCGTTCAGCTCTAGCCCCAGCTCTGTTTCTTTGGTGACACCACTAAATGGCATCACTGTAAGAGCCCCTCTGAGATGGGCTTTCTCCTATTTGCAGCCCAAACTTCTTGCTTGGAAATAGCTTTACCAAATCTCAGCCTGAGTGTGTGTCACTTCACACATATTCATTCCTGTCCAACCAGACCGAACTGCTGTGTTTTTCATCCCTCGTCCTGTAAACATCGTTTGTCAGCAGACAGGGCAGGTGTGAGGGAGCTGGGGTGTCACCTCCAGATGGAACAGGAGGTGGGAAGCTGCCCACTAGCCCTGCGGATTGTGGAGTCCATGTGCAGGCAAGAGAGGATCTGGGCAGAGAGCTGTGTCCTGAGATCAGAGGGGGACTTTGAGATGGTCGACCTCCTCCTGGGTCCCCACCTCTCCCCGGGCAGGCTCTGTGACCCATGGGACTCCTGAGGCTTCCATCAAGGAGGCCGTGCAGCTGTGCCTGCTTCTTTTGGGACACCTGCCTGGGTAGTATCCATGTGACAAGCTGAATTCTGAGGGCACCCAACAGAGGGACCACGTGGAGAGATAGTCAGAGACTGACTGAGAGAGAGATACAGAGACAGGGCCTGACCTGTGTGTGGCACGTCTTTCAGAGGCCACGTTCCAGCCTCTGCATCCCAGGTCTTGGCTGCAGCGCTGACGGGCCCTGGGTTGGATCCCTGCGGAGTAGGGTGGCTGTCCCTGCTGACCGGGGATGTTGTATTGTGACTCAGGGGGCTGCTGGGGCCACAGTACAGAGAATCATCTCAGGCTGTTGGAGGTCCGGGGGCCTGGTGGAGAGAGCAGACCCATCACCTGCCCCCCCGACTCTCAGCCTGCCCTCCCAGCATCTAGAGACTTCTTCTAGGGAGGGCTAGCCTGGTAAGAGAACCAGAGGGATGTACACCACCAACGGCAGCTGAGATTGGAACACCCAACTGGACTTTGCCGGGGTCACCCACCCCGGCATCCAAACCACAGAATTGCCCTTATGGAAGCAACAGGCAATGTAATGTTTTGGAGGATTCTGTACGTGGCAAGTGGGTTCCCACTGATTTCAGCAGGCCTGAGTGGGGTGCCGGGGCTCCGCACGTGTCAGAAAGTCCCCAGGGTCTCCCTACAAGGGGTTTTAAATTCCAAACTTCCCCATGCACCAGGGGTCCGAATAGGTCCCCCTGGACCACCTCCCATCTGAGGAGACCAGTGTAGAGACCAGCACAAGTGATGCACCTGCGGAGGCAGAATCGCGGCACATCTGGTCCATGCCCAGGGGCATGTCTGGGATGAAGAGGATGGGAGTGTCTGCTCCTTCCTGTCCCCCCGGCTTAGCCACCAAGGTTCATAGGTGGCTTCAGTCCTAGTAGATGATGGCCCTGCCCCTTCTGTGGACTCACATATATCCATCTAACTGGAGCCCCTGGAGGGGAGGCAATGGCACTGCTGGTTCGGGACACCTTAGGTATCAAAGTGAGCACTGGAGACACATTCTTTTGGGTCTGATATTTGGACTTTGCACCTGTGCCCCTAAAATCTCCATGCAGGCTGGTTGTTTTATTTTACCTTTAAAACTATAAACATTTTAGTGGGAACTGCATCTATTTAGGGTGTTCAGCATAGGGATCTGAGGCACATGTACCAGTGACGTGATGGCTGGAGCAAGCTCTGGACCTGCCTTCTCCTCACTCAGTTACTCTCTGTGTGTGGTCACAGCACCTGAGGTCATGCACACTCAACACAGGGCAGTCGGCTGGTCACCGTGCCAGGTACCAGGTCTCTGACTTCATCCAGCATCACTGCCACCGTGTGCCCCGTGATCGACATGTCCCTACGCCAGGTCGTTCTGTGCTCAGCTCCTGCCTGTTCTTCAGATTCCACGTGTAAGTGAGACCACGCAGCCTTTTCTTTATGTGGCTGGCTGATTTCACTCAGCAAAATGTCCTCCAGATTTGCCCATTCTTTTTTACAGCAAAGCAATATTCCTTTGTACGTACATCATTCGATGGATGGACACTTGACCTGTTTCCATGACTTGGCCATTGTGAACGATGCTGCCATGGACGTGGGCATGAGGAGATCTCTTCCAAATAGCGAATTCTTTTCCTTTGCGTAAATACCCAGGAGTGGAATTACCGGACCATCGACTGGTTCTACTTTTAACTTATTGAGGAACCTCCATAATGTTCTCAAAGACAGCTGTACCAGTCTGAATTCTCACCAAGATTGCAGGAGGGCTCCTTTTTCTCCACATCCTCATCAGTACTTGTTAATTTAAAATAATGATTTAAACAGGGCCCTCATTGTCAGCAAAGAGCCAGGACGCACCCAGGGAAGTAGACAGTCTTTCGGCCTGGGAGGAAATAGCCAGACAGTCCTGAAATTAACTGAGTGTGGCGAGTCTCTTGGCCACCCCATCTCCCCCGAGCTTGTAGGAATACCCGGCAGGCAGTTAGGGACAGGGGACGCAAAGGCAGAAGGAAGGGGATGAAAGACACGGAAACAGGGAAGAACTGGAGAGCAGGTGCTGTGCAAGGCAGGGGCGGGCCAGGCTGGAAACAGGTCCCGGCCACCCAGGACCAGGCGGGTCCGAGAGGTGCTGCCACTGTCTGTCAGGTGGGAGCAGTGCCTTCCCAGCCACCGTGAACGTTTATGGGCAGCAGGGCCATTAGAAATGTTGGTGTGTCTTGGGAAGACGTGATATCGGTCCTGAAACTGCAGACCCTGTGACTGTTGATAATGACTCTGCCAAAAACCCTGTGGTGTCCACGGGCGTCTCCTCCAACCACACTCACAGTAGCGACCATGCGTGCATCAGGTCTGACGGTCCCGGGCACTTCAGGGGACGTAGCCTTTTCCCCTGTTTCACTGGCTTTTCCATTTCTCTGCTTATTTCATGGACGGCGGGAGAAGGGAAGATGGGAGCGGAGCAGGGACACCGCTGAGGACATAGCAGTGCCAGCCCGGAGGCTCACAGCCACCCGAAGCTGCATGGAAGAAGCGTCTTGTCACCCATGCAGACCATTCCTCCAGGGAGGACAGTAAAGGACAACAAGTCAGAAGTTCCATTCTTGGCCCTGAGGTAAACCTCCAGCAATGTAGAATCTGAATCCAGAAAGATCCTGAGGGAAACTCTCCTCTTCATGACCCAACTTGGATGAGAGCTTCCCTGGCCCCAGGCATGTTATGTAGCCCCTCAGGTCTGTCAGGGACTCAGCTCCACCTGCTGCAGGCCTGGGCACCTCTTCTTCCTCCCTGGGAGTTGGTCCCGGGATTTTCCTGCTGGTGTACCACGTGTCCCCAGGAACGCTTGGCCTCACCTCTTCCCCCCAGCTGCAGTGCCCTGCTAATGGGGCAAGGGGGTACTAGAGGAGGATGTATGTGCAGGGGGGAGAGATGACGGGTGGGTGTGTTCAGGGGCACACGGGTGCATGCCAGGGGTGCAGGTGCGTTTGTGCAGGGGGCCCACAGGTGAGTGCAGGGGGCACTGGACAAGAGCGAGGGGGAAGTGAGGCTGCTGGGTGAATGCAGAGGGGAGAGAAGGCCAGTGGGTGTGTGTCAGGTGGCAATGAGGTCAGGTCCATCACTGTCTTGTGGTCAGTCCTGGGCAGGGACACAGGACAGCCCTTGCTGCTTGAGGGTGTGGTGTGGGCTCCAGCAGGGGAGGCTTTGTCTGCGGGGTCTCTTGTCCGAGGTCACAGGTGGCTGGAACAAAGAAGCAGTCAACTAGGGAGTACAAACCCAGGAGGTCAGGATGGAGGGAGTGAAATTCTTTTTCTGTTCTTGGCGTCTTCACCGTTGACACTCTACCCGCCATGATGCCCCTTTGGGGAGGCAATGTGGCAGTATGTGTACCTGAGTCGTGCAGGTGCAGGCCCGTGACTGAGGCTGTGGTGAGTCTTCCCTGCAAACATACGCAAGGCTGCTCATCAGACGTGCTTGGCCTCTGTGAGTGACGGAGAAGTCACAGCGGCCGTCTCTATGTGGCCCACAGGGACCAGTCTGAAGTGTGGCACCACCTCCCAGGGGCACACAGAGCTTTCAAAGAGAAGCGTGTAAGAGCTGGTCCAAAGTGGTTCAGGCAACTGTGACCATCACCTTTGCCCAGCTGTGGAGTCCTGCCGTCTCAGTCGGTGGTCAGGAACTGAGCTATCGTCTGCGGCCCTCACGATGGAAGAAATGGGGAAGACTGCTGTTTGGCTGCAGAGACCAATGAAGACTGAGTGGAATCCGGCGCATCCTTTGCACCCATTTCCAAGGGGACATCAGCAGCAGAGCGGACGAACACTTCTCCAGAGCTCTGAGCCATGTCAAGAGCCCGCTGAGCCAGAGTGCGGATGTGGTCCTGAGGACTGATAGTGACAGGCCTCCAAATCACTGGCGTTTCTCTTCTCAGTGGACAACACCAGAGCCAGAAGCATCTTTTGCATATGGTGCCACCAACTGCAGCTTCAGTGGGCCTGGTCTCATGACTACGGATCAGTACCTGGTGTCCCTGGCAGGGGGCCCCTGTGTTCTGCCTGGCGAGCTGTGGCATTACCTCTCCCCAGCCAGCCCCAGCTACTCTCACGCCTACTCCAGTGGGCGCATGGCGCCGGAGCCCCCGCCTGATGGGAAACATGGGCGCTCCCGAAGCCTCCTCCGGCAAGACCGACACCTAGCCCCTCCTCAGGGATCTGCAGCGGGGGAGGACGCCAGCTCTGCCCACATCGCCGGAAGCACGGGATTGCTCTTCACCGCGCCTCCCGGCTCAGCCCACCGTAAGGAAATATATTTCCCCCCAGATCGCCGACCTGCTAGTCCCAACCTTGCAAGTGAAAAAAGTCAGTCTTCAGAGAGAAGAATGTGTCCTTTTATTGAATTTTGGTCTGAAGAAGAGAATTCCTTTTTCACGACCTGCTCATGATTTTCAACTATGAATCTAGAGGGTCTAGAGACTGCACCGTCCTTTTCCCTCTCCGTCACTCAAGAGCACTGCACCAGGAGCAAGTTTCTGTTCTCCCTAAAATTCTACACTTCTGTTCCCTGGCACCTATCCTCTATAGCAGGAGTTCTCCAACTTCAATGACTCCCCAGCATGTGGAATGTTTAAAAGAGCAGTTCAGGGATGGGACCATAGGGGCTCATCCCACCCCCCTGCACCCAGTGCCCTCCTACTTAGAAATCACAGTCCCCTTACCCTCCAGCAGCAGGATCTTTGGTATCGTATGGGGTGGTTCCACTTTGCCAACTGAATGGAGGAGATCTGAGGAACAGCCGGAAGCTTTCTAACCTCACCCAGACTGTGGCCACCTGCACTCCAGCCTCCACTAAAAGCAAAATGAACATAAGACCCACTGAGAAAGAGCTGAGGCTGGGCATTCCCCGCAGCCTCAGAGTATAGAAAGAGCTGAAAAGGTTTGAGGAAGGCTCTCATGAATAAAGTACTTTCTTTTTTTTTTGAATGTTTTATTTTTGGGAGAGCGACCATGAGCAGAGAAGGGGAGGGGGGGCAGAGAGGGGGGCAGAGGGGGGCAGAGGCGGGGGGACAGAGAGAGGGAGGCAGGGGGGGGCAGAGATCTGAAGAGGTTCTGCACTGAGTGGTAAGCCCGGTAAGAGTCTCAAACTCACAAACGATGACATCATGACCTGAGCTGAAGTCAGACAATCAAGTGACTGAACTACCCAGGCCCCAAATGAAGTACTTTCACTTGGGATTTTTGATTCCTCCATTTTTAAAAATGTGATTCCAAATGGACTCGCTGAGAAATCTGAGAACTAACTTACTGGAAGCTGGTTAGCAAACTGCCCCATCCCAAGCGGGGCCTGGAGTAAGTTCTGAGCCAAGAGCATTTCTTAGTTGCAGTTCCAGGAGTTTCCTTCTGCCCTCACTCTGAGGATGAGGATTCTGGCATCTGACACCCCACAGGTGTTCCCTGGGACCCTGGTGACACCTTATGGCCTGCCCAGGGCCTACCTGGCTTCCACAAACAATGAAACCTTCCCTTCTGCTCTTTCACTGTTAGGGCCATCTGGGAACTGTTAGCTCTCTTTTCAGTACAGAGCCGCTGGGGCCACCCATGCGGATGCCCATGGTGTCTTAGACAAACTGGTGGTGAAAGACAAGGCTGAGTCCAGGACACGGCAGCAGGACCTCCCTGAGACTGTTCCAGATAAAGCGACAAATTTCTCCAAACTCATCCATCTCTCTAATCTAGTAGACACCCTTGTGGGCAGTGAGCTTGGCGGTTAGCCCATGGCGCCCCCAGAAGGCCTTGCTGTGCGTGTTCCCCATCCACATGGCCCCCACTTACTCCTGGGTGATAGCTCAGAAGGTGAATAATACAACTACTTTTTTTGGAAAAAAATTGAAACAAACAAACAAACAAAGAGAAGGGTATAAATATGCCCAGACATGGGAAGATGCTGGCCTCAGCGACCCTGGCATAAACAACACTATGGTGGACTAGGAGGCCTGAAATAAGGCACGGTGACTATGGTACGGTATCCATGGATGGGAGTCTGGGCTTAGGTGGGTTCCCTGAGAGGAAGGTGTGGGCTGGGACTGCGTTCCCATCTGAGGCCCCTGCAAGGCAGGACCTCCCTCCTCATTCAGGGCTCTTTTGCCTCCTAGGTCTGAGGAAAGAAAGGATTTGGGGACCAGCCCTGGGCAGAATTATTGAGTGAGGAACCCAGAGTTCAACATGCTATTTTCATGGCTGGGGCAGAGCCGCAGAAGGGGATGCTAAGCCACGCCTAATCTTGGCCCAGACCATCAGGCTGTGAGCCCAAACCCTCAGCCTGACCCGCACCCTAACACCCGCTGTCCACTCAGCCCTCTGGCAGATCACTGCACTGCTGGCTATTTGGCTACTGCCACGTCCCTCAACCTAACTCTAACCCTAACCCTAGCCATGGTTCTGTCTTGAAGATGGCCCATCTCTTAGGTCTGAGCAATCAACGAGAGAGGGGCCCATGACCGGCACAGAGTTATTCAGTGACGAACCCAGAAATGCACCATGACATTTCCATGGATGGTAGGGAGACGGTGATGGGGATCCTGAGGGAAGACCTAAACCCCGTCCACACCATAAGCCATCCCCTGACCTGCGGCCTGTCATGTGCCCTCAACTCAGGCAGCCCTCCAGGGAGAAAACTGAGCTGGTGGCAGTTTGGCCCCTGTCGCCTCCCAGGACCTAACCCTAACCCTAACCCTAGCCATGGCTCTGGCTCTAAGGGGGGCTCATCTCCTAGGTCTGAGGGAAGAACAGGTATGTGGCCCAGGATCTGTGCAGAATTATCCAGTGAGGAGCCCGAGAGTTTTCCGCTACATTTCCATGGCTGGGATAGAGTGGTAGAAGGGGATTCTGAGCCCAAACCTCACCTTGGGCCATGCCCTGAGCCCAAACTCTGAGCCTGACCCACACATGTGCCCTAAACTCAGCCCTCCAGGGAGACCACTTCTGCGCTGGTAGTTCGGCCCCTGACACCTTCCGGGACCTAACCCTAACCCTATTATTACCCCCAAACCATAACCCTAAACCCTAACCCAAACCCTAAACCCTAACCCTAATTCATACAATCAACTGGTCCCGGACCCCAAACCCTAAGCGTGACTCACCATAGCATCCTTGCCCTGAACTCAGCCCTCTGGGGAGGTCGCCACGTTGCTGGTGGATTGGCCCCTAGCCTGACCCAGGCACTAACTCTAAAGCTAGCCCTTGCCAGGCGTGAAGCCTAGGTCTGAGGTGAAAAATCAGTTCAGACCAGGTGACCTTGGAGTATTACTCTTCCAGGAACACAGATGTGACCATGCTATTTGCAATGAGCAGGATGGAGCTAGACAGTACTAGTCTGATTGAAAACCTTACCCTAACCCACACCCTCCCCCTAAGCTGCTTCGTTTTAGGTCCTTGTCTGCTTTGATCTGAGTGATCCCCACATGTGCTGTCCGGGCCTTGCCAGCACACCATGTGTTCCTGGGGACACTCCAGTCTGTGGAGCACTGGTGGGACTTAATAGCTACTGCTCAGCCTCAGGACAGAGGGAGCCTACCCTGGGATAGTCTCTCCGAGGTGGCAGTCAGATCCTGAGTGACAGTCGGTTCCCAATTGGACTGACTGCCTGATGGTTTCCCAGGTGTCTCCAGCAGAGGAGGCTCTGAGGTGTCCTTCTGGAGCCTAGTCCGACCACCCTTCTTCATCTTTGCTCCAAGGCAGCCCAGATTACTCCAGCTCTGCCTTCTGGGCAGTACAGGTGATTTTGGGTGATACGGCTTGTACCATGTTGGTAGTAAGTGCCTCTGGGAGCCAGCTCTCAGGCCTGGGTTCTGCCTCCAGCTGCCCCAGGTAAAGTCCAGGGCACCCAAAGCCTGTGGCGGCCATGAATGCACAGTTGGCTCATGCTGAGTTGGCCTCCGACTGGTCACTGCCAGGCCACACTTTGCCACTAGAGGCTCTGGTGGGCAGTTGAGGTCAAACCAGTCCCCCAGGGGCCTGCTCAGGGGCTGGGCTCTACCCCTACTCCCCTGTTTCAGGTCCAGACCTCCCCTGGGGCCTGAACAGCTGTGTGCAGCTGGGTCTGTCTCAGCTGGCCCATGGCTGTGCATGAGCATTCAGCCCCTGTGCGACCCAGCCTCGAGCTGCAAATGTGTTGCCGGCTGTCAAGCTGGGTCCGCTCCCCTCAAAATGCCCACCAATAGGGTGGAAAATGCTCCTCTTTCAAAATTCTTTCAAGGAGGCCACTGCACCCGGTGACACACAGTCCCCTGTGAAGCGAGTGCCTGATGTGACTCACAGCTTCTAAAACAGCAGAGGCTTTCAAAATTTTGTTCTGGGGACAAACTGGCCCCCTCGCAGTCCGCTCAGGAGCCTGACTCTAACCTGTGGCCCCTCATTTCAAGAGCAGGCCTCGTTTTAAGACCGAGTGACCACATGATGGGCCCTCCCTCTTCCAGCCACTGCCTTGGCATGTGCAGTGGGCCCCTGACAGCCCGGCTCAGCTTCTCCAGGGGTGGTCGACCATTTCTGTCACTCTACAGCGTTTTTGTTTTTTGATTTTTGGTTTTGCTGGCTACCCACACCAGGGGCCAGGCCCTGCTCTGGCAAGACAATCCATCCATGTCCCTATGGTGGAATAGACCCAATGTGATGGTTAAGGATCAGAAAACGGCAGGTGCCACATACCCTAACAGCTTCTTCTGTCACCAGCCTCATTTGTCTCGCTTTGCCCTGTTTTCCGGGCCCTGGCTACCCTGACCTGCACCACCTTGACGGGGGCATCCACACACTGTGACCTGGTTTGGAGCTACAGGGGTCACTCCAGCCCTGTGAAGATGGGGTCCATCCTCAATCACAGGGAAAGACTTCAGAGTGGATAGTGCCCAGATCCTTCGTATCTTCCTGAGCCTCCAGGGACTGTCAGTTCCCATTGGCACTGGCTGCCACTAGAAAAGGTCCCAGGTTTCTCCAGCAGTCAAGGCTGCTTAGGTGCCTCTTACTGGTTTTTACCCAGACCATCCCACAGAGGCCCCACCTGCAGATGGGGTCCAGATTCCTCCAAGTTTGGCTTCAGGGCAGATATGGGTGTTTGTTAGGTTGTAGCTTAGAGTCAGGCAGATACCAGATGTACCCAGCAGTTGGCTACCGTGACCCTGCCTGTCCGAACGGCTGCCCTGTCCCAGGTCCCTGAGCCCCCTGACATGTTCTGCCAGTTCACACGCCCATCTTGACGGAGTCAGTGGCCTTGCAAACCTCTAGGCTTGTCCAGACTCCTGTAGAGCCTCCATGCAGGAGAGAGACCTCATGAAGAAAACCTTGCTGAGCCTTTGTTTTCAAATGGCAACCATTAGTCCGCATTAATTCCCGGTGCCTGAAGGGATCAGGGAATTCCCAACCATCTAGGCTCCCAGATGTGTCCAGAGGGTGGGCATGCTGGCCATCCCTTGCCTCCCTGTCCGGGCCAGGAAGTCCTGATTTCTCCAGCTCTCCTTCATGTGGGTGTAGAGTCAAATCAAGCAAGTTGCCGTGACCCTCCCAAGGGCCTCTTCCTGTGCCCTGGGC
The DNA here is from genome assembly GCA_030068075.1 of Paguma larvata. Taxonomy (NCBI): domain Eukaryota; kingdom Metazoa; phylum Chordata; class Mammalia; order Carnivora; family Viverridae; genus Paguma; species Paguma larvata. The sequence goes on from CM057831.1 coordinate 27,379,154, forward strand.
CCTCCCTACAGCTGCCCTGCTCCAGATGCCTCTGTGGCCCACTAGCTCTTCGGACCCAGTCAGTCGGCCTTGGGGTGCCAGGAGCCTTCAGCCCTGTGGCCTTGGGCTGACCCACAACAACCTGCAGAGCCTCCAAGCTATAAGGAGACCACCCACCAAAACTCATTCCAAGCAGGCCACGTTTAACTGGGTACCACCACTCACCCTTCAGACAGGCTGCATGATACATTCCTGGCCTTCTCCAGAACTTGAGGCTCTCAGGCGTTGCTTTTGGCTGGAGTCCAGTGGGCGAGTCCCGACCTGGCAGGGCAAATCCAAGTCCTCCGGGTCTGCCCTAAGGGAGACCAGTAGACCCAATGGTGCAGGTTCGGGCTTTGAAAGAGGCAGATGCTGCTATGAATCCACCAAAAGTTCCCACTATCCCCCAGCCTGGCTGGACATTGTCCCATTCTGGGTCCTGGCTCCCTGCCCTGCCCACCTGCCCCTACAGTCAGCACCCTGGGAGCTGGCCCCAGCTACCGGAGTCATTCCAAGCCCATGGACATCTGACCTGACCCATCCCACCTGCACAGCCTCCGGAGTGCAGGGGCCATACTCTGAACGGCCTTCTGGGCTTCTTATGACACTAAGGACTGTTGATCCCTTACAGGACTGGCTCCCTCCGTGGGGTCCAGGGCTTCTTCAGCAGTCAAGGCCTCCAGTTGTCTCTTCTCAGAGGGGACCCCTGACCTCCCATGGGGCCATGCCAAGGTCCTCCAGATTCCTCCAGGTCTGCCTTCAGGGCAGACATGCACATTTGTGGAGTTGGAAGCTGGAGTTGGAGGCAGAATCCGACAGCTCCCAGTTTCCTCCTTCTGTGGCCTGGCATCTCCCTGCAGCTTCCTCCTTGCAGGTGTCCGTGGGGCCTGCACGCTCACTCGGACCCTGTCAGGGAACCTCGAGGAGCCTGGGAACTCCGGGTCTATGGAGATAGGGCCAACCCTCCGACCCTTTAGAGCCTCAACGCTGCAGTGACCACACACTGCTGACATCTTTCGGGGGGGGGGGGGGGAGGCAGTTTTCCACTGCCGACCATCACCCTCCATTTGCATAGGCTAGTCAGTCTGCTACAGAACTGGAGGCTCCCAGTGTCTTGCGTGGCTGGCCACCCACAGATCGTGAGCTCTGGCAGCACACGCAGTGCTCCTACGAGCAGAATCACGTGTAAGGAACTGGACATTGTGCTAAGCACTTCTTTGTCTTTCAAAGAGTGGGGTGAGGATGTGTTCCCTCAATCCACCTCTGCCATGGCTGGAACCCCCACTGTGACTATGGGTCTCTCTGCAACAGAGGACCACCCTGTCTACCCACTGTCTCTAGAAAGAAGTGTACAATTAGGCCCTGTAGTGTATGTAAATCCTCCAAATGCCATAGCCTCTCTTCCTGGAGGACCCCTGGAGCCTGTGGAAAGGAAGTAGGGAAATTCTAGCTGATTCCTGTCCACTTGCTTCTCATGGATGCAATCCGCCACCTGGACTGCAGTCACTACTCCGCCAACACTGACAGCCTCTGGTTGGAAACAGAAACACAGCGCAGCAGCCAGAGCAGACAACGGCCAACTCAGAACTGCTTGGGTGGTGATCACTCATGGGCATGTAATCCCTTAGACAGAGAGTTGGGCTATTCTAAAGGGATTAGCCCTATGGCCTGGACGATGAGAAGCCGAAAGGTGGATGGTCATCGGTAAGCCCTTGTGGGATCAAGATTATGTGGAAGGACACTGGGGTTTATCAGCAAGACCCTGAGGTGGACCTCACTGTTTTCCATACCCTGGCTCAGAAGGCACTGACAGCTCCTGGAAATCGGGCAGCAGATGTCCCAGCTGAGGCATGAACCCCAGAGAAACGGACTCTTCAGGAGATGGAGCAGACTGGGCACACAGGCAGAGTGGCCAATACAGTGGCTGGATGGGTGGCACATTGCCACTGATCCCAGCTGCCCTTGAAGCCCAGTGATTCGATTAACACAGTGACACAACGCCCTGTGGGTTGTCAACAATGCCCAACGCAACTGCCAAAGAAGCCCTGGAGCATCCACTCCAGCTCCCAGGCGGGATGCGATGAACAAACTGGACACACCAGCCCTCTCCCTCCCAGTGAGCGTTGTAAATACGCCTCTGTTTGTGCAGACACTGCATGTGGCCCGACCCAAGCGTTCCTCTGTTGTCATGGAAACCGGGCTGCAAACACAAGCGAACCAGAGCAGCTAAGAACCATGTATGGATAAGCTCACTGAATAGTGATCAGGGGGTTCCCATTTGAAAGATCGTAATGTGCAACGCTAGGGATAAGAATACGGCAGTGAGTGGAGGTTCCATCTTCTCTATAAGCCACAAGCAGCAGCACTGGAAGAAAGAACAATGGCGTAGTCAGGGATCAGATTAAATTACTAACAGGTAAAAAACTACCTTGGGCAGGTTGACTAAAGTGCTGTCCGTGCTTTAATTCATGTGAATTAAAAAGGAATTCAACCCGTAGGGCCTCTTGTCCCATATGCCACACGGGAAACCCCTGCTGAAACAGCCACTACTGGAAGCGTACAGAACTTACGGGACTCAGTCACTGCCCTGATCAACGTGCTAGGCTGCAGAGAACAGCAAGCCGCATCACACCTCAGGAGGGAGTTTGTACTTGAATTCGCAATGCGAAGTTCCGGGGGAATAAGCAAGCTATTTCACAATCCTAGATGATGGGAAACTACTCAGTCTCCCCAGGATCCCACTGCACTGCCGCAGTGAAGCCGGCTTTTACTGAACATCGAAATGTCTCTAATGAAAAAGTAGTCCTCTAAAATACAGAGACCTTGGACATGGTTGCCGTCTTGCAAGGAGGGACCTGTGGCATTATCCAAACAGAATGTTGTGTGTTCATGCGTCATGAGTCTGCAAATGTATCCTGTTTCTTAAATCACGTGAGGACATAGGTGCATGCCCTGAGGGACCCAACCATAGCCACGGGGATCTAATACATCAAGGGTCGTTATCATGGGCCTCCGGTGGAAAAAGTTACCACTCATTTTCAGAATCATTGTCTTAATCTATGCTTTATCTTGCGTGTGCCTCTATTATTGCTGTGGCATCTGCCTAAAATGCCACCAGATAGCTGGCAGAGGAGCTGGTGAAACCCCTTCTTGCCTGCTCGGGGCACATTGTGGAGATTAACGTGAAAAAGTAACTGCTGGACATAGAGGTTGGAGTTTTGGAAAAGATCTTTGAGAGGATATTACCATCACTTGCCATGACCTGGACCGAGGAAATTGGAGGCTCCTCATTCACTTCCTGGTCCTTGGAATGTGGGGTTTGCTTGCCTTCCCCACTCCCAGAAGCTGCTCCCAGGCTATGGCCTTGAGATAGTGATATGGTGTTAGGACCCTCTGGATGGTATGCACACACCCTCGGACTGAACGCTATTACAGCCTCTCTATAAACTTCTAAGATATGGAAGGCAGGTGTGGAGATACACTGTTTTTGCTGCTCCCCAGACAAGCCACAGATGTGAATTAACTTGCTTCTTAAACCTGCCACCTACCAATCTGGAGTGCCCTGCCCCTTCTTTAGTCTCTCCTTGCTCACTGAACAGGGGCTGGTTTCAGATTAAATCTGGGAAGCTCCCAAGGAACTTACAACTGGCACTAATTAGATCATTTACAACAGATCCAGGGACACTATGTCCAGACTTCAACAGAAAAGTGACACCTTGGGGCACCTGGGAGAGTCAGTCGGTTGAGTGTCCAACTTTGGCTCAGGTCATGATCTCATGGTTTGTGAGTTTGAGCCCCGCATCGGGCTCTGTGCTGACAGCTCGGAGCCTGGAGCCTGCTTTGAATTCTGTGTCTTCCTCTCTGCCTGCCCCTCCCCTGCTCATGCTCTGTCTCTCTGTCTCTCCATCTAAAATAAATAGAGTTTAAATAAAAGAAAAGTGACACCTTATACTGCGCACATAGGAAACTGAGCATATAACATGTATCATTATCCTTGGCAGTACATACCAGTCTTCAATCTTGTACCAGATCATTCTGCCCCAACAATATGGGATTCTTTCTCAATAAACCCTCTCATGATTAGATTGGAAGTTATAACAGTAGCCTATGACTGGAAATTTAATATTCAGGACCCTGTAGACACATACGGATCCCCAAAATGTGCTAAGTTTCATCCCGACTTCATTTATGCCCAATTTACAACTTATGCCATAGGCAGATGGCCCAAAGGAAGAAAACCCTTACAATTCCCTGCTGAACTGGTAGAAGGTTTAACCGGAGGAACAGTGGCAGCCACTTTTTCTCAAAGGCAAATCAACCAAACCACAGTAAGTTTTAAATATTCTGAAAACAAACAAGCTCAATTTGACACAGATGCTGTATCAGCTTTGTCATCGTTGGCTACGCAGATGGATAAAATTAACAATATATTACAAAATATAAGACCTTGTTAAAGGTGTCCTTCTTGAGCTTATATTGATATTAGAGATACAGTTGCTTAAACTGGTCATCAAATTATGCTGTAAAAGTATGCGCATCAAAGAAAAATACAAAATACAATTTCCATAATTGTATACAAATTCCACAATGTCCAACATATCCATCCACCCCGTGATTCTACAGCACTTAGTCTTCATCACAGACACTGAACTGTATTTTTGAGAACTAGAGTTTGTATAGGACATTAGGCCCTAGGATGAATTCGTGTGTGAGTGATTCGAAATCACAAGATAGATGGTTGTGTGTTGGTTTGATATAATTTCGAATCCACTCATTTACAGCAAAGACAAAAAATATTCTTTTCATATTAAAGTTGTTGGGTATGAGTATTCAGTAGTTGCTCCGGGATGTCATCATCTCATCTGCTCTCACCTGTTAAGAACTCAGCAGTTCAGCTGCTGTGGGGGCCATATGGGGGGCTCATCAGTGAAGATGTAGGGAGAAGCAACCATGACAAGGCTACACGTAGAGTATAAATACCTAGAGTTGGGACACTACCAGAGAGTGTTCGGTCTGGGCATGGCTACAGTTTGCTGAGCTCCAAAGACCGTGGAACTACTAATTCCTGCCACGGGAAAGGAGACTCTTTTACAGGCAGTGGTGAAAGCCACGCAGAAGCCCCGTAGCGAAGTGCATCTCACTCATTAACACGAGACCCTCCTTCCCTAGAAATGAGTTCCAGAAACACCAAACTTTCACTTTGACTCTGGTAGCTGCACATCAGATCTTAGTCGGAAAAGGTGTCTCCCCATATGCCAATTCTTATAAAATTACACCTCAAGTAAATGTGAACTTGATTCCTCTCATCTCCGCTTGCCTGGAACAATAGTGTGATTAACCTAGCATTCATTCAGACCATGTGATTTCTTGAATGGTAATTTTAAAAGTATTAATTGTCTGGAGATACCTGCACAGTGAACCAGTGTGGGAAATGGAAACAAAAGGCAGGGAAATAAAAGCAAACATGAACTTTTGGGGCTTCATCAAACTAAAAAACTTCTGCATGGCAAAGTAAACAATCAACAAAACTAAAAGGCAGCCTACAGAAAGGGAGAAAATATTTGCAAATGACATATAAGATAAAAGGTTAGTATCCAAAATCTATAAAGAATTTATCAAACTTAACACCCAGAAAACAAATAATTCTGTTAAAAAACGGACAGAAGACACGAATAGACACTCTTCCAAGTGGCTAACAGACACATGAAAAGATGCTCAACGTCACTTATCATCAGGGAAATACAAACCAAAGCCACAAGGAGATACCACCTGACACCTGTCAGAATGGCTAACATTAACAACTCAGGCAACGACAGATGTTGGCCAGGATGCAGACAAAGGGGAACCCTTTTGCAATGTTGGCGGGAATGCGCACTGACGCAGTCACTCTGGAAAACAGTATGGAGGTTCCTCAAAAAATAAAAAACAGAACTACCCTATAACCCAGCAATTGTACTACTAGGTGTTTTCCCAAAGGATACAAAAATGCTGAGTGAGAGGGGTATGCAAACCCCATTGTTTATAGCAGCGCTATCAACAATAGACAAACTATGGAAAGAATCCAAATGTCCATCGACATATGAATGGATAAAGAAGATGTGGTATATATATACAATGGAATACTACTCAGCATCAAAAATAATGAAATCTTGCCATTTGCAGTGACATGGATGGAGCTCGAATGTATTAGGCTAAGCAAAATAGGTCAGTGAGAGAAAGATAAATGCCATATGATTTTACTCACGTAGAATTTAAGAAACAAAACAGATAAACATATGGGAGTGGAGGGAATTTCCAAAAGGAGGAGAGAGGGAAAGAAACCACAAGAGACTCTTAATACAGAGAACAAACTGAGGGTCGATGGAGGAAGGAGGGTGGGGGATGGGCTAGATGGGGGATGGGCATTAAGGAGGGCACTTGTGCTGATCACTGGGTGTTGTATGTAAGGGATGAATCGCTGAATTCTACTCCTGAAATCATTATCACACTGTATGTTAATTCAAATTAAAACTTAAAAATAAAAAAAAATGTTGGCAAAGACAGTATCAGTCTGAGCATTATTTGCTTCCCCAAACCCAACAGGCATCAGTAGAAACATGTGAATTTGTGTAGATTAATGCTGGAAAGGGGCAGATGCCATGTACCCCACCAGGCTACTGCTGGGACGTGGCCTCTCTGGACACATTCCCCTGCATGGCTCTGGCATGCTCAGTAGGCACCCCTCCAGCCCACAGAGGGTAGACAGGTGTTATGGGAGCCTGTGGAGCACAAGTTGTTCCCAAACCGCATGTGCAGCCTCCGGGCCAGAAGGAGCCCACCACCCAAAAATCTTTCTTAGACACAGCTCTCAGGTGGCCAAGCTCAGTCCTCATTTGGAAACGCGGCCTGGTGGTCCTGGGCGTACCAGTCCTCCAGGCTCCCAGGTGTCTCTGAGGGAAGGCTGTTCCTCCCCCCGGACGAAAGAGGTCCTGGAAGGGCAGTCCAGACTCCCCCACCTGCACCTTCGTAAAGAATGAGCACAATAGCGTGGGATGGAATTTGGAGCGAGCAGGTGCACTGTAAACCTAACGGCCCGCTCTGGAGACCGAGAGTCACTAGCCATTTGCCCTCTTCCGAGTTGCTGGCTTTGGGAACCACCACAGCTCGCGCCTGCCCAGTTCACATCTCGGCAGCCTGGGGGTGGGGGGTGCCCTGACTCAGGGGCCGAGCCGGCTGGCCAATGGGATCAGCCCACCCCGCCCCCACATACTTCCGAGCACAGTTTTAAACCGGCTACAATCAGCCCCAGTTTGGGCTGGCTGCATGAACCAGTCCCTCCTCCTCCAGAACTCAGGCACCCAGGTGTCTCCTATGCGAGGAGGCCACAGTGAACTCAGGTGCACGCTGGCCTGTCTAGTTTCCTTCAATTCTGGCTTAAAGGGAAATATACCCATTTGTGCAGGTTCACTGTTAGAGGTGGGTGGAGTTTTTGTGTCACCATCCTGGAGACTCTGCCACACCTTGGCCCATGTCCTGGGCCCCCATGACACAGCCAGCTCTCACAAGTGCAATACACACTCCATCAGCCTCGTAAGACCCCAAACCAGCGGCGGTTCCGATTAGCCTGAATCGCTTCAGCAATCTCCAGATTTGAAAAAAAAAAAGGCATCGATCCAACACATTCTGAGGTGACAGCTTGAAGTGGTGAAAAGTCAGTCCCCACGGAGACCGGTTCCCTACCTGACGATGGGGCCCAGGGCTTCCCGGGAATCGAGGCTTCCAAGTGTCGGTTAGAGAACACACCTGCGGCCATAAAGACCCCAAACCGGCAAGGCAGTGCACATTTTCCAGCTTCACCTTCCAGGGTGACATACGGGCACCTTCACAGGACAGGGTTTGGGACTACGTAGAGGCCTTGAGCTGCCCAGGGCGCGTTCCTGTGACCCAGACTGCCCCCACGTTGGCCTTCTTCCGGGGCCCTGGCTCCCTGCGCGTGCGCAGTAGGCGCCCAGGCAGGGGATTCTGGGAAGCCAGCTCTCTGCGGATCGCCTGCGTTTCTTAAACAGCCCTGAAGGCCTCCAGGGGAAAGAGATGCCACCCCAGAGACTGTTCCAGCGATGGCAGCTTGAACGTAGCAGTACTCAGTCCCCATGTGGCCTGCCTGCCCAGTGCGTGCCCCGATTTTCCAACAATCAAGCCTGCCCCGCGGACTTTTGTGGGAGGAGTCACCAGCCAGCAGGTCCCTGCCAGGTGCCGGAAGGCAGAGCATTTACCCTCTGATTTGCCTTCAGGGGGCATATGTACCTCTGTGACAACTAAGATTCCGGTTACCCCCGAATAGCCTGCTCCTGTGACCCGGCCCCTTCCCGCAGCCGCCCTGTCTCAGGTCCCGTTGGCCTGAGATGCACTTCTGCACCTTGCCATCCCACTGCCGGCTGCAGAGGGCACTCTGGTTCTTTGGAGCATTGGGTGAAGCCCAGAGCACCTGAATGGCCTCAGGGGAGAGGGAGCACGCACCAGAACAGTCTTTATGAGGGGCTTATTGAACATGTTTGACGATTCCCAATTGGGCCAGATCCCTGATGGGATCCCAGGGCTCCCCGGCAAGGGAGGCTCCCAGAGTTCCCTCTGGAGGGTTAGTCAGACCGTAGCTCTGCACCCTCCCTGCCGAGGCATTCCAGATTGTGCCAGCTCTGCCTGCGGGGCGATATGAGTGATTGTGTGGGATGTGGCTTGAATTGTGCAAAAGTCCTGTACCCCAGGTGCCTGGTCCCAGGCTGGGGCTCGGCTTAGGGTTGTCCGCTTTAAAGTCCAGGCCATCGGACTCTATGGGACCCGCGCACCCACATTCACCCCTCCGCAGCTGTCTTCTGCCTGCACGTGGGTCAACATTTTCATCAGCCAGCTTTACCATCCATTCTCCTCCTGTCCGGTCAATGCCTGGCTGCTTCTCCTGTAGCCCCCTGAGAACGTGGGGTCTCTACACCTATACATCAATTTATAAGAAAAAGCTGGCATGTGATTAATGCTTTATTTTCTACTACTTCTTGAGTAAAGAGTAACTTTCTTATTAAACATAGTATGACAAAATGAAGCAAATGTGCGAAGTTGCTTACCCTCTATGAGGGGAATGGAAATTAATCAGGAACTACCCCACGTCTGGACAATGCCAACATTACATGGATTCGATACATTCACTGAGAATAAGCTATGAGCAGAGAGCAGATATTCTAAACCTAAAACATGTGAGTCCAGACTTTCTTTTCTACTTTGTGGGTGTCGAAGTGGATGTTTCTTTGTGGATGTTTCCTCTCAAGTTTGTTTAGCTATCAAGAATGAATAAATTAAAATAGGCTTCATGGAACTAGCTTGTGGTTCAAAGTCAACTACTTGTATTCTGTGTCTAGTCCTGCTACTGGTAACAGGACGCATGTTGCAACAAATAGAGTAAATTTTAAATAAGTTTTGTGAGTGGGATCTACAAGGGCACCTGCCCTAAACCATCTTGTGATAACTATTATAAAATGATAAAATTATTACCATCAAAATAATAAATATATCTTGAAATTTTCCCCAATATTGTGCAAATACTTTTTTTCAAGGATGACACGTTGCTGATACGAGGGCCCACTTCCCATGTCCCTGGCAAGCATTGTTAGTTGTCTCTGTCATTCTTTCCTACTGACCCTGACAGAGGCTTCAAAATCTTGCTTAACGCAATGTTCCAGACACTTTGTGCCACCTGATCAGAGACACGTAAGTTGAAACCTAAATTTTATTAGATTTTGTGAGGTTTAAGGGAGGGGGTAGAAAACACTGTAGGAAAGAAATTCAAGACCCACAGTCTTTTCCTACAATTGCTAACATTGGCTCAATGTGGATATTTGCCAAGCACTGTTTTCTGAGTCTAAGATATATGCACTCATTTCATCCTTACAAAAACCCTATGCTGGACTTAATGTTAGTTATTTTTTTTCTTATCTGTAGAATTTGATAATGAGGCCCAGAAAGGTTAAGAAAGTCAGGGAAGAATGCACAGCTGGTTAACTTCAGAGCTGGCATTGAAGCCCAGATGTCTGGCTCTAGCTTCTACACTCTGAGCTACCAGGCTGAAAATAACTCTGTAGGAGCGGCTGGTAACATAGAGTGACCGGAAGAAGTTGGAATCATTGAAAAGAAAGAAAGAAAGAAAACAACAAGAAAAGAATAAAAAAGAAAATCAATATTTATAAGTATAACGTTTTTTTCTAGGATCAAAACTATGCTTTGAAAATGTACTTGACCCTATATGTATACTATGTGCATATACTGGATGTGCCCTTTATGAATATACATTACAGATCACGATAAACTATATAGATGTATGAGTATATACATTCTTACACATGTTAACAAATCATGTCAACAATATGACAACGTGTCAATAATTTTTGAAATGTAAGGAAACAACAAAATCTGACCTTTCCAATTATTCCGAAGGCTGGTCCGTTTTCTGAAGAAGAGCAAAGGGTGAGTGTCAGAGGCGAAACCGCCGGGCGCCGTGAAGGTTACGGCAGAAGCAGAGTATTGCTATCGTTCTTTTGGTCTCAGGCATGATAATAAGTAAACTTATTTTATTGTGAAATCATCCTTTACAGTGATATAAAGCTCTGTTTTCATGGACAATGGTTGGGACAAAAATGCAGGAAAGTGGAGTTTAAGACTCACTTCCCAAACGTCATCACCAAGGTTTGTCTAATGATTTAGAAAGAAATTCATGTTTGTGCATTTCCTTGAGGACCTGCCTGTCTACCTACTGTTTATCGGTGGACAGTGACAAAAGCCTATGGCCTGCAGCGTAGGCATTATAAACAGAAGATTTTGTACCTACTAACTTTTCTCATGGTTTTTACTTTAATGTCCTAGCTACCATCGTACATAGGGCATAACTCTTACGAACGTGATCTCTCTGGTAGGTGTAATTCCCCTTAACATCGAATGAGGTGGCTACTCAATATGTCATTTTCATAAAAGTCTGAAAAACATGAATTAATAGCCCTATGACTCACTTACCCTGGATAAATCAATTATCCATCACATAGCAGGTAGAGGGGAGACACAAAAGGGAAGGTTTTTAAAGGTAGAACGGGAATGGAAAAAAGGAAATCATTAGCAAAGAATCCATTGTTTTAGGCAAGGTCGCCCTTGTAAGGGGAAGTGAAGGGGACTACCAGTTCGTGTCCTAGTGCTGACCAGGACATCCCCAGGCCGGCTGGTTAAAGGTCACATTCCTGGGGGTTGAAGCTGCGCTTGGGTTAGGTACTAAGTCTTGGTTTGCTGATGTGGGGCCTTAACTAAGTGACACCATTTGGGGCCTATAGTTTTCTTTTTAACAGTACAAACGCCTCTACAAAAATTGGTTCTAACCTAAGAGTCTTTTGTCACTGGTGAGTAGGTGCTACCATGGAATTCATCCTGGGAAGATGTTTGAAAAAGTGTCTGTGGAAACTTTCATGACTGTAGCTATAATATATAGAGTGAGGAATAAAATTCCATCAGTCATTCTAATGATCAGAAAAAACCAGTCTGTTTTTTCATGGAAGGCTGGTCACATATAAAAGTGAAGACTTGGACTATGAGTCAACATTTTGTACAGATGTTGAGCTGAATTTCCAACTTCCATCCCTGTTAGGATGCTGGGCCATACTCCTCCACAAGCTTTGAGTAAGTTGCTCAGCTGGAAAGCTCATTAGACAGGGTTCCGAAGTACAATGCAGAGGTGTGGGTTAGGAATTCAGATTGTTTTCTGCTTCTCCAGCGGCTCGAGCTGCACGCTTCACATCAAAACGGCAGAGACCCTAACTAGGGTAGGAACCCATCTCCGGCACCATTCAGCGCAGCTGTGGGGACCGCTGGGGTGACTCTCAAAACCCCCCTGGCACACAATGACGAAGGAAAATTTCAGAGCGAAGAAGGAGGTCACATCCGCTTGTTAGAACAGCTGCAGTTCATCCCTGAATGTCACTTGGAGAAACATCTCTTCTTTGGCCTTGATGCTGGCAGGCCGGGTCAGAAAACCCAGAGAGGTTCCTTCAGGACCGGCCAAGAGGGCCCAGGGCCACACGAACGATGGAAATGAATCATGAGCCGGCATGCAGTGAAGGCAGAGTTGACTGAAGTGTAGAGAAAATGCAGGTACAGACAGAGTGTCTGGCAGACTCAGAAAGGAGCCTGTCTTGTCTTTGTTTGGGGCCTGGGGTTTTTATTGAGGACTAGGTCTGGTGCACCCGTCTTCTCGGGCACCTGGGAATTGGTCAGAACATAGACGAGGGCCCAAGTGTCACTTCCTGGAGCCAGGAGGTCTTGGTGTCGGGATGTCTGGCTCTGGCCTGGAAGACAGGTATAATAGCTTCATCTGGTCATCCTCACCCGGCCCTTCCTTAGGTACCCTCTGTTCTAGAGAAATCATTAACTCCTTGTCCCTCACAGGGACAACGTTCACTGTTTGCATTCGAGGCACGTGTAGAATGGGGGTACCAGTTTCTTGCAAGAACAGAAGCTGGAAAAGGAGCAAAAAGCAGACTTTTACAGAGCCTTCAGTTTCTCTCTCTCTACCTAAAGCTGGAAACTGGTGCTGCTAGTGGTGCTGCTGGTCGGTCAGTCTGTCCGGTCGGCAAATGCTGCCACGTGGTCTCCCCATTTTAAATGCTTGATGTGATTTTGCTATTTGCATGGTGCTAAGATTATTTCACACGGGAACAGTCCTGGACGGGTGGTACAGACTACTCAAAGTCAACCTGTTCTCCTCACCAACTTACAGCCACTGGATTTTACATTTCTTTCTGCAGAACCTAGTGTCCCACACGTACGCCCAGCTCTTGGCCCTGCTCGCGCTGTCTGTTAATACATATCCCCATCTTTTATTAATTTTTTACAAAAAGCAGGCAATCCTTTCAAAGCCAAATCTCCTCTTTACCCACACCCTTCCACGGTTAACACTATTGTCTGTCTCTGCATTGGGCAAGTAATGGAACTTAGGGTGTTCAGTTATAGTGCATTTTTCCTCACCTGGAGACTGAAAGGTAAGTTTTACAATGAGACAACCACGTTCCAGTACTGTCTGGGAAGACTCCGTTGCGAGGCAGGCCTGGGTTTTCTTCCCAGCTCTGGCACTTGGTCTGTGTGCGAGTTACTTAGTTTCTAAAAGCTTCACTTTTCTCATTTCTAAAATGAGGATATGAATAGTGTTTACGTCGTACATCTGGTATCAGCATAAAGTTAGATTAAATTCAATAATTCATGGGAAGCACTTACCGTGTGCCTGGACACGCAGAAGCTCGGGAGACCTTCCTTGTGCTTCTTACAGTCCTATTTCGTTACTGGGCTACAAGCTCCATGTGATATGCCTAGCAAAACCATCCTTAAATTCGTGTTAATTCTCAGTTTCAGAGTAATACAAATAGGGTCAAAGGAGGCACTGATGTACAGAAACAGAGACTTCATTTTGCTCACTGGTAGCAGGTCTGCTACGAGGTGTGGCTACAGCTGGGTCCCAGGGAGCAGCCGGAGGGCCAGAGTCGGACATCACTGTGCTGCTCTCCTCCAAGACCCGAGCACCAAATTTGAGGAGAGAAATAGGACCGAGAGAACAGGCTGGACAAACACATTTCATCTGATTAAACGTTTTATTTTTATAGGTTAAGCTGACTGCAACATGAATACAGGATTTTAAGCCAACGGCCTTGAGACTCATGCAGGACAGTCATGCTGGTGACCGTCCTTTGCCAATATGCCTTTAATGAAGCTCTTGTTGGAATTTTTAAAACCTTTCTTAAAATGCGGTTGGTTTCTTTGCATGTTCCAATTGAAAGGAATTGGGAAGAGGTGCCAATTCAGTTGTACTTTGAGGAAATCTGCTGACTTTAGGACGTATTAGTTTTAAACAGTCAGAGAGGTAGCACTTGATGGTAGTGCCTTTTACTGAGAAGGCCACAGTCATTCCTGTTGCAGGTTCCAAAACTTCTATCTTGTCAGGTCAACCCAGCTTAAAAGACACTGAGGAATCTGAGTATCTTTCCTAGATTCTTTGGAGTCAGGCCCATTTGCTGTCACAGAGCACCCCTTGGCATAGAGGCCAATCTCTGTCATGGCACAAAAGCTTTGTGGACGTTAGATTATTTTAATTTGCTCATAGTGCATTTGTTATGAGGCTGATTTTTACAACTTCTGATTCAAATATTGTCACGAAACATTTGAAAGCCTACCTTTTCTGTATTACTAAATAACTTCTCAGGAAATAATACCCACAAATACAAAATCACTGAATGCAAAATTTCAGTTGTATTTTCTTATCTGGTTACATACATTAAGTCAAAGTTGGGGTTAACTAGAATTTTGTGACTATTTTATCTCTAAAATGAAGTTAAAAATTTGTGTTTGAAACCTCTCTTTACTGAATTTAAAGAAACACTTCCGGTCAATGCCCGGCATCATTTCAGTGTTGGTAGTCTGTGTAGTTGAGCAGATGAAAGTGCATCTTGTTGTAGATATCGCCTCACATCGTCAGTGGAGCAGCCTGTGTGGACGCCTACACATGCGATCCCTGCTTCAGATGTTTTCAGAGAGGGTAGAACACACTGAGAATCAGGGGAAGTATTTGCAAGTTCCCTGCACGCCGTTGCCTTCAAACTCAATGCCAAAAGTGGGATTTACCTGTAAATGCCTCAGAAATGACACAAAATTATGCTATAATTGGACCAAATATCTCATCATTTGTGACTTTTCTACTTCTCCAATAAAAGTTCATATTTGGTCAATAATTTTTCAGTCGCAGTAAAAATAAAAAGAGAAAGAGGTTTTGAGAGTCTGTATTGGCTACCACAGAAAACATGACAAGCATTTCATACGCACTTGTATGTGTGTGCACCCGCGTGCAGATGCACACACACGTGCACACACACACAAACTAAACCAAGTTTTCAGAGCTCAGTAGAGGAAGCACTTTTTCACTGTTAAGTGTTACATTTTCAAAGAGGTGAATTGGCAAATTTAGGAAAGATTTAACCCAATTTTGCACAGATATTACCAATCGTATTCTGGGGCGCTTAGCAGAGTAGATGATTAAACAGCATTTTCCAAAGAGCCACAGCTGATCTATCCCTAGATTTGAGGGCTGGAAGTCACCAGTAGGGGCTCCATAAGGCAGACAAGCAGTTACCTGAAATCACCTTCAAGGTAAAGATGACACGGAGAGTGTGCTGTGTCAGCGTCCTACCCGCCCAGACAATCCCCAGGCGGGCACTAGATGGCAGTCACATCACCACGATGGTTAGAGCCAAGAAAACGTCAAACAACCGGGCATAATTTTCATCATACTCTGCAAACTTTGGCCTGAATAATGAAATTTAATCACCAAAAATATTAAATATTAAGGTTTCGGATAATGGGATGACCCAAGTTATCTTTGGACATTTTCTTGTTTAAAAGATGGTCACAATGGCACTTAGAAAATAAACTGGAAAATAATATGGCTTCGAGTGGACAAATAAATAGGATTTTTCACAGAAGTCTTTGCATTATCTATTGCCTTCTTCTTGCTTTGGTTCCATTGATAATTTCTCCCCAAGTTTTCTAATAAGTTCTGCTAGGTCTTCTGAATTCTGAGTTTTCTCTTCAAGGAGTTCATAGCGGAGGCTTGAGATGTCCTGTTTAATTTCCTTCAGTTCCCCTTTAAAAAACATGAGAGATAGGAAGTCAACTATAAATACATAATGCAGAGAAACTAGTGATTCTGGAAGAGAATGAAACCAGTCATTCCACACGCGTCTGTACTTTGAATCATTTCAAAGAAAAAAACTTCCTAATGGGGCAGGTTTCTGTTTTCTCAGCTAAAGCTTTTGGTTAATGAAAAGGTTATGGAGAAAAAATGATGACAAAAGTCCTAAAGTAAAAAGCAAACATTGGTGGCAAATGTTTGCAGGATTGGGGGCAAGAGGCTTTTACTCTTCCCAACCACTTCCTCGTCCCTCCAAGCCACCCTGCAAAAGCAGCAGTTGCTTATGTAGCAAGTGACACCTGCCCCAACTTTGGAAAAACACCTATTTTCCTACACCATTTAACAGCCCTGAGGGGTGGTGACATTTGCCTTCGTTTCCCTGGGCGGCTCACCCGGCCCAAACCCTGCTCTCCAGTTTTCCTCCAGCTCTGTGTCAGGCCTGCACCCGCACTCAGGCTCAGGGGACGGCTGGTCCCTGTTCAGCTCACCTTCGTTCACATCGTCACTCTCCCGATCTATCTGGGCTTGTAGGACGTATCTTTTAATGAGCCTCTTCATAATTTTCTAGACAAAGGAGAAACCCATCTCAGTTTTATGTTTATGACAAATCTCTCGTTTGGAATAAGTGTCTGACTCTTTCTTCCAAACGGACCTTAGAAGTCGTGCTAATGAAGATAAGAGGATTTATCTGGCAGGGAATGCACGCTACTGGCAGATTATTAAAGCAACTTTACCTTACCAGAGTGAATGACTCGCAAGTTAATTCTTGAGAAAAGAATAGGTTTAGAGAAAACATCTACCCTTGGTGTTTATTGCTTGTATTTATTTTACTTGCAGAGAAGTAGAGCAAAGCACAGCCTTTTACTTGGGGAGGTCAACAGTGTGCATAGCACCACATGTGGAAACGGGCAACTAAGCAAACATACACCCATTTATGTTTTTTTTATCTCTCTTACCAAGAAAGGCAACCAGTTTTGATTTTATACTAGTAATTCAGGAATGTCTAGTTTGTTTTTTTTATTGCATTACTTCTATTTATTTATTTTTAAAATTGCATCCAGGTTACTTAGCATATAGTGCAATAATGATTTCAGGAGTAGAATCCAGTGATTCATCCCCTACATATAACACCCAGTGCTCATCCCACCAAGTGTCTTCTTTAATGCCCCTTTTCCATTTAGCCATTCCACCTACCCACAATCCTCGAGTAACCCTCAATTTGTTCTCTATATTTAAGAGTCTCTTATGTTTTGTCCCCCTCCCTGTTTTTATATTATTTTTGCTTCCCTTCCCTGTTTTTTATCTTAAATTCCACATACTAGTGAAGTCATATGATAGTTGTCTTTCTCTGACTAATTTTGCTTAGCATAATACATTATGGTTCTACACATTATTGCAAATGGCCAGATTTCATTATTTTTGATAGCT
The DNA here is from genome assembly GCA_030068075.1 of Paguma larvata. Taxonomy (NCBI): domain Eukaryota; kingdom Metazoa; phylum Chordata; class Mammalia; order Carnivora; family Viverridae; genus Paguma; species Paguma larvata. The sequence goes on from CM057831.1 coordinate 27,396,333, forward strand.
GAGTAATATTCCATTGTATATTTATCTTTATCCATTCATCGGTTGAAGGACATTTGGGCTCTTTCCATAGTTTGGCTCTTGTCAACAGCATTGCTATAAACATTGGGGTGTATGTGCCGCTTCGAAACAGCACACCTGTATCCTTTGGATAAATACCTACTAGTGCAATTGCTGGGTCGTAGGGTAGTTCTATTTTTAATTTTTTGAGGAGCCTCCATACTGTTTTCCAGAGTGGCTGCACCAGGTCGCATTCCCACCAGCAGTGCAAAAGGGTTCCTCTTTCTCTGCATCCTCACCAACATCTGTCGTTGCCTGAGTTGTTAAAGTTAGCCATTCTGACTGGTGTGAAGTGGTATCTCCTTGCGGCTTTGGTTTGTATTTCCCTGACGAGTGATGTTGAGCATTTTTTCATGTGTCTATTAGCCATCTGGATGTCTTCTTTGGAAAAGTGTCTATTCATGTCTTTGACAATTTTTTAATAGAATTATTTGTTTTTTGGGTGTTGAGTTTGATAAGTTCTTTCTAGACTTTGGATACTAACCCTTTATTTGATATGACAGTTGCAAACATCTTCTCCCATTTCGTTGGTCGCCTTTTAGTTTTGCTGATTATTTCCTTTGCCATGTAGAAGTCTTTAATCTTCATGAGGTCCCAATAGTTCATGTTTGCTTTTGTTTCCCTTGTGTCTGGAGGAGACGTGTTGAGTAAGAAGCTGCTGTGGCTGAGGTCAAAGAGGTTTTTGCCTGCTTTGTCCTCTAGGATTTTGATGGCTTCCTGTCCTACGTTTAGGTCTCTCATCCATTTGGAGTTTATTTTTGTATATGGTGTAAGAAAGTGATCTGGGTTCATTCTTCTCCATGTCACTGTCCAGTTTTCTCAGCACCATTTGCTGAAGAGACTGTCTTTATTCCATTGGATATTCTTCCCTGCTTGGTCAAAGATTAGTCAGCTATAGGTTTGCAGGTCAATTTCTCGGTTCCTATTCTGTTCCAGTGATCTATGTCTGTTTTTGTGCCAGTACCATACTGTCTTGATGATTACAGCCTTGTAGTACATTTTGAAGCCTGGAATTGTGATGCCTCCTGCTTTGGGTTTCTTTTTCAAAAGTGCTTTGGCTATTCGGGGTCTTTTTAGTTCCATACAAATTTTAAGATTGTTTCTTCTAGCTCTGTGAAGATGCTGGTGTTATTCTGATAGGGACTGCATTGAATATGTAGATTGCTTTGGGTAGTATCAATATTTTAGCAACATTTGTTCTTCCAATCCATGAGCATGGAATATTTTTCCTTTTTTGGTGTGTCTTCTTCAGTTTCTTTCACAAGCTTTCTATAATTTTCAGTGTATAGATTTTTCACCTCTTTCGTTAGGTTTATACTTAGGTATTTTATGGTTTTTGGTGCAATTATAAATGGGCTCAATTCCTTAATTTCTCTATCTGCTGCTTCATTATTGGGGTATAGAAATGCAAATGATTTCTGTGCATTGATTTTATATCCTGTGACTTTGCTGAATTCATACATCAGTTCTAGCAGTTTTTTGGTTAAATCTTTTGGGTTTTCCATAAGGAGTATCATGTCATCTGCGAAAAGTTAAAGTTTGATTTCCTCCTTGCTGATTTGGATGACTTTTATTTATGTTGTCAGATTGCTGAGGCTAGGACTTCCAACTATGTCGAAAAACAGTGATGAAAGTAGACATCTCTGTCATGTTCCTGACCTTAGGGGGAAAGCTCTCAGTTTTTCCCCATTAAGGATGATCTTAGCTGTGGGTCTTTTGTATATGGTCTTTATGATCTTAAGGTATGATCCTTCCATCTCTACATTCTTGAGGGTTTTTATCAAAAAGGATGCTTATTTTGTCAAATGCTTTTTCTGCATCTATTGAGAGGATCATGTGGTTCTTATTCATTCTTTTACTGATGTGATGTATCACATTGACTGTTTTACAGATATTGAACCAGCCCTGAATCCTAGGCATAAATTGCACTTGATCATGGTGAATAATTCTTGTAGTGTATTGTTGAATCGGTTGGCTAGTAACTTGTTGAGAATTTTTGCATCCATGTTCATCAGGGAAATTGGTCTGTAGTTCTCCTTTTTAGTGGGGTCTTTGTCTGGCTTTGGAATAAAGGTAATTCTGGCCTCATAGAAGGAGTTGGAAAGTTTTCCTTCCATTTCTATTTTTTGGAACAGCTTCAAGAAAATAGGGGTTAACACTTCCTTAAGTGTTTGGTAGAATTCCCCTGGAAAGCCATCCAGCCCTGGACTTTTGTTTGTTGGGCGATTTTTTATTACTAATTCAATTTCTTTACTGGCTATGGATCTGTTGAAAATTTCTATTTCTTCCTGTTTCACTTTTGGTATTTTATATGTTTCTAGCAATTTGTCTGTTTCTTCCAGATTGCCCAATTTATTGGCATATAATTTCTCATAATATTCTTTTTTTTAAATTTTTTTAAACATTTATTCAATTTTGAGACAGAGAGAGACAGAGCATGAGTGGGGGAGGGGCAGAGAGAGAGGGAGACACAGAATCGGAAGCAGGCTCCAGGCTCTGAGCTGTCAGCACAGAGCCCGACGCGGGGCTTGAACTCACAGACTGCGAGATCATGACCTGAGGCGAAGTCGGGCGCTCAACCGACTGAGCTACCCAGGCGCCCCTCATAATATTCTTTTATTATTGTTTGTATTTTTGCAGTGTTGGTTGTGATCTCTCCTCTGTCATTCTTGCTTTTATTTATTTGGGTCCTTTCCTTTTTCTTTTTGATCAAACTGGCTAGAGGTTTATCAATTTTGTTAATTCTTTCAAAGATCCAAGCTCTTTGGTTTTTTGTTTTGTTTGGTTTGGTTTGGTTTGGTTTGGGTTGTTTTGTTTTGTTTTTCGTTTCGATAGCATTGATTTCTGCTCTAACCTTTATTATTTGCTGTCTATTTCTGGTTTTGGGTTTTATTTAGTGTTTTTTTTTCCAGGTCTTTAAGACGCAGGTTAGGTTGTGTGTCTGAGACATTTCTTCTTCTTTAGGAAGGTTTTCTATATACTTTTCTCTTATGACTGCTTTTGCTGCATCCCAGAGGTTGTGGGCTGTCATGTTATTTTCATTGGGTTCCATATGCCTTTTAATTTCCTCTTTAACTTCTTGGTTAACCCATTCATTCTTTAGTAGGATGTTTTTTAATTTTCAAGTATTCATTGCCTTTCCGAACTTTTCCTTGTGGTTGATTTCGAGTTTCATAGCATTGTGGTCTGAAAATATGCACGGTATGATCTTAATCGTTTTGTACTTGTTGAGGGCTGATTTGTGTCCCATTTTGTGATCTATTCTGGAGAATGTTCCATGTGCACCGGAGAAGAATGTATATTCTGCTGCTTTAGGATGAAATGTTCTGAATATATCTGTTAAGTCCATCTGATCCAGTACGTTATTCAAAGCCATTGTTTCCTTGTTGATTTTCTGATTAGATGATCTGTCCATTGCCGTAAATGGGGTGTTGAAGTTCCCTGCTATTATGGTATTATTATCAAGGAGCTTCTTTATGCTTGTGATTGACTGATTTGTATATTTGGGTGCTTTACGTTGGGGGCATAAATGTTTACAATTGTTAGGTCTTCTTGGTGGATAGACCCCTTAATTATGATATAATGCCCTTCATCTCTTGTTACAGTCTTTATTTTAAAATCTAGATGGTCTGATATAAGTATGGATACTCTGGGTTCATTTTGGCAACTATTAGCATGATAAATGGCTCTCCATCCCCTTACTTTCTGTCTGAAGGTGTCTAAAAAGAGTTCTAAAATGAGTCTCTTGTAAACATCATATAGATGGATCTTGTTTTCTTATCCATTCTGTTACCCTATGTCTTCTGACTGCAGCATTTAGTCCATTGAGATTTAGAGTGAGTACTGAAAGATAGCAATAGTTGGAGTTTTTGGTGGTATTCTCTGGTCCTTCCTAGTCTTTGTTGCTTTTGGTCTTTTTTTTATTGTTTTATTTCATCTTTTCTCCCCTCAGAGAGTCCCCCTTAAAATTTCTTGCAGGGCTGGTTTAGTGGTCATGAACTTCTTTAGTTTTTGTTTGTCTGGGAAACTCTTTATCTCTCCTATTTTGAATGACAGCCTTGCTGGATAAAGAATTCTTGGCTGCATATTTTTCCAATTCAGCATGTTGAATATATACTGCCACTCCTTTCTGGCCTGTCAAGTTTCTGTGCATAGATCTGCTGTGGACCTGATCTGTATTCCCTTGTAGGTTAAGTACTTTTTTTCCTTGTTGCTTTCATAATTCTTTCCTCATGTGTGTATTTTGTGAATTTGACTATATGCCTTGTTGATGGTCAGTTTTTGTTCAGTCTACTGGAAGTTTTATGTGCTTCTTGGATTTTGAGGTCTGTGTCTTTCCTCAGGTTCGGAACATTTTCTGTTATGATTTGCTCACATAAACCTTCTACCCCTTTTTCTTCCTCTTCATCTTCTGGGACTCCTATGATTCGGATGTTATTCCTTTTTAATGAGTCACTGACTTCTCTAATTCTTGTATCATCCTTTTGCCTTAGTTTCCCTCTTTTTCTGTGCTTCATTTGTCTTCTATATTGCTCATCCACTGCTCTGCCTCATCCATGCTTGCTGCCGTGACATCCATTCGAGACAGCATCTCAGGTATAAGCACTTTTAATTTCGTCCTGACTAGATTTGCTTCTTTTATCTCTGCAGAAAGGGATTCTGTGCTTTTCTCAAACCCAGCTAGTTTTCTTATTATCGTGATTCTAAATTCTAGTTCAGACATCTTGCTTAAAACTATGTTGATTAAATCCCTGGCAGTCATTTCTTCTTGCTCTTTCTTTTGGGGTGAATTCCTTCATTTTGTCATTTTGGCAGAAGAAAAAGAATTAGGAAAAAAAATAAAAATTATAAAGTTAAAAACAACACAAAAAATCAAATAAAGGGGCTATATCCTAGGTGTGTTTTGATTTGGTTGTCGAAAGAAGCTTGATAATGAAGAATAGAGAAAAAAGAGGAAAAAAAACATTTAAAAAGTAAAAAAAATTTTACAATATAATAGAATAAAATGAAATGAAAAATTTACCAAAAAAATGCAGTAAAAAAATTAAAAAATTATTTAACTGAAAATAAAAATAAATTTTTCTCTTCTGCATCCAAGAAATGAAGAAAAAAAATGGGGAAAAAAAAACCCCGAATAATGGAACAGTGAACGGAATTAAATCTGAATGAAATTACACCCAGTTTCTCCTAGATACCTATGAAGCACTTTATAGCCCATGCACTAAGCAGATGAAGAGACCTGTGGTGGTCTTCTAGAGCATGTTCTTGGAGGTCACGGTTGGGTAGGGGTTGGTGTATGCGTGGATGCACATGCGTCGGAAAGGTGAAAATGGCATTGCCCAGCTTCCCAGTCTCTAGCACCAGAATTCTGTGTTCTCACTGACTGGCAATGAAGCACCTCTCCTTTGTCCCTGGCTCCTGTCCACTCCCTGCTTTTACACTGTCTGTGTTCAAGCTCTCAGGCTACCAGGCAGCACCTCTCTCCCAGATTTTATCTCAGATGGGATTATGTTTCCAAACCCCTCATTTCTGAGAGTCCTGCGGCTCAGACATGCTCCAACCCTCTGGGGGAGGATATTGGTGAGCACCAGCCAAGTGCCAGCTTGCCCCCAGGAATGTTAGTGTGGCCGCGCTGTTGCAGAGGTTCAGAGATTATGGCAAAACATAACACACAGCCAGCACCAGCTTTAACCATGCCCTGGGTCTTTGTTCCAATACCAGCAAATATGGCTATTCTCTGGGGTCCACTAGGACCTTTTCTTATGGGGAGGCTGTATGGCCTCTACCAAATGCCCTCCTAGCAGGAGAACTTCTTCTCGCTGTGTGGCCCACAGACCCCTCGGACTCACTGTCTGCTCCTGGGGATTCACCCTTCCTTCCCACCAGAGCTCTGCCAGGTATCGAGTTGCATAGTTTCTGACCCTGCACTCCCCTGTTTATAGAGTCCTAATGGTACTGAAACCCTCTCCTTTCTCCTTTTCTTGTTCAATCCCTTGTGGGTGTTACCTCTCTTTCTCTTTCTCTCAAGCTACTTTCAGGGGGAGTGTTTTTCCTGTACTCTACCTCCTGTCTCTGTCCCCTCTCCATAAAAACAGCTCCCTACCCTCCACAGCTTCTCTCTCCCCCAGCTCACCTCTCCATGCCATGTACATGCCAAGTTCTGTGGTTCAAGTTATGCAGATTGTTTTGTTAATCCTAAGATCAATTTTCTAGGTGTCAGAAATGGTTTGCGCTGATATAGCTGCATTTCAGGGACAAGAGAAGCCGAGAACTTCCAGGTGGCTCCACCATCTTGGCCCCTCCCGGTGCACTGGGGGGTCTAGTTTCAGTGTAACAAAGTTTCCCCCAATCTGGGCTTTGACCATGAGAATGTTGGAAAAGTAGGAGGCTCCGTACTATGTGCAGCAAGTCCTGGGTGGATACATAGTTAAATCAAATCTCATTCTCTAAACCCCAAATTAAATGATGGACAGTAAAATTCTACTTTTAAGAACTTATTCTAAGGATGTAATTGGGTGCATGGATAACATTCATAATAGTACTACTTATAGTAGTAGAAAAAACCCTTAAAATTCCATCAATAGGAAATTATTTTAATAAGTTATCATATATTTGTACAAATAATACTATACATCCATTAAAGTTAATATAAATATATGTTTTCTGAAGTGAAAAACTGTTAGTCATTATTTAAGTATTATTAACTTATTTATATAATATTATACATACACTTATATAATATTGAAGTATATGTAAAGTTATACATATAAATATAATCACCTGGCAGAATATCACCAAATAAGTAATCTTTAAATCTCAGTAGTGGGTTTTGAGGTACACTTTATTCTCTCCTGTTATGTTTTTTTGTGAGGATAGACTTTTTACAATGAATACGTAGACTCTAAGCTCTGGGATGCCAAGATTTCATCTATTTTATTTCCTTATGTATCTCCAGTCCTTAGAAAGTATAGGCCCATATTTGTTGAATTCGTACATTATATTGATATTGAGAAAAACAACATAATAGTGCATTTTCACTTAAAGAATCACATAGTTTGGAACTTTAAATATTACGAATAACTAGTCTTAGAACTCTAAGAAAATCATGCTTACCTGATACTTTCCTGGAGGATTATTGAAACTATTTAGCTGGAAATCTTCTGAGCTCCTTATACTTGACTGTTTACTATGCCCAGGCTGTAAGTTGAAAAGAATAAGAAATTCTTATTTTTCTTTTAAATGATATGATATTTATTAGTTATATATAGGAATTTATTAGTTACATATGTAAATTTTATTTTAATTTGCTTTATAGTCTATCTTCCAAGACAAACCACAGGCACTATAGGAGTGCTCAATCTCTCCGTGGCTACTCAAGGCTGTCTGACAACCCCCACAGACTTCATGGCATCAGTCATGTGGTCATGCCCGTCACGCTTTAACCTTCTCATAGGCGCATCTCTGATAGAGGAGGAGGCAAACAAGTTGGAGAAGTGATGGTGGTGATCTCAGAAGTCCTCTGATGAGAGAGCGACGGGCCAGCATCCATGACCAAAATACCCACCCCTGTAGGCGTGTGCCATAGGGTCCTGAAGTAACACCGGAGTAAGACTTTGTTGTGGGACGGAGTTCAGGGGCCAATAAACAACAAATTAATGCATTTGAATTTTAGGATCTATACAGTATCACATTTGGGCAGTACTTTTCAAATCATTTATTTGCTTCAACAGGCAAATAACAAAGATCTAAAGCAATCTGCAATAAAGGTGGTAAAGTACTGTATTAGCATGCTAATAGGCCGCCTGGGTGGCTCAGTCAGTTAAGCATCCAAATTGGCTCAGGTAAGGATCTCGAAGAGCCTGCTTCAGATTCTATGTCTCCCTCTCTCTGCCCCTGCCCCACTCATGTCCCGTTTCTCTCTGACTCTCAAAAAATGAATAAACGTTAAAAAAAGTTTTTTAAATATGCTAAGAAAATGATTTTAAAAACTCTTCATGGCATTTTCTAGAAGGAAAAAAATGGTTTTAAAAAGAAATAAGTAGGAGAACCTGAGCAAAATACATCAGATTCAAATGTATGTTTTGTTTGTTTTGTTTTGTTTGTTTTTTTGGTATACAACTGTTTTCCAGGGGACAAGGAACTTCAAGACCATCTTCAAAGCCAGCCATGATTCATATTTTCCAATGGCATCTAAGTTGCTATAAGTAAAGCTCATTGAGAATCAAAGTTCTTAACTTCAATGCTTTGATGCTTTAAATGGCCACATGCGCATCTAAAATGGCTACACGCACACTCAGCCAGTGAACACGTGGACAGGGATGGCGCGCCCTCTACATGAAGACGCTGTGCTATGGATTTTGGGTATTCAGTGAAGAACATAACAATCATGATCTTGCTAAGTTATATTCACAGGAAAAATATAGTAAGGCTGATAAGATCCATAAAACACAATATGCAATTCTGAAAATATTAGCATCCCTTTTCATGTAGCTATTTCCCCTTTTCTTTCAACCTCTCTAAAAGTGTCAGCAAAATATCCATAGCTTTCACTTTACATTAACTTTAAAAACCATTAAGATAAAATTATACAACTGGCCAAATGAACCAAAGAGAGGCAGCTTGGATTCCCTCAAAAAAGAGCACTTGACAGAAATGCGAAGACTAAGGCTCTGCCACAACTGCTCTGGGACAGCAGCTGAAATGCTGGAACTTTCTGCCCTCTCTCCAACCATGAAGGGACTGGTCCAGTGGACACCCATTCTCCTTCAAGTCCTACTAATCTATGGGTTTGTGAAACAAATGCTAACTTCAACATATTTTTAATAATGTAATTTTTAATATTTATGCTTAAAAAGTTAGTCATTTCTCTTTACGATGATATAAGGTTTCCTGGCTTTCAAACCATGATTTATGCTGTAAGGGCATCATTAAATGTGACAAGAAGATTCAAGTCCACTTTAATCCCCTATTTGTCATGATATAGCATGGAGGGTGAGGACAGGACCACAATCAGAGGAGAGAATCCAGACAAAGGGATCTTCGTGCATCGTCCCTTTGCTTTACTCACTACCTATTCATGAGTTTACAACCTCGTGATTGCAAATCGTTAATCTGATGTCTCCTTTCACTAGGGGCCACTAGTACATCCCAAAAGTGTTCATAGAAATAGAAGAGTGAAAAATTAAGTTTCTTTGGGATTTTTTTGCAGATGAACGTGCGGACCTTAACATTTGATATGCCAATCATCCCCAGTTAAGGCAGCTCACGACACCACATGCCTATAGAGATCATCCTTTGGCGGGGGGTGGGGGGAAGGGTTTAATGTTATATCAACATCACCCAGGCCTTCGTTTATTCACTCATTTCTAATATAAGGCCTTTGCGTTTGCTGTTCCCAGCTCCTGAAATGCTCCTTTCCTGGCTCTTTGCCCGACTGGCTGATTTGCTCTGCCTCATGTTTTTGGGTTTCAGCTTAAAACATTAGCTCCTCCAAGAGGTTTCCCTGCCACCCCATGAAAAATAGATCTGGAGCAAGCTGGGTCATTTGCATCCTTTATAATGCTTCACAATTGACAATTATTCTATTCACTGGCTCGGTGACATGTTTATCCACATCCTGCTACGCTCTATGGAAGGAGAGATTTTGTTAGCTCATCTCACTGGCCCTGGAGCCAGAGCTGCCTGGCAGATGGCAAGTGCTCAGAAAGCACTGGTTGGTGAAAAGAAGGAAGGAAACAGTGCTTTTCAGGTTCACTGGCTTTCAAGACACCTTGCTGTACAAAACATGTTCACTCTAGGTTCGTGAACCAGTTGGCTGCAGCTTCACTACATGGTAAAAGTACATCTGAACTGTGAAGAACTGAATTGGAGACATGAGGCTGATGCCATACAAACGAACACACTGGATGGCACAGAAGAGGTAACAGTGGCAGGAAGGCCAGAAAATGGCATTCTGTTCATTTGAGAATGTGTGTGATTGTAGATTTTTCCGGACTGTAGACCTTGAAGCGTCAATGGCCACAGCTACTGTGTAGTCACACCATTTCAGCACAACACGCAGCGCCCCCACCACTTCATGCTCTCAATGGGTAGAGTCCAGAGTTCCTTAATTGCCACAGTTTTGACACCTTGGGCTGGATAAGTCTTTACTGTGTGGGGCTTTCTGTGCATCGTAGAATGTTTAGCAGGATCCCTGGCCTCTGTACTAGATGCCAATAAGAGCTCCCTCTCTGGTTGTGACAATCAAAACGTCTCCAGGATTACAAATGTACCCTGAGGTGCCGGTAGTGGGGGGAGGGGTCGGATCACCCCTGTTTGGGAACCACTGGCACAGGTGAATGATACATGATGACTAAGCAGTTATAAATTCACCCTGAACACTTTTATGTGACTAGTTCTTCTCTAAATCTGAAATATGAACTTGGATACAAATATAACAAAAAATTCTAATCAGTTTCTAATACATGATAGGTATTTAACAAATAATTGTTAAAAAAATATATGAAAGAAAGAGAATGTAAGGAGAAATTTACTCAGTGATGCAAAGAAGCATTATTACCACCTGGTGGCAGAAAACTCTAATGTAGAACCGTTCCCATGGACAGCTACTCAAGCACACTGGAAAGTCAGGGGGATTCAACTGGCAGAACGAACAGTATTTAAACCTCGGGGATGTGGCTGTCTGTAAGTGGTGCTGACACGTGAAATGCGATGGGGGCGGCAGCAGGAAGGGCTGGCTTTCAGCTTTGTTCCTGACTCGCGTGAAAATACACCGATTCTGAATGAACTACTGTCTATCCTTGTTTCTATACCGCATTTCCTGCATTCTTCATGTTCATTTCCTAGTAATTATTTTGGTATTAGCATTTAGCCTAAGGCCAGGAACACAGCAGTGAGCTCAAGCTGTAGAGACACCATGTTCCGTCAGCGGGAATGCAGACGTGAAATGTACCTTGTGGGGCAATGGTTATAAAGCTCTTGCTTTGGAATCAAGTAGGTTTGAATTTGAATTCTGGCTGTCGTTTGTCTGAGATGAGACTGTGGGCAAGTTACTTCAGCTCTGCTTTCTCGGGTTTCTAATGTATGAATAGGGGAAATAATATCACCTACCCCCTGAGGCTGTGTGGGAGTCCCAGAGGAGAGGTGTGGGACGCACCGCGTGACATAAGGTAGGCGCTCTACAAGTGACAAGAGCTATCACTGCTGTACAGAAGGATAAATATCTAATATCTACTATGTGGATTTAGGCCTACTTCATGTTTCATTTTAATCTAGTCTAGTCTACTCTGCTGAATATTGCTGTTTACTGATGTGTCCATGACGGAGTCATTCAGGGAATGAAATATCTGTGATTCCCACACCCAGATGGGCGTTAGAATATCCTAAGACCTTACTAAAATACACAGTTCCAAACCCTAATGCCAGAGATTTTAATTCAATATACCTGGAGAGAAGGAATGGGAATTTGCACCAAATCAAGTGGAGAAGTGGCCCTGGGGATGGTGACAGGTTGGAATCACTATGTTATGTAACTGTTTCATCTGATGACTAGAAAGATAATTAACAGCTGACCTAATTAACGGCTAACAGACACGGTTCCTAGGTATGTAACTAACCACAACAAAATCTGCACATCTCACTGAACCCAGTGATGAACAGACAGAAAATGCTGAGATGACACCTACTCCACAGGACTCAAATGCCTGCCTGCAACCGACAACTCGAATGTGACCTTTCCTGGAGCTCGGAGAGAGCGGTTATTCAGGAAGTTATTGGCCTCTTCAGGTTCATACATCACGCGATGGGGCAGAGAGATGGACTCGAATTACGCCGGCCTCTCAGACTGTATCTGAGAAGCTAATGCTAGCAGCCACCACATTCAGGGATCTTCGGCGCTGAAGGATATGAGGAAAAATAATAAACAGGTCTGCTCACTTTGTTTCCAACAGTATTTTTATGTGGTTCATCCCGCTGATTCTACCATGTACCCAGAGCATGTGTGGAGTCGTTGTTGGTAGAACCTAACCACGTTAGTCTTCAAGGAGTCAGAAGGTCCGAGAGAAATGGAAACTCAAGTGTTGTTTTGGATGTACACTTTACAAAAAAGAAAGCAAAAGTCACACAAACTGGGTGAGAAAGAAGGAACCATGAGAGTTTTTCTTAGTCCCTATCAGGGCCAAGCACATTCCGGCGGAAGCCCACCTCCGTAACAACAGGCAAACTTGACTGGAAATACAAACGTTTGCGATAAAGCTCCCAGGGAAACAGCTACTGAAGCAAAAGCAAGCTGTGGACATGAACCTTTGTTCGTCACAAGCTTACGTGTCAAGGGAAAGTAAAACGGAGAGCCGCGTTACTTTGGTCCTCTGAGAACCAAAGCCGAGACATAGTAAGGTATGAGACGTGCTCGGAATCCCGCCTCTGACGGGCAGCAGGGGGCAGGGGCAGGGAGGAGCGAACGGTCTAGACTGTGGGGCGTGGCTCACCCATGAACGAGGGAAAGGTAAAAAGACCAAGAAGTCAGCCCGCCCGACTGGGCGCCTCAGCACAAAGAATGCTCTGAGACGGTCCTGCCCCGGCGAAGAACAGGGCCACGAGGGGATGACGGAGGGGCCCCGAAGGCTCTGGAGGCTGTCCGCTGACCATACGCCCCGAAAGAAGATGTGAGAGCCACATGTGCACAGTCGCCACAACAGAGAACCATACAGAAAGAACACAGACATTAGAACTGACACTCTATTGATTCACCATGAGGGTAGGGGTACCACAGGCTCAGTATTGCTCTTAAACAGCTTGTTTAATCTAGGATTACAATATGTGCCATTGGAAAGGGTCAGGCAACCCAAGCCTTGTTTAAAAGCTATAAAGTGAATTTTTCACATGACTACAATAAATTTTAGTTTTCTACATTTTTGGAGAAATTACAAAGAAAATAGAGTATTTGATTTCAAAGATATGATATTTTCTATCACAAAGAGAAAAAAGCATTTTGATTCGCCTTGAATTTTTCTCCCATCTGTCCGAGGATTTATTGTTCTCAGGCATCCATCATACTTTCAGCACAAGTGGTGTGTGACAGGTTCACAACGTAGTCATCCTCGTTTACAGATGAGGAAAGTGAGGGTCAGAGAACAGAGAAGCACCAGGAACGAGGGCCGGAGGATCCCAGTCTCCCGACTGCTTAGATCAATACTGTATCGATACCTCCTGGCATTGCTATTTTGTCAGGGGAAGTAACTGCTGAGCTTGAAAACAAAGCAAAACGGCCTGCGGCTGGGGACCTGTGCCCGTGGGGTGGCCGGCAGCAGGCGTCTGAGCGCTGAGGCAGGCTCAGCCAGCAAGCCCCATCTCTCCACTGGCCTCGTTCCTTCTTCGCATCTCAGAAGTGGTTCTGACAGCGCAGCTGTCATCCTGTCTCTGCCTACGACACGAGAATCCAGGAGAATCACGAGACTCCACCCTGACAACAGGCCCGTCCTGCCTGATTCTGAACAGTCCCTCTAGTTTAAACCACCGTGATTGTTTTCATTATGTGCCACCGAATGCAAGTCCCGCCTGATAACACCGCCCTTCTGTCAATCAGGTATAATGTCCCTTAGTAACCAGCATGTGTTGCGCCCCTACTGTGCGCAAGCTGCAGGACGGAAGAAGATGTCCTCAGAGTTGGGAACTCTGCCACTCCGAATCAGGAGTGACTGCGTCTCCAGGGCACGTGGCTCAGACGCACTCCGCCAGTGTCTCTTAGGGTTCCGAAGGCTTCCTGATGACCGACGGGCACAGAGCTCTGCTGGGTGCGCCCCCTCCCCCCCGACTGCTCGTCTCGTGGGGCCCCTGACGTTCCTCTCTCAGGGTAACTTTTCCTGCTTCACATCGCTATTCCGGTATTTCATCACGCGCAAATACCCAAACATACGTACTTAGTATCTGTCTTAAATATATACGTAATTCTTTTTGCTGATTAACTGGACACAGCTTAGTTCCATCACACAGTAACAGATTCTTTGAGGTATTTTTAAAATAATTAAATTCTTTAACGTGCGTATTACCTATTTCTTGAATTGCTTGGTCACATGCATGACTTCATGTTTTCAAATATGATCTTACCTGTTTTTTGTCAAGTGATAATTTTGAAAGGTCTTCATGACTTCCCAAAATTCCAAATTTCTTTTCTTCATTTCTCTTTTAAAAATAGACAGTAAGATGAGTACAACTAGCAAGTCTGCGCTTAGAATTACAAAAACCATTTCATTCTTTATTCCATATTTTAGACTGCTTGGCCACACTACCCTGCTTCTTTATTCCATATTTTAAAAGCTGTCTGGTCTGATTTCGTAGCAAGTTTCAAGAAGAGAAACATGTTCTTATAGGGGGCTTCCCATTGGTGAGGACAATGAATTCTCTCAGGTTATTGTTCCAGTTAGAACCGTAAACTCCTACTTAGTAGCATTAAGGAAAGGGAGGGACATCCCTGCCATCAACCCACTGAGCTCCAGAAGTCAGACATCTGGAAGAATGCTATAGATGGCCTGTTTCTCCAAAAGCTTCACACAAAATAATATAACAATAACTACGTGTAAAGAAGGTTTTATAATTCTCAAGGTCCTTTTACATATTTATTTGATCTTTATGATGTAGATATCATCTTTATTCCCATAGTACAGTTGAAGAAACTAAAGCTCAGAGAGAGTTTATTATTTACTCGAGAACCCCAGTGGTGAGTGGCAAGTAAGGCAGAAATTAGAATGTTTCCATTTTCTCTCAGTGATAGAAGCTTAGAATGGTGAGAAGCTTTTACAATCATTTGGCTCAACTGCCTACTCAGCGTTGGAATATCTATAAATTCCTAACATTGGTCATTCGGCACTTACTGATTACATGCGATCACTACTTCACAAGACGGCCCACTATGTCGGACAGGTATTTTTTTATGTTTCTTTATTTTTGAGAGAGAAACAGAGCATGACTGGGGGAGGGGTAGAGAGAGAGGGAGACCCAGAATCCGAAGCAGGCTCCAGGCTCTGAGATATCAGCACAGAGCCTGACGCGGACTCGAACTCACAAACCTCCAGATCATGATCTGAGCTGAAGTTGGATGCTCAACTGACTGAGCCACCCAGGTGCCCCTGGACAGATCTTGTTGTGACGAGTTTGTTTTTACATAGAACTTCAATAGAACTATTTGTAACTTTTGCCCATGCTGTCTCTCCCTATTACTGAAGGGACAGAAAACAAGCGTACACCCTAGTTAAAACCGGAAGTTGTACGGACATCCACCTTGCTTCCCTTCAGTCTTCCTCCTCTGGATAAAGCCACCAAGTTCTTCAACTCCCCATCGTATGACGCCTTACATGCACCTGTCCCCATGCTGGCCCTTCTCCTCTGAACGTGCCCGTCTCTCAGGGCTCTGCAGCGGCAGAGTCTCCTGCACGCACGGGGGCACGCAGCCTTCCCCGCGGGCTCAGAGCACTTCTGGACATACTGCTAACCCTCCTCTAAGCACTGCGCCTCTTCTGTGTCTCTTCAGGTCGCTTCCTGCATCACTGCGTCCAGTTCATACCCCTGGATCTTTCTTTCCGGGACTACTTAATGCCAAGCCTAGTCTCGCATATTACAGGTGAGTAATTGATTTCTGAAGTTTTCGATGGAGAAAATAAGAGTCTGTCACATTCCCCCAGGCCATAATCAGCTACTGATGCTTTCACAGGCTGTGTGAACTGAACGTGAGGTGGGGCCTGTGGCCACAACAGCAAAACTGGGGCCAGGACAGCTGCTTTCCAGTTCCCACTACAGACAAAGTAATACATCACTATTGTTACTTTTCATGTATTTTTCCTATAGTCTTTTAAGTAGGAAATGTCAAAGTGCTCCTCTTAAGTAGATACAAGCCAAAGGACCATGCTGGTTTGGTAATGATTGGATGTGTCATCACGGACCACTTCTTTTAAATGATCCTGGGGTTTAAAAACATAAGTTTAGATTATCAAGTAAAATTACCTTATTCATCTCTGCGTCCTCCTGGAAACCTTTTTTATGGGCCTGGAACATCTCAGAAATCCATTTCTTAATCCTCAGTAAGAGATAAAACAGGGACTTTGGACTTGGCACCAGGTTGAAGGGAACAGGTAATGTTCTTCCCTCTTCAAAGTACGAAAACCAAAGTTTGGCCCTTGCGAATTTCCACTCCACATCAGCGTCATCCTATGCAAACACACATGACAGTTCAGCAAGGAGATGTGTAAACTCAGATATGGGGACTCCACTAACGCTGTGGAGCTAGACGGGGGCGAGGGTGCCTGCAAACACTCTCGGGCCCCAAACGCCACTCCAAGATTTTTTTAAATGTTAAGGTTCTACTCACACTCTTTCCAAAATCTGTTTTCTCTAGAACTACAGATCTCAAAGTGTGCATATATTTATAAATACCCCGAAAGATACAAATGCATTTCTCTACGTTCTGAAAAAAGCACTATGACAAATTATTCACTCTTTTGTTCGACACGAGATCATAAGTTTGATTAATTTGGGACACATTACAAAATTTCTGGAATAAAAACTTACATTACCACTTCAGATTCAAGAAATGGTCAATTTTGAAAATCACTACAAAAAAGATTTGAACACTAGTGGTATTTGTAAGCAACAAGTTTTTAAAATAAAATGTAAATTCAAGCTGATATAGTATTTTTAAGGTTTTTAAAAAAACAATAATGAATCTGACATTCCTCCTCCTTCTGACTTACTACCCACCACACCCATCGACGTTGCATTTGGAAGCAAAGAGTTAAAATTTTCTAGGTTACTGGACAAACAAGTATAGGAAACAGGCGGAGAACAAAAGGAAATTCAGCTTATATTTTCACCACCGTTGAGGAGGTGATGCCTGGAATAAGGTAAAACATGTAGTCACAGACTCTACAAATGCACAGAAATCATACCTCGATTTCCTGGAATGAACTGTTGATCATGGCAATTAGCATATTTAGCAAGACGATGACCATTGTAACATTATAGACTCCATAAAGAACATAACCGATGTTTTCAATGAATTTGTGATTATAGTTGATGACCACTGACTTCACTTCAGAAAGTCCAAATATAGCCCAGAACAGTGTCTTAAAACTCTCCTCAACCCTAGGGAAAAAGAAAGAGAGAAAGGAAATAATCCAGTATACGAATGACAATAATACCATAAAAAAAAGTGAGTTGATGGTGTGTTTGCAAATTACTAGGTATTTATGAGAAAATCCTTTACTTCTCTGAGCCTCGGTTTTCTTTTCTGTAAAATGGGTACGATAGGTTTTATTCCCCAGATGGCTGCAGGGATGAGGTCACACTGTGCATAGGAAGCGCTCAGCTCAGTACGTGGCACATAATAAGCACTCGATAAATGTTATCAACATAACTTCATAACCACAGATATCAACGTTTAACTAATCCATAGCTTTGGTAATGGAAGTGTTAAATGTATTACTTAATAAAAAATACAATTTGTTAGAGTCTTATTAGGTTTCCAGCTCATCTATACTCCTACTCATATCCAATAAATAGATAATAATAGTGTGCGTCTTAAGGAAAATATGACAATATAAACATAGACACTATAACCAAAATCACTGACAAGTCTTAGGTAGGAATTTCAATGCCTCACACATAATTATGGAGCAACACTAAGCCCCTCTGCTTAACCCGGCTGGGTTCATTTGAGAATAGGGCTAACAATAGGTTATGCTTCCGTTGATGTTTCTTCTTGTAACACAGACGATCTAACATCTGAGTAATCTATTGTAAGCATATTTTATATAAAAAAACCCACTGTGTCCGTGGTGAATCTTAGTTAAAACTCTTGTCACGGTCGATAACCTGGATCTTCTCAATGAGAAGATTTGACAAACTGAGTTAGAAAAGCAGCCATTCTCACAGTGCCCCAGGGGCCAGCCTCTAACGAGAAGGCTCTACGGGCAAGAGCGCAGATTCTGGAGTCATGGATGAGGGGTTACACACAGCCTGGCTTCTCCGTACACTAGCATCTCTGTAACATTCGGCAAATTATTTAACTTTTCTGAGCCTCTGTTTCTTCTTTTTGTGAAACAGTGATAATGAAATGTCATGAGAGAGATATTTTCCCAGAATAACTGGCGCTAAAAATGTTAACTAGTATTACTTAATGATGGGAAGGTGCCTATATTTTCAAGTTCTTCCAATTAATTTAAAATTCCTCTCATGTTGCTAGAAAGAAACTGGAGATGGAAGTCTTCACTGAAACACTATCGATCCCAGGGATACATACGAATACTCTTAAACTAACATATATTTAATCTGCAATCTCCATCATCATAACATCCAAGATCACGTACGTTGTGAAAGCTTCATTTTGTTTTGCGCCAATGTAGTAGGAGTAGAGGTTGAACATTCCAATCATAAAGGCCACAAACACCATGATGAATATGACCATGAACTTGAAGATGTCCTTCACTGTTCTTCCAAGTGATATCTGCAGAGGTCCAAAGCTTTCATTGGCTGGTAAAATATAAGCTATTCTTGAGAAACTTAGAACTACAGCAATTGCATAAAGACCTTCAGATATAATTTGAGGATCGGACGGGTCCCACTTTATCCTGGCTAAGAAAGAGGAAACACAAGAGTTATCATGAGTTTCGTTAGGTTGTCTGCTTAGGCAACTTCTTTTCTGCTACTAAAGAAATAGAATTACATTAGCAATCAAGTCTCTAATGGAACTCTGTTATCTTAAAGGGCTTCTTTAAGGGCCAAGCATAGGGGAACTTCTGAATCTTTGAGAAAATGAGCCCCCTGATTTGCAGGCAATTTTCCATAAGGATATAGCATATGGTTAAGAGCTCAAACTAGGGACTGAGCATATGAAAAAACTCCAGTGTGTGTGTGTGTGTGTGTGTGTGTGTGTGTGTGTGTGTGTGGCCCTACTTGAAGAACTGGTACATAATATTTAATTTCTCTTAGTTTTATTTTACCATCTTTAAAAATGAAATAATACCACTCCGCCCTCTCTCATCTACTTGAAAATCCAATAAGTCAGTGTATACCCACTGTTCAGCAAGTGCGTGGTGCTCCAGAGTGGCAGCATTTAGTATTTAAACTTAAACTTCTAATTACACTAAAATGCAATTTAGGGCTTGCAAAATACAGTATTTCAACTAGAAATCAGTTTTATTGATCACTGCAGATAAGTATTTTTACCATAAAAATTTAGTAATTATTCATTTCTAAAATTTTTGTGGCATTATCATATTAGCTCATCGAAACCCAATTAAGAAACCATTATGAGGAAAAATGCAAAAAAACGTGTAAGAGAGAGGAAAAACATGATTATATTTGCTGATTTGTATTTGCTTATTTGCTGGGAAGTGAAATTTGGAAAGGATACAGGAGAATAATAAAAGCAGTTTCCTTTTTTATAATAAGTATGTAAGTACAATGTATAGATAGCTTTGACTTTTTAGAATTCTGTGTATGAAAAAATATTAAACATTAAAACAAATATTTAAAAAATAACAGGGAGATCTCAATGTGACACAGCCAACAAACCCACGGAGATGTCGACCGAATGTTAAGGGATTTCTTATCAGAGCATTACAATAAGCATTGGAAAGGGGTCTACCCTCCACCCCCACGTGTCTCTGAGAAAGGGTCTTCCCTAGGCAAACAACTCTAGGCAAACAACTGCATCTCTCTGCCTCGAGGCGGATCGTCTCATGTGACTCCTACGTTGGGACAGTGGATAACCAAGAATGCGCTTGCTTCCGCTCCACCCTCCTCTGCTCCTCCGTGAAGGGGCCTCGCACAATCACTGGCTGCCACTCCTGCCTTGGGGTGACTGCTCTGCCCAATGTTGTCCGGAGACCAAGAGATGCACCTGCCTAATTCTGGAGAGCAATTTTTACTGAGTCCATTGGCTAGGAGACTCAGAACTATGTCATCCACCTGGAACTTGATGGGTATTAGAGGCCATACCCCAGCCTCTATTGCTCTGTTTTGTTTCCCATCTGGTTCAAAGCATGGCTGGGAAACCGTGGTGTCATGTATCGGGAGCCATCCAGAGACGCCGGCAGCTCCCTTGCTGTCACACAGTTTATGTGTTTTGAATGGAAATCGTACTCAAATGTGTACTGTTTTTAATGGACGTGAATAAGAATAAACAAATCTAAGACATAAGACAGGCATTCCCAATGGAGTTTGGTAGTTGGCCAGCTGATTCAGGAGATAGAGCAGAAGGCATGCAGCCAGCAAGGAGGATATGGGGCGGGGCGCAGGGAGAAGCCGAAAGCACGTGTCTTCACACAGACACTTCTGAAGATGACAGCAATTCTCTGAGAACTTACCAGTCACCAAACTACTACTGACTTCCTTTCATCAGAAAACTGCATCTTTATTAACTTAGGCTGACTGCGCACTACAAACTCACCCAAATTGTAATACTTCACATTGTCTCCCAGTGTGACTTTGCTCAAGTCCTTCAAAGTATCATTTGCATCAATGATGTGCTGGGCTTTGGAAGCATGCCAAAATGCCATGAATCTCGCGATGAACGATGCAGCAAAGATCGCCAGCATCCCAAAATCAAGCATATTCCACAATTCAAACAAGTATTCCTTGGGGCCTTCCGTCCAAATTTCTTTACATTCAGCCCATATCATGCCTGTATTGGAAAGAGGTTAAAATAGACCCAATTCAATTTCATTCCAGCCTTAGCTCTTCAATAAAACACAGTAAGTTAGAAAGATCTCAGCCTGACATTTGACGCCCTTCGAAACCCGGGCCCATCCCACCCGCCCAACCCTAAACGCCGAGTCTTCATATAAGCCGCAGTCCAGCAGGGTCAGCCCATCACCCAAAAGCAATCTGACAAAGTTCAAGAGCGTCCAAACAAAGTTCAAGAGCGTCCAAACAATCTTTAGTGTCCACTGATCCTATACATACAAGTGTATTTAAGAGATGTTCACCATGGACGCTTGATGACAACCGAAACATACAAACACACATGCTCACACGTGTAAAACCCAAGTGATCATGGGACTTCCACAGATGAAGTATTATGCAGCCATTTAATATGACATTTTAATTACTATGGGGTAGTGGCCATGCGGATGGACCTCACAGACCTCCAACTACAGGAACTTATTGTCCAAGGGCCTCAGCAACTGTGTTCTGGAACTATGGGCACTTTCCCCCCAAGGCCGTGTTTCCTGTAGGCTGCTTCCTGCTGGTGCCTGAGGGCACCCCTTCTTGGGAGACGCTGGGCCCCTTCCTGTCGGCTTTGCTGACCAGTCCTCAGGCTGAACAGAGATCTGGGATGCCTCTATGGGACCTTCCTTCCCTGCCCTCTTCCCTCAGGATCAGACTTGCCTCTCCACCTGACGGCCCCTCCCCATCGCCTCTCAGTGAATCCCCTTTCGCAAACTGTTGGCATTTAATCCTGTCTCTGCACGTGCTTCTTGGACAGCCTGGACTAAGATATGTTGGAAAACGGTTATGGCATAAACATTTGAGCACGATGAGTAAAGAAGAAAAAAGTGTCATATACTCTACGACTTTGTGTTTACGACTGGCACAGGACGCTGCGGAGTGACAGGAGCAGGTTACTCACGGTCGTCTCCTGTTGCTAGAACAGTAATACCACAGCGCACTCTCTCTAGGACTCAGCGTGCTACTTGCGACTTAGGAGCACAGGTTTGGGATCAGAACGCCAAGGCTTGGCGACCTCGTTCGTCCACTCACGGGCGGTGTGATCTTTGGCAAGTTACTTAAGCCTTCTAAAACTTGGTTTGCAAAATGGCGATGGCAGTAGTTTGTATCTACCCCAAAGGATTGTTTCAACACTGAAATCACGCGTGGAAAGTGCCCAGCACAGTGTCTGGCACTTGGCAAAAATAACAGCTAATATTTACTGAGCACTTACTATTTTAAATTTTCCACGACTGGCACGTACTTTATCTTAATTTAAACGAAGTTACTTTGTTAACAAGATGTTACTTTACACAGTACCTTTAAGATCTCCTTTCTGAAATTCTAGTGCCTTCTAGAGACAACTGGAGAAATAGAACCCAAATTCCAATGATCGATCAAGTCTACCTCTATTAAGAAGTCTGTCATAGTCCCCTGGCTGGAGCTCCCCTGCTCCCCTCCCCAGCAGGCACCTGCCCTACGGCCTCACACCCGTCACGACCCTGCATCACAGCGCCCCGTGGTCTCTGCCCACACACAGCTTACTGCGGGCTTCTCTCAAAACCGGCCTTCTGCGCACGCAGAGGGAAGACAACTTCATTGCTGATCCGAATGCTTCCCAGGTAAGAGGGGGCTGGGACTGGAGCCATGCAGACGCCAGTGGGTGAGGTTAAAACAAGAAATACTGCAGGTGTGCTGGTACACCCCCCAGACACACAGGTGTGAGCAGGAGTCAGGGCAGCCTCCTCCGGGCAGTCCCTCCGCAGGACGCAGGGGTGTGGAGCGCTCGCAGCACAGGGGTCAAGGTGCATCTGAACTCCATCCGGCCCAGTGTTTCCAAGGCCCCCCTCCTCTCCCACCTGCTATCCGCCTTTGCTCTCCAGACAAAGAATTCAGGATGGAACGTCACCTCACCAAAGCTTAAAACACAAAACACAGCGAACTCGTCTGCCTGATCTGAAGGAAGCTTCTGTCCCATTTGCTCCGAGGAGCGCTGGGGGCTTCGGGGTGCGGCTGAGACCCCCCGGCCTGGGCAGCTTCCGGGGAGGAGACTTCTCCCTGGGTGCCGAGCCAGCATGTCCGGAGACGGGAGCCAGGACCCCCGAAGGCTGCCGCTCCCACATTGGGACTTTTAGGAAGGATCGCTTCAGGGCGGGTCCACCGGGAGAGCAGAGAACACGCAGGCGCCCTCCGCCTTTCTCGAAACGACGCGGAAGCACCTGTGAGCTCGTTCCATCCAGTCCGCAGGATAGGCCGCTATACCACGAAGGTCGAGCCCCATGTTGTCTCCTCTTTCTTCAGACGAGGCTCTCACACACATCAGGGCCCCCTCACCCACCCCTCCGAGCGGGCTCTCCTCTCTCACCAAGCTCTCCTGGGACCCAGATCTGTTATTCAGCTTTCCAAGTTGTTTCTTGTAAAAACTAGATACATTGCCTTCTGCCAATAGAAGGCCTAGCGCCCACCAGCATCTGACCCAAATAGGCCATTTCTTACTAGTATTTCCAGAAGGTGCGACAGCTTTCTTTCCAGAACGACTCCAAGAAGAAAACTATTACCAGTTAAACTGACACACGAGTCTGACTGATGCCGCGAAGCAGCAGCTGGCACTCGGGCTTCTTGCTTGCCCTTTAAATAAACTCTGTGAGCAAGTCTAGGACTCTCCAATAGAAAGGCTCCTGGGCCAGGAGTTCTGAGGGAAAAGTTTGTATTCATAAAATTAAAAGTTAACATACCATTCTGGTTTAGAATTCCAAGTGAAAAAGGAAAAACTTCTAATGTTTCTGATAAAATATTAGTATGAGATGCATTATGTTTGATTAAGGATGAAATGAACATTTGCTATATCTAATCCCCTTACATAAAATCGAATGTTTTCAAAGTTTCACCTTGAACTAGAATCTTATCTTGCTTAATATGTTATCAGTAGGAAATACTGCTCCAATATAAAAGTGACAGAAACTCTTAATGAAAAGTCTAATAATAACCATAATTATCTGAAATACATCAAACATCTCCCACATGCCAAGCACTGTGTTACATACTTGGAACTCAAGCACACACAGAAACTGGTTTACTAAGACAAAGGCAAAGTCCAAATGATTGTTCTTATTTTAAGTCCAACGCTCTAAGTACAAGGTAATTTGTTTCTTGTAGTTCTAGGATATAAGGTAAATATCAATTAAACTAGGAAAGAAGCAGTGAAAAATCACACTCTTTTTCTTTAAGGTTTGTACTACCCTGGGTGATGCAATTCACATGGCCCCTTTCTCCCGGGTGGGGTGCTGTCTTTTCTAGTATTTAGTGGGCATCTGCGCCGAAAACCCCCAGGGCACTTCGAAGTCAACTACGACCCAGACTTAGTCCTCAGTTTCTCACGCTCCGGGTGCCAAGCGTGATCGTCCCTCCGTCCTCTCCCTCTCAGAGGAGTGCGGCACCACCAAGTAGTCCACGGCGGAGTCCACGTCTCTCCCTCTGTGGGCACAATGCCCCACTGACTCCCCGAGGCCTGAGTCCCCCGGCCTCACCCTGCTCCTGGGGAGCCTGTGGTGGGCTCTCAGCCTCATACTCACCGTCCTCTTGTGAAGATGTGAGGCCCTATTGCCAACGCTGAAAGCCACCCTCGGCCATCTCGCTTCGCTGTCTGCCGTCACCCACGCCCTCAAAGGCACCTGCCTCACCCCGCATGTCAGGGGTGCCTAGCTTCACAGGCGATGTTTCCCCACCTTGTAGTGCCCTCACTCCCCCCAAACCCTCTGCCTGGCTAACACTCCCTCATCTTCAGAGTCTTAGATGGAAGATACAGTTCAGGGAAGTCTTCTCTGCCCTTTCCACATCCCACCTCCCTCAGATTCAGGTGGCCAATCTGTGTACATTCACACGACCCTGACTGCGCCTCAATTACAGTATTTGTCACAGTGATTTTAATTATCGATTTACTTATCGACCTGACCCCCACACTTAACTCCCCTGGCTGCAAGGACCGTGTCTCATTCACCTCAGGATCCTCCTGGCCTCACGAAGGCACCACCTGCCTATTGAATCTATTCATTCGTAAAATCATTTGCATTACATTTAAGGACAAGCCATGTGTGTGACTGATCCTGCGGACGAACGGTGCGTTAGCGGAACCCGCACTCCCTCCGCTCCACCTGCCGTCTGGGAGACCTAAAGCACGTTACTCAGTCCCCCTCATCGCCCCCCCCCACCCCCGTCAGCACCGTGAAGTAGACGCTGGCGTCACGTTACAGATCACGGGACTGAGGCACGGAGAGATGGTGTGAGTCCACGCATATAAAGTGCTCTCAACAGTTCTTGGTACATAATCAATGTTCAGTAAATGGGAGTGACTGTTAGCTTCCGTTTCCATTATGTCTCAACATAAAACCAAGCCCTCGTGAAATCTGAAGTTCCAGCTCCCCCAAAACATGAATGGGAGAACTTTGTCCCTGGCGGGATGCGATTGATACCGTCCTGGGGTTTTCTTCGGGGTCTCTCTCTCGGAAACTTGAAAAGCACACAGCACGTGAGGAGGCTGTGCCCCAACAGCAAACCCAGGATAACTGCGCTTTACGAACAGAAAATCCTGGTGTGTGATGCCCGGTATCGCGCCGGAGGCGTTTGCATAGTTCACGTGGGAAGCAATTGGCGTCACTCAGGCAAGCCGCTAAGTTGTGAAAACAAACAAAAACAAACAAACAAAAACAAAGACGAAGACGACACAGTGCCGGTCTTTACCTACGACCCAGGATATAATGAGCATCTCCATCCACGAGAAGCAGGACGTCTTCATCCTGAACAGCTGTTTCGCATTGTCTGTGCTGGTTTCATTAGGAAGGAGTTTGGTGCCTTCGAATCTGTCAGCGGCATTCATGACCAGCAGGCCCAGAAAAATGGTGAAGGAAGCAGCGTGCGCCACAAACTTCATGAAAGGTCCGCGCATGACCTTCGCCATCTGCCACGGTGCACACAGCAAAGGAAAATCTTAACTTCGTTTCGTACGCTTTGCAAAACACGCACACGGCTGCACAAGCGTAAATATCTGTGTACTGCAATATTCTCCTAAGCTGATTAGGTGTCTTTACGTAAGTGATGAAAGAACAGTAGCTCTTTATGCTGTGCCGAAATTGTGGCCACATCCCTTAGCCACGTAGGCCGCTCTTCTGGATTTATGTTGAAATAAGCTGACTTTTCTGTTAAATGATGCTTAAGCTCTTAAAATATTATATAACTCTGACAAATAATATTTTACAACAAAAGGCAGAGCAGGGTATCATCATCATTCATCAAAAGCAAACTACTCAGGGCGCCTCGGAGGCTCAGTCAGCTGAGCGTTTGGCTTCGGCTCACATCATGATCTTGCAGTTCATGAGTTCGAGCCCCATGATGGGCTCTGTGCTGACAGCTTGGAGCCTGGAGCCTGCTTCGGATTCTGTGTCTCCCTTGCTCTCTGCCCCTCCCCCGCTCGTCCTCTGTCTCTGTCTCTTAAAAATAAATAAACATTAAAAAAAATTAAAAATATCAAACTACTTTAGAGGGTACAAAGTGCTGAAGAGGCAGGAGTGCAAATACCGAACGGAATCTACTTCGCCTGGACACTTGGTTGGCCTTGGCCTTGCTCGCTGCCCTCGTGTGTTTCACGGACACACAAGCAATGTGAGTGTTGTGCTGAACAAATTCCAAGGAGAGAACTCCCCACTGAGGACAGGATGGCAGGGCAGTTCCCGTAATGTATTGGGAACAATGCCCTGGAAAGACGCTGGATTTAAAATCCAAAATTTTAACCTCAGGGGCCAGTTTCATTCCCTCACGAGCTGAGTGGCAATGAGTAAATTATGTCAAAATCAGACTCTTGGTGTGAACTATGGAGGTGACGAAAGCTCTTGTGCTCCCACAGAACGGGATTTGCCTCCATCCGAGATGCACAAATCCCCCTTGGTGGGGCAGACGATGCTTCGCGTCCGGGGGCGTCTCAGGAGCGCTGTGCGCCCCCTGACGCGGTGAACACAACCCAGGAGGGATGCGTAGGGTTTTTTCTCAGGAGAGGGCTCATAGTGTCCAACAGCCTTTCAAATGAATTTATTATTACAGAAAAATGGGTAAGTTGACAATAACACCGCCAACACTTAGCCAGCACTTGTTTGTGGCAAGTAGTGTCTTCAGGGCTTCACTCTGCTAACTCGCGTAACCATGACAACCGTCCTAAGAGCAGGGGCCGCTAAAATGCAGTGTTGCTGATGAAGAGGCTGAGGAAGGTCCAGACACTGACGCAAAAGTCACACAGCTCGCTCGCAGTGGAGCTGGGACCTGACGGCGGTTCCTGTTTCTGAGGCCATGCTTCTATGTGGTTTACAAAACAATTTCATATTTTTTCATTAAAGTACATAATATGTTAGTTCTTCTAGAAAAATAGCTCCTTTCTAATATTGAAAAAAGGTAAAAAGTGTAAGGAAGGAATACAATTAGGGTTCTCTGTTCCTACAGACTTTACTTGTCTATATGTTTTTCAAAATCATAAAAGTTAAAGCTGAAATAAGTCACACAGTTTAGTCCCTTCTCTGGTGGTACTTAGGGTCTTACATCGACAGAAAACCAGAACGCGTGTGCACGCAGGTATTCTTCTCGCTGAATCTACCCAGACGGAGCTAGCTAGCTTCAAGCCAGCGGATCCACGGGATAGCTATATTTGGATACACTGCAGCACCAACCCAAAGTTACTTTGTAAAACTCTGCTGTAAAAATGACTAAAAATCATACTTCCCTAAGAATACTCATTAGATTGAATCAAAGAGTATTTTTTGTTTGTGTTTTTTTAAGATCCTGTGTAAGTAGAACTCTCAAATATTCGAGTAAGTGTAAAGCAAAAACAGAAGGGTGACACAGTAGGGTTGATTTTATTGTCCTTAACTATGCTTTTGTACAAATATGAACCGTT
This sequence comes from Paguma larvata, assembly GCA_030068075.1. Classification (NCBI taxonomy): domain Eukaryota; kingdom Metazoa; phylum Chordata; class Mammalia; order Carnivora; family Viverridae; genus Paguma; species Paguma larvata. Next base: position 27,424,021 of record CM057831.1, read on the forward strand.
AAAAGGACTGGGGATAAAAATGGAGTTGAGAACAAAGCTGGGTGGATCGCTCTGGGACATGAGGGGAACTGTCCCGGACAGAGTCCTGTCCCTCAGGGCAGGGTGTGCGGTTCCCCGCTTCCGCTGGCCTGGGGCCCTTACGTAATGATGGCTCCTTCTCGATGTTATTCAGAAGGGGGAAAGGAGACTCAAGCCAGGCATTCTTGCTGCTTATGAAGCATGCTGGTTTACAGGGGGAAAAAGCAAGCAAACAAACAAACAACAAGCAAACAAAAAGTTCATTGGCAGGAAGCCAAAATGGTGTGTTCAGATATTCATACTCTCTATTTCTTACTACGAATCGTGGAGAGTTTTGTTTCTCTTTGAACTAAGGAAGATTTAGGCACCATTCAGTGGACTTTAAGAATTGAAGTGAGTTACGCATTTTAGTAAAATCTGTCATTTATATATTCTGGGATGTAAACAAATTTCCAATAAGGTTAAAGAAGGGGACTTATCAACTCAATAAGGTGAATACTTAATGCACCTGACAAAGTTTTGAGGTTAGGCATTGAAAGAAATACTCGGCTTTAAATATTATATATTATACTTTTCTCAAGTATTTATTAATAACTAAATACCTAACTCCAAATACCACCAGAAAGAGAAAAGTTTGAGGATAGCTTAAGCTAAAATTATTTGAAATCATGGCATGACCTATTTTTATTCTATTTTATTATTTTTTAAGTGTTTGTTTTTGAGACACACACAGAGAGAGAGAGAAAGACAGAAAGAGGGAGGGAGCGTGCGAGCGGGGGAGGAGCAGGGGGAGAGGGAGACGCAGAATCCCAAGCAGGCTCCAGGCTCTGAGCTGTCAGCACAGAGCCGATACAGAGCTTGAACTCAGGAGCATGAGGTCATGACCTGAATGGAAGTCGGATGCTTAAACGACTGAGCCACCCAGGCGCCCGTGACCTATTTTTATTATAATGAGCATAAAAAATATTTGGGTTATGGTGCTAAAAGAAAACAAGAAAAGAAAGTTTCTGAAAGAAGAAAGCAGGCTTGAGAAACGAAAACCAAATTTAAACATAAACTCTGTCAAGGTGCACAGGCTTGCAATTAGATCCGCCTGAATTTTCATGGACGTGCTGGAAATTTTTTAGTATTTAAAATACTATTTTAAATAAAAGCATTAATTTTGAGCAAACTTCCCCTATAACCTGTGAATAATGCTTTTGTTCATTGCTAAGGGAAAAATTGTGAACGTCGATTGTATCATCATGCTTTAAAGGCTAAAGAACAGGCAGTAAAATAGATTTTAGATATTAAAAACACAACAACCTCGAGTGTCCTTTTAATTTAATTATTTGCCTCAAGGTTCCTACACAGGATGGAAAAGAGATGCCAAGAAAGAAACACGACCAGGGGAGAAGAAATAGTAAAGGAAGTCAGGTTCATTAGGATTCAATCAAAATCTAAGAAAGTCTACGGACTGCCCCAAATAGTCTCCTGTCACAACGGCGAGCAGTCTGGAAGACATTGTGCTACTGAACTCACTGCATACGGAGAAGGACAATTACTCAGTTTAGGAAGATACTGTAATTTAACCCATCACAGAGTAATCAGGGAACAAGGGAAACTCAGAGCATCCCCACCCCTGCGTACTGCATTCAGCTCAACTCTCCGAAGACTCGGGAAGTGTATGTTAGGAAAAGAAGGGACACTACCTGCATAGAGCAGCCCATGTGCCTGTAAGGATGGTTTGGGATTTTTGTTTCAAAGGGAAATCTGTCATTTCTGTGAAAAAGGGAAGAAAAGGAAAACTAGAATTTTCTAGAAGAAAATCTATGGTACGAATTTTTAATTCTAGTAAATCTCACTATTTTCATCCTCTATGTTTTACTTACAAAAGCTCGGTTTTGTGGCCTTATGTTTTTAAAGGAAAAAAAAACTATGATGATAGCTTTTACCCTCAGGAGAAAATGCCCAGTTTCCAGCACCTTCCTGTCATCGCCACCACAAGGAATTATGTTGTTCCCTCTCCGTAGAAAGCCTTGCACCTGCCGTCACCATGAACCGCTTAGGAAGGTCCCTAAGCTAAGCATCAAGTATGCGGCTATATAATAAAAAGACGGTATGTCGGTGAAGGGGATACATGTGTTTGCATCCATGCATTACGAATGTTTGAAAGCGAATCAGGCCCGTGTTAAGAACAGCAGGGACTGAACTGACGTTTTCACAGAGCACATGGATGGTCCAGCAGACATGTCAGCCACACAGCTTTAGAATTATTTCAGTCTGACTCTCAGACTTGAAACTTAAACATTCCAGAAATGTGGTTTCAAAAACACGGAAGAATAGGGTTTTTGGCAATGCAGTTCTGTGCCTATGAACGACTGGTCCACGTGCTTCACGATGTACCGTCACGCTAAGGAAACGCTGGGTCTGTTTGAACACAGTTTCACCAAAGCCTGGGCACATGGATCTCGCCGATAGGCTATCTCTGCTGTCCAGTTACGGAGCACTCCTTCCCTAAAGTAACTATTCTTCACTGAAACAAGCATCACATCAGTATTTACATGATGGTTCTTTAGGTTAAGATTTATCTGGTCATATTCGCTAAAATAAATACAAAAAAATAACTTTCATCTCAAACTTTGTCAGAGGAGGAATAAAAGACAAAAAATGTTTATCTTTTAGGATTACATTTGAAATATATGCTCAATGCATACTATAACCTCAAAAAATACACGAACAGACGTGCCTACAGAGAAGACGGAAATAGTGTAACTGCGTTTTCTTTCTCAATTTGAAAGTGGTGGTATTACAGGTTAATTTCTACCCACTCTTCCCCTCTACTTCCTATAGCCAATAGATGTTGTTTTTGTAATATTAAAATCAATAATATTATTTAAACCCAACTCTGACATCCGTGAAATTTTCATTTGGGAAGCAGAAGTTTCCTTGCCTAACTGGCTCTGATCTACGCAGCATGACATACTTGTAGGAGACGACGAGGTCAGTCTTCACAGACATACCTTGCTGCAAGGAGCAAACCAGTAAATGAGAGCCAGGAAGGGCAGTCCGACGGCCACCACCAGCACCACGAGGAACTTCACTGCCATGGTCTGCTGCCGCAGACCGGAGAGGTTCTCGTACCATATGGACAGCAGCTGCTGTTGACAGTTGGGGTGAGCCACAAACTAGCGGGGGGGGGGGGGACAAAACAGTTAACAGCTTCATTAAAGGAAAGTTCACCAACTCTTGCATTCTAAATATTTTGTTCTGTGATTCCCATGAAAACCATCATTAGAATTAAAGAACAAACGTAGAACACCGCGTTGACAAGCATCAAGCAAGGTGGCAGGAGGTTCTAACATGTATCATATAAATTAGAAGATTCCAATTTATCAAATTTTTCCTTTATAACTAATGGACTTTCTTTGAAAGCATAGAAACATTTCTGAAATTTAATAATAAAAAAATTCATAAATGCTTTGCATAACGACTTTTACAATTATATGGTTTTTTTTTTTTTTCCATCCGGAAAGAACGGCATAAAGATCCTACTGGCCCAGGGGCACCTAGGTGGCTCAGCTGGTTAAGCATCAGACTCTTGATTTGGGTTCATACTGTGACCCTAGAGTCCAGTCCAGTCCAGTCCTGCACTGGACTCTGTGCTGAGCATGGAGCCTGCTTGGGATTCTCTCTCTCCCTCCCTCTGCCTCTCTCCTGCTACTCTCTCTCTAAAAATAAAAATTAAAAAAAATAAAAACAAAAATAAAAGAAATAAAAAAAATCTTACTGGCCCAAATGTTTAAATAGTCTCTCTTTTTTTTTTTCAATTAAAAAAAATTTTTTTTAATGTTTATTTACTTTTGACAGAGAGACAGAGTGTAAGCAGGGGAGGGGCAGAGAAACAGGGAGACACAGAATCTGAAGCAGGCTCCAGGCCCTGAGCCATCAGCACAGACCCCAACGCAGGGCTTGAACTCACAAACCGTGAGATCATGACCTAAGCCAAAGTTGGTGCTTAACTGACTGAGCCACCCAGGCGCCCCTCTTTTTTTTTTTTTTTTTTTTAGTGTATATTTATTTTTGAGAGAGGGAGAGACAGAGTGTGAGTGGGGGAGAGGCAGAAAGAGCGGGAACCAAAGAATCCAAAACAGGCTCCAGGCTCTGAGCTCTAAGCTGTCAGCACAGAACCAGATGCAGGGCTTGAACCCACGAACTGTGAGATCATGACCCAAGCTGAAGTTGCATGCTTAATCAACTGAGCTACCCAGGCGCCCCTTAAATTCTTTCTTAAACCAGCATGCCATCTGTTCTGCACTGAGCTACAATGCTAAACTTATTAACTCCCATTTGTATATGAGTCTGTTTCTGGACTGCCTATTCTATTACATTGATATATTTTTATTCCTGTGCCATAAATTCTTTCAATTAACAAAACTTTATAATTAAATTTTACTTGTTATTTTTCAGAATTTTTTAATTCTCACATGTTTATTTTCTACAACTGAATACATGATAGGGGGCAACATTATTTAATCTACAAGAAGCAACAATGTAAAATAAAAATTGATTAAAAAATATTGAAAGGTTAAAGTAACTACAAATGCTTAGGGATGGTTAACCTCGAAGATAATTAAAACAGGAAACAATGTTTACCTTCTCAGAGTGGTAAGATTTAATAACACCGATTGTGAGTAGAAAAATAAGCCCTTTCAGACACTGTTGGCATGTATATAATCTGGTGCACTGTTTTTAAAAGAAACTTAGCAAATATTTTAAATTAACAGAAACCTGAAGTAAGTAATAAACACCCTTAAATAGTAAGCTGATTAAATGAAATAATGACATAAAAACACAGCCTTTGAAAAGATGAGATGGATGTTTATTTACTGAAATGTGAAGATGTATAAGATATAAATTAATGGAGAGAAATATAATGGAGAGAAACTACTCTCCATTAAGAATTGGGAAGACGGGGCACCTGGGTGGCTCAGTCAGTTGAGTGTTAGACTCTGGGTTTCGGCTCAGGTGGTGATCTCACGGTTTTTGAGTTTGAGCACCCATGTTGGGTTCTGTGCTGACAGTGTGGAGCCTGCTTGGGATTCTCTCTCTCCCTCTCTTGGCTCCTCTCTCTCTCTCAAAATAAATAAATATACATTAAGAAAACAGAACTGGGAGGATAGAGGAACCTGGCTGGCTCGATCAGTGGGACATGCGACTCTTGATCTCAGGGTTGTGAGTTCAAGCCCCACGTTGGGTGTAGAGATCACTTAAAAGTAAAATCTTTAAAAAAAATTGGGAAGATAGAAAGGGGGCATATCTATACTGTTTTGTTATAGAATCTATCCTTAAAAAGTGTACTTTTAAAGATACCTAATATAAGAAAGCAATCAAAAATGGGGGGCGCTGCATGAAGACGGAGACTGAAAATGTTCCACAGACACAGATGGGACAAGGAGGGGGTTCAAATGTACCAACGCAGGAAGTGGTCCTGGATCAGAAAACAACAGAGGGGACATGGAACGGAATCCCAAACACAGACGTTCCTCTCATATAACCAACGCCTTATCATCGTATCATTAGTTAAGTCACATGAAGTCATGTCCGTATCGTTAGTTAAGTGAAGGAAAGTTGCTAGCAATGAGTGTATAAACACGTCCAGACGACACAGACAGGTGTGTGGCGTAGGTCACAGGACTCACAACTAAGCTCGTGTGATGACAGAAACGGCCTCATCCCACTATTGGTTAGAAAAAGCCACTCGCGCTAGTTACGCCAACCTTTCGTTCTTACAGAGCAGCAGTAAGAACAGAAATCATGCAAATGGGGCTTCGGGCCTGACCTTACTTTTTTTACTTCGTACTTAATGGCAAGTTTTAAGCGGCTGAGATTTGGACGGCCGTGATCTGCCCCGCTGTGACGCACTTCGATGTCCCCATTCAGAATGGCCTCCACTTCCTCGGTATTTCTGCACAGATCAAGGAGTCCAACGACGAAATCCTTGCACTGCATTGACAGTTTCCTGTAGTCATTCTAGGAAAGACAAAGCAAAACAAAAAACAAAAATGGGGAAGTAGCACATTTACTGCGTGATGCAGTGGAACTTAGCAGTGACCTGACAGTTGGGAGAGGAAACAAGCAGAAAAATTCTATCTTTGGATTTACTGTTCTTTCAATGTGCTTTAATCGCTGTTCTGCTGAGCGATTTCTGAAATATCTTAGCACCGTAAAGATTTTCTTCCTTTCCAAAGAAAGGTGTTTTATCTAAAACACAAGCAAAGCTATTGAACAGCGTACGGCGCCAAAATCACCTGTTGGATCAGGAGGAGTATGAAGTAAGCAACTTTCCCCACAGCATGATCACACTGCTTCACATACGTCACATCTCTGTGTTCGTGGCTTCATCAGCAAGCACATAATGTACATTTGATAGCTATTTCTAAGATCTTGCACACTGTGTTGGTAAACGTGAGAAACACAGGACATGTGGAGAGGTTCCAGAGAAAAGCAAACATATGTCATCTATCTATTTAGTTAATTGTGTTGAGAAACTTAAAGTACCAAAATCAGGGTCAAAAGACAAGATCTAATATAAAGTCTGAAAACCAAGATTCTTCTTTGGAGAAAAGAAAACTTAATGAAAATGCTTCTGTTGTAATTTATTGGTGATGACCTAATATAATGTTGGGAAGACTTAGAAAATATAGATCATATTCAAATATAAAAGATTCGCATCTTGCAAAGATGCTCGACATCACTGATCACCAGAAAATGCAAACCAAAACCGTAATAAGGTACCACCTTACATCCGTCAGAATGGCTAAAATAAAAAATACAAGAAATAACAGGTGTTGCCAAAGATGTAGAATGAAGGAAGCTCCCAGGGACTGTTGGCGGGAATATACATTGGTACAGATGCTACGGAAAACAGTATGGAGGCTCCTCAAAAAATTAAAAATAGAAATACCATAGGATCCAGTAATTTCACTACTGGATATTTACCCAAAGAAAATGAAAACACTAATTGGAAAAGATACATGGACCCTGATGTGTGTTGCAGCATTATTTACAATGGCCAAGAAACAGAAGCAGTCTAAGTGCCCACTGATAGATTAATGGAGAAGGGCGTGGTGTGTATATTATGGAATATTACTCGGCTATAAAAAGAATGAGAGCTTGCCATTTGTGACAGCAAGAATGGAGCTAAAGGGTATTCTGCTAAGTGACATAGCCAGATAGTGACAGACAAATGCCATATGACTTCACCCACATGCGGACAGACAGACAAACAAAGCAGGAACAGACCCACAGCAAGACTGGCAGGTGCCAGAGAGGAGAGGGGTGTGGGGGACGGGCCGAATGGGTGGAGGGGAGTGGGAGATACCGAATTCTAGTTACGGATTAAGTCACGGGGCATGAAAGGCACAGAGCTGGAAACACGGCGACACTGGAATACTGTTGCTCGGGGACAGACGGTGGCTGCATACACTTGTGGTGAGCACAGCATGGTGTACAGACGTGTTGAATCACCATGCGGTACACCTGACACTGATGGGACACTGGGTGTCAACTACATGTCAGTTAAGAACACAACTCTGATTTACATACACCACGTGCTAACACCTTCATTCAGGTCTTTCTAACACTTCCTCTTTATTCTCTTCTATTGAAATAAAGCCATTTATAGCTCACTGTTAATCAAGAAAACGTATCAGCTTGAGTTTGTTGCATTGCAAATGGATTATATTACCTCATTTAATCCTTTAGGGCATCTTGCTCAGTTTGGCTAAATAATGTGTCCAAGATCATGTAGCCACCAAGTGTCAAAATCTGGCACTGAATCCAGCGGTTAGGCCCCAAACCCTCTGCCTTTAAGAACTACGCCACCTGGTCTCTTCTTGGTAGAAAGCTTTCTATTTTGAAAAGTGGGAAGAAGGGGGAAGCACGGAGGGCAAATACTATTCCCATTTTCTACCTCAAAAAATGAAGGTTCCCTGAGGTCACAGAGCCTCAGTGGCAGAGTTTACTCTGAGAGCTGCAGCTTTGCTGTGGTTTCCACCACCCTGAAGCTGCTGGTGTGTTTAGAATGGAGACGCCCCTTGGAAGAATCAGGACAGGAAAATGGTGGAGAAGTTGGAGCAGCTCTGGGTATTAGGCAGGAAACTGGTATTTTAGGGAAGTCTCTGTGGCTGTGTACAGCACCTGCCTGCGCTCCTCTCTGTAAGTCACGCCGAGTGACCTACTACAGTGTAGTGACTTCTAAACAGGCTACGCTTTGCTAACTGGGGGTCCAAACAGACTCCACGAAGGCAAACTGATGACACAAGTTCTGCCTGACAGAGAACGGCTCATGCTCCTTCTAAACAGGTATCTGGTCAGATAGTATAAGGAAGCCACAAGGAAATAGCCTTGTCCTTTTCATGAAGCAGTCAATTCGGGTCCTGCGCACAAATTGTAAGGTGTGCAAGTACATATGTTCCCCGTGTCCACTGTCTACAGAGTGGTTAGGGGCTTGGGCTTTTCCATGCGAATATACCTGTAATCAAATCGCGCATCCTCCAGTTTTTAGCCATGTGATCTTGAAAAAATGTAAAATCAGGGGCACCTGGGTGGCTCAGTCAGTTGAGCATCCGACTTCGGCTCAGGTCATGATCTCGAGGTCTGTGAGTTCGAGCCCCGCGTCAGGCTCTGTGCTGACAGCTCAGAGCCTGGAGCCTGCTTCAGATTCTGTGTCTCCCTCTCTCTCTGCCCCTCCCCCACTCATGCTGTGTCTCTCTGTCTCAAGAATAAACATTAAAAAAAATAAAAAAAATTTAAAAAAATGTAAAATCATTCCATGAGGTAGGTGCTATTATTATTTCCATTTTACAAATGAGAAAACAGAGTGTTAGTGAGATTGAGTAAGTGTTAATGAACCTACATGTGCAGGGGCACCTGGATGGCTCAGTCCGCGGAGTACCTGACTCCTGATTTCACCTCAGGTTGTGATCCCAGGGTGGTGTAACTGAGCCCCGCGATAATCTCCGGCTGACAATACAGAGCCTGCTTAAGATTCTCTCTCTCCTTCCTTCTCTGCCCCTCCCCTACCCACTCTCTCTCTCAAAAAATTGAAATTACAATAAAAAAAAAAACGATTGGTGGCACCTGGGTGGCTCAGTCGGTTAAGCACCTGACTCTTACTTTGGCTCAGGTCATGATCTCCAGGTTTGTGGGATGGAGCCCCACACTGGGCTCTGCGCTGACAGTGTGGAACCTGCTTGGGATTCTCTCTCTCCCTTTCTCTCTGCCCCTTCCCTGCTCATGCTCGCTCTTGCTCAAAATAAACAAACAAACATTAAAAAATGCTTAAAAAATATTGTCTCTCTCCCTCTCTCTCTGCCCCTCCCTGCCTTAAAAAGGAAGAAAGAAAGAAAGAAAGAAAGAAAGAAAGAGAAAGAAAGGAAGAAAGAAAAGAAAGGAATAAAGAAAGAAAGAGAAAAGAAAGGAAAGGAAAGGAAAGGAAAGGAAAGAGAAAGGAAAGGAAAGGAAAGGAAAGGAAAGGAAAGGAAAAAAGAAATCACAATATGCAAAGTACTTAGCACGGTGCTGAGCATTTACCAAGCATTCCATAAACCACAATTATTTTATTCTATATCATCAAAGGCAAGATCTGAAAACAGGCTATTTCTCGACATTTGTAAGTATCCCTGCAGCTAAAGGCAAAATCTATCTTGCTCTGAAACATCTTTTCCCTCGTTCTCAGCCTCCTCAAATCCTACGCCTTCTGCCCATACACCGCTGCAACGCCATGTCCCTGTGCCTTCCCTGAAAACTACCCTGAATTAAATGCAGCTTCCTCTGGACTTCCACAGCCCGTCACTTAGAGCCCATCTAGTAACCTCACTTCTCTCTGTGTCATGTTAGTTATGTGTGCATGTGTTTCTCAAGTCACCGTGACTTCCTTCAGCTTATTCAGCTTTCTGGCCTCAGCAGCACCTCTCATCACGCTTTGAACACAGACGTGGTTCCACAGGAGACGACCTGGCTGAGGGCACTGCGTGCCTGGACTCTGATCCCAGGTCTGCCAAGTACCAGTTGTTGGTCTTGGGCTAATTAGACATCTATGTCTAATTCTTATCACAACCTTGAGAAGCTGTTAGTTGCTTTTCAGATGAAGAAATTGAGGCATAGATGTAAAGTCTCTATAGAACATGTCTAAATGGTGCTAATCACAAGTTTTACTACATATCATTGTAACAAAGAGCTTGTTGAAAAACACATACAAAATCGCCTCCCGTCCACAGTAACTAGCACGAGGCTGAGCACCCATGGAAGCTCATCAATACACCTTGACTGACGAGTGAAGAGAGCAGTCCTTAACGTTACAGACCTACCTTGAACTCCTTCTCGATGTTGGCCAGCACGGCCAGCTCGTTGCTGAGTTCTAAAGCTGTCATGACTGGGTCTTCACTAGACAGTGACAGGTACGCTGGACTTGCCAGGCCCTTGTAGGCATTAATCCTAGATCTGGAGTGACTGAAGGAGTCATGCTTCTGCTTCTGGCTGCACTCACTGCACTTGCAGAAATAGTCATGAGGGCGTTCGATCGAGCACCCTTCCGCAAGAGGGTGTGCACGATTTCGTACTCCTGGCAGTGGGCGGCCAGAATGATCGGAGTCACATCATGGGAGAACCGCGTCCCGTCTTCATCATAGGCATAAAAATCATCTTGCTGCAGTTCAGACTGGCTGGGGCTGGTCGCTAACCTCTTGCCTTCAGCAAAAGCTGGATGACTGAGAATAGCTTCCACGATCCGAACATAACCTTTACTAATAGCTAGAAGCAAAGCATCCCCAACACGAGAGAGGTTTTCTTTCTTGAGAAGAAGTTCTGTAATTTCCAGGTGCTCGTTGGCCACGGCCAACTGCAGGGCATTCTGGCCCATGTAATCCACACAGTTAACATTGAGGGAGAGACATTCTTCCAACATCTTCCTCACCACCGGGATGTTGCCATATTCAGCAGCATCTAAAAAACGTTCCTCCTCAATAGATAGGCTTGTTGAGCGATCGTTAAACATGTATGCTGGTCCTCGGTTACCTAACCTTCTCCCCTTCTCACGGAGAATCGTCTGCCGCCGGTGAGCCAGTCTGTTGTCGGTGTCCCGACTGTAAGGAAATAGAAAGATTGGGAACAAATCATATTAAGAGCATTTTACTGAGCCAAATGACCTGCCACTCAACTAATGCAACCATCAAGTATATGAGATGTTGTCTCATTGTCTCTAGACCAGCTATAATATAAATGAAGATGCATTTATTTGCTAATGGATTCCAAGAACTTCTTCTTTAAGAAAGCCGAGCACTTTGCAGATTTTAACGTTTCCATTTGGGGTAGAGACTCTGGCAAGTCTCATGATCTCTCCGTGCCATTTAAATAAGGATTAATATGAGTATTTCAATCACAGATACTATAAGAAATACCCACAATCAGTCACCAATATGATACATAGTGTGAAAATAATGAAAAATAGAGAAAACAGCAAATCCATTCTACACATACTTATTGGTTCCCTCCTATGCCAGGGGCAGGCACTGGAAAGGCCCAGGAAAATCAATGGTGAAAAAAAGAAGAAATTTTTCTGCCCTTAAAGATCTTATAATCTAAGGGGAACTGGGGACCAGCACATTGCCTTGTTACCAGTTGTTTGTCATGATAAACCCATAGCAGGGTTATCTAGCCTAGCTTCCAGGAGAAAGTTAAAGGCTAAAAATGGAAGGATGAGCAGGAGGGTGTGTCTGGGTAGGGTGGGACAGAGGTTGGGTGCAGGCAGAGAGCTTTCTCCAACGGAAGGGTCAACCAGACGCTATAGCACAGGATTCATTAATAGGAAAAGTTAAGACTTGGACTCTGCTAGGTGTTCTAAAAATCACTGGAAGTGAGAACAATATGATTAAGGTACAGGTGGGAAGGAACACTTCCGTGATGGCCAAGAGATGGCCAGCCTTTGGTGCAGGCCTTCAGTCTGTGACAGGAGAAAGTGATCCCTTCTCTAGTCAAATGCTACGATGGACATTTTCTTCCTTATTGATTTATAACTGTATGTCTTAAAGTTTGTGGCTCAATCTTTATCACTGTCACTAACCACAAATTCAAAGGGACAATTCCCTGAGAACAGGAAAGGGCCATGTTAGGAGGGTGGGGGATGAAAAGAAGGCAAAAGATGTGGCTGATGATAGACGCGACAGATGTTTCCTCTCTTTGTAAATGCTTTTTAGAGCCATCCCTCTGAAGACTGTCACAAATTTCCCAGTATGAAGAGAACTTAAATTGGTCCAAAGACCCCATAAGTGATCTTCTCCTCCAATGTGGCCTAAATATCTTTCTCTACGATCCTTATCTGTCTTGATATCCAATCCCCAGGCAGTGCTGCCCATAGTTGTGTGATTCCCAAAGAAACAGCAAGATGTCAGCCAACTCAGAAATTATTATGATTCTCCAAGGACCTTGAACAGTATGTCTTCCATAGACTCATTCAACAGTGAGCACTCCAGGTGTCCATGGCGTCTCTTCAAAAGCGACCAACCTGATGTTTCATTAAAGAGACAACTTTGTAAATTTAAAAAAATGACGTCAAGGGCCAATGGCTACAACGCCAGTAATTTCTAAAGTCAGTCTTTCGATATTGTATTGGGAACTTTTGTTCAGTATTAAGGAAATGATTTCTACATCTATTTGGCTTTCTGTAGTTATTCCTTTGCTTTCCACTCCATTTTTAATGTTATCAAAGTTGTGTATATACACAATTAGAGGACTCTATATGCGTTACGAAAACAGCAACCCTCTGTGCTTCATTTCCTCCACTTCCTGATCCCCAGAGGCAATAATGTCAACTATTTTAGGTGATTATTTTGCAATTTAAATCCTTACAGCCATACAACTTAGTAACATTGTTATTTCTGAATTTCCAGGTTTGTCATTATCTGTGAGCTTCCCACCAAAGGGGAGCATTCAGCCCACTTTCACAATCTTTCTGCCTTCGTACACATGTCCACATGGACACTTCAGCAAACCTCATGGTCCTTTATCATTCCAGGGTAGTTACAGCATAACCTTGGTTAGATAACTACTACATTACGAAAATACAGTGTGACAAGGAGTGTACCGTGGTGTCTTTCAGGACACCACTTCCCTATGTCCTGAAATCCAGTTGTTAATAATTCTCTTCTTGTATTCATCTGCTTAATGTTCTGTGTACTTATGACTAATTCAACAAAACTCTACTCTCCTTTGGTCTAAATCTTCTTCTAATTATTCCAACAAACTATATATTTTTTTTAATTTTAGCCTCTTGAAGAGTCTTTTCTGTAGCCTCCTGATCTGCTAACCTGGACCTGGCTGGGATCTAGACTCAAATGTATGTTGTCTTTGAAACTTCGTTTTGGCATCATCTCAAAAATTCTCTCTGCTTTTGTGTTGAGTTCCTTGTGATCTGACTATCCTCTTTCTTAGCTCACTCCTGTGCCCTGGTACAACACATCCTCCACTAGCTGACTGACAAAGTATATGTGGGAAGTAAATTTCTTGAGATTTTGCAAGTCTAAAAATGACTTTATATCATCGACAATCTTAATTGGTAGTTTGGCTGGGTAGAGAATTCTAGGTTGACAATAATTTTAGAAGCTTTGTACTATTACATTCTAGTTTCTGTCGTTGCTGTTGGGAAATAGGATTCTGGATGTTCTCTGGTGCCCTAAAACCAAGAGATTCCCTCCATGGTTCTGTGCACTTAGTAAATCTTTTCACCTGGAGAAATGGGCCCTTTTCTGAGAAATATTTTTGACTCATTTCTCTGATAATTTTGTTTCCTGCTGTCATTGTTGTTTCTGGGACTCCTTTTGCATGCTGGACATTCTGGGATTACCACTTAATTTTTGTATCTTTTCTGTCCAATTTTCCAGTTAGTTGTGGGGTTTTGTTTTTGTTTTTGTTTTTGCATTATACTCTGGACATCTCTTTAACTTTATCCTCTGATATATATTTTGAAAAATTTTCTCTGCTACTATGTTTGTAATTCTCAAGAACACCTTTTTGTTGTTTATAACACCTTCTCTGCTTTCGAAGAAACATTATCTTATCGCTTCTCGGCCTTTTGGCTAAGATCAAGTGTGGAAGAAACATTATCTTCTCTTATCTAAATCCAGAGACATCAGTGATAAATACCACACAGATCAGAACACTTCAGAGAATTTACTCCTAAGTTGCTTTCTAATGTATATTTTGTACTGCATATTTTATATTAGAGGTTTTCCTCAAAAAGCTGGTGATCCTTAGTAGGTATACTTTTCTATTTAAAAGAAATAAATACTAATTCTAATGTCTTTTTGAAGTCATTTTTCCCTCATAAAAATTTTGCCAGATTCTAATGTCAGTTTTGGTGAAAGGTAATTCTTGGAGGTGAGATTTTAGAAGAGCAGAGTGATTTCTGACTTAACAGAATGGGTGAAGTAGAAGTGTGGAGAGGTTGCCAGGACTTGTCACATGAGAAGCCATCTGTCATCTTCCCTCTGAGATTCTGAACCCCTTTCCCTTCTCTCTGTAACTCTTCAGGCTTCTAAAACCCCCCTCTGGCATGTATTACCCCACCACTGCTGCTGTAGATTGTAGACCAGGGGAACCACAAAGATTAGGGGGAGAGGAAGTGTCTGCTAAATACAGAGAATGTGTTCAAAAAGAAAAACTATAAAATGAAAGGAGAAAAGAGGTAAGATCAGGGGATTTATAAAAGTGAGATGAAAAAGTACTGGAGTGAGAACTTGGGGGAAAGTTCCTGTAAAAACAAAACCAAAAAGGCATATATGGACACAAAATAGTACCAAGAACCAAGCCTCTGTTTTGTTCTTTTTCTTCCATAAGAATGGGAGAAATAATTACTCTAGGATTTTTCCAGGGTCAATTCAAATTACAAATTGGAAAGCACCTAAATTTGAGTTTAATTTTTTTTTATAGCCACAGCAATATGCATTTATGTGAATAAGAAAGTCACCAACTTTGACACTTTTCAGCTGTTATTCAAGTGGAACACCCATGGTAAGGCAAAGGCTTAGATGGTAATTGAGGGGCTTTTGTCTTTTTAAAGAAAGGAAAATTATTATAAGTAACTTTACTTATATATCAATTTTTAGTTTCTGAAGCTCTATTTGTTCATATAAACACCTCTAAATTTACACTGAGGTAGTTTTGTGACATCTTTAATTCTAAACTTTTAAAATACTGATTTGTGACTTTAACACTATTTATCTGAATAATGGCAGGCTCTATCCTGGCAGGCTACTACTCCTAAGGATATGTCCCATTTTCCTCTAGAAAATGAATGAAAAGGGAGAAATTACAACCAATCCCTCAGAGATACAAGCAATCATCAGAGAATACTATGAAAAATTATATGCCACCAAACTTGGCAATCTGGAAGAAATGGACAGCTTCCTAAATAGCCACACGCTACCAAAACTCAAACGGGAAGAAATAGAAAATTTGAACAGACCCATAACTAGTGAAGAAATAGAATCAGTTATTAAAAACCTCCCAGCAAATAAAAGCCCTGGACCAGATGGCTTTCCTGCGGAATTTTACCAGACATTTAAAACAGAGTTAATTCCTATCCTCCTCAAGCTGTTCCAAAAAATTGAAACGGAAGGAAAACTCCCGGACTCATTCTATGAAGCCAGCATCACTTTGATTCCCAAACCAGATAGAGACCCAGCAAAGAAAGAAAATTACAGGCCAATATCCCTGAAGAATATGGATGCAAAAATTCTCAACAAGATACTAGCAAATCGAATCCAACAGCATATAAAGAGAATTATCCACCATGATCAAGTAGGATTCATCCCTGGGTTGCAGGGCTGGTTCAATATTCGCAAATCAATCAACGTGATACATCACATCAACAAAAGAAAAGATAAGAACCATATGATCCTGTCAATAGATGCAGAAAAAGCATTTGACAAAATACAGCATCCTTTCTTAATAAAAACTCTCGAGAAAGTCAGGATAGAAGGAACATACTTAAACATCATAAAAGCCATCTATGAAAAGCCTACAGCTAATATCCTCAATGGGGAAAAATTGAAAGCCTTCCCCCTGAGATCAGGAACACGACAGGGGTGTCCGCTCTCGCCACTGCTATTTAACAGAGTGCTGGAAGTCTTAGCATCAGCAATCAGACAACAAAACAAAATAAAAGGCATCAAGATTGGCAAGGAGGAAGTCAAACTTTCACTTTTTTGCAGATGACATGATACTTTACATGGAAAACCCGACAGAATCCACCAAAAGCCTACTAGAACTGATTCATGATTTCAGCAAAGTTGCAGGATACAAAATCAATGTACAGAAATCGGTGGCATTTCTATACACCAACAGTGAAGCAGCAGAAAGAGAAATAAAGAAGCTAATCCCTTTCACAATTGCACCAAAAACCATAAAATACTTAGGAATAAACCTAACCAAAGATGTGAAAGACCTCTACACTGAAAACTATAAAAAACTTACGAAGGAAATTGAGGAAGACACAAGGAAATGGAAAAACATCCCATGCTCATGGATTGGAAGAATAAATATCGTCAAAATGGCAGTACTACCCAAAGCAATCTACACATTCAATGCAATCCCAATCAAAATTGCACCAGCATTCTTCTCAAAGCTAGAGCAAACAATCCTAAAATTTGTATGGAACCACAAAAGACCTCGAATAGCCAAAATAATACTGAAGAATAAAACCAAGGCGGGAGGCATCACAATCCCAGACTTTAACCTCTATTAGAAAATTACGGCTTTCCTACCTATAGCGGCCATTCTTTTGAGGAAACAGCAAAAATATTTCCATTGAAAACATTTTCTTCACTTTTAAAGCATCTCCTCTCCCACTGTGGCAACCATAAATATGAATCCTGTGCAGTGACACGAATTTCAGACACATTTTTTGAAAAGGACTGGATCATCACCTCTTCAGTACTCTGTGGCCAGGGGAGCCCGATACAGAACGCGTAGAGAGGCATCTGAGATTGCTCTAAAGAAGATAACGCTGCACACTCGCTCTCGGAAGGCAGTCCCTGCAGTGGTAGTGAGATAAAGGAAAGCCGCCAGCATGGTGACCCAACGAACGCCTCTGGTCTTCCCTAACTGCAGTCTTCAGAGGCTCCGTGGATTGTATTTTCTCACAAGTGGTGTTGCTTAACCCTGCCTTTCAAATGCAAAAGCAAGCCATGGACAGCCAGTTTTTCAGGAACACACGCTTTAAGACTTTCAGGAAAGGCACGAGATGCTGCTAGACAAGGCTGTACTGTAGAACCGAGCACTGATTGCAAAGTAACCTTGTCGAACCACCTACTAGAAAGAGGAACAACTGTCCAAAGCAGTATATCAACAAGAGATATTTTCATTCCAGCCAAAGGGCACACGTTTGCAAAGTCAGTTCTTCTATGTAAGAAAAATAATTTATTAAGAATTTTTCTTCATCCATTTAGCCATATTTAGCATAATAAAATATCTAGTAACCTACATTTTCACGTCCGTATTTTAAAAATTTGTTTTATCACAACATTTAAATACCAGTTCTAAGAAGGAATGTAACCAGACACTGCCCACTTGGTACTGAAATACCGATTAAGACATGAAAATCAACAGTTTTTACATACCTCATTTTCCTGATTCTATTTGCTGGCAAAATATTGCTTGTTGCCCCAGATAGTGAGAGATGAAATAATCCATCTCTATTGAAAATGCCAGCAATGCAAATTAGCTTCTGGGTCGAATGGACTGTGTGCTTTGAGTCCAGAGCATATGTAGTAATTCCTCTATTTCCTGTTCAAATATAATGTGCTTTTACCAAACAGAACTGCTCTTATACAAACTAAGCTTTACATTAAGTATCTAGCTTAACTTTTTATTTTGGGCTTCCAAAATACTTGAAATTTTAAAATTGAAGCACGACTCTACCAAAGCAGATTCATGGAAAAGGTGAATGGCACACAACTATCCATGTGCCGTGGAATGGCTCTGACAGCAGACTGTCAGACTCAAGCTGTCAAGGTGAAAATAAGGGAAATTCAGAATATATATTTTATTATCTGCATGATTATACAGGGAAAAATTGGACTTGAGTACTTAGAATTAACAGTCAACACAACTAGCATTTCTGCAGAGCACTTAAGGAGAATGAATGATAAAAGTAATTTTATTCCAATTTTATAACAATGAGATTGTTTTCACTTTTTCTGCCTAATCCCTGGCCACACACTCCTGGCCTTGCCTCCAGGGTTGACGGAGTAGTAAACAATTAGAGTGGTTTTGCTACATTCCATGAGAGCAAGGAATATTTGGCCTTACTCACCCGTGGATCCCCAGTGCTTAGCAGAAAGGCACATTGCAAACACTTATACACAACTGTTTAATGCATGCATCTTTCCCATCAGAGGAATAAAGTTCAAAGACTGGAGCCCATTTGTTCCCATTAAACCAAGAGCAAATACAAGGCACATCCCTACAAACAAAACATGAAGGTTGAACCTCAGTGTGTCTGGGGGTATGTACGATGTTTTATATTACTTTCAAATTAGCATCAAGCTTAATAGGCAACAGAGGAAGTTGGAAGACATATCTTTTCAAAGGCATCCTTGTGAGATGCCTTGATCCAGAAGTGGAAATTTTCTTGTCCTTTCCTGTCACTGATTCTGCTCTCTCTGCAGGTCCTTGACACTGCACCTAAAGCATAACCACCCATCTTCAAAACATATTACCAAATCCCTGTGACTTCGAGATGGTTTTCAAGATAGAAATTCTGCATTTTGATTCAGCAAGCTTCACTGCTCCCTTGTTCCCTCAAATACTAACTTACCGTGTGATCCTTCACACATCACACCACCGCCCTGTTCCACGAGGGAAACAGACTCCTGAACTGCTTGTCATGTTCAGTTGGGAGCCAGCTGGTCTGTGTAAGTTATATACTTTTGTCACCAATTGACATTAGCTTGCATAATTTAGAAAGCTAACTATGTAAGAGAATGAAAACAGTAGTAAATAATGAAAGTTAAAGAAACTTTCTATAAGATAACTAAGTCTGAAATGTCATGGTTTCTTCCTAGCCTCCACTTTCTGCATTATTCCAAGTATCATGTCTTCCTCTTCGAAGTGTTCTTTGAACACCTGCATCTATTTTGGTCTATTGTAATAGAGTACTCTTGAGAACATTAAAAAGTTTATGTGTAATAAGAGCAAAATATATCCCAATTAACTCATCAAAGAGATTTAAACTATTTGCTTCTAATAGGAGAAGCTGTCATAGTCCTGTGTGTTTTCCCTTTCCACAAGCAACCTCTGTGTAAGACAGATTCCAGGCAGGAAAAAAAAAAAACCAGAATACTTAAACTGGGTAATCTGAGGAGTTTAATGAGAGATTCTAGGAACGCATGGGTAGGAAGTAGGGAAATCCAACATGGCGCCACGCTTTACCCAGGTCTAGAACAGTGCGGGGTTAGGCCTGAAGGGGCATAAGGAGGGAACAGTTACTGCAAGTTAGGATAACTGTAAGGCAAGGTCCACTTGACAGAGTTTCTGACCTTTGGAAGAGAGCAACAGCCAGGCCTCAAGGAGAAGGCCAGGGGAACTGAGACCCTGACTTCACTCTCGAGACCTCTGTTACCCCACAGGGACCTTCCATGGGCTGCACCCACTCAAAGCCTGGGGAGAGAGGAGCCCACTGACACAGCCTGCACAGGTCTGCGTTGATACCCTCCCCAAGGCAGAGGACAGTGTGCAAGGTGGAAAGTAGGCCAGAAGAGCCAAGCCAACAACAGCTGGCACTCACTCTAAGAGTGAGTCTGACTTTGCCATGATTAACTCCCTCAGGAACTACTGATGAAAACACGAGCACAGAGAAGATGGCAAGTGTAAAATTTGTTTATTATGAACCCAGAGGCATTAGTTCTCATCTTTCTAGGCTTATGTTTCCTTCCATGAGCTAACTGCCAAGAGAGACACCCATATTGAACTTCGGGCATACACTATCTTACAAAATGAGCCCATAACTAAGATTCATCCACCTGCATTTTAAGTTAATACTCATATGAGGCTGAGCATGAGCAGTTCTGACTCTGAGGGTGAGAAGGACAGTAATGCGAAGTCAGAGAAACATTCAGAATTCTTGAAATTGTGTGTTTGGCAGATGCAGAAGCTGCTAACTGCCGGAGGTATCAGTGGTAAAGAAACGGATTTCACTAACAAGTCGGTAACATTCTCCCAACCTCCGCCACAGGGGCTAGATCCAACTGCCCATGGTGCAGGTGAAGTCTACACAAGCCTGGCATGAACGAGAGAGTGAAATACAAAGAGGGAAAGATGACTGCGTGACGCGGGCACACTGTAACTTACTTAGAAACCAAACTCATGGAACGCCTTTCTTTGCTGATTTTAGACCCAGCTCTCAAACCTCATATCCACCATCGAGATCTTAACAGTTCATTCATTCATTCATTCATTCATTATTTCATCAGTGCAAATATTTACAGCCCCAGGCACTATGCCAGGCAACGGGAGATACAGCAGGGAACAAAGGACACTCAGAGCAGAAAAGAGAGCAGCGGTTAAAGGCACAGATGGAACAGTAACTAGACACAGATTCAAGTTCTAGCCTGCCCATTTGTTGACTCTCTGGCATCCTCCAAAATAAGGATTATAATGATCCTATTTCCCAGTATTGGTGGGAGGGTTACAATATTTTGTGTATTTTACTTGGAAAATGTTATTTATAGCCCTGGCATGATACTTGCTCTACAAGTCTTAGTCATCTTAAGAACTTTATGCAGTACCCATTGTTCTCACTGACGTAAAGATAATGTAAGCCATTTACTACTTGATAATAGTAAGTGCTCAATATGTAGTCTTGTTATTATTCTACAGTATTTTCAAGTATTTTGTACTCGTCGTAAACTGAAATATACTTGTCCACCTTCAGTAAAAATGAAGTACGGCCATTTGGTAGAGTTTGATTTTGAGCACGCTTATTGTGTCAAGGAAACTGTAAGTTCAGTATATACTTACCCCTAGTGTTTTAGCTTCTATATAAAATTATTAGGTGAATGCTTATGAATATGTATACTATATTTACTACCTTCACTGGAACTGAGAGGCTGAGAACCGACATGGCAATCACTTTACCAACATTCTTTTGTTTTAATTTCCCTATAGTTGGTGAAGTTGGCTTTGTTACTTCTGCTTCACACATAAAGATATGTTTTGGGATTTGTTTAAAAGAGATGATACACACTGGGGAAAGTGTTGTTGTTATTCTGTTTTAATACACCTGAAAAAAGTCAGATGGGATAGCCTTAAAACAAAACTAACAGGGGCGCCTGGGTGGCTCAGTCGATTAAGCATCTGACTTCAGTTCAGGTCACCATCTCACTGCTTGTGAGTTCGAGCCCTGCGTCAGGCTCTGCTGACAGCTCAGAGCCTGGAACCTGCTTCGGATCCTGTGTCTCCCCCTCTCTCTGCCCCTCCCCTGCTCATGCTGTTTCTCTATGTCTCTCAAAAATGAATAAGCGTTAAAAAATTAAAAAAAAACACTAACAAAACTGAGCCCTCTATAACACCCGCATAATACATAGAAAACTCTCTCCTAAACTCATACTAATAATAACTGGTAAAACTAGATTGTATACTTAGGTTCACAGATATTGTATTTCATTTTTATACCTTATTTTACCATTGTGAAACAGAGAGCTATAATTTTAAGTTTAATAATAAAATTAACAGCATGGATCCCCTGCCCTGAGCCCCCTGGCCAAGGACCAGATCACTGACAACCTTGAGAAGCCCTGTGTGCCTATTCTGAATCACCATCTGCCCCTGCATTCCAGCAAACAGCCGCTAGACTACCTGGCTCTTGTGGTGAACATTCTCTCAACTTTATTTATTTATTTTTAGCTCTTCCATTTTTGTAGCTCTAAACAATAGAGATTGGTTTGCAAAAAAAAGTAGATATTTAGCTCAAACCCAACAGACCAGGAAAGGGAAATACTGCCCCCACTGGCAGAGTAGAGGTGGGCCTCCAGCTTTTCCGAGAGCTCATCTGCGCCCCTGTGAGTTAGTTGGAGTGACCACAAGTGGGTCCTGGGGCACACGGGGCGCTGGGCTGCTGTTCTTGCCTCTCTTACAGAGAAATAGATCAAGGCAAACCCCCTTGGAAAGAAAGGAGAACTCACCGTTTCTCTACTCTTCCATAACACCAACGTCGTTAACCAAGGTCTTTTGTGTCATCTCCTTTTTTGTCTGTGTTTTTAAAAACCAGTTTCACCAAAACAAAACACTGCGTTATCCTGCAGGCTTCATAGTGTGACTATAGCCATAGTAGCTAGAAAGCTCCCACTTCCGTTGAGCCAAGACTGGAACCTGTCTACTTCCATTTGCGGATACACTCAGCTGTCAGGGGCGTGGCCAGCAAGCTGCACCTTAAAAGGGGATTTTCCAGGCATCTTGAGTTATAAAAGTTATATGACTTCCCTGAAGTTGGTTGAAAAGGAAAACCACAGAAACCACTGGTTTGCTGCAACGGAAAGCAAACTCGCTGACTAACTCCTAGAGGCTTGGGAATCGTGTGCACAAAAAACAGGTCTACTTTTCTATGGAAAAGTTATTCTTGTCTTACCCTTCTTTTATGGTAAAAACAAACTTCAGTCCCGGTACAGGCAACTCACACCATTTTGATGAACTGCATTATATTGCTAGGCGAGTAAGTTTAAAATTGAGAACAGGGCCCAAGGTTCAGGTTTTCTCTATACATCCTACTCCAGGATTCCTTACTAACACCCAAGTCACTGAGCAAATGTTAGTTAGTAAGCATCTGAGTGCACAGGACACATTTCTGCATCGCTTCTGCTTTATCCACCACGGCACTAATGATGGAACCACAGACGAAATTCCAGATGAGCACTTACAAACACTGTCTCTCAGGGGCACCTGGGGGGCTCCGCTGGTTAAGCTTTCAACTTTGGCTCCAGTCATGATCTCAGGGTTCATGGGTTCAAGCCCCATGTGGAGATCTGTGCTGACAGCTCAGAGCCTGGAGCCTGCTTTGAATTCTGTGTCTCCCTCTCTCTGCCCCTCCCCTGCTCACACTCTGTCTCTCTCTCAAAAATAAATAAAACATTAAAAAATTTTCTTAAATAAATAAATGAAATTCTGAGCGCTAATTTCCATGAGAAATTGTATTAAACACTGAAGATTAAGTTAACTATGGTATATTTTCTGCCCTTGGAAGCTTGTATAAAAGCTATATATTTTAACTATCAAAAAATAAATTTCTGTATAGTTTGGTTTACTTTTTTCTTTTTAAAATTAGGATCAATAACTATGGTTATTTTTAATTGAGGGGACTTTTCCAGGTGTTATTCCTAAATTGCCTCTTTGTTTTTATATGCAAATATTTTCTACAATTTCCTGAATATCAAAAGATGATTTAATTAAATACACGTAGCTCCCAATATACAGGGAATGTAGTTTTTAAAGCATAGCTGATTAGGTCATGTTTCTAATGAGTTATACCATTCACAATTTCAAAAGACTATATAGATACAAGGTTGTGCAGTCTCTTGTAAACAGTACTGACACTGGAGGAAATACAGCTGGCAGTATAAGAGTGAGTTTAGGTATTTACAGTTTTTCAGGAATAAAATTATTTCTTCTTTTCCTTCTTTTTTTTTGCAATATATTTATTTCCTCCTGAAATCTACACTTCCCCTGAAAATTCCAAAGGGAATTTCTGGGTTTTGCTCTGTTAAGTCACTGCCTCTGAATCTTGGTTAAACACGTTTTCACTAATTTGAAAAACAACACTTGAAACCACTATATTCAATTAAAACTGAAGCCTCTAGACATTTAAAAAATTTATGAAGAAAGTCTTATCCTTTGCTTGATCATTTTGTACCCATAATAACCGAACTAAGCAAGCAAGTATTCCTCTATAACATGTGGGAAGACGTGAATTTCACAATTTACATTTTTGTGACAAAGTCCCAGGACTACCTATTAACCAAATAGATGCTATGCATTCGTTAAGCGGCACGTGTGGAGTATGTGTGTGCATATGACATCTAATTATTTTCATGGACACTTTGCAGCTTTTATAAGAGCAGTACCATCTGGAACTTATTCATGGACTGGACGACCTTCAAGAAATTACTTATTTACAAAAGAATATGTCTTAAAATGAAGTAACTAAATACTTACTCCTTTTAAGCTGTGTTTATTACTTTGTTCGACTTACTGCTAACCCAGATCCTTTCTGGAATGCAATGAAGTATTAGCTATCTTTATTAACATCTGCCTGTATATCCATATCTACAGCCAGATTTATATTTTTTTGAATAAATAAATTTGTTACAATTTATGTGTGTGTGTTCTTCATGCTTTTAAAAGCATGTGTGATGGAAAAGGTAAAAGTCCAACTAACGGAGCATTTATGCAACTATCAGATCCTGAGATACTGACATGGACAGACATATACTCACATGATCTTACACTAAAAACCAGATCATAACAGAATGTGTGCAATATTTATACATATGATCTCATTATGAAATACTTTGGTTAAAAATTATCTTTAAAATGCAAATAATACCTTAGAGTGTTTCTGGCCTTGATACTACATGGGTAAAGCATTACAAAGAACTGCTGAGCTTGGCATTGGGCACACATTAAACACTCCATAAAAGCTCTTATCATTATTTTATTATTGCTGTTGTCATTATTAACTCTCACATGAAGTCTGTTTTCTCTTATCACAGAAATCGATGGGGATGTGGACCATTGCCTTTGCTGTGGGGTGTTTTCTCAGCCTGTGCATGTTAGAATAATATATACATAATTAAACACACTTAGGAGTCTGAGGTCGTAAGTAAATATGCCAATAAAAAATTTTTCAGTCCTTCGAGCAGGGGGAGGAGCCAAGATGGCAGAACAGCATGGAAGTTGTTTTTGTGGCTCATGTCCATGAAATGCAGCCAGATCAACACTAAACCATCCTGCACACCTAGAAAACTGATTTGAGGATTAACACAACAATCTGCACAACCTGAACCAGAGAACTCAGAAGGTACGAGACATGGAGAGGTGAACTAGGGGAGAGAGAAGCCACAAAGGGCAGGGAGATGTTTTTGCTTGTGGAGAGAGGACAGAGACAGGGGGAGAGTATGGGAAAAGCACACACCCCCAAAACAGCTGGAGAAAAAGTGGAAACGTGGAAACAGCCAGAGAAAGTGGAAGAGTGGAAACAGCAGCAGGAACTAAACAAAAAAGGGAGAAAGGAGAAGGTTTAAATTCCATTAAGATGCTGTTGGGGCACCTGAGTGGCTCAGTCAGTTGAGCGTCCGACTTCGGCTCAGGTCATGATCTCGCTCATGGTTTCAGCCCCACGACAAGCTCTGTGCTGACAGCTCAGAGCCTGGAGCCTGCTTCAGATTCTGTGTCTCCCCCTCTCTCTGCCCTTCCCCTGCTCATGCTCTGTCTCTCTCTCTCTCTCTCTCAAAATAAATAAATGCCACACACAAAAAAATAAATTCCATTAAGACGCTCTAAACAGGGAGGGCACGGAATCTGAAACTCCACAGCTTGATACCTGGTGGATCTCTGGTGAGAAGGGCAAATCCCCAGGAGCACAGTGAAGTCAGGGGGTCCTCAGGTCACAAGGGGAGAGGCGGCTCCCCTGTTGGGAGGACATTTGGTAGAGGCTGTGCGGCCCTCTCCACCGCCCCCCAGGCAAAGGCCCTAGTGGACCCCGGAGAAGAACCACATTTGCTGATGCTGGAATAAGGTCATTAACAGTGAAGTCTGGTGTCAGATGCATGTTGTGATTTTCCATAATCACTGAAATGCTGCTGCTACAGGATCATGTGAACTTTTCTGCAGCGGGCTGGCACCCAGCCCCAGTCTCTGGACATCAGCAGCAGCACGGTCCACAAACGTTCCTGGGTGTGGCCGGAACCTGGCCCTTATTCGGTGAGACACTCCCACAAAGGATCAGAACGGGTCAAAGCCGCAGTCCCTTGGAAGTAACGGGTCAGGAAAAAGAGCCACATCTGAGATAAAACTCAGGAGGGAGGTGCCGCCTGGCAACATGAAGGCTTGGTCACAGACAGTATAAAAGTGGGGAGTGGATGGAAGCCAGAGACAAAGGACAATGTGCGATTGCTGATTGGGGAGAACAGAGTTCCGAAACTAGAGACTGGGTAGCTGGGTGATGCCATTCTCACCCCTCCCACACATGTGCATAAATACCTACAGGCGCCACAACAATCCACCCCAGTAAGCTAAGCAGTGCCATCTAGTGGAGAATGGAGCTGTTACACTAAACTCTGCTCAACTGGGCCAACCTCGCTCTTCAGAAACACCACAAATCTCTCCATTGCTTGGTTTATGGACTATAAAGTGGTTCACAGTTTGACTTCTAAGGAGAAACGATGTAATTTCAATTGTGTTTGAGTCTGTTACCTGGTCCATCTATTCAATTTTCTTTATTTTTTTTTTCTTTTTCATTTCGTTTCTTCTTCTTGAATACAGGAAGAGAAAAAATTTATTTTTATTTTCAATATTTATTAAAAATATTTTCCTTTAATTTTTTTCTAATATACTTTTACTTTTTTGTAAATTTTTCAAATTCTATTTTACTATCATTTCATTTTATTCTATTTCATTGTATTCGTTTTTTAAAATTTTCAAACTTTTTTTTTCTTTTCCCCTTTTTTCTCTAATCTATCAAGCCCCTTTCAACACCTAGACCAAAACACACCTAGATCTAGCATCCTTTATTTGATTTGTGTTAGTGTGTGTGTGTGTGTGTGTGTGTGTGTGTGTATGTGTGTGTGTTGTTTTTAATTTTTTAATTTTAACTTTTTTCATTAATTCCTTTTCTTCCTTCAAAATGACAAAATGAAGGAATTCACCCCAAAAGAAAGAGCAGGAAGAAATGACAGCTAGGGACTTAATAAACACAGATATAAGCAAGAGATCTGAACTAAAATTTAGAATCATGATAATAAGAAAACTAGCTGGCATTGAGAAAAGCATAGAATAATAATAATAATAATAAAATAATAATAATAATAAAATAATAATTAATGATAATTTTTACTACTTTTTTTGTAAATTTTTCATTTCCTTTTATTCTATTTTATTGTAAAATTTTTTTACTTTTTAAATGTTTTTTTTCTGTTTTTCCTCTTTTTTCTCTATTCTTCATTATCAAGCTTCTTTCAACAACCAAATCAAAACACACCTAGGATATAGCTCCTTTATTTGATTTTTTGTGTTGTTTTTAACTTTATAATTTTTATTTTTTATTTTCCTAATTCTTTTTCTTCTACCAAAATGACAAAATGAAGGAATTCACCCCAAAAGAAAGAGCAAGAAGAAATGACTGCCAGGGATTTAATCAATATAGTTTTAAGCAAGATGTCTGAACTAGAATTTAGAATCACGATAATAAGAAAACTAGCTGGGATTGAGAAAAGCATAGAATTCCTTTCTGAGGAGATAAAAGAAGCAAAATCTAGTCAGGACAAAAATTAAAAATACTATAACTGCTATCTCGAATGGATGTCACGGCGACAAGGATGGATGAGGCAGAGCAGTGAATGAGCAATACAGAAGACAAATGAAGCACAGAAAAAGAGGGAAACTAAAGCAAAAGAATGGCGCAAGAATTAAAGAACTCAGTGACTCATTAAAAAGGAATAACATCCAGATCATAGGAGTCCCAGAAGATGAAGAGAGAGAAGAAGGGGTAGAAGGTTTATGTGAGCAAATCATAACAGAAAATGTTCCTAACCTGAGGAAAGACACAGACCTCAAAATCCAAGAAGCACATAGAACTCCCATTAGACTGAACAAAAATCGACCATCAACAAGGCATATTATAGTCAAATTCACAAAATACACACACGAGGAAAGAATTATGAAAGCAGCAAGGAAAAAAAAGACCTTAACCTACAAGGGAAGACATATCATGTTCATGGTAGACCTATGCACAGAAACATGGCAGGCCAGAAAGGAGTGGCAGTATATATTCAACATGCTGAATTGGAAAAATATGCAGCCAAGAATTCTTTATCCAGCAAGGCTGTCATTCAAAATAGGAGAGATAAAGAGTTTTCCAGACAAACAAAAGCTAAAGAAGTTCATGACCACTAAACCAGCCCTGCAAGAAATTTTAAAGGGGACTCTCTAAGGGGAGAAAAGATGAAAATAAATAAATAAATAAATACATACATACATACATACATACATAAATAAATAAATAAGTATCAAAAGCAACAAAGACTAGAAAGGACCACAGAACACCACCAGACACTCCAACTCTACAAGAAACATAATGGCAATAAATTCTTATCTTTTAGTATGCACTCTAAACATCAATGACTAAATGCTCCAATCAAAAGGTATAGGGTAACAGAATGGATAAGAAAACAAGATACATCTATATGCTGTTTATAAGAGACCCACTTTAGACCTAAAGACACCTTCAGATTGTAAGTAAGGGGATCAAGAACCATCTATCATGCTAATGGTTGACAAAAGAAAGCAGGAGTAGCCATACTTATATCAGACAATCTAGATTTTAAAATAAAGACTGTAACAAGAGATGAAGAAGGGCATCATATCATAATTAAGGGGTCTATCCACCAAGAAGACCTAACATTGTAAACATTTATACCCCCAATGTAAAGCACCCAAATATTCAAATTGGTTAATCACAAACATAAAGAAACTCCTTGATAATAATACCATAATAGCAGGGGACTTCAACACCCCACTTAAAGCAACGGACAGATCATCTAATCACAAAATCAACAAGAAACAATGGCTTTGAATGACACACTGGACCAGATGGACTTAATAGATATATTCAGAACATTTCACCCTAAAGCAGCGGAATATACATTCTTCTTCAGTGCACATGGAACGTTCTCCAGAATAGATCACACGCTGGGACACAAATCAGCCCTCAACAGGTACAAAAAGATAGGGATCATACTGTGCTATTTTCAGACCACAAAGCTATGAAACTCAAAATCAACCACAAGAGAAAAATTGGAAAGATGACAAATATTTGGAGACTAAAGAATGTCTCACTGAAGAATGAGTGAGCTAACCAAGAAGTTAAGGAGGAAATTAAAAAGTATACGGAAGCCAACAAAAATGATAACACCACAGCCCCAAACCTCTGGGATGCAGCAAAGGTGGTCATAAGAGGGAAGTATACAGCAATCCAGGCCCTCCTAAAGAAGGAAGAAAGGCCTCAGATACACAACCTAACTTTACACCTTAAAGAGCTGGAAAAATAACAGCAAATAAAACCCCAAACCAGCAGAAGACAGGAAATAATAAGGATTAGAGCAGAAATCAATGCTACTGAAACAAAACAAAAAATAAAAACAAAAACAAACTCAAAGAACAACTAATAGAATAGATCAATGAAACCAGAAGCTGGTTCTTTGAAAGAATTAACAAAATTGACAACCTACTAGCCAGATCGATCAAAGAGAAAAAGGAAAAGACCCAAATAAATAAAAGCAAGAATGAAAGAGGAGAGATCACAACCAACAGAGTAGAAATACAAACAATAATAAGAGAATATTATGAGAAATTATATGCCAATAAAATGGGAAATCTGAAAGAAATGGACAAATTCCTTGAAACATATAAACTACCAAAACTGAAATAGGAAGAAATAGAAAATTTGAACAGACCCATAACCAGTAAAGAAATTGATTTAGTAAATCAAAAATCTCCCAAAAAACAAGAGTCTAGGGCCAGTTGGCTTTCCAGGGGAATTATACCAAACTTTTAAGGAAGAATTAACCCCTATTCTCTTGAAGCTTCTCTAAAAAACAGAAATGGAAGGAAAACTTTCAAACTGTTTCTATGAAGGCAGCATTACCTTGATTCCAAAACCAGACAAAGACATCACTAGAAAGAAAAACAATAGACCAATTTCCCTGATGAACACCGATGCAAAAATCCTCAACAAGATAGTAGCCAACTGGATCCAACAATACATTAAAAAAAAGTATTCACCACGACCAAGTGCAAGGCTGGTTCAATATCTGCAAAACAATCAATGTGATTCATTACATCAATAATAGAAAGGACAAGAACCAGATGCTTCTCTCAATAGATGCAGAGAAGCATTTGATAAAATATAGTATCCTTTCTTGATAAAAACCCTCAAGAAAGTAGGGAGAGAAAAATCATACCATGAGATCATAAAAGCCATATATAAAAGACCCACAGCTAATATCATCTTCAATGGGGAAAAACTGAGAGCTTTCCCCCTATGGTCAGGAACAGGAATGTCCACTCTCACCACTGATATTCAACATAGTATTGGAAGTCTTAGCCGCAGCAATCAGATAACACAAAGAATTAAAAGGCATTCAAATCAGCCAGGAGGAGGCCAAACTTTCACTCTTTGCAGATGACATGATACTCTATATGGAACACCCAAATATTCCACCAAAAAACTTCTAAAACTGATCCATGAAATCAGCAAAGTTGCAGGATATAAAATCAATCCACAGAAATTGGTTGCATTCCTATACACCAACAATGAAGCAACAGAAAAAGAAATCAAGGAATCGATTCCACTTACAATTGCACCAAAAACCATAAAATACCTAGGAATACTCTAACCAAAGAGGTGAAAAATCTATACACTAAAAACTATAGAAAGCTTATGAAAGAAATTGGAGAAGACACAAAAAATGGAAAAATATTCCATGCACCTGGATAGAAAAAACAAATATTGTTAAAATGTCAATACTACCCAAAGCAATCTACATATTCAATGCAATACTTATCAGAATAACGACAGCATTCTTCACAGAGCTAGAAGAAACAATCTTAAAATTTGTATGGAACCAGAAAAGACCCCAAATAGCTAAAGCATCCTTGAAAAAGAAAACCAAAGCAGGAGGCATCACAATCTGGAACTTCAAGCTCTATTTGTAATCATCAAAACAGTATGGTACTGGCACAAAAAGAGACACTCATATCAGTAGAACAGAATAGAGAACCCAGAAATGACCGCAAAATGTATGGCCAACCAATCTTTGACAAAGCAAGAAATGAATATTCAATGGAATAAAGACAGTCTCTTCAGCAAGGGGTGCTGGGAAAACTGGACAGCGACAGGCAGAAGAATGAACCTGGACCACTTTCTTATACCATACACAAAAATAAACTCAAAATGGATGAAAGACCTAGATGTAAGACAGGAAGCCATCAAAATCCTTGAGGAGAAATCAGGCAGAAAAGTCTTTGACCTCTGCCATAGCAACTTCTTACTCAACATGTCTCTGGAGGCAAGGGAAACAAAAGAAAAAATGAACTACTGGGACCTCATCAAAATCAAAATCTTCTGCACAACAAAGGAAACAATCAGCAAAACTAAAAGGAACTGATGGAATGGGAGAAGATATTTGCAAATGACATATCAGATAAAGGCTTAGTATCCAAAGTCTATAAAGAACTTATCAAACTCAACATCCCAAAAACAAATAATCCAGTCAAGAAATGGGCAACAGACATGAATTATCACTTCTCCAAAGAAGACATCCAGATGGCCAACCATCACATAAAAAATGCTCGACATCACTCATAATCCAGGAAATACAATTCAAAACCACAGTGAGACACCACCTCACACCCGTCAGAATGGCTAACGTTAACAACTCAGGCAACAACAGATGCTGGCGAGGATGCGGAGAAAGAGGATCTCTTTTGCACTGCTGGCGGGAATGCGAACTGGCACGGCCACTCTGGAAAACAGTATGGAGGTTCCTCAAAAAACAAAAAATAGAACTACCCTACAACTCAGCAACTGCACTACTAGGTATTTATCCAAGGGATACAGGTGTGCTGTTTCGAAGAGGCCACAAGCACCCCAGTGTTTATAGCAGCGCTATCAACAATAGCCAAAGTATGAGTAGAGCCCAAATGTCCATCAACAGATGAATGGATAAAGAAAATATTATATATATATATATAATATAAATATATATATTTATATAATAATATAATTATATATTATTATATATACAATTGAACATTACATCAAAAATAATGAAATCTTGCCATTTGCAACCATGTGGTATTATGCTAAGTGAAATTAGTCAGTTAGAAAGGGACAAACATCATATGACTTCACTCATATGAGGACTTTAAGACACAGAATAGATGATCATATGGGAAGGGAGGCAAAAATAATATAAAAACAGGGAAGGGGACAAAACATAAGAGACTCTTAAATATGGAGAACAAATGGAATTACTGGAGGGATTGTGGGAGGGGGATGGGCTAAATGGGTTATGGGCATTAAGGAATCTACTTCTGAAATCATTGTACTATATGCTAACTAACTTGGATGTAAATTTTAAAGGAAGGAAGGAAGGAAGGAAGGAAGGAGGGAGGGACGGAGGGAGGGAGGGAGGGAAAGGAAGGAAGGAAGGAAGGAAGGAAGGAAGGAAGGAAGGAGGGAGGGAGGGAGGGAGGAGGGAGGGAAAGGAAGGAAGGAAGGAAGGAAGGAGGGAGGGAGGGAGGAGGGGGGAGGGAGGGAGGTGGGGAGGGAGGAGAAGGAAGGAAGGAAGGAAAGAAAAAAAATTCTTTGAGCCAAACAAAAAAAGTTCTTAAGTGTTTTCGGGAACTTTAAGTTGACCTAAGAGTGCATATGAAGGAACAATTTATCAACTAACACCACAGGCCAACTGGCATCTGGAATAGTGAAAACAGTAGTGATTCTTCCAAAGCTACATGTCCCGGAGTCATGAACCACAGACAGTCGCCGTTTTCCTCCTTTTAACTACTAATAAACTGAATTGCAGTTCAAAGTAAGCAATAAAAAAAAGCACACCTTCTCAGGAATTCCCATGTTCTTTAAATACCAGACTTGTGAATCCACAGGACTTCACTTTGTGACACAGAGGTTTAAAGATCAAAAGGCTAGAAAAGCTTCAAATGTCAAGAAAAGCCTAGCAAGATCAGGAAGGATTAATGGAGGGCACAGACTGCCCACGGCGGAGCAGGCAGACGCGCCCCAGCTGGGACATGGGGGGGATGGAAACCGATGCCAGGGAGCGGGCAGCCTCCTGCGTGAACGCCCTGTCTCTGGACGGCTCTCGGAAGGGAACCAGCACATGCTGCTGCCTCACTGAGGAAAATTAAACGATGTAGGTGAAAGCACGAGCGCGCACTGAGCTGTCCTTTGTCCTCTGATACACCTGGTGTTCTTAAAATTGTTTGAACGCAGAATCATCTAGAGGCAAAGTAAATCAATGCTGAACACTGGGCAGTATAGAGTGGTGCACAGAACTGGATAATCTCAGCACCAGGAAGAATCTCAGAAAACATTTATCTGTGAAATACTTAGACACCACTTACCGTGTGCATGGCAGGTGCAATTCTAGACTGTCTTCTGTAAATAATAACTCAGTCCTCACTAGAATCCTATGCGGCACTTCCTGTCGGTGTCTCCACTGCTCAGAGAGGGATACTACGCGCCACGAGCACAAGTGAGTTGCTCTTGGTCGCCCGGCTCCTGTGTGGCAGAGCAGGGCCGGAGCCCAGGACGTCTGGCCCGGAGCCTGCATGCTTCACCTCCTCACCTGGGTAGGCTATCAGCTGTGCTCTAGGATGGAAGGCTGTGACAGTGTGGACGGCCACCAAGCAGGTCTGAACTGACACATATTTCGATTCACAGTTTTGACTCTAAGAACATCTCTTTGGCTGTTGGCACAGGAAGGTTATTTGCCAATTACTTTTCCCGAATCCCATGAATATGATGATGAGGTTGACATAATTTGAGGCTTTTTTTATTTAACACAATTTTACCGCCTGCTGTGTATTCAACCAACGTGAACACACGGGCCCACATCAACGACTGCTCCACACTCAGCCCTCGGTATTGACGTTACGTGTTCCGCTTTCCTCTTCGCATCCCCCGTAACCAGTCAAGCTCCCTCTCCTCCCTGGTCTCTCTGCTCCACGGAAGTCCGAGCGCTGCTCACCCCCATCATTGCAGAGCACACCCTCAGCCTCCTCTCGGCCTGTTTTAGCTACAGCGGACATGGAGGGCAGGAGCCGGCTCTGCAGCTCGGCGGCGGGGCGAGTATCCTAAGACAGAGGCATCGTCGCATGGAGAAGGACCCAAATGAGACTAATCGCTCATGATGCCAAAGCTAAAGCAAGGACAAAGGTCAGGCCCAGCAGTCACCGTACAGTTGAACCCACGGCACATTTCTCAGCAGCTCAACCCCTAGAGCCTCTCCTGGAAGGTCCCTTCCAAGGTGTGGGCAGGGACGCTGGCAGCTGGTATTCAAAATTTTGTCTTTTCTTTAAACAGAGCCCTTAAAATTATATAAGCATCAGGCCCTACAAAGCCTAGATCTGCTCATGGTTAAAGCCATGGTTTTAATCATACCTTCAAGTGGCATTCGGTTCAGATATTTGGAAACTACAAATCAGAGAAAATGCATCTCTTGTGGCCCACAGACCGCCTCCCAGCACCTCTAGGAACGCCTACTTTGTTTTATGAACTACAGAGGCTGACCTGAGTCAGAGGCAGATCTTCTCCCTTCCCCCTTGGCTTGCTAGATTCCTTGGGGCTAGATGCTACATGGCAATCTGGAAGCTTCCACTCCACCTAGCGCTGGAGGCCGCTCTCCCAGGACAGGTCCCTGCAGACAGTATGTTTTCTCGGACCCTGCCCTTCCCCAGCATCTGGCGCTGCTCTTGCTCAACTCCCTTTCGCTTCTAAAGCAACCCGTGCTGCGGCCCACTCTCAGTATCGCTGCAAGCTACAACGACAGAAATTGTTGTCAAGTTACATAAACCACATTTTCCTAAAACAGACAAGCCCATCTACAGTTACATTTTGATAATGTCAAGGAAGGTAAAATAATAATAATAACAATAATAATAATAATAATAATAATAATAATAACAACTGAATAAAATGGCAGGCAAAAGATCAATAGCTCCATACACTCTTGATCTAGTTGAAGATTAAATAAAAACCAAAATTCAGGTAGAAATAATGGTTCATTTATCAGCAGATGGCTCACTTTAACACACCTCCTTCACAGAAAAGTGATGTTTTAATGCAACGTGATTTTTCAGAAGTGAAACCATGGTTTATTAGGAAATCCGGACTCGTGCAGCAGAAACCAAGTGTGGTTCACACACGGCTATAACATTTATGTGAGAAGATAGACACATTCACATCATTTGGGATCCCACAGCAATTAAGAAAGGCAGAATAACATAAAAGAGGAGTTCAAAAGTTTCCAGAATGTTCTGAGGTAAGATGTTCTGGTTAATTTACTTTTGTGGTTACTTTAGTTACTAGTCAAAGAATTCATGCATTCTCTTTTTCTGCTTTAGAAAAACCTCTGTTCTTGAAAGTCTTCATGCAAGAGTTTATCAACTTTTGTGCCATGACAATTTAATCCATTTCTTTTCATAACTTGAGACTGAAGAAGACTATAGGGTTATTATTTGGAACAACCTCAAAATCAGGAAATGTAGAAAATGGGGCTGATTCTGGGTATGACTTAGTAGTTTTGTTTAAATTTTAGTAAAATCAATGATAATAGACTATTTCCCCATTATGGTTTGCCTAGTCTGTTGATAACAGAGCATGAAAGCATTACTAACTGAGGGTACTAGTTAACTAGCTTTTATTGGGTTATAAGTCAGGATGGAGGGTCACCTGGGTGGCTGAGTTGGTTAAGCGACTGACTCTGAAGTTTGGCTCAGGTCAGGATCTCATGGTTTGTGAGACTGAGCTCCATATCAGGTTCTGCATGGACAGTGTGGAGCCTGCTTGGGATTCTCTCTCCCTCTCTCCCTGCCACTTCTCGACTTGTGTGAGCTCTCTCTCAAAAAAATAAATAAATGAGGGGCGCCTGGGTGGCTCAGTCGGTTGGGCGGCCGACTTCAGCTCAGGTCATGATCTCGACGGTCTGTGAGTTCGAGCCCCGCGTCGGGCTCTGTGCTGATGGCTCAGAGCCTGGAGCCTGCTTCCAGTTCTGTGTCTCCCTCTCTCTCTGCCCTTCCCCTGTTCACGCTGTGCCTCTATGTCTCTCAAAAATAAATAAACATTAAAAATAAATAGATAAATAAATAAATAAATAAATAAGAAAAGAAGGAAGGAAGGAAGAAAGGAAGGGAGGGAAGGAGGGAGGGAGGGAGGAAGGAAGGTTAATTAAATGACCTGCCTGGAAAAGTTTTAATTCAGAAAGTTGATAGGCAGATTAATGACTATGAATGTGAGAATATCTTAGAAATGATATTCCCATAAATATAAACAGATGACATCACACTTGTTTTCAGTAAATGCAAAGATTAGAACGAGGAAGGGAGCAGACTTTTTTATGCCCCAGTCCCATGTATTTAGACAGTCATTCTCTTATCTGTTCAATAAATGTGCAATGAACATCTGCCATGTGTTGGGAAATGGAGATAATGTGGGATCTGGGTAGACAGGTTCTCTCTTCATGGACCTTCCAGGTCAATGGGAAAGTTGGCATCAAAAATGTAATTACCAGCACTCAGAGTGTTCCTGAGAAGTTCAGGGTGCTGCACTCAGGCTGGATTCTCTAATCTAGGGTAAGGATCTGAAAACTCTTCCTGGAGAAAGTGATACTTCAGTTGAAATCTGAAGCCCAGAGGAATAATAAGATATTGCAGCAGGAAGAGAATGTATTATAGAAAGAGAAAATTATTAATATGATGGCTCTTAAGTCGCTGGCATGTTTGAGGAGTGAAACACAGCCGGTATGGCTAGACAGCCAGAAATCTGGCTGAGGAAGCTGGCCCTTAGGGCTCAAGTTTCAGCCAGGGCCACATCCTTCAAGCTGCCGTGGCCATTCCTAGGACTCTGTGGAGCCAGCGGTGGGTTTACACCATGGCGTGGTGCCACTGTGTTGTTTTATAAAGCTCTTTTTGCAGTAGAAAGACGGGGTGAGGGTGGAAGCGGCAGGGGCAAGACCACTCAGGAGACGTTCACCACGTTCCCCACGCAAGATGACTGCACCATGGAGATGGTGCGGAGCAGACAGGTGTGAGGGACACTTGGAAGGCAGACTTGGTGGGATTTGTGGACTGACTGGCTATGAGTGAGGAATTAAGGACTGAAGGGCTTAAACTGCTCACCAGGTGTATGGACTGAATGTGTTCAGGGTTAGGGTGGAGCCATCACCTAGAAGTAGGACTTCAGGGGCCCCTGGGTGGCTCAGTTGGTTAAGCGTCCAGCTTCGGCTCAGGTCATGATCTTGCGGGTTCGTGGGTTCAAGCCCCATGTCGGGCTCTGAGCCGTCAGCTCAGAGCCTGGAGCTGCTTCCGACTCTTTGTGTCTCCTTCTCTCTATGCTCCTCCCCCACTTGCGTTCTGTCTCTCAAAAATGAATAAACGTTAAAAAAAAATTGAAGTAGGACTTCAGGGTAAAATCAGGCAGTGCAGAGGGTCACTTCCCTAGGGAAATTTTTTTTTTTTTGAGAGGGGGTGGGGAGATGTGCTCACAGGGGAGAGGAGAGAGAGAATCTCAAATCTCAAGCAGGCTCTATGCTCAGCACAGAGACCCATGCCGGCCTCGATCCTGTGAGCCAAAATCAAGAGTCAAGGCTCAACTGACCAAGCCACCCAGGCACTCCCCTTTGGAAAATCTTTTAAGATAATTTTATCTTTTGATATTTATATATAATTTCAAATATATACCTAGATATATTCATTTACTTTACCTCCATTACATACATAACAGTCTCAAAATAACAATACTAACACCACTATCACACATAAAACCCCTGGAAACACGCTTTCTGGTATGTGGACTACCCTCCATGTGAGCACGCGGCCACGCACACTCTCTTCCCCTCCACGTCCTGCGGTCCCAGCTCCACAGGTAACCGGACATTTAATGCCACCACGAGGCCTCATTCTCATGTTTCTCTAGTCGTCTGGAGAGTCAGGAGCACAGTCTCTGAACCCTTCCTCAGAAACGTATCTTGGGAACTATTTCCCTGAGTTCCTGTATTTTGTTCAGTTTGTCCGGACCTCTTCTATCTAAAGGTCAGTTTGCTGGCTACAAAATCCCCGGCTAATGTTTCTTTCCTGGGGCATCTTAAATGTGTTGCCTCACATTTATGTGAGCATAAAATACTGCTGTCAAAAAAAGCCTGACGACAATCTGATTTTTCTGTCCCTTATAAATCACTCGCCGGCTTTGCCTCAACGCCCAAGCAGCATTTTCTTTAGAGTGCAAGACTCTTACTAGAACAGAGCTTGATGCTGGTCACTCTGGGTTGATATTTTGGTAGTCACTGTGTTTGCCACATAGGATTTCAAATGCACTCAAAGAGTTTTCTGGAGTCACTGTTCTGAGTGGCTTTTTTCTGTTCCCTGGCTCCGTTTTTAATTTTTCCAGAGACCTCGGTTACCTTTATGTTGAATCTTTATGTTGAATTGCCTATTCTCCACGTGACTTTCTCTCCAATCCTTCTTTAAATTACCTTCTTCTCTCTTTTACATTCAATATATTGTCCACTTCCACCTTTTGTTTCTCTTAAAGCATGATGCTCTGTTGTATTTATTTCTTGGGCTAAATTTTTTTAATTTCTAAAATCTCAGTTTTATTACCTCCTTTCCGAAATGTTCTCATTCTGCTGACTATTGTTCTTTCGCATTCTGTATCATAGTTTTGCCTTTTAGTTTGTTTTTGAGAAAAGGCGATGTCTATACTTTTCTGTTGCCTGTTTTATCTGAAGTTAGAGCCTCTGCGCGTTGAGAAGGAGGCACCGTTCGGGAAACTTCGCTGTTGTCACCGAGCTCCCTCTCCTCTTGCTTTTCTACAGCAGCATGCTTCCTGCAGTTTCCGTGCCCCTCCCACACCGGGTGAGGCTGACTGGTTCCCCAAAGTTGCCTGTGTCCTAATCCATGGGACCTGTGATGATGTAAGTTACACAGAAAAATGGGGTCTGCAGGTGTAAGAACACTGAATGGCCATGAAATAAAACAAGGGAGAGAGCCAGCAATTCCCCACGTAAACCCAGGCTGATCAGTCCCATAAGCCCTTACAGCAGAGGACTTCCTCCAGCTGGAGGAAGAGAGATGAGGGAGAACGAGAGATGAGAGCGATAGGACACGTGAGGAGGACAAGAGGAGGGCCACACAGTAGAAATGTTTGCAGGCTGCAGGGGTGGAGAATGAGCCTTGGAACAGATGGCAAAGACATCCGACCCTGGCCCACTGAGCTCTGCCATCAACCTGAATGGGTATGGAAGTGGATTCTCCCTAGAATCTTCCGGAAATGGCCCAGACAGCTGACACCTTGGTTTCAAACTCAGAACAGAGAACCAGCAGAGACCACCTAGAATTCTGAAGCACAGGAGACAATGTATTTATGTTGTTTTAAGTTACTAAATCTGTGGCAACGTTTTACAGTAGTAATCGAAAACAAACACACCCACTTTCTTTTAATGGAGTTTATTATTTAGAGCAGTTTTGGGCTCACAGAAATGTTGAGCAGAAGGAGTATCCCCTGCCTCGCTGGTCGACAGCCCTTTCTATCATCGACACCCTCCACCAGAGTGGCGTCTCTCTCAGACTAGATGACCCTGCAGGGACACACCACTGTCACCTGAACACCCAGTTTACTTTGCGGTTCTCCCGGTGCGGGGCATCCTAGGACTTTAGACAAACGTACAATGACATGTTAGTGTCGTACGGGATGGTTTCACTGCCCAAAAGTCATCTGTACTGCGCCTGTGCAGCCCCCGGTCTTTTCAGATTAGCTCCTCTGTCTTACTCAAGCGCATGTAAGTTTTTTCATGGCTCATCCTCTTCCGTGTGAAGCTTCTTTTTCTTTTCTCTGTCATCTTTGCCACGTCCAATTTTAACTGCACTCCTTGTTGTGAGGTCTTGTCCAGAAGGAAGCTCTGAAGCCTCAGTTTGCTCCCGTGTCTGGGCATTACCGCGAGTCCTGCGTTCTGCTACTGCACTGAGCACGCCCGGCCCGGCCTCCGCCACCGTTCCCGCACCCACCCCTGGCTGTCGCGAGCTGTCCTGCCCTGTTCCTCAGAGACCACACGGAGTGTCCCTCTGCTTTCTGCAAGACACCGATACCGAGCAGCCCTGAGGGCTGCTGCTGGTTTATCCCATCAGCCTGCAGTTTTGTGGTCAGTGGAGATACTTTGTCACCAGTTTATGGCCAATGTGGTCACTGAGTTTTTGGTTTTGCTAAATCATTGCCTTGTATATCTGTGGGACCTGGAAGTCATTAAAAACTTTACATCTTCTGTTGTCACCATCTTTCCCAAATCCTGGTCCTAATCGAGACATCCTTTTGAAAAATTGTAAAATTATTCTTCAAAATTAGGCCGCATTTCAGGTCATATGTAGTGGTGTCTCATTGCAATTTTAGTCTGCTTTTTCACGATGACTATTGATACTGCACACTTCCCATGTGTTCGTTGGTCATTATGTGTTTTTTGGGAAGCATCTATAAAAATTTTTTGGGAAGCGTCTATAAAAATTTTTTGCTAATTAAAAAAATTAGGCCACACTTCAATCACCAAGTGGCAGCTCCTCTTGTCAAGAAATTGAGTAATACATTTCTGTGTAAGGACATTTACTTAAAATATATTTAATTATGTCGTAGGATATCCATTTTAGGAAGCCGGGGTATCTGTGAAGTGAGGCCACCTGTATATTACTGACATGGTGCATCGACTCTGAGAAACGGACAGGCGGTGAAGGCAATCACCGTTCATGGTCGATCACTAAAGTTTCAGTGGGATTGTTCACCCTGGTTCTGTAATTAATTATAGATTTGAAATGCTAAATCATTTTTAAAGCTTCCAGTTATGTCAAAATACAGTAAGGAACCGTGTGAGTTATATAAGCAGAAGAAAAAGTTATTCAAAACTTCTTAGTCCCTCTTGGCAGTGAGCTATGCACATGTGTAAAACTTCCGATTTTCTAGGAAATGCTGAAACAATTATCAGCAGCGGAAGTGAGGCAGCACCACGGTGCGGACACACCAAAGACTGCGTGGGGCCTCCACTCTCCAGCTGTGGTGGGAGAGGGCATTGGCCAACTCAGAGCAGATGAAGAAACAGAAAACGATGTGGGGTCTAAAGAATCATTTGAGAACCAAGTAGACTTAGGTACTCAAAGCAGTTATCTTTTAAATTTTTATTATTCTTAAAGACATGAAAGGCAAGACACGGTATGCTTTAAGTACATATATTTAAAATTTTTTTATCATAAGCATATTTTTCCAAGATTATGTAGTGTTAAAAGTCCACATTGGGGCGCCTGGGTGGCTCAGTCAGTTAAGTGTCCGACTTTGGCTCAGGTCATGATACCACAGTTTGTGGGTTCGAGCCCTACTTCGGGCTCTGAGCTCTCAGCTCAGAGCCCGGAGCCTGCTTCGGATTCTGTGTCTCCCTCTCTCTCTGCTCCTCCCTCGCTCTCTCTCAAAAAAACAAAACAAAACAAAACAAAACAGCCCACATTTGTCATACACGCTCAGAGCATACTGAAATTCATTCTCATTTATCTGTGTTGTCAAACCTAAAAATGACCGGGGCAGGCAGAAAGGATGATACAGGGTGAGGGAATTCTTCAGGCGCCATCTCTGACTAGAGGCTCAGCCCATGCCCGCTTTTGCCAAGGACTGCAAAACGCCTTGGAGGCTGTTGGGCTGGAGGCATGGAGATGCCTTTTCCAAATGCCACTCGGTGCTGGAGAAAACCAGCGTTACTCTATCAGTATTCTCCACAGTGTAAGAACTAAGAGATCGGAGTATGTTAACATGCATGCATGTTTAGCGTTGTTGATGACAATATGTTCTCAACTGGCCTAGAGCAGGGACTTTAAGCAGAACTCCTCCAAGAAGGAACCACCCCTGTACTTTCTATTATTTTAAAAATTTAATGTGCCTGAAAGTCTGGAGTATCTGGAAACATCAGGCAACTTTTGGATAACTCAGATGGGATCAGCAATCATCAAGTCTAGAATGTTAGTAGTAGAGTGACTGGTAGATGCTTTATTAGACGAGAAGACAGGTCTCTAGATAAAGTCTTAAAATACCTGAAATTAGTAGCATTATTGTATTTAGTCTATTGGTTGTCTCCAGTGTCTACTGTCTTGGTCTCTAGTGTCTCGACCATTATAATTCAAGGACACAATCAGCTGGGATACAGAGTCAAACAGAAGTTCAGGGTCTGTTGGGCAGGTTTCAGGCACTCACCTAAATAAGTTATCACTGCAACCAACCATAAACTGACTCCTCATGACTGAAAACAAATGTAAATTGGTCACTCTGTTTAGTCCCGGGGATGAACACAGCCTAAAAACACACCCTGCTGGGACGCACCCAGCTCAGTCGGATAGTTTGCGAGTTTGTCTTGTTTAAATGCTGACTTCACCTGGCTGATAATCCTGGTCATCACTGTTCAAACCAGCAGTCACACCCCGCTGACACTCAGAAACCAACTGATTCCAGGGGCGTGATTTTTACCTTGAGTGAGTGCTTCGTTTTCTAAAATTTAAACCCATCACGAGGGCTTAAAAAGTAACATTGAAAAAACTGAGGGTAAGGGGGATGAGGGAGGGGGGAGAGGGGGTGATGGGCATTAAAAAGGGCACATGTTGGGATGAACACTGGGTGTTATATGTAAACCAATTTGAAAATAAACTATTATAAATAAAAAATTAAAAAAAACAAACAAACAAAAAAAAAAAGTAACATTATTCAGAAAAACATAAAACAAAACTTAAGAGACAACAGTGTCAACTAAAAAGTAAAAACACTTTGCTTTGAGGCCAATAAATAATCTAAATAAATTTTGAACAAGTCTCTATAGCTATATTTTATAAGTTCCCATTATGCTTTGTTAATGTGGTATGTATATAATTATAAAATATTAAAAAAAGAAAATGAAAGATGAACCTATAGAGATGAACATGCTATGGATAGTAGACCTCAACATAAGAGATAAATCTTTAGAAGAAAACAAATGAGAAAATATTTGTGACTTAAAATTAGACAAAGATTTCTGAGACAACATGAAACCATTAAAAAATTCATAAACTACATCATCAAAATTAAAAACTTCTGCTCATTTATAGAAACTCGGAAAGTGAACAAGCTACACACAGGAGAAAAATATTTACAAAACACAAATGTGACAAAAAACTTGTGTCCAGAATAAAGAACCCCTATAACTCAGTAAGACAGATTCTCCAAAATATGGCCAAAAAGTTAGAAGACACTTCAACAAAGTAAATAGAGAGATGGCCAAAAAGCACATGAAAAAAAAGCTCAAGCTAACTGATCATCAAAAGGATAATTACAAAGACTGACAAAACTAATCTCATCAAAAGCATGGAGCACCTGGAACTTATACATTGCTGCTGGGGCTGCAAACTTGTACAGCCACTTTGCAAAGTACTTGTAAAGTTAATATATACCTACCCAATGACCCAGCCATCCTACCTCAAGATAAATGAAAGCATATGCTTAACAAGTGTCTGTATGCAAATGTTCACAGCAACTCTATTCACAAT
Source organism: Paguma larvata (assembly GCA_030068075.1). Taxonomy (NCBI): domain Eukaryota; kingdom Metazoa; phylum Chordata; class Mammalia; order Carnivora; family Viverridae; genus Paguma; species Paguma larvata. The sequence goes on from CM057831.1 coordinate 27,467,674, forward strand.
CAAGAAACCCTGGAAACAACTCAGATGTCCAGTAACTGGTGGATACCATACATCCAATGAAAGGCTGCTCATCAATAAAAATAAATGAAATATTGAGACATGCACTAACATAGCTCGCAAACATTCTGCTGAGCTACAGAGGCCAGAAACAAAAAGTATGTGTGATTCCATTTGTTTGGCATCCTAGAAAAGGCAAATTTACAGGGACAAAAAAACAGGTCGGTGATTACAGGGACATGGGATCCAGAGAGGGAAGTGAATGCCAAGAGATAAGAGGGAAATTCTGAAGTGATAAAATGTTCTATATCCTGATTTTGTTGGTAGTTTAATGTCTGCATACGTTTGCCAAAACCCATTGAACCATATGCTTAAGGTGAATTTTATTGTATGTGATTTCTAACTCAATAAAACTTTTTCAAAAATTAGATTTCATGCCAAGTGATTCGTTGAGATCCTTTAAAATGCCGTGGGAATTTGAATTTGTTCAAATATTGCTGCCAGTGTACACCTCTCCAATGAACCACACACACTCACCTTCAACAAATGACATGTTTAGACTTAAGATGAGCAATGTTTGAAGGAAAATCCAATTATTAGCTTGTCTAGATCCCACACATCGATATCCAGAGCCAAAAAGTAATACTGAAAGCAGATATTTGCCCAGCATCTTCCAATTACTTGAGACTTTTTGGACTTTCGAGGAATGGAATGGCAGCACCAGCAGTCTGCTCTGTGTACAAACTCTGTCCAATCATTTAACTTACCTTAGGAATTTACTGGGTTTGATTTGTGAAGATCACCTACTCCTTTAGGTATGAACTCCTGTCAGGGTTACGTTTCTGAACAAGAAATAGGTCGGTACTACTGTTGATTCACACCTACACCATATTTGAAGAAAAAACTGATATGCTCACAACACGCACGGTCTGTGCATTATAATCCATAAAACAGCTTTCTTGAGACATCACATTGAATAGTCTGCTGGGGTCTTTTGAATGCTAGTCCCCCGCTCTGCTAACTATCACAGAGCCTCCCGACGAAACCGAACAGCGGGGTGCAGCACGCGGCCAGCTCTCGCCCCAGCACGTCCTTACAGTCCCGCTACCGCACCAGACGATCGTCACCATCACTTAGCACAGCGCTGCTGCCGACGGTCGCTTTTTTCTTCCCACGACCACCACCTCTCCCTGTTTGCCTTACTCTGTTGAGACAGACTTTATTTTCCACGTCAGCTCCTGTCAGAGGCAGGAGTTTCATCTGACCCTTCCTCCTTGTGGTATACTTGGGGCCATACGGTTTTCACCCAGACGGGCCCTCCGTTTATTTGTTTTGCCTGTGACTATCGGCTGGGCCCGTGCTATGAACACAGCAATGCAGAAGAGAAGAAAGAAACGATAGATTATTTAAATTTATCCAAAAAGGAGAAAAGCGATGAGTCTGGCAACACACTGCAGGAGCCTTTATACTCATGCTCACTGAGAAGATAAATGCAGCCAATGCAAAGATTTCCGGGGAACATAGAGGTTGTTCAGTGACAATTTAATGAACATACGCATAAATGAATGAACAAGTGAAGAAAGCGGCCAGAGAAACTGCAGTTTGATCCCAGATTTTCAACTTAGTACCTAAAAATGCGGACAAGCTACTTCGCCTGTCTGAGCCTTGTGTCGTTTTCATCTACGACATGGCGATAATATCACTTACTTTGCAAAATGGATGTGAAGATTAGACACGATGTGCAGAAAGCATCTCGCGCACCATTTGGGAAGTAGTGAATTTCAGAAAAGTCAAGTGCAGCTGCAGGAAGAAATGTTTGATAAAATTCAACTTCCACTTGTGATTAAAAAAAAAAGTCTCTTACCAAACCAGGAATAGATGGGAACTTAGTCTGACAAAACATGGCTATAAAAAACCAGGAAATGCAAAGAGTCAAGTGCAGCTGAGAAACTCTTGAAGGAAAAGAACCAGTTGGAAAGCCTTGCCCTATCGTATAAGACTTATTGTAATGAAGAGACTATAATATTGACATAGTGGTAGAAAACCAGACCAAAAGGACAGAATAAAGTAGTATCAACAGACCTATGGGAATTTTATACAGAGAAAGTTTTTGGAGAAAAGGTAGAATTTCAATAATGATGCTGGGAAAATGTTTTAATGTAAAAAATTTTTTACCCCTACCTAACATAAACAGTCCTAGGTGGAAATAAGACCTAAGCAGGAAAAACAAATCTGAAAGGCTTTTATTTTATTTTTTTTACTTAAAAATTGTTTATTTTTTACTTTTTTAAAAATTTATTTTTAAATTGGTTTCCATACAACACCCAGTTCTCATCCCCCAATAAGTGCCCTCCTCGATGCCCGTCACCCACTCTCCCCTCTCCCATACCCCCATCAACCCTCAGTTTGTTCTTAGCATTTAAGAGTCTCTTGTGTTTTGTCTCACTCCCTCTCTGTGGCTTTCCCCCCCCTTTCCCTCCCCCATGGTCTTCTGCTAAGTCTCTCAAAATCTACCTAGGCGTGGAAACATATGATACCTATCTTTCTCTGACTGACTTATTTCATTTAGCATAATCCCCTCCAGTTCCATTCAAGTTGCTACACATGGCCAGATTTCATTCTTTCTCATTGCTGCATAGTATTCCATTGTATATATATACCACTTCTTCTATATCCATTTGTCCGTTGATGGACACGTAGTCTCTTTCCATGATTTGGCTATTGTTGAAAGAGCTGCTATAAACATTGGGGTACACGTACTCCTATGCATCAGCACTCTGGTATCTCTTGGGTAGATTCCTAGCAGTGCTATTGCTGGGTCATAGGGTAGTTCTGTTTATATTTTTTTGAGGAACGTCCACACCGTTTTCCAGAGTGGCTGCACCAGTTTGCATTCCCACCAACAGTGTAAGAGGGTGCCTGTTTCTCCACATCCTCGCCAGCATCTATAGTTTCTTGATTTGGTTTTTTTGGCCACTTTGATGGGTGTGAGGTGGTGTCTCAGTGTGGTTTTGACTTGTATTTCCCTGATGATGAGTGAAGCTGAAAGGTTTTAAAAGACAGTACAGAAAAAAAATGGTCACACCGCCAGGGTAAGGAAGGACTTTTTAATAAGACACAAAAAGTACCAACCATAAAGAGTTTGTTAAACAATATATATTAATTTAAGAACTTATTTTTATTGAAATCAAATAAGCAAAAGGCAAACCACAGAGTAGAAGAATACAACTCTAACACATAACCAGAAAAGCAGCATAGTAAAAAAACTTCTATAAAGCAATTTGAAAAAAATAGTCAGGCTACTAGAAAAAAAAATTAAAAAAAGAAGTAAAAATCTTAACCAGGCACTTAAACCTGGATGGCTCAGTGGGTTAAGTGACTGATTTCGGCTCAGGTCATCATCTCAGCGTTCCCGAGTTCAGGCCCCAGCACTGGGCTGACAGCACGGAGCCTGCTTGGGATTCTCTCTCTCTCTCTCTCTCTCTCTCTCTCTCACACACACACACACACACACACACACACACACTAAACTTTAAAAAAAAAGAGGATTACCAAATGGGCAATAAATATGTGAGAAAGGTGCTCGACCACTTTAGTAATCAAAGGAAATAAACCTACAATGCAATACCACTGAACTTCTGTCTGGTGTGCAAATATTAAGGCATCTAAAAGATTTGCTGTGGGTTGAATTGTGCCCCCACCAAATCCCTATGCTGAAGTTCTAATTCCAGTACCTGTGAGTACTTGGAGACAGAGTCTTTACAAAGGTAACTGAGGTAAAATGAGGTCAGTAGGGTAGGCTCTAATCCATTACGACAGGGGTCCTCACAGGATGGGGATATTTGGACCTAGAGATGCATACAGGGTCACAGGGAGCAAGCAGCCGTCTGCAAGCCAAGGAGAGAAGCCTGGGACAGGTCCTTTCTCATAGCCCTCAGGAGGAACCCACCGTGCTGACAACATGACCTCAGACTCTGGCCTCCAAGGCTCTAAGAAAATAAATTCCTGTCGTCAAGCTACCCAGTGTACGGTATTTTGTCACGGCAGCCCTAGCTGATTAATGCAATATCTAAATCATGTGTGTTCGGGAGTGCACAAGTGTAGTTAGGTGCAGGGTCCTCATACTGTTGGGTGGAGTATAAACTAGTACGACCACTAGTTTTGCATTATTTGGGTAAGGCTGAAGATCTGATCTATCCCAGGTCCTAACAATTCTACTCCTAGTATGTACCCTAGAGAAGGGCTGTCCAAGAGAACTCTCTGGAGTGATAGAAATAACCTTTAATTTGTGCTGTCCAGGACTAAAGCTACTAGTCGCCTGTCTATTGAATACTTTAAATGTGGCTAGCACCCCTGAGGGACTGAAGTTTTAATTGTATTTAATGTTATTAATTTAAAAGTCATTATCTAGTGCTTGCCATAGTTGGCAGTGCAGGCTTCCAGCAACGCAAATAAACATGCACCGACATATACATACAAGAATGTTTCTAGTAGCACTGATTATAATGGTTCAAACCTAGAATCACAAATACTCAATGACAAGAGAATGGATAAACGATGGTATATTAATATGATGAGACACCATACAGTAATGAAAATGAATGAACTAGAGCTACCTGTCAAACTAATAAACCTCAAAATTATAATGTGAACAAATGAGGCAAAAAATGAAAGAATATAAACGGCACAATCCATTTACAGAAAATTCAAATACAATATATTTCTTAAGTATAAAAATACATAGGAAAAAATTAAGAAAAAACAAGAAATAATCGTCACAAGACTCATACTGGAAAGAGGCTTTGTGGGAGTCTTCTGGGTTTTGGCAATGTGTTTCTTGACCTTGGCATTGGTTAGATGGAGTTCATTACACAATTACTATTTAAACTTCACGTGTATATTTTTATTTACTTTTCTGTGTGATATATGTCTGTCAATAAAGAATAAAGGCAAAAATAAAGTTACCATTACTCTTAGACATTAGGCATTTTTTTTTTTTTAACATTTATTTATTTTTGAGAGACACAGAGACAGGGCGTGAGCAGGGGAAGGGCAGAGAGAGAGGGAGACACAGAATCTGAAGCAGGTTCCAGGCTCTGAGCCATCAGCACAGAGTCCGACACAGGGCTCGAACTCACAGACTGCGAGATCATGACTGAAGGGAGCGGTTTTAAAATTTTATGTCCAAATGGCAGCTCTGCCTTAGTTTGAAGCTAAGTTCTCTTTTTCTGTAAATCAATGGACAGATACCGGGTTAAAGATAGCCGACCCGGCCTTCTGCCGATTGTGGACCGCTGATAAGAAATACAATTGCTGAGTATTCTGTTTTGCTTACTGTTTGCTGTAAACATTGTAAAACTTTTTCTGAGTCTAGTCTGACATGTATTAGTTTAAGTATCTGGCATTTCTCACTTCTGTAACCTTGCTTCCCTCACATTCTTCCCCTTCCCCCTTTATGACATGCATTAGTTTGTGTAACTGGCTTTGCTCACATTCGGAAGACCTTCACCTTTCGGACATTCATTAGCTTGAGCGGACATTTACTAGCTTGAGAACCTTGCTTCCCTCACGTTCTTCCCCTTCCCCCTTTTCTGATATGTATTAGAATAAATAACTAACTTTTTCACATAACGGACAGAGACTTCCCGCCAAAGAGCAAACAAAGAACCCCCAATCAGAGGGCTGCATATGTTCGTATTTCAAATATCGACCAATCAGTCACCCTATAACCTGAAACCTTCCTATACTATTTGTCTCTGTCTATAAAAACGCTGTACCAACCATGTTCGGGGCCTTTTGCATACTGGCAGCGGTATGTGAAGGGACCTGGATCGATCCTGAAATAAATGACCCTTGCCACTTGGCTTTGACTTTCGACTCTGGTGGTCTCTTGTGGGGGGATTCGAGAATTCGGGCACAACAATGACCTGAGCTGAAGCTGGACGCTTAACTGACTGAGCCACCCAGGCACCCCAAGGTATTTTTAATTATTGTTGATTTTTGTTCATAAACACATGAAATACAATACATGAAACCATAGAGATTTTCAGTAGGAATTTAAATCCTTACATTCTTTAATATATATGAATTCTTCCATTTTAAAGCACAATCCAATGACCACATACAAGATACTCTCCTACCTGACCCCCTTGTACGTAGCCCCAAATTTAACCAATGTTCTCCATTTGGAAAGACAATGCAGTGATGCTCTTTCACACTTAATGCTTGGGGCCAGTGCATATGGTCCAATAGCTTCAACAAAAGTCAGCTGTGTATGTTTGCTAATAGAAGAGGAATGCAAAATGAGACCTGTCAATTCTATGAAGGGTAATTTGGATATTTTGGGAAGAATTGGTAAGGATGAGTCTTTTAAGAAAAAAAATGCTCTACCATTATACTGAGCAAAGCAACTCCAAGAAGGAAAAAAAGTCCTAAATCTAGAAGAATCCTATCCTCAGATTGCTTTGGAGGAGGTTTTAACTTCTCATTATATGTTAACAAAACTGATATGTAAATCAAAAGACGATGCATTGTAGTGTGGTTGATAGGAGAGGATGTGAGGGCGATCTGGCTGCGACATCTGTCACCCCATTGATCGCCAGGGTTGATAGGAGAAAGACAGGCAGAACCAATCAACAGCTCCAAGTCTTAAATATGCCCAAGGTAAAATCTCGACACTATATCAAATATTGGTGAATCATCCTAATTCATATTTTAACTTAAGTGTTACACAATGGGTAAGGAACTTTCCTAAGTCTGTGTTTCAATTCATTCTTCCAATTAAACTATTAACTGTCTCAGTAGGGTTAGATCAGAGGGCATTTATTATAGTTTCAACAGGTTCATGTAGGAAAAGCAGGCAAGAGGAGAGCACCTGAAGTGTGGTTTAAAAAAAAAAAAAACTCCCCCCAGATAGCAATAGTCTGCGAAAGTCCTGTATAGACCTTCTGCCCTCATGCCCTCAACCTCTACTCTCCCCAACTTACTCTAGTCAGTGTTTTGTACTCATACTTCACTGGATACTTTTTATCACGGCTGCTCTTGACGTCTCTGTTGAAAATACAGTCAATTCATCTATTTCCATCTTGCTTCTTATGCCAGCACCAGTGACAAAAATGAGTATTTCCTCCTTTTTTGAAAAAATCTGTCTTCTCTAGTTCTCAAAACGCCAAATTCCCCCTTTCTTCTCCTATCTTATTGGCATCTCTGTTTCAGTCCCTCCTCCTGTGCCTGACCTCCAAATGTCAGAATGGCGCAATATTTTCTCAAGTTAGAAAATCGGACCATATAGACTTTAGAAAAAGACAATAAATAAACTCTAATAGTTTCCCTATTTCCACTTAACCTCTTAAAAGAGTTCATCCAGCATCTGGCTACAAAGGTCAAATCAATAACCACAGATCTGAACTTCAGACTTGTTGATGCTACTTTGTGACACCTAATAGGCATCGAAAGTTTAATATGACAAAATGGTACTCTTGTATTCTATTTTTCCTGTTCTTCAGTCTTACTTAGCTCGGCCAATGGCCCCTCCATCCACCTTAGGCCAGAAACCTTGGAGTAGCCTTTAATCGCTCTCTTTTCCCTACATCTAATACCTATATGTCAACAGGTTTTTCAGTTGCTGTACTTTCAAAATATATTTGGAATCCAATACTATCAATATGTCTGCTTCTAAAATCCTGGTGTAACCCTCCATTATCTCTGGTCTGGTCTCCTAAATAACGCCCTCACTAGTGGTTTCCTGGCATCCATTCTTGCTTCCTATACAAAGGTCCAAATATTTTCTCAAATTATAAAATCAGACCATATATACTTTAGAAAAATACAACAAATAAACTCTAATAGTTTCCCACTCACATAGTGTCAAACTCTTTCCCAACACCAATCAGGGGGAAAAAAATCAAATAGGTACTTGGCAGTGTGTTTACATGTGGTTCACACTGCTCCCCATCTACTCTGCTTCAGAGACACTGGCTTTCTCGTCATTGCAGTTCCTGGTTATGCCAGGCTTGCTTCGGTTTCAGAATCTTTCTGTTCTGCCTGGAATGAGCTTCCCCTCCTGCACACAGTTGTCTCAGTACTATCATTTAGCACTCTGGCACTTACACAATACTTTCTTGCACAGCCTAGCTAACATAGCTTTCCATCATATCAGACATCTCGCTGCAGAATTTTATCTTTCCAGAGTAATACTTACCACTCTCTAAAATTACCTTGCTTAACTTATGTGTTCGTTAGGTTCCCCCTCCCATGAAAATATAGGCTTCAGGGGCATGAAGTTGGATCTAAACACTGGGTTACAGTTTTGAGCAGGAAATGTTGAAAAAAAAATAAACAACTGAATGAATAAACAAGAGAAATAAGACAGTCTCAAGACTAGGGCCTCAGGTGGAGAGACACCAAGGAAAGAGACCCATAAAGGCCTGTTACATTCAATATTCTTGATATCCCCTAAGCATCTTGATACTTGGGAGCTAGGTGGGCCCGAAGATTCCCAGGTGCTCCCCAGTAAAACATGGCGAGATTTCCCTTTTCCAGATGGGAAATAGCAAAGTAGCTCAAGTTCTCCAAAATCTGCAGAGAATGAGTGGCATGGAACCAAAGCTCTGCTGCTAAGGTCACTCTTCAGGATTCTAGTGCCCGAGTTAGAAACATGCAAAACCTCCTTAGTTCAAGCTAAGGAGAATTTATGGCCCCTTCAGGTTTAGCACAGGCCCTGTCAGTTGTGCTGAGCATACTCCCCCCCCCCCCCAGGGACCGATCAATTTCTGTACTCTATAAAACAGAGAGTTATCAGAAACTTTGTACAGAAGACAGACTATCTTGAAACGTATCCAGGTGGTAATCTTTCTGTGAGTTTCAGACTCGTGTCCTAAGAGGCTGTGCTAAGGCTAGACAGAGACTAATCAGAGAACAGACATACACAGCTGTATTTCCTTTGGTCTCATTAGGCACTACATGCTCCTAGTCTGCCGTCTTTTTCTTCCTACTCATTAATTTCCAATACTTGAGATTACACAGAAAACTAAGAAACACTAAAAATAAATCTAGTAGCCAAGTCAACAAATAAGCTATATTCAAAATATACTCACATACTTCTCATCTATAAACCATCTCTGGGAAATACAATCACGACTTTAATACTCCTTATGGCTGTTCAGAGCATGGAAGACTACCATATACATTGAAGCTTTTATTTCAGTAATGGGACTTAAATAAGATTTCTATAAAACTGACTACAATCCAAGTAAACTCCAATGAAGTAGGCATTCTGGAATATACTTCACTCATTCTTCCCTTTCTTGTACTAAATACCAGCCATTTAAAATTGACCACCTCATTTAATCTCCCCGACAAACTTAGAGAAGGGGTATTGTACTTACATCACATATGAGAAAAGAGGTATTTAAAGAGGTCGGGTAGTTTGTCCAAGGATGAAACAAGCCATTTAACTAACATTAGACTCCAGTTCCATGTGACAGCAAAACACATACCCTTTCCACTGCAGGAGATGCTTTGTCTATAAACAGTCATGCTTATTTGTAAGAAGAAGACTGAAACAAAACAACTACCAAAACCTTTAAAAAGTATATTCCATACAATGGAATGCAATGCCCCTCCTAGAAATGGAGTAAGTTTATAGTTGCTAAAATGCAGGATTCTACCACCTATATATATATGATTGAGTGCAAAAAAATCACAGTGTAGAAGAGTATGAAGAAATAATACAATCTTAATTTGTAAGACACCAACACACACACACACGCACACACACACAAACACACACACACACAGTGTTGCATATATATAGACATTTTCTGAAAGGACAGGCAAGGAAATACTACTGGGTAACTCCTGGCAGTGGAACTGAGGTTAGAGCTTACACAAGTTGACTTGCATTTTCCCTTACTACCTTCCTGTATTTTCTGATTCATTGCATACCCAACTATCACTTTTTACAAAGGAGAATCTAGGTGTCTTTAAAAAACATGGTGTGATGTTCACATAAGAAGGTCAACTCCACAACATTCAGAAGAATGAACCGGACCATTTTCATACACCACACACAAAAATAAATTCAAAATGGATGAAACACCTAAATGTGAGACAAGAAGCCATAAAAATCCTAGAGGAGGGGCACCTGGGTGACTCAATTTCAGCTCAGGTCATTATCTCATGATCATGAGATAGAGCCCAGCTTCAGGCTGAACATGGAGCATGGTTGAAATTCTCTCTCTCTCTCTCTCTCTCTTTCCCTCCCTCCCTCCCTCTGCCTCTCTCCCACTCACACACTCTCTCGCCTCTCTCTCTCTTAAAGAAAAATACTAGAGAAGAACATAGACGGCAACCTCTTTGACCTCAGCCACAGCAACTTCTTACTAGGCACATCGCGGAAGGCAAGGGAAACAAAAGCAAACATTAACTACTGAGACTTCATCAAGATAAAAAGCTTCTGTATAATGAAGGACATAGTCAACAAAACTAAAAGGTACCTTACAGGATGGGAGAAGATATTTGCAAATAACATATCTGATAAAGGGTTATGATCCAAAATATATAAAGAACTTATGAAACTCAAAAACCAAAAAAACAAATAATCCAGTTAAGAAATGGGTAGAAGACATGAATAGACATTTTTCCAAAGATCACATCTAGATGGTTAACAAATACATGAAAAGATGGTTAACATCACTCATCATCAGGGAAATACAAATCAAACAAACACTGAGGTACCACCTCACACCTGTCAGAATGCCTAACATTAACATCACAGGAAAGAACAGATGTTGGCAAGGATACAGAGAAAGGGAACCCTCTTACACTGTTGATGGGGACGCAAACTGGTGCAACCACTCTGGAGAACAGTCTGGAGGTTCCTTAAAAAGTTAAAAACAGTACTAACCTGGACTCAACAATTGCCCTACTAGATATTTACCCAAAGGATACAAAAATACAGATTTGAATAGGTAAATGCACCTCAATGTTTATAGTGGCATTATCAACAATTTTCCCAAGCTATGGAAAAAGCTCAAGTGTCCGTCATAAAGAAGACGTGGTGTATATATATAATGGAATATTACTCAGCCATCAAAAAGAATGAAATCTTGCCATTTGCAATGATGTTAATGAAGCTAGTGTGTATTATGCTAAGCAAAATCAATCAATTAGAGAAAGACAAATAGTGTATGATTTCACTCATATGTGGAATTTAGGAAACAAAACAGATGAATACATGGGAATGGGAAGAGAGAGAGAGAGGGAAGAAAACCACAGTAGAGTCTTAATGATAGGGAACGAACTGAGCGTTGATGGAGGTATGTGGATGGGGAAAGGGTTAAATGGATAATAGGTATTAAGAAGGGCACTTGTTACGATGAGCACTGGGTGTTATACGTAAGTAATAAATCACTAAATTCTACTCTTGAAACCAATATTACACTATATAACAACTAACCAGAATTTGAGTAGAATTTTGGAAAGAAAAAACAGAAAAGTCTACTTTAAACACTTGACGTGAATAGAGAGCAAGATACAAAATTAAACACCCATGTTAGATGAAAAGAACTCAAAGCCTAGAAATATACCTGCTTTATTAAATAGTTTGATTTAAAACAAGGATGTTTCTAAAAATAAAGGGCTTATTTATTTAAATTATATGAGAGTATTTTACTTCTTCCTTTCAAACTGGTGTGCCTTTTATTACTTTTTCTTGCCTGAATACTATGGTTAGAGCTTTCAGAACAATGTTGAACAGAAGTGGCAAGAGTGGGCACTCTTGTCTTGTTCCTGATCTTAAAGGAAAGTTTTTAGCTTTTCACCATTGAGTATGATGTTACTGTGGGCTTGTCTTATGTAGTCTGTATTATGTGGAAATATAGTCTTTCTATGTCTAATTTGTTGAAATTTTTATCATGAATGGATGTTGAATTTTGTCAAGTGCTTTTTCTGCATCTAATAAGCTGATCACGTGCTTTTTATCCTTCATTTTGTTAATGTGATGCATCACATTTATTGATTTACAGGTATTCAACCATCTTTGCATTCCAGGGATAAATTCAGTTTGATCATGGTATATGGTCTTTTTAATGTGCCAATGAATAAAATTTGTTAAAACTTTGCTGAAAATTTCTGCAGCAATATTCATCAAGTATTTGGCCTGTAATATTTTTTTTCCTTGTACCATCCTTGTCTGGCTTTGATATCAGGCTATTGTAGCCTCAAGATATAAATTTGGAAGTGTTCCTTCATCTTTAAGTTTTTATAAGTGTTTGAGAAGGAGTTATATCCATTATTTTTTAAATGTCTGATACAAGTCACCAATGAAGCCATCTAGTCCTGGACTTTTCTTTGTTAGGAGATTTTTGATTACTGAATCAATCTCCTTACTCACTGTTGGTATGTTCAGATTTCCTTCTTCTTCATGATTCAGATTTGATAGGGTGTATATTTTGAGGAATTTATTCATTCTTCTAGATTATCTAATTTACTGGTATATAATTGTTCACAGTAATGTCTTACAATCTTTTGTATTTTTTGGTAATGTCTTCTTTCATTTTCGATTTTATGTATTTGAGTCATCTTTTCTTAACCAAGCTAAACATGATCATATATATATTATATATAATATATAAATAAACATATAAATATGTATAATAAATATAAGCACATATATAAGTATTATAAATATTTGTATATATGTATATATATATATGTATATATATATATATGAACCATAAACAAACACCAAAACTTCTAGAATGAATAAATTCAGTAAAGCTTCAGGATATAAAAATCAATATACAAAAATTAGTTGAGTTTCTATACAATAACAAAAATCTATCTGTAAAAGAAATTAACAAGCCCATTTACAATAGCACCAAAAAGAACAAAATACTTGGAAATAAATTTAACCAAGGAGGTGAAAGAGCTATACACTGAAAACCGTAAAACATTAATGGAAGAGACTTAAGATGACACAAATAAATAAAAAGATATCCTGTGTTCTTGGATTAGATGAATGAATATTCTTTTTTTCTTAAAATTTTTTAATGTTTTATTTATTTTTGAGAGACATAGAGACAGAGCATGAGCAGGGGAAGTGCAGAGAGAGAGGGAGACACAGAATCCGAAGCAGGCTCCAGGCCCTGAGCTGTCAGCACAGAGCCCAATGCGGGGCTCGAACTCACGGAAGGTGAGATCAAGACCTGAGCCGAAGTCGGCCGCCCAACCGACTGAGCCACCCAGGCACCCCTAGATGAATGAATATTCTTAAAACGTCCGTACTACCCAAAGTGATCTAAAGATTCAGTGCAATTACCATCAAAATTCCAAAGGCATTTTACCCAGAAACAGAAAAAACAATTCAAAAATTCATATGGAACCACAAATGACCCCAAATTGCCAAAGCAAACTTGAGCAAGAGGAACAAAGCTGGAGGGACCACACATCTTATCATCAAAACAGTATCCTGTTGGAATGAAAAAAAAAGAAAAACATAGATACATAGATCAATGGAAGAGAATAGAGGCCCCCAAAATAAACTCATGATATATGGTCAACCAATTTTCAAGAGAGGTTCCAAGAATACATAACTGGGGACAGAGAGTCTCTTTGATAAATGGTATTGGGAAAACTGGATACACACATACAAGAGACTCAAACTGGGCCCTTATCTTGCACCACACACAAAAGTCAGATCACAAAGAACTAAAGGCTTAAATATAGGATCTGAAAACAAAATTCCTAGAAGGAAACACAGGGGAAATCTCCCTGACCTTGACCTTGGCAACAATTTTTTGGATCTGACACTAAAAGTACAGGCAACAAAAACAAAAACACACTAGTGGGAGTACATCAAAGTAAAGCTTTCCACACAGTAAAGGAAACAATCAACAACATGAGAAGGTAACCAATGGAATGAGAGAAAACATTTGCAAACTATGTATTTGATTAAGGGTTAATATCCAAAATACACAAGGAACTGTTAAAATTTAATAGCAAAAAACAAATAACCTAATTTTAAAATGAGCAAAACACTTAAATAAAAATGTTTCCAAAGAAAACATATAAATGGCCAACATGTCTATGGAAAGATACTTAACATTGTTAATTATTGAGACGGTGCAAGTCAAAATCATGGTAAGATATTACCTCACAACTGTCAGAATGGCTATAATCAAAAAGTCAAAAGTCAATAGAATTCTCAAGGATATGGAGAGAAGGGAGCCCTTGTACATTGTTAATGGGAATAAAAAAATGGCGCAGCTATTACGGAAATCGGTATGGTGGTTCCCCAAAAAATTAAAGTAGAACTACCACATGATCCAGCAGTCCTGCTTCTGGGTATACAGCAAGAGGGAATGAAATCAGTATCCCATATGGATACCTGCAGTTTCATATTCATTCCAGCACTATTCACAATAGCCAAAAATTGGAAACAACCTAAATATCCTTGGACATTATATATATATCAATATATATCATACACACATACATATATATTATTTTATTCAGCCTTAAAAAAGAAGGAAATTCTGCCATTTGTGGCAACGTGGTTGGACCATGAGGACTCTATGCTGAATGAAACAAGTCAGACACAGAAATACTAAATGCATGATATCACTTGTAGATGAAATATATTTTAAAAAACCCCACAAAACCACCCTGAACTCATAGTAAGGAGAATAGAATGGTAGTTTACCAGAGGTTGGAGTATGGGGGGGAAGGGGAACTTAAAAAACAAAACAAAACAAAAGGAAGTAGAAACCTGGTGGCCAGGCACTGGGGAAAGAGGGTCATGGGAGTTACTGTGTCAAGGGTACAGAGACCACTTTTGCAAGCTGACGAGCGTTCTGGGGGTGGATGGTAGGGAGGTTACACAACAGTGTCGATGTACTTAATTACCATTGAGCTGCCCATTTGAAAATGTTTAAAATTAAGTTTTATTTTATATGCATTTTACCATAATAAAAAAAGTTTAAATATTTACAAAAGAAATTATGTGAGAAAAATAAGTGAACTATGTGGAAAAATAATTATTTATATAATTTGTAATTCATATTTTATCATATAGTTAAACAAACGTGAATAAAAGTCATGTGTTTTATTTAGTAAGCTAAATAAAAACAAACACAAGATCAAAAAAGACATTAGATATTTATCAGATCTGTATTATAATAAAAAATTTAAGTGCAGTTGAGGGGACCATAATGAAATGAAAATTTTAAAGATTTATAATAAAATGATTTCAATGAATAGAAAAAAATGGCTGAGAAAAAAACACCATATTAAGTAAGATTACCAAAGGGCTAGGTACTATATTGAAAACAACTTAGATAAAATTGTGAGGAAATATTAAGCCTCTATATATAAATAGTCAAAGTTCATGGAAATATAATCCACAGAGTATAAAATAAAATTGGTAAAGTAACACACGGAAAAATATTCAATCAACTAACAACTAAATAAATGCAAATTAAAACTAATAAGAGCCTTATTTTTCATACACTAAATTAGCAGTAGTATAAAGAATATCACCAAAAGCATACAATACTGAAGTGAAATTTCTATCTGCCCCTTTTTGCTGATGACACAGAAACCGGAATAGCCTTTTTGGAAAGTACTTTAATGATATGGTCAAAGAATCATGAAAATATTTATAATAAGTTTTTGTACTTCAGAAATTCTACTTGTAATTTAGTCTAAAAAAGAATCTAAAGGATATAAAAAAACATGTAAGATATTTTTGACAACACTGTATATTAGAGCAAAAATTTAGAATCAACTATGTCTGACAATACAGGAATTATTAATCATATAATTAATTCTTCAATAAAAAGTTTCTCAATGTAATTTTATGTGACTTTTAACATGATTATTATGTAAACTACCTATTACATACCTGAAAAATCAGGTCTGATATTATACTACATTTAGAAAGATACAGGAAGATATACTGTGTTGTAAAACCATGCATATATATGGATGAGAGAAATATAACTTGATTTTGTCGAGTGCAGATGTATTGATTTTTTTCTTAATTTTAATTTGATTTCTGCTGTTGCTTTTAAGAAAATATTTGTGCAATTAATATTTCCCATAGCCCTGAAACACAGCATGGTGTTTTTAAGGAGAAAAAGGAAAAAGAAAACTTAATTTTGATCACAAAATTTATAATATCTATTATCATAAGCATGAATAAATAGAGACAAAGGGAAGTTGAATATGTCATTTTTAATGTATAAATGTCTCTTAGATAGTGACACATCACAAAATATCAACAAACTAAGTTAAAAAATACATGATATGTGGACAGCAGGTGGTTTAATCTCTCCACTTTTAGAAAAATGTGCTCTCACCAAATGTAATACTTTTTAATATTCCACGTTGCTGTATTTCATTGTTATTTAAAAATAGTATTATTTACTTACTATATGTTCATTATGTTCACTTAATAGTGTCATGGGATAAAAGATGATTCCTGTATTTTATTGGATTGTAATATTTACAATAAATTAAACCATGTCATTTAAAAATGAAATATTTAATTTTGGTACAGCAGTAACCAAAGTTAAAACTAGCATTCCCATTAAGAGGAGTTCTAAGACTACAGTCATTATGTATAGTCTGGTGTGCCTGGAGAAAATGCTTCTGTACTTCTAAGTAAGAAAATATTTTCTCCATCTAAAAAACATATTTTCAAGTCAACATACTTCTATAAATAAATAATTCAATTTCAAACCTCCTGGAAATGAGTACTTAGCATTTAATCAGTGAGTACATTCAGTGAAACCACTGACTGAATTAAAAGGACTAAATGAATATTATAGATTGACCCTCATTAAGCATAACATACTTAAAGCATTAACAGTAAACTGTTTTTAATGGCCAATTTAAGGGGACAATCTTAATAACAAATCTTTATATAAAGAGTTTGTCTAAAAGAAAGCAAGAAATATTAGATTTGACCATTTTAACTATTTTTCTTTTTGGCATAATTTCCCTTTTTAAAAAATAAGTAAATACATCAAACTAATGAGCTTTTGCATAGCAAGGGAAATCTTCAAAGAAATGAAAAAGCAACCTACTTAATGGGAGAAATATGTGCAAATCATATAGCTGATAGAGGGTTAATATCTACAATATATAAAGAATCTACACAACTCAATAGCAAAAAAAAAAAAAAAAAAAAAAAAAAACAATTAAAGAATGGGCAAATCTTAATAGAAATTTGTCCAAAGACATATGATGGCCAAATGGTACAACATTACTACTCGTCAAGGAAACGCAAATCAAAACCACAGTGAGATACCATCTCGTATCTGGTAAAACAGCTAGTATTAAAAAGACAAGAAACAACAAGTGTTGGAGAGGATGTGGAGAAAAGGGAACCCTTATGGACCATAGGGGGAAAGTTTAGAAAACAGTGTGTAGTTCCCTTTAAAAATTAAAAATAGAAATACCATATGATCCTGTAATTGCACATGTATTTATTCCAAGAAAATGAAAACACTAACTCAAAAAGATGCACATATCCTCACGTTCATTGCAGCATTATTTACAATAGCCAAGATACAGAAACAACCTAAGTGCCCATCGATGGACAAATAGATAAAGAAAATATGGAAGAGATAGATGATAGATGATAGATAGACACACAGACAATGCAATATTATTCATTCATAAAAAGAAGGAAATCTTGCCTTTGCAACAACATGGATGGATCTTGAGGGCATAATGCTAAGTGAAATAAATCAGACACAAAAAAACCAAATACTCCATGATTTCACATATATGTGGAATCTAAAAAAAGAAGAAAAAAAACCCCTCATAGATACAGAGAACAAACTGGTGGTTGAGGGTGAGGGTGGGAAAAGTGGGTGAAGGGGATCAAAGGTACACACTTCCGGTTATAAGATAAAGAAGCTATGGGGTGACTGAGGGGCTCAGGTCGGTTAAGCGTCTAACTTCAGCTCAGGTCATGATCTCATGGTTCATAGGTTCGAGCCCCACGTCAGGCTCTTTGCTGACAGCTCAGAGCCTGGAACCTACTTTGGATTCTGTGTCTCTCTCTCTCTGCCCCTCCCTGCTTGTGCTCTGTCTCTGTCTCACAAAAATAAGTAAACGTTTAAAAACATTTTTTAAATAATATAAAGAAGCCATGGTAATATCACGTACAGCAAGTTGACTGTATATTTGTTTTTAAATAATGTATAATAATATATAACTACATACAATAATACTGCATTGCATATTTTAATGTTGCTAAAAGACAGATCTTAAAATTGTTCATCACAAGAAAAACAATTTTTGTAACTATTTTGTATGATGATGCATGTTAACTAGACTTACTGTGGTGATTATTTTACTACATATCCAAATATTCAATCATCATGTTATGCACATGAAACTAATATAATGTTATATGTCAACTATACCTTAATAAAAAAAATAAAAATAAAGTGAGTTCAAAGGAAGACAAAAAAAAAGTCATGTTATTTAAATTTTCCAAGAAATCACATTTAGAAATACCTGATTTATCATTTTCAAACCTAAGGTAAAATGCTTTTATTACTTCCTCATAGAGTCACTGTCTGAAATATTTTTCTGTAGTTATAAATAATTTTAATTTTCTAATTTTTATTTTATTTTTTTTTATTTTGAGAGAGAGAGCTAGAGGAGGAGGAGTGGCAGAGAGAGAGAGAATCGCAAGCAGGTTCCGTACTGCCAACACAGAGCCCCACACAGTGTTCAGTCTCATAAACCATGAGATCATGACCTAAGCCGAAATCAAGAGTCAGACACTCAACCGACTGAGCCACTCAGGCGCTCCTGTCGTCATAAATAATTTTTAAGTCAGTTTTCCCCAGTATACTGTCTCTACCAATTACTGACTCAAAAAGACTCCCTAAATCCAATTATTATTCACAGCTGGGTCTACAATTCCGACACATTTGTGTTCAAGGCAATGACAGTCCTCTGTCTAAAGGGTGTCTGCACAGTAAACGGCTTTGGAAGACAGAGACAGAGCCTCCCTGCAGAGCACAGGGGGCGCTGTGGTCACCGCCCACTACAAAGATTCAGTTTCCCGAGGGCAGGGTCCCTCTCCTGCAGGACCCCTCACCGCCATCGCAGACCACCTCGTCCCCATGTCTCCCTGCGGACACTGGCCCTTGAGGAACCAATCCAAAAATGAGAGCAGGTGGCTACCACTAATGCTCTGACAAAAACCCGTCTCTACCTCCAGCCCAGGCTTGCGCCCTCTACCAGTATCCACAGAACCGTGACAGGCTGTCTTGTAAGGTTGCGAGGGAAGTAAAATCTCAAGCTCTAGACGGTTCTGAACATCAATATGACCCTATAATTTACATATAGATTATAAAAGCTTGGCAGGACTGATGAAGGTATGATTTTTCTTTGAGGGAAGCCAGGACCACCCGGTGCACATTTGCCCTGGTTCGGCAGGTCACCCCTCGCTGTAAGAGCAACGAGAAAGAGAAGATGCAGAGAAATCCACACAAACCATGTTTGAAACAAAGCAATGACCTATTTTTGAAAAATGAATAATGAAGCCACATGAGGCAGAATTTTCTAATCATCCAAGACTACTTGGTTCTAAATATTTTTACCACTTTCTGTCTCAGTAGTTTATACATCAAGAATCAAAGTGGTCCAGGAAGCACCTGGACCAAAAAAAAAAACTTCAGTCAATCTATTCTGGCCAAAACAGAAACTAAACAGGCGAGCCAGAAAGTTCTAAGTTTTGCTTTTAAGACCTGTTTTTCTTCTCTCCATTTACCTTTGTTTCTTTGTTGCCCTAAGCAAAAAGAGGGCAGTGGTTGAAACTCCAATAACAAATTCTAAGAGAAATTCAGTCTTAGCTATTAGGTTACCTAATTAAAACAAAATCAATCTAATTAGATTACAAAAGTCTCAAAGTGTACTTCCTCTGCAATCCCTATGTTATTCTCTTTCTGTTAGTACTGAGCATTTGTCTTTCTCCAGTGGCCAGGGATCGGGTCTAATTCTGGGTTCTGGGCTGTGCCTAGAATGACATGTATAAATGCTGTGGTGTGAACATGAACGGTAGTTACAATATAAATACTTTATCCATGTGTCTCTTTCTGTTTCAAGAGCCAGAAATGAAAGGACAATATCGGAACCAGGAAACAGCTCCTTTCTTCAAAAACAGAAAAGAAACTAAGTTGTATTCGGTCAATGTGAAAAGAGAAGTTTAAAGTCTGGGTTTGCAGAAATTCAGGAAGGAGGTTATTAATGAGAAGTCAGATAGGAGCTGTAGGGGAGGGGTAAACAGAGCGAGGCAGTCGGTCCCTCCTCCGCATGCCTGCCTCGGCAGCTGCTGCTCAAAACCACGAGCCTGAGAGAGTCCTGGCCAATTTCTCTAGAAATGAAACAGGTGTCATGCAGAAACCTGACGCCTCTGGCTCCTCTGGGTAACCTGCCCACATCTGCCCACCTGGAGTGCAGCTTTCCTGTTCCTTTTGTTTGCTTTTGTTTCTCCCTGACTAGGTTTTGCAGCCCTCTCCCTCATTCGTTATTATAAATGATATTTTACTGGATAAGTAAAAAATAATGACGATGGCACCATAACCTGAACCCAAATATCTTTTTTTTTAATAAAAGCGTTTATTTATTTTTGACAGAGAGAGACAGCACATGAGCAGGGGAAGGGCAGAGAGAGGGGGAGACACAGAATCTGAAGCAGGCTCCAGGCTCTAAGCTGTCAGCACAGAGCCCAACGCAGGGCTCGAACTCACAGACTGTGAGAACATGACCTGAGCCGAAGTGGGATGCTTAACCGACGGAGCCACCCAGGCGCCCCGTGAACCCAAATATCTTACTATCAGTAGCCTCCTGCCGGCCTTGCCTGCCCACCACCAGACCAGATTATCTGCACGCCGACATTAGCCTAAACCCAGCAATGTAGCCCCGAGCCTGTGGACATCAGGATCTAGAATGCTGATGGATACTTTAGAACTCACCTAAGCATGTTCCCAATAGTTTCCAGCTCCCCACTCTCCCAGAAACTCAGCATACATTGTATCAGGTCCACTAAGTTATAAAACATTTTACCAAATATGTATGAGACAGCTCCTTATTAAACTCACATCTGTTTTGGTTTTCATACTTAGTTGTAGAAGAGCAAACGCACTTGTACGTCATCTGTCCACAAAAATTTACTTAATATTTACTCTGTTCCAGATGTCAAGCCCAGAGCCAGAGGGGGTATACAAAGCAAGATAAGACAGTTACCAAAAAAGAAGCGTTTTGAAAATACTTGCTCTGAACTAGATGCTACTTTAAGTGTTCATAATCTGGCGGGAAAAACACTCACATGAGCACTTCCCGTGTTAGGTTTCAATACCGCACTAGAGGTATGCATGACAGATATGCAACTACACAAAAGGACTTGCTGAACTTGGCCTGAGCTGCAGCTGAATTCACGGGTTATTTTACTGAGCACTGACAGGAGGCAAAGAGGTTCTGGAGATGAAGAGGAAGGAAGAATCGACATGGGGGGAGCAGACCACTGGGTACCATGCAAAGTGTGTATGAGATCATAAACTGTATCATTTCAACATCAGCAGGGAAAGCAGAAGTTGTTCTTTTTTACTTTTATTTGGTTTTTTTGTTGTTATTGTTTATTTAAGGGGTCAGTTTCAGAGAGGCTGCATAGAAGAGTTGTGATTTGCAAATAATTCACGTTTTTTTTTTTAAATTAATGTTTGTTTATTTTTGAGAGAAAGAGAGAGCCGGAGAAACAGAGCAGGAGAGGGGGGAGGGAGGGCAGAGACAGAGACACAGAATCCGAAGAAGGCTCCAGGCTCTGAGCTGTCAGCACAGAGCCCATTGTGGGGCTCGAACTCATGAACTGCAAGATCATGACCTGAGCCGAAGTTGGACCTTAAACCATTGAGCCGCTTAGGCGCCCCAAATAATTCATGTCTTTAAACTTTTATTTGCATTTATGTCATGCTTGGTATGTTACCGAGGCGCTAAGCCTATTCCCAAGGTGAGCGACAATGGAAGATTAACTATTAAGACAATAAGCACAGCCGGAGCACACTGGGATCTCCACGCTTCCCTCGCCGGCCTGACCCTCGGTGTAAAATACATACTCCCTGGCTCCGAGGAGAGACACCTGCCCGGACCGCACCCTCGCGCCCAGCCCGTCTCAGCTGGTGGCTGCCGGGGGGCCAGCTGTCGGTGCCACCGCATCTCCGTGTGTGCTTTACCCAGCGAGGGTGAAATACAGCCTGTCTACCTCAGTCTTTAACTCACAATGGAAGGAAGTCATCCTAACCCCCAGGCTCAGACAGAGAGCAGAGGGCCCCGCGTTAGAGCCGGGGGCTCTGCTCCCTCAACAGATCGCTGCCCTAGCTGCCCCCCCTCCTGTGGGTTGGGCACAGAGCTCCCTGCTCGCTCCCTGCTCGCTCCCAGAACTGTCCTCCTTCAGCTGGTCTGGTTGCTCTACTCCAGAGTCTTCAAACAGGCCACAAAGATCCCTCCCACAGCATCACGCCGCTCCAGGCTGGACTCCCTCCGTCACCCACTGTCTGTGATTCTCAGTGCCAGGACGGTCACTGGGCCAGCCTCCAGGAGGCCATAGGGACCCCGCAGAGAACACAGAGCTCAGGCTCGGAGTCCTTCCCTGGGACGCGTGGAGGACGTGGAGTGTGCGCTCACGAGGTGATTGTACGCCTCGGTCTCCTGTTGGGGAGCTCGGAGAGCACACGGGAGGCGCCAACTTTTTTCTCCTATTCCAAACGCCTCTCTGGTCAACGTTGCCACATAGCATACTGCTGTCTCACCAGGCTGAAATGGACCTTCCTTTTATCCCATTTTTCTCACAAGGCTTCCTCTTGGTTCCCCAATCTTTTCCTGCCCAGGAGGGGTCTTGTGTGCTCAGTTTATCTGCTCACAGTCTGACCCTGGGAAGAGAGGGAGCGGGTACTTTCCCATCATAATCCTTGACGTGAATCACTGGCTCTCTCCTCCCAGTACGAGAACCCCTGGGCATATGGCAAGACCCAAGGGCATACAAAGCTGTGGATAAACATACTACATTTTCTGGAAGAAGTGGTGATAGAAAGATGACTTTATTTTCAGATGAACAAGGAACAGTATGGAACAAGATGCAACGTCTAACATCAAACAGATGTCAAGACCATTTGAGTTTATGGTAGGCTA
This sequence comes from Paguma larvata, assembly GCA_030068075.1. NCBI lineage: Eukaryota > Metazoa > Chordata > Mammalia > Carnivora > Viverridae > Paguma > Paguma larvata. Next base: position 27,490,885 of record CM057831.1, read on the forward strand.
TACCAGTTTTGATGAGAACCAGTCATTTTTACTGTGGCCAGGGATATAAAATGTTGAGAACTTTATGAAAATAAAATTTTATTTATAATATGCTGGGGAGTACTTTGCCAGTAATCCCCTGGAGGTATTTCTCCATGAAGTTACCTCTCTAGATTTCAAGAGTTAATACTTCAAATCTTTACACCTTAATAACCATGACACATCACAGAAATACCTCTAACTGAAGGTGAACTGTTCGGTTGGTTTTGTTTTTAACAGGAGCTAACAGAATTTATTGGTAATTTGAAAGAATTTTCATTGCAGTGTTTTTTTCAGAATTTCTGTTTCCATATGCTTGAAAGCATCTACTCTCAATTCAAGCTGTCTTTTTTTTTTTACAGTTCTTTTTTTAAAGCAACAGCTGGTCATGTTGTGGAAAAGTAGTATCTGTCAGCCAAGTTGAGAAATAAAAATTAAAACTCTTATGACACCAAGATGATAAAGTCCTTTTTTTTTTTCTGGAGAAGGGAGGTGAATGGAGAAGGAACTTTCATCGCAGTGGCAGACTACCTGGCAAAATGTATTCAATCTCTCCTTAGGGTTTCTTGGAAACTGACTTTGTATTCACTCTAAATCCTTAAAAACCGTCAGCCTGGGAGTTAGATTTGGTCTATAGTCCTTTCGGAATTCTTTGAGTTTTAAAAACCAGAGTATTTCACATATGAAATCTTACTTATGGCTTCTTTTAAAAAAAAATCAGAGGCTTTAGAACGTGGCCCCTGGTGCCTCATGGTGACAACTGACAGGGCTAAGGGGAGACCGTCGCTTTAATTCTGTCCCTAATTTACATCAGACTTGCTTTACTTGTTTTCATTACATGCCTACGAATTAGAGCTGGCAAGACCGAACCATCTATCTTTCCAGGCATCGACTTTTCAGACAGTGTGTGTGACACCTCGTTCCGCAGCTGACACCTGTGTCACTAGGCCCTGGCCCTGCCCTTGAACACCCACAGCCCCACGCAGCAGACCGCGTGCGGGGAGAGCAGGGAGACCCCCTGCCCAGAGGTGTGAGAGCGCTAAGAAGCAAGGCCTGCCTGGGGCGCAGAGAGGCTTGCACTCTCTGAAGGGCTGGCGTGAAGGAGAAGGAGGCAGAGCCCAGGCAGAGGAGCAGGAAGGAGAAGCGGGGAACAAGCTCATTCAGGATCGGGACGACGCCGGGCCAGCTGATGCTGGACAAGAAAGGGGTCAGGCCGTACCCCCGTCTACCGGCTGGCCGCAGCAGCGCCTCGGCTTAGATTTGAGGGCTGTCAGCGAGCTGACCCACGTACGGGGCCTGACCCTTCACCGTGCCTCACAGCATGAACACCTAGGTCGTCTACACTGGATTGAAAATCTAAGATGCCCTGCATCCGTCTCTCCCTTTTAGAGTTCGGTTCAGAACGGTCGGTTTTTGTTCTGATTCCTCAAGGCGCCATCATAAATGTCAATCGCTACCCCAGGCTGCCAGTGAAATGTCAGTGCTGCGGGTGGGTGAGAGGCTTCTGAACTTTCCTCCTGCACTGATAATACCCTATTTGAGTACCTCATTTTCTCTTTATATATACATACAACTGTCACGCAAATTGACAGCAATTGCTAGAAAGGTAAGAAATTCTGAAGTATTGTCTCCCCCTTCTGTTTGATGCTTCTGATAAGCTAAACGGGAGGATCGAACCCATTAGAAATACACCCAGTAGGTCTTTTATGCATTAGCTTCATGCCAATCTTTTATTGACTCAGAAACCCATCCCCCGCCCAAGCTTTAAACAAGTTTTTCTTAAACTCCTGAGTGTGTTCTCACCCTCCGTACCTGTCTGCTCTGCGTCTGACCTGGACGTCATACGGGGGAGACGCTCCCTCAGGCTGGAGGCAGATGGCACAGGCCGGCTCGGCACCAGCGCTGCTTCTCGCTCAACAAGACCTGTGACAAAGTGTGTCACGATCGGGATTCCAGGGATTACCTGAAATGCCCTAGAATTACTTTCTACAAAACAAAAGCCTTTGATATTTTGGTCCTTTAAGGCTTAATAAGGAATTGCTGGGTGCATTCCTCACAATGGCATACAATACACTATAGCATCAGGAAACAATGGTTTCAAGTTGACGGGATGAGTGAAGTAAGCCTGTGGTAAAACAAATATCTTGAGATGCTAAAACCCCAAACCCACTTCGACCATGAGTGCTTCCTAATTCTTCCTTCTCTAATCCTCCTGAAAACCAGTAGGACAGGTCATAGAAGGGAAGAGAAAGAAAGATAAGGGATTAAAAATAAAGACTGTAACTAAGGAAAGAAGTGTGAAGAGGGAGAATAGAAACTAGAGGAAATCACCCTATTTCAATGGGACTTGCAAGGATTTGAATAAGCAGTTATATATTTAGTACCTACGGATTTGGGGCAGTCCCCAAATTCAAGAAGCTTATGACTTCACCCTGAGTCCCAGAATGTTGCCTGAGTAAATCCCTTTGCAAATCACACTTTAAAATTCCTTCTCTATTCGCTTTCCTTTTTACTCCTTCCATTACATGAAAATGCTTCCTTCTGTACAACCTGAAATGTTAGATTAAGTGGTTGAGGTTCTGTCCCAAATATTCCTAGGGGGTCAGGTGTGGGTCCATCATGGGCAGGGAGAGGATGGGCTGGGATGCACTGACCGTTGGGACAGCTCGGAGGAAAAAATAATTAAACAAAAACCAGCTGTGCCATGTAGGTATTTGTGATAAAAGACCCAGAATTCTTCCCTCGGGTGGCTGCAAAAATATCACACATATAAAAACTTAAGAAAAATCTGTGTACACACTTAGTTTATTATAATGAAACAATTTATATCCTTTTAATGTTTAAAACTGAGCATCGTCTTTCCTTTCCAGTGAAACAAAATGTAAAAATAAACAGGGAAAAAATTAAATAGAGAATGTTAATTCTGAATAAGATGGTAGAGGTTCGCCTGAGTCTCCTATCAACTGGCAGGGCTTAAGTCATCATTAGGAGAGAATTTCATTTTAAAGGTATCATCTTAGGGCGCCTGGAGGGCTCAGTCAGTTAAAGTCAGACTCTTGATTTCACTTCAGGTCATGATCCCACAGCTCTGTGCAGACAGCATGGAGTCTGCTTGGGATTCTCTCTGTCTCCTCTCTCTCTCTATCCCTCTCTCTCTCAAAATATACTTTCTTTTAAAGTGTCATTTTCAACTGCAAGGCTGTCTGTTAAACCCCACCTCAGGACTATAGTGAGGGTTAAAGGAGTCAATATGTGCAAAACGCTTAGGAGAGTGCCTGGCACACAGTAAGCTCCTTACTAATGTTTCCTCTGCCGGGAATCTGGAAAACTAACCTGTGCAAAGGGTGAGAACACCACTAACGAATATGGTAGCCTATAGCCACAAAGAGCAATTTTACTTTTAATTCAAATTAACTACAATTAAATAAAGCTGATAATTCAGTTGCACCAGTCACACTTCAAATGCTCAATATGGAGAAAGTTCTATCGCACAGTACTACTAGAAACTGATAGATGGTGGTGATGATGGTGATGGTGATGGTGGTGATGATGGTGGGTGATGGTGGCGATGATGGTGGTGACGATGGTGGTGATGGTAATGATGGTGGTGATGGTAATGATGGTGGTGATGGTAATGATGGTGATGATGGTGGTGACGATGGTGGTTGTGGTGGTGATGATGGTGGTTGTGGTGGTGGTGATGGTGGTGATGGTGGTGATGATGGTGATGGTGATGGTGGTGATGGTGATGGTGGTGATGGTGGTGATGGTGATGGTGATGATGGTGGTGGTGGTGGTGGTGGTGGTGGTGGTGATGATAGTGGTTGTGGTAGTGATGGTGATGATAATGATGGTGGTGGTGATGATGGTGGTTGTGGAGGTGATGGTGATGATGGCAAAAACAACAGAGACCTGAGGGAATGGAATGAGGACAAGAATGTTGAGTCAAGCACTTGTTAAAAACTGAGAGAGGGTTTTGGTGTATGAAGTGCTGAGGAGACTGTGTTTGTACAGGTGTCTGTTTGTCCCATGTGCCTACAAGGGTGAGGTGAGGCTGGTGGATCAGGAAAATTAATTTTAAGGAGACTTGAAGAGTGAGTAGATTTTAGGTAGGAAAACATCACAGAGCTTTAAAGCTATTTATTATCTGTCTCTCTGACTAAAATCTAGACTCCATAAACAAAACTCTGTATTGCTCACCATTTTTATTTCCTGTTCCTTGTACACAGTTTACTGCAAAAGAAGTGCTCATCACACATTTGCTGAATGAATGAACTTGCAAAGTCGAATATGAATGGAGGGAGGCTACAGAGAAAAGGAAAGAGAAGGCAGGAGGTGGGGAGAGACTGATGGTTCTGGGAAGTGGGGTGGGCGGAGCACGGCACAAGGAGGGGAGTGTGGAGAGGAGAGAGAAAAGGTGACCACAGATCTGCCTTTTCATCCTTTTCCCAAGAACAGTCCAGCTAATTTAATATTAAGTATTTTCCCTCTTTGTTCCATTTTATACTTGCACATTCACAATGAGGAAAGGACGGCCTGGGTTATACGTTTGCTACACGAAGCCACAGAAGTGGAGCATACCCATGCATGCACAAATTCTAAGAATCCAAAGCACTTGCTCCCTACCCCCCATAAAAATGAGGGAAATTTAGCGGGGCAGGCTGTGCTAATATCCTCTGCAGTTACTTTGTTTTCTGAGCTGGGCAGACCTGCAGGTAGCTTACAATATCTTCTTAGGATTGTTGAATAATTATTTGACTTTATAACAATTCGAACATCTCAGTGCATATATCCTGGGGCACATGGGAAAGAGTTTCTCTTGGGTGGTGACTCTCAAATTTTAGCACGTATTGGAAGAGAATCACCTGGAGGTCTTGTTAAAACACAGGGTGTAGGTTGCTGTACTTATAAGTGGAATCTGTAAAAAGAAACCACTCATAAATCCTGAGAACAGACTGGTGGTTCCCAGACTGGGGGGTGGGCGAAACGGGTGAAGACGGTCAAAAGGTACAGACTTCTAGTTTTAAAATCGCTAAGTCCTGGAATGTAATGTACAGCATGAGGTCCGCAGCCAATGACACTGTGTTGTTCCGTCTGAAAGCTGCCAAGAGGGTAGGTCTTGAAAGCTCTCAGGAAAAGAACTGTGACAGTGTGTGGTGATGGATGTTAACGAGACTTACTGGGACCATTGTGTAACATATCCACGTATTGAATCATCACGTTGCAGCTGAACCTAATACAATGCTGTATGTCGGTTCTATCAATAAAATAAGTTTTTTAAACAAAGAAAGTGACTCCATGGCCCTCCCTTCACTGAGATTATTCGCTAGCAGGGCTACACGGGGAAAAGTCAAACAAACACCATGACCATTTCCTTCCCTCCTCTAACCTCATCTCTCTCACAGCAAAGGACACTCCCTGCCCTTGCTCATGGTCCAAGAGCAGAAGCAGTGGCTACTTCCCTCTTTCTACAACCAGAGACACCACCGAGGTCTCTAACTCCTGCGTGATCCCAATTCCCCATACTTGCTGACCGCTCCTTTTAAAATCCGTCAATGAAGCCACAAATGTTTACTCAGCATCTACTATTTCCTCAGGATGAATCTCTGTCAGGCCGGAGAAGAAGGGAAGAGAAGAGTAAGAAGGCAGAGAACACGCAGTAGACGAAGCAGATAAATGCTGAAGAGCACTCAACAAGTGTCAGCTCCACACAGCTAAGCGCTGAAGGGTAAGAGGAACAGACAGAGGAAGCCGGGATCCTGCTGTCAGGGAGGACCGATCTCACAGGCAAAGCAAGACCATATTTGTTCAGTTGAAAACACCCATCTCTTTGCATTTTAAAATCTTTAAAATTGGATTTTATGGGGCGCCTGGGTGGCTCAGTCAGTTAAGCAGCTGACTCTTGATTCGGACTCAGGCCATGATCCCAGGGTTGTGGGAGAGAGCCCCAGGTCAGGCTCCATGCTGAGGCTGAGTGTGGAACCTGCTTAAGGGCCTCTCTCTCTCCCCCTCCCTCTGCCCCTCTCCTCTGTGCACACTCCAGATAAACAAATACAATTGGACTTTTATCTTACAACGTTAACGCCTTCAACTGGACGAAATATGGTGACGACACACGAAGGAGCATCACGCTCTGAGAACCGTGTAGAACTCACGGCGTGACGGCGGTGGTCCTAAGTGAGGCTGTGCATTTACACACACGCGTGTGGCTGGACTCCACCCTCAGAGTTTCTGCTGCAGCCGTTCTGGAGAAGGGCCTGGTGACTGGGATGTCCACGAAGCTCCCAAGCGATATTGGGCACATTCTCTGGAAGCCTTGCTCTGGGGCAGCTGCCTTAACCTCTTGTGTTTCTATGAACAATCTTTAATGTCTTTCAATACAATTTTAACTTATTCCATTAAAGCCATGCACTTATTTTGCTAGATTTATTCCTAATGACTGTAGCTTTGTTTTTTCTGCGATGAGTAATTTTACTGTGATTTCTAACAGTTCATTGCCGATATAAGCGAATGTAATTGACTTTACACATTGATCCTGCACGTAACAATGTTCTAAATTTTATTTCTAACAATTTGTTTATGGAATTTGGAGGTTTTCTTCTGTGCACAACCTTATGCTAATAATGGCAGATTTTTTGTCATTTCAGCTTTATTTAGGTATAACTGACATAAAAAATTGTAAGATATGGAAAGAAACTGTGGTGATTATTTAAAATACATGTACGTCGTAAAACGATTACCTCCATCTAGTTAACATATCCATCACGTCACAAATTTGCTTTTTTTTCTGTGTGTGTGTGAACATGTCAGATCTACTCTCTTAGGAAATTTCAATTCCACGGTACAGTGTTACCAATGACAGACACCAGGGTTTACAGGAGATTCCCAGACTTTACCCATGGTACAGCTGAAAGTCTGTAAGCTTTTACCAACTTTTTCCTATTTCCACCACCCCCAGCTCCTGACAACCACTCAGTCTGTGAGTTCGAGCCCGCGTCGGGCTCTGTGCTGACGGCTCAGAGCCTGGGGCCTGCTTCAGATTCTGTACCTCCCTCTCTCTCTGTACCTCCCTCTCTCTCTGCCCCTCCCCTGCTCATCTTCTGTTTCTATGTCTCTCAAAAATAAATAAACGTTAAAAAAATTTTAAAAAGGAATGTATTCAAAATTTCAATATTAAGAATATCTTCCCACAGATTAGGGGAGATTCCTATTTTGTTGAGTTTTATCATGAGTTAATACTGAAATTCATCAAATGCTTCTGTCTCTACAGAGATGATCATATATATTTTCTATTTTAAGTTACTGATGTGGTGAACTACATACCTTACTTACTTTAAATGCTGGGTTTGGTTTACCAATATTTTATTTGGAAAATTCTGTATTTATGTTGATGAATAAAATTTTCTTATAATGTTCTTTATGTTATTTTGGACTATGTATGATGGTTACAATGGTTCCATTGTAAGAGTCGGTGTGCCACTGATATGACTTCTTTCTTTTAATGTTTGTTTATTTTTGAGAGAGAGAGAAAGTGGGGGTGGGGCAGAGAGAGAGGGAGACAGAGGATGAGGTGATCTCTCTTTAAGAAATTTCTTGTTGGGGACACCTGGGGGCTTAGCTGGTTAAGCATCTGACTCATAGTTCATGAGATCAAGCCCACATCAGGTTCTGTGCTGACGGCAAGGAGCCTGCTTGGGATTCTCTCTTTTCCTCTCTTTCTGCTCCTCTCCTGCTCACACGCTTGCATGCGCACGCTCTCTCTCTCTCTCAAAATAAATACATAAACATGAAAAGAGAAGCAATGTGTCATTGGTTGGAAGGTGGCGCTGGAACAGGAGGACCCTGTGCTTACCTCCTTCCACAAACACAACCAGGTAACCATCAGATCAGCCCAAATACTCCACATACCGACCTGAAAACTGACAGAACACACTCTACAACTAAAGGAGAGAAAAGGCCACAGCCAAGAAGGGAGGAAGTGTGGGAAAAGCAGATTGTGGACTACGCAGAGAAAGCCTCGGTTGTGGAGAAGGCGAAGGACAGACTGGCACACAAGGCAGCACGTGGGGAAAATGGCCTCAGAGCAGTTGGCTTGGGAAGTGAGAGGGACTAAATTTCCTGAGTTCTTGCTACCAGTGGGACTTAAAGCCTGAAGTTTCAAAGTTTGGCTGGGACGGAGCCCAGAGGGCACTGCCCTAACTCCTGGGGAGAAGACAGGCCAACAACGTGGAGGCGGACAGCATGGAAACAGCCATCTGAGAAACACCGGGGCGCACATGGCAGGCTACTTGCTCATCTCAGAGCATGTCCCAGAGAGGCAGCGTTCACAGAGAAACCCCTCCGCAACAAAGGAACTAGCTGGAACCATCTCCCTCCCTAGCCCCTTAGCGTAAGTGTAGGGCTACCTGCATGAACAGACATAGTGCCAACACTCACTATGTAACTTCCTTCCACCAAGACTCACTGCCCCACACACACTACAGCGAAAACGCCTTCCCAGTCATGCTCGTCTCAGTCCCTGCTCCGCTCACCCCTCCCAGAGAAGCCAGGCCCATATCCTTGCTTTCACCACAGCTCCTGACACAGGAATTTCACTCCGCAGCAGCCTCAATCCCAGTGCAGGTGGCGACAGGTCCCATTTCACAAGCAGAACAACAACACACCTAATTAAAATTCACTACGTTCAAGCCAGGGACCAAAAACTGCCTACAGCAAGCGAAGAGAGCCTCTGCAGACATCCGGCCTGAAGGATAAAATGGCCAGAACACGACAGCAGAGCACGTGCAGCACACGCTGGAGACACTCCCAGAAGTGCCAGACCCTGGGGACCAGGGGACAGTAGACTGCAGGGCACTACAGGACTTCTTCTTCATCACGTTACTGTCCTCAAGTGCAGAAGATGCAGCTGAACTTCCTGACACGCAGAGAGGCAAAATGAGGAGACAGAGAAGAACAGAGAAGGTCATGACCAGAGATTTAAGCAGAACAGATATGAATAATACACAGAATAAAGAAGTTCAAGTAGGGACCATGAGGATACTCACTGGAATTGAGAATACAGTGGAAAGCATGAGTGAGACCCATAAGACAGGATAAGGACTAACCTAGCAGAGATAAAGGGCTCGATGAATGAAATGAGAAACAAACTTGATGGAATGAACAACAGGTTGGAAGAAGCAGAGGAATGAATTAATGACCTAGAAAGCAGTCTAATGGAAAGTAACCAAGCTGAACAAAAGAAAGAAGAAAACGATTACACAAAATGAGAAGAGACTTCGGGAATTTAGTGACTCCATCGAATGTAGTAACTTTCATAATACTGGAGTCCCAGAAGAAGAGAGAAAAGGGGACAGAAGTTTTATTTGAAGATATAAGAGCTAAAAAACTTCCCTAATCTGAAAAGGGAAACAGATATCCAAACGCAAGAGGCACAGAGAACTCCCATCAAAATCAACAAAAGTAGGTCCACACTATGACATATTGTGATTAAGCTGGCAAAATACGGTGATAAAGAAAAAAAATTTTAAAGCAGCAATTCACCCATAATTATAGGCTCAACTAATTTTCAACAAAGGAAGAAAGAATATCTGCTGGAAAAAAGACAGTCTCTTCAACAAATGGTGTTGAGAAAACTGGACAGCAACATGCAGGAGAATGAAACTGGACCACTTTCTTACATGATACACAAAAATAAATTCAAGACGGATGAAAGACCTAAATGTGAGACAGGAAACATCCAAATCGTAGGGGAGAGCAAAGGCAGCAAATTCTTCAACCTCAGCAGAAGCAACTTCTTGCTAGATGCATTGCCGGATATGAGGGAAACAAAAGCATAAATGAACTACTGGGACTTCATCAAGATAAAAAGTTTCTTCCCAGAAAAGGAAACAACCAACAAAACTAAAAGGCAAAATACAGAAAGGGAGAAGAGATTTGCAAATGACATATCAGATAATGAGCTAGCTCCCAGAATCTATAAAGAATTTATCAAACTCAACATCTAAAAAATAAATAATCCAGTTAAGAAATGGGCAGAAGAGGGGCACTTGGGTGGCTCAGTCAGTTAAGCCTCCGAATCTTGATTTCAGCTCAGGTCATGATTTCGCAGTTCATGAGTCCAAGACCCGCATCACGCTCGGCACTGACAGTGCTGAGCCTGCTTGCGACTGTCTCTCTCCCAATCTCTCTGCCCCTCCTCTGCTCTCACTATTTCTCAAAATAAATAAAAATAAACTTTAAAAAAATGAGAAGACATGAACAGACACTTTTCCAAAGAAGACATCCAGACGGCTAAGAGACACGTGAAGAGATGCTCCACGTCACTCAGCATCAGGGAACTACACATCAAAACCACAAAGAGACACCACCTCGCACCCGTCAGAATGGCTTAAAATTAACAACTCTGGCAAGAACAGGTGTTGGTGAGGATGTGGATAAAGAGGAACCCTTTTGGACTGTTGGTGGGAATGCAAACTGGTGCAGCGACTCTGGAGAACAGTACAGAGGTTCCTCAGAAAGTTGAAGATAGAACTGCCCTACGACTCAGCAATTGCACTACTAGGTATTTATCCAAAGGATACAAATATGCCGATTCGAAGGGGCACATGCACACAATGTTTAGAGCAGCACTACTGACAAGAGCCAAAGTATGGAAAGAGCCCAAATGTCCATCGATGGAGGAATGGATAATGAAGAGGTGGTAAATATATATACAATGGAGTGTTACGTGGCAATCAAAAAGAATAAATTGTCATGTGCAACAACATGGATGGAACTAGACAGTATTACACTAAGCGAAATAAGTCAGCCAGAGAAACACAAATACCATATGACTTCACTCCTTTGTGGAATTTAAGAACAAAATAAATGATCGAATGGGAAAAAGAAAAAAAAGAGAGAGGCAAACCAGGAAACAGACTCTTAACACACTGATGGTCACCAGAGGGGAGGAGGGGAGGAGCTTAGGATGATGGGTTCACTAGGTGATAAGGGTTATCGTTATCTTTCTGCATTCTGAGAAACTTGTCAGTGTCTATCTTCCCGGTTACAGCCGACTTCTCTTCCCTACAGGCGATTCTGTTTCAGGCTATATGCACCTGCTAGAGTTAACTCTGCTCTGTTGATCTTTTTACCTGAACAATATATATATATATATTTTTATTCATGAAAGCTGTATTATTGTTTTGTAGGTTTTTTTTCAATATGCTTGCTCATTTTGAACAATTTTCTTATGCTTGTTCACTTTCAGGATTCCATCTTTATTTCTTGACACAATTCATACAAAATCATTTTATACTCTTATCGTTAATCCTTATAAGAATTCCCTCGATGGTTTAATACCTTGTATGTGATTCCTGCTGACGCCTACTCACGATGGCTGCTTTTTTGTGTTGGGTGAATTAAATAAATACACACTCAAATCAAGGATCACCAATCTGTACAGAAGCCAGGGCACCGGGGTTAACTGAGGAGTCTCAAGTCCAAGGTGCTCTCCTGAACCCCACGTCAGGAATTCTACGTTTCAGGAGAACTCACCGTGCAAGCCTGCGCTGCTAGCCTGCGCCTTTGTACGTGTGCATTTACGTGTGGGTAGATTACCTCTCTGACTTCCTTGCAAGCCCAGAAATATAAATTGTTTTACGCAAAATCTAGTTGTTTTGTAACAGGTTGAAGGCCAAGGTAATCTACTCTACTACATCATCGGAGGCAGAATTTCAAAAAGTTTTTCAAAACCTCATAATATTTAGAAAAAGCAAGCCAGCCAAGTGATAATGAGCTTATTTCATAAGAAAATTTTCACCCTTGGGTAATTTTACTCCATAAAATCTCGAGTGATCTGAATAAGAACAAACTTACTTCATATTTTCTGAAATTATGGATAACCCTAATCAGGAAGAAGGTCAATATGAAAATAAAAATAAACTTTCTTTGTCCTCTAGTTTAAATAAAAAATTACTGCATCTGTTTCTTATTTAAGAAACAAACTTGAAAGGTCATTTTTCTCGTACTTTCTCATGAAACACTACATAACTTTCCTGACGTTGTATCAAGTCCAAGATACGGACACAACATGTATTCTCCTAAAATATATCCCTAGCACCTGATACACAGTAATATTTGATGAGAATTTGCTGAATAAAAAGACGGTATTTCCCACCCTATCTAATACTGTCTGATCATCGGATCCCAGGCAGAAAAATGAAGGTTTTATTCTCAGAGCTTTATCCTTGGATGAATACACAGTAATGGTTTCCTTGATTTAAATAAGGTTTCATTCCTAACTCTAGTTTTCACAGTGAATCTAAAGTAGCTGGAAAATCAAATTCCAACATACTAGTGGAATTCAATATTTATTTATTCTTGAGAGTGAGCGCCACACAGGGGGGAGCAGCAGGGAGAGACAATCCTAAGCAGGTTCCGCACTGACAGCGCAGAGCCTGACACGGGGCTTGATCTCATGAACCATGAGATCATGACATGAGCCAAAATCAAAAATCGGACACTTAACTGACTGAGCCACTCAGTGGGATTATTTTTAAATGTTATTCCTAAGCAATAGCCCTGGTAATTCTGATTTAGTTGGACTATCATAATTCTTAGGGAATTAGTATTTTTAAAAATAATCCAGGTGAGTCAACAGCCAGATTTGCAAACCACACCCCCACCCTCTGGTAGACGTGTTTAGACAAGAAGCTGCTAGTACATTCTCCGTGTTTACATCACGTAATGTGCAACACTGTTCCTTTAGTAAATGCCTCTCACCATAATTTTCTAGTGAGTGTGTCTCAGACTCCCGCATGTAAGAAGGGGGTAAAGATAACCACTAAGCCTTTCTGGGCAGAAGGGGGTTATAATACAACTTGAAAATAACTGATCTAACTTTCAGAAGACAGGTTATAATGAAAGGCAACTAAATGACTTTGACCGTAAGATTTGCCCCGGCGCTACTTGGTCCAAATCAAGGTTCTATTATCAATGATATGCAACTTTCAGATCATTTTCACTTAACCATTTCTTTCTCACTTTTTCCAATTTACGTTAGATTATTTCACTTAAGTATTTAAGACTTTCCTTGATATAATAAGCTTTGGTCTTGGGAAGTTCAGTTTTTATAAAATAGTTTCCATCGAACTTACATAAAAACCCAAGAACCTTTCCTCTTATCATTTTAGTAAAAACAGAAAAGATAAATTCCCATGGGTGTTTTATCAACACAATGTAAAAAAAGAAATAGCCTATATTCATATTTCCTTGTTTGCAGAATTATTACAGATATTAAACAAGCACCATTTCAGGGCTCGAGCACACACCACATGCATTTGGAATTCACCAGATGCCCTGAGCTGCAAGAACAGAATATCCGCCCGTGTGGTGTTTCTGAAAGAGCGAAGATGAAAACATGGTACTTTAACGGTAACGTCTAGCAACACCATATGAGGCCCAGAGAGAAAAGCATGTCAGAGACGAGGCCAACGCACTGACATCGGTTTGTACAAAGCGAACACCGACTCACTCACTCGCCAAACACTTAATAATAATCACAAACTAGATCCCTGTCCTCGCGGAGACACTGTTTTCCTGTTCCTGGAGGAGAAGAGGTACGGACAGTGAGGGGCAAAAACCAAGCAAAGCAAACATGAGCCCAGATAAACTGTCCAATATAAGCTCAAGTTCGGTTCAGATGCTTGACAGCCATAGAATTGAAGGGACCTTATGCTTTGAACCTCTGCTCCCTCATTTACAGGTGGAAACCATAGAACCTCCCACCCAGGGCTGCAAAAGCATAAAGCAAAAGACCGTCATAGTCTCATCCAGGTTTTAAAGTCGGCGAGAGAATAAAGCTGAAAACTCGAGCCTCGCAAGTGCGGGACAGGCCATCAGGATATCCTCTGCCTCGTGACCTTTCCTGCCCCCCGACTTCTGTCCTGTGCCCTAACTCGGGCCCAGCAAACACCAGGAACGGCCCGTCAACACGGGCTAGCTCCGCATGACTGCAAAGGCCTGTTAATCGCCCAGCACCAACAGCGCTCGGTCTACCACGGATCCGCAATTTCTTTCAGAAAACGCTGCACCCACTGTTCTTTCTGGCACAGAGGACACCTCCGTGTGGGTAAACATGGGCACTGGAGACTCTGAGCTGCGATGTGACTCAGAAAGTCCATTTCTGGACGTGAAGGAGGTGTGGGAATAGTTCAACCAGATTTACTCTCTTTAGATTTCCTTTTTTCCTATGTGCATAAGAGTTACATATGACCCAAATCTGTATCTAATTAAGTACAAAGAGCTGTTTCAATAGATAAAAAAACAAAAATCTAAAGTATAGTTTAACTGATAGCACTTTTTGCTAGTGTTTTGAAGGTATATAAAATACCAGGGTAGGCTTGACAGTCGACAGAACTTTAGATTCAACGAAACATGGTGTTCGCGGTCCCCACACACAGTGCCTGGCACACGGAAGGAGCCTAAACAAGTATCTATGGAAAGAAATTAATGCATTCCGAAAAATGGAATGCAGTGTCTGGCCCTGAATGCCCTCCGAGAAAAGACGTTCTGCAGAGAACATCATCCTGGGCAGTGGTGGGGATCCTCGCTGCACCCAGAGCAGCTCTTCAGTCCCCACAGCCGGCCACGCTCGAAACCATTCAATGCACAATTCTTCTTCAAAGAAGTCAACATAGTAACAATAAACGCTAGTGTTTTTTTAATAGTTTATTTTCAAATTGGTTTACATATAACACCCAGCATTCATCCCAACACGTGCCCTCTTTAATGCCCGTCACCCCCTCTCCCTCCTCCCTTACCCCCCTCACCCTCAGTTTTTTCTTAGTCTTTGAGAGTCTCTTAAGTTTTATCTCCCTCCTTCTCTGTGTCTGTTTTTTCTTTCCCCTCTTCCCCTCCCCCCTGGTTTTTGCTTAGTCTCTCAAAATCCACCTATGCGTGGAAACATATGGTATCTGTCTTTTTCTGACTGACTTATTTCACTTAACATAATACCCTCCAGTTCCATCCATGTTGCTACACATGGCCAGATTTCATTTTTTCTCATTGCCACGTAGTAGTCCATTGTATATAAGTACCATAACTTCTTTATCCATTCGTCAGTTGATGGGCACTTGGTCTCTTTCCATGATTTGGCTATTGTCGAAAGTGCTGCTATGAACATCGGGGTACACGTGCCCCTATGCATCAGCATTCCTGTGTCTCCTGGGTAGATTCCTAGCAGTGCTATTGCTGGGTCATAGGGTAGCTCTGTTTTCATTTTTAATAAATACTAGTTTTATCTGTAACAGTTTAACTACCTAAAAGAATTTTAGGCGTTATACATCATGTCATTTTCAATTCTTATTAGAACTCTCAAGATGATTTTGTTGGTAATTCACACAAAGAAAATTCGTCCCAGTTTTGTGTGAAGGTTTTGTGCGGCAGACCAGAGGTACCGGAATTCGGAGATGAAATCTGCCTTGAATAGGCAATCAGTCTTAACCTGGATATCCACACTGTCACTGATTTCTGGTAATACACACTTTTAGATGAATACCATGCAAAATGCTTTTAAAAATCATGCTGACCCTGTGCTGAAATCCTCACTTTCACACCTGACATTGGAGGTGAGTTTTTCCAGCACAGCCTGCGTGGCCGCATGAAAGCAACTTCACCCACAGGACAGACAGCAATGAAGACAAAAAGAATGCTTCCTCTCTTGGAATCTTTGAAGAGCCATCATCGGTTTGTGGACAGTCTAGCAAAATTAGCAAGTAAACTACAGATTATGGAGTTTTTGTATTTTCCTAATTTTTCTTTGGTGACAAAGATTGGCTGTGCGTTTTACAACCTAATTTCCCGGTTTCTCTGCAAAAGTGATAAAACGAGTCTTCTACTTCCTTTCTTTCTTCCTCTTTCTGTCAACTACTAGGTGTGTAATCTTTAGCAAGTCATTTAACCTCTCTGCTTTGGTGCCTTCTTCTTTCTTATCAGTAAAATGGGGATTGTAACAGTGCATACCTCATAGGCTTGTTAAAGAAGTATTAAATAAGGTAGCCCGTATGAAGCACTTAGAAGAGAGCCTAGCACATGGAAGCCCCTCATACATTTTTATTATTTTAATTTTCATTGATTTTATTACTACTGCACATAATCATGTAAGGTCAACAGAGATAAATGAAAAAATAGATTAATAAATTAGTGAAAGAAGAAGCGGAATATAAAGCTTGATCTCCAAAGATGATTTCAACAGAAAGGCAAGGCAGAGGTGAAACGCCCTACTGCTCATCGTGACCGTCCTTCCCACCTCCTCCCTCGCCCGGAGCACAGCCTGACGCAACGAGCGCAGGACAGCAATCTTGCTTCCGTGGACCAGAGCCCACCTGTGCTTGAGAAGACGGAAAAGCAGCACACGCCACCACGTACCCGGCTGTGCGGGGCGCTGAGCAACCTCGCAGCCTTCTGCCCGCGTGGGCCAGCCGGCACTCTCGGAGACGCACTGCTGTTGGTCCCAGTGACAGCGACTTACCGGCTGTGGAACTGCCTGAACACTGCTTGACATGTCTACATGTCAGCATGGTCTTTTATGAAAGGGACATTAAAAACAGCCAGGTGGCTGCTCTGAAAAGCAAAGTATATTTGCGGGACAGCTGGAAAAGGGCCTGCAATGAGGTAGGTATTCAAAACTGTCAGTTTCCCCCAAATATATGTAATATTTTCGATTCGTCCTCCGCAGAAGCAGCACTTGCGCTAAAGTATAAACAAGCCTAGTTAACATCGGTTCTCCCCTCGGTCCTGGCTGAGTTACCCCGAATCAGGTAGAGAGCAGTTGCAATCACGTTCGGGTCTCTGTAACACTCGGTCCTACAAGCTTGCTGCTAACAGACATTCTATAAGAAATATGAGCCCATCACTTCCCATGGCTGAAGAGTCTCGAACAGCACACCAATTCTAGACGCCAAGGTTTAGGAGGAATTTGGCATTTGGATGAGCGCTTCTCCGATACTGAATGCAGCAGAAGGCTCCTAAACAAAGAGCAATCACGAGTGGTAATTTTATCCAACTGGATCCAACGGTATTTAGCATTCTTTACAGGGGAGGGAGGAAAACAAGGATGGGCTCAAGAAAATGTTTTCCTTTTATGATTTACTCCCTAGGAGGCAAAGATGAATTGCCTTACAAAGGTACTTCTTATAACACAAGGAACAAAACTGTCTAGAAAAAAAAATTATGCGACGTCTTCCCAGAGGTAAACATTCTGTTACAGAATAACTGTGGGCCTTTTGGTACATCTGGCCATAAATAACTCCACAACCTGCAAAGCTGACCCCCTGACAAAACGTTCACAATAATAATTTGTTATCAGCGGGTGCTGATTACTTCAAACCAGAGGACGTTAGGAAACAAAACGGGGAGTTTCTGTCCTGCAAAACAGATCTCCAAAGCGGTCAAATACAGAAGAACCACCATAAATCCAAGACCTGGGGCAGATGTCCATCCCGAAATGCAGGGAAGCATATCCAAAGGTGTTTTTTCCATTTGCTTTTCCCCTGCTAGCAGCTTCCAGACTGCAAACCCTTAACCGAAGTCCAGGTCTTCCTTTATGGTGACAGCGCTGTTTTCTAAAAGGTCATAATAGACACTAGGAGTCTCTCTGATGTCCTAACTACTACATCTGAATCTTTTTTTTAAGATCCGTATTTAAGGAGACCCTATCAGCAACGAAACAACAACTTTGTTTATACGACATTACATTAATAGAGAATAAACGACGCCTTTACGTAAAACAATAGTTTTCAAACTACACATGATATAACAGCAATCAAGATACATTATGAGTGCATTCGCATTGTGTATATTTTTATTTTAAAACTTATGCATTCAAGTATCTTGTTGGTTCATTTGTATCTTAGTTCATTTTAAATATTTCCTCTTGTCTTTAATGTTCTGCAGGTTCAATGGAGTATGTTTAAATGGGTTTAGTTCTGTGTATTGCACTAATATTGTTGTACTTCATAAACATGAATTCAACATTTCTGGAAAATTACCACCCCTTACCTATTCAAATGTCGCCTCTTCCATGTTGTCTGTACTCTCTCCTCTGAGACTGCTACCTGCTTGCTCCATAACTCAACAATGTTTATATTTATCAGTTACTTCTGTCTCTGGACCCTGGGTATTATCATCAATTATGCTATGGATAATCTGCATTTTTAAGCCTTTCAAAACTATATATTTTTTAAGTACTTTGTCAAATTGGTTTCCATACAACACCCAGTCTCATCCCAACAAACGCCCTCCTCTGTGCCCGTCCACCCACTCTCCCCCCTCCCACACCTCCCTCACCCCTCAGTTTGTTCTTAATCTTTGAGAGAGTCTTATGTTTTGTCTCCCTCCCTCTCTGTGACTTTTTTTCCCCTTCTTCCTCTCCCCATGGTTTTCTGCTAGGTCTCTCAAAATCCACCTATGCGTGGAAACATATGGTATCTGTCTTTCTCTGCCTGACTTATTTCACTCAGCATAACATCCTTCAGTTCCATCCATGTTGCCACACATGGCCAGATTTCATTCTTCCTCATTGCCGCACAGTATTCCATTGTGTATATATACCACATCTTCTTTATCCATTCATCAGTTGATAGACACTTAGTCTCTTTCCATGATTTTGCTATTTCAAAACTATTTTTTATTTATAGGCTGTCCATTTGTTTTTAAAAAATAAGTCTTTTATTTTCTCAAGGTGTGATTTCTTCTTATATGTTGTCAACATTTCATATACACCGAGTTTACCTGTCTCTCATGTTGTTATGTTACGTCAAGTTTTTAAGTTTAAACACTGCTGTCGCGTCCCACGCTGGCACTGCCTCGAGGACTTTACCATCTGCCTACACTCCCTCTCGGTCGGTTGTTTCCGGGCACGTTTGGTCATGTAGTTCAGTGGGCACTTCCTCAGCAGGAAGTCCTTGGCAGTCCACATGGCTGCTTCCAGGCTTTCAGAATGGTTTTGTGATTTACTCTTCGAGGAGCCCCAGGGCTATTTTTCTACTTGAAGACTTCCAGGTCAGCAGGTGGTATGCAGAACAAAAGCAAAAAAACGAAAACTCACCTGACATGCAGCCTCAAGATTCTCAGGGAAGGGTTTCTTCTCCTCTTACTACAGAAGTTTCTTGTTCTCACTGTGCTGCCAGCATTTTTTCCAGCCTACGTTTTCATTACAGTAAAGGTCTGGTCCTAGGGGGAGGCAGACATGTCTCAGTCCCAGCTCTGCGCCTCATCCGCTCGTCTGGGACCGAGGCCTCCGCTTCATCTCTGTCGGATGCAGACGCCAGACTCCAACCTCCGCGTTCACGCAGAACCCCCGGGGCGGACACGGTGTCACTCACACACAGGCTACCCTGGACTTCCAACTTCTTTGCTTCAGGCACATGGTACTAACCCTTTCTCACTGACTGATTGATTGATTGATTGATTGCAAAATTAGTTACTGTTTTGAAATCATGTCAAATTCTTTATCCAGGATTACTAAGTGTTTGTAACCACAAGTGTTTTAGACGACCTCAGTCACTGCACTGCTAGAGCTTTAGCTCAAAAAACACTTCGCTGTTTCACTGTGCGGAACCATTCCATCAGTCAGTCCTTCCGAAACAGAAGTTGAGTAGAACCGTATCTCAAACCCGGAGTAGTCAGAGACCCTTCACATTATTTTTTACGTCCAGGCTTCTTCCCCAAGGACTAGAGAGACAAATTTTTAAGTTCTAAATGAAGTAACTCTCTGAAATACCTCCTGGGATCCTGGAAGGACGGGGACCATTTCTTCCTAATCACCATTACAAACGGATCAAAATTATGGGTATTGATTGATTTCTGACTAATATTTGGGAAAAAAAAGAAACTGAATCTTTTTCTTCTCAACACCATTTTGAATGTCACCACTTACACTATTAAGCCCTGAAAATATGTAACTGCTCTCGAACAAGATGATTTGCCATAATTCTCAGAAATACAAGCCTCATGGTATAAATAATGTAACATAAAGGTCTTTCTACGTATATAAACTATGAAACAGAATATTTAGCAAAAGTCATAGAATTTATCCCACAGAAATGACAACTTGCAATAATTTGTTATCTTATAAAGGAAAATACTCACTAATCTGAGAAAATGGTGATGCCATCTACACTGCACTTTCACACATAATACACCTCCCACTCGAGGAAAAGATAAGAAATTGTTTAAATCAAAGACAGAAGCGTAAGGAAGGGCTTATTTGTGTTCTCTACCGGAAAGAAGTGATCTTCTTCAGCTCCGTCTCACACGCAATAGGTGGGAAGTACTGTTGTTGATTGGTTTAAAATTTTTACTTACTACATTATTCAACTGGGAAAAATTAAAAAAAAAAAAAACCTTACCAGAGTAAACAGTGATGAAAAATAACTACAATATAGTTACATAATAGTTATATATAGTATAAAGAATCTTTGGAAATAATAGATTTAGACAAAACCAAGTCTTAATCCAGAATAGGGTTCACTCTTAAACTTATTATAGTGTCTTCAACAAGATACAGGCGGTGTTCATTACGAAGTGAAGCAACTAAAATCTGTGTCACCTATCTGGTGCCCTGGTCTCTGCATGTACTGCACAGAGGGATTCCTGAGCTAAGAGAGAAAAATGCTTATTCTCTAGGTAGTAGGTGCTGTTAAGAAGTAGATAAATCAATAAGTCAGAGGATCACATTCAAATAAAGCATCAGAGAAAGTTTACAAGACAACACGGAATTAGTCTCTCTCACTACTAATTTATAACCACGAGTTTTTAAAATCAAATTATTTTTCTCGCAGACAGAGTAACAAGTGATTATAGAATGATCAGGTGAAAAAACATTTAAATTTTGTCTACAGGACAGTCTAATTTTTAAAAAGCAATGTAGCTTTTTGAAGTTGCTTAATTTAGCCTCAGGCAACATTACTAAACATATAACCCTCAGGCTTAGTAGCTCTCAAGTCTAAGCCAATAAAACAAAATCACTTATCTTTGAAGCATATACTCTAAAAGCAAATTTGGAAACTGATCCAGGATCGGTTTGTTTTTCCTATTTGTTTTTCTTGGCATATATCTCCTCGCTCCTCACAGTGTGGTCCATGGACCAGCAACATCCAGGTCACCTCACAGGCTGTTAGAAACGCAGAATATTGGGCTGCACCGAGGCCCTACTGAGGCACAGTCTGCATTTTAACAAGATTCCCAGGTAATGCATATGTCCAGTAAAGTGTGAGAGATACTGTGCTATAAGACACAGAAATATTTTCTAATTTAATATCAAGTACAAGATTTCTTTTGGGGATGAAGAAAATGTCATGGAGTTCCTGGGGTTTCTTAACAGCTTTGTGGATACATTAACCACGGACATGTACAATGTAAATAAGTGAATTCTATGGTATGTGAAATACATCTTAATTTTTGGAGAAGGAAGACAAGATAATAGTAAATGCTTTCAAACTGTACAGCACTTAGATGAATAGTACCAGTTCCAATTTTTTTTTTACCTTGAGAAAAAACGAGATGGACCGTTTGCCGGGGATCACCATTTACTGAGAAAGCCAACAAATGGCCCCAGGCCTGGACTCTGGGCAAACCTGACCAAGACTGCAAGAGGCACCAGTCCCTCACAAGGGTGTGCCAGGAGCCTGGCAGTGGGGGATGGGGGAGGGGAATGCCCCCACGACCCGCTCCCACCCCCAGCACACACACCCCTCTCAGAGAACCAGCTTCCTCGGGAAACCGCGTGCAGAAGGAATGTGACGCGTCAGGAAGCCACACTACCCAACGGAGCGAAGTGACAGAAGCAGAAACGCTATCTGCCAGGGACAAGTGCGCTCCGGGGTGTGTGGGGGAGGGGGGACTTGGCCCTCACTCCACCGCCCCCCACGCCCGCCAAAAACACTCTAGTTTCTTATGTCAAATCCCCTAGTTGCTCATAACTGAGTGCAAACGACCTCGGCCCCCTCGCCCTGACCGCGAACCGAGCTCCAGCCGCGCACCGCCGCGCCCCGGCACCGCCGAGCGCCCTCCGTGGGAGCCAGGCGCCGCGGGGGATGCCGCGCCCCTCCGGGTCCAGGACCCAGCACCTCCGGACCCCCGAGCGCCCTCCGTGGGAGCCAGGCGCCGCGGGGGCGGGACGGGGGGCTACCGCGCCCCTCGGGGCCCTGGAACCCGGCGCAGGATGTCCCGCGGCGAGCCCACCCCTGCGGGGACACCTTCCAACTTGCGCGCCTCCGGCAGCCTGAGGACCGAGCTGGCCTCGCGCAGGGCAGCGGCGGGCAGCGCGGGGACCCCGCGAGTTCGGGGCATCCCTCCCGCAGACGGAGCCTCGCGGCCTCGAACCTGAGCCTGTCCCCCGCCCAGGTCGTGGCCCGAGATAGGGCGCCCAGGGTCGCGCTCCCCCCGCCGCCCGCGCCCCGCCGCACTCGCGGGCGGGGGTCGTGCCCCCCGCCCGCAGCCCGCACTCCGCGCAGGGGTCGTACCCCCCGCCCCCAGCCCGCACTCCGCGCAGGGGTCGTACCCCCCGCCCCCCGACCTCCGCCCCAGCCCGCACTCACGCGCAGGGCACCCGGCCGGGCGCCGGCCGCAGGGGCTGAGCGCCGCCGTCGTCCCCGGGCTCCGAGTCCAGGAGCAGGTAGTCCCGGCTCTCGTTGCGCCGCGCGCCGGCCCGGGCCGCCCTCCGGGCAGAGCCGTCCCTCCGGGGCGCGAACGCCGGGCTCCGGCTCATGGCCGGCGCGGGACCCGCTGGCCCGGGGGCGCCGCCGGGAGCCGAGCTGGGGCGGGGGCTGCGGGCTGCGCGAGCTGCTCCGGCCGGCCCGGGGGCGAGTCCGCGCTGGGGGCGCCGCAGGGGCCTCGCCCGGAGCCGTCCGCAGGGGGCACCCCGCGGGGAGGGTCCGGGGCGGGGGGCGGAGCGAGCAGGGCGGGCGCGGGCCGCGGGGACCGGCCCCACGAGTTCCCATGCCAACCGGACGCCCGCCCCGGGCTCCGGGCCGCCCCCTCCTTTAAAGGGATCTGAGCCCGGCTCTGCGAGGGCCGAGCGGCCGCGCGCTCCCGCCTCCTG
Organism: Paguma larvata; assembly: GCA_030068075.1. Lineage (NCBI taxonomy): Eukaryota > Metazoa > Chordata > Mammalia > Carnivora > Viverridae > Paguma > Paguma larvata. Next base: position 27,513,986 of record CM057831.1, read on the forward strand.
CACTCGTTCCTCCCTTCTGTCCTTCCCTCCCTCTCGCCCTCCTTTATTCCTGCCTTCCTCCGTTCCTCTCTTCGTCCTTCTTCCCTCCCCTGCCTCACTGATTTGTTCTTTCTTTGTTTCTTGCTTTTTTTTGAATTTTCTCTCCTTCCTACCTTCCTTCCTTTCTCTTTCTTTCTCCGCCACTAAGAGTCTGCTTATTTAGAAAACAGACGTATTGACAACTTTCTAGAAAGTTCCTTTGAGTAAGTTTCTTGTAGAACCAAACAAACTTTTTTTTTTTTTTTTTTTTAGAACGAGAGCCTCTGCTTTCTCCAGATTGTCTTCATTTTCTTAGGGCATTTTCCCTCCCATTCTCAACCCCTGAAGTTACTGTAACCCTTTACTTTAAAATGAACAACATCTGTGTTCCCAACATCAGATGTGCCCAGTTCCCGAGCAAACCAACAAAAATAGGTAGACATTATCCGATGATGTGATAAAGAGGCCAACCACCTGCTTCCTTCAGAGAAACCTTTCCTTCCAGCACTGCAAATGCTGAAATTACTTCTCGGCCAGATGTTTCCCACATTTCTATACTGTCTTTAATTTTAAGACTTAGTTTTAAATTCTGATTTAATCTTCACAGATGTGAGAACTTAAAACTTCTCAGCAAGGATGAATCGATATCTGTACTAGCTCAAGCAGTAGTCGATTAGGAATCCATTGACTCATTCAGTCAACAAACATTTAATCAACGCCCACCGTGTGTCCCGCACCATTTAGGATTCAGAGAGGAAAATTTGCCTGGTAAGAGCCCTATCTGCCTTCAAACAGCTGTCATGGAAGAAAAGGAGACAGAGATGAAACAAGCAAATGAAAAGTATCAGACAAAGGTTGCGATGAAATGAGACAGGCTGATGTGATAGTAACTGGGGACTATTTCAGGTTAGGTGGTTGAAAGAGACCTCTCCCAGGAGGTGCTGGCTAGGCGAAGAGACATAGCATGAAAAGAGCCCAGACGTGAAAAGACCAGAAGCCCGTTACCACTGGACTGAGGAAAGTTCGACTCTCTGAAATTCTGAAGTAAAGATACCTTTGCTTCCCACGGACAGGTGAGCGATGCAATGGATATTGGAAATGTGAGCAAAAGCAAGCAACTTGGTGAAGGGGGAAAGGAATCACAAATTCAGAGTATTCGACTTTGTCCGAACACCAGGAACTAGAGCTCAGAGAGGCTGGGAACCAGGGTCTCTGGAGGGCCTCAGTCGGTGTTTGGTGCAGGTATGTGGGATACATGGATGGATGGATGGATGGACGGACAAAGTGTAGACCAAAAAAATAAAACATTCTTGATCACTAAAAGCACATTTACCCAGAAAAACTAACCTAGGTCATTCTGAAATGTGTTGTTCCTGATTTAAAAATCTCCTATTTTGATCTCTCAACATCTGGAGCCATGATTTAAAATTTTTATTGTTTTCTGGTAATTATACATAGCAATAAGAGACTCTGCTTGAAATGTGTTTGTTTATGGCAAATACTATCTGTAAGAATTCAACAGCTTTGATGCTTGAATGAATTAGTTAATAAATGTTTAATTTAAATAGCGCCAAGGTAGTCTGTTTAGAAACATTAGGGGGGAAACAATTTAGTGGGGGAAGTAATATTCACAGGTTTTCAACCTGACTCAAAGTCTATGAGTCAAAGCGAAGTTGGAGAAGACTGAGGGTGTTAGTTGAAGTGTTAGTCTTCAACTTAAAAAACAAAAATTGAGGCAGAATTACTCTGTGGTTGTTATAGTTTGTTGAGCTGTTTGTGCTTTTTCTCATCACACTGTTTTTCATTCTCAGGTAGCAACCTTCACACTAGAAAAATTATTACACTAAACTTATCATGTGACATCAATTTATCATTTTGCAACACAGACATGCTTTTCCCTATTATTTGACATACAATCGCTACTGGACCCGTACTGCATTGGGAGATTCCGAAGGACTTCATGATGGACTAGAAAAAAGTTCCGATTCCTGGTCTGGAGACCTGGGTTCTTGTTTTAACCATTCCCCTAAGCGAAAGTTTGTGATTTCGGAGAAGACATTTAATTTCTTTCTGCCTCATTTATTTAATAGCAAATGGATATATAAATACTGAGGGCTCATCTATCTCTTTCTGTGTTGTATGCTTATCTATGAAGTTTTATCTCTTCAATTACATTAAAAAACATTGTGGAACAAGAAGACAAGACAACTTCTCAGCCAACTAACATGTTTTAATCAAGTACAGTGTTGAGTAGATCTGGACCAGTGAAGAAAGTTCGGTGAATGAAAAAATGATAGTTCTCAAAGTGAAAAACTGTTAGATGAAGGAAGAAATGATAGTTCTCACAGAGTTAAAAAGTATCATGTAATTTTGTGTGTTGATGTAGTATATTGATGGTATTGAGATAAAACACAACGTTCAGTTTTAACTCTAAGATACGGGGATGGAGGTGGGCTTCGTACCTCCGTGGGGCTGGCGGGATGCACTAAGAGAGGACTTTCAACTCATTCCATCCATCCGCACTGTTTGATTGATTATGGATTACTTTTTTAAAAACTGGCATAATTATTATAACAGTATTTTGAAAGTCACTCGGGGCAAAATGAGTAACAAAAAGGTTGCAGCCTGAACCTTTTAGTTCTGAAGGTCTCAGGCCAAAAGCCCAAAGGGAAAGAAAACAAAATTGCCTCTGGCATCAGGGACAAAAGGCTGAGAAAACATGATGAGATGCCTGAAGACTCGAGAAGAAGCAAGAAGGGGTCACGGGAAGACGGGACGGCTGCAGATTAGGGGGTGCTCGTGCTGAGAGGGAGTCGGGACACAGAGCTTTTCGGGGAAATGCAGTTTGGGGTTAATTGGCCAACAGCTACAAAGAATAGCTGAGTCAGCGTTTCATCTGGGTTATTTAAGGTATGGAGACCCTGAGTTCCTAACTTACGTAGAATCCACAGAGGGGAAAAATAAAAACGCCTTACAGGCTTCAAAAGGCCTGATCTTCTGTCAGTGAAGGCCTTGTGTAAATTAACATTTGAGTGAAATAGTTACAGATGCCACATCTCTGAACCCTGTATCTTAATTTTTAAAGTAACAGGATTGTAATAACTACATTTAATGTCTCTGCTGCAGCTAAAACTTTATTATAAACATTAGAAACATATGAAACATTAGCAACCTGGTTTTTTTGCTTTAATTTGAGCTTAACACAGATGTCCAGAATCCTAACATAATTATATGGGCATATTTTTTAAATGTTTATTTATTTTAGAAAGAGAGAGAGAAACTGAGGGAGGGGGTGGACAGAGGATCCAAAGCAGGCTCTAGACTGACAGCCCAATGTGGGGCTTGAACTTACAAACCCGGAGATCATGACCTGAGCTGAAGTCAGAAGCCTAACCGACTGAGCCAGCCACGCGCCCTCTATGGGTATTTCATAAGCACTTGTGATGACCCTGGTTTCAGTTAGAACAAGTCATGTTGGACTAAATTAACTTTCTTTTGGTAGAATTCTTGGAATGCTTTCAGTAAACTATTGAAGAAGAACATCGTGTAATATATTTGGCGCGAACATTTAAAATTATGAACTAGGTGACAGAGGAGTCGTTCATGAACAGTGAGGAGGCTTTTGAGAAGAGTGCTCTATGTGTCAGCATCACCAAGGTTCCGGACATCAAGAAGTATCAGGAATGGACGGAGCCCCTTAACAGGTAGTTGTTTTCCTATCCCTGGAAGTTTTCAAATACAGCCTGGACCTCGATATTCGACATATGCTATAAAGTGAATGAATGCCAAGTGTGGCAAATTAAATAAACGCCAGGATCCTTTAAGAAAAAGTACAAAATTAAGAAATTAATCATCTTCATGGAGCCAAAATTCCTAGCTGATAAAATTCTAATAACTTTTCCTAATGTATGTTTAAAAAAAAACACGTAGTACACTAAGAATAACAGACACAGCATTGCCATGATGAAGAAAACCTATTTCATTTCAAACCAACAGGAAGGTGTGCTAGAGTTGCTCCCATCCACGTAAGGAATAAGAGAAAGATGTTACTGTCCATTCCTGTCACTCCTCAACTAGGAACTGCTACAACAAGACAGATATAATGTGGTGCATAAATAAGAGAAAACGTTCAAAAAAGAATATAAACCTGTTAGTTGACAGATGATATAATTGTCTACTATTAACAAAATTAAGATTTTTAACTGAAAACTATTAAAACTGAGAAGGAAGGAATGTGTTTGGAAAAATGTTAGAGTAAAAGGGTAAACATAGAAAGTTCAGTGGGTTTTCTATATGCTAGCAATAGCCAGTCAAAATACAGTAAAGGCTACAAAATATAAAATAAATAGAAATATATTTAACCAAGAATTATAAAACCCATGTAAAGAAAATTATAAACCTTTAAAAAAAGAGTCAAAGTCTGCATAAATTATATAATACATTTTACTGATAACTTTGATGAGACTAGTATTAAGTTTGTAGATTACTTTGTGCAGGATGTAGTATTTTCAATGTTGTCTTTCCCCTCTATGGAGAGGTTTTCTCTCATTTACTCTAAGAATAAATGTGACAAAGCAAGTAAATTCATTTTTAAAAAGCAGTGAAAGGTACTTGCTCTATAAAACATTAAATGATTTACTAAACACCGCAATAAATAGATTGGCATTCACAAAATAGAAACATGAAAAGAATATAATAGAAAGTTCAGCCAAAGACTTCAGGATATAAAAGATTTTATAGTATGATAAAGAATCTATCTTAACTCATTGGGGGAAATGAATCTATATTGAATGAAGAGAATTTCTATCTCCATCTTTGCCGTAAAATAAATGGGATCCAGGGGTCCCTGGGTGGCTCAGTTGTTGAGTGTCCAAGTCTTGATCTCAGCTCAGGTCATGATCTCAAGGTTCATGAGTTCAAGCCCCACGTCAGGATCTGTGCTGGCAGCTCAGAGCCTGCTTGGGATTCTCTCTCTTTCCCTCTCTCTCTAAAAGTAAATAAATAGACTTAAAAAAAGAATATAAATAAATATGAGATGCATTAAATTTTAAAAACCATAAAACCTCTAGAGAAAGATTCAGGTGAACTTTTTTTTAATGTGTAATCTTCACCAAAGCTTCACCAAAAGCTGAAACAATAAAGAAAAAGATCTACAGAATTGACTAATAAAAGCAAAAAATTACATCTGAGTGTATTAAAGTGTGTGTGTGTGTGTGTGTGTGTGTGTGTGTGTAAAATCTTTGAGAGGTGTGCTAAGGCCACCCACCCAGACCACTGTGTCCCTGGAGGGTGTGCAAAGACAGCACTGAGTTGGAAGTTCCAGCTGTACTGTGGCTCTTGGTTCCTTTGGCAGAATTGTCTCTCAAAGTTCAGAAAATGTCTTCCCATTTATTCTGATCAGCTTCATGGGCCAGTAATCACACACATGCTTCTCTGGGCTGCATTTCTTATCTTGGCCACATTTCATTCCATTCTCTCCTGCCCCCCTCCTTCCTCGCTCTCCTCCCAAGAAAGAGCCCTGCAGTCCTTGGGCTGCAGTGGGGGAGCCCCTCATCCATCTCCTGCCCCCCTAAATCCATCAGGGATTGACACACCCGGGATCTGAGCCGTGGTTGTGTAAGGCACAGTTACACATCTCTGTGGCTTCAGTAATGTCAGTGTCATGGTTCCCTGTTTGGGAACGAGAAGCCACAGCCACCTCACTGCCGAGGAGTCTCTAAACCTGAGGACAGTGGGCTCTCATTATACCTGCAGACTTTCTGATACTCTGCACAGCTCAGTCTTGCCCGTGGGACTGGGACACAGCCAACGGCAGCCAGCACTTGCTAGGATATTTGTATTTGTAAGCCCTCTTTACAGTGAACACCTTGTTGTTGTTTTTTTTATAATTTTTTTAACGTTTATTTATTTTTGAGACATAGACACAGAGCGTGAGCAGGAGGAGGGCAGAAGAGAGGGAGACACAGAATCCGAAGCAGGCTCCAGGCTCTGAGCTGTCAGCACAGAGCTGACGCGGGGCTTGAACTCACAGACTGCGAGATCATGCCCTGAGCCGAAGTCGGCCGCTTAACCAACTGAGCCACCCAGGTGCCCCATGAACGCCTTGTTTTTAACAAAAAATTATGCGTTCCGTATATGGATACAATTTCAAATACAATAGATGGGGCGTTGTCCAAAGTCACAAGTAAATTTTTTATTTTTGAGAAGTAGGGAAGGTTATTGTGACAAGATTTGGTTTTGCTGTGATAGGTATGGTTTGATTTCTTATCTCTTTCTTTCAAAATTTAAATTTGTAAACAATTTCAAATAAAAAGTTATAAAAAAGTTTCTAAAAAGTAGAAAGAACTCACATCTATCTTTCACCCAAATTCACCAGTTTGTTACATTTTTATTTATATTCTGTGTTTGGTACATCATCATCTCTCTACAATACCATTACATTTTTTCTCATCTGCTGGTTAGGAAATTGAAGGTTTCATACCGTTTCACCCCAAAATATCTCAATGTGAATTTCCTAAGAACAAGGATATTCAGATACAACTATCATAACCAGAAATTTTAATATTATATAATTCCCTTATCAATCTGATCTTTGTATATATGTAATTCATCATCAGATAGGCTTCCATACACACCCAGACCTCATCCCAGTAAGTGCCCTCATCAATGCCCATCACCCATTTTTCCCCTCGCCCCCAGCCCCCATCCACCCTCCGTTTGTTCTCTGTATTTTACAGTCTCGTGTGGTCTGCCTCCCACCCTCTCTGTTTGTAACTATTTTTCCCCTTCCCTTTCAATCTTCTGATCTTAATCTGATTTTGCAAATTATTCCAAGAATGTCCTTTTTGGCAGTTTGGTCTGTCTGGCCCAGGATCCAGAGCAGGCACACGTGCTGCATCTATGTGTCACGTCTGTTTAGTCTCCTTCGATCTAGAACAGTTTCTGAGCTTGTCTTCACCGAGGCACTGGCATTTCGAAGGCACAGGTCGTTAATTTCTGTGGAACGTCCCTCAGTTTGGGTTTGTCTGACATTTCTTCATCATTAGATTGAAGTAATACATGTTGGCTAGGAATAGCACAAAAATGATGCTCTGCCCTCCTCAGACGACCGTGTCAGGAAGCCGGTGGTGTAGTCGCGTCCGTTACTGGCGACGCGCGCCTTGATCACTTGGTGAAGGTGGTGTACTCAGGGTTTCCACTGCCAAGTTATTATTTTCCCTTCGTGATTACTAAGTAATTCGCGGACTGTTACTTTGTGTAAATAAATACTTTGTTCCTAACCAAACGTACACCCACCAGTGTTAGCATCTTTGGATAATCTTTGCCTGAATCAATTATTGCTGTAACAGTTACAGAATAGTGATATTTCTAATGTCGTCATTCCTTCTATATTCATTTGCTGGCGTTCTACTCTAAGAAAGAGCTCTTCTTTCCCTTCCGTTCACTCGTTCATCTTCCAGGAACTCATGTTGTATTCAAAGTGTTATTATCCATTATTGTCCTATTTATTTTGATGTTCAAATGGTAGGAAATTTGGCCCTTTTGCGTGGGTCTGTTTAAAATCATTACTCCGTATCTGTTTATAAATATTCTCTTCAATCTTCTTTTCTTAAGTAGATGCACAGTATCGTTGTGCAAATCAGGGGTTGGCAAACCAGGACCCACTGGCGAAATCTGAGCCACCATCTATTTATGGAAGTGAAGGTTTATTGGCACAGAGCATGCACATTTGCTTATGCCGTGTTTATGACTGCAACCACACAGTACACCACAGAGCAAAAGAGACAGTAGGGACCAGAGAGTACTATCTGGCCCTTTAAAAACTAATTGACTACCCTTGACGAAAATTAATCGTGATTTGTTCAAGCAGTATACAATGTATTGAAATGGAGATTTTATCTAATATTTGTTATTATCAATAATGCTATGATGAATAAACTTACACACGTGTGTTTTCATACATATATCTTTAGGATAAATCTTCAGGTATATCTTTAGGATAAATTCCTAGAAATAGAATTGATAGATCAAAAGCAAACCCAGAGTCTCTTGAATCTGAAAACCCGTGTCTCAGTACGCTTGGGTAAAATTTAGATTATGTGTTCAAACGCTTTTCTGAGCCACCCTCTCCTCTCCTGCCTTGACTCCAGATGCATGTAAGTTATTCTACTCAGTATTGTCCTGGCAATTTCCTCAAGCTCTGTTCATTTTCTTTCAGTCTCGTTTCTTCTTCTTCAGATTAGAGTTCCTTTATTCTTTTCCTCTGCCATCTGAATTCCGGTGTAGGAGCCACGCAACGACTCTTGAATTTCAGATGCTGGCCACCACCCCCCCCAGCACATGTCTATCAGTATCTCCCTTCGCGACTCTGTGGGGCGCAGGAGCGGCCCCTTTGAAACCCTGGCTCGCTCCCTCCACATCTGGGCCGTTACTGCTTATTATCTTTCCCTTAAAACTGGGGGACATTTTTCCTGGTTCTTTACTTGTTCATTAATTTGGGATTGTATTCTGGGAAGATCCTGGAATATGATGTTTTGCAGACGCTGGAAAAGTCTGATATTTTTTGCCTTGAAAGCCATTTATTTGACTGAAATTAAATTGCAGATGTTTCTCCTGTTTGGCAGCTCAAATCTCAGTTCAGTTCTTTCGCAGTTAGTCGTCCCTTTGTGTTGGGTCCCTCTGTGCACACCGCAGGGTCACCAAAGACTTGGTCAGAGTTTGCTCACAAAATTTGAGAAAAGCCCCCCCTCGCACCCCCCCCCCCCCCAGGCTCCACGCTCCGGAATCTCCCTTGACTCCCCATTGCTGACATGGCCCTGAATTCCGGGCCGTGTTGCACAGGCTGCGAATACTATAGAATGCCAGGGCCTACCCACCGGCCTTCGTGGCCGCTTGGGCCTGTCCTCAAGTAAAAGTTGTCAAAGGGAAAAACTTACTCCATGTGTGCCTCTTCTTCCAAGTTTTCTCTCAAGAAATCCTGGCTACATTATTCATTCAGTCTCAGCGCCCTTGAGTGTTTTTTGTTATCTTGTCCAGAGGTAATAGTTGTTACAGATGGCAAGTTTGAGGCTTACAGATTTTTTATAATTAAAAAAAAATGTTCTTAAGATATATTCATTTTTCAGAGACAGAGAGAGACAGAGCGTGAGAGGGGGATGGGCAGAGAGAGGGAGACACAGAAACCCAAGCAGGCTCCGGACCCTGCAGTGTCAGCACAGAGCCCGACGTGGGGCTCGAACTCAGGGACCACGAGATGATGACCAGAGCCGAAGGCGGACGCAAAACTGACTGAGCCCCTCAGGCGCGCTGAGGCTTCAGAAATCTGATTTGCGGTATGGAGGCACGCACATCACAGTTGCACTGCTAAACCCAAAGCCAAAGAGACGCCCTTGAAGGAAGCCAGTAGAGAGGGCCACACCGTGCACAGGGAAACAGCAGTGGGATCCCCCGGGACTCCTCCCCCGAGGGCCGGAAGACAGGGGCACCGCTTTTTAAATCCCATGGAGTCTGGTAGGCACCGGGAAAGCTAACCCTTCTTAGGACGCAAAGGACTTTATTTTTAGATCTGTATACCTGGTCCGTTTTGGAGTTTGGTCAGGAGTAAAGGGTGACAGATGGATTCCCTTCTCTCTTCTTCCACACGGCTCTCCACGTACCCAGCAACATTTGTTAAAAACTTCACTTCTGTCCGAGGGATTTTAGAGACCACCTTCGTCATATATTAACTTTCCATGAGTAGTTGAGCCTGTTTCCAGACTCGCTATTCTGTTCCATTAATGTATGTATTTACTCATATGTGAGTTCCAAACTGGTTTAATTGTAGAGGATTTATACTATATTTTAATATATTAGAAAACTAGTCCCCTTTCTTAGCTTTTCCTATCTGTATTTTCCTAGCTATTTTTGTATGCTTATTTTTCCATATAAACTTTGGTATCGACTTTTCTACCTTCAAAAAACAAAACAAAACAAAAAACAAAAAACAAAAATACATTTGCTGGCATTTTTATTGGGTTCATATTAAAAATTTGTAAATTATTTTAAGCAAACCTGACATATTTTTGATTCATAATTATCATATCCAAATACAAGGGATGTCTTTTATATTTGCTCAGATCTATTTATGTCTTGCATATTGTTTTAAAGTTATCTCTCTCTGGCTAAGAACATTCCTAAGTTTAAAAATTTGTATCCCCCTCTTTTAAATATGGTTAATGTTCCACTGTATTATCTAAAGAGTTATTTTGTTGACAAAATTCATTGATTTCTGTGTTCATTTTACATTTGGATACCTTACTGATTTCTTTTTTTGTTTTAGTTTATCACACATGATTTAGAGTTTTCTAAGAATGCCATTATATTTTCTGAACTAAAGATAGCTTTTTAATTTTTTTTTCAAATTCCTATGACTTTAGCTGTTTCCTGTTGCCTAATCCCATCGGTTAATGCCACCAGTGTAGTTTAAAATAGTCGATTATATATATGCCTGTATGTAACTACATGAAAGTGTTGGGGGGAGTGCCTGGGTAGCTCAGTTGATTAAGCATCTGACTTCAGCTCAGGTCATGATCTCGCAGTTCATGGGTCCAAGCCCCGTGTTGGGCTCTGTGCTGACAGCTCAGAGCCTGGAGCCTGCTTCAGATTCTGTGTCTGCCTCTCTCTCTGTCCCTCCCCCACATGCTCGCACATGCGCGTGCTCTCTCTCTGTCTCTCAAAAATAAACATTAAAAAAAAAGCAAACAAGTGTGTGAGTGTGTGTGTGTGTGTGTATGTGTAAGAAAATATCCATCGATTTCTATTTTCTGGAGGTTTTTCAATTTTTTTTTAAAAAAAGGCTTTCTAAGCAACTATGGAGATAATTACATGAGTTTTCTTCTTAGATTTATTAATACGGTCTATTATATGAATGGATATCTTACTACTGGACCATTTTTGCAGTATCAGGATAAATCCCAATTGATCATTATATATTACTTTCTAAATATGGCGCATGATTTTGCTCACTAATATTTTATTTAGGATTTTTGCACCAATGTTCACAAGAGAAACTGATCTAGGACATTCTGTCTGTGCTATAAAAGTAGACGTTTTGAAAAGCATTCAGCATCAACAAAGGGAATGTTTACGTGAGATATTTTTGGTGCTAAAAGAAATTATGTTACTTTATACACAGCAGATATTGGTTAACAAATAAATTAGGTGTTTGGTGATTAGGAAGTCACATTTCAAACATTTTGTATCCTAACATGTTAGTTTATAAAGGCTGCAGATAGTTATGAGTGAGTTCTTTACTGTGTTTTAGTAACATTTTAGAAAACTGGTTGAGAGTTTGGCATTAACACGAATGCATTATAGGGCTTTTTTCCATTTAACATAATGATACATAGGGTCCTTATTAGTGTTTTTGCATATAATGTCATTTTTCCATGGACTTATTACTGATGTTAGGCAGAAATTGCTTGTATAACAATTCTCAGTAATAAGACCTCAACATACATAAAACTCAAAGTAATAGATCTACAGACAGAACTCCACCATCTCAAAGATTTTAACATGTCTCTTTTCATATGTGATATGGGAAATCTTTTCTTACTGAAAGATATAGAAGATACGAACAGAATTGGCCACCCTGACCCAGGTCATCAGATACAACACCACCTTGCAGACAGACGAGCAAACTGGGCCAGATCGTGCCTGTGGCCGTTTGTGAAAGAAATGTGCTGTACGAATGGCTTTCACATTTTAAAACAGTCGTGAAAAACTAAAATTAAGGACAAATGTGCTACGAAGACCAGATGTGACCCACAAAGCCTAGAGTATGTGTTATTTGGTTATTCATAAAAAAAGTTTGTGCTAGACAAACTACAGAATGCACTCCTTACGAGTGCAGGCAGAATATCAGAATATCAAAAAGAAGCTCACAGTGAAAATTAGAAGGGGTGTCTGCTGGCTCAGTCGGTTGTGCATCTGACTCTTGATTTCGGCTCAGGTCATGATCTCATAGTTTGTGAGTTCAAGCCCAGCATGGGAGTCTGCACTGACAGCATGGAGCCTGCGTGGGATTCTCTCTCTCCCTGTCTCCTGTCCCTCCCCCGCCTCCCCTCTGTCAAGAATAAATTTAAAAATGGAAATTCGAGTATGGTTTTAACAAATGATAAAAATGCTGCCGCATCTATTGTGACGAGTTCACCAAACCCAGTTTCATTTTCCTCTTCCTGAGCTCGTGAGAAAACGACCTTTGTCAGATTCTTCTGCAGTTATGCCGGGGCCACGTAACTGGCTATGAGGCACTCCGAACACCGTTGCACATCAACTGGCACTCTTCCGACTGATAGATGAGCTCTATGTGCCCTTGGATTGGGATCAACTTTAAGGACTCGCTTACGGCCATTAGAATAACATATAAGCTCCGAGGCAAGATAGAAGATGCCTCACTATGTCCACTTGTACTTGGAGTGAGTCTGTAAGAAGTCCATATACCTCAAGGCCTCCAGCTGTGAAGAATGGACCGTGGGGAGAGGCTCCCTGGAGGTATTCTGACGGAGAGTCCCAGCGGACAGGCCGATGTGTTAAAATACTCCTGATTCCAGTCCTCTGTCTTGAAGTGACTCCCAGCCATCAAGTCTTACTCAAGACCTGATCCACAGAATGACTGAATGGAATAAAATGGTTATTTCATGCTGCTAAGTTTTGGGGTGCTTAGTTACACAGCAAAAGTAACCAGAACACAAACCAATGGAATAGTGGTAGGAACTATATATGCCACTTCTAGACCTAGCCACGAATCCTTCCTAGCGTTCAGTCTCTTCCACTGTGACTCTGTCCATGATGCTTGGTGTCGCCATAAGACAGAAGGAGCCCGGATCCATGAGTGACCTGCCGGAGGAGCAGGTCAGTGAGACCCACCATAGACTCACACACGAGTGAAAAAACCCTTTAGTGTGCTGAGCCACTGATAACAGATTAATAGCCCATCCTATCGTACAAACACAAATACATTCTGCAATTTGAGCGATGACACTAGGGCAGAATTTATGGAACCTATCTCTAAATCCATCAGTTACAATGAGCAGAGTGGTGAAAATTAGCGACTTAAGGCATCCACGTCAAGATGTAATAAAAACAAATGCAAAGTAAACCCAAAGAATGTAGAAGAAAAGAAGTAATAGCAGAAAACAAAGGAATAAAATTCAATTATGAAAAAAATACAATTAAAAAATCCAGTTTTTCTAAATCAATGAAATTGGTAAGACTTAAAAAGAAGAGAAAAGGTGAAAGAAAGCAATTTCTGGAATTGCAAATGGAGATATCGCGGCACATCTTGAGGCAGGCGTCGGGCTGGTCAGAGGACCCAGGGGGGTGGGGTCCTGCAGGACCAGCCAAGACGGTGCCTGGCGACATGCAGGACGGAAATCAAACATGAGCCAGCAGGAGGTGAGGACACAGAAGAGAGCAGGTACGGACGGGCCACGGAGGAGACGCAGAAAGGAACGGAGCACGAGTCTCGTCTTCGTTCAGGTCAGGGCCTTTTCCTGACGACGGTCTGGCACACATGTCCTCAGGCATCCGGGACCCGGTCAGAAGGAGGACAGGGTCCAGGTGTCCATTCCGTCACTGAGTCCCGGAAGCCGGGGGTCTTGGCATCGAGCTGTCTAGCTCTGGCGGTCTGGAACACGCATGAGATGGCTCCGTCTCATCATTCTCACCTGGTCTTCCTCAGACATCACTCTCCTATAGAATCGTTAATTCCTTGTCCCTCACGAGGAGGACACGCACTGTCGAGGCATAAGCAGAGTAGCGGTGCAGTGCCAGCAAGGATAGAAGCTGGACTAGGAGCAAAGGGAAAAAAAAACCCTTTCTCACAGGGGGTCCCTTTGGTTCTGCTGTCTCAGTGTTACAGGTATTAAGAAATTATGAGAAAATATTAGAAACAAGGTTATGCCTGTGTGAAAGCTGAAAAAAAATCCTGGAAAAGGGCATCTCATCAAAACTAACCCGAGAAGAAACGGGAACTCTTACCAGTCCTACATTACAAAGAACTGAATCAGCATTTAAAACTGTCTCATGAAGGGGCACCTGGGTGGCTCAGTTGGTTAAGTGGCCGACTTCAGCTCAGGTCATGATCTCACGGTCTGTGAGTTCAAGCCCCGCGTCAGGCTATGTGCTGACAGATCAGAGCCTGGAGCCTGCTTCAGATTCTGTATCTCCCTCTCTTTCTCTGCCCTTCCCCTGCTCACGCTCTGTCTCTATGTCTCTCAAAAATAAATGTTAAAAAAAAAAATTAAAAAGAAAAAACTGTCTCATGAAGAAAATGGTGCCAAATGACTTCACTGGAAAATCCTACCAAGCATTTTGAGGAAGCAGTGAATCCGATCTTGAGCCAGCTCATTCACAGAAAGTAAAAGAGGGTATGTTTTCCAGCTACATTTATAGGCCCAAGCTAGTCTTAGTATCAGAACAACCTGGATGATGTAAGACCGAAAACTACGTGTCAGTCTCCCTCATCGCTGTGTGCTCGCGGAGCTCCGCAAGTCCACCCGACGCCCAGACACATGCGAGCGAGCCGAAGACACATATACCTAAGGATCGTGTACATTGTGAGCAAAGGGACTTTATGCTAGGAATGAAAGGGGGATTTAATATTTAAACATCAAACAAACTATTTACTGCATTAATGATTTAAAGAAGAAAACTCAAAAGATCTCTTGTCTCTTAATTCCTGGTTTTGGTTTTTATTCTAAGTGAATCATTCGGGATGTGGGTAAAGATTTCCTAAGATCGTCCCAATTTTTGGCCTGCTTCTCTGGCTGTGTATACCACTTACTTTGCAGTGCCTCCCAGTGAAGAGGCGGGGTTGATTTCCTAACCTTTTAACCCTGAGGTTGGCTGGGAGGACTTCCTTCGGTGGCATTAGCAGATGTGGTGCTGCTTTCCACTTCCTCTCCTCGGTTCCCCAACCATCCATGCTTCTGCCCCAGGGCCTTTGTCCTTCCTGCCCCCTCCCCCTGGAAAGATCCTCCCTGTAGGTATCTTCACAGCTCACTTCTTGGCTTCACTTCATCAGAAAAGCCTTCTCGGAATAGTTAAAATAGTGTATCTGTGAAAGAGAAATTCAAGACATCTGTCTCTCTTTTCCCAGTTTTCTTTACAGCGTGGAACTGGCTGTCTCCCGACTGGATTATGGGATCCATGGGTGCAGGGACACATCATGGGTGTTCTGTCTTACCGCTGCATCTCTTCTCTAGTGCCCGGAACAGTGCCTGGCGTAGAGTTAGTGTTCGAGGGTTATTGCCACCTCAGAAGTATGCCTTGAATCTTACGGATTCAACCACTTGAGTATTTATCAGTTTAGCAAAATACTCTGCACCAGAACCTGACACATGTTGGGATGAGGCTGATGAAGTAAGATGGGAGTCGGAAGCTACTAGAAGATAGAACAGTTACTAAAAATGTGAGTAAGCGTATTTAACCAGAAAGTACATAACCATGGAAAGTACATACTTGTCATTAATCTTTCCAGCTCTCCACCCCACAAGCCGAGAGAATCACAAAGCGGATGTTCGTAAAAAGCTATATGACATATTAGAAAGAACAGACAAGTGTTGGAGAATTTGAAGGAACAACTCAGAAAATACAATGAGGAAGAAATCTAAGGAAAGATCGCCGCAGTGTGCGAAAAGAAAATGCAGAGGCATCTTCACTCCAATAAAATGTATGTTTGCGAAATAAAAAAAACACAGGCACATCTGGACTCAGATGCACAATATAGAGTGATCTATGCAATTCAGAAATTAAAGAAAGGAAAATGTGTAAAATTATTTAATTTTCTTTAGTTAGAACCAAAATTTGAAGATGTTAAGAATGTGTTTGCATAATTGAATATGTTGTTTAGTAAGCAGGCAGATGATAAAGGATTCATGGTTAAAATATAATAACGGTGTGCATTAAAACACAATTGGAGACACAAATAATAGATGCTCAACCAAAGCTGAATTGTGAGTATTACTTTCAAGGAAGTGACTCAGTAAGTACAGCAGGCTCCTTGAGACCACATGGATATTTTCATAGCCTTAATGGAATGACTAGATGTTTGAAGAGGGGGGAAAAACTATGTACAACAGGGTGAATAGCTTGCCTAAGTGAGCCTAAATTAGTCTAAGCTATTTTTAGTCTGTGATTCTGCCCTAGAAGGCCCCTGGGAATTGGAGGGAACTATGGAGAGAGAAAATTTGTTTTTTCCCAGCTTAATGATACCAAGATATTCCTGAAATACATTTGAAAAGGCTTTACATTCCAAAGATAATTCAGTTTCTGTCAGTCACAGAGAAAATAAAAAGGTGGAAAGTTTATTTTTATAACACATTTCATCCAGTGGGTGCTCTCTTTTTGCTGTAGGCAGTGGAGATAGACAGGGGCCTCAGCTCTAAGAGTTCATTAAACAATTTAAGTTAGACCAAAAAAAGTGTGTGTTTTTTTCAGCTTGGGAAAGATTCTTTTTAATTTTATTGGTCTGTATATGTCCGATTATCCCCTCATATCCAAATCCAGACAGTTCTCATTTTTTTTAATGTTTTGAGACTCTCAGTTTCTGGTCCAACACATAAGGGTCTTGGAAGTTATCACTTCAGCCTAATGAGTAAAACACTGAGAAAACTGAAACACTAATTATTCTTCTTACATTCATAAAAGCAGTGAGGTCATAGGGCGAACGTCCAGAGAATAACAACTGGATGGGACAGAAACCTCCCTGGATCCAGTACTGAGATAGGAAAACAAGAACTGTAATTAATAAATTGCTGGAGACACAGTGGGAGTAAGTCTGGGAAATAAAAACTCCAGGGGACTCCATTACTGGGGGGCCCCCTTCTTGTGAATTGAAACTCTACCAGATTCTCACAGTGAATCTCAGAGGAAAATCCCCAGTGCTTTCTGCAGCAGGAGGGAAAGAGAGACCGTTTTAAAATATGCATGCAGAGCACTCTGTGAGACCCTTAATCAAGTCTGCCCTCAGGAGAAGCTAGTTTGCCAGAGTTATGTGCCAGTGTTTTCCCAGACCGTAAGTAACCAAGCACAAGGAAAATGCCCAACTCTAGCTCCTGCTGCCCATCCCACCCTGCGGGGGAAGGGGGAGGCTGAGGAGCTGTGTGAGGTCATGGCCCAGAGGGGTAGGCTCACTGGAAGACAGAACTAATCACGGGACTACAGAACACTTCTCCCCCCACGTCTCACCCCCACATTACTTAAAGCCTGTTTGTAACAGTTCTATTTTTTTATTTATATTTTTGGTTTTTTTTTTAATGTTTATTTATTTTTGAGAGACATAGAGACAGAGCGTGAGCAGGGGAGGGGCAGAGAGAGAGGGAGACACAGAATCCGAAGCAGGCTCCAGGCTCTGAGACACCAGCACAGAGCCTGACGCAGGGCTCAAACTCACAGACCGTGAGATCATGACCTGAGCTGAAGTCGGAGGCCTAACCAAGGCCACCTAGGCGCCCCTGTAACAGTTCTATTTACCTGGTAGATGTCCAGCTAACAGCTTAAAAAAATGCAAGATATATTAAAAGACAAAAAACAACACAAAACCAAAGTTTGAAGGGATGGAGCAAGCACCAGAACGAGACTCAGACATGGCAGAGATTTGGGAATTATCAGACGAGGAATTTAAAAGCTATGATTAATATACTAAGGGCACTAATGGATAAAGTAGACAGAATACAAAAACATATGACAGTGTACAAAGAGAAATGGAAATTAAGAAAGAATCAAAAAGAAATGCTAAAGACAAAATCACTATAACAAAAATAAAGATTGGCTTTGGTGGGCTTATTATTAACCTGGGAGCAGCCGGCAAAGGACTCTCTGCTTGAGAATGTCTCAACAGAAACCTCCAAAACAAAAATTCAGACCGGATAAATTGGAACAGAATATCTAAGAATTATCCTACACTTCTGCAGAACGGGAATACCAAAAGGAGAAGACAGAGACAAAGGGAAAGAAGACATTTAAAAATTAATGACACATAATTTCCCCACATTAATGTCAGATACCAAACCACAGATTCAGAAAATCAGAGGACACCCGAACAAGATAAATGCCTCCAGAACTACACCTGGGCATCTAATTTTCAAATTACAGAAAATTCAAGGTAAAAAATACTGCAAGAAGCCAGAGTGGGAAAAATACCCTACCTGTGGAGGAGCGAAGGTAAAAATTACATCTAGCTTCTCCAATATCCTGCCAGCAAGAAGAGTGGAGTGAAATCTTAAGTGGTGAAAGAAGAAAACTACCAAACTAGAATTTTGTACCCTGTGTAATTATCCTTCAAAAGTGAAGGAGAATAAAGAATTTCTCAAACAGAAACTGAGAACTGAGTGAATTTGTTGCCAGTAGACTTGCCTTGCAAGAAATGTTAAAAGAAGTTTTTTTAGGGAGATAGAAAATGATATGGGTCAGAAATTTGGGTCTACATAAAGAAGGGAATAACATTAGAGAAAGAAAAAGTAAAGGTAAAAAAAAAAACCTTTATTTTTCTTATTCTTAATTGATCTAACAGATCTAACAGTTTAATAACAGCAAGTGTATGTGATTATGTACACTCATGTGTAGATACATGCTTATATACGTAAACATGAGCAAAACGAGTGACAGTAATGATACAGGGACAAGAGGGAGAAATTGGGATTATTTTGTTACTCTAAAGTACTCTCAACTGCCCATGAAGTGGTGTGTAATTCGAAAGTGGACTTTTATTAATTATAAATGTGTGTTATAAGCTCTAGGACAACCACTTAAAAAAAGGGTAAAAATAAGTATAACTCAGCAATATTACGGCGTGCAATTAACGATTTATGAAGAGGATAGATCACATATTGCTCCTCCAAAATGAAATAAAATTAAAATTAAAGAAATAGAAGTAATATGCTAAGAGAGGGGAGAAAATAGAATCATATAAAATGCTCAACAACCACAAAAGACAGAAAAACAATGGAAGACAAAACAGGAACAAAAAGCAAGGACGACAAACAAAAACGATAAAATCTGGTAGATATTAATCCATCTATGGGAAAATCACTTTGAACATCCATGGCCTACATGCATGAATTAGACGAGACTGTCAGAGTGGATCAAAAAACAAGATGCAGTTATGTCTTCTGTAAGAAACCTACCTTAAATATAAAGACATATTAGAGAAAGAATAAGTAAAATCTAGATTAAAAATAAAAGGGTGGAGAAAGATGTACAATGCTAACACTAATCGAAAGAAAGCAGGACATGTTGATTTTTGATAGAGCAGATTTCAAAGTAAGGGAAGTTACCAGGAAGAAAGAATAGCATTATGTGGGGCACCTGGGTGGCTCAGTCAGTTAAGCCTCCGACCGCAGCTCAGGTCATGATCTCTCAGTTCAAGAGTTTAAGGCCCAGGTCAGTCTCTGAGCTATTAGCACAGGGCCTGGAGATGCTTCAGATTTTGTGTCTCCCTCTCTCTCTGCCCCTCCCCGGCTTGTTCTCTGTTTCTCTCTCTCTCAAAGAATAAATAAAAAAACAATAAAAAATTTTTAATAAAAAAAAATAAGGGCGTTATATTATGATGAAGAAATCAATTCTCCAAAGAAGACATAATGCTCCTCAACATAGCAAAAGAGCTTTAGAATACTTGAGGTCAAACTTTCTAGATTAAACTAGAAATCAATAGCAGAATGATAGCTAGATAATCCCCAAATACTTGGAGGTTAGACAATATACTTAACGTCACAATTTTTTATTATGCTAAAATAAACAGAACAGAGAGCCTAGAAATAGACCCATACAGTTCCACTTAACTATCTTCGACTGAGGGGCAAAGAAATACAAAGAAGAAAAGAGAATCTTCTCAATGAATGGTGCTGGGACAACTGGACATTCACCAAACAGCAACGACGGAAGAATTTATACACAGACCTTTCACTCTTCATGAAAATTAACTCAAAATGGATCAGGGACCTAAATGTAAAATGCAAATCATAAAATTTACAGAGATTCACATACGGAAAAATCAGAAGGCCTTGGAGGTAGCGATGACTTTGCAGGTAATAACAGCAAAATCACAATCCATGAGAGAAAGAATTGATAAGCTGGACTGAATGAAAATTAAAATTTTCAGCCCTGCAAAAGAAATTATCAAGAGAATGAGAAGCCACAGGCTGGGAGAAAACATTTGTAAAAGACATATCTGAGAAAATACACAATGAACTCTTTCAAAACTTACCAATGAGAAAATAAACAGCCCAGGTAAAAAATGAGTTGAGACCTTAACAGACACCGTGTCCTAGGAGACAAACGGATGGAAAATAAGCACCTGAAAAGATGCTCCACATCACGTGATCAAGGAAATGGAAATTTAAAAAACAAAGAAGTACCAACTACACGCCACCACCACCACCACCACCACCACCACCCCGGGAACGGCCAGAAGAGAGAAAGAACGGGGACAATATGGAACAACACGGGACCTCTCATCCACTGCTGAGTAAAAAGTAAATTGCTTTGAAGGAAGTTGTAGTCTTTTACAAAACTAAACATGCTCTTACCAAACGATCCAGCATTCTCCTTGTTACTTTATTTACCCAAAGAATCTGGATGCTTACTTCCACACAAAACTCTGCGCATGCATCTTTATTCATACTTGCCGAAATGTGGAAACCACCAAGACATCCTTCGGCAGGTGAATGAATAAATAAATCCAAATGAAATAATATTACTCAGTGCTAGAATGAAATGAGTTATCAAGCCATGAAAAGACACGGAGGAAGCTTAAATGCACATTCCCAAGTGAAAGAAGCCAATCTGAAAAGGCTACAGACTGTGTACTTTTGAACCATATGATACTCTAGAAAAGACAAAGCCACGGAGATAGTAAAAATATCAGTGGTTGCCAGTGGCCCGGGTGGAGGGAGGGATGGACAGGCAGAACAGAGGGTTTTTCAGGCATTGGGACTGTTCCGAACAACACGAGGACGGTGTATACCTGTCACCATGCATTTATCCAAACCCATAGAACGCGCGCCAAGAGTGAGCCTCCATGTCATGGACCATGGACCCCGGCTGAAAAGAGTTTGTCAACGCAGGTTCATGGATTATGACAAATGTGGCTCACTCTGGACGGGACACTGCCAACCGGGAGGCTATGCCTGTGTGGGGTTACAGCATATGGGAAATCTTTGTCGATTCCTATCAGTTTTGCTGTGGACCTAAAACTGTTCTATAAGATAAAGCCTATTTTTAGAAAACATTCTGAGTTCTCCCTCATTTCTGTCACTGTCAGAGACGCTGAGACACAAAGGTGAACCATACATATGGTACCAATTCTAAGAAGCTGCTTTTTGTTTGTCTGGAAAAACAAACGCACTGTGATGGCATCCGTAACGGGTAAACAGAACAGCCTGGGGCTGCCTGGGGCAGGGATTGGATCTTTCTCTAACATCAGTGGAGCCATCATAGCATCAGGAGACAGGCCACTAGGAGTTAGGGCAGGTGGCAGGGGTGTCCCTGGAGGAAGGAATAACCTGACTATTAGGGGTCCAGGGACCCTGGAGAGCTCAGTCTGACTGCAGCATAGATTAGAAGTAGGAAGTGGAGAAAGAAGAGACTGCCTGACTTCCAGGGAAATCTAACTTCCCAGGGAGAAGCATCTTCCTGAAAATTCCAGTCTCTTTGAATACTGTCTAAACTCCAAACCTCTTCTGCTAACCTTCTTCCTCATTACCCTCTTCCGTGAAGCCTGATTCGATTTACTTTCTTTTTCTAAAAAGTTAGTAGTCTTTCATAAACTAGGAAAATCAGTTTTCCACAAATATCGACTTGTATTCTTAAGATCTTCCTAGCCCAGAAGCAAAAGAGGAAACATTCCCATGTGTTTATCTGTTTGTCAAGGACACTCGCAAGATAATCAGATGTGAGATAAAGCCACCCGGATTCCTAAACTATTCTGTGGATACTCCCATAGAATGTTTCCTTAATATAGGACAACCATCTCCAGGCAGCTGTGTCCCCCTCACTGTTTAGCAGAGGTTTTGCCTGGGGAGTGGACAGTAGGTCCACAGCCAAGCAGCTGCTGTGATTGAGGCTGGGAATCACACTCTGGAAATCTGGAGGAGGGATTCCTCTCGGAGACAAATCACACTCTGGAAATCTGGAGGATTTGATGAAGAAAGAAGACATTCTCACGGCTGACAGGTAGCCCCTGGGTAGCCTTAACTTCTTTTGCGTTTTTCTCATGGGCCATAAAGATTTTGAAGCACTAGTTAAAAACTACCGTGGCCCCTTCCCACCAAACACACACACCACGTCCCGATTCCCTTGTTAAGCTGGATTTTCCACCCCAGGTGATGATGGAACGGTCCTGACATACGTTCACCTCTATGGAGGCTCACCAGCCAAGGGATCAGCAACGCACGAGTGCCTCCCTAGAACCTTCCTCCTGAGAGTCTTCTCAGGAAGTTCATTCTGTTTCCTATAATATTCTTTCTTTTATAAAACAGACTAAATATGTGTGTTAGAAAATATAAGCAGATAAAACACTAAAGATAAAAATCATAATCTACCACCCCAAACAAACATTGTTGACATTTGATGTATATTCTCCCAAAAATTACCTTTCCATTTATACTTTTCTTTTACAAAAATGGCATACTCTATAGATAGTGTTTGTGTCCTTCTTTTCATCTAACCACAAGTGGCAAATATCCCCACATGTGATTTAAATATTCTTTTAGAATAGCGTATTTAACGTCTGGATACTACTCCATTATATGGCTGTATCGTAATTGTTAAGAAGGATGTCTTATGGTTCCATTAATTTTGTATTGCTTTTGTAAGCCAGAACTTTTCTAAATATTTGAAAACTGGCTGTCTCAGAGGGTTTGAATATTTGAATTGTTTATATTTATCTCTTTGTATTCAATAAACATTTAGAAAATTCCATCTAGGTACCAGGCACTATGTTATGCCTAATGAGAACAAAAAATTAATACATTTAATAAAGTTTCTCATTAGAAGTTATGTAATTACTAAGAAATCTAGCCCTCTTTAATCTTAACTCAACTAGTGCAAAGAAACTTCAGAGACGAACCTTGATGAAGAATTGTCCTAGGTGATTTTAAAGAGTGATTTGGAATTAGTTAGATGAGGAGTGAGATGGGGGTGTTTCAGGCAGAGAAAGCATCCATCCCCATCCCCCAAAGTGAGAGACAGTGTTATTGTCAGGGAGCTAGTCCAGTGTCCCTAAGATACAAAAGTCAGGGCAGGGACAGGGAAGATATGACTGCAGAAACAGGCAGGGTCAAACCATGCCCAGAGACTGAGTCATTACCCTCAAGCGGATGGTGAGTCTTTAGAAAGTTGGGTTTCAGGAATAGCACCCCGGCGGGGTGCCTGGGTGGCACAGTCAGATGATCATCCAACTCTTGATTTTGGCGCAGGTCAGGATCTCACGATTTGTGAGTTCGAGCCCCGCATCAGGCTTGGCCCTGACAGCACGAAGCCTGCTTGGGATTTCTCTCTCCCCCTCTCTCTGCCCCTCCCTGTCTCACATGCACTCACTCTCTCTCTCTCAAAATAAACAAACATAAAAAAAACTTATATTAGAAATAGCATTCTGGTATGACGACAAGAAATGAACCAGAAGGAAACAAGGCCTGAAAACATGAGGACGGATAGGAATACTGACTCGTGTATTCTTTTTTTTTTTTAAGCTGGAAATGTGACCTTTTATTATTTTTTTCATATAACTTATTGTCAAGTTGGCTAACATACAGTGTATACAGTGTGCTCTTTGGTTTTGCGGGTAGATTCCTGTGAGGCATGTATTCTGATTCAATCATTTGAAATAACGCTGCCCGTTGATATACCACGGGATACTGTCCTCCAAGCCAGGACCAGTTCCCTCCACGCACTCTGGGGATGCTCTCTTCATCAGCGAGAAACCACGGGGGTGCGCTAATGCCTGCCCACGTCTTCGCGGTCACTCAGTGCCGTCCTGACGTGAAGGGTCACTGATCTACCCGTAATCCTACTGAAAAGTAAGAATGCACAGTCTATGACAAGGAATAGTAAATTTCTTTTATCCCAGTTTCTCCTCCCACGTTACTTTAACGGAACCGGAAAACTTCTCTGGAAGGTCAGGTCTGCCTGAAGTTTCAAGTAGAAATTGAGTAAAACCCAAATATTGTGAGACGTTTAGGTCTCTGACCACCCGTCTGTTTTCTCACCATTATAATAAGGAAAGAAATCTCACAAGTTATTAACCGAAGGCCTTTTCCATCAGAAGGAACGCAAGTGGAGCCTTAGAAGATGATCATCCAAGTTTTCACTACAAAGGGTGGTATGAACTCACCTGTTCCCTGCCTTCTCTGACCTTCTGCCTTGCTAAGTGGGGCTCCACTGACTGGGGAGGAAGGTAAATATTACTTGTCATAAACTAAGCTTACTTGATAATACTTGAACTTAAGCCACAGCTTTGTTACTTTCCTCTGAAAATTTTTCTTCTAAATTCTCACTGCTACACTGACGAAACTTTGCAATGTTATTAAGCAAATCTGAGGCTGGATCCCAAAGGAACTCATTAGGCTAGAGGTCATTACTCTTACCAAAATCTCTCTCTTTGCCTCTCTAATATCTGATCACTTGAAATACATTTTTCCTTTTTGAACTTAATGAAATTCGATCTTTTCTACATGCAGTCAATAACAACTGCTTAACTTATTATAGAAATTCACTGCTGAGTTTTCAGTTATATATTGCATTAGGTTTTATTGAGATATCTTTTTAAACCGTACATTGGTTTTGTATTCTTTGGAAAAATAAAATCCAAATCCTTACTATGGCTCAAAACCTCACTTTATCTCCTCTAACTTCTTTTTATCCCTTCGACCTCACTTTGTACACCTTCCCTTCGGTTTGCAGACTTTCCTACCAGACATAGCCACACAGGTCTTTCGCGGCCCTCAATCCCTGATGCAGAGCGCCGTCCCTTTCACCCTGGATTTGCTGCAGGCTGACAGGGATGCAGCAGCTCAGGGGACTGTCCATCTGTTGGAGAGTCGTTAAGGGCCTGGCGCTGTCCGAACGGAGCAACGAAGTTTGAGTGACCCAGCTACTGTTTCCTAGGATCTATTCTTACCAAAGAACAAAGTTGAGAGTGACGGGAGATTTCGTATTGTATTATGGCAACATGGTATAGACTTCCTTTGACTTGGTCCAGTAGCCAAGGAGACAGATTTCAATTGCTTTATTTTTTATGCATACAGGAACTGCTTGGTACCATTGTTCCTTTGAAAGAGATGGTGTAACCAGAAGGATTTGGGCATTCATGGTTCACTCAGCACTCAGGGTTTAGCAGTAAGGCCACTGGCTTAGGGCAGAGGAGACCTGAGTTCTTGTCCTGGCTTTGTCACCATTGGTACACACACTTGGCACGTTGAAGACCATAAAATATTTAGGAATCAATGAATGGGCTCTGTGTTTGACTCAGTCTCTTTCATCTTTCTGGGCCTTCTTTCTCTCCACAACGTAATGAAAATGTGGGATCATTTCATTTCTAAGACCCCCGCAACTCTAAAGCAGAGTGATCTAAGCTAAGAATTTTTCCGGAGCTCATTCCTACCCTTCACACTAAATCCCTTTGAGCAAGATGAAATTGATAGTTAAACCAATACTTGTAAAAGTATTTTTATTGTTGGGATGAGCACTGGGTGTTGTATGGAAACTTATTTGACAATAAATTACATTAAAATAAATACATAAATGTATCACCTTAAAAAAAAAGTATCTTTAAAACCTTTACTTCCTCTTACACGGGCACTATAAGAATGGCCTAAGCCACCTGGACAACAGTTTGGAGTTTCCACGTGGCTAATGTAGAACTCTCTCAGAAACTTTTTATTACATTTCTATTTTGTAGTCCTCTAGCTTAGGTTTTTCTTATGCATCGTCTTCACAACTGAATGTTGGCACGATAATCCACACTCTGGTTCAAGATGGAAAAGATTTCAGGGTGTCCCTGACTGGCTCACACGGATGGGTGTTGGTGAGGTCCCTCGTACCAGTGACAGAGCACAGGTGCCAGAGAAGCCACAGTGGTGCCCTCGGGCCACCAGGGGGAGCCTCCCGGGGCAGCTCCGAGCACAACACAAATGTTTCCCAATCCCATCCTGCTTCCTAGGGGGCTTCTCCCTCACTTGCTTCAGGCGCAGTGCTCTAGGCTTCTCGCGGCTCTGCATCACCCCACTGGCTGTAGTCCCTCACTTCCACGCCTCCTGGTTTGACCGGGGTCCTGTTGCTCACCCAAAGGACCCAGAGCTCCAGGAGCATGAAGGGCTTGGCAAAAACCATCTAGGCCTGCTCTCGATCTGATCTACGTGATATCACTCTTGGCCTTTGCTCCAGCTCCTTCTTCGTGGACTTGTTTTTCACACTTGGTGGCTTTCCTGCTGGTGAGGAAATGAACCACCAGGATGTCTCTTACCATCCAATCTTCACCATCAGGCACTTGGATAATATAAAGGACACTCACACTTATTTAAAGAATGATACCATTATGTAAATATCTCAAATTAGACATTGGACAAATCAGTATACTCGACCAGTTATATTAGATCAAGCCACGTCATTCTAAAATATGGATTTAAGATAGAAATTCTGTGCTATGTTTCAATGTATCAATATTCCTTTCTTAGCTTTTGTGTCAGAAGTTCACATATTCACAGATTTTTCGGGAAGACAGTTTAACTTTCAGAAGTGGCTGGGCTCAGGATGTGCTTTGTTTTATGACATTTACAGGTGATATTTACATAACCCTTGTATGTCAGCTCTCTCAAATTTGGTTTGTTTTCTACGGAGTCTTTAGAGCTCTGTGTCTTGTGAACACTTCACCCAGATGGACTCTGTTTAGAATCCAGTGTAACTGAAAAAGTCCAGCAGTCGGATAACCCAGACAGTCTCAACTTCATTCTGTTTTAAGCCCTTAAACATATTTAGGTCTGCTGCTTCTCTCCCTGAAGCAGCAAAAATAAGCAAAGGTGACCTTTACCATCCCACGTAAGCAGAACCGATTCCTTTGAGCCTCCCTTGGAGGATTTATGGACATTCCTCCATTAATCCTAGGATCCTTACTTCCTAGATTTACCTGCTGCCATCTGCCTTGCTTTTCCTTCTCAAATACATGAACTTAATACTTAAAGGGAGACTCTAGATTAATTTTTGTTTCTCTGAAAGGATGTGACATGTACCATAAACAAGTCAGAGCTATAGTGACAACCAACATAGATGTTAGGAAAAATCAGGGGCTCGTTCTCTAAACCTTGGTGAGAGGCCCAATAGCTTCTGCCCCGTAGAGCTGTAGACAAATGAGTAGTGACAGGAGAGAAAGGAGATAAAGAAGGTGACTCAGAATCTTTAATTCTATTTTGTTCATGACTGAGCACTCACAACTTTGAAACAATACTTCAACCGTTTTTCATTGCTGTTCTCATTGTCCTAAGATAAATTTATAATATAGGAGCTACCAATTATTGAGCAGCTGGGACAGATGAGGAACTATGTGAACTAGACATTTTCCCTCCGATAGTTTAAGAAACATGCCTGTCAGACTGCTAAGCAGTAGACCTGAGATTACTGATGGTCTGTGCAAGTCCCAAGTCCCTGATCTGGGTTGTGTGGCTGTTCCATATTTCTCTACCCCAATCCACGTGGTGGGCCAGGCAGGTGCATGTGATAAGAGAGGTTAAAGGAAGAAAATCTTCCTAGTAGTGGGTGAATGACACAAGGGACATTTCATTAGTTTAAGGGGGTGTGGAGAGAGGAGGAGACCAAAGAGGTTAGTTCAGCAGAGTTTATCCTCCCCCCGCCCCCAGCTTCCCCAACTCCTCACTGGGGCTCGGTTTTGGAGCTCGGCCTTAGTTCTGAACACCTGTCAAAGGACTTGTATATTTTAGTATTTCTGATTACTGATCTATGGTAAAAGTTTTAATGATCCCAGTTAGAAGAGAAAAATAATGAATTTTACAGAAAAGTCTCAAATTGATGTAATATCCTATATTCTAAAAGATGTCTATCCTGGTATTCTCAAAATCATTGCATAAAAATGTTTAAAAAGTAAAAATAGTTTCTGGTTTTTATTTTATTTGTTTCTTAAGGCTGCATGGAAACTCTCTGAAAACCTAAAGTTTGTAACCATAATTCTGACCAAAGTAAGGTTGTGCATGAACGGTTCCGGAGGACTAATCTAGCAGGCACGAGCAGATAGGGAAGAACAGAAACACAGGCATTGAGGAGGTAAAGAAACGGGCGCGTGATCCAGCTCGCGGGCAGGAGGACTAGACAGAAGGGGTGCTGCCGAGGAACACCAGCGGGACTCTGCCACGGGGAAGAACCGGACGGAAAGAATCGTTAGAGACATGTAGTGAGGGTATGCCCGGCTGAGAAGCACGGTTAGCCAGCCGCCCGAAGTTAACGTTCAGGGAGACTCCCGCATCGCCGCGAGGAAAGCGGTCCCGAGTGACGCCCAGGAGAGAGCCAGCGGGGTTCCGGCGGGGGCGGCCCGGGGAGCAGCGCGGTCGCAGCTGGCGCGTGAGCATCGCCGTCTGCTCCCAGCTGTGCAGTTTTCTTCGGCCTTCGCAGTGCTCGGAATGTAACTGTGGGGGCTCACTGCAAAAATGTGAAAGCCAAGGTTCAGGGAAGCTAACTTCATGAGACTGAAATTGGTGGGCGCGCAGTTCTGAACACAGGCCAGAGAGCACGGGGATCATGGGCCAGAGGGCACGAGGGGCATGGGTCAAGAGCACGAGGGGCACAGGGTGTGTGACAGAAGCCCTCCTTCGAGTCACACGTGGATAGTTGGTCGGAGAAACAGAAGAGGCAGGAGCACTACCCTCTGGTGGCCCCGTTGGTAAGACTGCTCTGCCGTTGATTAATGACAGCAAAGCGGCAACCAAGCACCGGCCCCACCGTGCGCCAGGCGCTGTGCTGGGACTTGGGCACCAGAATGTAAAGTAGGCGTCCTGCCCCAGAGGAGCCAGAGGGCAGGCAAGATAGACGGCAGAGTCGAGTCACAGAAACTCAAGAGATCCTTGAAGCTCATCACCACCAATTTGCTGGGAGGGGAGAAACGCCGTAGACGTTTCTGCTTCATAATCTGCCCTGTGAGATACCTAGATTTATATTACACACAGGCATCTAAGGAAATTCATTGAAAAATAAAGTTGAGCTTGACGATACAATAAATTATCAAAGCAGCTGCAAAACAATTTCTGCAAATAACCTTTCAGTTTAAAATTATACTTAATCCTGTCCTACATTCTGAGTAAAGTCGGGTATATTTTAATTATTACTACATCATGAAAACCCTTGAGAGAGTGTCCTTTCCATTCATATGTTATTCCCATGAAAGGTGCGGGTTTTTGAAACTAAGACTGCTCAAAGAAAATAAGGTGTTTTGTTTTTTTTTAAGTAGCAGTTTTATTTCCTTACTACTTGGAACAGCAGGTAGATTGTTAAGAACAGCCAAGGCGGGGCTCCTGGTGGCTCAGCTGCTTGAGCGTCCAGCTTTGGATTTCGGCTCAGGTCATGGTCTCCAGACGGTGAGAAGGAGCCCCCATCAAGCCCCAAGTCTGGCTCCATGCTGCACACGGGACTTGCTTGGGACTCCCTCTTCCTCTATCACTCATGCTTTCTCTCTCTCTCTCTCTCTCTCTCTCTCTCTCTCTCTCTCTCTCAAAAAACAAAACAAAACAAAACCAGCCATCATTTAAATTTTAAATACTTAATTTGGCTTTAAACATAATTGGTGCTTGCAAGGCCCTGATTTAGATACTGCACTTGCTCAGCAATCCGCAATGACTCCCTACTACCTATCCCCTTCCATCGAGTTTTCTTACCTGTGATCAGGAGTTACTGGCCAAGACTTCCCCTCCCTAGGACTCACGCACGCCCTTCTGAGGCCCTAGCAGGGGCATTCCTGTCCCCACACACACATCCACAGCCAGGGCTCATGCCAGGGCTGGATATTCTGCCCTGCTGTGCGTGTCGTGCTGCAGGAGCAGGGAGACGAAGCCCGGTCTTCCCAACTACACTGCCCAGGTTCCAAGTAAGCTGGTCACCAGCTGGATTTGGCTGATGGACTCAGAATTCCTCGAAGACTGGGGGTGCGGGAGGAAAGGAGAAACAGACCGTTTCTTTCCCTGTGTCTGCAGCAAGGTTTCCATGTCCAGAAGAATCAGCAGCCTCTCTGTGACTTCAGCCCCTACTCCGTGGACACTGTGACTCCATCTTTCACTGGGTGACCCTGATTTTAACACTCTTCTGTCTTGCCTCCAGCCCGAGAATGATAGGGCATCGAAGTGCTGCCTCCCTTCCCCTGTGGTCTTCACAGAGTTCCTCCCACCCAGGCGAATTGTGAGCATTGTTCTCCCTGTTCCCCAAATTCAAAGCGTTCTGTGAACTTGGTTGGGTGCTTACGGACCCAGTGCTCACAGGAGGGGAGGTTTTCACTGTGTGTCTTCAGGCATCATCTTCTTATTTAACCTTCACAGTAATCCAAAGGGATACGTTTGTACTTTTGTGCCTCATCTCTCTAAGCCTCCAAGTCACACAGTTAGTGACAGAGTCCAGACTGGAACTTAGGTCGAGTTACTTCTCACCACTTGTTGATTCATTTGTTCAACTAGTTCATTAACCTGCAGACTGGGTCTGTGAGCGTCCTTCTCATGTCTCCTCCATGCTGTCACACACAACTGAGAACACTGCGGGTAGAGGCTTAGCACACCAATTAACTGAGTAATTGTGCAGGAAGCATCGGCCATGGGAAACCTGTCTTCTGGGGCTGTGTTCTCCCATCCATGCTCTCTCATCCCACCCCACGCAGGAAGACTCAGGGAAGAGAGAGCCCGAGGGAGTGAGGAGGCACCACCAGGGTAGAAATGGTTAGTCCTGCAAAAGGGTGGCCACCACGGTTCACATCAAGTGACAAGGACTCAAGGTTCTAGAAACAGAGCGAAGGATTTATTTCAGGAGGGTACGGCAGAGACGACCAGACGGTGGAGACATGCCCTGGATGATCTCTTTCTGAGACCGACAGTGGAATATGCCCAAAAGAGCTGACTACAAAGACGCCGAGCTGGGCAGGAATGGGACAGGAATGCAGGCAGGTCCCGGCCAGCTGGCTTGGCTGCAGTACCAGATGCCTGATGGAGCCCACAGACCTGGCGAGGAGAGGGCAGCTCTGTGCAGACTGACCTCCATGGGAGGTCACTCATTCTCACACCAGAGAATTTAATTCCTTCCAGTAGTTGAGCCCTTTGGTCTTCATCAGCTCAGGTGAGGACGGCGCCAGGCCCGGCTAGGCACCACCGCACCACGAGGACAGTTGCATAAGGCAACTGGTTCGTAACTTGGCTTCAGGGCGGGGCTGACAACATCCATGCTACCGGACACTGTGTGATCTCTTAGATTTCCTTTCCTTTTCAAGAAAATTGTAGCACTTTCCCCGGGAATCTCAAACGTCTAGCTTCCATTTACTTTGAACGAAATAGGTTTGCCTAGGGAGATTCCTGGGGATGCTTGGAACTACCTTCCAACTCCTTTCTTTCCAGGGAACATTGTCCAGTATTTCCTCTGTTTGGCCATGCCTCCCCTTCCTGTTCCTTCCCATCAACATAACACATGTGTCCTTTCCCTATTTAAAAGGAAAGAAAGACTTAGAGGAACTGATCTCACAGGGACAAGTAAAGAAAATGTGAAGGTGGAGGCCAACAGAACAAAATCCAGCAGCAAAGTTATTACTTTTCTCGAGCCTTATTAAGACATAACAGGCATATGACATGGTGTAAGCTGTACCATGTGATGACTGGATCCATGTAGGTGTTGCAAAACGTTCACCAGGGCAGGGTTTGTTAACGCATCCTTCCCCACGTGTAATTACCATCTCGTTGTTGTTATCTGTTGAGTTAAGAACATTGAGGCTCTACTCTCCTAGCGACTTCCAAGTATGCAATATGGTTTTGTTAACTATAGTCACCAGGCTAACAACTCCAACCCCAGGAATGTGTTCATCTAATAACCACAAGTTTGTACTATTTCCCCAGCCTGCCCGCCCTGGAAACCACAATTCTACTCCCTATTTCTAAGTATTTGGATATTTTTAGATTCCATACAAAAGTAAGGTCATACAGTATTTGTCTTTCTCTGTCTGACTAGTTTGACTTAGAATAATGCACTGCAGACCCATGCAAACTGTCACAAATGGGCAGAATCCCTTCTTCCTCTTTCCTTCTTCCCCTCTTTCCTCTGAGTATATATCTACCACATCTTCTTTCTACATTGTTCTTCAGTGGACACAGGTTGTTTCTGAATCTTGACTACTGTGAAGAAAGCTGCAGTGAGCGTGGGGGTGCAGACAACTGTTTGAGAGTGATTTTCTTTCCTTCCGACAGATTCACAGAAATGGAACTGCTGGGTTATATGGTAGTTCTATTTTAATTTTTTTGAAGAAACTCCATACCTTTTCCATAGTGGCTGTAACAATGTATATCCCCACCAACAGTACACAAAGGTTTTCTTTTGTCTTCATATGCACCAATTCTTTTTAGCTCTTGTCATTTCAATAATACTCATTCTAACAGATGCGAGTGGGTTTTGATTTGAATTTTCCTGATTACTGCTGTCGAGCACCCTTTCATGTACCTGTTGACCATCTGCATGTCTTACTGTGGGAAAAAAAGTCTATTCAAATCTTTTGTCAAGTCCCCTCCTATTATTGTATTGCTGTTTATTTCTCTTTGGGGTTCTAACAATATTTTCTTTATACAGATGTAGGTGTTCTGATGTTGAGTGCAAAGATATTTACAATCTTGGCGAGAAAAGAGACAGAAGCAGGGTGTTGGCTAGAGAAAGATACACGGAAGAATAGATGGGATAAACCTATGGCTGGATAACACTGGAGCACAGGTAGATTAATAAGACTCGTTTCAAAGAAAGACAGCCTGTCTTTAAGAAAGGAAGTAAAGGAGTAAGAATCAGTGTGATGTAGAGAAGTTTGGTAGAGTAGAGAAGGGTAACAGGAAAACTTCACGACTGGGTTCATGTCTTATTAGCCTCTTACTAGGTTAAATACAGATTACTAAAATATCATTTATGCAGCTCAACAGTCTGTTTTCTCTCAAATCCATTTCCTCCCCATTCCTTCCTATGCCTTGCAGAGTAGATACACTTCCTACGATCTCTTCTTCTGGCCTCATAGTAACTTTGAGTAATTTGTGTCACTGGTAGAGAAGAAGAGAGCGGGAGGAAGGGATGAATTAGGGTATTTCTTTCCTTCCCTTTTCCTCTCTGCTTCTTACGGTGTCTGGCAGCAGTTACATCTTCATCATGGCTCAAGATCCTAAAAAACCGTGTTCTCCGCTTTCAACCAGCAACTCCCATCTTCTTCTGGCACCTTCCAGATAGTTCAGCTTCTAGAGTCCGCCATCATTTTTTCTATTTCTGCTGTTCCTAATGTCTAGATTGCCTCCACACCTCCTGTTGGCTTTTCATCGTTTCTACTTCTCTATAACCAATTTCCTACATTAAATTCATTCTATTGGAAACAGCTGAAGTGATTTCTCTTTTCCCACTTGGATGCTGACTGATAAACCATCCATCCCATCTAAATCATTTCTATGACCACGTGTAAGGGTGATTCTAGTGCCAAAATAGAGTAACCTTAATTAGATGTCTTCTTTCTGAGCAACACACTCAACTATAGCCAAAGCTTTCCAAAATAAAGACCATTAACTATTCTAATTTCCCCCTTTTCAGACTCACTATTGATGACGAATGGTTATGATATTGCACATTGGATTTTTAGATTATTTTTCAATTACTGAATATAATTAACCATGTAAGTGAATTCAAAGTGAATTCAAGCTAATAAAAGAAAGCTGATAAATGAGGGGAGTGCTTTTAAGAGGAAAATGTGTTGAGATTCCATGAGTATATTGAAGATATGGAATGCTGCATAAATAGAGGAATTCACTCGCTCATCCAGATGGTCATCTCCTAACCTGAGATATGCTATGGACGCATGTGCACTGAGGATATTCAGTGTCTACCCACTTCTAGAGTTGGAAAATAGTTGTCAGACTAAAATATCCGCATGAATTTTGAATTTTATGTTATGTTGTAACCTGGGATTCGGTCTGATTCACCCAGCTGTGAGGAGTCATAAGCGGGAACAAGGTCACAAAAAGGGGTGATGGAAACTACTAGAACACTACTATACCAACAGCCTGCCATTCCCTCCTCTGGTCTGGGAGTCAGGGCTGCACAGCTGGCTTGTGAGCGAGTGAATATTCACAATCTTGAACCTCAGCTGGTTCCTCAGAGCTGGTCAGGAAGCCTGTTGTGATTTCTAGGAACGGCCCATTCTCAAACCCTTCACCCTATTCCCAACCTTCAAAATCCATCTCCAGGCTTTTACACATCAGCTTCCTCCTCATTCTCTGCAGATTTCCCCTCCTGCTTTGTACGGCCAAACTGAGGTCCCCATGGAGTCAACACCTCGATTTCTTTCCCCACCTGAAAGCTTGTCTGTGTGTCCCATTCTCCTCAGCTGTAAAAATGGAGTAATAATTATACACATTTAATAACGCTTTGGAGGGAAGATCAAACAACAGCTGGAATACTGAGGCAGGTGTGACACATACTGATCAGTCGTTACCGTTGTTGCTCCTATTACGGCTGTTGTCCAGACCTGACCCCAACAACCTGTCCTCAGTCCCATCCCAGAAAGCCTCCTGGCAGCCTCATGTCCATTTAGCTCATCTCTCCTCTGTATTTGCTGCATTTTCCTCTCTACTAGTTCTTTTCTCTCAACATCTAAGATCAATTCTCTCATATCTGAAAGAGAAAAAACTACTCAAAACTTTTTCCTCTGCTTTGTTTTCTGTGTTTTTCCTTTGCTTTACATCAAGTTCCCAGAAAGCCACTTGGACATTTCCATGTCCACCTCCTTCCTTAACATGAAGCCACCACATTCCGGCTCTACCTTGCAGAAACTGCTTCTCAGAAGCTGCTTTAATGTGCCGGATACTAAATCTAATGGATGCTTTTTGGTTCTCATGGTATCTGAATCCTCAGGAACATGGACACTCTCAAGAATTTCTCCCTTTTAGACACTCCCCTCCTCCCTCCTTCCTGACACCCTCCTCTCCCCTCCTGGGATGATTTTATGCCCTCATAACCACAAGTGCTCCTGCTTAGCATGGCATTTGACACATGATTAGTGATCAGTAAACATTTGTTCAACTATTACAATGCCCTTAAGCAAAGATGAGTTTTCCTTGGGGATTAAGTGTATTTTAGTGTCTAAGGACTGTGACAGCTGAGTTACAGACATGCTCAAGACAGAAAGCCGCCTGTCTGCATCAGTGTAGAAATTAGGCCATTCCCTGAACTATCTTTTCTTAATAGGATAAAAAGCCAATTAGCCAGTCCTCAATTAACAATATTTAAAATTATCCAAGTTTTATTTGCTATCTTTAGTAGAAAGAGGCACACGATAACAGAACAAACTCACTGACTGTGGATTCTGTTTATCATCTTGTTTTATTTTTACTAGGTCGTGAAGGTACTTATATATTAGATACTTATATGAGTGAAGGTACTTATATAATGGATATATTATATATCTATTAGAGAAAGACCCCTGGCTGTCCACAGGTGTGGGTCCTGGGGTGTAGGCCGGGGAAGTTCAGCGTGCTCTGTGGGAAGGCGGGTACCCTAACTGGGAAACGAAGGGCCATTTCAGGTTTCCCAGCTGGCATGGAGGGAGGTCAGATGCACCTGTTCAGTGTATCTCAAATTTCTGATTAGCATTCAGAGGATCTGCGACTGAGGCGCAGTAAGAATTTCATTGAAAACACTCTGCACTGCTTCCCTCATCGTAGTCCACGTATCCATGAGCACAGCAGAATCGGATGTGGTGACAAAGGCTCATTTCCACAGCCTGACAAACTGCAGGATCCGCCCTCCTCCGCCCACTCTGTTCATGGAACTACAGATGGACCTCCCGCATCTGTTTCACTCGTTTATTAGTTATTTACTCGCCAATCTGCTCACTCCCTCATGTCTTCACATCCGCTCTATAAAGACTCTAGACTATAGACTTGGTCCTGGTGAATCTCAGTTGCGGAACCCCCAGTGGTGTATACATGGCAGCAAAACCATTCCATGACTTCTTTATGTCTGACCTTTCTGTCCCAAATGACATTTCTCTAATCTAGGTCCTTATTGCCTATCGCCTAGACTACTCCATCATGTTCTGACTAATGTCACAGACTGGGCTCCCTGGAAAACACACCGAATGGAGTTTAGCGTGCAGGATATTTGAATCAATACCTATGGAAGGGAGGAGAAGGAAGAAAGAGGGGAAAGAGAGAGAAGACTGGCTGCATCAGGGACCAGGACAGCCTGAGGTCCCCCCCTCCCCCGCCACCAACACACACGGCATGGGATGACTGACCCTCAGAGCTGTCCCAGCTGGGACAGGATGTCTAAACCTTTTTACGGTTGTGTACAGAGCAGCCTTTGAGTGTGAGTTCTGCCAGGAGCCTGACCAGGGCCAAAGTAGCTGTCTGCAGGAGCCAATCAGTGGCGAGTGTGGTAAGTGTGGGCTGTCCATGAACGGCCCTGCCTGCAGCAGCCCCTGACGGAGGAGCACTTCCCACCATTCACTGCAGCAAGCTTCCCTCCCTTCACCGTCTCCCCACTGGAACCCACCACAGATATGTGCCCAGAATCATTCTCCGTCGGCCTGGGTTTGGTCACACCATGTCACTGCTCAAAAAACCTTCCCGGGCTTTCATCTGGCTGACAAATTCAATAAAATTAAATTTGGCTAATTCACCATCACCCCCTACAAATCACCTTTTTAAGTTTTAAGTTTTAAGTGTTGTCCACAATACTTACTTATCAACCTTCGATGTAGCCCAGCCACGATCCCTAAGCCAGTTCAGGCCCCTGTTGTGCCAGACGAACAGTGTCTACGTGAGATTGGGTGGACAATCTGGAAAGGCATTTTAACGAAACATCTATGTTCACATGCCATCCCCTATTCTTCCCTTTTCTTGTGGTGTTTCCTCCCTGAATGCCCCTTCCCCCAATTTCTAAGCATAAAAATCCTACTGCACCTCAAGACCCAGCTGATTATGCTATTTCTTCCACATAATTTCTCGTGTAGAGAATGTCAAGTGACTTTTATGAATCAGGACGTTTAACATTAAATTTTACATGATTTCGTTTGTGGCAGTGCATCTCACTCCCACCCTCGAAACTGCAGACAGACTTGCTGGGTGACACTTCTGAGACATCACAGGTGGGGACCTGGTTCTGTGTCTCAAACATCTCAGAGAGAGAGGACAGAATGCTTGCTGGAGGGAACTTTTGAATAAGACCAAGGGGACTTATAACCATGAGACTGGAGTGGAACAGGCCCATAAAAATGTAAATCCCTGACAAACTGCACACCTTGGGCAAGACACACCACTCCCCTGACACAAAGGATAGAGACCTCTAGCCATTTCAATTCTAAATATTAAGCCAAAAGTCCATGATTCAAAAGATCTGGGACCTGCTTACACCATTTATGGTTGGGTTTAGTGTATAAGATGAATGGGAGGGATCAGATGGTTGCCAAGGGCACTTCATAAACTACAGTTGGGGGACGCAGGTAACACTTTCTGTCTGCATGGGCAAACTCTGCGGGCATTCGTGTTGGCGAGCTCTTTGAGGGCAGAGGCTTTGCCTTCATCATTCTTCTGTCACTGAAAGAACGGTCTCTCACACATAGCAGATACTCAGGGAACCTTCAGCAAATGTTATTGAATAATGCCTCCTCACAAGTCGGTTCACCATAAGGAAAACTCAGCCACGTGTTCCCTTTCAGGTGATGGATTTAATTAGAGAAATAAAATATTTCCAGTGAATAAGACTTAAAGATACCTTGGTATGTGGCCTTCTCATTTCCTCCTCCTCTTGAGGGCTATCAGCTGAAAGGGTCAAACATCACAGCACAGAATGATACACTCGAATGTGGGAAGCTGGAGGGGGAGCTGTCATTACTTTTTTTGGCAGGGGCGGGGAGGAAGGGTCCTAATTAAGTGACATAAAAAATTTAAAGCAGAAATCCCAACATACAACAAACATTTGTTAAATGCCAGCTGTTGTTTACTATTTCAATAATACTTGTTTCCAGAAGTTGACCTTAAACCACAGAGTTCAGGCCCAACTATTTGAGCTCAACCACAACGACAGGTGACAGTGCGCTCGTGCAGAGGGGGTTGTGTGGGATACTGGAGGCGCACCTGCTCCCTCCTCTGTCAGCCCCTGCAGCCCGGCCCTGCCTGAGCTGGCTCCAGGGCATGTACCCGAAACCAGTATTACCTTACATGACAGAAAAGTCCCTCTGGCTCGGACTCCATGGTTCTGTGATTTCAGTCTCCAGGCCAGGGAAACCCCGGTGTAATAAAAACACTCGGCGGAGTCCACGAGGCTGCCAGGCTGCTACTGAGCTCCATACACACATCCTGTAGAAATGCGACAGAGACAAATTATTTTAAACTGAGAAAACAATCGTGTCCTCTGAGATGGTCACAGTATTCAAGGCTTGTGTTTTGTTTTGTTTTATGTTAAACAGTACATCAGTCAGGGTCTTGGGAGACATCATTCCCAAAGACGAAAGCAAAAAGAATTTCATGAAGACATGATTTGAGAGGCTCTGGGCAGGTTCCAGGAATCCACATGAGTGGTGAAGAATCTGGGACTAGAAAGGACAAGAAGCATCTACTCTCATTTGGCTTGAAGGGGCCAGAGGAGGTGGCTTTTAATGGAGCTCAGCAAAATGTATAGTTGTGGGAGAGAAGTCACCCGAAAATAATGATGGCCCTAGTGGAATGCAGCTACTGCAATCCCCCACAAAAATAAATATTCCCATCTCTCTCTCCCTCTCCTGTAAGAGTCACCTGCAAAATCCAGTCAGAAACTAGAGAGTGAACAAATGTGAGTGAAACAGTCAAAGACGTCAGTGGACCTAGAGAAGCAAACAGATCTACCCCAAACAGGCGATCCTGTATATACACGACCTATCGAGGAGGGGGATATATTAAGGACAGAATGCCAGATGGATCTGGGAAGGCTCAGTGAAAATTCCACAGTAGAAAATGCAATAGGAAGTCATTAACTTGAGTAGAGTATGGCTGAGGGGATCATAAGAAAAATGATAGAGGAAAAAGTTGGGGCATGAAAGGAAGATAGGGAATGAAAGGGGGAAGGGGTTTAACGTCATGGGTCATACGACATGTTGAGTTGGGTCAGTCAAAAGACCGCTCCATCTGTGCACGCCATCACTGAAAGTAGAAACAAATGACAATCTGGGTAAGTGTCTTCATGTTTATTATGCCATCTTCACTCGCCATGAGAAGTGTGCCAAGTCTTAAATTATTGTATAGCCCTGGGAATTGAGAAGTAGGACTAAATATGAAATATACAGTGAGAAGAAAAATGACGGAATTTGAAAACCATAAATAGAATAGGAAACATACAAAGCATGGTCTATAAATATTTCCATTTTTGCTGCTAGCCAAGATAAGCATTTGTGTGGCATTATCTAGGATGTTAAGCTGTTTATCTCACGGAGCCAGAAGGGAAGGGCATCTTGCTGTTATTACAGGTTTGTTGGTTCTGCTCACAGTTTGATATAGTTTGTTTGCAACAGGCAGACATTAGGGCAATTTCTGTTGTTTGTACTAGAAGTTATGGCTTTTTTCTTTCTTTGGTTAAGAAGAGTTTAAACATTTGGCTTGAAATTCTGAAGAGCAATTGATGTTGTTTCATTAGCACTTATAATTACTGTTTTAAAATATGCAGCATTATTAAGTGTTTGAAATCAACTGAGCTTAGTATGATTCTAAAGGAAAAATGTATTGCAGGCTTTGTTGAACATTTTCTTGTGTGTATTAAAGAATTTTCTTATTCTATCATTCGATATGTATTTTTTCCTTTTTCTTTGCTCTAATTGTTAATGATTTATAA
The DNA here is from genome assembly GCA_030068075.1 of Paguma larvata. Classification (NCBI taxonomy): domain Eukaryota; kingdom Metazoa; phylum Chordata; class Mammalia; order Carnivora; family Viverridae; genus Paguma; species Paguma larvata. The sequence continues at coordinate 27,554,099 of CM057831.1, forward strand.
ATACATGCAATAAAATGGACAAATCTTAATTACATAGCTCAGTCAATTTTTATGTGTACAGTCATGTAACCACCACCTCAATTTGAAAAATTATATAGAACATTTTCATCCTAATCAAAAATCATAACAGATCAATTTGTTTGTTCTTGACCTTCATGTAAAAGGAATCACATATCACATACCCCTTTGGGCTTCTTTCCCTAATTATAATGTTTTGAGATTCTTCCATGCTTTTGCATGTATTAGTTGTTTGTAGTATACTCAGACCATTATCCATTCTCCTGTTGATGAATATTAATCACAGGCAAGACAGGACATCAGTCATTGGCACTGCAGGACAATAGTCCTGAAGCCCTAGAAAGCGATAAATGTAGCCACCTCTAGAAGACTGTGTGTCTAATGTGCCACAGAGCCTGCAGGGTGGGTGCACGATCGCACTGGTTCTGGCTCCGAAGACTTACACAGGGTAAAGGATGCCTATATCACCCTTAGCTTTTCCAGGTGGTATAGAAGTAGAATCTTGGTGAGAACACAGATGATAAGAGCCCATGCATAAGCCTGTGACACAGTTCAAGCCCTAAAGTGTCCTGTGTCCAACATGAGTGGGAGTAGCTCCAAATCAGTGTGTTGGCTTGGTTCTGGTGGTCTAATCTGAGTGGATCTAAGGAGAGATCCACTCAGCAGATTGGAAACATTGGTGGCCTGCTGGAATAAGGGTTCTGACAATAATGGTTCTGAGGTGCCTTAAGTGCTCTGGAATCACTCTATAGGTGCAAGTTTCAGTGTTTCCGGGGCAACTGATGGAATCTACAGGTGTTGAATGGTTAAAGGAGAGAAAAGGGGTTTGGGGACCATATACATATCAGTCTGGGCTTGAGGTACCCTTGTCAGCACAGCATTGCCTGCCTAGGCTTGTCCCAGGCACTTTGGGGAGATTTAGAAAATTTCCCAGGCAAATACTTTTAGTGGGGTGTGTTGAGACAAAAGTCTAAGGAAAAAGGTCATCTCATTTACTGAGGTCTAAAGGTGGCACTGGAGATAAAACTAACATTGCTTACGGATTAGATATGGGAGGTGAGAAAAACTAGTTTTTTGGCTTGAGTGATTGGATGAGTAATGTCATTTACAGAGATGGAAGCCTCCAGGAGAAACTGATTTTAGGGAAGGAGTGATTAAGAGTTTCATGGAAGTAGAGGAAACAGGAGAGGTTGGTAAAAGATTCCATACTTCTGGCCATACTGAAAATTGTTTGAAGATCCAAGGTAAAACATGGTGACTATAGTTGATAACACTATCATGTAGTTTCATGTAGTTGAAACTTGCGAAAAGGGTAGACCTTAATTGTTCTCACACACACACAAAAAAAGACACATCAGGCAATGGATATGATGGGGGTATTGACTAAATAGATAAGAGGAATTCTTTCACACTATATATGTCTATTAAATCGCCATGATGTACACTTTAAATATCTGACAATATACATCAATTGTACTTCAGTAGAGCTGAATTTTTTTATAAAAATGGTTTTATGTTGATCAGTTAAATTTGAGATGCCTACTAGATACAGAAACAGGGATGTAGAGTAGGCTATTGGGCACACGAGTCTATAATTTAATTGAGCCATCCTATGTAGGGATTTAATTTGGAAATCATTAAAATATCATATTTAAAGTAATGGAATATAAGAAGATTGATTCTGGAAAAGATATAATTAAAGAAGGAAAGAAGGCTCATGACTCAGCTTCATGACTGAAGCATTACAATATTAAATGTTAAAGTCAAAGAGCAGAAATTCAGTAAGGAAACAGTATCTTTGAAAAACACATTAGACCACATGGACATAACAGATATGTATAAAACGTTTCATCCTAAAGCAGCAGAATATACATTCTCTTCCATGGAACATGGAAGATTCTCCAGAGCACATCATATTGGGCCACAAAACAAGTTAATTACATTCAAGAGGAATGAAATCATTTGATGCATCTTTTCTGACCACACAGTATAGAAATAGAAATAAATCACAAGAAAAAAAAAAAACTAGAAAAAATACATACTTGGAGATTAAATAACATGATACTATATGATCAATGGGTCAATGAAGAAAGCAAAAGCTCCATGGAGACAAGTGACAATAAAAACACAATGGTTCAAAATCTCTGGATTTCACTGGGACACAGCAAAAGCAGTTCTAAAAGGGATATGTATAGTAATACAGGCCTACCTCAAGAAACAAGAAACAGCTTACATAAGCAACCTATGCTTACACTTAAAGGAACTAGAAAAACAAGAACAAAGCCCGAGGTGAATAGAAGGAAGAAAATAATAAAAATGAGAGAAGAAATAAATGACGAAGAGACTTTAAAAAAAGGAAAATAATCAATGACACCAAGAACTGGTTCTTTGAAAAGATAAACAAAATTGATAAACCCTTAGCAAGAGTCATCAAGAAAAAAGAGAAAGGACTCAAATAAATAAAATCAGGAACGAAAGAGAAGTAGCAACCAATACCATGAAATACAAAAGATTATGAGAATGCTATGAAAAATTATATGCCAACGAACTGGACATCCTACAAAAAATGGATAAATTTCTAGAAACATACAATCTTCCGAAACTCATTCAGGAAGAAACAGAAAATCTAAACAGAACAATCACTTGTTGGGAGCCATCTTAGGCTCACAGGTTGAGTCACCTCCCTGTGTGGAAAGGCAGTCGTAGCAAAGCTCCTGCCAATCAAATGGTGCCCAGTCTTACCTCCTTCTAAATAATTTTTCAGGCTTGGAGTTCTTGAGCTGCTCTCATTGACACCAAGGAAGGTAATGCTCTTTTGTTTTATGGCATTTAAATAAAAAGGAAGGACCTGGAGCATGATGCTTTGATGGATTACATCTGAATGAGAGTAGCCTGGCCAGAAGTCATCTTAAAGTTGCATCTTGGGATGGGCTGCACAGATTGATAGCAGTTATGAGCTGGCTGGATAGTGGTGTGACTTGTGTAAACGCTGGGCCCCTATTATGTAAATTTACTCATTCACGAGCAAAGGACAAACATTGGGAATTCTGTCCTTGCCGGATGGGTTGCACCTCTCGCACTGTAGTTGGAAGGATAGCCAGAATGACTCCTGGCCTGTTTATAGATAATTAACATAAAGCCTCAAGGTAACACCCTATTCTCTCCCCCTGCCTTAAATTTATATGCTAATTAACTTCAAAACAACCTGCAAGACTGAGGAAATCACGCTTTGCTGATAAAGACACATTGTTGTTACAGATATCAAACTATGCTTACTCATGGGATGTCACTCATTGCTGTAATGTCACTTGCTACTTTTAAATAAAGACACTGAGACCAGCAGGGTGGAGACGCCAGAATTCCCAGAGATGTCTCCTTGGTGATTAGACTACATCTCATGGCTCTCTCAATTATTTCAACGGCCGTTCATCCTTCGGAAAATCCTGGATTCAGCCAGAGCAGGACTCCGGCAATTACTAGTAACAGAACTGAATCAGTTATCAACAACTTCCCAACAAACAAAAAGTCTAGGAACAGATGGCTTCACAGGTCAATTCTATCAGACATTTAAAGAAGAGTTCATACCTATTCTCCTCAAACTATTCCAAAAGATAGAAGTGGAAGGAAAGCTTCCAAATATGTTCTACAAGGTCAGCATTACCCTTATATCAAAACCAGACAGACACCACAAAAAGGAAAACTACAGGCCAATAACCCTGATAAACATAGATGCAAAAATCCTCAACAAAATCTTAGCAAACTGCATGCAGCAATACATTAAAAGGATCATTTACCACGATCAGTTGGACTTATTCCAGGGATGTAAGGATGGTTCAATATTCACAAATCAATCAATAGGATACATCATATCAACAAGACAAAAGACGAAAATTGTATGATCATCTCAACAGGTGCAGAAAAAACATTTAACAAAATTTAATAATCATTTATGATAAAAACTCTCAACTAAGTGGATTTAGAGGCAATATTGAGAGTTTTTCTTCTAAGACCAGGAACAACACAAGATTGTCAACAGTCACCATTTTTATATTACATGGTATTGGAAGTCCTAGCCAACATAATCAGACAGAAAAAGAAGTAAGAGGCATCTATACAGGTAAGGAAGAAGTTGTATTGTCACTATTTGCATGTAACATGATACTATATATAGGAAACCCCAAAGACTCCACCAAAAACTACTAGAAGTAATAAATGAATTCAGTAAAATTATAGTATACAAAATTAATACCCAGAAATTAATAGAGTTCCTATACACTTATAGCTAAGTAGCAGAAATTAAGGAAACAATCCCATTTACCATTGCACAAAATAGAATAAAATACCTAGGAAGAAACTTAACCAAGGAGATGAAAGACCTGTACTCTGAAAACTGTAAAACACTGATGAAAGAAATTAAAGACAATACAAACAAATGGAGAGATATTCCATGCTCATGGATTGGAAGAATTAATGTTCTTACTATAAATGTGCTTACAATTAAAATGTCCATACTACCCAAAGCGATATACAGACTCAACGCAATCCCTATTAGAATACCACACTGAAACCAATGTAACATAATGTGCCAACTGTATTCAAATTAAAAAATTAAAAAAAAATTTTAAAGCCAAAGAGAAGGGGCCAGCAAATAATTCTGGAAAAGATTCATTCTTGAAGCTGTAGGAACGAGGGCTCGAACTTGTGTGCTCCGACTGGCCCAGTGTTGTATCTGACACCAACATGACTAGCGCTCTGCACACACTTCTAATGACACACTTGCCCTGTTCACGTCCCCAGGGTTGGGTGTCCATGACCAATCTAGAAAGAAACCTAGTTTGTGATGACCCTTTTGGGGTCAATTCCTGATTGTTGCTACTTTCCTACATCCCCTTATTTGCTCCAAATTTTATGAGCTTACTGTGAGCTACCAGCATGTCTCAGTGTTTATGCAGTCTAACCTGGTGCTAAAAGTATTTCCAGATAGTGACTATAAAATTAACAGCCATGAGTATTTATTTTACTGGTTTTATTTGGGGCCTGAGGTGGTGACACTGAGATAATATCTATAAAGCTGATACTAGCTTAGGAAGTTGATTTCTTTAAGAAAAAAATTATAATTAGCATTTTATTAATATTTAATATTAGGATAAGATAAGTGAGCTTTGTGTGTATTCAAAATACCCTACATTAAGCTGTTTATATTCTGAAAAGTGTTTTTACAGTTGCTATTTATAAACATATATTCATGGCAATTTAAAAAAATAATTTCTGTTATATTCCAGAACCTTCGAAGATCTATTTTGGTATAATTATTTAGACTGTACATGTTTTCGGCTCTAATTTGATTATATCCAAGATTTCAATGTTTTTCTAGATTTATCATAACATTGGAACTTAACGACTCTTTGTGGTGCACTTCTGGGATTCATGTCAGAGGTAGTATTTGATCACTACCAACATCTTACAACAGTGTCTTCATTGTTCCCCTCTCCACCCAGCACTCAGGGCCACCTATCACCCAGAGAGTTAGGCCTATTACTGAGTTAAATGATGACTGTGGTGGGCAGCCTCTGAAATGGCCTCCAAGATCCCTCCCTCCTGGTATTCACGCCGTGCGTGAGCCCCTCCCCTGGAGTTTGGGCGGGACTTAGCGACTTGCATCTAAGGAATAGAATATAACAGAAGTGACGGTGTATCAGTTCCAGATTCAGCGCCTGTGACGTTCACCTCAGAAACTCTTTTGTGAGCACTCTCTTGTTCTTTCTTGGATCGGTCCGCCTGAGGGAAGCCAGCTGCCATTTATGGGGACACTCAGGCGGCCCAAAGAGAGGTCCATGTGGCAAGGTACTGGACAACATCCAGGGAGGACAAGGCCTGCCAACAGGCACAGAAGTGATTTGGAGGTGAACCCTTCAGCTCTGGTCAAGTCTTGAAATGACTATTATTCTGGGCGACAGTTTAGCTATAACTGCATGAGAGAATTCAGGATGGAGACACCCGGCCAGGTCACACAGGATCCCTGACCAGGTAATAAACAACCACTGCTTTAGGCCATGTGAATTTGTGGATATTTTGTTGTACATCTACAGATAACTAATGCAATGAGTAAACATAGTCACCCTAAAGCGTTGTCGACTTCCTCTCTAAAGCCTTCCAAAACACTTCATTTCTTAAGGGTTTATAAGGGCACAATGCTTAGTCCAGAGTAGAAGTCAAATGGTCTGCTGGTGGTCCCTAAGTCCACTCAACCCTGTGTGTAATCACTTTATAGAATGCCTGCAGTTAGTCCTTTCTGCCCTGAAGACCTCAGAGCAGGGGAAGGTAATACAAATCGTCAATTAACAAATTACTTTGTTTGTTTGTTTGTTTGTTATTTGAGACAGAGAGAGCGTGAGCAGGAGAAGGGCACAGAGACAAGGAGAGAATGCCAAGCAGGTTCTGTGCTGTCAGTGAAGATCCCAATGTGGGGCTCAAACTCACAAACTGTGAGATCATGACCTAAGCCAAAGTCGGATGTTTAACCAACTGAGCCATCCAGATGCCTCTGAAGTCATTAGATCTTTAAAACAGTAATTTGTCAGGGCTCCTGGGTGGCTAGGTCGTTTAAGTGTGGGACTCTGGATTTTGGCTCAGGTCACGGTCTCACAGTTGATGAGATCAAACTCCATGCAGGGCTCCGTGTACTGACAGCGCAGAGCCTGCTGGGGACTCTCTCTCTCTGTGTCCCTGACCCCTCTAAATAAATAAACACTTAAAAACTGTTTGTTAAAGATCTAATGACTTCAAAAGACCATGAACAATGTAAATACTCATATGTTACCACTCACTACCTGCAATCGTAGTTGGCCAACCTCACTCATTGAGGTGATGATGACCTTTGGGTGTGGTGGTTTCTTTTTCTCATGACAAGTCTATATCTTGCTATCTTGATGTTTATATCTTGCTATCTTATCTTTAAATTTTTTTAATGTTTATTTTTGAAGAGACAGAGCATGAGCAGGGGAAGGGCAGAGAGAGGGAGACACAGAATCCGAAGCAGGCTCCAGGCTCCAAGCTGTCAGCACAGAGCAGGACATGGGGCTCAAACCCACAAACCATGAGATCATGACCTGAGCTGAAGTCAGACACTTAACCGACTGAACCACCAGGCGCCCCTATATCTTGCTATCTTAACATCACTGATGCAGTCTGCATCCTGGGGGACTAGACCATTAGTCAGGTTTTAGCTGTATTTCCAGGCAAGCCTTTATTTTTGTTGATGTGAGTCTCAATTATCAGTTAACTGTGAATGTCACCTTAAGAGTTTTTTAAAGACTCAACCTGGTTTTTGGCCCGGAACAATTAAGGAGCTCTAGCACTGGTTCAAGTGATACAGCATCAACGTCCTCATGCTACTGATGTTTCCGATGTTGCGCCTCTGTTCAGGTAGCTGCTTTTCTTTTCAATTTGCATCTTTAAAAAAATGTTGCTACCCTCAGCCCTAGTCCACATATCACTAACTGCCTCATTCCACACATTCCCCCACACTCGTCCTGCCCTGCTATTGATCAGTCTGTCTCACTGGATTTGGACCTTGGTCCTACCCTCTTAGCTGGGATGTGCCAAAGTTTGCTATTCACTCTGATATCCCCTCTAGGTGGCCAGGATTTACATGCATTCAACTCTCCGACTTACTGGTCACCAGCCTATCCAGAGAATCCATGGGTCATCCCATGGCACCAGCCTAGATCAGCTGCGTGTGTGTTGCCATGGAAACCATGCTATTCTGCCCTGGCTGGACTGCCCCTCCTCACCTCACTGCATCTGTTCTCAAGGAGCAGCCAGCTCTGATGGATTGTCTATTACCTTGGGGTTAAGTCTGACAACCAAGTCAGATCTCTTCTTCCACCTGTGACAGCATCTCAAAAATTCTCTATTCCAGATACTCTGTTCTCAAGATAGTTAAGACTTTCATCTGTGCTCACATCCAAACTCTATCCAGGCTAGACCCCTTTAACTCAGCCTCCTGTTTTCCCATTCCTTTCTCTTTCCTTCCATTTAAGGATTCATTCTTCACATTTTCTGTGTCCCTTTGGGCTTCCCCTGCCCCCATGACTTGAAGTAGAATTGTTCCCTCACTTCCTTGCTCTCTCTTCAAACAAGGTCTCATTTGCATTAATAATCTATTGCATCTCAACATAGGAAAATAAATGTAGGAGTATCACAAACACACACATCACCCTGGTATGTCGCATGGAGTCCAAAACTTTCACGAGGTGTTTATTATAGTCATCTCCCATCTCTACTAGAGGACAGGTGGAGTTTGGCCAAATGTTATTTTAGCATCTATTCCTAGATTCCTTAGGTCATGAAGAATTGGCATTTTCGAGGAACAAAGGGGCCAGTGTGGATAAAGAATGGAGAGTGACTGTGCATACGAATGAAATGAGGTTGAAAAGATGAACAAGGGCCACTTGAAGCAGATGTTAAAGATCACCTTAGAAGTTCAGATTATATTTATCATGCAAAGGAAGACACTAGAGGCTTTGAACTGAAGAATAATAGGATCCTGCTAGACACCATATGAAAAGTAGACATAGAGAGCCAGTGGGAAGTCAGGAAGATTAGTTGGAAGAGAGGCTAACACGGTACTTACACCAGTGGTGTCAGTGAGGATGAGCAGAAACGAGTAAGCGGAGAGGTACCATGGAGGTAGAAAGTCTAGTACTTTCTGACAGAAAGGACGGGGAGAGTAGTAAGAAGGAGAAATCAAGCAGGATATCAGAGCCATTGCTCCCACACTTGGGTAGATTATAATGACATCTACTGTGAAGGATGAGACTAGGGGAGAAACAGATGGGGGGATTAGGAGTCCAGCTATGAACACACTAAGTGTGAGATGCCCAAAGAGCAGACTAACAGACAGCTGCCTACAGAAGTCTGGAGTGCAGAAGTGAGGTTGGTCAAGGATGAGGACCAGTGAGACACATGGAGAGACAAGAGAGGAGGGGTCTCTGAGGAGATGAGGAGCAAGTACCCAGCAGATGTGAGGAACACCTGGCATAGAAAGTCATAAACGCCAGGAGAGGACAGTGCTGAATTTTGTCAAATGCTTGTTTTGCATCTATTGACAAGATGGTATACTTCTCCTTTATTCTGTTTAATGTGGTTAATAACATTGATTGAGTTTTTATTAAGCCAATTTTGCATTCCTAGGGAATAAAGAGATTTAGCCTTTTTTAAAAATATTAATGGGCTAGTTTACTAATACCTTGTGAAGGATTTTCACATTATATTCACTGCTCATGATAGATATTGTTCTATAATTTTCTCTTGTCACGTGTCTGGAAAGTTTTGTTTTTCTTATCAGGGTTGTACTGGCCTCATAAAACCAGTTGAACAGTGTGACTCCTTCCTATCGTTTGAAATAGTTTGTATAAAATTAATATTCTTTCTTCCTTACATGTTTGTCACAATTGAAACATCTAGGTCTACAGCTTTTCTCCCTGTTTGGAATTTTGGTTAAAAAACATTCAGTGTCAGACAGATAAAAGGTTATTCATATTTCAATTTCATCTTGTGTCTATTTTGAAAATTTTTTCAAGAAATTTTTCTTTTCCTTTTTTTTTTAGTAGTTTATTGTCAAATTGGTTTCCATACAACACCCAGTGCTCATCCCAACAAGTGTCCTCCTCTGTGCCCATTACCTACTCTTCCCCCTCCCATATCCCCCTCACCCCTCAGTTTGTTCTTAGTCTTTGAGAGTCTCTTATGTTTTGTCTCCCTCCCTCTCTGTGACTTTTTTCTTTGCCCCTTTTTCTCTCCCCCATGGTTTTCTGCTAAGTCTCTCAAAATCCACCTATGTATGGAAACATATGCTATCTGTCTTATGCTAAGTGAAATAAGTCAGTCAGAGAAAGACAGATATCAAGAAATTTTTCTAATTTAGTAAGTTGTCCAACTCACTGTCAAATTTAGAGTTATTTATGCTAGTCTCTTTTTTACCTTGTTAGAACTGTAAGAGTGGTAGTTAAATTGCTAATACCAGGAATTAAAAAGGAGATATGTGTTTTGGTTTTTTTAATTTATTTCTGGATTTACCTGACCAGATTTTTTAAAATGTATTTTATTAATCTCTTTAAAAATGGACTTTTGATTTTGTTAATTTTATGTTTTGTGTGTGTGTGTTTCCTATTGATTTGGCTTTCATTTGCACATCTTTTTGAAGCTTTTTAAGTTGGAAGGTTAGAAAAGCAGGTTAAAATTGATGATACACAATATAAGTATTTAATGTCACAAACTTTACTCAACACTATTTTAGCTGCTTCCAACAACTTTTATATATTGTTTTCATTATCTTTAAATTGTGAATATTTTGGGGGCTTCTGGGTGGCTCAGTCGGTTAAGCATCCAACTCTCGATGTCAGCACAGGTCTTGATCTCAGCGTCATGAGTTCAAGTCCCGCACTGGGTTCCATGCTGGATATGAAGACTACTTTTTAAAAAACATTGTAAATACTTTTAAATTCTCCCTATTTTTTCTTTTATGTACAGGATATTTATTTATTTTTATTGTTTTAGTTTATTTTTTGAGAAAGAGGGAGAGTGCAAGTGGGGGAGGGGCAGAGAGGGGGGAGGGAACAGAGGATCCAAGTTGGGCTCTACATTGATAGCAGCAAGCCAGATGCAGTATTCGAACTCACAAACGTTGAGATCATGACCTGAGCTAAAGTTAGATGCTCAAGAAACTGAGCCACTCCAATGCCCTTAGATAATTAATTTTTAATGATTTCTAACTTCATGTGATTTTTGTCAGAGAACACCCTCTGTAAGAGTCACTCTTTTTTAACTAATTAAGGATTTTTTTATGGCCCAGCATACAATCTATAGTGAAGTGCACGTTACGTGTGCTTGAAAGGGGTGTATATCCTTTCATTCTGTTTATTGACCGATACATGTAAGTTGATCACATGGCGGATTATGTTGTTAAACACGTTCTGCATTCTTACCGTTTTGTCGTCCAGTTCTCCACCTGCTAATTAAAGAGACAGGGATGGTAAAATCCCACACTCTGATCTTGGATTTGTCTACATCTTAATTTAGTTCTGTCCATTTAGCTTCATGTATTTCAAAGCTGTTTTTATGTACATATACACATGATAATGTCTCCCCATGGGAGATGTACACCCACATATACATGGTTATGTCTCTCTGATGGATTTTCCCTTTTATCATTACGAAATGCACTGTGTTACCATTCCTTGTTTTCAAGTCTGTTTTGCTAGTATTTAGATAGCCATCCCAGCTTACAAATACCTACTTTTTGAATGGTATATTTTTTCTACCCTTTTACTTCCTACATACCTGTGTCTTTATATTGATAGGGTATTTCTTGTACACTACAAGTCAAGTATTACTTTTTTAAAATAAAAAGCAATCTGATAACCTCTACCTTCTAATTGGAGTGCCTAGTTCATTTACACACAATTCTTTACATGGCTCCACTTAAGTCTGTCATTTTACATTGTGATTTCTATTTGTCTCGCTAATTTCTCCCCCATAGACTTTATTTAGCATTAATTTAGCAACTGGATTATTGCATTTTAATTCCTCCTATTTGGGTATACCTCTCCTTTTGAAATTGCAGCTCTAGGGATTATACCATGCACTTCGTCACATTCTACATAGAATTAAAATTCTACTGATTTTTATAAAATATAAGAATCTTGCAATATTACAATTCCATTTACTCCTCCTTCTGTGTTACTCTTTTCATGTTTGGTATCTGCCTAGGTTATAAATTTTGTTTTGTTTCATTTTATTTTACTTGATCGTATGTATTTTACAAAACTCAGGAGAAAGCCTAGTTTCAATTATACTGACCTACTTATTATTTAGTCTCCGGTGCTCTTCATTCCCAACCATAGACCAGACTTTTCATGGTGAGTAATTGTTTCTGCCTAAAGATATCTTCAGTATTTCTTGTAGCGTCGGCACTGCTGCTGAAGAATTTTCTCAGCTTTTACTTACCTGAGAAAATTCTTACTTGTTTTTATTTATCGTTATATACTGTAGAAGGATATTTTGTTGAAGGAATTCAAAATCGGCTTTTTTTTCCTTTCAGTACTTTAAAGATGTTATTCCCCGAGTTCTGGTCTCTGCTAGTTCTGCTGGGAGGTCAGCGTATGATTGTCACCCTCTAAGGATGAATCATTTTTCCTTGTCTGCTTTCAAGATTTTCTGTCACTGATTTTCAGCAGTTCGAATAACTTGTACCCAAGGACGATGCTCTCCATATTTACCTTCTTCAGAGTTGCTGAACTTTGTTAATCTTCAGTATTTCTGTTTTCCCAACTTGGGAATTTTCCAGCCCTTTTTTAAAAATATTTTTTCTGTCCCATTTTCTCTCCTCGTCTCTTTCTGAGACTACAATTATATACATGCTCTATTTTTGTGACAGGATTCCACAGGTCCCTAAGGTGCTCACCACTTACTTCCTCATTTCCTGTTCTTTCAGATCTTCAGAGAAATATAGTCATCATCCTATTGTAATTTCAGACTTGCTCTTTTGTCATGAGATCGATATGTTTAATATGCTATTAACCCCATGCCATGAATTTTATTTTAGATACGTTATATATCATTTATATTATTTTAGTATTTATTTTATACTTCATTTTATTTTTTAGCTTAGAATCTTTATTGAGATTTCCTATTTATCTTCGACATATTTTATGACAATTGTGTGTGCATTTTAAATACATTTTGTAGTTCAGGGTCCAGTCAGGAGGTAGAAAACACACCAATAATTTGAATAGGAAAAACAGAATAAAATTATTAACTAGGGTCAGGGGATTAACTACTAAGAGGTAAAGAGAACTCTAAAGACTATATAAATAGCAGATATTAGGAGCAGCCATTGTCTCTATGGCCGAGGCATGAAGAGACATGGAATAAATCACTTTCATCCCCAAGACTGAGATTCATACATCATTGGAGAGGCTATGGCATTAACACATGGGATGGCAGGTAAGTTCAGGATGCATTCCAGGCTGGGATGGCAAGCCGGAAATCCCCTGCTGCTGTGCCTGCCCCCCCTCCCCCCCAGTGGGAAGACATGTGGGACGCTACCTGCTGACCTCCTGCTGAAGCTCACAGGGAAAGCCACCTGCTGGGTGTCACACTGTTCGCTGGCTGCCTCATGCTGCGAGAGCCAGAATTCCTTTTTAATTAAAAGCACAACAGAACCAGGAAGAGAAACTCCTTCCTCCTGCAGCGTCCCCATTCAGTACTTTCTATTAACGAAGCTCAATACTGGTACAGCTGGAAAAAGAGAAATGTTTACAGACTCTTGCTCGAGCATCACAAAGCAGGTCACAGAAAGGTAAAGTCGGAGCTGAGAAACGGTAAATCGATAATGTCCAGCCTGAGCATAGTTCCAACAGCTGCTTAAAATTCTTGTCTGCTAGTTCCAACACCTACATAATCTTAGGGTTGGTTCTTTTGACTCATTTTTCTCTGGACCGTGAGTCACGTTTTCCTGTTCCTTTGCATCCCTACTGATTTTGAATATGTACTAGACCCTGTAGATGATGTAATGCAGAGACTCTGGCCTCTGTTATCAGCCTTGGGATGGTGTTGATTTTTGTCCTAACAGGCAGTTAAGTTATTGGCTGATCAAAATGAACTCAGAGAGACTTGGTTGTATACTTTTTGGAGTAGGTCTTACGGTTTATACTTAGACCTAGAATCCTTTAGATCTGAGACACAGTCTTTGTTCCCACGGCATGAACCTCGCGGGGTTTCTGTGAATAAGGTGAATTTACCAAATCCTCCAACATGGCCAGACTCAAATTCTAAACTCTATCTCCTTTATGAAGAGGAGCAAGTGAAATTACTTTCAACCTTTCAGCTGTTGGTTTCTGTTGGTTTTCCCCCATATGATGCATATCAGGAGTTAGCCAGGGATTTGAGGGGACTTTATACGCAGTTCTGAGACTCCTCTTTCTGTGACTTCCTTCTTGCCAGAATTTCTCGACTCAACTTCCAGCTTCTCTGGTGGCTCCCAACTCTGTCTTCAGATATCTCAGGTCAATAACAGTAATCTTCTTATTTCTAGTTGCTCTGGGCCTTTCAGACTAGAGAGTTACCTTAGAGAAAAGCCATATTAGAGTGTATCCCATCCAGAGAGGTTTTCCTGCTTTAAGGGGGATATCATTTACAGCTTCTATCCTGCTCTTTGTCACTCTTGAATTCCTGAGATAAGCTTCTCTGCTGCTATTGGAAACAGAATCAGACAAGATGATTTCTAAGGGGCATTCTTATCCTAGGTGCTCTGGAACCAATTTCAAGCAGTAAGTACATTGTAATGTACATAGAAATGAATCTCTGCATTTATTGAAGAGCTATAAGTTGACATTTTAGTACAATATGTATTGTACTTCAGTACACACTGACTGTTCTGGATAGAATATTATCCAGGAGTATACTAAAATAGAAAAACAGGAGAAATGTGCCCATATAATGATTGGTCTGATTCCCACTTTCAGAGTCAGTCTGGAGTATTATGTCTTCATGATAATTAACTATTTAGTCATCTGAGCAAAGTAAGTGTCCATACATAAAGAAGAGATCAGCACAATGTAAGAATCCGTGTTGTTCTCAGACATCCGTAATCCTCCCCTTTGGAAACACAAAAGTGCCTCTGCACTGGTTCTCGGTGGCTGCCCACAATCCACTGATGCAATGATCTCCTAGACACAGGGTCGCAGCACACAGCTGGCAGGAGGGGAGTAATTGGGGAAAGGAGTTATAGCTCAGTGACCAGCAGACATCTCCAGTGGCCTACTTCTCTCTCCTCTCATTACCTTGTCTGAAGTCCTATTTCCCTGTGACTGTAAGCAGCTGTGCGTGGCTCCCTCCTTGCTCAGGGAGACCTCTAACAAAGCTAGTCTCAGGTGGGACTCAGTCCAGGTGCCAGAGACAAGCTAGTAAGAAGAGCAGCTCTTCTCTGTGAGGATCAAGGTCATCAACCTCCATCTGCAGAAAGGATGCTTAGAGGCAGCCTGTCTGGAACCTTTTTTCTCTCTAGTAGTAAGTATTTCCTTGTTCTTCTTTTCCTACAGTAAGATAAAATCTTACACACTGCAAACAATAATCCAGAAAAAAACGTAAAGAGCAAATTTTTGAAGATGGCTCTTCACTTCACCACCCAGAGGCAGTTATAAGTGTTCTTCTGGCCAAACTCATACGCACACTCAAATGCATGTAGGAAAACTCATACGCACCCTCAGATGCACGGACAGCTTCAACTTGCCCAAATGCACATCATCATTAGTTTTAGTGGCAGCATATTGAATGGATGCACTAAACATTATGCTATCAATCCTCTAATGACAGGTATTAAGATTCAGCATACATATTTTTAATTTTTATTTTACTCTTTCTTATTTTTTTGCTGAGGTACAGTTGACAAAACTGTAATATATTTAAAGTGTACGACATGATGATTTGGTATACATACCACAATGTAGCTAATTAACACCAGCCCCTCGCACAGCTATCCTTCAAGCCTTTTTTAGGAAATTACTCTCAGCAAAATTTCAGGTATACACGACAGTATTATTAACTATAGTCATCGTGCTATACAATAGCTCCTCAGAATTGTTGATTCTTTAACTGAAAGTTTGTACCCTTTGACCAACCTCTCCCTATTTCCACCCCTCACCCAACCCCCAGCAACAATCAGTCATTCTACTTCTGTGTTTATAGGTCTTTGACTTTTTGGTTTTTTTTAGATTCCACATGTAAGTGATACCATACAGTATTTGTCCCTCTCTCTTTCTGGCTTCTTTCACTCAGCACAATGCCCTCCAGTTCCACATATGTTGTCACAATTGGTATGTGTTGACGCACACTTAAGTTGTTTCTATATCTTGTCTGTTGGGAAGAAATCTCAGCATATATTTTAATTCTTCAGAGACCTTTCTTAATTACTTAAACTTAGGTTACTTATTAATACCATAGCTTATTTTAATTCCCTACAGTGTATTTATCACTACTTCATGTTTTTATGTTTGCTCAATGATTTACTTGCTCATTGTGATTTTCTATAGATTATAAATGACAAGAGATTAAGGACATTCTTTTGTTAATCCCTCTAACCCAAATACCAAGAACAGTGTCTTGCACAAAAAGAGGTTTCGTAAATCTTAGCAGTGTGAATGAAAAGTGACACTGTGTTGTCCTAACTGCTGGGAGAAGAGAGGGTAAGAATACTGATCACTTTGCCTGTAACTTCATACTCGTTGACCTGTGGGTCAATGTATGTCAGACATTAGGGCAGAGAGATGACTTGGAGGGTGGGATAGGCTAAGACAATCATCTAACAGAGAAGCCTAATTTCATGGAAGCAAATCATTTGTAGACTCTCCAACAACAGGGGTGGGAATGTAAGGAGGAAGGATTTCAGGCAACTGCCACAAATAAAAACATGGCAGCAGGAACCCCAGGCAGCTCAGCAGAATTCTCATCGCTCTTCCCTTCCCCCTCAGCAACCATGTACCTGGGGGCTTAAAGCCCTATATATTCCCCCAAAATATTTCACCACTGATTGAGATTCTCATCCAAATTATTTTTGGGATTGACAAAGTACGGTCCCAAGACTGTTGCCTGAGACCTAACTGGTCTTAGACTTGTACTGGAATATTCTCTGAAGAGAAAAGAACATAACCTGAGCATTTGAGGGAGGCTGGCATCAATAAGATCCAAGAACGTTATCCTAAAACGCAGTACCCATTAAAGCTAGCTCAGATCTTCACTGAGTACTTATTATGCATCTGTGCATTCCCGGTTGTTTGACCTCTGCACGGCCCAGGAATTGCTGTAAAAGTGCCAGGCTGAGGCTGTGGTAGACACGATGTGACCTAGACCCGGACAGTGAGACACAGCGGGCATCGGGGTCAGTCCCAGCAATAGATGGTAACAGGAGCAATATGGTTACTAGGAGTATGGGGACAGAGCACGGGATCTGCTCAGACAAGGACCTGGCATCAAAGATGCAAAAGGGGGTGATCTGTGTCCCTGAAATGGAGCCAGCACACAGTGATGGGGATTCCAGAACAGGCAATAAATCACTGAGTAGAAGGGAGACAGGCACTGGGCCAGGACTCCGACCCAAGAGTTTTGGGAACCGAGGGTGGAGATGAAGGGTGGAATCAGTCAAAACAAGGCCCAAGTACTGTTGATGGATTCACTGCACATGTTACCAAGGCAGGAACTCGGGCAAGGATGGGAAAGTCCACATATGGAACTTTCCAGGGCGAAGATGCCTCTGTTGACACCGGCAGGAATCTGTGTTCTCTGTTTAGGGTGGCTGGAGGCTGGCCTCAGAGCGTGGTTTCCTTAGGAGGTCAGTATTGGACAGGGCACTTCGGCGCTGAGTCTCAGCAAGCCCGAGGGAGCTCCGGGCCGCTGGGCAGAAGCAGGAAGTCACTACCCTTCCTTCCTTCGTAAAAGAACCCCTACATTACCTGGGCAACAACAGCTCCACTTAGGAACTGCACTTCCCAGCCTCTCTCTCAGCCGCGTGTAACTCTGCTCACGCAACGTGTCTAAACCGATATCCTGTTCTGTGGGACCTGCGGGATGGCTGTAGGGGCTGCTCAGCCACTTCAACTTTTTCTCTGTCTGCTCTTCCTTCTTTATGGTGCTGTTGGCTGTAAACGTTAACAGCCATGTTGGGCCATGAAGTGACCCTGAGACTAGAAGCTGTGCCTGGAAGATGTACTAAAACTTGCACAGAACAAAGAGTGAGCAGAGAGGCCCCAGAAGCACAGGTGGAGCTGCCATACCAGTCATGTCGTGCCTTCCTCCAAATTTACTTTCTTTGTTTACACGAGAAAGAAATAAGGCCCTGCTTAGCTTTAGTCGCTGGTTTTTCCATTATATGCTGCTCTCCCTAATCTGCATTGATAGGGACCGGTTAGGGGTAGGGCGAGCAGGCTCTGAAGGGACCCGTGATCCCCACCTCCTAGCACTCATGGCCTGGTACACTTGTCTTCCCTTGACTGTGGGAAAAGCCTGGCCCTTGTTTCTGTGGAGTAAAGAACAGCAAAGATGAAGGGAGGCGCTTCCATGTTTACATTATGTTCCTATGACTGTGTCTTGTTAGCAGAGTCACCCTAGAGACGGTCTCCCTAGCTTCCTGTGAAGAAGTAGCCGTGCTGGCGCGGTCCCCCACTAGCACGGGGCTGAGGGTGGTGTCTAGGATCTGAGAGTGGTGGCATCCAATAGCAGCAACAAGCCAGGGTCCTGTCCTACAACCGAAAGGAAATGATTCCTGCTGCCAGCCTGAGTAAACTTGGAAGTGAATTCTTCCCCAGTCGTCCTCCAGACTTTAACGCCACGTAGCCAACACCCTTAGTACAGCGTTTGGAGGCCCTAAGCAGAGAACCTAGGTAGGTTGCTCCCAGACTTCAGGCCTCCAGACACTGCGAGATAATGTATGTGCGCTGTTTTCAGACGCTGGGTGGGTGGATGCAGCAGGAACTTGCTAACACAAGGACTGTAGACTTCATCTGTGGGTCTCAAAAGCTCCCACGGCCACAGTTTGCCTTAGCCTACAAGTTTATCACTTCATTATCTTGCAGAATGTGTGGGTGTGGAGTTCACAGTTACTTGGCTTCACCTATAATATGACAAATATTAAATAAACACTGAAAGATGAAAGCGTGATCTTTATCCTCAAGAAGTCTGTGAGACGCTTTTGCACGCTCACTAACGCCGTCACCAAGTGCAGGCAGGAAAGTCATGAGGACCTGTTCGGTCCCGAGAACGGCGGGTGACACCCTCCTTTTCTTGGCACAATATGCCACACAAATGCGATGTTGGACAAAAAGTAGGCTTTTTGAATCAAGGCACTTTTTATACTTGAAAAGGAAAAAGCGAAAAAACACAGATTCACTTTGCCCCGAAGACAGGACGAAGACAAGTAAACACTGAGATTTTCAGACAAAGGGTGCTTTGGAAGTGGGGAACGTTGTTATTAACATAGCTGTGAAATTTCAGGTTCCAAGGAGAGAAAAGTCTTGGAAGCAATTACAAAAGTCATTGTAAAACATTTAGATTAAATAAACACTTCTCTTAAGGAAAACAAAACATTGAATTATCCTTTGATTTTCCAAATATGAGTAGTCCAAATCGCTAGCTCTCACCTAACACTCAGTGGTATCGAAAAACTTGCAGGTGACCCAGTAAACACAGAGCTCCTAACAATGTCACCCCAATCAAATGTATTACATTAAATCAAACATAATTGCTCCTCATGTCATAACAGAATAACATAAATGTCACAGAGGAAGAGGGAAAGGACATGCATTTGCTTCCTCTAGACTTAAAAAGTGAATAAATTCTAAATAATAAAGCAACCTGTGAGCCAGTGTTTTCCCACAAGTTATTTTGCAGAGAACAGGCATGTATGAGAATGATGGGTGTTTATATTTAATTTTTTTTACTTTTCAAGAACTGGAAGTTCTAAGTATGTTAATTACCCATCGTCCATGTCCCAATTAGAGACGAAATATGTGAAGAGCTAGTTATCAGGCCAATATTTATAACTAAAATAAATCTTTTGATATGCAGCTTAATTATCTAGGTTCAAAATATTTTTCCACCTACGAATTTTATGACTACAAGTTTGTCTCAGATATGACATACATGAGTCTTTGCTTCCTCTTCTGTTCCCCACCCCACCAAAAGCAACAAATAACTAGAAAAATTGCTATGCTGATCCTTAAATATTCCATATGATTCTTTGGAAATAAAATTTTTTAATGTCAGCCAACAACTGTAAATCTTAATCCTGTTCCGTAAGCCTTATGGTCGGTGGGAAAGTCCTCCACATTCTGGCAACGGGCTAACCATCAGTCCCAGCTGTCAGTGATGGTATGAGCTGTTAATGTTTTGTATCTTTGAAAGAAATTATGTACTGAGAGTGGCGGGGAAATAACGTGGTGACTGAAGTTGGTGATGTTTGACTCAAACCAACACAAGTGGGATATGAGATTAATGTTACAAAAATTAAATGTCCACATGCTTCTAAGTTTCTGACAAAAGATAATGCACAATCCTCATGTATTTTATGCCAGATTACTACTCTTTCCTGAGCTTGGGAACCTGGTCCCTTTTTAGCATGATGTTTTATGTTAAATAATTATCTACATTAATGATAGTAGCTAATTGTTAAGTCTTAACTTATAAAAACTTTTTAAAAAGATCGTGTGGACTCTTTCAGAAGGAGAAGAATGGCTCAAAGATCCTAAAGTGGAAAATAACAAAAACAAAAATGAAAACACCTCAAAAAAAGGAATTCAGGAACTTAGGTCAAGGATAGTGTCCTTATAAGAGAGAAAGAGAAGTTCGCGGAGTGACAGCTGGGAACCAAAAGAGGGAGTCAGGCTGTGTGCTCAGTCCACAGATTACACCGAAACTGCACACTTTCCATGAAAACTTTCTCTGAAAATACAGATAATTTTGAACTGTATAGTATTTGGTAATTTATAGAGGAGTTTCTCAATCATTATCTTAAACTTGAAAGTCGTTCTGAACCTATTTAGTTGGCATTACTCATTCCCATCAAAGGCATCCATGGTCATACACTCATAAGTGGCTCCTCCAATTGTTTTTTTTTTTTAAATGGGTGCATTTTATGTATATGAATGGTATCTCAATAGAGTTGCCTTTATTTTTTTTAATTTCTGAGAGAGAGAAAGACAGAGTGCATGTGGGGGAGGGGCAAAGAGAGAGGGAGACACAGAATCTGAAGTAGGCTGTAGGTTCTGTGCTGACACCTCAGAACCCATGAACCGCGAGATCATGACATGAGCTGATGTCAGAAGCACAACGGACTGATCCACCCAGGCGCCACTAGAGTTGACTTTAAAATACAAGATCATGGAGTATTTTTTAATGTCTTCTTGTTTATTATTTTGAGAGTATTCTCTAACATCATATTTGTTTATTTATTTATACATACTTCCAATAGATCTTTTCTACACATTTATTCTGTGGGGACCCTGAAGGAAGAGACCATGCTATCCATCACTGCATCTCACACAAAGCATGGAACATTGTAGAAAGTCTAAACTATTGCTCTTAGCAATGAGCCTAAGGCCTCCCAAATTTCTGTGTGTGTGTGTATACATGCATGTACACATGCATATACACATAAAGTGAAGGCAAAGTAGAGTTTCAATAAAATTTCAGAAAGAAACCCCTGCATTACTACTAACTTTTTGACTATGTCCATGCTCATAATCATCCTACTTAATATAGTAAGAAATTCAGAAGACCCTGGAGAGCTCAGAGCTTCACAGTTTGGAAGAGACTATCCCACAGACCAAGTAATAATTAATTAGCATAGTCTAATCTGAGTGTTCTTGAGCAGTGTTTCTCAAAGCTTCGTAAAGATTTGTTAAAATGCAGGTCCTAGGTTGGTACACAGTCTGCACTTTCCAACGAGCCTCTAGGTGGTGCTGACAGTGCCGGTTCCACGTAGCTCACACTTCCATCAGCGAAGTTTCAGACTGGACGCCGCGCTCTTTCCGTTATTGCATGCAGTCTTCTCTCTCCTTTCCACAGCTGCTGTCATTTGTACCAATATTCTGTCACTTAAATATGTCTTCTGTCGTGTGCATTATTTTTTTCTACTTTCTCATATATAAATATATCACTCTTCAGTAAAGCATCTGATAAAGTTCTCTTGAATAAATTAACTATAGTGTAAGAATCTGAAGGGTAAAGTTTACGTCACATGAGCCTTTAACTTCTTCAATGCTGACAACATAGACTATATAGAATCTGAAAATCAAAATTAAAAATGTTTAAATAAAAAACTGGAATAAAATTTGAGCTGATGGTTTTGGCTCTCCAGAGATATTCAGAGAAATAGGAAAGAGTCCTGGACTGAGAAGAGACTGGGCTTTGGAGTGCCTGGGTGGCTCAGTTGGTTAAGCGTCTGACTCTGTTTCCGCTCAGGTAGTGATCTCATGGCTTGTGAGTTCAAGTCCCACATCTCTCTCTGTCTCTCTCTCAATAATAAATAAAATAAAACTTAAAAAAAAGAAAGAAGAGACTGGGCTTTGAGGCAGAGTCAAAGAACAGAGCACACCTCTAAGTCAAAGTCAAGATTCACAAGGCTCATGAAGCTGAAACTCCACCTCTCACTACCCACCTGCCATGGTTGTCACCTTTATTGATCCTGACAGCGGCAGAAGAGCAGCGAAGGTTTCCCATCAAGGTTTTCAGCAAGACACAGGACACAAAAGATTCTGTGTGCCCAAGTGAGGCGCCCAAGCACAACATGCTGTCTCCTGACCTCTGGACCCTTTACCCAGTGTTCGTGACACCGCCTTAAGTCTCAGTACTGGGCCTGCCTGAAACAAAGATTTTATCCTGACACAAGGACACAATTCATCCTGGTGTCTGTTCAAGAGATTAAATAGTGACAAGGAAGATTATGATCCTGCTATAACCTACAAGTCATGTTTGTTTAGGATATCCTTCATGTAGTCTGAGTGGTTTGGGCTGAATTTAACAGGGCTGCAGTGAAAGCACGCTGGACTTCTCGCAACGAGGACAAAACCAGGGTTGAAGGGTGAAGCTGTGATGTCATGGTCATCAGCCCAGGAAGTGGCTTCCCATCCTAGCAAAATCGGGGAAGCAGGTCATGTCACGCCACAGGTACCAAGAACCAGAGTGGATGCCCAGAGCTCTTGCCTCTTGGGCCACTGAGCACACACTAATCAGAAGTCCGATTTTTTAAAAAGTGTTCTAGTAGCTAATAATTTTTAAATTTATGACCTAGTTTTTCTACTCAGTGTGGAAATCTTACTGGTTTGAAATGAACATACCCAAATGACTCACAAGATAAACTAGCCTCAGAAAGATGCGCTGCCTAAAATGGAAAAATGCTGGAAATGTTTACATTTTATGCCTGTGTGATCCATTAGGTGCACTGCGCAGAGCAGCGTTTTCCTTTCTCGTAGGACATAAAAGCAAAACATCTTGAAAACAAAGCAATGAGAAATCGTTATTTGGCAAGACAATACTGAAAAAATAAATAACAGAGTCAGTGATTCCAGATGTTTTTTGAACAAACTTGACTACTCCCTTCAGTGATTCCAAGTTACTACTTGAAATATTTATATATTTATCAACTTGGATTTAGAGTTGAATCTAAGTTGGTAAATTTAGTTTTAAGCCTCTATTTCCATACAGATAAATGAAAGATGTAAATGTTCAAACGAAGAAGTATTACTTCCCTAAAATGGACTTCCCCCATACATGTATGGTTTCAGCAATACGATTAACTAACCAGATTCTCTCATTGTAAGAAGAAACAGTACCATACAAGTCATTAGTTTCTTTTTCACTGTGAAATACGATAACCATTCTACATGTTGTAACTTATGTTGAAGAGACTATGCCATTTTTGGGGAAAAGGCCATCTTGCTTAAGTTTCCTGGTTTCACAGCAATGCTGACCGTCACCAAACATATTGCAACAAATTACACTGATGGGAATTCAAGAAAATGGAAAATAAGGCAAATTTATACTTAAGCAGACTTAAGTTATCAATATTTTTACTAAAGAATAATAGGAAAAATCAACTAAGAATAAATAGCACGTTCTCTATTTTTTAATTATTTGGAATAGTAATATTAAAGAGTTTTCACTGTATATAGTATTTTATGAATAAGATTAGAGAGTTGAAGACAACTCTTATGAATGTCTTTGTTTGAAAAAAACTCCTTATATAAGAAAAAGAGCAAAATAAGAGATTTTATTTGATTTTTTTCTTGAAGTTATTCTTTTGATAAATTTTCAATCCATTTTAATTAAAGTGGGTACTTCTAAATTACTTTATGTACTTGGCTAGATATTATCAGGCATTCATTAAAAACAGATTTGACATATCATTGATATCAAGATAAATATCTGGAAGGGAAATAAGATTAACACAAGAAACTACAAGCAAAATGCTGAAATCCACAATGTAGATTCAATAATTGATATGGAAAACAAGAAAGAGATACTAGTGTGGGCTGGCTTGATCGCAAATAGCTTTCTTACAGATTCATACCCAAATCACTAAATTAATCTACCTCCGATCTGTTCTTTTTATAGATACGAATAATCTATTACCCCTAATTTAAGTTAAACTTCTCTTTCAGAGCTGCCGATATTCTGCATAGACCAAAGAACCTCCCAGCACTGCAAGCCTCTTTATGGGAACATCTAGTTAATCACCTCCTTAGTTAGCAGAGCCGCTCTGGAGGTCCTAGACCACAGACTCTGCAGCTGTTACTTGTCTCATTTGTTAATTCAAGCTTCAGTAGGACAGAGGGAATTCTGTACTTAATCATCCATTTTAATTTCCTGGATTCTCTTACTTTTGACTTGCTGATGGGAAGAACAATACAGGACAGCCTCTCTGGGTACCATGCTGGCATCCTCAGGCTCCTGATTCAGCTCCTCCCTGCACCTTCTGCTATTCTTACTTTCTATACTTCCTTCCTTCCTCCCTCCCTCCCGTCCTTCCTTCCTCAGTTCTTTTTTTTTTCTCCCAAATCAAACACATGGGTGAGTACTTTCAGTAACTTGAGTTTGGGAATTGGAAAGGCAGCAAAAAAGTCTTGGGAAAAGTCTCAGGTTTGAAAATCACAAAATTACCACTGAGATTCTATTATTTACTAGCTGTTTGACTCTGGCCTGATCTTCTC
Organism: Paguma larvata; assembly: GCA_030068075.1. NCBI lineage: Eukaryota > Metazoa > Chordata > Mammalia > Carnivora > Viverridae > Paguma > Paguma larvata. The sequence goes on from CM057831.1 coordinate 27,578,878, forward strand.
TTTCCTCACCTATAAAATGAAAATAATAAAAATCTTTATAAGCTTGATGTAAATACTAAACAAGACATATCTGAAAACACATTTGAAACTTCCAAATCTTATACAAATCAAGGAATTATTTTAAGTTGCATAGGCCCTCAGAGTAGGTATTAATTGGCTCTCGATGCCTAGGATGTTTTTTAGGGCACCATATTTGCCTAAAAATGCCTCGAGTTTTCACTCTTCAAGTTTACTTTTAAATGAAAGCTGGAAGGGAAAACACCTTTTAAGATTAATAAGTAAACTTAAAATTTTTCAACAATGCTGTCTAGGAAAAGGCAACCTATCTACTTACTACACACTAGGAGTGGTTTTTTTTTTTTTTTTATCAATTCAGAATAAAGAGCAGATTCTGAAAAAAATAAAATAGAATCAGGTATTGATGGAAGAGCAAGAAGGTGGCAGGTGGGCGAGATTAAGAAGAGAAGTTCAAGGACCACAAGACTCAAGATTTAAACAAATCTGGGAAGGGAAGGGAGGGTCCCAATGAGTCAGGTTTCGATTACAAACTACCTCCCACAATGTAGTGTAACTGCCTGTTCACCTGTCTCTCTCCCTAAATGAAATGTAAGCACCCTACCTGCAAGAATTATATCTCCTGACATTGTGCTCCTGTATATTACTGGCAAGGAACAACTGAGTAAGTCAGAGAAAAGTCTGTTTCCATTTTCTGAGACCTGCCCTTCCACCCACCTGTCCATCGGCTCATCCTTCGTCCCTTCACCTTCAAGCTCCCAAGCACGTTTGGAGTGAATACCGGCAGGAGACAGTGCAGTGACCACTGTCACCTCAGGGGAAGGAATGCAGGTCTTTATAAATGGAAATTTACACATTTCAAAAACACTTATTTGCCTAAAAATGCCTGGAGTTGTCACTCTTGAAGTTTACTTTTAAACGAAAGCTGGAAACTGGTGCAGCCACTCTGGAAAACAGTATGGAGGTTCCTCAAAAAAATGAAAATAGAGCTACCCTATGACCCAGCAATAGCACTGCTAGGAATCTACCCAAGAGACACAGGAATGCTGATGCATAGGGGCACATGTACCCCAATGTTCATAGCAGCACTTTCGACAATAGCCAAATCATGGAAAGAGACCAAGTGCCCATCAACTGATGAATGGATAAAGAAGATGTGGTACATATATACAATGGACAACTATGTAGCAATGAGAAAAAATGAAATCTGGCCATGTGTAGCAACATGGATGGAACTGGAGAGTATTATGTTAAGTGAAATAAGTCAGTCAGAAAAAGACAGATAGCATATGTTTCCACGAATAGGTGGACTTTGTAAGACTAAGCAAAAACCAGGGGGAGGGGAAGAGGAGAAAGGAAAAAACGACAGAGAGGGAGGGAGATAAAATATAAGAGACTCTCAAAGACTAAGAACAAACTGAGGGTAAGGGGGGTGAGCGAGGGGGGAGAGGGGGTGACGGGCATTAAAGAGGGCATGTGTTGGGATGAACACTGGGTGTTATATGTAAACCAATTTGAAAATAAACTATTATAAAAAAATAAAATAATAAAATTAAAAAAATAAACGAAAGCTGGAAGGGAAAACACTTTTTCAGATTCATAAGCAAACTTAAAATTTTCTCTGAAATTTCTCATGTGGAGCACACTGAGGACTTGTTATCCCTTGTGCAAAACTGAGTTTGGGGCACAAAATAACCTGCTCCTACAAGATTTGATCTATGAACGACTGTAGATGAGGATTACAGATGGTCCGAGAGACAGGACAGTTCTGCTTTTCCAGTGACCAGTTTCAGGAGCGTCAGTCTCAGACCACTTCCCCAGGCCAGGGAGCTGGGTGCATCACAGTTTGCTTACACAGTCAGAGGGGAGTTGTTATGTTTGGCTGCCTAGTACTGCTGTGTGCATGGTTATTTGTTAAGTGTAGTTAGCAGCACTTCACAGTGAACCTCATTCCCAGAGACTGTGATAGGTGAGGAAAAGGCCTGCAGCTTGGACAGATGCCCACCATGTGTCTTTCCTAAGGACAGCGATGAATGACTCTAGCTTTGAACCAGGCTCAATGGCATGCCTGGGAAAATGCTAGAACAAATCATGATAAAGTCAATTTGCAAATGCATCTAGAAGAACATGGCCCTGTGAAGAACAAAAGTTGGAAGATTAATCTTGTGTGCTGGAGTCCAGAGTGACACGAGTTTGGTATTTTAAGAAGATCTGTTGTATTTAAGTCTATAAGGTTTTGACCCTTCCTGTATGAAACCACCAATCCACTGGAAAACTAATGGAGGTGAGCCAGGGAAACAGAAGGGATCCAGGGAAATCATGCCGTAGACTCCACTCACACTGCACGTGGGACATCTGGTCGCAGAGGGTGTGGTCTCACTCAACCTTGCTCTCTGGTGCTACGTAGGTGTCCACACTGTCACAAGCAACATCTCAAGTTTAAAAACTCTCCTGTGACCGCACTTCCTCCTCTGGCTCCATTTTTCTGAACATAGTCATGAATATTTCATTGAAAGCATTGTCCATAATCATTGTCTCCAATTCTTCTTCTGTTGCAGAACAAGCTACATAATTAGCTGGGGCTGGTGCAAAATACAAATGTAGACCTCTTATTCAAAATTATTAAGAATCTCAAGACAGTGATAGCAGGGCATTAAGCTACATGGGAAGCTCTTCTGAAGGTGGGACATCGTCTGGAGTGCCTGGGTGGCTCAGTCAGTTGAGCGTCTGACTCTCGATTTCAGCTCAGTCATGATACCAGGGTCGTGGGATGGAGCCCCACAGTGCAGAGCCTGCTTGTGATTCTCTCTCTCTCTCTCTCTCTCTCTCTCTCTGTCCCTCCCCTGCTCACTCTCTCACTCTTCCTCAAAAAAAAAAAAAAAAAAGGTGGGACATTGTGTGACTGTATGGGTCATCCATGCATGAAGCTGGCCTGCTCTACTGTCCTCTGAGGCTACTCCAATCAGACTTTCATCTGCCGCCAGTTCCACTAACAGAATCTTGTCAACGTCAGCAATGGTTCCCATTCATTCAAACCTAATAGTCACTTCCCATCTTCACCTTGTTGGATCAATGAATTCCGCAGAGCGATTAGCACTGTCTCTACCTGGTTCTTTATTTTGGACTTGTGACTTCCAAAAGTACAAGACATGTTGCTTCAAGCCACTAAATTTGTGGTAATTTGTTGCAGCAGTAGAAGTAGCACTCTGTCCTTATCAACACAGTCTCCATATGTTGGTCTGCCCCAGGCTCATGCCTAGGACATTCTGCTCTTCTGTCTATATCCATCCCCAAGTGGCTTTAAAATACCAGCTATCAAAATGAAAATCAAAATTACAAAGAGATATCACCTCTCATGTGTCAGAATGACTAGAATCAAAAAGACGAGAAACAACAGGTGTTGGTGAGGAAACTGACAAAGGGAACTGTCTTGCTGGTGGGAATGCAGACTGGTGCAGCCACTCTGGGAAACAGTGTGGAGGCTCCTTAGAAATTTAAAAATAGAACTAATATGATCCAGCAATCCCACTTCTGGCGATGGATCCAAAGGAAATGAGATCACCTTCTCAAAGAAATATCTGCTTCCCCGTGTTCACTGCAGAATCATTTCAACAGCCAAGGCACAGAAACGACGTGAGTATTCACTGAGAGATGAGTGGGTAAAGAAGATGCGGTGTGTGTGTGTGTAGTGTACACACACACAGTGGAATATTACTCATCTATTAACAAGGAGGAAATCCTGCCATTTGTGACAACACGATGGACCCTGAGGGTGTCACGTGGAGTGAAGTCAGACAGATACTCTATGATCTCACTTATATGTAGAATCTGAAGAAACTGAACTCAGCGTCAGAGGCCAGTTTGAGTGGTAGCCGAAGGTGGGGAGTGGGGTGAGGGAAGTGGGTGAAGGTCGTAAAAAGGCACAAACTTCCAGTTATAATATAAGTCGGTTCTGGGTGACTGGACAGATGGACAGCAGACCATAGTTAATGTTACTAGACCATATATTTTAAAGTTGTTGATAAAGTAGATCTTAAAAGTTCTCATCACAAGAAAAGAAATTGTAACTGTGAAGTGATAGTTGTTAACTTCTCGTGGTAATTATTTTGTAATATATGCATACATCAAATCATTATGTTGTATACCTTAAACTAATATACTGTTATACATCAATTATATCTCAATAAAGCTGGAAAAGAAACTATGAATTAAAATACCAGCTAAGCACTGATGACTCCCAAATTCGTCTCTCTAGGTCAGACTTCCTCCATAAACTCCAGATTATTATAGTCAATGGGTCACGTGACATTTTTTACTTCAGTGTCTAAAAGACATCTCAAACTGAACATGTCCCCAGAAACAGTAAATGACAGCTCCAGCTCAATTCTTGCAGTTTCTTAGGCTAAAAACCTCAGATGTATCGTTGGCTCCTCTCTTTCTCTCTCTCTCCACCTGTTTGGAAATCCTGAGCCTCCAAAATAAATCCAAAATCTAACACTTCTCACCACCTCCCTTGCTTCCACTTCTGGATGGAGCACCATCACCATGGTCAGCTGGAATATTACGACAGCCTCTTAACTGGCCTTCCAGCCTCTAACCGTCCCCCACAATCTAGGGTCAACCCCACAACCAAAGTGGTTCTCTTATAATATTTGCAATGCAGCCTCACTTTTCTGAAAACCTTTTTTTTTTTTTAAGGTCTGAATGATCTGATTTTATTAGTAACTGCTCCATCTGCTGCAGCCTTGAGGGAACCACCCAGATACTCCCACTTCAGTTAACCCAGCTGTAAAATAGGAGACCAGACAGGCCAGTCAGGATGAATTAGGTGACGGCTCAGAAATATGGGCTGAGTCTCACAGGAAACTCTTCCAAGTGCCTTCTGATGGGGAGCACAGAGTGACCAGTATAGGAGAAAGCTATGATACTCTGAAGAGAAAAGGTATTAATAGAGGTTATAAAACACCGGAGAGAAAATAAAGTATGAGGATATTTCCCAGGCCTTGAGAAATTAAGATAATCTGGTTGATAATTTCTTGATTTTATAAGAAAAGAATGAATAGAATATTATATGAGGATTTAGGCATTTTAAATTCTAGGTGTTATTTAAAGCTATGTGTTAAAGGTTATTCATGTACATTGAAAACGAGACGTTGGCTCTGAATTTAAGGCCATCTTTTTTTTTTTTAATAATTTATTGTCAAATTGGTTTCCATACAACACCCAGGGCTCATCCTGACGAGTGCCCTCCTCTGTGCCTGTCACCCACTCTCCCCCCTCCCATATTCTCCTCAATCCTCAGTTTGTTCTTAGTATTTAAGAGTCTCTTCTGTTTTGTCTCCCTCCCTCTCTGTTGCTTTTTTTCCCCCTCTTCCCCTCCCCCATGGTCTTCTGCTAAGTCTCTCAAAATCCACCTATGCGTGAAAACATACGGTATCTGTCTTTCTCTGATGGACTTATTTCACTTAGCATAATCCCCTTCAGTTCCATCCATGTTGTTACACATGGCCAGATTTCATTGTTTCTCATTGCTGCGTAGTAGTCTATTGTATATATGTACCACATCTTCATTATATACACCACATCTTCTTTATCCATTTGTCAGTTGATGAAAACCTTCTTTAATGGCCTTTCACTGCACTCAACAGGCATAATCCCTACGATGACCAGAGGCTCTATGTGATTTGGCGCCTTGCTGCCTCTTTCACTTGCACCCCCCGCCCCGCTCTGACTCACCCATGGTTACTTCTGCAGCCTCACTGCTCTTCCTGGAACATTCTCAAGCAAGTTCTTGCCTCAAGGCAATTGTTTTTCCCTCTACCTGAAACAGAAATGCAGATAATCTGTCTTTCTTTCTTCTTTCAGGTCCTCTGTTCAGGTACCATTTTATTCCTGTCACTGACCCTGAACACTTTCTCCACTTGACTCCTTGTCAAGGAGTCTTGTTTTGTCTCCACAGCTCTTTGGCCATGTAACACCTTGTACACACTTATTTGTTTCTGTAATGTTTAGTTCCTGCTACAAGAACATGGGCTCTATTATGGCAAGAGCATTGAGTTGGTCTCTAATATGTTTCCAGTGCTGGAAAGGTAACTACCTGATAGAAGACACTTGTTGAGTTAAATGAATGAATAATGGCACAAAGCTAGTAGTACTGGCCTCACCATTTGCCAATTTCTTTTTTTTTCCATTTGCCAATTTCTAACATATCATGGAGATACACGAATAAACCATAGCCCACACCACATTTTGAAATGAAAGCAAGAAAACTATTACTAAATTCTGAAATGTCCATTAATTTCAAGACAGCCTGTGACCATTGTGACCCAGGGGCTGACTTGATAAGAAAACTAGCTAGCCTTCTCTCTCCCCTAGATGCACACATCATGGCAGAGCTTGTAAATCAGGAACTTTCAACTGGACGTGATTTTGTCCCTGATGAGACATTTGGCAACGTCTGGAGACATTTTTGTTTGTCACAACTGGGGGAAGGTCCTACTAGCATTTTGTGGGTAAAGGCTGAGGATGCTGCCAAACATCCTACAATCGATAGTCCTACAGGACGTCCCTACAGGTAAGTATCTGATCTAAAATGCCATAGTGCCAAAGTTGAGAATGTGTATTCTGCTATTGTTTGGTTTCTAAAATGTCAGTCCAGTCACACACATCTAGTCCAGTCCTAGATCAATAGAGTTGTTCTAGGTTTCTCTGTGTCTACTGATTGTCCTTGAACTTGTACTGTCAGTTGAGACATGAGTGGTGGCTCTTCGACTATCATTGGATATCAATTTCTCCATTTGGTTCTATCATTGTGACTTTACATATTTTGAATGTCTGTTATCAATATACAAACATTTAGAATTGCTATGTCCCCTGGAAGAAGGTACCCTTTTATCATTATCAGATCACCCTATTTAGTGTTGGAAATATTCTCAAATCTGCTTTCTAATAAATATAACTGCTCCGGCTTTCCTATGGTTAGTGTTAGGAAGTCTGTCCTTCTCTGTCCTTTTACTTTTGATCTGTGTTTTTATATTTAAAATGGGTTCCTTACAGACAGTACATCATTGACCCTGTTTCTTTGTCCAGTCAAACAATCTCTACCAGTTAATTGTGCTGTTCAGATCATTTAAATTTAATGTGATTTTTGATATGGTTTGGTTTAAATCTACCATCTTGCTATTTGTTTTACATTCACCAATCTCTTCTGTGCTCACTTTTTTCTTTCTCTGCCTTCTTTTGTTTTCCTTGAGTCTTCTTTACAATTCCATGTGACAGGCACGGTTCTGCCCAGACTGTTACCCACTGATGTCCACACCCTGTACATTCCTCTATCCTTGAGTATGGACAGGACTTGCAAATATGATGGAATTTCACTCCCGTTATTAGGTTATGCTATAGTAAAGATGAAGAGATTTTGCTGCAATTAAGGACCCTGATGATTTGATTTTTGAATTAATCAAAAATGAAATTATCCTTGGTTGTCCTGACCTAATCAGGTGAGCCTTTTAAAAAAGTATCCAGTTCCTCCTTGAAGAAGGAGGTTAGAAGTAAGAAAGATTCTCTTGCTGACCCCGATGACATAACGATGTAAGTTCCTATGACGTGAGCGGGACTGAAAACGGCACAGTAGGAACCTAAGGGCAGCCCTGGGATTTGAGAGTGGTCCCTAACTGACAGCTGGGGCGGAGGCAGAGGGGTGCCTACAATGAATTCTGCACCTGAATGAGCTTGGTAACAGATCTTCCCTCGTCAAACCTCCAGATGAGAACGAAGCTAAGTCAATCCCTCGATCTTAGCCACATCACATTCTGAGCAAAGAGCTGAGAAAAGCTGTGCCTGGTTTCCTGACCCACAGAAACTGCGAGATACTCAATATGGTTGTTTAAGCTGCTTGATGTGTGGTACTTTTATGCAGCAATAGAAAATTAATACATTACATGTTAGTTCCCTTATAAGCTTGTTAGATATACCTCTTTTTTTCCCATCATTGCTTTCGGGGTAATAGTGTACACCGTTAACTGATTCCACTTTCAAGTGGTTTTATGCCACATTATCTGTAATATAGGGACTTAGAGCAGGCTACTTCCATTTCACCAATCCTGATCTTTGTGCCATTGTCTACATTTGACTTGTATGTGATAGAAACCTACAAATCACTGTTATTATTTTCTTCAGGCAGTCAATTATCTTTGAGTTATTTTTGAAATAATAGAAGGTCTCTCTTATCTGCCCCTATGTTTACCATTCCCCGTGCTCTTCAACTACCATCTGGCATCATTTTTAATTTGTCTGAAGAACTAACATTCACATTTCTTGCAATGCAGGTGTCAAATTCTTGTATGTTTTGTATATGTAAAAAGTCTTTATTTACCTTCATTTTTAATGATCCTTTTGCTGAGTATAGAATTCTAAGTCAGCAGAGGTTGTTTGTTTGTTTGTTTGTTTGTTCCCTTCAGATCTCTACAGACACTGGTTCACTGTGTTCTTGCAGGCGCCGTTTCTGATGAGAAGTCGGATGTCACTCTCAGCTTTTCCCCTCTGGCTGTTTTTAAGTTTCCTTTTATTACTGACTGTAAGCAGTTTATTATGGTGTGGCTTCGTGTAGTTTTCTTCACATTTCCTGTGTTTGTGTTTCTTGAGTTTTGAGATTTTATAGATCATTTATAGTTTTTGAATTTTGAATTGTGAAAAATTTCAGCCATTGTTTCTTTGTTTTTTTTTCTGCCATTCCCCAAATTCTCCTCTCGTTACACATCTTAGCCAGCTTTCTGATATTCTGTTCATTTATTTTCAGTCCTGCTTAATTTGAAGCCATTTCTATTACTATGTCTTGAGGTATGCTAACTTTTTCATCTGGACTATCTGACCTGCGATTAATATCTTCTCAGATAGTGAATGTATCTTGTCTAGGAGTTTGATTATGATCTTTCTAGAAGGGAGTATCTTCTATATCTTTTACTAATATCCTCATGCTTTCCTCTACCTCTTTTGATATAATATTTTTGTAATAGCTGTTTTAATGTCATTATCTAACAATTCTATCATTTGCATCATTTCAGAGTCTATTTTTATTAATTTCATTTTCCTTCTTATGTGGGTATTTTCCTGCTTCTCTTCCTAACTGGTAATTTTCACTGAACGGCAGACCCTGTGAATTTTACATTATTAGGTGTGAAATTCTTTTTATTTATTAAAGTACGTTTTTAGCTCTTTTTGGGGATCCAGCAAAATTACTTGGAAACAAGTAAGCTTCTAGGCTGCTATGAAGATTTGTTAGGGACCAGGGACGGCTCAAATCTCAAGGCCGTTTGGATCTTACTGCGGTAAAATACCCTCTGACCCAGGGCCATAGGTATACTGAGATTCCTCTACTCTGGCTCTTGGGCACATGAGGCACTCCAACCCTGTGTGGGCCCCAGGATTTTCTCGCCTACTCCCTCACAGTGGTTCCTGTGCTGGCCCCACATCGTCTCCTCCCGTGCATGCTCTGATCAGCACGTGGGTGAGGATGGAGAGAAACGCGCTCTGGACCGCCGGTGCCGTGTCTTTCCATGTCTCTCCTCTCTGGCATTCCAGGAAGAATTCCAGCCACCTTGTCGACCCTGAGTTCTCTGCTTTGTCTTCACAATTTGGGGAGATCACACACTCCACTTTGATTCCTCCTCTCTGCACTGTGGCTTTGGAAACTCCCTCTAGACAGTAAACTGAGGCAATCATAGACTTCAGTTCATCCAGTTCGCCTCTCTCAGGGATCACTGTTCTATGCTGCCTGTGTCCAGGGTCTAAAAACCGTCATTTGATATAATTTCATTGCTTAAGGCAGGAGAGAAAAACCAATCCCAGTTACTCTGTCATGACTAGAAGCAGAAATCTGTATCTAAGTCAATTTAGCAAAAGAACATAATGGGCAACTGACTTCACCATATATCCAATTTTCTTATAAAAATGTAGCAATTTAAAGTATATAAGATTAGTGGGGTACCTGGGTGGCTCAGTTGATAAAGGGTCTGACTCTTGATTTCGGCTCAGGTCACGATCTCACAGTTCGTGAGTTCCAGCCCTGCATCAGGCTCTGCGGTGACAGTACAGAGCCTATATGGGATTCTGTCTCTCCTTCTCTCTGCCCTGCCCCTACTGGTACATACAACAAACAACACACAACACACAACACACAACACACACACACCCTCTCTCTCTCAAAAAAAACAATTACCTTAAAAAAAAAAAAGATAAGTTTCTCTCATCCTCAGAAACTTAAAACTAGAAGTCCCGTACAATCCAGCAGCTCCAGTTCTGGGACTTCTTTCAGGAGAACTGAAAACGGGGTCATGAAGAGATACCTGCGCTCTCACAGTAGCCAAGATACAGAAACAGTGTAAACGTCCATGATGGGTGACGCATAAAGAAACCGATGGACACACACATACCGTGGCGTATTATTCGACCTTAAAAAAGAAGTGAATCCTTTTTAATTTGCAGCAATACAGATGAAACCTGGGGATGCGAAGCTGAGTGAGATAAGTGGTTACGGAAGGACAGGGATGCTATCACTCCTTTCATGAGGTGCCTCAGTGGTCAGACGGGAGCAGAGTGTAGACCGGCGGCCGTGGGGGCTGGGGGCGGGAAGGCGGACTTGCCGTTCAGTGAGTATGAAGTTTCACCTAAACGAGGGGATGAAGTCCTGGACATCTGCCGCACACGCTGTGTCTGTAACTAACACCACCACGCTGTGCTCTTACACATCTGTCCAGAGGGGAGATCTCCTGCTGTGTTCTCACCATGACTGGGTGCAGGAAAGAGCTCCTCTCTGTACAACCTTGACTCCATCATCAGTGCGACTGCGCCCCTTGCCTCCGACTTCTCTGACACGCTGTCTGAAGGCGTGAGTCTAGAACAGCCCCCAGGCCATTACTCCTCGGAGCTGAGTGGGTGTGGCCTGTATGCAGCCACCAAGCCTTCTGTCATCTGCATCACTGTCACGGGACAAAAACCCACCTGCATGTGCTCCCCCTCTTTTTGCGCTTGCTGCCTTAAGTTTCCGGCCGAAGCCCAGATCCTCAAAAGCAGCAGCCACGTCTTTGTCTCCACAGGGCCAGACACACCGCAGACGCTCAAGAATGCATGTCAGATGAGTGGGTCTGTGACTTTACAACTCAGTTTTTCCAGTAGTCAGCTCTGCTGCTACCCGCTGCCAGTCTACCTCTAGCTTAGGACAGCATCACCTTTATGTCCGAGCTGAGGGTGACTGTTCTCATGGACAACACAAAAGAGTCTTTTATGACACAAGTGCATGGAAGACTATTAACTTTAAGTATCTGGGCACCAGATCATGAATTGCTGATTCATTAACAAAACATAATACACATTTGAACAACCTTTTCCCTTCTATACACTGTACATTCGGACCGAAGAATGTCAACATAGATAAAATCATAGCTGATTCAAGTAAGGATACTTATACTCAGAATATGGTACAGGTTTAATATCTAGATTTTCGAGCATCCATCCCTGTATTCTATGATGATAACAGGAATTGCTGAAGGCATTTAGGTAGTACTTTGTCGTTACTCTAAGTCAAGACCTATTATACATTCTAATTTCATACCACTTTTGAAGACTAAATGAGAAAATACCTCCAAGGCTCTATAGAGACTACTTGCAGGGCAGATGAGTTCATTCACATTTTATAGCTGAGACTGTCTAGGCTTCCAGAAGGGGTGTGACCTGTCCAAGATGACACAGAAAGTAGCAGAATTTGAACTGGAACCTAGATGCACCACCATTTCCATGGTTTACTGCATCTTAGCTCTGTCCAGTCTCCCCACCGAGACAACAGCACCACTGGAGCTATGTCTGGGATGTAGGGCTGTGCCCAGGGTAAGACAGTGAGAGCTGGGGTCGAATCGATAGATCGTCGTCATTAAGAGGACCTGAGATAGAAAGCCAGACAGACTACCCAGCCATGCTTTTGGTCCCCAAAGAGCTCAGCGAGAAGCTGAGAAGAAAGAGATCGTGGGCTGGAGAAGTGAGAACAGGGTAGAAGTTCCAAGCACAGGTTGTGAGGCTGCACCTGGAGGTCACTCTCGGCGGGAGGACACAGCTCTGTGCTGGGGGAGGTGGGCAGGTGGCTCCCACGGACCAGCTAACCTGCAGAGGAGCTGCTCGCCTCCGCGGCGGCTGTCCTGCACAAGACACTTGGTGGGAATGTTCCTCCTCGCTGCTCGGGGACTTCACACTCCCCAGAGCAGACAGACTGGGAGAGCCACATTTTGTTCTGTGTCTGGCTGCCCCAGAGGGCAAGGGAAACGGTGCAAGCCTGACAAAGGGAGGAAGTAATTCTCTCAAGACACATTTCCTAGAAAATTTTGAGTGAACAGTTAGTGAGCTCACTGACACAAGTCTTAGTCTTGGGTGGATTTCCTGCCCTAGATCTACCCTCACAGCTTATCACGGATTTCATCCTTCCCCTAATGAACTTAAATGCATCAAGAATGAATTCGAATATTTTAAAGAGAGCCATCAAATACATTTGCAGTGAGACGTTGGAACGGGATTTTATTGCATGGCTACCGCTCAACTGGAATTTGAGTATGTTGGCGTGAGACCAGCTTTAATTCCAAACATCGTTTGAAACCGGGTCAGATGACATGTCACAGTAGTGGGCTTGGTCTCTGCTTGTCTGTTTCAGGTTTTGTGACAAGTTGGCACATGTTTTCTGTCTAGTGTATCTGACTGTCACCTTCTGCATAATTTACAGTTTTCTTAGTCAGAACAACATGGCGCTGTCTTTGTGCTAGGTTATGTAACGTTAATATTTTATTTTATAAATAAAAATTTTGCTGACATTCCAACTCAGCAAACACTTCTGCCCTCAGTGGGAAGGAAACAAAGTGGATGGTCTATGGTAGGGATGGAAGAGCTTTGATATTGTGTTTCTCAGGCAAAATCTTGCCCACAAAGCAGTGAATGAAATGTATAGACTTTGAAGTGATTTTGCCAGGGATAGGGAGCTGACAGGTCTAAGGAACTGAAGAATAAAAACTAAACTGAGAACTTAGTGAGGCCAAACTTTTTTGTTTAAAAACAGAACAAAATTCTTATTTAATAATTTCGATTATTCTTATTTAATAATTTCAACAACCCTAAAATATAGCTGTACTTATATCTACTTTAAAAAGGGAAACAAAAAGCAAACAAAAAAAAAATCCCCAAACCTCCTAAAAGTTAAGTAATTTGATCAAGTTACCTGAAAGGACGAAGTTTCATTCAGGGCTTGATCTAGATCTGCCTGACTTCATACGTGCGACAAAGCGGTACAAGGTGACATGGCAGGCACCATGGACCACCTACCAGCAGTCAGCCTCTCCCCTTCCTTCTTAATAAAGCCCAGTGTTGGTAAGGTGTCCACCCTCCCCCACATCAATGTGCAGGTCGGGGCGTCCTCACCACTCCCCTTGCAAGGACAGTGTAGAGTGGGAATGTATCTCAGGTGTGGCGGTGACACGTTAGAGGAAGTCGGAGGGTGGAAGAGGTGGGGTGGGAAACACTTTGGGAAAAATGTTCCTCTTTCTTTAGAGAGAATAAACAACACACAATGGTCTTCATCTTTGGAATGTGGAGTTGCTGGAGTTGCTGGTGACACGTGACACCAGCCTGGCGGAAAAGCCTCTGTTGAAGAGGGCAGATGAGAGGAACAAGAGGATCTTGGAGCTGATCTATTAGGTAACCCTCCAGTGCATCATCCTTCCGGACTTCCCTTCATGAGGTAACACATGCTTGCATTCACCCTCGTTTAAACCCTGGTTTCTGTGTCCAGGAGCCTGAACACCCTAACTGGATGCCGAGACCACATGCCGAGACTCGACTGAGCTACCTCTTGTGGATTTCACGGTAAACGGAACAGAAGGTCCCTGACTGAAGCACGTTCGGTCTTGTCATGCAAACAGGGCAGAGGAAGGGATCGCTGTGGCTAGGACTTGTCACTGACACTTGTAAGGCAAAAAGTTTAGGAAATCAGGGGTCAGCTGGTGGAGAGGCAGGAACGTTTGTCGGAATAAAACCTGCAGCTCACAGCAAAGCAACCTGGCTGGTTTCCTAGCCGAAGCTGGGCCTGTAACGGATACTCGGGACAGGCGTCCCCACCAGTCAAGCTGGGTCATCTACAATGGAAGTAGAAGGGATTCACCTGGCATGGGCTACGCTCATGTAATCTATCTTCTAAGAATTCCTTCTGGGCAGCTATTTTTCTTATCTAAAAGCAAATTCTGAAAACTAATTATGCCCATGACCACTCTCCATTAATTGGCTTAGGGATTTAATTTAATGTATTAAACAATGAATTGGTAGCAGTTATAATATGTCTAATATCTCAGGGATAATTCTGGGTTAAGTTCTGGTCACAATATTCCTGCTTATTAGAGAGAGTGTGAGAGAAGAAAGAGAAAAAACCTAAGAAATTCTAAACCTCAGTCAGTTCTTGTCATTAGCCACATTCCTTGTTTTCCCCCAGGACGCATAACAAAAAAACACACTTGAAGCATCTTAGGATTTTATTTGCTAGAAACAATGGAAATGCCCAACAAAGAAGCCTGTGAGCAAAAGTCCTGGAAGAGCTCCCTGGAGAAACTGAGTCACCATTCAATTATAGACTTATAAAAACGAATGAACATCAAATTACTATTCTCTTCTTCCACATTACTATATGTTTCCAGTGGGGTTGACCATGAAAACGGACCAGCCTCGCAGCACGCCCGAGAAAAATGGGGAGGAGAGTGCACCCTGACTTAAGAAAGCCATCTGGCCAGATATGATTCCCTGTATGTTTTTAAAGACATAAAAAGGCATACAAATAAACATTTTTAGGTAAACACTGCATTTCCTCAGGTCGCGGCAAGGGCAGGCCTTGTTCCCATCGGACAGTGAAGGTAGGGGTGCCCTGCGACCCAGCAATCTCGCTACCAGGCATGCATCCAAAGAATACAAAAATACTGATTCAAAAAAAAGATGAGATAAGGTAAGGAAGTTTTACTTACGCTTTCCAGAAATCTCTGATGAAATCAGGAATTAAACTAGTGAAAAGCAAAACGAAGAGAGAAAAAACTTCTTAAATAAATAGAGTGGGGGGTGGAGGAAAACAGGAGTCCCAAAGATGAGAGATTCTAATACAAATACACCAACCACTGGGCGGGATATTGTTTTTAACCCACCGTAACTAAAAATTATAATTCTTTTTACTAAGACAATGCAACTCAGAGGTGATGGAAGCCGCTGTAACTTCCCCAGGAGGATGGATTCATCAATACCATAGCATGTATACAGTTATGTCCCACGGTTTTTCCCCAAGGTATCTATATCCTGTGACTGTACCTCCAGAATTTTAGACACAGGGCTCAAGTTGACACTGATACCTAGACACCCAAAGCATCATCATAGTCCCACTGTTAGGTGGCAGCATCTGGAAACCAGATAATAAAACAGTCCCGGCCAGGCTTAAAGTGGGTCCTCTAGGTCTATGGACCCACGTGGTGGTCATTTGCCTGATCGCCAACTATATAACAAAAATAGTCATTCTTAGCAATTGACATAAACCCCATGTCCGTTTCTTGACCTATGGGGTGAGAAACAGAAAAGAGAAGCTTCTAAAACTACTACTCTCTCCCCAGTCAAGATGAAGTCATTCGGGAGGTAAGCGAGGGCATCTTTAATGCTCTTTAGAGACTTAAAAGATGCAGAGGAGCTAGTCTTCACTATATTTCTGTCTGACATGCCTGCGAGCTTGGAAGTCCAGGGAGTTTACACTGAGCAGGAGACTGGATCCTTCAGGTTAACAGTCTCTTCTGTTCTAACTAATACATTTAAGCTATAAATTTCCTTCTACAGTGAATCAAGAATTCGAACTCGGAAGAAATCCAACACCATAAAATAAAACCTTTTTCTCAAGGAACACTGATTTAAGTCACGTCTGTGCTAAAAGACAATAATTATTGTGTGACATCCCATTTTCAGTTTCCATTTCAATAAATGTTCATTGATTGCCCCCCCAATCAATGGAAATTTCTAGGTGTGCAGTAATAAACCATGTAAATCTGATTGAACTTTCAGTGTGAAGAGAAGAAAGGAGAAATCATAAGGAATAGAGACAGGACAGCATTCACCTATAAGATGACAGACTGTACTGTGCTGGAGGGCCTAGTGGTGGATTCACGGGCATCATGACCGACCGAGGAGAGGACAGTGGTGTGTGTTCCAAGAAACATGAGGCAATTGCTTTGGGCAGAAGTGCCAACATGGGTAAAGACACAGAAGAAAGAACCAGTGTGGCAGATGCCAGGGACATTCTTCTGGCCTCAAACTGCCAAGAGCAGCTTTCGACTAGAGAAGTGATTTTTGTGTTTCACTCAAGAGAGGAGAAGACTCTGACGAGTAACCTGGAGACAAGCAAGCGTGCAAAGTTCAGATCTTAGCACCCTGCCCTCCCTCTTTTCCTCTTTTTCTCCCTCGCTCCCTTTCTCCTTGTCTCTTCCTCTTCAAAGGGCGATTTCCTTAACTTTGTGTGATAAACAGATCAGAGCTTAGGCCAACTTTTTTTTCCTTTTTTTTAAATGTTTATTTATCTTTGAGAGAGAGAGAGAAAGCAAGCAGGGGAGGGGTGGAGACAGAGGGCGACACAGAATCCAAAGCAGGCTCCAGGCTTCTAGCCTGGAACTGTGAGATCATGACCTGGGCCAAAGTCAGACACTTACCCAACGGAGCCACCCAGGCATCCCAAGCCCAGGTGAGCTTTTTAGAGGCAGGCCCAAAGGGGTGTCTGTCTCTGGAAAGCGTATCTGCTGTGCTTAGCACCCCATCAGACAGGTGGTCCCAAAATCAAGACTTGTGGAGAGAAGGTTTCAGGAAGGCTGACAGGAGCTTTGAAGACATATTTGTGTCTAATCTAGTTGTTTCCAGAAAGTAAAACAAAGACTTCGATCTCTCACACCTTTGTGTATTTTCTCACCTGAGTCTCCCAGAGGGTAAAAGAGAGTTGAAATCTGATCAACCAGTATTTCTCTAAACCCAGTCAAGTATTAGTACCGGTAGGATGTGAGCTCTGAGAGGGGGGATTTTGAGAGAGACACCGCCAAGGTCGGGTAGAACCTCCCCTTCATGGGCACTAACAGCTGTTGTACACTGTGTGGGGGATGGTCTTTAATCATAGTCCTGGCCCCTCCCTGTATCCTACCTGCTTCACTGATATTTAAACTATTGAATCCTTAGATCCCAACTGACACTAACTACTCGGTACAGTTTTTCCAAGTTTCCACCTTCACTCCTCGCAGGACTGACTTGTCAGCATCTCAAATCCTCCTTATTTTGAGGACAAGATGGCAAACCAAACAGTAGCAAAATCTGACCACGACGGTGATGCAGGAGCGCCCAGCTGCCCCTCCACAGGGACAAGCCATTGGAAAGCTGCCCGGGGACAAAAACAGCGCTGAGAGAACTCCGAAGTCGACAGGAGAAACTTCAGCCACAACAAGAGGAAAAAAACAAAAAAACAACTGAAACTAACCACACAAGAAGCAAAGGAATTTAACTTCATTGTGCCTGCACTTGCCATGCTCTAAGCTGGTACCACTGGGCACCAGGAGGGAACCTCCCAGTTAGCCTCCCCTGACCGTGGAAGGCAGCTGGTGGGCAATGCAGGACAGCCGGTCTCAGGTCACCCCGATGAGCTGAGGCAGAGCACAGGGAGCGCCAGGAGCACGGGAGGAAAGCAGGGGCTACCATGAGCAGCCACCCAGGTGGAGCCGTCGTGGCCATCCTGCAGAAATGCCAGGAGATTTCGCCCCTGAAGGAAAATAGTGGACACCGCACGGGCTGCTGACCACAACAGCACTGAAAGTCTGACTGGATCAATCAGGCAAGGAAAAGAAATGGCATCCAAATCAGAAAAGAAGAAATAAAATTGTCTTTGTTTGTAGATGACATGATTTTACATATAGAAAATCTTAGACTGTTGAAGCTAACCATTAAATTCAGTAGCTGCAGGAATCAAAATCAACATATCAAAGTCAGTCGCATTTCTGTACACTAACAATAAGATATCTGAGAAAGAAATAAAGAAAACTGTCCCATTCTCAGTAATATGAAAAACAATAAAATATGTGGGAAGAAATTTAACCAAGGAAGGGAAAGATACCTACAATAAAAACTACATGACTTTGATGAAAGAAATTGCAGACACAAAAAAGGGAAGATGCCTCATGTTCACAGATCAGAAAAATTAATATTGTTGAAATTTCCTCACTACCCAAAGCTGTCTGTAGATTCAGTGCAATCCCTATCAAAATTCCAAAGATGTTTTTCACAAAAATAGAACAAACAATTCTAAAATTTGTATGGAACCACGAAGACTCCACATAGCAAAAGCAATTTTGAGGGGGGGGAGCTTAAATCATCAGGCTTCCTGTTCCTGATCTCAAACTATACTACAAAGCTGTAGTAATCAAAATGGTATGATATTGATAAAAACAGAACCATAGACAAAAGAACAAAAATTAAGAGCCTAGAAATAAATAATCATGTATGGTGTCAACTAATATTTGACAAGAGGGTCAAAGGTACTCAATGGGGGAGGGCAATTATTTTTTAATTGGACACCAAAACACAAGCAATGAAAGCAAAAACTAGCAAGTAGGACCACATCAAACTAAAAAGCTTCTGCAAGAGAAATTATCAACAAATAAAAAGGCAGCCTACATAATGGAAGAAAACACCTTGCAAATCATATATCTGATAAGGGATTAATATCCAATATATATAACAAACAACTCAATAACAACATCAACAACAAATCTGATTAAATAATGGGTGGAGGACCTGAAAAGACGTCTTAAGGAAGACATGCAAATGGCCAACGGTGTGTAAAAAGGCACTGGACATCACTCTTCACTGGGGAAACATAAATCAAAACCACAATGATACCAACATACACCTGTTAGAATGGCTGTCATCAAGAGGACAAGAGATAACCAGTGTTAGCAAGGACATCAAGAAAGGAATCCTCACGCACTGTTGGTGGGAATGTAATTTGGTGCAGCCACCGTGGACGACAATAAGGAGGTTCCTCAAAAATCTGAAATAGAATATATCATCCAGCAATCCTACTTCTTGGTATATTTACAATGGAAATGAAACAGGATCTCAAAGAGATATGTTTTCATTGCAGCTTTATTCATAAAAGCCAAGATAGGGACACAACCTAAGTGTCCCATCCCCCACTCATGGCTGTATTTCTCTCTCTCAAAAATAAATAAAAACATTTAAAAAAGAATAATATTACTTTCCTTCAGTGTTTCGTGAGGATTAAATAAAAATATAAATAGAAAGTCTAGTACTTTTCTGGCAGACAGTGGCTCTCATTGGCTGAACGCCATTATTACTAAGGCCTGGGGATGCTGGAGGTGCTGGAGGAAACGAAACAGCCAGGAAAGAGTCCTGATAGGATTTATTACCCAAATGAACACAGCCTGTGGGTTCTAGAAGATTCACACAACTTGCAGGTGTCAGGTTGGGTCACTGCACGGATGGAGTTCCCCAGGATAGAAGAGAGCTAGGTTTTGAACACATTTGGTCTGAATATCCCTTAGTCATGCAGATGGTTGTCACACAGATTCTGAGCTCGAGAGAGGGATCTGAGCTGGAGATGCGGATGCAGGAGTCATCGTGTGTAGGTGACCAGGGAACCCACGCGTGTGGAGGAACCGGGGCTGAGGGCTGAAGAGGGAGGCTTGGGGTACATGACATTTAGAAGATAAAAGAGGAAAGACAGCTTTGGACTCTTGCCCCAGGAAGAATGACGCTGATTCAGTTAGAGAATGGTCCTGCCAGTCCACATGTGAGGGAGGCCCTAAAAAGTAAGACTTTGCGCCTTAAAGAAAAGGGAGACAGGATCTGAAAGATGCTGGCTCAGATAAAACCACTGATTTCTCTGACTTCAGGGAACATAAACAAATCGAGTCAACGGAACATACCATGTTTGAGAGAACCCAGACAAACACACCAGCAAGCGAAACAGCTAGAAAGCGTCACACACAAACCCACTCCCTCTTGTGTGCTTGGGCCTTGTCCCACACCCTGGGCACTGCAAGTCCACAGGTTTGAGTTCATGCTAGCAAAGGACTTCGCAAAGGTAAGATGTTGTGACACTGCATGGGCTGTCTTTAAAGGTAGTGAGCTGCCAGTCCCTGGAGAAGCTAATCAGAGAGTGAGGACGCTTTGTCAGGAAGGTCTGTGACGTACTGTGTGATGGTTCACGTTATGTGTCCACTTGACTGGGCTAAAGGATGTGCAGGTGGGAGCACCTGGCGGCTCAGTCGGGTAAGCAACTGACTTCGGCTCAGGTCATGATCGCATGGTTCACGAGTTCGAGCCCCACGTCGGGCTCTGTGCTGACAGCTCAGAGCCTGGAGCCTGCTTCAGATTCTGTGTCTCCCTCTCTCTATGCCCCTCCTTTGCAGACTCTGACTCTCTCTCAAAAATAAACAAACATTAAAAAAAGAAGAAGAAGAAGGTAATGGATGTTACCTTCTAAAAAGATTGTGCAGGTGGCTGCTCACACATCATCTCCAGACGTTTCTGTGTGAGCGCTTCTAGAAGAACTTAGCATCTGCCTCAACACTCCCAGCAGAGAAGATCTGCCATCACCAGCATGGGCCTCAAGCCTCGTCCAATCTGCCGAGGGCCCAAACAGCTCAAAAAGGCAGGGACGGGGCAAATTTGCTCTCTCTGCTTAAGCCGAGACTCCCATCTTCTATTGCCCTGGGATTCCAGCATTCCCAGTCCTCGGGCCTTTGGACTCAGACTGGAACTCAGTGCTTGGGTGCCCTGGTCTTCAGGCCCATTTTCTTGGTTCTGGAGCTTGATACGCTACATTGTAGGACTTCCCAGCTCTGTGAGCATGTGAGCCAAGTCCTCGTGGTGCTGTCACTGCAGCCCGTTGAGTCTCCGTGGGAATGATGCTGCCTGAGGCGGAGGGGCGGATGAGTATGTGTGAACGTGTGTGAGTGGTCATGGACATTATAAAGCCTGGAGGGGCGTTCTTGACTCTCAGTGATCAGGTACCACAGATGTGAGAAGTTCCACACTGAAGACTGGCTCGACTGATTGCAGAGGAGGTAAACTAAGTGGTTCTGAGGAAAAACTAACCATACAGCCTCATGAGAGAGAGTTAATGCAATGACAGGAAAATTTCAGTGAAATATCTATTCCATATAACATTCTGAGAAGAATCAATGATTTAGTGAAAGTTCCCAGAAGCAACTGGGAATGTGTTGAAATCCACTGAAATTTCGTTGCAGTAGGATGAACATATTTTGTGTAATAATAAAGCTTTCTTACTCACATATATTAGCTTTTATAAAGGAATAAAGAGTTTCCAAGGTAATGCTAATTTCCAAAATTACTGGAAACAGATAAAGAATCATCAAAAATTAGATGCTTAAAATCTTTATAAGTACTTCATAGAAAAAAATTAATGCCTTTACAGTAGAAGAACGGACGGAGCACAGCAATCTTTAGCAATGTGAGTGTGTAGCAAACTTCTGAAAAGCAGCACTCGACATTCTGGAGATTCATCACCTTGTTTGTTCACCACATTTAGTCACCAAGATTGTAAATGGGAGGGTCCAGAGGCAGGGAGTACTATTCAGTGCTATTAATAAGATTAAGGGCAGTGTTTTAGACTGTGTAGTGACGTTGAAGAAGAGTTTGAATGTCTTAAAAATGGAAATAAGGTGGTTCTCTAAAGGAAATTGTTTAAAAGATTTTGTTTACTATTTGATACTGTTGGTTCATATTTTCACTCAAACAATGAAAAACTAGATATTAAAAATTGAAACAGTATGACATGGTATGCATTTTTGATGTGTATTAGAAAAGTTAATGAGATTCTTACTTAAAATCAGAGAACCAAATCAACCTCAGCAAAGTGATGAGAATCATTTGGGGATTTAACCTCAGACATAATTTATTTATTACTTTAGTCACAGAGAATTTTCAAGTTTCATCTTTGTAGCAGTTAAGATAAGAATAAGCTCAAAGAAAATAAGGGTAAAAATCAGTAATACTGTTCAAATGACTAGGTTAGCCAATGACAGCAACAACAACAAAGAACATTGCTGCATTCGGATGCCGTCCCGTGATGCCAGGCACAGTCTCTCCTGCAGGGCCCCAGCCAGGACAAGTGGGTGGGTGACACCTGAACTGAGTGCTACAAGGAACATGCAATGAATGATCCTCAAAGACGATGTTAGAGAGGAGAAAAATCACAAAAGATACCTACTGACACCAGTAAAACCAAGGCACCAGCTAACTACCTCCACAATCACAGTAATCATACTTCTTGACTTAACGAGTGTGAAAAAACAGAAAACATGTTCGTGGGTCTTGCCCCAGTTCCTGCACAGAACCTCAAAGCCCTCAACATTTCCTGAGTGACAGGATGGATTTTCTTGTTGGGCTACCTGATGACTTCGGGGTGAAGGCTGAGTACCAGAAAGGCCAAGTTGGGAACTTTTGCTCCTCTTTCCATCCTCCAGGTAGGAGAGAGGGGCTGGCAACTGAGTTAATGATGGATCATGCCCAAGCGATAGTGCCTCCATAAAAATCCCACGAGTATGAGTTCACACATCCATACACTGGGAGGGTGGCACACCCCAGCTCCATGATCCAGTCCTCACCCTCTGCATCTCTTTGCGTGGCTGCTCATCTGTCTCATTTATCATAACTTTACACAAACTGGTAAATGTTCTGCGAGCTGTTCTAGCTAATGACCGAACCCAACTAGAACGACTTGATGGCACCTCCGACTGTAGCCAAGTCACACAGAAGCAGTGGGTAACCTGGGGACCTACTATGTGCAATGGCATCTGAAGTAGGTGTCCATGTCTTGGGCCTGAGCCCTCACCCTGTGGGATATGACACTATCTCCAGGTAGACAGGGTCAGAGTTAAGTTAAATTGTAGAACACTCAGCTGGTGCCAAAGAGAATCACTTGTTGTGAGGGGGAAAAAAATAAAAACAAAACCCACACATGTGGGGTCAGCATATTCTGAGTATGGCAGTCATGTGAGAGTAAAGGGGAGACACGAGGGGGGTGTGACTTCTCCGTGACTATACAGCACGGTCATCTGACCACCAGTGCCTTGCCCTCCGCCAATGCCACCGCCAAGGACATCAGACATAAGCATGAAGTCACCACATGATATACTGCCTGTGCCTCATTTTCCTCTGTCAAAGAGGTTTTCCTTTGCTCCTTAAATAAAAGGCAACTCATCCCCAGGATCCCAGTTTAGAGTTGTTTACTGGAAACATCTAGAATACAAATTACTCTACAGTGACAAACAAACCGCTCACTCAGATCCAGTAACTTCAGAGAATTTAAAAGGACTATTCACAGAGGTAAGGACCAGAGGCAGGAAGAGAAGGGGGAGAGCTTAGGCTCTTGTAACTCAGGTCCCAGACATGAAGTGAGAGGGGAAGAAAAGCCAAGCTCGCTCATATTTTCCACGCTGACATCTGTGGTTAGTTTCTGCCTGTTGTTTCCTTTTCCTCTTACATGGAAATTGATTTGGTCAACTGTTGACTCAAGTGTTTGTTCTCATCTCCTTCTATACCTTTGTTCTTTCATTTCCCTGAGCTTGTGTGGTGTCACTTCCAATATTTTTATTCTCTTAAATTCACATTTATTTTTTATAAGTAGGTGACCACTTCATTACAGTTGAGGTCAGCCTAAATATTAGATTTTTTTTAACTTAAATAGACATTTTTTTAATGTTTTTTTTTTTTTTGAGAGAGAGAGAGACAGACAGACAGAACGCGAGCGGGGGAGGGGCAGAGACAGAGAGGGAGACACAGAATGTCAAACAGACTCCAGGCTCTGAGTCGTCAGCACAGAGCCTGAAGCGGGGCTTGAACTCGGGAATGGTGAGATCATGATCTGAGCCGAAGTCGGACCCTCAACCAACCGAGCCACCCAGGCTCCCCTTAAATACACATTTTTAAACATACAATTATATGTATACAATTTTTCCTTTTGGGACTAAAGATTTATTTAGCATTAAAACACAGTATTGGTCTGACAGTGTTGATATTCAGTGTTATAACCTATCAATAGTTAGGTAAGTGTAACTAAGAGTATGAACTGGCATGAACATGTACACAGTTTGCAATTAGCTGGGAAAACAGAGTTGGTGTAGGCAAAGGTGTCTGTTTTGAATTTGCTGAGTTTGGAAATCTCTTTCTTCTGTTTTTCAATTTTTTATTAGTCCGCATTCGGTTGTAATAACTTCTTGTGTTAAATAGTCCTTAAAAAAAAAAAACAAGTTAACTAAGAAACTATTTTTTAAAGCAATTCTATTTTTTTCCAGTTTATTTACTCATTAGAGTGAGAGAGCACGCATGAGATGAGGAGGGGCAGAGAGAGGGAAGGAGGGAAAGAATCCCAAGCAGACTCCACAGTGTCAGCACAGAGCCTGATACAGGGCTCAATTTCACAAACTGTGAGATCATGACTTGAGCAAAAATAAAGAGTCGGATGCTTAAACAAGTGAGCCACCCAGGCATCACATCTAAGAAACTACTACAAACTAAGACTAGAGTTCAAAAGCTTACAATTTATCAAATCAGAAAATAACAGTAAACTTCTTTGTACAATAATTGCAAAAATATTCATATCTGGAAAAAGAAAAAAATATGTACCAACAAAATCAAAGAAACTACAGAACTTAACAGAAAGATTTAAATTAAAACCTAAATAGATTGAAAGTTAACATATAGGTGTTTTTTGATGACAAGACTCAATATAATATAGCTAACAACATATTATTTCATATATGTATAGTGGAATAGCTAACAACATATTATTTCATATATGTATAGTGGAATATTACCCAGCCATCAAAAAGAATGAAATCCTGCCATTTGCTAGTTGTAGATGGAGCTAGAATGTATTATACTAAGCAAAATAAGTCAATCAGAGAAAGACAAATATATGATTTCACTCATATGTGGAATTTAGGAAACAAAACAGATGATTATATGGGAAAGGGGTGGAAAGGGAGAAGGAAACAAACCACCGGAGACTCTTAAATACAGAGAACAAACTGAGGGTTGCTGGAGAGAGGAGGTGGGGGATGGGTTAGGTGGTGATGGGCATTAAGGAGGGCACTTGTGATAATTGTATGTGAGTGATGAATCACTGAATTCTACTTCTGAAACCAACAGTGCACTGTAAGTTAACTAATTAGAATTTAAGAAAAGAAGAGAAAAGGAGAAAAGAAAACATGCTATGTTACCATCAGAGGAAAATAAGCTATTTTAGTCATTATATAGGCACTATAATTATAACGTTCAGTAAAAGCTCTCTTAATGGAGTCTCCACTCGCTCACTCAACGTTCTCCTGATTCTCGAACATGCTGAGCACTCAGAGTCGGTATGATGCTCTCCAGGATGCTCCAGCATTACTGGACCTAAGAGTTAAGTAATGTCTACAAGGGTTCAGCGCTGTTTCCCGAGTCTGTGCATGCCAGCGGCACTTATTATTGTTATGCTGTAATTTAATTAACTAGTATATAAATAGTTGAAATGGGAGCAGGGAAACAAAGAAAGCTGCTGTTTCTAAGAACCAACTTGAAGGTTTTGAAAGGACTCATCAAGTCTAGTCAGTCAAAGAAAGGAAGGAAGGAAGGAAGGGAGGGAGGAAGTGGAAGGGAGGGGTGGAGGAAGGGCTGAAGAAGAGGAAGGGAGGGAGGGGCGGAGGAAGGGCTGAAGGAAGAGGAAGGGAGGGAGGGGCGGAGGAAGGGCTGAAGGAAGAGGAAGGAGGGAGGGGTGAAGGAAGGGTGGAAGAAAGAGGAAGGAAGAAAGGAAGGGAGGGAGGGAGGAAGAGGAAGGGAGGGAGGACGGAAGACAGAATTTGCCTTACTGTGTAGGGTTCAGAATTTCAAAGAAAGGGTAGGAGAAGGATAAAAATCTGGAAATATCCAGCACTCAGATTACTTTGTGGTTTAAGTTCTCCAACACCCTAAAGAAATGGATGCTGGAAGACTAACTGCTGTCCTATTGGTATGACGACTTATTTAAGAGAAATTATGAATAACCCAGTCAATGGGCCTGTACCAAGAGATAGGACTGGGTCCCATATCAAAAGACTCGTGAAAAATGCACATTAGGGTTTTAATTTAAAATAAAATGTTTAAAATCTATGTGTGTTTTTGTTTATGAATCGCCAGCCCAGGTTTTTCACCAATACTGACGCAATAACAGGACAGCAGCCACCTTGTGTTGTGAACGTCCTACATTTAGCCTGGACTATGCTAGAGGGTGAAGAAGGCAGGATGGGGTCTCGCGACCTCGGTCATACTCCTCCCTCTCGCCCAACAGCTGTGGACTTCTGTGTACTGGGCACATCTCTTAATCTCTCGACCTTAATTTCCTTACTTGTAAATGAGAACTTTTGGGAAGAACATGAATTCAAAAGTCATCTGCACTGAAATAATAACTCTATTACTTGTAAATAAACATTCATAAAGTAACCACTAAGCTTACAACAATAGAAAAGCAATATATTTCAAAGACTTCTGGTATATAGTATCCAATTAAAAGTAGCTTTGTGGGGAGAATATATGAAGTAGGGGCATAAATTTAGCTATACCACATTTTTTTTTTTGCAAAGGAGAGAAGCAGAAAATCACATTTATAAGCTCGAATGAATACAATAAAGTCCTATGTCCAGAATTAAAAATCATTGTTAAGATTTTGGGAAATGCATCTCCTTCTCTAAGTTAAATCTTGTGTGAAGCTATTTTATTGTTAAATAATTTAATGCAACTGAATTCTGAATGCAGATCTGTTTCTGAATTGCTTCGGTACCGAGAAAAGTCTCTCAGTCATAACTTGCAAAAAAATATCTATTTTGTCATTTACCCCCTGCCCAGGCCTACCCTAAGGTGTATGAGTTTGTGGGAACATGTTCCATAAATTAACAATTAATCATTAAAAACTTGGCAAGGAAGCCGAGTGCCTGTAGTGACCTACATTCACAGGCCCACTGACCACCAGGGGCCCACTGACCACAAGGACCCCACTGACCACAAGGGCCCACAGGGCTGCTGTTAGGGCCTCCGAATCCTGCCAAATTGCCTATTCACAACAGAGAATGAAAAACATCCACCCTAAAGTAGTTGAAATGCCCCAGGGAGGGAAAATGCCCGAAATATCCCCATTGCCAGTTCATGTTTTATATAAAGAGCCAATCAGAAGGTAGTCATCAAGCACCTGATCAGTCGCTACATTGAGAGCAAAGTTCAGACTTAAAACCGAAGAGGCAGAACATGTTCCAAGTAAAAGCCGTTGCAAACATTTTCATTTGGGTTCGGCTCATCCAAATGCTTCAAGCATGAACCAGTGTAGGTACTGCATGCAGGGAGGCCCAAAATGATGTGTATTCCACTTCAACATTTCGGTTTCTGACTCTCACATAACATGTCTGTGTAATCATCTTTCATGCTCTGCATTTCGAGAAGTAGCAGCAACAGTGGAAAGAACCCAGAACTTACAGGAGAGTTTGAGTCAAGTTCCTTGCTTTTTGGTTGTGGTACTTGGATAAGTCACTTGATCTGTTAGAATCCCAACTATGTACGAAGAAAGTTGGGATTATAGTACATATGTTGCCTGAATTCTAGCGATTAGAGGAATCAAAGAGAGAATATAGCAAGTGCTTTCTAAACTCCAGAGTCTAGCCATCATTTTCCATACTTAAACATCAGTAAGAATTCAGCTATAAATAATCTGTGCCTATTGCTTATTCCTCACTAATTATAACCTCCACAACAACTTACACAACTTGCTACATTTTAGAGAAGAAACTTAGTTTCTTTTTGTGTCTATGTGCTTGCTTATTTATTAACGTAAAGAATAAGGGATCTCCATGTTAATATGCATTTCAGTATAATGTGATGTAAACAGATGTTTCTAGGCCACGTTTAATATCTAGCCCATTTATTTATTTAAAGCATACCTAGGTATGTATGTGAGTTAAAGATGAGGAAAAGGTGGTAAAATTAGTAGAGTAAGAATAGATTCTCCATAAATGTAGTACGGTCGCTCTGTTTTGAAAGTAATACCTTAGAATTCAAGTGGGTTGAGACATAAACAGATGTTTCACACAGCAGAGAATAAATTTATAAAAAAGTGTAGTGTGAAATATTTTCATTAGTTATCAAAATTATAAATTGAATAAATTAATAGTAAGATACTACTTAGCATTTATCACCTATCAATTTAGCAAAAATTAATTTAGCATATATAATACTATACATACATGAATGTGTGTGTGAAATGATAAGAATTTAGAAAATTAAGCAGTATTATACACTCAGTGACTGTGTAAATGTTACAAACTGTGAAGCAATTTATATATCGAGAGTCATTTAAAAAATAGCTCCCTTACTAATTATCTTGGGCAACAGTCTAGTTTTTTTAAGTTTATTTTATTTATTTTGAAAGAGAGATAGAGAGCAGGAGAGGGGGGAGGAAGAGGGGAGAGAGGGAGGGAGGGAGGGAGGGAGGGAGGAAGAGAGAGAGAGAGAGAGAGACAGAGAGAGGGAGAGAGAATCCCAAGCAGGCTCCACACTGTCAGCACAGAGCCTGATGCAGGGCGCAAACTCACAAACCAGGAGAACATGATCTGAACCAATACCAAGAGCCGCTTAATCAAACGAGCCAACCAGGAGCCCCCAGGCTTATTATTATGAATAGTGCATTCAGTGTTTTTTCTTCATATTGATCACATATTAGAAAACAATATCTAAAAACTTCTTTAAAGCTTCTGACAGTAACAAAGTGCCAGCTCAGTGCTATGTCTTCAGTACCTAGTGCGCAGCAAATTATAAGGACTTAGTAAGTATTTTTGAATGCATAGAGTACAAGATTCACATCTTCTCAAAAAATATTACATAGATATTTAGTATAATAACTGAAAAGCCTAAGTGGCAACATGAATATAAATTGCAATAAGTTAACAGGATATAAATTTTTATGTACCTTCTATGTATACTGTCATTAAACTAACTAAATAATATATGTACATAAAAAAGTAATGGAAGAAACAATATTAAGGTTAGTTCAACTGTGAAAGGGTGATGCCAAGTTATTCATCATGAAACACTGGGAAGTTATAACCGAAATGAACCTCAGTTCCTGCTCTGTTACATGTGAATGAGTTTATAGTTACATAGTCACACAGGGAGAGGTAAGTCAGATAATATATATAAAAACCATTTTACAAATCACAAAGATCTTCACAAATGTTAAACAGTAATTTTCATGATTCACCATGAGTTATGATCTCCACTGATTACTAGTATTTGTATGTTGTGAATGAGTGACTCTTTCATCTTTGGCTTAATTATTTCCCTAGAAAAATACGAACCAACATTTGGAAAAAGAAGGAGGAGAAGGAGGGAGAGGGGGAGGAGGAAGAAGAGGAAAAAGAAGAGACAGATTATCATTTAGTTTCTCATCTATTTTGCTCTTTTAAGAAACTAAGAATAAATTAGGTATGCTGTATATGATAGTGAGTTTCAAATTTTCAAATCTGGGTCAAAGTTTTATCATATATATATGATAAAGGTTTTATCATATATATATGTGGAAATACAGGAATATAGGGAACTGTTTTAAGGAAAACCCGACAACTACTCAAGTGAAATAATCTTGTATCTCATAATCTTCACGTCATCAAACACTCATTTCCAATATTACTTTAGGAATATGGAGTATGGCTCTGATGAAGATAATATTAGAGAAGTTAGACTGTATTAGATACACGCTTCGGTTACTACGCAATGTTTTCAGAAATCGGTTAAGTTTTTCCCAGTCATTCTGGGCACTAGATATTGAAAACTGCTGTACTGGTTTAATATACTTTACATTTTTATGGTTATTATTTTAAATGGTGATACTTCGTAGAATTAAGGTTAACTGCGCAGTTACTGCATACTAAACACTTTTGTAAACAGTAAAGGTAAGGTGTGAGCCAAACCAAAAAATTTTTCTACTAATTAACAAATCAACATCTGAGTAGATTTAATACTAGCAAATCTAGCTAATCAGAACAAGAAACTACAAAATGAAAGGAATCTCTGGAGCTTCTATTTATATTTAGAAACACAGACAGAAATAAATTGTTTAATAGATGACTCTCTCTTCCCCAAATTATTACAGTTTTCACTTGGCATTGAATAAAATACATTATTTATCACAATAGAAATCCCCCTCTCCACTCCACAGGGCATGGTCTGGCTGTGTCCCCTGCCGTTAGCACCCATAAGAATCTGGTGCGGATCATGGCACACTGGTATGTGCTCAATAATATTATACACACACACACACACACACACACACACACACACACACACATATAGTGCTTAATAACATTATTTTGCAGAATAAGTTTGTTGTCATTTATTTAGCCCTCTTGACTTTTCCAAACGATGAGAATATGAAATTCAGTGACAAATGTCAAACAAAAGACCAATAATTTGATCAATTCAGTAACCTAGATACAACATTTGAGGGAGTAACCTCTGCATACAAGCAGAGTGCTAATAGTTTCTTACATAGAAGGTCTGTTTTCTGGTAACATTTACACCATGTCATTTTTTTTCTGAATCTAAACAGTACAGTCAATTTAAAACTCTGGGTTGCAACTGGAATCCATTGAGAAATAATCTACCAAATGAATCAGAGTACTTTAAGGTCAGATGAAACCTGGCTTAAAATACACGGATTCTTCTCTAGTCAAAAATGTTCAATACGCAGCAGGTGTACCCCGTTGCCTGCCAGGACGATATGTGTGTCATTAACTATATGAATCTTTTTTCTTAGAGCATATGTGGATACTCTGTTAGTAGTCAGTTTCACTAAACTGAGATTTGTTTTCTAGTTCTTACAATATAACTATAGACTAGTCCACAATCCTGAGAAGAACAAATTATGGGGGAGGGAAGCCCTAGGAATAACTAAGGAGACACATTCAGTTTACTCTGTATCAAGGTGCTAGTCACATTAGAAAAAACAAAAACCAAAAAACAAAACCTTTTATTCTACCTAGGTTTGCTGAAGGTCAAATAAGCTCATGTTATCTCTGTTCCAATTTGTTAACAAAAGGATGACTTAAAGTGATGGTTCATTTTGTCTCAAAGTTTTCATGGGTAATTGTTAAGATAGTTTTCAAAGTCCTTAAAGTTTTGCTTGTATGGTAAATTGAGATTGAATTCATTGGATATCTAACGAGATAAGAAGCTAAAGCACTAATTACTAGATGTAGATTTGTGCTTCCGACTTATTGCAGAGAAACCAAGGATATTTAGATCTGTGGGGAAAAAATGCTTTATATTAATGGATTCATAAGTTTGTCATTTAAAAAACTCGATGTAACTGAGTTCACAATTGGTTACTATTTAGTTTTCACTGGAGACTCAGGTTTCCAAGAGTTAAAATTCTGCTAAATGTAGATAAAACTGACAAAAATTAAAAAAGCAATTCTGTATGTAGAAAAGTAGGAGATGTGAAAAAAGATAAAAGAAATGGAAATATATTTTTGTTAAGTAAAATAAAGTAATTTTGTCTAAATAAGACTGGTTATTTGGAGACAAATGGCTTAGGACAAAATCTAAATGCAAAGAAAAGTTGTAGAAGGTTCATGAAGAAAAATCTTTAAAAAGAAATTTTGTGTGTAGTTAGGACAGACGAAAGTTAAAATAAATGGATTTTAAAAGTACACTGGGTTAAGATTAAAATTCTTCTTCCTTTGATCCAAAGGCTGGGAAAATTATGGGAATCCCCTTGATGCCAGCCTCCAAATCCAACACATGTGTGTTGTTCCTGTTGAGTAGAGAATCGGATGCCTCTGCCATGTGAGGGATGGGTGATATATGAAGGGCTTTTACTAAGTTACTTGGGAGCCATTTTACTAAACTTAGCCCATTGTATGCTGAAAATGGATATCCATGTGGTCGTGTGGTTGAAAACGTATTCATGTGGGCATTGTTGAAAAAGGCAGGGAAATAGACCTTGACGTTGGCCTTTTAACTCCCTCCCTCCACAGCCAATGATCAATATGTAAGTTACTTAGTGCATCCCGAGACAACCAATAAAGTCTTGCTTGGTCACAGTCCATACCCCCAAGGTCCTACAGGCGGGAAACGGAGGAGTAAGAAAAAACAAACAAACAGGAAAGACCAGGCCAGCTCTCTGAGATAGAGTCAAGCCTGGGTAAGAACGACTACTCCCAGCACCTCATAAGACTGACAGGGCTTTTGGCTGCCAGTCGCATAGTCAGCCAAAACATGGGGCCAGGACACGAGGTTTCTCCTGCGGGCTATGGGAAATTGAGACAAGGGACAACTTTCCTCCTTTTTCCTAGAGATGGGTAATTCCCCAGCCAAGGCCATTACTCCTTTGGAATGCATTATGATTCACTTTCTTTTGCACAAAGGCTTGGCCCCAGTACAAACTAGAAGAGGGAACCTGGCTGCCAGAGGAAATTATCAACGACAACACCATCCTACAATTGGACGTGTTCTGCAAATGTGAAGGGAAATGCAGAGAATTTCGCTATGTTCATTGTTTTTGGGCCTTAAGAAAAAAATCGAGATATATGTAAGCAATGGAACGTGGATCCTAATTTAATGACAACCCTTTCTAAAGTCCAGCAGTCAGGAGGGGAAACAATTAAGGGCCCCTTACCAGTATCCAAAACAGACCTAGAGAAGGAGGAAGGGAAGTCTTCCACCTCTACCTCCTCCCCCTCGGGTCCTCAGTCTATATATATACACAGAGAGAGAGACTATATATATATAATATGATTCTGTTCCCTGCTACCCACCTTATCCAGGCCCTCCCTGTAATGCAACAGGCATGTTTTCCTTACAAGAAACTAGCATGCCAGAAGAAAAAACCTTTACAAGGTTTAAGACAGATAAAAGGAGATCTAGGTAAAATTTCTGATCGGTTAAGTATATAAAGGCTTTTCAAAAAATTACATATGTTTTTGAGTTGACCAGGAAATATATAATGCTTTTGTTAAATGAGACTCTTAATGAGACAAATGTTTTGAAAAATAAAATTAAGGAAATCTAAGATTTGGCCCTTAAATTATGCTAAATTAGCCACTATTTTACAAACACAGAATAAGAGCCCGATGGGCTTCCTGGAGAGGTTGAGGGAGGCTCTCATTCAATATATGGATATCTCCCCTGACACCCCTGAGGCTGAGATGATTTTAAAGAACAAATTTGTAACTCAATCAGCCCTAGATATTCAAAGAAAATGCAAAACTTGGCTGTTGGCCTTGAAGGGATTCTGGAGGAGCTCTTCCTAGCTATCAACTGAGTATGCCACAACCAAAATCAGAAGAATAAGGAAAAAACAAAAACAAAAACAAGCAAACAAACAAACAGAAAAGGAAGCTTTAAAAAAAAAAAAAATCTGAGGCCTTAGTTGTGGCCTTAGTACTATGTCAGACCGGACTTCCGAGGTCCTGGTACCAAGTGTCATTTATATGGCCTTGAGAGCGGTAAAATGAGAATGTCCTCAGAGCGACAACCACAATGAAACCCCCATAAGCCATGCCCCTTAGGTAGAGACAACCACTCGAGATCCGAATGCCCTCAGGGAACTCTATCTGTGAGGGCTCAGATACCCAATGTCCCTGAAAGGGACTAACCAGGGCCTGGGACTCTTCGCTGTGGCTACTCTAAAACAACTATAAGAAATCCAGAACCTCAGGTAACTCTAAATATAGAAGGAAAACTGGTTAATTTCCTTCTTAACACCAGAGCGACCTTTTCTGTCCTCCTTTCCACTCCAGGCTAACTATCCAAATGCAGCCTGATGGTTAGAGGTATCTCCAGAAAACTTCTAACTCAATTTTTCTCTCGGCCCCTGGGATGTATATGGGGAAACCTAATTTTTTTCTCATTCTTTCCTGATAAGGCCAGAGAGCCTTACTCCCTTGCTAGAAAGGGACATTATAACTAAATTAGAGACTACGGTGCTACTAACTCCTGGACAGATCAACAATTATGTGAGTTTTTGGAAATTACTGGATACTACAGGCTATAGATACCAGGGTTCAGAAAAATAGTTTGCTGCTATATTAATTATTAAGGGAGACTCAATCCCACCTACTCTCCCCCCAAAAAATAAACTGGGGTCTGACTCCTAGACACTGTCTCCAGCCCTCAGGATGGTTAGGAATAGAGCAGGGCAATTACTAATAACAAGCTCACAGAGCTAAAAGATCAATATAACACAGCATCAGGCCTTTCATTTAGGAAGGGACAAAACTTATCAAATGGCCCAAAGGATGTTTACTGGGAAGAATTTGTCAAGGACAGTTCTGCAAGTAGTATCAGCCTGTGAAGTATGTCTTGGAAATAATCCTTTCCACCTCAAACTTGCTCTCCTCGACAATCAAGGAAATAGAGACTGTCCAGGAAAGACTAACAATTAGCTCTCACTCAGAGGCCAAGGTCAAAAAAAAAATAAATTCCAACATCTGATGATATAGGTTAATACTTTTACTAATTGGGTAAAGCCCTTTCCCTACAAGACAGAAAAGGCACAAAAAGTAATAAAAAAAATCTGCTTTATAAAATAATATCCAGGTTTGGCTTACCTAAAAATTTACAAATTAATAATGGCAAATGGCTGCCTTGACTCTTTCTCTAGTAGAACTCCTGACTCTTGAAATAGTTTTACACCTCGAAATAAAGCAGATTGTCTGCTGACACTCAGCAAAACTCTAAATAACACCTCACGAGTATTAGATGCTTTAAAACAATTTTTTAAAATTAAGTTAGGGTCTCTCCTAGATTATTTGACAGGTTTGGAAACCATAGACATTATCTTAAGATGCCCTCTTGTTGGTCAGTATAATCTTTACTTTGTGTTTTTCTCTTTGTGTCTGCTAATGTTTACTGTCTCCTGCCTGCCAGCCTTCCTGTCAAACCATACTGTGGGCCACTTCACCAACCCTTTGGTAGACTCCAACTGCTGTACCCCTACCATGTCCCTTATCAGCCTGAAGAAGCCCGAACGGTCATAGTCGTTCCCTAACAACAGTGACAGGCCCTATTCCAGGGGAGAAATCAATAGGGCAAGGGTTAACATTCAGCAGGGAGAGATAAGGGTGCTTCAGGGAGGCAGACTGCAGCTCCAAGTGGGAAGCTAAAGAAGCAGATGGGGTTCTCCTCTTATAATATCCTTTATGGGTGCCCTGCCCCCATTATCAAGGGCAGAAGGGGAAGATCTAAATGAGATAGAGAATCTAACACTAAGAGAACAGACGCAGGCCCTAGGCTCTACCCTACTCATCTTACACTACTGGGTCAGGGAACCATGATCTGTGAATCTGACCACAGATGCTCACCTCTTTAAACCAGGAGACGCAGTATGGATAAAGGAATGAGATGTCCAACCCCTAAAACCCCCGTAGAGAGGCCCGTTCACTGTCACTGTGTCCACCCCTACTGCAGTAAAGGTAAGTGAAGTGGCTGCCTGGATTCACCACAGCAGCATGAAGCCAGCATCTCAAAACTGGGAGTGCATTCCAGATCCATCCACGCTGTGCAGGCTGAGCACACAGAAGAGGCACCCTGCAACTCCAGAGGCTCCAGGAGACTGCAGCCCTGCTTCAGTCACTCCAGAAGCTGACTAATCCACGCACGGCAGAAACTTGAGGAATTGATGGTTGATGAAATAAGACTATCCTTATTTTCTGTATGTTTCCTTACAATGATGCACGGTCATGTGCACGGTCACGTGCATGGTCACTATTATTGTCATTCTTGCTCTACTCTTTGCCATAGGAAGGCCCAGGCCGCCCTAGCTGGCTGGAAGTGTGGCGAGAGGTTTCTGTTAAGACTCGCCTTTCTTTTTTTTTTTTTTTCTTTTTTTTTTATTATAATAGTTTATTTTCAAATTGGTTTACATATAACACCCAGTGTTCATCCCAACATGTGCCCTTTTTAATGCCCATCACCCCCTCTCCCCCCTCCCTCATCCCCCTTACCCTCAGTTTTTTCTTAGTCTTTGAGAGTCTCTTATGTTTTATCTCCCTCCCTCTCTGTGTCTTTTTTTCCTTTCCCCTCTTCCCCTCCCCCTGGTTTTTGCTTAGTTTCACAAAGTCCACCTATTCGTGGAAACATATGCTATCTGTCTTTTTCTGACTGACTTATTTCACTTAACATAATAGCCTCCAGTTCCATCCATCTGGCTACACATGGCCAGATTTCATTTTTTCTCATTGCCACGTAGTAGTCCATTGTATATAAGTACCATAACTTCTTTATCCATTCGTCAGTTGATGGGCACTTGGTCTCTTTCCATGATTTGGCTATTGTCGAAAGTGCTGCTATGAACATTGGGGTACACGTGCTCCTATGCATCAGCATTCCTGTGTCTCTTGGATAGATTCCTAGCAGGGCTATTGCTGGGTCATAGGGTAGCTCTATTTTCATTTTTTTGAGGAACCTCCACACCGTTTTCCAGAGTGGCTGCACCAGTTTGCATTCCCACCAACAGTGTAGGAGGGTGCCTACTTCTCCACATCCTCGCCAGCATCTATAGTTTCCTGATTTGTTCATTTTAGCCACTCTGA
Organism: Paguma larvata; assembly: GCA_030068075.1. Taxonomy (NCBI): domain Eukaryota; kingdom Metazoa; phylum Chordata; class Mammalia; order Carnivora; family Viverridae; genus Paguma; species Paguma larvata. The sequence goes on from CM057831.1 coordinate 27,615,603, forward strand.
CTGGTGTGAGGTGGTATCTCAGTGTAGTTTTGATTTGTATTTCCCTGATGATGAGTGACTTTGAGCATCGTTTCATGTGTCTGTTGGCCATCTGAATGTCCCCTTTGGAGAAGTGTCTATTCATATCTTCCGCCCATTTCTTCACTGGGTTGTTTGTTTTTCGGGTTTGGAGTTTGGTAAGTTCTTTATAAATTTTAGATATTAGTCCTTTATCTGATATGTCATTTGCGATGATCTTTTCCCATTCCGTTGGTTGCCTATTCGTTTTGTTGGTTGTTTCTTTTGCTGTGCAGAAGCTTTTTATCTTGATGAGGTCCCAATAGTTCATCTTTGCTTTTAATTCTCTTGCCTTTGGAGACGTGTCGAGTAAGAAATTGGTGCGTCTTAGGTCAAAGAGGCTTTTTCCTGTTTTCTCCTCTAGGATTTTGACGGTTTCCTGTCTCACATTCAGATCTTTTATCCATTTAGAATTTATTTTATAGATAGGATACTTCATTGGTACCAACATAGGGAAACAATGGCCATAAGAGAGTAGAATATTTGATTCCTACAAACCTTATAGTAAAACAAAATACCCCAGTCCTGCTATATAGTACTTCCCTCAGTCTGGTCAGGGTCATATGTGCTAGAAACTATTCATCCATCTTACCTCCTGCTCCCTCTTGCCAGAGGGAGAAAGTTGGGAGTCCAAGTGTATGGGGACAGGGCAACTGAAAGGAAGCAGCGTGCCTTACAAATTGGCAATTAAAAAGATGATGAATGGCCTCCCGAGCTTATAATTCAATATTATGATCCTGCCACCTGGGCAGAGGATGGGTCCTGGGGCTACTACACTCCCATTTACATGCTAAACTGGATAATTAGACTGCAAGGAGTTGTAAAAGTTATAACCAATGAAACTTCCAGAGCTTTTAACTTACTAGCCAAGCAACAAACCAAAAAGTACAATGCCATCTATCAAAATTGCTTGGCCTTAGATTACATACTGGCTTCTGAGAGAAGTGTCTGTGGAAAATTTAACCTGAGCAACTGCTGCCTACAGATAGATGATGCAGGAAAAGTCATAGAGAAGACCACAGATGAAATAAAAAGGGTTGCATCCCAGTCCAGACCTAGAAAGGCTGGAACCCCGGGAAGTTATTTGGAGGATGGTTTTCAATACTCAGGGGATTCAAAACCCCCATGGGAATTATCCTCCTAATTTTGGGAGGGTGCTTAATCTTACTCTGCTTAGCTCTCCGGGTTCTGCGGTCTGCCTCCAGTCTCACTGAGGCCATAATTAAAAAAAAAAAAAAAAAAAGACAGCCACTCATGTAATGATGTTATAAAAATATAAACCTCTAAATCAAGATGATGCTCTTTGACCCTAAATAGAGAGGTCCCAGCATCAAAAGGAGGAATGTGGTAGGGGCCCCTCCCTAAGGAAAGAAAAAAAAAGAACATATCAAGCAACCTGGCTATATGCATTTGTGACAACAATCCTCATGACCTTGTTACATGAGACCACTTAATCGGACTGCATGTTTGTCTGTTACCATATATGGGAGACAGAGAAGTAAAAACTATATAAAAAACTACACCACGTGGTGTTTGGGGCTCAGTTCTTTGGGCATGAACCCAACTGAGCAGTGCTGGCAAAAATAAAGTTGCTTCCTAGAAAGAAAAGTCTCAGGTGTCATGACTCTCTGTGTGAGAATCCTACTATAGTTCACCCAAGGATATAAGGTGATCGCCTTTTTAAGGCATTTGGCACTATCTTGTAACGTTGAAAAATCACATACGCTTCATCCTAGTAACTCTAATTATAGGTATATGCCTGAAGGAAATTGTAGCACGTATGCAAGATGACTTGTCCAAAAATGTTGATAGTATTACTCTTCTTACTAGCAAAATGGTGAAAAACCAAGCCCCAAAAGTCTGGTGACAGGAGAGGAAATAAATAAGTTGTGGTTTATTTGCACAAGGAACAGGATACAACGGGAAACGTGACTGAACTACAGCTGCATGTGACGCCACAGGGAATCTCGGAAGCGTGATGCTGAGTGAAAAAAAGCCCACATTTCTCCAGGCTTCGTACAGTATGATACCGTATTTTATAAAGCTCAAAAACAAGTAAAGCTAAATGCTACCTTATTTAAGCACATATATGTGTGTAATAAAAATATAAGGTATAAAAGTGATAGAATTATAAACCAAAATTTCAGAAGCCATCACCCACCGTGGGGGAGAGAGGAGGCTGGATGAGGGAGGAGCACATAAGAGGACCTGATTTGGATTGCGGGTTGTGATTAGTTGTTAATCACATGCTTTATTTTGTGTATTTATTCTTTAATATGTATCAAATACTGTATTAAAAAGAACAAATAAATCTAAATAATTTTAAAATATGATTAAAATTGGACTAAATACTATGGATTATCCAGTAAATATTATTCTCCTCAAGTAATTTTAAGTAAGATGTAGTCTTTTCATTTACTTATTTATTTCCCCTTCGCTGTGGAAATACAATGAATCAGGCACTATGCTAGGGACTGGGAGTCAAAGACAGTCAGTGTCCTTAAGTAGCTTATAAGCCAGTAAAAACACGGTTGCAATTCTCCATGAATAAGAAGGATAAAGAAAATGTTGCATAAAAATGCTTAGAGCATAGTAAGTACTTGAAAATATTAACTACAACTCTTATTATTACTATTACTGTTGCTATCTGAGCCGGGGTGGGAGGAGTAGCCTTGAGGACACAGACGCTGAGCACCTATATTCTTCAAGAAGTACACTTTCTCTCTTGCTAACCAAAGTGTATACAATAATGGATGTTTCTGTTTCATGTGGCGCCTCTGGGTAAGCAGAATCTGAAAGGTAAGAGAACAAAGCAAACCAAATACTCTTTAATCTAAGCTCTACACCACACTGCCTGTTCTTTTAATATTTACTCTCTTTATAAATGTTTGCCCTTCACGTTGCTCTGATAATTCTAAGAATGCAATTTCCTCACAGGTTCTACTTATCTTTAGAAAAGCAAAACTAGACATAGTTTATGGGCCAAATGGGAGAACAAAAAAACAATACACGTAACACGAGAGACTTTCAACTCTGCCTCCTGAGTCACACGGCTCTGCAATCCAGTAGCCGCCTCTTCAAGTCCTGAGGGTAAACTGAGGCTCCTTGTCGGATGAAGGAACCCAGATGCATATTAACTGATGGTGTTTTAGCCTGAGATTAAAATTGGGAGTATAAATACAGTCTGTTGAGTAGAGAATATTAAAGCAAAAAAGAAATTAAACCTTTTAGAGAAAGTTACAGACTTTTCTACATTCTTACGCAGAACAATCACCATCGCTGTATAAACAAACTTGAAGTAACTCATGGCCAAAATCATTTTATTCAGATCTTAGCAGACGACATTACTGAAGGCGGGAACCATATAACCCCAAGAGTTGAGATGCCAGGTGCCACACGAATCACACAGGCTTCTAATCAAATCTTCCGCCCAGTAATACTTATCACTGGAAATTCCAAAAGTGTCTCTGCCGAATGAGTAATTCAAACAGAGAAGCAAACATAGCCTGGCGCAGGGCTTCCCCCACGAGCGGCCCTGTGGGCACCGCGGCCACCTACTGCTTCCTGACAGGGGCGGACAGAGGGCGGAGACAGCGGCTGATTCCGCTACAGAGAGCGGAGCATCATGCAAAGCTCCCACACGGAGCAAAGTTCCCACACGAAGTTCCCACCCGACCCTGAGTGCTCAGCTCCTGTTCTACGGGAATCAGGGGAAAGAAAGGGCTCTTAGCTCAGCTTCCTTATCTTTTCTTACCTTTCTACGACAGCCCAAAACCAAAGGGAAATAATCCCTCTAGTGGTAAAATCTATCAACAGCAACGCACAGGCTGAGGTGGCCCAGCTTGCGGGGCCTGATTTTGATCACGAAGGGTAGAAAACATTCCGAACTCTGAGGCAGGCGGGTAGGACATTCATGCCGGTGATTCTCGTCATCCCGTAAAATACAGATGTCCAGTCGAATTTGAAATAATGAATATTGTTTAGCGTAAGTATGGCCCATGCAATATTTCGGATATACTCATATGAATATATTTGTTGTTGTTTATCTGAAATTCGAATTTAACTGGACGGCCTATATTTTATCTGCAAAATCTGGAAGCAATACTAAGAATGGATTTCAACAATTTTAGCAGCAGTGTGTGACTGAGCTCCAAAGAGAAATCCCGTGGTCATCACATACTCACCCGAAATGGTACAGTATACACCCACGATGGATACAGCCTCCCCGACACAGTCCAAATTCACAGAATGCCAGAATTAATTCGGTTAGAAAATATGTTGCAGCTTTCAAGGTTATAACATAAAGTTGCATGTTAAAATATCTCATCATTTCTATTGCTAATATATTTGGATGACTTTTCTTTTTTGTTTAATATTTTTATTTTGCAAAATTAATAGATAACTACGTTACGTTGTTTTGAAAGCTCGAAAGACGAGCTAGAAAACAAAACCATAGAACACCTACGTTCTCACCAACTAGAGAAATACTGGTATCTGTTGAGTTTTCAACATACAGGTGTAAGTACAGGCCATTATTGTTTGTTTATTTATTTAGAGGGAGGGGGAGAGAGAGAGAGAGAGAGAGAGAGGCTGACTGTGAGCAGGTGAAAGGGGCAAAGAGAGAGAGAGAATCATAAGCAGGCTCCACACGGAGCCTGATTTGGGGCTCAACCCCACCAATCACGGGATCGTGACCTGAGCTGAAATTAAGAGTTGGATGCTCAACCGACTGAGCCACCCAGGCGCCCTCCATGTCATTATTAACTGCTTTTTTATTAATGTATTCATCCTTTTTTTTTAATGTTTATTTATTTTTGAAGGAGAGAGAGAAAGAGACAGTGTGATCAGGGCAGGGGGAGAGAGAGAGGGAGTCACAGAATCCAAAACAGGCTCCAGGCTCTGAGCTGACAGCACAGAGCCCAATGTGGGGCTCAAACTCTGGAACTGTGAGATCAAACCTGAGCCAAAGTCGGACACTTAACTGACTGAGCCACCCAGGCGCCCCGAACGTATTCATTCTTAAATAGGACTTTACCCACATGGAGCTTACCTTCCAATGGAAGGAGGCAAAGTTAGAAATAAAAATATGATCCATGAGAGAACCCGGGAGACAGAGGAAAATGACGCCAAGCAGGAGAGTGTGAGTTGCGACCCGGGGTGAAGCCTGGTGTTTATGTCAGATAATGACAGACGATTACCACCACCCCACCCCACCCACCCATAGAGGGACACAAGACGAGGCCGGGAGTGAGTGCTGGAAGCAGTCCTTGCAGTGACAGGTTTTACCTCAGGGAATACAGAAGCTTCTGGAAGGTTATGTCCCGCGTGCGCAGTTGTGCAGTGGCATGGACGCGGCCCAGCCGAAGGGAGACCTGCGGCCATCGGGCAGGTGATGCCAGCGACCAGGCTGGGGCGGGGTGGCGGTGACACGCTCCGCAGGGCGAGGGAACGAGTAGGGGGAAGGACACATAGCCCCAGCACGCAGGGGCCTTCCCCCGGTGAGAACTGACGCGCGGTATCTGCACGGGAGATTAGCCCACACGGGCGCGGCCGTGCGCATGCTTGACGCCGCTAGTCTTCCCAGGAGCCTGCGCGGCCGGCGCGCGAGCAGCCCGTGACCCACCTGTGACCCGGGGAGCGGCGCGCACCTCAGGTCTGCTGGAGCGGGCTCCGTCCGCACGGAGCTGGGGGAGGACTTCTACTCGCAGCCGAGGCGCCGCTGGATTCTCGCCCTGGGCAGACCCGACCGCTCTGAGCGACGACAGCAGGGCGAGTACGTGATTTAAGTGCCTGGTCAGGTGCCTGGGGGCTCAGTCCTTAGGCCTGTGACTCGGCTCCGGTCATGAGCTCTCGGTTGGTGGGTTCAAGTCCCGGGTCGAATGAGCCCCGCTTGTCTCTCTCTTTCCTCTCTCTCTCCCCCTCCCCCTCTGTCTCCCCCTCACCTCGCCCTGCTCCGCTCCTTATGGATTCTCTCTCTGTCCTCACTTGTGACCTTTCTGTCTCTCTCCCTCTCTCTCCCTCAAAATAAAAAAATAGAAAAAACTTAAAGTGCCAGGTTTGCTTCTCAGCCTTTGGGCTTGGAGAAGGAGTCATGGGGGGAGTTTCTGGGACAGAGCTGCCAAACATGTCTGAAACTAGGGGGCAGAAGTGGTACCCACAGGGGGTTCCTGGGAGGGCTCAGTGGGTTAAGCGTGGGACTTCTGCTCAGGTCCTGGCCTTACAGTTCATGGGTTCAAGCCCGGCATGGAGTTCTGTGCTGACAGCTCAGAGCCTGAGGCCTGCTTCAGCTTGTGTCTCCCTCTCTCTCTGCCCCTCCCCCACTCTTGGTCTGTTTCTCTCTGAAAATAAAAATTAAAAAGAAAATTGGTGCGCACACCACTGAACACTTGTCCCATTGTAACCGGTTTTGTCTGATGCTGTCTTTTAGGCAAAAAGGTATCAACCAGATTGACAAAGAGACCAGCCACCCTGCATCTGCACACGGAGCCCCGAGACCTTCTGGCGGAAAAGGAGGAAGACACTGTGCGGTGATCTGCAGGCAAGTGCATGTTACACCACGGTCGCCACTCCCCATGGGAGACCAGTTTTGGCTCCTGACAGTCACGACTGATGGTGGTGGTGCTCACATGGCAGAATTCACGGCCTAGAGCTCAGAGGTACCACAGAAGCCACGGGTGGGGGTGGGATGGGGACAGAGCATGGGAACACCATCAGTTAGAGACAAACCACTCTCTTCTAGCCCAAAATGCTCTTTTGTTATTTTAATGTGCCTTTGAGGAAAATTCTTGGCTAATTCTCAGTTGAGTGTATCCGTCAGGACTGCCATTCATCCCTCAGAAGGCCTGTCTTCCTCCTGCACACAAAGGGAAAGTCCCGCGTGCCTGGGGGCTTGGGGACAGGGGGTCCCGCCCATCTCGGGTGGAGGTCCATGTGGAGAGGATGTGGAGGACGCACACCCGCAGCTGAGTCTGCCAACCTCTGTCCTCACCAGCCGACTCCTGGAGCACTCGGCTGATGTCACTGCGGCCGGCGCTGTCTTCAGTCCCTTGGTTCTGGCTGTCACCCCCACCCCCGCCCCAGCTCCCACTTATATGGTCTGTGTCTTCCCACTCTCTGCACCTGGCCCGGCTCCGGCCCGCCACACTGTGGCCTCTGCCATGTGGCCCACACAGACCTCGGCAAAGGGTTCTCGCTCTGTTACTGTCGAGCCTTCGACGAGCGTGCCGGGGAATCTTTGTCTCCCCCATGCCGGAGGGAGAAGCAATCTCTAGCATCCTCTCTGCCCAAACGTGCCAGCTCACCATCTCTCCTCTGTGGTGTTCATTCCGCATGAAGGGGCCTCCTTCCTGGGAACCTTAATCTACCTGAGATTTCTCCCTTTCTTCGATATCCATCCCCAGACTTCCCTCTTTACACAGCTTTAGTGCCGTATGATTCACTTGCCATGAAACTGACCCATTGTAATGCCCAGGTCAGCACATTTTCCTGAATGCATAGGGTGCACAGCCATCACGTGGGGAAGGTCAAGACACTGCACCTAATGTTCCCTCACGCTCATCTGTAGTGGGTCTCGTTCCTGCCGGGTGCTGTCTGTGCTGGGCGGAAGCACTCCCCGTGCCAGGATGTCGGATAGGGCATTTAACCGGCTTTTCCGCTGACAGCAGCTGAAAATCAGCACTAGGTGCGTAAGGTGTGACGTTCAGATGAATGATAATTTGTATGACAATTACCAGGCCAAAATGTAAGAATAGGTGGGAACCCACCCAAAAAGGATAAGAACGGTTCCCCAAACTGCTTTGGCTCTGAGGACATTTGCCCAAAGGAACAGACAGCCGTGAGCAGAACTGGGGTTCGAGTGGCTTCTTAGAACACAGCAATTAGGCAACTGGTGCCCACCTGTCAGGAAGCCTGAGGAGCACTACCGTCCCCTCTTTCCATCAGGACCCTCAGAGGAAGAGCTAACGTTTCTCTGAATTTGCAGCCCAAGTATTACAAGGAAGCTGAACGCTTACACTTGTGTAATCGGTCACACATGACCACCAACGTGCAAGGGAGCGGGACAACATGACACGTGAGCGGGAGATGCCAGAAACAATGGACAGACTCATAAACAATTCATTTATTGAAATCGTCATTAATTCTGTGAAAATTTTTTTAATCTTTAAAATAACCAAAAGGAATCAGACACTAAAAAGTGAGGAGACAGAACATAAAAAGAATTAACTAGCACCTCCTGAGCAGAAGACACAGTAACTGAAACGTAAATCCTTACGATGCATTTTATCCAGTGTCTTTGGCAACCTTTCCTCAATTCTCATCCTTCCTTTTATTCTCATTATTTTATCTTCCAGCCTCACTAGACTCTAGAATCTAGAAACAAAAGGAGGAGGGGGTTTTAGTAGCTCATCAATTAATGTGTCTGCATATAACTTCTTATTCGATGGTTTATTAGTGCCCTTCTAGAAATTTACACCCAAATTCTTTGCTGGAAGGAAATAAAATAATCTATCTCAAAAGTGGGCAGGTATTCTGCATTTATTAGGTTGCTTTCTATTGCACATCACAAAAACCCATCTTGAGCTTAGAACATAAAAGGAAGTCATTCTGACCACACCATATTCTCATGGAATCCAAGTACAGAATGGTTACATGACCTCAGAATAAAACTTGGAAAATGGACTCAAATTTTATTGCTTCTCTCACACCCTTCCATCCCCCACACTTATTTCTCTCAGGTTCTCATCCTTACTGTCCTCTGGAGAAAGAAAATGACACACTACCTTAGCTCAGATCCATCACCACAGTCCTCTGGCCAGGGCAGGGTCTTTCCCCAGAGAGAGCAGGAGATGGGAAAACAGGATATTAGCCATTCACTATCGTGACAACACTCATAAGTGTTCAACTCGTAGGGTTCATCTGTAGTTTCTGTAGGTCTGACAAATTGTATCAATAAAACCATAATCAGTCCTGCAGGAATACATAAAACTTCCAGAAAAGGAGGGGAGAGGAACAAGAGACTTTTGTTTCTGGTTCCAGCCAACAAGTTCATTTTCTTTAACCATTTCACCTTAGACTACTGAAAAAGTGGGAAGAAATATTTTTTAATAGTAAAAATATGTTCTGACCTATATAGATACAGGATTATTTGCTTTAATAATAACTTCTTATGAACTTTTCTATCTGTGTATATGTTATTATGGTTCACGATAAAAAGGAGTTTCAAATATCTAAATGAATGAATCCCATACTATATAAAGAAGTTTAAAAAATAACTTTATTTATTTATTTATTTATTTATTTATTCATTTATTTATTTATTTATTTAGAGAATCCCAAGCAGGCTTTGCACTATCAGCACAGAGCCTGACTCGGGGCTTGATCCCACAAACTGTGAGATCATGACCTAAGTTGAAATCAAGTCAGACACTTAACTGACTGAGCCACCAAGGCACCCCATAAATAATTTTAAAAATACAAAAATAAGTAAGGAATAATAACAAGAACATCACAAAAAAGAAATAAATAGTCTATCACCAAATGAAAATATACTTGCTTTCACTAATAATCAAAATATGCAGTTTTCTTTTTTTTTATTAAACTTTTTTTTTCATTTATAATAGTTTATTTTCAAATTGGTTTACATAAAACACCCAGTGTTCATCCCAACATGTGCCCTTTTTTAATGCCCATCACCCCCCCCATCCCCCTCACCCTCAGTTAGTTCTTAGTCTTTGAGAGTCTCTTATGTTTTATCTCCCTCCCTCTCTGTGTCTTTTTTTTCTTTCCCCTCTTCCCCTCCCCCTGGTTTTTGCTTAGTCTCACAAAGTCCACCTATTCGTGGAAACATATGGTATCTGTCTTTTTCTGATTGACTTATTTCACTTAACATAATACTCTCCAGTTCCATCCATGTTGCTACACATGGCCAGATTTCATTTTTTCTCATTGCCACATAGTAGTCCATTGTATATATGTACCACATCTTCTTTATCCACTCGTCAGTTGATGGGCACTTGGTTTCTTTCCATGATTTGGCTATTGTCGAAAGTGCTATGCAGTTTTCAAAGAGGGTTTTTTTTTCCATCATCCAACTGTTAAAAATTAAGGAGACATTATAACCAGGGTTGATAAGAATGTGGGGAATCTAACACTGTTAAAATAGCCGTATCAGTGAATAATTAGCGATATTATTTAAAAGTAATTATTAAAATTGCAAAAATATAGGCCCTTTGATCCAACAATTCAAATTTATGTATCCATTCCACATTTCACATTTTTAAACTCGTGAACAAAAATGAATGTCTGATTTTCACTACAGCATTGTTTATGACAAAAATTAAAACCTGCTATTTACGCAACAGAATAATTCAGTAAACACTCTGACACCATACTGCGATGCTAGTCTGCAGCCCTCTGAAACAATGACATGTATCTACATAACACCGTCCTAAAAAGATCACCAAGTCACACTATCAGCTGTAAAACATAAATTGCCAAACAATTGAAAACCCAAATTGTGTTAAGACAGGATGAGCAGAAGGAAGGGACCTATGAAATGTGAGTCATAACCACTTGGCCACGGGGAAGGTGGTGAGGCCCTGGGGCAGGTACAAGGACCACAAATAGCTCAGTGGGCCAGGGGCAAAAGTCTGGAAGCAACGAGAACAAGACCGTGCTCAAGCCATCAGCAGTTTACCAACATTAGGAATATGCTGAAGGTCTAGGAACCCAGATAATATAATTAAGTGGCTGGAATTCAGAAAATCCAACATAGCTGAAACTGCATCAGAGACAGAAACACAAATAAAAATCAAGTCTGGTAGAGAAATCTGCAGAAGTTTTTCTAACTACGGGAAGTATGTTTGTACTTGTGCTCTGCTCCTGGAGAAGACAAGAAAGGAGGGGACAGTTCATGGACTGCTCACACAGGAAAAAAGCAACATTTATTCCAAGTATATTCATGGTAAAACAATGCGACTCAACTCCATGAGATAAGAAGATGGGGCGTTGTGCTATCTCTGTGAACTCTCACTCGAGACTAAACTCAGATTTTGGCTTCCTCCTTGCTGACCGCAGTTGTGCATCAGAACAAAAAGTTCTATCAAACAAACGCCTGACATTCTAAACTTTGAGAAAGGCAAGTACTCTCAAAACATACTGAATTCAGAGGACACACATCAACAAAAACTGACCTAACAATTTCCCTGAAGCAGAGAGAGAAGGGATGGAGTTGCTGACCCCAAGAATACATTCATTTCACTGTTACCCTCTCGCTGGCAGCTGATTTAGTGTTTGCTTCTAACTCCTCAATGCCCACAACTTAACCTATAGAATGAAATCTTTTAGATACAGGAATGTGAAATTCATCAGGAAAAAAAAATAGAGCCCTCTTTATTTTTTTAAAAATTTATTGTCAGGTTAGCTAACATACAGTGTATACAGTGTGGAAAGAGCCCTCTTTAAACATTGTATTTTTTCTCCATTTATTTTCTCCAAAAATAAAAGATTCTTTGCGCTTTTATTAAAAGAGTAAGTCATTTCTATCCAGGTATAGGTAATGGAGTGAACCATCATAGATCTCGACAATCCATTTAAGTGGATCTTCAAATCCATATGATGAGATATTTTTCTTCTAGTTTCTGTTTCACTAACATCTTCTGCCTGTGAAACGTGAGCAGGGCCCATTAGGAAAAGTTTGCTTTGCATCCTCTCTCGTCTGTTCCTGCTGCACCTCCCTTCTCCTCCCCCTTCTCTTTAAAGTTAGAATGTGCCTGATGCAATTGAGAGGCATTCCTTATAAAATCCTCACATTAGTAGCTTATTACGAAAGTATGTAAATATAGAAGTGAATGTGTTAAGTATCGCCTCACCGATGTTATGTTAGAAAATACAGATAAAATCACCTCGCCCATCATCTTAGTACCTGAAAGTATTACTGTTAATTTTGTGGTGTTCCCCTCATCTTTTGTATAAACATATAAAATGGGAGTGTACTGCATATATTTTTTGAACTTTGTATTCTTTAGAAATATGCCATGAATATTTTAATCTATTAAGTTAGTTAAATACATGACATGATATTTCATCATATAGATATATCATCATTAATCTGATCATACCTTCTCGTTAGATTTCAGGTTACTTAAATGATATTATGTTATAAATAATCCTGATGTAAACAGCATGTTAACTAAATCTCTTATATATTCCATTATTTCTTAAACATAGTTTCCCAAAAATGGAATTACTAGGTGAAGCGTATGAATATTTTTAAGATGTCTGCAGCTCACCCCATATTGCTCTGCAGAAAGCAGGTACTGATAAACGCTGACCCGGGAAGTTCAGAGTACAAACCTTACTTTACCTTCACAACACTGGGCATCATAAGTTTTTAAGCTTTATACCAAATCCAAAAATAAAAATTTGGTAACATTATTTTAAATATTATTGTTTCAATTAGTAGTGAATTGGAATATTCTTTTTTATTAATTTAAAAAATGTTTTATTTATTTTTGAGAGAGAGAGAAAGTGTTTGTGAGCGGGGGAGGAGCAGAGAGCTAGAGGGATACACAGAATCCGAAGCAGGCTCCAGGCTCTGAGCTGTCAGCACAGAGCCTGATGTGGGGCTCAAACTCACAAGTCATGAGATCATGACCTGAGCCGAAGTCGGACCCTTAACCAACTGAGCCATCTAGGTACCCCTAGAATATTTTTATAGTGAAGTACTCAAAGATATTTTTTCTTTACCTATAAGAATATATTACATATTTGCCTTAGTTTTTGCTATAATTTGTCCTTTTCCAAATTGGTAGCTCACGTTTTGATTGAACATAGAGATGTTTCTATATAGAGATGTTTAATTTTATGTAGTTGAAATATCTTTTTTTTTTTAATGTTTTCCTGTTATTTCAAGAGGTCTTCCCCATCCCACGTCAAATTAAAACACACTCTTATACTCCCTGGATTATTTTATGTGTATATGTAGCTTTCATCTCAAATCCATAAGGAGTATGTTTAGGTCGAAGGACTCTGCTCCAACAAATATTACTTAGACAAAGCGTAAATGTTTTAAATGTCTCATTGTACAGACGCCTGAGTGGCTCAGTTAGTTGGGCATCCGACTTCGGCTCAGGTCATGATCTCACAGCTTGTGGGTTCGAGCCCCGTGTCAGGCTCTGTGCTGACGGCTCAGCACATAGAGCCTGCTTCGGATTCTGTATCTCCCTCTCTCTCTGCCCCTCCCCTGCTCACGCTCTGTCTCTCTCCTCTCAAAGAAAATATTTAAAAAAATTTTAATACCTCATTTTATTTATTAAACAAAAGTTATCAGTTATTTTGAATTACACATTGTCTAAAATCCAAAAAAGTATCATCTAGAAGACACAGCCATATTTTATCTCAGAAATTACACCAAGCCTGAGAGCTTGAGAAAACTCCAGGAATCTCAAGTTTAGCAGCACAGAATTACATTTGTTTCATCCTTACCAACTGCAACTGCCACTTGGTGAGAAGAAGCAGTACAGTCAAGCTAGTGTGCGGGCTGTGTTGTCATCTGACCCTGGATGTGGGCAATGTCAAGTAAGATGTCAGGGGAATGGTCTAACTGAGCAGCACAGAGGAGCCCTGCGGAGGAAGGTGCTAGACAACAGTGAAGAGAGAGCCAAAGCGCACTGCAGAAACAGGTATTTTCATTTACTGGAAGCAGTGTACTATATACATATAAACACATATATTTTATATACATATATATTTTTGGGTATAAATACAAAAATGTATACTGATATATGTATTATATACAAATATATATAAATGTGTATATAAAATATATATATAAATATGTATATAAAATATATATGTATATTTTAATTTTATTCATTTGTTTTGAGAGACAGAGAAAGAGAGTGAGTGGGGGAGGGGCAGAGAGAGAGGGAGAGAGAGAATCCCAAGCAGGTTCCAAGCTGTCAGCACAGAGCTCCACATGAGACTCAATCCCATGAACCGTGAGATCATGACCTGAGCTGCAACAAGGGTCAGAAGCTTAACCGACTGAGCTACCCTGGCACCCGTAACTCTAACTGGACATCTGCTCTTCCTAACAAGTGGTGAGGCCAGCGTCCCCGGAGGGTAGGGGGACAGGATGCTCTGACAGCCCATGTGCTGCCCTGCAACAGGCTCCCGTCCTAGAGGAATCCCAATAACCACACTTTTGGGTGGATCGATGGGTTTATAAGAGAAGTAAGTGACGTCTCCATGGACAAGAGAGAAAAACAATGAACACAGTTAGGTGAAACCCGCATAGGCAGACAGGCAACTCAGCCTGGGCAGATGACAACACTACAGTGAATCTGCCAGCTAAACATCCCAGTGTCTCAACCTGAGACGCCCACACATGGCCTGGACCCTCGACTGGGGGAAAGTGTTCTTGGTCAGTTGTAAACCCTGGCTACTGACCACACTAGTAACTGTGCAGCCTCTGGCTTAGACCATGGACCATAGCCTTTTTCTTTCTTTCTTTTTTTTTTTTTTTTGCCTATTTTAATGAAGATTGGAAAAAATTCATGCTGAACCAGAAGGTTCTCTTTGTGTCTTTTAAATTCAGTCTCCATTTTAAAGTCTTCCTCATCTTTCGAAATACAGTCTACTTTATCACCGAGGTCTCTTGGACTTCCCCTGAAACATCACCGTGTCTTTTGAGTGTGTCTGAACTGGTTGAGATCCTTGGCTGATTGTTTTCTTTGTCATCAAACTCTTTTGTGTTGCTTACTTGGTACACAGTCAGTCATGTTTTACATGAGAGTGACATCCAACCGTCATGTGGAAACACACCACACAGATCCATTCTGTTTACCATGTAAGCTAGTTGTCTTGTGAATAAAACCCTGGGTTACACAGCTACTAACGATACAAAACCATGATAATACTTCACCGAGTTCACTTTGAAAAACCAAACAAGTATTTAGCACTGGAAATGAAATGGCATGTTCAAAAAAAAATTGGAATATTCAGTTGAAAAGTGAAATATTCAAGCATTTAAATTATGTCTTTACAAATTAAAACATCTGGCTGGCTGATGTTGATGTATAATTTTATTCTCAATGTTGAGCACTGCGTAGAAGTAGCCACATTTCATATTGATATTCACTTCATAGTTGCTGTGAAAGAAAACCTTGTAGCAAGTCTGTGATTCAGTTTGGATAAGCTCTTTTCATCAACTTCCACTTCCCCGGCTCCCTGGACTAATCGCACTCTTGCTCTCTTGCTGCAAAGCTCACAGGTGCTGTCTGAGGCGGTTGGCCATCCCTCGCGTGTGCCCGCTCTGCAGCCCCCTCAAGTCCTGTCCCAGATGAGAGTGACTCGTTCCTTTCCAAGCCCGTTTATGTGGGTTGTACTTATTGTGTAATTAACGTATAATTTGATTAAATATTATTTAAACTGGTAAGCTATCAGTGTAAAAAGAAAATTGTTTCTCCGAACAACTCAGTGAGTACTTTAGAAAAACTCAATAAAAATTTTTTTGAGGTGGGTTCTAGGTGGCTCAGTTGATTGAGCATCTGATGGGTTTCAGCTCAGGCCATGGTCTCACGGTTCATGAGTTCAAGCCCCACGTCAGATTCTGTGTTGACAGTGCTGAGCCTGCTTGGGATTCTCTCTCTCTCTCTCCCTCTCTCTCTCTCTCTCTCTCAAAATAAATAAATAAACTCAAAAAAATTTTTGAGGGTAAAATAGCTATTGATTTGGTCACAGGGAAGATGACTCAATAGGGAATAAGATCATAAAAATCTTTATTGTATTACGGTGCCGAATTCTTACTTGACTTACAAGAAAGCAGGAATGGGAGATGTAGACATTGCATTGTGGGTGGGATTTACATGAGAATTTGGAGGGCTCCAGCTGGCCCACCCAAGTGCTCTCTTTCTGGGACCTAGAAGGGACTACAGTCTCGCCATCACCTCTCTGTCAGGGCCAGTAAACAGAAAGTCCCTCCCCATCCTGCAGCCCTGTTGCCCATTAGAGGCCAGAGCTAGGCCGTCTCCACATGCCTACTTTCAGTCTCTGTCTGAAGAACACTGGCACACGTAGGGAGGGAAGAAGGGACAAGAGTCCAGAACTAGCCAACTAGCAAACTGCTAACTTGTTTGCACCTCTAATCCCACTCAGTCCTCACGTAGGGCCAACACGAGAGCGTTGTCCTCGTTTTACTAGTGATGAAAAAGAGGAGGGGCCGGGAGCAGGCACACACAGCCATGGACCCCCGGCTGAGGTGTGGCAGGGTCTGGGTTTCTGACTCCAGAGCACGGTTCTCTCTGCTTTCCCATTTCTTTAGCGATCAAATACTAACTCCTATTGTAAAATAGATGAAATTTGATTTCTTTCAACTTTATCCCTTGAGTGTGGTATAATAAATTTTAAGTGAGTCTATTAGTCAATAGAAGATAATAAGTGCTTATATTTATTTTTTTATGTTTTATTTTTTACTGGTGAGAGCAAGAGTGTGAGCCAGGGAGCAGCAGAGGGAGAGAGAGAGAGACAGAGAGAGAGAGAGAGAGAGAGAGAGAATCTTAAGCAGGGCTCCACACTCAGCACAGAGCCCAACACTTGGTTCATTCCCACAATCCTGAAATCATGACCTAAGCCAAAATCAATAGTTGGACACTCAACCAACTGAGATACTCAGGCACGCTAATAAGAAAATGTTTCTAAATCAATGGAAAGAAACATAGCTTCAAAACAGCTATCCCAGAAATTTTCAAAATTCACAAGGGTAATCTTATAAAGAATGTATTTACTTTTAAAGTTGTAAAAATGCTTTAAATAATATAGACAAAACAATGACTTTTATGGTAAGAATTTTCCTAACTTCCCATTCCAATAAAAAGACAATTTTTAAAAATTCTGTATGCTATATAATATTGAATGCGTAACCTCACTATATTATCTGAGACTTTGTCCTCAAAAACAGTGTATACTTAAGTGGATCCTCAAAACCTCTCGCGTTCCTCTACGTGACCAAAGAAGCATCTGCTCTAGAACTTTTGTCTTGCCTCTAGTTAAACTTGTCAACATTGACTCTAATATCACCAAGAACTCCAGTGCTTACTACTTCCTGCTTTGACATGATTTTTTCCTACTGTGCCAGCATAGACCGATTGAGTCAATCATTCATTCATTCATGTACTCATCAACTTATTAAAACATTCACTTAGCAAATATTTGCGTTTCTTCTAGCACCTCCCGCTGTTCTGGACATTGAGGATGCCGTGATCAGGAGGTTTCTGTTTCGTTGGGCAGTGTACTGTCTGTATTTTCCAGCCCCTGAAAACTGAAAGACAGAGGACAGGAACAAACAACTGGATTCTGGCCAATTAAATAAGGGCAAAATACATGTAAATTATTTTCGAGCCTGGCATCAAAACCCTCTTAGCGATCCTTAATGTGCATCTTCTTCCTCATCTCCTGGATGGATGTAGGGATCCAACGAACGACTTTCACCATCGTAGGGGATGGTGAAGCTACCAGGTAGAAAGAACCTGGGTTTCTAAAACACATGGAAGGTCATTTGTCCAGCAGCTATTACAGGAATGAGAAAGAAACATGTACCCTGACTGGTGCAGCCATGTGGAACCCGGCACAAGATCTCCTTTAAAAAGTAGAAACAGGCCCACCATGCAGTCCACCAGCTGCACTCCTGGATGTATCTATACGAGGGATAAGAAGACTGAAACCTGTTTTTCAGTTCAATCTGGTTCCTCTTGAATCCCTGAACAAAGCCGATTTCTAGAGATGGAATATTCTAGGCATAGGCTTTTTAAATTGTCAACTTAAACTTTGATGTGTTTCAATTTATTACTTTTCAACCAGAAAGTTGGCATATTTGCTTTAAAATAACAGTCGTCCTTTTTATGTGTTTGTTAATGAAATACAGCACTTTCCTCTGGGCGAAGCTGCAGTTTGGGGCTCTCAAATCTAAGCGGTGATTCGAACTAATTTAATTGCCTGTAGTCAGCTTCAAGAGGAGAGTGGGCAGTGGAGACAGACTCCTGCGCCTGTGGGCAGGAAACATAAACTCCAGAGGTTAACTTTTCAGGAAATTTAAAAGATAAATGGAAAAATTTAGATAGTATAATATGACAAGGTCATATCAGTTTAATATACAGACCTCACACAAGTTCACACGCACCCCCACACAGAATGCTAGTGAATAATAGGACTGTCAGACTACCCAAAGTCATTAGAATAAAGTTTACAGGTGGTAGTACGTACTCTGTGGCTTGTTGGAGGTAAAGAGGAAATCAAAATACTTAAAATTGGGGAGGTTTTATAGAAACGACCCCTTTTATATACTGTTGATTAGAGTTTAAACTGGATTAACTTTTTTTTAATAAAAACTTATTTTTCTTTTCATTTTTTTTTTTAATGTTTATTTATTTTTGAGAGACATAGAGGCACAGCGTGAACAGGGGAAGGGCAGAGAGAGAGGGAGACACAGAATCGGAAGCAGGCTCCAGGCTCTGAGCTGTCAACACAGAGCCCGACGCGGGGCTCGAACTCACAGACCGCAAGATCATGACCTGAGCCGAAGTCGGACGCTCAACCGACTGAGCCACCCAGGCGCCCCTCTTTTCATTTTTTTAAGTTTATTTTTTTGGTAATCTCTACACCCAACATAGTACTCAAACTCAGTACCCTGAGATCAAGAGTCACACACTCCACCAACTGAGCCAAGGCGCCCCTTGGATTAACTTTTCTATAGGCATGTTGGTGATGGCTGGGTGGCTCAGTCGGTTAAGTGTCTACCTTCAGCTCTGGTCGTAATCTCCCAGTTTGTGAGTCCAAGCCCCACGTCGAGCTCTGTGCTGAGAGCTTGGAGCCTGGAACCTGCTTCAGATTCTGTGTCTCCCTCTCTCTCTCTGCCCCTTTCCTGCTCATGCTCTGTCTGTCTCTCTCTATCAAAAATAAATAAGCATTAAGAATTTTTTTTAATTAAAAAGTATTTTAAGGCATTTTGACAGTATTCTTTAAAAAGTATACAACTTTTGACACAAAAATTCCACATCCAGAAATAGAACTTGTATAGACACGTGCAAAATGTACATTTTCAAAGATCTTAGAGCACTATTACTGAAACCGACAGTTCCAAGAGTAAATAGTCATTGCTTTCCTAGCATGCTTAGAGTTCATCACCTGCGTGCAGGGCCTCAGGGAGACCTCTCTCAAAAATAAATGAACATTAACAACATTTTTTTAATTCAAAAAATTATTCTAATGGAATTTTAATAAGCATTACATTATAAATTAATTTACAAATTGTTTTTTAATAATATTTATCGTTTCCATTCAGAAATATGGTATACAGTGTAATTTAATCACTTCTACTGTTTAGGACCCACAATATATTTTTTTCAGATCAATCTTGCTAATATAATATTAAAGAATAGAGTAAGGGCGGCTGGGTGGCTTAGTTAACTGTCTGACTCTTGATTTCGGTTCAGGTCATGATCTTACAGTTCGTGAGATCCAGTCCTGTGTTGGGCTCTGTGCTGGCAGCACGAAGCCTGCTTGGGATTCTTTCTCACTGTCTCTCTGCCCTTCCTGCACTCACATACACACATCCTCTCTCTCTCTCTCTCTCTCTCTCTCTCTCTCTCTCTCTCAAAATAAATAAACATAGAATAAAAAAAAAAAGAATGGAGTATAGAAAGCCAATATACAAAGGCGAATAGGTTCATATCAACAAACATACACACATTGCACAATATACACACACCTATGTAATGATAAAGATTTGCATTAGCACCGAGATGTTTTCTGTACTGCTTGCCAGTCATTGCTGACATATCGGAAACCCACTGGCATGTGTATGTTTACTTATTACCAGCTTCAATAGTTGGGGTCATGGCAGAAAAGCAAATGGCACACTCAAATGGATAATTGATAAGAATTTCAAGAAAAGTCTCTTGATGGAGGCATCCCATGGAGGATTGGGAATGTAGTAACCAGAGGTGATAAGGCACCAGGGACTGGCAATAATGAGAAGCCATTGCCTTGAGCATCTTCCAGGAGCAAAATAGTTTTGTGCTATGTCTTCAGTGCCCAGTGAGAGCTGTAGCTGTGGGGAAGACCACCTGAAAAAAACCCATGGCCTGCAAGGGAATAAACAGTAAATACCATGATTTCCTTCTGCTTCCACACATTGCTCTCCAGTTGATGCCTCCTATTTGTTGAATCCAACTCGATGACAAAGAGCAGAGAAACCCAGGTGATGTGTTTCGAAGAACTCAGCCTTCCTACTGGGGAGAAAGGTACAGAAAAGGACACAGCGCTCTCGAGACCTAAAGAGATCAAGCAAATGAACAAAGCTTGCCTTTTTGTTAGAATTGAAACCCATGCATCTGTAAGAAGAGTGAAAGAAGATTTACACATGTTGACAAGATAGATGCTGAAAACAGTGAGTGAATAAAAACAGGTTAGAAAATACAAGTTCAGGAGGCTACAAATCATGTGTATTTATTCTAATGACTTATGAAGACACAGAAAGCAACAATATTAATTTTATGTACATGAACTTTATTAAAAATAATACCAACAGGTAAAAACATGCACTAACTTCATGGTTGGCTTTGGGACAGGAGAGAATGAACAGCATGGAAATGAGAAGGCTTCTACTTCTATATCATTTCATTACATAAACAGATACGATACTTTCTAAAATCTACATGGTGGTCATGAACTGCTGTTACACTTTCTCTTGACTTTCTCTGTGATTTTAGTACTTCATAATTAACTGTAAAATTAAACGTTGGTGCAAGAAGGAGAGAGCGAAAGAGTAGTCCCCTGAGAAAAGGCAGCAGCGTATATTTCCGCAGGTACAGATCAAGATCTGAGTCAGGATGCCCAACTGCAGGCCAGAGACTGTCTTCCTGTGTTCCTCCAGTACCTCTGCTCCCTCAGCCCAGTCTGTGTATCCTTCTCAGACCACTGTCATCTCCCTCAGAGTCCGAGGACTTGCAACCACATTCTGATCTTAAGTTTTCCTAAGCCTTAGTTTTTTTGTGTGTGTGTTTTTTTTAACGTGTATTTATTTTTGAAAGACATAGAGACAGAGCGTGAGCAGGGGAAGGACAGATAGAGAGGGAGACACAGAATCCGAAGCAGGCTCCAGGCTCTGACCCGTCAGCACAGAGCCAGATGTGGGGCTCGAACTCACAGACCGTGAGATCATGACCTGAGCTGAAGTTGGCCACCTAACCGACTGAGCCACCCAGGCACCCCCCTGAGCCTTAGTTTTAAATGGTGCTGACACCTTTTCTCCTTTACTGTGACTTGGTTCTGAGAAGTCATAGGGGTGCCTGGCTGGCTCACTTGCAGGGAGTGTGCAACTCTTGATCTCAGGGTCATGGGTTCAAGCCCCACATTGGGGGTAGAGATTACTTAAAAACAAAATCTTAAAAAAAAAAAAAAGAAGGAATCCAAGATAGCGTTCATTGTCAGCTGGTAATGATGGTTGGCACTGTTTTAAACTGGAACTCACAAGAATGAATCAGTGTAAATGAATGAGTTCATGTTAAGGTTCTGAAGGCATTGTAGTTTATCTGTGTTCTGTTCTCTCCTTCATAGCCTATAAATTCCTCTGGGGAACAAAACCGTTTTCATTTATATGATTAATCTTTGTGTCTTGGCACCTGGCACCGTGCCTGGCATCAGTCAGAGAAACACCTATGTTCAAGCTGTGGTGAAAATTTAGGAGTGTAGAGCATTGCACAGTAAGAGGAGCAAAATCAACAGAAGGGCACTATGGGAAAACAGTCTGGGGAAAGGCTAGCTCTTACAATGAAACACACCTAATACGAATTAGGACAGTATGTAATGCATCTATCCTGAATGTGTGAGATATGAATGCTGTTCTGTAATGCACGCAGGTGCGGACTTTAGCTATTGCCTTTTCCTCGATTTTGTCTAGTTTCTTTACTTTCCTAAATTTGAAACGAATGGAAAGTTGATGAAATAATACAATAAGCAGTTGTGTAACCTCAACCTGGAGAAGGGTCCTTTATAGCCGTTTTCCCCCATGGATTCAGTCGCTGGATTATGCATTTGGTTTGATGCCCCCTTAGTCTTTTTTAATCTGGATGGAACCCTCCCCCCCAACACGCTTCCTAATTCTTCATGACGTTGGCATTTCCAAGGAGTTCAGGTGATTTGTGTGATGGTTTCCTCACTTTTAGAGCCAACTTACATATTTTTGGCAAAAATGCCATTTAGATGGTTTTGTGTGTCTCAAAAGAGTTTTCATCGCTGCAGGGAGAATATAATGCCACCTTTGTTCCGATATTAATGATGCTAAATCCGATCGCTTGGAGAGGCAGCATTACCGCATCACTCCTATGAAGATGCTCTTTTCTCTTTGTAACTAAAAAGTCATCTGTTGGCGGTGGGGAGTGCGCCCTGGAGGCTCAGTCAGTTAAGCGTCTGACTTCAGCTCAGGTCATGATCTCACGGTTTTCAAGTTTGAGCACTGCGTCAGGCTCTGTGCTGACAGCCTAGAGCCTGGAGCCTGCTTCGGATTCTGTCTCCCTCGCTCTCTGCCCCTCCCCCACTCACACTCTGTCTCTGTCTCTGTCTGTCTGTCTGTCTCTCTCTCAAAAATAAATATTTTTTTTAAAAAAGGTGATCTGCGGGGTGATGTTTGACATTGACTATGCCGTCATTGCAGTGAATCTAGCGTCCATCGAAAAATCTAGTTTGAACTAATTATTACATAGGTTTTGCAAAATAATGATTTTCTAATTCTGTCACTTGTTCTACCTTTAGTAGCTGCAAGAGTTTTCCGTCCACACATAGTCTTGTTGCTGTACTCACAGATTCTAGTTTTCTCATCGGCGTGGGATAACCCCTTACCTTATCGTGATTTTGTTGTTCGGACTGCCTTGTGTCCTGCCAGGAAGAACTCCTTTGCCTCCGGATCATTTTAACGCACCGCCGTAATTTCTCGAGCACTCCTTTGCTTTCCGACCCAACAGTGTATTAGAGGCTGTCATTTTACGTTCCCTTCTCCACACCTGGAGACAGCCTTTGCTCCAGGGACCCTGGTGCCTGTGCCTGTTAGTAGGGCCATTGTCAGAGCTCAGGGCTGCTGCAATAGACGTGCTCACGGCCACGGAGCGGGAGGCCACGCGGGCCCCACCGCCACTGCCTCCACGCATCTCCAGTGCATCTTCTGACAAGCAGTTTGGCTTCCCCTCAACGAGTTCATCGAACTGTGGTCAGAGTGGCCTTTCCCAAATTCACACCTGTTCCTGTTGTGCCCCGGACGGAAGCATGTGCATAAGTGCACGCCAGCACTGCACGATACACCTAAATCTGTTCGGCGGCTGCCCTTCGTGGTAGTATAGACACCGGAATCACTAGCGTCATCAGAAAGGCCCCGCAGGGCCTGTCCTTCCTGACACCCCAGTGGCTTTGGGTCCCTTTACCCCAGCGGTAGGTAAAGCAGTATGACCTGTGTCTTTATAAGAGGAAGAAATGTAGGCAGACAGAGAGAACAGAGGGAAGGTAGTGTGGACAATAGTGGAGAGAATGACCACGTGCAAGCCAAGGAGTGGGGCCTGGAACGGATCCTGCCTTCAGTCCCCAGGAGTCCTGCCAATACCTCGGTCTCAGATCTCCAGCATCCAGACTGTGCGAAAGTAATTTCTGCTGCTCCATCCCCCAGTCCATGGTCCTCTGTCACGGCAGCGTGAGCAGGCAAACCATGCCTTTCTGCCTCGTTAGCTCATAGCTTTTACCACAGAGAGTCTCACACCACAGACACTTGATAAATGTTTTTTCATGTGACTTGAATTAATCACCATGTCATAGTGTATGGCTTCCCAGTTACAGTGTAGATACTGCGGCCTTCGGATCAGAACTGACTTCAAATTCCACCACCTTACCAGCTGAGTGACGTTGGGAAATAAAGCTAATCTTAGGTTAAAGATGGGGATAATAGTGATCCAACACATGGGAATAGTGTGATTATTAAATGAGACACTGTACATAAAGTATCCAACGTACTGCCTGAAAAATAATACACAATAAATATTAGCTATTTTCACTGTTATAATTGTGGTATCGTAAGTGTGATAAAAGCAAGATGAGACTGGATGTAGAGATACATAGAGTTTGGTGATCTAATGGAGAGCAGAGAACTTGAAATACATTATACATTTTCTTCACCATCTTAATTACAAGTGAACTGAAGACATACTAGGTTCCTTTAAAAAACTGTCTCTCTTCGTTGTGTACTGAAATCCTTTATGGAACTATCCCTGCTTTTTGGTTCTCACAACCAAGATCCATGACCGAGAGCTGTAACCAGGGAGTTCCTAAGATGGACAGGCTGTTCACTCTCACCATCGGAAGGAGGTCTGTCTAGGGATAGGGCCCTGGAAGACTCAGCCGTCTGGGACAACATCCAGAAGGGAGCAGGACTGAACTGGGGGTCAGTAGATTAAACACCTAAACAATGTTGGTATTCCTTCTAGAAAATGGCATTCCTACACTGGGTCACTATCATATGTAAAGATGTGACATAAAATGAAAGCAGTGATCAACGTGTGTGAAGACAAGAACTTCAGTCTAGAAGACACTGAGGTACGTTGAGCCCCTGGTCTCTTAGATGACACGCAAACTCGTGCAGGTAGTAGGTGAAACCGGTAAACCTTACCAAACCAAAGAAGCAAGAAGGCAGGAGAGAGGGACAGGAGGAGCCAGCTATAAACTGAGGCAAGGGAGACTGAGTCTCACTGGCCTCAGACAACTTCTGGGGCAAGCTGAGACTGAAATGGCAAGTTTAAGAATTACCATCTGGGGCCCCTGAGTGGCTCATTCGGTTGAGCATCTGACTCCTGAACTCGGCTCAAGTCATGATCTCAAGGTTCGTGAGTCCGAACCCCCGCAGCGGGTTCTGTGCTGACAGTGTGGAGCCTGCTTGGGATTCTCTCTCCTTCTCTCTGCCTCTTCCCCATTCGTGTTGTCTCTCCTTCTCTCTCTCTCTCTCTCTCTCTCTCTTTCAAAATAAATAAACACATAAAAGATTTTAAAAAAGGAAGCACCATCTGCCTCTTAGCAAGTTATAAGTATCCAGTATTGGTAACTATGGCCATCATGCTGTGCATTAGATCTTCAGAACTCATTCGTCTTGCATAACCGCCATTTGTAACCTTTGACCATCTCCTCATCCCCCACTTGCCCTCTCTGCCTCTACAAGCTTGACTATTTTTGATTCCGCACATAAGTGAGATCATCTCAACAAAGATGTTTGAAAAAAGAAGAAGCATGAGCTGATCTGCCGCCTGGGATTGAGAACGCAGACATTTGTAACTGATGATTTCTCTCACTGTTTTTAATCCTTTAAGGAAAGACTAGGACTCTTCTGTGTCCCTGTGCATCCGTGTGGCCCTAACAAACCAAATTTCTTATGATTAATCAAGAAAATGTTCAGAAGTCCATTGTGATGACATCAGTTGGCTTGCTGCTCTCACAACTTTCCTGGACGGATCCACTCCACTGGAAATAGTGCAGATCAACACTGTTCTCGCTCTTGGGAAAAAGGTATATCCTCCACTGAAGCCAGGTTCCCAGGCTGTAGTCTCGCGGTGAAGAACGTCCAGAGGCTCCCCATTAGTAACACACACCGGTGGCCCCGAGTGCCCTTTCCCGCCCGTACCCATGAGCATGTTGTATTCCAGATGACCTCACTCCCAAGGTTGCTAGTTAGCATTCCACCCCCAAATGGCCCCGTGATTTTTGTCCCCAGCTGGGACAACTCCCTACCGCCCCCCATGAGCATGAAATGTTCACCCCCACAGGAGAACCATCCCCTCTTCCTCCCTTATGTCCAGTCATTTGGGAGATGACAAAAAAGGACAACAGAAGACTTCAGGGATTTTCCCACTGGAAAATTAACTACTTTCTACTTGTTACATTCAGGGAAAAGTTCTCAGTAATTAAAAATAAGTGGAAAAAAGGCTCATGTTTAAATAGATGCAGCTTTCCATCTGCACCATATGCCCTTTGATAAAGATGTATGCTCATTTTCTTTCAATAATCCCTGTCCTATGGCTGATTTCTGAGAGAAGGCTGCATTACAAACTCCAGGTGGGCCACGGCCCAGTAATGATGTCGGAGTGTAAACTGTCATAATCCTTCCGTCAAACTTTGAGCAGTCACGATACCACCATCGATGGTACTCAAAGAAAAGCATTTTTCTCGAGAAGCACAGACCATTTACGGGAATGTTTGAGCTGCCGTTCAGTAAACACGGATACGTGAGTCAGCCATGAGCTTGAGTCTGGGGGCGGGGGGAAGGGAGGCCGACAGCAGCAGGTTTCCTGACCCTCGGGTGCACAGTGTGCACACGGCGGTGCCCCTCACCATGAATATTTGGACCCAATGAGGTGGTGACCTTTTCTCTGAACTTGAACGCTGTCTTCTAGCTATCTCACAACTTAGTTCCTAATAGCTCTATTTGTGCATTTAATTTATGGTATTTCCTTCGATCATCATTTAAAAATTGTTTGCTAAATTGAAAACTCTACCCATCCGAAGCAGATGCCGCCACCCCATGTCTCATCCCCACAGCCGCAGCTGGGACGAGGGGTCTGGGCTGGCTGCCAGCACCCGTCTAAGGCATCTCATCTCCACTCGTGCACAGCGACGCCTCTTCAGAGGCAAAGAGCTTGCTCAGCCTGCACAGCCCATCCCAGGAGCGTGGGGCGGTGATGGCCAGAGCCATGCGAACCAGCAGGCCATGGGACCTGGCGGAGCAGTGCACTGTCCCAGGCAGCGTTCGCGTGTTTCTCAGATGTTCTTGCAAAACTGCACTGGCCTTGACTTCAGGGTCTCCTCATGACTTGGGTCCTTTTCTCTGTCCAGCTCGTTCTCCCTGCTCCTTCCTTCCTGCTTCCCGGGCCCTCTCCCAGTCAGAGGACCTGCTCCTCTCCTTTCAGGCTCTGCTTTCAGGAGAGGCCAAAGGTAATAAACACCTTCAAGTCTAGTCTCACCTAGACAGGAAGTTTAGATAGTGAAACAAAGGCAGTGAGAGCAACTTGAAAAAACTGTCATCTAACCATGAAGCACTTTATCAACTTGACGCTTACCATGTGCTGAGCACTGTTCCAGGCACTGAGGATGCTGCTCCAGGAAGCAACTGTTAGAAATAGCAATTCAAGGGCGCCTGGGTGGCTCAGTCGGTTGAGCATCATGACCTCACAGTTTGTGAGTTCAAGCCCCACGTGGGGCTCTGTGCTGACAGCTCGGAGCCTGCTTGAGATTCTGTCTCTCTCCGCCCCTCCCCACTCACATGCTCTCTCTCTGTCAAAAGTTAAAAAACAAACATAAAAAAAAGAAATAACAATTCACCGAGTTAATATTTGTAAAGCACTTAGCACTGTGCCTCATACATAGTAAGTAGTAGGTGACAATTAAACAAATAGAAAATAGGTTAATGGACTAAGTCCTAAGTATCTACTGATTATATCTCCAAGTATAAACCATCTCTCATCTTTTCAACAAACTCCAGTAGTCTTTTTAATTAAACTTTTTATTTCGAGATCATTAGACATTCAGTGAAGTCATAAGAAATAATAACAGAATGACCGCACGTGCCCTTTATCTGAATAGCGTAATTTTAATTATAGTGCTCATCAAAATAATTCAATTTCCCTATTTTCTTTTTTCATTTTGCCTGGAATACAGTGTCCATTGAATTTTTATTGAGGTGAAATTTTCATAACATAAAATTAACCATTTTGAAATGGCATTTAGTACATTGATAACGTTGTGTGACTACCCACACCAAATTCCAAAACATTTTATCAGCCCAAAAGAAAACTCCGAGCCCAGTAAGCACGTACTCCCTGTTCTTCCCTTCCCCCAGCCCCTGGCAACCATCAACCTGTTCTTGTCTCTGTGGATTCACCTGTTCTGGATATTTCATATAAATGGAGCCATGCATTTTAAGACCTTCTGTGTCTGGCTTCTTTCACTTAAGTACAATGGTTCTGAGATTTACGTACATTATAGCGTATACAGGTACTTGATTCTTTTTTATCGCCAAATATTAACCTATTATAGGTACATATCATATTGGTTATCCTTTCATCCACTAATGGACATTTTGATTCTTTCCACCTCTTGGCTATTGTGAAAAGTACCACCGTGAAGATTCCTGTACAAGTGTTTGAGTACCTCTTTTCGTTTTGGGGGTGGCGAGTATGCTTAGGGGTGGCATTGCTGGGCCATATGGTAATTCTATGTTTAACTTTTTCAGGAACCACTAAATGACTTTTCACAGTGGCCACATTGTTTTACATTCCTACTGGCAGCGTGCATGGGTTCCACTTTCTCCACATCCTTGTCAACATTTGTTAATTTCATCTTTTGTAGAATTATTATTATTATAGCCATTCCAGTGAGTGTGAAGTGATATCTCATTGTGATTTTGATTTACATTTACCTAATGACTAATGATGTTAAGCATCTTGTCATATCCTTGTTGGCTATTCGTATATTTTCTTTAGATATATGTCTACTCAGCTCCTTTGCCCATTTTTTCACTGAGTTGTTTTTGTTGTTGACCTGTAACAGCTCTTTATGTACTCTGGATAATAGGTCCCTAACAGATAAATGATTTGTAAATATTTTCTCACATTCTCTATGTTATCTTTTCACTTTCTTGATAATGTCCTTTGATGCACAAAAGTTTTTAATTTTCATAGTGTTTAGTTTACTTGCTTTTTCTTTTGTTGTTTATGCTTTTGAGTTACCTGAGAATTCATTGCCAAATCCATGGTCATGAAATTCACCTCTTCTTCTAAGGATTTTATAATATTAGCTCCTACGTTTAGGTTGTTTATCCCTTTTGAGTTAATTTTTTATATAGTATGAGATAGAGGTGCAACTTCATTCCTCAACACATGGCTCCTGGTTGTCCCAGCATCACCTGTTGAAGACAGTATCCATTTCCGATACAGTAGTCTTGGCATTGTTGCAAGTCAATTTACTGTATACGTGAAGATTTATCTCTGGGCTTTTTATCCTATTCCATAGATCTTCACATCTGTCTTTATGTCAGCAGCACACTGATTTGATTATAGTAACTTTATATTAAGTTTTGAAATCAGAAAGTGGGAATCCTCCAGCTTTGCTCTTTTTCAAAATTGTTTTGACTCCTTTCAATACCATATGAATTTGAAGATTGGATTTCTCTCTATTTCTTGAGAGAAAAGAAGGCGATTGGAATTTTGATAGAGATTACATTGAATGTGTAGATCACATTGGGTAATACTGGTATTCTAGCAACATTAAGTCTTCCAATCCATTAACATAAGTTGTCTCCATTTTTTTAGGTCTTTCACCTTGATTACATTTATTTATTTTGATTTTGGATAATTCATTGCTAGTGTATAGAAATAGAACTGATTTTTGTGTACTGATCTGCAGTTTTTCAGAATTTGTTTATTAGCTGTAATTGTATCTTGTAGAGTCTTTAGGATTTTCTATATACAACATCATGTCATCTGTGGATAAAGAGTCTTACTTCTTCCTCTCCAATTTGGATGTCTTTTTTTTTTCCTTTTGTTTGTGTAACTACTCTGGCTAGAATGTCCGGTATAATGCCATGCAGAAGTGGCAAAAATGGGCATCCTTGTCTTGTTCCTCATCTTATGAGGAAGGCTTTCAGTCTCTAACCATTCAGTATGATGTTAGCTGTAAATTTTCCATAAATTCTCATTGTGAGATCGAAGAATTTTCCTCCCTCCCAGTTGGTCAAGCTATCTTTATAATGGAATGCTGCTGAATTTTGTAAAATGTTTTCTTGCATGAATTGAGGTGACCATGTGGTATTTTTTTTCTTAAATGTATTAATGTGGCGTATTATATTGATTTTCATATATTGAGCCTCACTTGAATTTTAAATACATCTCATTTGGTCACAGTATGTAATGATTGTAACATACTGCTTATTTCAATTTTATTGAGGATTTTTACATATATATGCATAAGGAATGTTGGTCTCCAGTTTCCTTATGATGTCATCCTCTGGCTTCGCTATTAATACTGGATCTAAAGCAGAATAGGATATAGTCGGATAAGTTTTTAAATTCATTCTGCCAATCTTTGACTTTTAATTGGAGAGTTAGTCCATTAGCATTTAAAGTGATTACTACCAAGGAAGGACTTCTGACATTTTTGTATTTGTTTTCTATATTTCATATCTTTTGTTCCTTGGTTCCTTCATTATTACCTTCTTTTGTGTTTAGTTTTTTTTTTATAGTGTATCATTTTGATTGTTTTCTTATTTTATTTTCTGTATAATTTCTAGTTATTTTCTTACTGGTTATCCTCTTTTGCTATAACTCTAGGCCTATACAGCTCCATCCCACCCCCTTTATGGCATTGTTATCATGAATCAATCTTTATGTGTTGTGTAACCATTAGCATGGATTCATAATTTATGTCTTATGCATTTGTCTTTTAAGTCATATGGGGGAAAGAACAGAGTTACAATCCAAAAATATAATAAAACAATTATGCTATCTCTTGTGTTTACCAATGTCGTTGATTTTACCAGTGTTCCTTATTTCTTTGTATGACTTCAAGTTCATTTTCATCTGAAGGGCTCCCTTTTGTATTTCCATAGGGCAAGTCTACTAGTGGTGAACCACTTCAGCTTTCGTTTATTGAGAAATGTCCTGGTTTCTCCTTCATTTTTCAAAGATAATTTTGCTGGATAAACAATTTTTGGTTGGCAGATATTTTTTCTTTCAACACTTAAATACGTCATTCCATGCCTTCAGATTCCGTGGATTATGCTGAGAAATCAGCTGTTAATCTTAAGAATAACTCATACATAATGCATTTATCTCATTGCTTTCAACATTCTCTGCTTTTGACTTTCAACGGTTTGATTATAGTATGTCTCAGTCTGGTTATCCTTATGTTTGTCCTCCTTAGAGTTTGTTGAAGTTCTTGGATATGTAGATTCTTGTTCAGATTGGGGGAGTTTGGAGCCATTATCGCCTCAAATATTCTTTCTTTCCCCTTCTCTATGTCCTCTCTCTTGGTACTCTTCTGATGAGTATGTTTGTATGCTTGATGATGTCCAACAGACCTCTCTTTCTCCACTCCTTCTTCTTTCTTCTCCCCACCTTGGGTAATTTTAATTGATCTGTCTTCAATTTTGTTGGTTCTTTCTTCTACCTACTCAAATACGTTATTGAAACCTACTACTGAATTTTTCATTTCTGTTTTTGTACTTTTCAGGTCCAGAATTTCTGTTGGGATCCTTTTTATATTTTCTGTATCTTTATAGATATTCTCTATTTGTTGAGACATGATTTTCCTGATTTCCTCTATCTCTTTACCCATGGTTTCCTTTAACTCTTTTAGCCTATTACGTCAGTTGGTTTAAAATCTTTACCTCCTATGTCCAGTGTCTCTGCTTCCTAAAAGACAGTCTCTGCTGATTTCCTCCATGAATAGACTATACTTTCTACTTTTCTCTGCATACTGCATATTTTTGTGGAAAACTAGATATTTGAATATTATAATATGATAACTGGAAATCAGATTCTTCCCCTTCCTCAGGTAATTTATTTTATTTTATTTTTGCTTGTTGTAGGTTGTACTGGTTTGTTTCTTTTGTTATTTTTCTAAACTATTTTTGTGAAGTCTGTATTCATTGTTGTATGTAGTCTCTGAACTCTCTGTCCTTTTGGTTTGTAGCCAGCTAGTGTTGACAGAGATTGTCTTAAATACCCTAGATGAGAGGAAGAAAGGAAGGACCAGAAGTGAAGGGAAAGAAAGGGGATGGCTGAAGAGGGATAGGAAAGGAGATGAAAAAGGAAATGAAAGAAAAGAGACTCTCCCAATGTTTGCAGATTAGTTGTCTCAGTTCAGTGCTTATCCAAGCTGTTTACAGCTCTGCATTAGCCTGCACTTTGTGAGAGGTGAAAGCTGTTCTCTGGTCTTTCTGAGCATGCATTCTGCTCTGAGTATGCACACGGCTTTCTAGATTCCCTGGTGTATGCAGGCACTTTTCAATGCCCTAATCTCCCAAAGAAACTCTCCCCAGTTTCTCTTTCCAGACTGTTGGAGTGTCAGGGTTTTGTATGCCTCAAATGCGATCTTTGCCCCAGGAAGTAGCACACAGTTCATTTGCCTTACAGTGTTTTCAAGAAATGCCCTCTACATAGGCACTCGTTCCCCTGACAGAGCTCCGGGTTAGGTGAAACAGTAGCAACCACCTACATTGGTCCTTCAGGTAGTCTCCAGATAGGCCAAAACAGATAAAACACAATTCTTTGAGAATATGATCTTTCCTGCTCCTTCCAGAACCAGAGACCGGGGTCCACACTAGGACCTCAGGCTGCTATCTTCAAGCTCACCACTAGGCCAGGAAGGGAAGTGAGGCAAGAGCAAGCAAAATTCCACAAAGTTTTCTTATTACGTTTAAGTTGTACTCGCCACCACCTTTTGTGGACAGCATTTGCTTGCTTTCTGTAAACCTTTGGCTATTTTCCAGAGTTCTGACAAAGTTGCTTCTGACAGTTTTAGGTTTATTTTTTGTTATTTCTGTGAGAGGTGGGCCTTTGGAGTTACCCACTCCATCTGGTTTGCTGACATCACTTTTCCTGGTAGTGTTTTAAAATTTCATCCTTAAATTATAGAAACTTTCAAAGGGGGAAGAAACTGGTAAGAAGAATTAGCCCCAGCCACTGAATAATAACTTTCATGACAATTCTTGACCATATTTATTTATACAAAATATATTTAAATATGTATTTAGAAATGTTTGCAACAGATGTCAGCGTCATTTATGCAAATGTACATACCTAAAGAGCAAAAGCAATTTCAACAGCATGGACTTACACCTCTTTAACACTATTCACTTTATATGTAGGCTTGTATCAATTCCACACTCAAAGTCCCACCACGTTCTTGGAACAAAAACCCACAATCAGGGCTTGGGATGATGTCAGAAAAACTCTGCCCTCTTTAATATGACAGGACGTTGACCAGCTGCCCATGGTCAGCAGCCATGGGTGAGAGAGGAGCAGTGAGTCAGTAGTGTCTGTTTTCAGGCTGTGTGCCCTACCTCCCTCTCACCAGTCCGTCTACTGATCCCTCTGGAATCTAGACCCCAGTGAAGATAAGCCATCATAGTGAATGAAGAATGAGAAACACTCTCATGTGCACTGATCTCTCTTTCCTCAACTTCTAGAGAACTTATTTCTAACATTTATTTTTGTTTTTTTTTTTATAAAATAAGGTATATACCTAAAACTCTTAAATGATAGTAGGGTAGTACTTTTTAAGGATTGAGTCACTGAAGGCAAAAAAAAAAAAAAAAAAAAAAAAAAAAAGAAAAGAAAAAAAAAGGAAAGAAAAGAAAAAAAAACCCATTAAAAGTTTTACTTCTGTACCCTTCTTGATGCTAGACAAGGGGGAGGCATTCCAAAAACACCCTGATATCATCTTGTCAGATAGACCCACAGACCACTACCTTAATCATGAGTCTACATATTCTTAATAGTTTTCCAACTCCTACTGTTTTTTTAAACTAAAATAAATAACAAAATTATGAGTATGTCATCAAGGCAGAAAAGGCAACAATTTCTTAAAAAGGCAAGTTCATTCTACATATCTGTGCTTTTCCTCCTTTCCAGCCAGTCCGAGCACCTTAGTCCCACACAGCTGTATTTGAGAAAAGAACATGTTTTCCAATTTCCCTTCAAATGGCTGAAGTATTTTCAAAATATGTAATAAAACAAATAGAAAAATGTATGTAGCAAGAAAATGTTATTTAGGGAAAATTATCAAGTATCATAAGCATCTTTTTGCTTTTTGTTTTGTTTCTGAATCATGCACAATTAATAACCTATCCCCTTGTCATTTTCCATCTGAGAGAGATGCTGGGGTCATAGCGATATGGAGTTAGGAATGCTCCCTACGACGGAGGAGGTACTGGCCAGGGGAACAAGGGTGCATAGTGCACATGACAACAAAATATAGATTAGGAGAAAACGAGTAAAATGTGCTCATTTATAAAAGTGTCCTTGCTTTTTTTTAAACAAGGAAAGGACAAGAAGCAATTAGTACATCTTCAAAGCATGAGTCAAAGAGGTAATGAAATCCTGTATTTGAGGTTCTTAGCTTGTTATCAAGTGTTTTTTAATGCTTGATAAGTGATGAGAACATGTTAACCAAATTAATAAATTAAAGTTATCCACACTTTGAAGAGTGGAATCAAAAAGTCCTTGTAACAATTTTGTGCCTTGTAACAAAATTCCTATGTGTTGATGCACTTTAAAATTATACATTAGTTTTTCTTTTAATCTGACAGTTTGAGTTGCTCTGAAAAACATTATTCCTGGCTTTGTGTGATTTACATGATGAACAAAGGATCTCCAGAGATCTCCTTCAGAACCACTGCATCCACAAAATGGTGTTCTCCCTTTGAGAACATTTACAGAAACTTAAAATAATATGCAGAAAAAGTGAGTCAATGGTAGGCATGAAATGGTTAACTAGTATTATGTATTATTTGTGGTGTTTTTTCTTTTTTTTTTCTGGCAAAGATTTGTAATTTATTCATCTTCTCTATAGTCTTTGTCTATGGGTTCTCCAGTAGGCCTTTAGTCTTTTTGGATGTTTGTGCATTTTATGACTGAACATAACAGTATGTGCTGACGGTATATTTTAATGAAGATAGCCTGCAGATTTAAGTGACTCCAAATGGAGCCATACAGTCATCTTTTACATAAAACTGCTCTAACTAAGGTCCCTGAAAACTTCCTAATTACCCAATAAAAGCATTTTCAATAGCAGTCCTGGCAGTACTGACCAGCTACAAGTTTTTTCCTTAGCGTCTCCAGTGACCCTCTCTACCAGTTCTTTACCTGCTTCTGCTCTTGCATCCTACCTCTTGTCTTCAGAGACTCCCCTTCCTCCATCTGTCCCTTACATGTTATTGCCCACACTCCAAATGCAGTTAAATAAATATAAAAAAAAAAATCTTTCAATGTAGGGGGAAAGTGCTAGAAGAAAATGCTAGAAACTACTTTAAATTTTTTAAATGTTTATTTTTAAGAGAGACAGAGAGAGAAGAAGTGTGAGCGGGGGAGGGGGAGGGGCAGAGAGGGAGGGAGACACAGAATCTGAAGCAGGCTCCAGGCTCTGAGCTGTCAGCACTGAGCATGGAGCACTGAGCATGACATGGGGCTCAAACCCAGGAACTGCAAGATCATGACCTGACCTGAAGTCAGACACTTAACCTACTGAGCCACCTAGGTGCCCCTATACAAAGCCACCTTAAAATGGTTATGTTTGAGGTTGTAGATATATAGGTAATTTTTCCTACTTTCTGCTATTTTCCAAATTTTATTCACTGAAAAAAAAATAACTGTAATTTTTTTTAAGTTGAGAGAATAAAGTGGAATTCCCCAAGTTCCCTTCTTAATATTTTTCTCTTCCTACTATATGTGTACTTCTCTGATAAATGCACTTTTCCTCCGTTTTCAGTCAACAAATTTGCAGCAACAAATTCTAAGTCTACATAGATTGTCTCCTTTCTAAAAAGTGTGCCCAAAAATTTAATGTGTGAAAGACAAGTAAAAGATACATGTACATTTAGGGAAATTTACACTTTCAAAGAGCTAAAATTTGTTAAGCAAAGTCAAGGCAGGTGTCTCTCCTATTCCTATATGGATCTATACATGGGTCATAAGGACCAGAGTAGGATATCTCCATCTTAATATCCCTTGAGCACCTGAAAGAACCAAAAATGAATACATCTTCATTTTGTTGATCTTTTCAAAGAACCACTACCTGGTCTCATGGATCTGTTCTATTTTTTTATTGTATTCCATTTATTTCTGCTCTAATTTTTAATATTTCCCTCCTTCTTCTGGTTTTAGGTTTTTTTTCTTGTTCTTTTTCTAGCTCCTTTAGGTGTAATGTTAGGTTGTTTATTTGAGATTTTTCTTGTTTCTTGAGGTAGGCCTGTATTGCTATATGTTTCTCTCTTGGAACTTCTTCTGCATCCCAAAGGTTTTAGATCATTGTATTTTTATTTTCATTTGTCTCCATGCCAGCTTTTATTTCTTCTTTGATTTCCTGGTTGAACCATTCATTGTTTAATAGCATGCTGCTTATAACCTCCATGTATTTGTGCTCTTTCCAGATTTTTCTTGTGATTGATTTCTAGTTTCGCATCACCATGGTCAGAAAAGTTGCATGGTATGGCTTGGATCTTTTTCAATTTGTTGAGATTTGTTTTGTGGCCTACTGTGTGATCTTTTCTGGAGAATGATCTATGTGTAGTTGAGAAGAATGTGTATTTTGCTGTCTTATGATGGAATGTTCTGAATACATCTGTTTATTCCATCTGCTCCAGAGTATCTTTCAAAGCCATTCTTTCTTTGTTGATTTTCTGTTTGGATGATCTGTCCATTGATGTAAATGGGGTGTAAAGTCCTCTACTATAGTTGTATTACTGTTAAATATTTTCTTTATGTTTGTTTTTGACTATTATATGTATTTTATGGTTCCATTAGGTGCATAAATATTTACAATTGTTAGATCTTGTTGAATTGTCCCCTTCATTAAAATATAATGTCTTTCTTTGTCACGTGTTACAGTCTTTGTTTTAAAGTCTAGTTTTGCCAGTATGTGTTACTACCCCGGCTTTCTTTTCATTTCCATTTGCACGGTAGATATTTCTCTATCCCCTCCCTTTCCATCTGCAGATGTCATTAGTTCTGAAGTGAGTCTCTTGCAGGCAGCATATAGATGAGTCTTGTTTCAGGGCACCTGGGTGGCTCAGTCGGTTAAGCGTTTGTCTGCGGCCCAGGTCATGATCTCATGGTTTCGTGATTTCGAGCCCCACATCGGGCTCTGTGCTGACTGCTCAGGGACTGAAGCCTGCTTCAGATTCTGTGTCTCCTTTTCTCTCTGCCCCTCCTATGCTCACACTCTGTCGCTCTCTGTCTCAAAAAAAAATTTATTTGTAAATAGAAGGGTCTTTTTTTTTTTTTTTTACCCACTCTGTCACCCTCTGTCTTTTGTTTGGAGTGTTTAGCCCATTTACATTCAAAGTAATTATTGATAGCCATGTATTTATTGCCATTTTGTTATATATTCATGGTTGTTTTTGTAATTTTTCTCTGAACCTCTCTTGTCTTGTTCTCTTTCGTGGTTTGTTGGCTTCCTTAAGTGGTATACTTGGATTCCTTTCTCTTTATTCTTTGCATATCTATTACTGGTTTGTGATTACCATTAGGTTTGTATATAGCTTCTTCTGCATATAGCAATCTATATTAATTTGATGGTCACTTAAGTTTAACCCTACATTTTATTACCTCACCCACACCCCACCTTTTAGGTCTATGGTGTCATATTTTACATCCTTTTATTTTATGGATCCTTTGACTGATTTTTTCAGGAATACTTCTTTTTATACTTTTGTGTTTCTACTTTTTATTCTCTTACTTATGGTCTTTCTTTTCTACTCAAAGAATCCCCTTTCATATTTCTTGCAGGGCTAGTTAATGGTCATGAACTCCTTTAGTATTTGTCTGGGAAACTCTTTATCTCTCCTTCTATTCTGAATGACAGTTCACTGGATAGAGTACTTTTGGCTGCAGATTTTTCCCTTTCAGCGCTTTGAATGTATCCTTCTGGCCAATGAAGTTTCTACTGAAAAATCCACTGATGGCATTATGGGGTTATATGTGTCTGTCTTCTTTTCTCTTGCTGCTATTAAATTCTTTTCTTTATCACTACTATTTGTCATTTTAATTACTGTGTGTCGTGCTGTGGACTTCGTTGGGTTGATTTAGTTGGGGGGATCTCTGTGCCTCCTGAATCTGGATATCTGTTTTCTTCCCTAGATTACAGAAGTTTCCAGCTATTATGTCTCCAAATACATTTTCTGCCCCCTTTTCTCTCTTATTTTTCTGGGATCCCTGTAATATAGATGTTATTATGCTTGATAGAGCCACTGAGTTCCCTGAGACTATTCTCAATTTGCATACTTTTTTCTCTTTCACCTGCTTATCTTAGATATTTTCCATTACTGTCTCCCAGATCATTAATACATCTCTCTGCTTCCTCTAGCCTGCTATTTATTCCATCGAGTGTTTTTAATTTCATGTATTATGTTCTTCATCTCTGACTGGTTCTTTTTTATCTCTCCATTAGGGATCTCGCTGATGTCCTCCACTTCCACTGATGGACCTCCAGGCCAGTGAGTATACTTATGATCATTACTTTAAATTCTCTATCAGGCATGTTACTTACATCTGTTGTGCTTACGTCTCTTGCTGTGGTTTTGTCCTGTTATTTCATTTGGATGTAGTCCTCTGTCTCCTCATTTTGTCTAACTTTCTGTGTCTGTTCTGCGTGTTAGGAAGGTCTGCTACCTCTCCTGCTCTTGAAAGTAATGGTCTTATGAAAAAGAGGCCTCTAGTGGCCTGCAGTACAGCGTCCCCTGTTCCCCAGAACCTGGCGCTTCAGGTAATGTCTCTTACATGTATTGTGTGTATCTTGGCTATTGAGTCCTGGCCTCTTTTTTCCTTGAGTCTAGGTGTCTTTAGAAGGTTTCTTTGCTTGTTGTGGGCAGTGTTTGGTCCCCAGCTGGGTGTGATGTGTTTTAACAAGGTGCGTTCTGGTCTGCTTGTGCAATGAGACCTGCCACCACAGCTACTGCCAGAACCAACGCCCTGCAAAGGGCACCAGTCAGGAGGTGTGCATTGGCCACGTTTATGCAGGTCTTCTGGAGGAGAGCACCTGCAGCCCTGGGCCTGAGGCAAGCCTGACTGAAGGGCAGATCCACTGGGGCATAGAGGTTGGGGATTGGTGTTATCAAGTTAGGTGGTGAGCGTTGGCGCTGTGCTGGTTCCTGCAGGTGGCTGTGTGTTTATGATGGCAGGTGGGAGAGGGAAATGGCACCTGCCAGCTCCTTTGTTCCCGGAGGATCACTCTGAGATCCCTGGCTCTCCTACACATGCTCTGAAATGAGTAAATCACTCTCCCTCTCACCTGCCTCGGGCATTTTTCAAATTGCTGCTTCATGCTGTATCTCCCAAGACTTTGTCGTGCTGTCTCTAAGGGTGGGGATCAGCTTCCCAACACCCTCCAGGCTCTCCCGGAGCCAAACCCACTAAGTCCTGCTGGTTGTAAGAACTCACAAAATTCATCTCCTCTCACTTTCAAAACCAAAGTTTCTCTGCTTTAGTTGTAGAATTTGTTCTGCGAGTGTTTGGGCCATCGTCCAGGTTGTTTACCCCGACGAGAGTGTTGTCATCTCGTCGTATCCACAGGACACGGTGAGCTCAGCGTCCTCCTACTCCGCCCACGTCCCGGCCTCTATTTTCACTGTAGTCTTAGGGTGATATTTCTATAATATAAATGTGATGAATAGTTGGCTTTCAATAAATATTTGTTGAGTTCTTGAATTTCGAGATTGGTTAAAATCACTATCCCTAATCTCAAAATCCTTAAAATATACCTGGAGAAACAGAGGCTGACAAACTAATCTAATTTTTCCACTTATACCATTGTACATTTATGCTTTTTCTTACTTTCTAAAGTGATCTTGTTGCATTGAGATATTTTATATTGAATATCATTTTAACTAAACTTCTTAATAAGTTATACCTTAACAGGAAATAGTCATGGTATGTCATAGTAATATATTTAATTTTTTTGTTTATTTACTTATTTTGAGAGAGAGTGCACAAAAAAGTGGGGGAGGGGCAGAGAGAGAGAGGGAGAGAGAGAGAATCCCAAGTAGGTTCCACACTGTCAGTACAGAGCCCAATGTGGGGCTCGAAGTCATGAACCTTGAGATCATGACCTGAGCTGAAATCAAGAGTCAGATACTTAACCAATTGAGCCACCCAGTTGTCCCATAGTAATTTATTTAATTATTAGGATCTAATGAGGGAAAAACGTTGGCATATTCAGTATATTATTGATGAGTAGGCACCAAGTAAAGACTAAATCATGTTACAGGGTATGGACAAGGGTTTTACTGTGTTTCAATTAAAGAAAGTCTTGGAAGGACTGAGTCTGCCATGTGGCTTGTGGTAGCAGAGATCTCTGAACACAAACGTACCTGCTCTATAGCACTGAGTGGCATAATCTCTTAAAGCAGCTGCTTGGGAAGATCCTGATTTGTTCTACATAACTGATGGTTAAATATGCGGAGAAAATCTTCTATAAATGGTTATTGATTTTTTTAATTTTCTTTTTACTTATTTGGTTTTCATATGTATATAATATTCCATTGATTGGCCCAACAAAATAATGTTTAGCAAGGGCTAAGGCCTTGCTAAAAGGGATATTAATGTCACCAATAACGGAGATGAATAAAAGAATGGTCCATTGAGGTTCAAAAAAAATGAATGAGTACATAGAGAGATTCTAGCAAGTACATTGTTCTACTATTAAGCTCAAAGTAGCAATTTAATTTTACAATGACCAGCCTACTTTAAATTCCACACTGCTTTAATTTCCTCTCATTAATTTAACTTTTATAAAGCTTGTAGTTTTGTTTTAATTTGTAAATTTGTGTTTGATAGTCCTAAAAAAGCTCAAGTATGAAGAGATTATAATTTTATGTGTGTACATATCTAAGAAATACCATAATAGTATTATTTAAATCAACAGTGGAAGTCATTGAAAAATATTTCCCTGTAAGTGAATTTCTATGTTACTCAAGATTGAGAAACATAGCTAAAGATGATGGAGAAACACTGAGTTTTAAGTAGGAAAAAGTAAAAGTATTTGGCATGGCATAAATGATTACAAAATCTACTCCAACTTTATTTCTGCCATTTCCCCAACCTAGATAGACTCCTGCACAGAGCTACTTGTGGTCCTCTAAACATGTCCATCCGCTCATTAGTCCAGCCTTAACGAAAGAATGGCAGGTGACCTCCTAAGCCTTCCACATTGTTCTGTGCTCACCCATGCCTCTGCCCTTTTGCACACACCTGCTGGGAAGCACCCGGTCATTCTTACAGACTCAAGTAAGAAGTGACATGCTCATTGACCGCCCCTGACCCCCAAGAACGGGTACTCTCACGGGAGGAGGAAACCCTGATCAAGTGATCAAGGAAGGGTATTCTAGATCCAGGAAACATGATTTTGTAAAGAGTGACATTGATGGCAAAGACTGAAGGAATAGTGAGAGAAGCAAGGGAGGGAAGGGGCCTGTGTTCAGTAGGAGATGGACCTCCAAGCCTTGGTGACGGTCGGGTGTGCCCGGTGAAGGCCCGAGTGGACAGCAGAGTCTTTGATTCGGGAGCAGGATGCCACCAGCAGAGTACAAGTTCCGTTTTTCCCCTGCTTCCTCACAACCTGAGCTAAATTTCCCTGCTTTGCTATTTGCCACAATGCAAATAATGAGGAAAAGAGAAGTGGGTGAGGATAGGGCAGAGGCAGGAGTGCAAAAGACAAGCAGGCTTTGCAGAATTATTACATCTTTTGCTTGGCAGTTTGGTGACCAGATCTACCTAGATTAGTTAGCCTGGAGTATTAAAACACATTCTCATCAATGTTTTGAGTAACTCCAAAGCTGTGTCTGGCTTTGGGCAAGCTGAAAACCTAGAATTCCTGCCATTGTCGGTTTGCATTTCTGTGTCACCTCCCAGGAGTTTTTTTACACATGGAAGGTTTTTATCCCTACAAGTTTCTGAAGATAACTCATGATGACTTCTGGAGACCAAGGGATTTAGAAAGGGACCACAGTGACAGTCGGTGACAGGGCATCAGCTGCTCCTGCTAAGAATACCATGAGTGAAAACATTTAGCAATAAAAGACGTGGGGCCAAACCTGTAACAGAAGCATTATCTTTACAAAGTTTCACAATCACTAATTATTATTTTTATCTGAAAGAGTAAGGAAAACAATGACCAGACCCGACTGTCATAGGAAGGTCATCTCTGATCCAGGCCACCCTCACTGAACTTGGGATTGACATGACAGCAAGAAAGGGGGGAAGAAAGTCATGCTGGACAGAAAATAGATAGTCTGAGCAGATGGCATGTGACCTTTAAAATGACCAACCCGCGAGGGCCTGGAGAGTCTGAGTCGGCTGACCCACAAGCAAAGTACAGAATTTACGTTTCGGCTCAAGCTTTTGCCAGAAGCTCGAGAACCAGATGCCTTCTAGCTCTTCAACTTGCTTCTCTAAATAAAACATCGTGAAACATGAAAAAAATAATGGAAGTACCAAGGAAAAAATAGAAATTAACTGACGTCCTGGAATATAAGGATTACAGGAGCCTCCTCAGGAAGTTACTTCTTGGCACGTTTCAGCACCGCATCCTAGGCTTTGGAGCCAATTCTTAAATATCTGTTTGCATTTATTGAAGCAAATAGGAGAAGCTGAGTATGATGGAGAATTATCAATTTGCAGATTTCCTGAATTAAGCCAACAGAAGAAAGTGAGCAAATAAGTAAGAGTTCCCTGAGCTAAAAGGACAGAATGAAAAATAACAAGGAGAGGATGGGAAATAAGGGGAACGACCCGACCTCAGGGACGGTCGGCATTTGTAGATGGAGCGATGAGAGGGAAACATTTACATGATAAGCCTCCTTCGCTATAAATAACCTGTAGGCTTGAAGATAAGGATGTCAAGGGCACAGCGATGATCATATCACTGAGACAGGAATCTGTTCGCAGCGCCTACCACATGCAGTCTCCTTGTGACTTTGTGTTACTGAATTTAAAACATCACAATTCTTTGTCCCTTTTTTCCACATCCAGATTTTTGTTGCATTCATCCATCCCAATTTAATTGTTTTATTAGTCTGCTTTTAAATAATTGGCAAACACCTAAAATAGCGCCCATCGCTGGCCTACAGTCTATCACATCTGACGGCTAGTGACAGGAAATGTATTTGATATGGCACTAGTCAGGCAATCAGCAGCCAGATTTTTTAAGGTCCTGTTCATCCATTTTACAGAAAATTAACATTATATTCTATTCACGAGGTTTGGATGCATCTGAGTACATGAGCCTCTCTACGACAAGTACTTTTATTAAATATAATATATGCTGCCACTCGTCCTTTGTTCTGAGCTTGTGGTTTTTAATCACATAGATTTTTATGAGTCACAAGGTGCCCAGTGACACTAGTTCCACCTCTTTTTTCCTTCCTCGTCTGGTCACAGGGAGCCCTCCTCCCACCCTCCATATATAAATTTAGGCTAAAAAGAAGCATCAACAATAGTGGTAGGTGATGAGTGTCTGGGCCACTTGTTCATGTAAGCCTACCCGTGTCTTCTGCACAGACACATAGAGGTACCACGGCCATCACACTACAGAGGGCTTCTCATTCTCCTGATCTTATGACTTGGTGTATCTGGCAGCATCCAGATCATCATGGGCACTGCTGGAGTCATGGCCACTTAGACCCCAGGGTGCAATGCTCAGTTTGTCCTAGAGCCCAGGAGCCAGGAGCTGTTTGAATGGTGTTTGGTAGTTGTAAGCTGTGTAAGGCTTGTCTTACTCCAGAACGTTACGGGTCTGGCTGTGTTTCTCTACTCGGTCTTCCAGAAACTCCAAACAGCATCTTTCTTTACCATAGATACCTCTGGAAGTGTCATGTAGCCCAAGTGGCAGAACTGCTCATATTGCAAACTAGACCAGCTACAGTGATCTTTCTCAACCTTGACCTGAGTCCCTCTCAAGGCGAGAATGCTTTCATTTCACTAAATAACTTGAGCATTAAAGTAACCCTGAGTGGAGAATGCACTGACTACAAAATCCAAAGAGCCCTACCAAGCTTTGTGCTTCTTCCTGGGGAGTAGGAGGTATAAGGTGCCTTAACTGTCCCATATTCAGGAAGGCACATGAAGGTAAGCCTGGACCACTAGACCCCTAAACACTTTACTAATGTGCCATGTCCCTGCATTTCTCTAGAAAAACATGTGTGGTTTTTTCCTGCCTTCTGGAGCACAAATGTTTTTCCAAAGCATTCAGAATACTGGCCAGTTCTTGCTCATTTGATCCCATCAACATAACATCATTAATATAGGGAAACAGTGGTCTCCTGCAGAATGTCCAGACAGTCCAGGTCCCTTTGGACTAAATTAGGACGAATAGTAGAATTAACGTAGCCTTGGGTAAGATTTTGTATACTGCTAACCCTCCCTTATGATATAATCTGTTTCCAATCTTCCCTCTTGATGAGTAAGCGAAAGAATGCATTTACTGTGTCAATAGCTCACATCCCATGTAGACAAAGCAGTGAATCTGCTCTAGCAAAGATACCACCTTCAGGATAGCCACTGCCTAAGGTATCTTACTTAGTCATGGTTCTGGTTGTGCTGTTGTCAGTCAAGTCACAGATAAGACTTTAGCTAATCTCCCAGGTTGTTCTGAACCTAGAAGGGCTTTTCAGAACTGTCCTGTAAATGAGGCCAAAAGGCCAAGCCCTTAAACACTGCCCCTCTCCCTCCCAGCCAGCCAGTCACTGGCAGAATTTGTTTCCTGGGCAGGATAGTATAACCTTGAATTATCTGTTCCCTG
The DNA here is from genome assembly GCA_030068075.1 of Paguma larvata. Lineage (NCBI taxonomy): Eukaryota > Metazoa > Chordata > Mammalia > Carnivora > Viverridae > Paguma > Paguma larvata. The sequence goes on from CM057831.1 coordinate 27,660,249, forward strand.
AAGTATCCGGCAGGGAATTAACAAACTTATGCTGAGATGTAAATGACTAGGAATAATAATATCGCCATCAATTTGCATTCATATATGATTATTAGGATGTAGCCATGACACTCTACTAAAGGCTTTACATGCATTATTTTATTTGATTCTCGTAACAGACCAAATTATAAGGTAGATACGAAAATCGATGTTGAAACCCAAGCAGGCTTACCTCAGAGTCCATACTTTTTTTTTTATTTTTTTTTTTTAACATTTATTTAGTTTTGAGAGACATAGAGCATGAACAGGGGAAGGGTAGAGAGAGAGGGAGACACAGAATCTGAAGCAGACTCCAGGCTCTGAGCCATCAGCACAGAGCCCGATGCGTGGCTCAAACTCACAGACCGTGAGATCATGACCTGAGCTGAAGTCGGCCACTTAACCGACTGGGCCACCCAGGCGCCCCTGGGTCCATGCTTTTTATCTGAAGCTATAACCAGTACTTCCATAAAATGGAAGTAAACCATTACAAATGACAAAATTTTAAAGGAAAACTCTTTTATTTTTTTAATTAAATTCAATTCTCTCATTTTTCCCAAACACATTCAAGTTCCTGGAGTGATACTCCAGAGTCTATAGCATGCATTTCCATCCTATAAATATTTTCATGCTCTCTTCAATTTTTTGGCATCATTTCAAGGTACCGCAATAAATACTAAATGCTGATGTCTAAAAGTACAAGGGAGGCCATTGCAGGTCAACATGATATGTCAGGAGGCCGTGGGAAGAGAATGTTGGTAATGAGTCACCCAACTTTTCAGAGACTATTTTAGACTTCTTCTTGAAGCATAAGTATCTTTATATACAGGTTTGCCAGCATGGCTTAGCTCTAGCCTGCCCTCTCTTTAAGAAAAGTTAGCTGTAGTATAAGCTTGAAAGTGATACTAATGTAAGAGAGAATTGCACCCGGATGTGAGACATTAATCAATGTAAATTGACATGGGGATCAAGCCGTAACTTTCCTTTTAGGAAAATAAACGTTTATTTTTAAAGCTCTATGATCCTCCTTCCCCTCCTCCCCCATTAGGGTATTTCACATCAGGATAGTGGGGAGACTTCTGGTTTCAGTTGCTAGGTGTTTCTGTCAGTGCGGCGGCTCAAGGGTCCTGGGTGTACTTGCTACCACCAGTGAGTTGTCCTCTGACGCCACCTCTGCGGAGAGTACCTTCCACCAGCTACTCCTAAGGAGTTTTACCTATGATCGCAGGAATTTTCATCCTCCTCCCCTTCACCTGAATCCCTGTGTCTAAATAGTGGCTGTCACAAAGGTGGCATTCAATCGACTGTTTTGAATAAGATAAACAAAGGAATAGATCTTAGCGACTGCTGCCCCTTCCCTTTGGCAGCAACCACTGCTGAAAATTGCCTTCGGCATCTGCTTTGCCACTTGACTGCTCTAAATTTTAGATATTTCTTGCTTCTGGACAGCTCTTAGATTTCCGGCAGCTCTTATCTCGAAGGGAATTTCTGAGTGCTACTTCTGTTGAGCAATTCAAGAAAGAGTCCCTGCAGATTCCCGGAGGTAAAATCCTACACAGGTCTTTCAAACAGAAGCTGTCTCCTGGGATGGACCCAAAACTCCATACAGTCGTAATCTGAGCACAAAACCAGTAACAATCACCAAGTCGCACGGCTAGCTGTCCATTTCCTCTTCCTGCGCGCCAGGTCGCCGCCCCACTCCCTCCACGCTCTAAGGGAACCCTTTCGGTAATGCAAGTTAACAGTAATTCAGTTCAGCAAATGTGTACTGAAAACCTACTAGGAGGCACACATTCTTCCATCCCCTTAACATACAGACAGCTCATTAATTTCTCCTGAGGACTGCAAACTAAGTTAAATGTGAGAATTAGCGAAAGGCCCAGATTCCCCTGCACATATGGTTTGGTTTCTTACATTTAGCGCCTTAGAATTCACAAAACACCTTTACGTATATTTCCTAACTTAGAGCTTCTCATCTGTTCTGTGAGATGGATGTATTCTCATTTCACAGATGAAAACTCTTAGAATACACAGTTGCCTAAAGTCACACTGCCTCGTAGCCTCCCTGGTAGGCAGGGAGCAGCCGAGCTGGGCGTTTTCCTCAAGTCGGGAACGTTTTCCACTGTGTCACTGTCTCCTCGTAGGGACTATAGCGTTGGGTTTGTTTTGTTTTGTTTTTGCTGTTGTTTTTCAAAGTAGATATTTATTGATTTATTTATATATTCTATTTCTTAAGTACCTATTCAAAAATACTGGAAATACAGTCTATAAAGCACCTTTTCTCAAGGCTGTTTTACATTCTAATAGGAAAAGTAAAACACATTTAGATATCTATGAGCTAAAACAGGAAGTGAAACATGCCATTAAAGAGATCCAAAAATAAAAGTATATGAGAGATATCACTTCCAGCTGGGGAAAGAGCAAGTAAGATTTTCTGCAAAAAAAGGACATTAGAAATATGTGACTGAAGCCAAAAAAAAATTCTATTTAATGATCTTTGCAAAACATCCTACTATTTTAGTAAATTACAAGCTAAGGGGAAAAAAGTAGAAGAAAACTATGACCCGTTTAAAGTTCATGACATTCTTCCTGCATCAAGAAAATTGAACATGAAATACATTTGCATACGTTTCCATGCAGGCAAGTTGGGGATGCTAAGTTAGAGGGTCTTAACCCACCCCAAACTCACTTGAAGAAAAGAGTCTAAACTGATGTAAAATTATTACCTTCCCACTTTAGCTGACTGAAAACCCATCAGAGATAAATCTTAGTGCTGGCGGAATCATCTTCCTCCTCGTTAAACTGTATGTATTAAATGGATTTAATATCCTTCCTGCTCATTCAGTTGCTTATGCATATAACACAAAAAAGTGGCAGTCACGTCCAATCCAAATTTGAGCGAACCGTAAGCACATCCTTAGTGCCAACGCAGTTGCGGTCGGCTGAGACGCCAGGTGGGAACTCATCAGCCAATATTGTCCTCTTAGAGCCAGTGCACTCGCCACAATGTTCTTGCATCAACAACTAGCCGGTCTTATTTTTCATGTCAATTTTCCTTCTGATTTTAACGCATTCTGCTAGAACCGAGAAGGGACATAGTTTTCTTTTTGCTTAAAGAGTTGATGCTTGCAGCTACTGGCTATTTTGTTGTTACGTATGTCTCTAAGGACAGTTACTGTTTGCTTTGATTTTGCTTTCAATGGGCCATGAAGATAGAGGGTAAAATCATTTTATCTGAAAAGTTTTGAAGCTTTACACAAAAGACCCCAGAACCACTGGAATAGAGTTGGGGCAATCATAGACTGGCAACCTGGACAAGCCCGACAGCACATGAACTCATTTTATGACGATACCCACAATCTACATCATTGAAACACTGAGGAGGAGTGTAAATAAAGCAGTATGCCTACACTTCACATCTGTAGAGTGCTTCATAAATTTTGCACTCTACAAGTTTTTTGCTGTTCATACTTTTGGTTGTTTTTATATGCCCATTAAATTTTAAGCAGATATTTTCCTTTTTCAATTGTAGAAACTAAAGTTCAGAGGGCTAGGTTTTGAGCGAAGTCACGTGATGAGCTGGTGGTGGAGCCAGGTCGCGAGTGAATCTCTGGCTTCTGGTTCCCAGCCCGGGCTCTCACCACCGAGGCTCTCACTGGTAGTACAGGCTCCCGGTAAAACGTGGGCTCATGGTATTTAAATCCTCTTTAAAACATTAATCGAAGCTACTCAGAGAAAAAACTCAAAATTAAAAACAAAAGGGTGGGAAGGCTTGGAGTCACTGAATGACAAGTAGAAAGTTAAATCTGGTTTAGGGTCATTTTATGACAAAATTGAATACTAAGATTTGTTATTAATGGACAATAATAAGTGGAACTTATTACTTCCTGGTCACCGTACTAAGTTCCTCAAGCACAAACATCACTGAATCCTAACAGTTTTATGAACGACGTAGTACTGTGGTCTCCATCTTACAAATGAGGAAATGAACAGAGAGGTTGTGGAATCTTCCCAAAGTCACAACACTGAATGGCACACAGACAGGATTTGAACGCACGAAGTCTGAGGCCAGAGTCGGAATGCCACCCCTCATACTGCCTTTACCACAGCCAGTCACTGAATCCAAACTGGGTCACCACGCCAGGCCGTGTGCGCGCCACACAATCCTTCTCCTTCCAGGGAACCCGGGAATGAGGTAATCCTCACGTCATACACTTCACACATAGGAGAAGTAAATTTTAGAGATTAAGTGTGAAATGAAGGCACCTGAGGAGGGACTTGCATAGAGTCAGAAGAGGAACGGGAGAAAGTGGTCTCAGAACCCAAGGGAAGGAGGCTCTCAGGAGAGAGGAGGGGAACCCTGGGAATAAGAGAACGAGGCTCGAGGAAAACAGGATGCCAGGTGTCCATCTCACGGGTGACAGGCGAGAGTCCTTTCAGGTAAGCCACCTTGGGGAGGGGTAGAAGTCAGCACAGGGGGCGAGTGGAGGAAGCGAGGGAGGGCGTGTTAGGAGAGCGGGGAAAGACAGGGCAGCCTCGGGGAGGGAGGGAGCAGGACATCACTGTGAAGACATTGCTCAAGTGGGGGCAGCAAGAGTCTCTATGTGGGGAGAGATTTGCGATAAAAGAAGGGGACAAGGCTAATCCCTGAAGGGGGAAAGCAAGACGGAATTCGCAGCACCCGTGGGGGTCGCCCTCGGTAGGGGGAGGGCTGGCCGTTCAGGATGTCTCCCTGTCAACAGGAGACTGAGAAATTGGGAGGAGATGCGAACATCTTAGTTTATTTTGATGGGTGGAGAGGAGGAGAGACGACTGCTGGAGAGCTGTCTGAGCTCACAGGGTCATGGGAAGACTTTGTTCAAAGGAGGAGAAAATCGCTATCAACAAAAAGCAGATCAAAGCCTAACGTTGAGAACACAGGGCCTGTGGGACAGGATTAGTAACGGTCTGTCACTGGGGACAGTACCCTACCCCACAGAACACTCATGCATTTCGGGAAATGAATTTATTAATCTTCACCATATTATCTTGGGACAGGCAAAATTACTGTGAGTCACTGGTTATGTGAAACTGCTCCCACCGTGAAATTTTGATAATTGTTTCCAAATTAATTTTTCCTCAAAGATACCCTGCTGCCTTTGCCTGTGCAGCCTGCTGCCCAGAGCCCGCTGGCCCCCAGCCTCCACCCCCACCTCCCCACTCCCCTACCCCCCCCAGCCCCCAAAACCTGCTGGTCCCCCAGCTGCCCACCTCTGCTGGCCCCCAGAGCCTGCTGGCTCCCAGCCCTCTCACCCCTTCCCCAGTTAGCTCCTGTCCCTGTGAGCCTGCTGTCTGCTCAGGGCTAGGGTTAGTGTCTCTCCTGGGCCTCGCTACTGCAAGGGGGTCTGCGGCCCCACAGCTTCGGCGGCTGGGAAAGGCTCTGGCCTCCCCAGACAGACTCCTCAGGATCCTATTGTGCCCACACCCGCAGGCCAGCTGTGCACACAGTTTGGGAAACACTGGTTTGGACTTCTGAGCATAGTCTGTCATACCTGTAATGAGGTCTTCCAATTTACAACTTAAATTTCCAAAAGAAAAGCAATCATCCCTCATTCATATTCCCTACAGTACATTCGCCTCTGGAATAAAGTTCCAAAGTCCTTCAGCTTAGTGTAGACCGCGCCTCCGTTCGTCGTCAGCTCAGCTTAGTGTGGACGGCGCCTCAGTTCATGGTCACGCTCAGCTTAGGGTGGACGGCGCCTCCGTTCGTCGTCACGCTCAGCTTCTGCTGTTAAAACCCCCCAACCCAAACCACTTGGCCCCACCCACAGTCGGCCTCGGCCGTGCCTCCACCTACTCCCTGTTGATCGCACAGTGCACTGTCACCCATGCACAGGACCTTTTCCACGCGCCCCACACACAGACTGGCTTTTCCCGCCGCTATTATTTCTCAGCGTTACAGTTCTCTTTTGTCAATGTAAACCCTATAATACATATTTCTTTATCTACTTCACCAAGTAAAATACTATGTTGATGATGGCAGAAACTATTTTATTCTCCTTACAAACCTAGCATGAATTCTAGCCCCTGGTCAACAAGGTTATAATGGAGATATAGATACAGATATGGATATGAGTGTAGTGATTGTTTAAGGTAGTTTAGTATGATGTATATTTGGTTTATTTAGGGTATATTAGAGTTTATACACATAATACTATTTATTTAATACTATTTATTTTATTTATTTAGTATATATACTTATATGTATATGTATATATACATGTTTCTGTTTGCATGTCTTTTTTTTTTTAATATTTATTTATTTTTGAGACAGAGACAGACAGAGCATGAGTGGGGCAGGGGCAGAGAGAGAGGCAGACACAGAATCTGAAGCAGGCTCCAGGCTCTGAGCCGTCAGCACAGAGCCCGACGCGGGGCTCGAACTCACAGACCGTGAGATCATGACCTGAGCTGAAGTCGGACGCTCAACCGACTGAGCCACCCAGGTGCCCCTGCATGTCTTAAATGTATGTAGGTTAGCTGAGAGTCTCAGTAGGAGAGATGAAGAGAAGATCATGAGACAGTATTAAAAATGGGGGAGCGGGGAAGGCACTTTATTCTCACAATGACTAATACAACTGCATAAATCCCATGAGCTCATGGCTTTAGTTTTTGGCCAAAGCTTCGGTTGCTAAATAGTTATGCAAATACCTAAACACCTCAGTTCTCAGAACTACCCTTGCAATCATTTTACGTTAGGCTCTGCATGACTTTAAGCTCTTCAGATTCCTAATGAACCTTATAATGAAAAACTTGTTAAAACATATTTTCAATCATCAATAAAAACAAGTAAGTGTTCATAGCAAACTTGTAGTAAAAAAGCGGAGTCAAAGAAGGAGTGGTACCTGCCGCTAGGGCAAAGGAACAGAGGTGTGAGAAGGAGGGAATTCTTTGAGCCCTACTGTACGCCAGACGTTACCCCGGACACATGACCTCACCCTCACTCTTTCCCTCATGACGACCCCCAAAGGTAGCTGCTGTGTTATCCTCCACGGATATTTTTGAGTCTATGTATTCATAAATTATTATTTCATAGAAAGGGTCACATGTTGAAATCACTGGGAACAAAAATGATCGTCTTAGCTCTCATCCTTCCGGAGGAATAACACTGCCCATCTTACTGTAGACGGTCTCACAATTTCAGTGCAACTTCCTGCACCACCAGTAAGCATTGACCTAATACCGCTTTAAGAGCTAAGCGTGGTGAGAACGTTACTGGGAAGTTTTTTTGGTCAATAAATACTGGTTTCCATTCCCTTTACCCCAGGTCAGCCAAGCCGCAATAGGTAATTACCAAATCAATCCTAGAGTTTTATATAACTATTACAGATTGCTGTTCAGAGACAGTAACGTAAAAGAATCAAGCTCCATCTGCATATTTTCATACTGAAAAATATGAAAAAGCAATTTTTTTAACGTACCGGGGTGGCTCATTCGGTTAAGTGTCTGCCTCTTCATTTCGGCTCAGGTCATGATCCCAGGGTCATGGAATCGAGCCCTGAGTTGGGCTCTGCTCTGAGCATGGAGCCTGCTTGGGATTCTTTCTCTCTCCCTCTCTCTCTCTCTCTCAAGTAAAGAAAATAATTTTTTTTTTAAATATGAATGAGTAGAGGCACCTGGATGGCTCAGTCGGTTAAGTGTCCAACTTCGGCTCAGGTCATTATCCCATAGTTCATTGGTTCAAGCCCCACATTGGGCTCTGTGCCAACAGCTCAGAGCCTGGAACCTGCTTCAGATTCTGTGTCTCCCTCTCTCTACTTCTCCCCTGCTCGCACTCTCTCTATCAAAAATAAAATAAACATTAAAAATTTTTCTTTTAAATATGAGTGAGCAGTTCTTCAGCAAATAGAGACTCTTTAATAAACTAATGGGAATTTCTAATTTGATATCACCCCATTGGTCCAGTATCAGTGTATCCAGCTCTATTTTAAATGGTGTCATTAATGTAGTCTTGATTTTTTCTCAACGTTATTTTCAAATGTGGTTTTCTGTCACCCCAAGTGCAATGCTTCATGTATCCTGTCATCATATGATTTCTGTGAGATTGTGTCAGTCATTTTCCACAGTGTAGATTATGTTTACAACAAAATCGATGTTGCCCACGAGCAAAGCACTGTTTATTATCAGATCTGCTGTTCTCTCTCAACACCCGCTACCAGCACTGGCGTCTTGTACCATTTGGGCCCAGTCCTTCCCTGACTGGTGAAATTGACTCCAAGTCTGAGAATCATAATTAAGGAAACAATAAATCCTACTCTTTTTCTAGTAACACAATTAAGTATTATAATGGATTCTTAATTTCAAATTCACTTCTTTCTCTTTGTACGTCCATACTTGTTAAATTTTTGTTGAATGCATGATAATCTAATTACAAAAATCAGCTCTAGTAATGAATCCATGCTTGACTATGATAAATTAAGTACAATACCCAGGGGCGCCTGGGTGGCTCAGTTGGTTAATTGTCTGACTTTGGCTCAGGTCATGATCTCATAGTTTGTAGGTTCGAGCCCCATGTCGGGCTCTGTGCTGACAACTCAGAGCCTGGAGCCTGCTTTGGATTCTGTGTGTGTGTCTCTCTCTCTGCCCCATCCCGTGCTCACTCTCTGTCTCTCTCCCTCTCTCTCAAAAATAAATAACTAAACTTTTAAAATTAAAAAAAGAAGTACAAATCATAGTCCAACATTTTTTTATATTTTAAATTCTTTTCCAAAAGCTTATTTTTCAAAAGTCCTTTTTAGCAGGGTAGCTGCCAGTCCCTTAGCTGGTCATCTGTTTTCAACGGCCCACAAACACACATCGCGTCTTGCATGGAACTCTCGTCATTCTGCGCTTCCTTTCTGTGTACATATCTCAGAAATTTGTTTCTCTTCCTTAAACCTAACATGCTCTCAGTAACTGAGTATCGTTCAATTCACCCTGTGGTCGGTTTACACCAGTTTTAGGCTGATAGTTGTGTGTAGATCGTGGGTAAATGTAGCCTGATGGTATTATGCACATTTATGAAGAGACACTATGCTCCTCCACAAGGAAAGTAAAACGATAGTGTGTTAAATGGAACAACATGATTTTGTACTCTGTTTTCTTTCATTCGCCTCAAGTTATTAATCTCATTTATAAACAACAGGAAACAAGATGTCTTGAGAAGGCCTGAGGAGTAAACCATCTTTTCTGCATCTCTTGCTTTTCTTCCCTTTTTCTCATTTCTGCCTCTCTGGCAGCCACAGCCCCCCTGCCCGGGGCTCGGGCCCAGGTGGGAAGAGCAGCTCTGACCACACAGCTGGAAAGAACGAGGTCGGCATAGGAACAGCCCCAAGGCCCAGTGACGTTCAGGCAACAGGCCGGGAGTGGGCCCTGCCTCACTTAACCCGCCTTCCTGCATCTGCAGCTGGAAGCCTCCACCTTCTAAGTTTTCCTCTGTGATCACCAGAAGAGTCCGAGTAAGGGAAACTGGCTGATAGAAAAGGCCTGGTCCTCTTGGGTAGTTGACTGGTCCTGGGGCCCTTTCTTCTCAGGAGGGAAGAGCAGCATCCAAATACACCTAATGTGTCACACACACTGACTCTTGTTTCCTTACAGTCCATGAGCTACATAGCACCTTTAAATGTTAGCAGCAACTTCACTTTTCCAAGAGGCATTTAACCTTGTTTCTTAACACAAGCAAAGATTCTTTCACAAAGCAAAAAATCATTCCACTGACCTAACTGGATAGCACTTACGAGAAAACCCTAATGGAAGAAGTTTCTCATGATACCGTATGTTGTTGCGAGTGAAAAATTTGAATGAGTGAGGATGTCAAAGGTTGGACTCAGAGCCGCCAGAAATCTGGTGGGGAGGGTACATCCAGCCCCTGGGGAAGACGGAGAGGATTAACAGAAAACATCCTTTCAGCTGCGCTCAGCTCAGCGAGGAACAGAACATCACCGTGTTCCCAAGAAACATGACTTCCCAGTAATTTTAGAAGGAGGAATTTTCCTATTATTTTCCAGGGAGAAGAGGCTGATCCCACACATACTTTAGTTAGCTCTGAGGTTTTGGGTACCACGACTAATTCAAACACGTGGCGAGATGAGAAAGAGGTCTTCCTCACTATGAAATTACATTCTTCCAGACTCACCCACTTAACTTCAGGGCAGTGTCTTAGCTAGGTGGCTCCCCACACCAGCCTGCATTGGGAGCATCTGGACGGCTTGCTCCAACAGAGCTATGAACCGTAAGCCCAGAGTTTCTGATTCACTAGGAGGGGGATGGGGCCTGAGAGTTTACATTCCTAGCAGGTGCACAGGAGACACTGCCTCCGATGGTCCAGGGACCTCGCTTAGGGAATTACGGGAGGCTTAAATAATAGACGACTGGATTTATGATATCGCTCTTTAAAACTGATTGTTTGTTTTCGATGAGAAGTTAATGGTTAAATGGAAAAGAGACATATCTCCTCTAATGGCCTGATGATGGTAAGAGAAATTTATATTAGGTGATTTAAAAATTCATTCTTTCGGGACGCCTGGGTGGCTCAGTCAGTTGAGCGTCCGACTTCGGCTCAGGTCATGATCGCGCTGTTCCCAAGTTCGAGCCCCGCGTCGGGCTCTGTGCTGACAGCTCAGAGCCTGGAGCCTGTCTTAGGTTCTGGGTCTCCCTCTCTGTCTGTGCCTCTCCCCTGCTCATGCTCTGTCTGTCTCTCTCTCAAAAATAAATAAACATTAAAAAAAATTAAAAAAAATTCATTCTTTCAAAATACAAGAGGATGTCAGGAGTCTTATAATTAGGCAGCTGCTGGGACAGTGGTCAAATGCGTGGTGCTAACCCCAGGTACCAGGTCACCTTACAGCGTCATGAGCTTCACGTTGGAAAGACCGTGAGGGTGACCAGCCAGTGTCACTGCTGCCATTCACAAAGCGGACTATCTGAATAGGAGCGACTGGTGTATGAACTGAAAAAGGATGAGGGAGAGGCAGGGCTATGAGAGAGGCTTGGAAACCTGCCTGTGTTCCGCGACAGGACCCTCGCCCCTCTGCTCCAGGCCGCAAGAGAAATCTTGGCTTAGTTCCGAACATAACCTTTCCACTGTTGGGTCTGCGACTGCTGTCTTTCCCTTCTTTTCCTTCCACTTCCTAACAGTGGAAACTTCCAGTTGCTGTTTTTGACTAAACAACAACACCATCAGAGCCACATAAAAGTGATTCATTTCATCTGGTTTTCTTTAAAGAGGATCCGCATTATAATATTCCTGGAGGGCAGTTTGGCCATCTAAGTCAAAAACTTTCTAAAAAGCATATTCTTTTTGACCCAGAAAATCCATTTCTTGGAATTTATTCTGAGGAAATCAAGGTGAATATATCTTCAAACATTTAGCAACTTGAATATTTGTCAGAGAAGTGTTTACTTTTAAAACACTGGAGGGGCGCCTGGGTGGCTCAGTCGGTTGAGTGTCCGACCTCAGGTCAGGTCATGATCTCACTGCTTGTGAGTTCAAGCCCCGTGTCGGGCTCTGTGCTGACAACTCAGAGCCTGGAGCCTGCTTCGGATTTTTTGTCTCCCTCTCTCTCTCTGCCCCTGCCCTGTTTGTGCTGTCTCTCTCTCTCAAAAATAAAACATTAAAAAAAATTTTAAAAAGAACCACTAGTAAAACCTAAGAAGTGTCTAATGATATAATCTTTTAAAATTCCTGGTACATTAATAGTAGCATTTAAATATTGTAGAAGAATTTTTAATTAGCTTCAAAAGATATTTAAGAGATAGTGTTACATTTTAAAACACAAATTTAAATAGTATCCTCTACATTATTAATTTTTGAAAAATGTGATAGGAACATGTGAAAATCCAGAAGTAAACACCAAAATATTAGCATCTGACCTCACTACTTAGACACTAAGAATTTTAACACCTTTTTTTCTCATCCACTTTTTTTACATTTACCTGGATTAAGCTTTACATTAAGGAAATTTTTAAAACATTTAAATATTTTAAAAGTTATGAAAATAAATTTTTGATTCCATAAAAGAGAATGAAGACATTTGAGACTTTAACAAAGGTTAATTTTATTTTCATATATAAATTAATTGTTTGGGCCTGGTAATGTCAGGCTGGTAAGATCTCACTCTGTTCACAAACAACAGGAAAAAATCTGAAGTTGATCAGTGGAAATCCTCAACAAGACAATTTAACTATATGTAAGAAACAAACAAAATGTGAAAATATCCAAGCGTGAATAGGAGCCGACCAATCTGTAAAGAGAGTCACATCACGGGCGCCCGGGGGGCTCACGTAGTTAAGCGTCTGACTCTTGGCTTCAGCTCAGGGCAGGATCTTGTGGTTCATGGGACCCAGCCCCTTGTCGGGTCTGCGCTGACAGTGCAGAGCCTGCTTGGGCTTCCCTCTCCCCCTCTCTGCCCCTCCCCTGCTCATGGCTGCGCGCCTTCTCTCTCTCTCCAAATAAATAAATAATAAAACATTTAAAATAAAAAGATAAAAAAATAAAGACAGTCGCATCACTGTATTGAAAGAAACCCTTTGGCTATTAGGATTCTGCCAGATACAATATTTCTCGCCAAAAATAAATGAACAAAGTATGTGTGGGATTGTTTTTATTTGGTGTCCAGTAGACAATGCTTCTGTTCGTAAGATGACAAATTCTCCAGTAACTACTCATTAAAGAATATAAACCTAATTTCCTTTCATTGCTGTGTTCTCAAATGTCGTACATGGAGGCCTGACTGGCACAACTGTTTGCAGCATAGAAATAGAACCCGCGCAGGAGCACGGAGGTGTGTCCCCTGGGCCTGGAGCATCAGGTCTGGCCGGTGACTCTGACCAGGACCCAGAGTTTAAAATTCTGTGGGTTCTTCGCGATTTAAGATGACCTCAGAACTGGTTCCTACCATCTGAGTTCTGGTTACAGCTTCCATAACTGCTGCGTGGTTATCGTGTAATTACTCAGACAGCCCTCGATTCTCAGACACCTCAGGCATAATTGTTTCAGAGAGATGATTCCAAAAGAAGTTTGAAAAAGATGGTCTCTGAAGTGAAGGATTATTTCTGGCTCTGCCGTCTTCATTTAGGCACTCCTTGGTGCTCGTGAAGTGTTCTTCACTACACAAAAATGCCACAGACATGAAATAATTACAGATACTGCACGTTATTCTAGTGGACCTTTTTAAAAATATAAACTGGAAAAATTATAAAGCTATTTATAAAAACTCACTATTGGAATGGAATTTTCTGTTTTCTCTGAACTAAGCAATGAAAGACAACTTCCTATCAAGAAATCAGGGGTGACTGGGTGGCTCAGTTGGTTAAGCTGCCGACTTTAGCTCAGGTCATGATCTCGGGTCTGTGAGTTCAAGCCCCGCGTCGGGCTCTGCGCTGACAGCTCGGAAGCCTGGAGCCTACTTCAGATTCTGTGTCTCCCTCTCTCTCTCTGCCCTTTTCCTGTTTGCGCTCTGTGTCTCAAAAATAAATAAACGTTAAAAAAATTAAAAAAAAAAAAGAAATCAAACACTAAGGAAACGCCTACAAGCGTTAATGACAATTAATGAGAGAGTCACCTGACTCTCCACGCGGTCAGTGCACCGACGTGGGCGTGCTCTCCTTGGGGGACCCGCCCGCTCTGTGGGTCACCTGACCCTCCACCTTCCAGGGTCCACTGCTGCCCCCGGGGCTGCGGATCTGAAGGGTCGGGGTGGGGGATGGGGGTGACGGGGGAGAGCAGATCCTGCATCCGCGTCCCCACCTGCCGCCCGGGGCGGGGGGCGCAGGAATTTAGGCAGGAAACAGTCTGCCCCGACGAGAATCCCGGGCACACAGTGTGGCAGTCAGTTCTGCACGCGCTTCCCCGGTTGTCAGGTCGGCTGAGCTGCAGATGGATTTTTCGTGGCTGGCAAACCTGTGCGGCAGAGGAGGGCCGTTGCTAGAGGCTACCGCCAACTCCACGAGCGAGTTCAGATGCGGGTTTGGGGTGCAGCTCCCTTACGATGATGACGACGGCCAGGCCCCCGGGGGGGCGGGGGGGAGGGGGGAACAGCCGGCGAGTTGAAGGATCGGCTGATCCTGACTTGTATTCCTGCGTTCTCTCTCTTCGGCACACTGGTACAGAAGGAGAGAAGTTACTGGGCTTTGGCTGTGTCCTGTTTTTTTGAGTACAGTTGTCACGGTGTTACGGCAGTTTCAGGTGCAGGACACAGGGACCTGGCCAGCCTGTCCACCATTCGGTGCCCGCTATGCGTGTCCCCACCGGTCACCGTCCTGCGCTCTTACTGTACGAACTGTGTTCCCTGTGCCATGCCCTTTAGTCCCATGATCTCCTCCTTCCGTAACTGGAAGCCTGTGTCCCCTACCCGAAACCCTTCACCCTTTCGCCCACCCCGCAGCCCCTCTGCTCCAGCAGCTACCAGTTTATTCTCTGTATTTATAGCTGAAAAGTTATGTGAATGGTTTCAGTACAGGCCTGCCCATATGTCAATAAGTTGCTTCTCAAAAGCCTTTCAAATACCGTTTTACAAAATGATGGATGTGTCAGATATTCTTAGAAGCAAAGGGAGAGATCTATGAATAAAGTTCACCTATCCCTAAAGACTCACACACACGCTGTAAAAATGTGAACAAGTCGCCTGGAGAAGAGGGTCCCAATTTTAAGGTACAGCGTGACCCGTAATCCTAAAAGGCTAGGAGCCACTGATATAAACGATCTATGGAGTCTCTTCTCACAGGGACATCAGTTCGTGCAGTTCTGTTATTAAGTCTGCTAATAGACAGCTAGATCCTTGTGGGCCAAGGTTTCTTAATCAGCGTAGATTGGACTGTAATTACATACTATTTTAAGCTTCAAAAAAAGAATGAAATTAACTTCTATTTTTAAGACAATACTAAAATAATTTTTGTCCTTTCTGTCTTTGGATCACTGCACTTTGGAACTGAGGGATGAATGAACTTTATCCAGCAGAGCACTAGCTACAAATGCACTCGCATCCGGGCGGCCACGGCACCCCTTGGTCGCCGTACAGTTGTTCTCCAACCAGGGATACCTCAGGCTGTCATTCCTCCTCTTCCTCCAGCTTGTCATTCCCATTTAAAAATATATTTATATAGATATATATATCAGTTAGAAGCCAAACAGAATAAATTCAGTATAGGAACAAGACTCAAAACAGGAGAGCTCGACTCAAAACAAAAACATCTTCATGTTCTTTGAGCAAACTGCTTAACCTCCCCTAGGGCCTAGGTTTCCTCTGTTATAAAAATTAAAAGGTGGGAAATCCAATCTCCTCCATCTCCCCCCATCTGCCCAAATCCGCTCCGCCTGCCACGCCTCCCTCGAATTACTTGTGCCTGCTTGAAAAGCAGGTAGAAAAAGAAGAGCTGGAAAGCGTGGCGTGCGTCCTTTAGAACACGGTGTTTACTCACCGAGCCGTGGTTTGCGGACCAAACACAACGATCTTGCCTGTATTCGGAAACGGGAGGTTCCAAGATGCCGTGAACATGCGACTGGAAGGACCACAGCTGTTTGGGAGAAAATAGCAAGAGACATTTCGGTATAGATTTCATCAGATCATTCCTCTGCACCCCGGTGTATACAGAATCGGTCTACGAGGTAAAAGGGTGGGCTGCCCTGCTCCCCAGTGAGCAGGCGAGTGAAGCCCCGGAGCTGAAGGGAGATCTTTAAGGGAAATATTTATGTGGGTGTTTACACAGTTTTTTCCTTGTTGTGTGTCAGTTAAAATTGTTCAAAGAGGAAAAGTAAAACCAACGTACGATAACTTAGATTTGAAGATTAATAATTAACTTTTTAGTCAAATCTATATGTTACCTGCGGCAAGGCTCGGCAAACTATAGTTTGTGGGCCAGTAGCTATCTCTATAAAACAAATATTTACTGGGGGTGTGGGGAGGGACATGAGCATCATGCAACATTGGTCATCCCTCCTTGTGTGGCCCCGTCCTGACAACTAAATGTTGTATCAGTAACTTATGTAAAGGGATTATGTTCTGCCACAACCTTGGTACCTTTTGCCCTCCTTCACCCGTCTCACCCACCCCGGCCAATCTCCGGCAACTCCCAGTCGGTTCTCCATGTCTGTGAGTTAGAGTCCACACGTAAGTACGATCACATGGTGTTTGTCTTTCTCTGTCTGACTTATTTCACTCGGCATGATGCCCTGAAGGTCCGTCCAGGTTTTGCCAAATGGCAAGATTTTCTTCTTTTTTATGACTGAATACTATTCCATTATGTGTATATATCACATTTGCCCAAGAGAAATGAAAACATCTGTCCACAAAAACACACAAATCTCAAGTCTATTTATAACTACTTTCTTCATAAGAGTTAAAAGAAAATAAAACAGAACAAAACCAGGAAACAACCCACATATCTTACCAGCTGTAAAGGGGACAGATTTTGATGCAGTCATTCCATGGTAAACTGCCAAATGAACAAATTACCAAAACACAGACGTGTATGAACTTCAAAAACATCAAATCAGGGGCGCCTGCATGGCTCAGTCGATTGAGCCTCCAACTCTTGGTTTCAGCTCAAGTCATGATCCCAGGGTCATGGGATTGAGCTGCATTCAGCTCTGTGCTGAGTGTGGAGCCTGCTTGGGACTCTCTCTCTCTCTATTTATGCCCTTCCCCTGCTCACGTACGCTTTGTCTCTCTCTCTCTTTCTAAAATCACACACACACACACACACACACACACACACACACACACACACACACCCATATCGGACTAAAGAAACAATGCATAAAAGAGACAAGATAGACCAGGAAGAAGAAAAGAGGGAATTTTATATTTTTTATTGGGTGATGAGTCCTCTGTCCTAATTGGAATGGTTTTGTTACATGGGTACTTACCTTTATCAAAGCGTATTAAATTGCACGCTTACAATTTACATACAATAAGACAACAGACTTTCAAAACAAAAAAAACAAAAAAGCAGCAGCAGCCCACAAAGCACCAGGTGCTGCGGCCATAAAGAAAGCCCACCTAGGCTCCCTTCCAGAAAGGACTTGCCACCCGGCTGTGAAGAGTGGTCTGCAGACAGGCTCCCGGCAGGGCCTGAAGGACTGACTTGCCTAAAGTCCTGTCCCTCTCGGGCAGCCTGCATCCCATAGCTGAGTGGGCCGCACCCGCAACCTTACTGGTTCCAGCAGCAAACCCCGCTTCCGCCTTCCCCCTCCCCCCCCCCCCCCCCCCCCGCAACGCGGGCCTGGGCCTCGCGCACGTGTGATGCAGGACTCGCTCCTTCCCCAGCCAGCGCTGCCTGCTCTCTTGTTCCCTTCCCAGGTGTGCCCGCTGGCATGTGTCATCCTCCCTGAACTCCAGCTCTGCGTCCGCTTACAAAGAACCCACGTGTGACACCACGGCGCCCCCCTCCCACCGAACTTCCCGGAAGTTTCTTTGCCACGTGCCTCAAAACCCTGCCCCAGGACATTCCACCTTAGCTCACTTCCGGCTGGCACACTGGAATGTTCCACTCAGCAGGAAGACAGGTGCAGGCGGCGGGACACGGAGGACACGCTGGAAGTGGAGACTTGGGGGGCAGGAGGCTGAGTATAAAGGCTGACCAGGCTGCAGGGAGCTCAGTGAGGCCAGGTCAGTATCCCAGGTCCCACGCTAGCCGGAAGTCACTAGAAGCCTTCCCCTCTGCACCCCCTCCCCGGAAGTATGCAGAAGAGACGATAATTGGAACCAGAGACAAACAGATTTGTGTGCAAACGGCTGCTCAGGGAATTATGCTAAGAATTACCATGCTTTTTAATAATAATTTACTACATAATTTCACTAAAGTAAAATAAAGTAAATCACTTCTGCATTAACACGTCTAAACAATTGTTCAGCCAGTAGTTGTATACCAATTATTTTACCCATTCGTTCGTTCAGCAAATATTTACTGAATACCTACCATCCGGGCACATACAGCCCACGATTTACAAGTACGTTCCAGCTACACAGACAGATTCCACAACGTGCTCTGCAGCTACTGGATATTTCTCCCACCTGATGCGTCTGTGCGGAGAAACACTTCCAGTGTGCGTCGCGGCGCAGGCATCTCACAGTGTGACACACTGCGGGCGCCGGAGTCTGGACATCGGTGACCGCCGAGCTTAGGGTTCGGCCACCAGTTCCTGCTTTGCTTTCCTGGGGCCTTTTCCTTGTCTCTCTTCGTCTTTCTGAGGCAGATTGGCGCACAGTGTTACCTCACACGAGTTTCAGGGGCACGCATTGTGCCCTGCCCACGCCGCCTGTCACCACACAAGGCTGCTCCGACCGCTACAGCACAGCGCCGCTGTCTTCCGCCTGAGCCTGAGGTCGCCTGTCGTCCCTTGACTGGTTCTCCCGTCGCTGGCAGCCCGTGTCTCCCTCTCTTCTCCACCCATTTTGCCCATCCCCCTACCGCTCCCCTTTGGCCACCATCAGTTTGTTCTCTGTATTTATGGATCTGTTTCTGTCTGTTTGCTTGTTCATTTTTTGTTTTTTACTTTCCACATATAAGTGAAATCATATGATATTTGCCTTTCTCTGACTTATCTCATTTAGCATAATACCTTCCAGGTCCGTCCATGTCGTCACTAATGGCAAGACCTCATTCTTTTTTTTGACTTGGTAATGTTCCATTGTGCATGCATGCCTGCATGTATGTCTTTATCCATTCACCTATCAGTGGGCACTTAGGTTTCTTCCAAATTTTGCCTATTGTAAATAATGCTGCAATGAACAGAAGAGTGTATGTATCTTTTTGAATTAGCGTTTTGATATTCTTTGGGTAAATACACAGTAGTGGAATTACTGGATCATGTGATATTTCTCTGTTTAATTTTTTAAGGAAACTGAATACGGTTTTCCCAGGGACTGTGCCAGTTCACACTCCCACCAACAGCCCACAGGTTCCTTTTTCTCCACATCCTCGCCAACGCTTGTTTGTTTCTTGTCTTTTGGGTTGTGGCTATTCTGACGGGTATTCAGGTGATATCTCATTATGATTTTGATTTGCATTTCCCTGATGATGAGTGATGTTGAGCATCGCTTTTCGGGTGTCCGTGGACCGTCTGTGTATTTTCTTTAGAAAAATGTCTTTTTTCAGGTCCTCTGCCCAGTTTTTAAATAAGATTGTCTGGGGTTTTTTGATGTTGAGTTGTATAAGTTCTTTATATCGTTTGGATATTAACCCATTATTGGCTGTGTCATTTATAAATATTTTCTCCCATTCTATAGGTTGCTTTTTTGTTTTGTGAATGATCTCCTCCACTGTACGAAGGCTTTTTATTTTCATGTCATCCTAACAAATTATTTTTGCTTTTGTTTCTCTTGCTTTAGGAGACATATCTAGGGACACCTGGATGGCTCAGTCACTTAAGCGTCCATCTTCATCTAAGGTCATGTTCTCATGGCTCATGTGTTCAAGCCCCACATTGGGCTCTCTGCTGACAGCTCAGAGTTTGGAGCCTGCTTCGGATTCTGTGTCCCTCTCACTCTCTGCCCCTCCCCCACTCACTAGTGCGTGCCCTCTCTTTCTCTCTCTCTCAAAAATAAAATAAAACATTACACATTTTTTAAAAAAGAGACATATCTCGAACAATGTTTCTTTGGCCAATGTCAAAGAAATTACTGCCTATGTTCTCGTTTGAGATTTTTATGGTTTCAGACTTAACTTTAGGTCTTTGGTCCATTTTTAGTTTATTTTTGTGTCTGATGTAAGAGAGTGGTCCAGTTTCAGTCTTTTGCATGTTGCCATCCAGTTTTCCCAACACATTTTGCTGAAGAGACTGTCTTTTCCCCATTGGATATTCTTGCCTTCTTTTTCATAGATTAATTGACCATATAAGCATGGGTTTATCTCTGGGCTACCTTGTTCCATTGATCTATGTATCTATTTTTGTGCCAGCACCGTACTTTTCATAGCTTGAAATTTGGGACTGAGATACCTCCCAAGATTTTTCTCAAGATTACTTTGGCTATTCGAGGTCTTTTATTGTTCTATACAAATTTTAGTATTATTTTACCTGACTCTATGAAAAATGCTGTTGGTATTTTGACAGGGATTGCCCTGAATCTGTAGATTGCTTGGTGTAATATGGACATTTTGACAATATTAATTCTTCCAGTCCATGGGCAAGGTAATGGTATATCTCTCCATTTCTCTTATCTTTAATTTCTTTCATTAAAGTTTTATACTTTTCAGAATACAGACCATTTACCTTCTTGGTTAAATTTATTCCTAGGTATTTTATTCTTTTTGGTACAATTATGGGATTGTTTTCTTAATTTCTCTTTCTGCTACTTTGTTTTTATTATATAGAAACAATGATTTCTGTATTAATTTTGTATCCTGCACTTTTACTAAACTAATTTATTAGTTCTAATAGTTTTTTGGTGAGATTTTTAGGTTTTCTATGTGTCCTATCATGTCATCTGCCAATAGTGACAGTTTAAATTCTTCCTAACCAATTTTGTTGCCTTTTATTTCTTTTTCTTGTCTGATTGCTGAGACTAGGACTTCCAGTACTATATTCAGTAGAAGTGGTGAGAGTGGACGTCGCTGTCTTGTTCCTGGTATTAGAGGAAAAGCTCTCAGCTTTTTCCCACTAAGTATGATGTTAGTTGTGGGTTTGCGATATATGGCCTTTATTATGTTGAGCTATGTTCCCTCTAAGCTCCCTTTGTTGAGAACTTTTATCATAAATGGATGTTGAATTTTGTCAAATGCTTTTCCTGCATTTATCAAAACGACCGTACGGTTTTTATCCTTCATTTTGTTAATGTGATGTATGTTTTATGTTGGGTGGTTCGCACATATGAGCCATCTCGCATCCTGGAATAATTCCCTCTTGATTGTGACGAATGATTCTTTTAATGTATTGTTGGATTTAGTTTGCTAATATTTTGTTGAGGAGTTTTGCATTTAAGCATATCAAGGATATTGGCCAGTAGTTGTTTTTTTTTTTTTTTATGTAGTGTCTTTATCTGATTTTGATGTCAGAGTATTACCGGCCTCATAGAATGAATTTGAAAGCTTTCCTCCCTCTCTTATTTTCTGGAAGAGTTTGAGGAGAATAGGCATTAACTTCTTTAAATGCTTAGTAAAATTTACCTGTGAATCCATCTGGTCCTGGGCTTTTGTCTTGGAAGAGTGTTTTGATTACTGATTCCAGGGCAACTGTTAAAATAACCACTTAGAATTGAGACTGTGAAAAGTTAGTGACCTCTGCCCAACTACTTATAAGTAAGAAGTACTTGCTACCCTGCTTTCTGTCTTCTAGTGACCCATGGCCTGGAACAGAGGACTGCCGGTCCCCCAGCTCTTTCCGGAAGTCACCCTCCCCCATTTCTGAGATCTATAAATAACAAATCTTGTGACTTTATTTCCTTCATGTGGGAGTATTGCTTCTCAGCAGATCTGTCTGTACTGCCTGTACTACACATCGTGGAGTGCAGGCACGTTTAACTAGTACAAATTATATCATTAACTCCTTTGTTATACTAAGATCTTATACTTGACACACTGAAACATATTTTTGTGAATGATTCGTGTGAGTGCTCAAGCACATTCAAGTGAGATGAGTACCACATAATAAAATACTCAACACCAAGAGGCAAACAACAGGAAAAAGAATTATTCAAACACATACTTTGAAAATCAAAGGTACGTTCGTTGTTATGGCAAAGGAAGGAGAAATGCCTCTGCATCTGTTGGGTCCTCTAGGAAGCAGACGCCCGGGGGGAGATGGAGGAGGAAGTGGTGGAGGTGTCTATGAAAAATAAATGGGAAAAGGAGCAGGGGCAGACTGTGATGCAAGCATTTAGACTTGTGAAAAGAAAGGGAGAAGGCAGGAGGATTGAGTCGAAGGCACCAGCCTGAGGTGCACCTCTGCAAACTCTCGCTTTGCCCCCTTCCAGCTCTGGAGCAAAGATGGCTGGTAGAAGAATCCCGCGTTGGGCCGAAAGGGCCCTGTTACCCCCATGGGGCTCAGCCAGGGCCTGGGCTGCCTGGGAAGAGGGTGTGGTTGCCATCCGGATGCTGTGGTGCATCCGGAAAGTGCTACCGTCAGCTACCTGTACTCCTCACAGCTGGTCAGCAGGTTTCTTTGTAAAAGAAGAGCTGAGCCACGGAACTCCACGGCCACCACCATCTACTCACTCATGGAACACTTGATAAATGCAAGACATCACATCCGTCCATGGCCTCTCCACTCTAGGATGGAGGGACCAATGGCAAGGCGAGCTAATGTCAACTGATCAAAACATTTTGTCTGTTTTGCTATTCGAACGTGCCTCTTCTATGGCGGGTACTTGGTTTCTGGGGGCATTGCCTGTGATGTAAAACCCTTCACACTTCAGCTCTACTCCCATACGTCCATTCACAAGCCTCTCATGAGCTTCCCTGTGTACAGTCTTTCAGCTCTTTCCCTTTCTGGCTTCTGACCAACCAGCCAGACCACTCACCACCACCCAAGAGTATGTATGTGTATATGTGTGTGTGTGTGCCTGCATACACACAAGTGCACGCACACGCACACACACACAGACACACACACGCCTTCCTTTTCTCTCCTCAGGCCCCTTATTCTACACAGTAGTAACAATCAGGTCCAATACTCAAAACTCCACAATGAGGGAGATTTTCCCTATCACAGTTTTTCAAGTCCACACTTAAGTATGGCTACAGTGTACCAGCTATTCATTTTTGGATCTCACTCATATACCAATCCAAGCAGTCCATAAATCAGCTCTTTAAGGTACTGTATGCGACTCTCCTTGTGGCATAGGTGCAAAGTGACGAATGATGATAACACCAACCTTGAAAGTGACACGGGGGTCTGGGATACTGTTGGTTTGCAAACTGGCCTCCATACTTGGAGGGCAAAGAGAGACCAAAGAAAGAGGCAGGCCTCTTCAGATCGATAAGCGGTGGTTTTAACAAGCAAGGGGGCTTGCGTGCAAGCCTTGTCTTGAGCAGCCACAAAATGAGCAACCCTCCACACCCACATGTCAGAATCTTAATGGTTTGAGTAGAAGTCTTAACAGAGTTCAGTCATGTACTCAGTCCTGGTGATCTCAACACATTGCTCTCTCAAAGCTGTGTCCTCGAAAATGGCTCCCACTGTGGAAAGAGTAGACAGAATGTACGTCCCAAGGACAGGAGCAGGGGCAAGGAGCCTCAGATTGCCGGGTTCGGCTTCCAGGTCACCCAGTGGTCATGTCCTCTCAGTGACCTCCTCCAACAGCTACTTGCTCTTGCCACTGACTCATGTGCTCTGGTTCAGCTGAGGCTCAATCCCAGATGTGCCATTTCCATCTTAGGATGGAAATCAATCTTACGACTTGCTGGATCTAAGAGAATCAGATTATGATGGCTAGATCTGGCAGTATGGTCATTTGGTGAAAACAGGCAAGCGTGTCTACTTTGCCAGGGTCTAGTAACACACCAGGAGCTGTATCTTGAAAGGGAATAACATCTGTGCTGCAGAAGGCATGGTTCTGCCTCAGAAACCCGGGGGCTTGCATTGTAATTCTCCCACTGGGGTTTGCCATAAGCCGCACGCTGCATCTCTCCCCACAGCTGGCATCTCCAACACCATCCCGTCAGCCAAATAGCATGGCAGTGCTAATTACACCACGGCCCACCATGGCTAATTACACCTTATACAGAAGCTCCTCCTGCCTGGGCCCTTCCGGACCACCCAGTGTATGGTCTGGAGTACAAGTCTGAGGTGTGGAATGTGCTGCTCTCAAAGCCCAGAGAGACCTAGGAGCTGCTGTGATTCTTTCTTTGTAGTAGAGGACGCAAGACGCAGCAAATGACCTTTCACTCTGGAGTAGACATCCCAGCATGACTCTGACCACTGGCCTCTAAGAGATTTCCCTGAGTGGCAGATTCCCGAATCCATGAAAGGTTTGTCTCCCATGCTCTGGAATGAGAGTTTCTTACCACACACGGCCTCCTGCATGGTAGCCACATCTTGTTCATCTGACTTAATCAATATGATGTCATCAACATGATGGGTCGGCGTGACAGTCTGTGGGACGTTCAGCTGGTCCAGATCTCTTCTGACTGTATTCTGACAGAGGGCACTGGGGCAAAACTGGCATGCACAGTTCTGCCTGTTCCATGGGAATGTTAATAGTTTCTAAGACCTTTTATTTCTGATTGGGGTAGTAAAGAAAGTATTTGCCAAGGGATGCCCGGGTGGCTCAGTTGGTTGAGGGTCCAACTTCAGCTCAGGTCTTGATCTCTGGTTCATGAGTTCAAGCTCTGCGTTGGGCTCTGTGCTGACAGCTCAGAGCCTGAAAGCTGCTTGAGATTCTGTGTTTCCCTCTCTGCCCCTTCCCTGCTCATGCTCTGTCTATCTCTGTCTCTCAAAAATAAACAAAAACGTTAAAAAAAGAGAAATAAAAGAAAATATTTGCCAAATCCCTGTGCATACCATGTGCCCCAAATCTTATTAATGTGCTCTAACAATGAATCCATGCCCAGCACAGCAACCTCAACAAAGGCTAATACTGACAGCTTGTATAGTCTCTCCTGTGACTCCGTCTGTCTTCTGCAGAGAGAGACATGTGAAATAAACAGATGGGTGATGGGGACCACCACCCATACTTCCTTATGATCCTTAAGTGCGGGACTAATATCTGTCATATCTCTTGAGATGGGAGACACAACACTGTTTTTATTGACTGTCTTGGCAGAACGTGGAGTGTGGCAAGGAATGAATGCACTTTTAGAGGCCGAGGCCTACTATGCTAGCTACTCCAAATGCTACGGATGTCAGTCCCATCTGGTGTTCCTGAGCCAAGGAAGTGATGATCAGCCGTCCCAGTCCTGGGCTCAGTAGACCGACTCTAAGCTGAAACCTGGTTACTACTTCATTCATTACCCTATTGGGAGCCACAGTGAAACTTCTGGTCTCTGAGTATAAACATCAACTCAAGTCCTATGTCCAGTAGTCCTCAGAACATCCGTGTGCCTGCAGCCAAGTAAATAGACATAGGTCCCTTTGGGAAAAGATAAGAAGAATCATCATAGTGTGTGTGAATTCTTTATGGTATCAGGATCCTTTCTCAGAACTAGGATTGCCATATTTAGCAATAAAAATACAGGACACTTAATTAAACTTGAATTTTAGATAAACAACTAAAAAAAAAAAAACAGTGTAAGTATGTCCCAAATATTGCCTGGGATATACTTATGTTAAAACATCATTCGTTGTTAATCAGGTATTCGAATTTAACTGGGTGTCTAGTATTTTAGCTGGCAGTGGTTCGCGGCCCACCTCATCAGTCAACAGGTTCCAGGTGCGAGAACTGGATTAAGTCCAAATGCGGAGTAAGATATTGTTATTGGTGGTGCTGGGGTGGCAGTAGACGACCTCAGTCTCCTGCCCATGTCTTCTTGCCTTTCTCTGCGTTTAGCATGTGGGGCACAATCTTTGCCCCTGGGGACCACAATTCCCTCAGGGCCAAGCTGCTTTGGTGATTGCCTTTCCAACCTCGCTGACCTTGCAAGTAATCATGGCCCCTGGCTTCTGGAAGTTCAACATCATAGACCACTACTTGTCATACGACCTCATTCCTGCTGCAATGAACAGGCCCAGCTCTCTGGCCCTACTGTCAGTCCTGACTTGCTGGGAGGCTGCATCAATACTCTCACTGGCCCACCACTGATGGCGAACACAGCCCTCAGGCCCTCGCAGTGAAACGACACAATTCCCTGTTGGGTCGTCCGGCCTCACGTAGCACGCCCTTCAGCATGCCTCCTTTCCTGCATCTCTGAGTACTTTCCTGCAGACTGACCACGGAAGACTGGACTTCGTGTCCTCTCACGAAGCTGGCGAGTGCGTGCATATTTTTGCACTCCAGAGTTAGAACAGGTGACCAGCGGCTGGCACCGAGTGAAGAGGTTGTAGGAGACTTGTCTTTATGCTCTTACGTATTTTCTAAGATCTTCTTTCTGAATAAGGAACTTAATTTATAAAAATAAAAGTGATGACAAAATCAAGCACATTGGAAAGGATCCAGAATCCCCTGGAGCAGCGGTAAGCATTTCCTTCCATTTTAGGTTCCGGCTGTGCGGAGACTGGGGCACTGTCATGTCTGGTGCGATTGGACGGGCGTAAGTGAGGTGAATGTCAGAAAAACCAACACAATCGTTTGGGCCGCTGTTGCATAGGCGCTTAAAAAACTAAAAGCCCACCAATGGAGGTAATATTTTTAAAATTAGAGCCAGATTATAGTTCTCAGAAAATTCAATCCATTTTCACTCGTATCTGGAATTATGTCATTCCTTCTCCCGCTGTGATAGAACTGAATGGATTTGGACCGTGCGGGTGTTAAGTGGAGCTCTTTCAGTTTTTTTGCATTCTGAACAAATTCCCTGTTGTTGATTGATCTTTCAAAGAGCAGCTCTAATTTCATGATTTGAAAATGTACCGGTGGGCACAAGTATATACTACGCTTTTCTTAAAACGGGGCATTTAATGGACTCGGAAAACTGCACGAGCCACGAAAGATGACGTCCGTGCCCACCTCCCGCACCAGACGTGGGCAGGATGGTTTTTCTAGCCGCTCGCCTTTATTTTATAATGTGCCCCAGCTACCAGAAAATTGTGCTTCATGAGCCAGAAGAAAAGGTGGGAGTGGGGAGCCGGAATGCTATGTCACCAGAGGATTCCCCGTGTCTCTCCTGGGTCATTCCTCCTAACAGTTTGCAACGAGGGTGTTGAGCGGATTGACATGTCACACCAGCCTTCACCACGTAATGACACCGCCTGGTCAGGCAGATCATTATGGCAGGCTCAAAAAGAATTTCTTCCTGCCTCAGCTTGGTTTCCAGAAACCTCGATCAGTAATTCCACTGGGTCAGCTCTCCCCACGGTAGAAGTGTCTCCAGACCCTGCTGTGTGTTCCCGCCCCATCACTCTGATTACTGCGGTAAGATTTCAGAGCGAGACAGTCTTGCGTTCAAGTCCTGGCTCCCATGTGTGACTCTTGACAAGGGACTTGATGTCTTTGAGCCTAGATTTCATTATCTATAAAGTAAGAACATCTACCACATGGCACATTTATAAAAATAAAAGGTCATGTAAGTACTTCACATTATAAGTAACTCAAAGTAAATGCTCAATAAAATGGTGATTAGCCTGTGTTTTATACCTTAGTGTCTGATCCAACCTCCATTATATGACATCCCCCTGATGGGACTCTCTGTCTCCTCTCTTCAGTCCCGCATCTCCCTGCTTTTGCCACAGCCCCTGAATTAAAAACCTTCATCAGCGTCACACATTTTGCCTGATGAAAAGTTGCATCACGGTGCTTACTGAACAGCTCTCGAATCCTTGTCTCGCCATGAAAGTTCTCCGTGCCTTGACTCTCGTTCACCTGCACTTGTGTCATTCACTGACAGCGACATGGGGCGCCTGCTCCGTGCCCGGTGTGGCAGACGTGGTGTGAGCAAGACTGCATCCCGGCATCTGTGCAGCACGTGTAACCAGCTGCAGTCACTACCCAGAGCTCACTTCCCCCCCGGCAGCATGTTCATCCACCTCCCTCACTTACCCCATTAATGAAGGCGCGAGTACTCATGCCTCAAGTACCAAATAAGGGCTGCAATGTAGGCAAAGATGAGGACAGAGAGTCCATCTCGTTGAAGCGAGCGCTCAGAGGAAAGGAAGACAGATATGAAAATGGGAAATCGGTCTCTGGTTTTAGCTTTAACACTAACGGTGGGGAAGGTGCTACAGGAGCCAAAGCAGGTTCGTACAGCTGGACAAGAGTCCCAATCCAGTAGAGGTGGTTAGAGACGCTTCATATACAAATCGTCGTGAGTACAGGCCCTGAAAGATGGGTAGAGTATTTACAACCTTCTGACCAGTGGGAAGAGTACCAAACCAGGCCAGTCACCTTGCCAACCAGGTGTCACGTTACCGTCAGAGAAATTAATCGTGCAGGTAATAATCTTAGGATTGCTCAGCCACAGGCATTCTAGTCGTCTAAAAACAACCGTTCTCAAATCGGCATCACCCAGACAGCTAACGAATGGCCCAGGCTTACTGAAGTAGACTAGTCTTTAGTAAATTTCGGTAAAAGTAGACCTGATGCTGTGTTTACCAACTTACTCAGGTGATTTTTGAAACACGTTACATTTTGAGAATCACTGCCTTAAGAGCTAAGCCAACGCTTTTCCACGTGTGGTCCGTGACCAGCAGCATCGCCTGGGAGCTGCTTACAAGTGCAGGGCAGAACCCAGCCCAGGTCTACAGAAGGAGTCTGTGTGTACTAGTAATATATCCAGGTGATTCATGTGGACGCTTAGCAGTAAGAGGAACTGATTTAAACCGGTGGCTCTTAACCCGAGGTTCACGATAGAATCACACCGGAACTTTTAAAAATTACTGATACCTGATCATACATTCAGATTCTTACCATATTTGTATGGGCGGGGCCTGGACACGGGTGAGTCCAGTGGGAAGCAGAGTTTGTGACTCACAGCTCGAAGGATTTTCCAGGGGTTCATGATTCTTTGTAAATACACCCAAGTGATATGGGCTTTTCGATATTTTTTCCTTGATAGTTTCTTGTTTTTTGTGTGCATATGTATATCCAAAAATTGGATTAAACTCCTCTATAATGGGATTTTTTTTCACTTACAATTATATCTGGTTAACTTACGTGATGTAATATGTCATTTATATCTCTGTAAGCCTGAAAAAAACTGACCTGGGAGAATGATAAAGCAATGATGGTAAAATGGCAAGATTTGGAGAAGTTGGTGAAAGGTAAATAGAAATGCTTTGTACTAATTTTTACACTTATCCCTTGAATTTAAAACTATTTCAAAATAGAGAAAAAATCACATATATAGGACCTCTTTCCTCATCCTTTTATTTTTTAGCTGCATAGTATTGCTCTTACAGATTATCCTATATTTATTTCATTTAACCAGTACCCTACTGATAGACATTTGGTTTTTTTCCTGTCTCCTATATTATAAAAAATTTTCGAAGTTAACATCCTTTTATTTTTTTAACAATCTCATTCCATTTATTTAAAATGAAAAAAAAAATAAACTTTACCCATTTCTCCCAACCTCCCCCCTGCCTCCTACAAGCACCAATTGGATCTCTATACCTCTAAGCTTGGTATTTTTCTTTGTCGGTTGGTTTAGAGTCCACACGTAAGAGAGATAATACAGTATATTTTTCTCTGTCTGACTTACTTCATTTAGCATAATGCCTCAAGTTCCACTCATGTTATCACAAATGGCAAGATTTCGTGTTTTATGACTGAATACCATTCCATGTGTCTGCATACCACATCTGTTTTATCCATTCATCCACCAGTGGACAGTTAGGTTGTTTCCATACTTGGCTATTGTAGATAATGCTCCAGTGAACTTAGGGAGGTATATATCTTTTCAAATTAGTTTTTGTTTTCTTTGGATAAATAAATGAGCAGAGGTGGAATTGCTGGATCATATGGTATTTCTATTTTTAATTTTTTGGGGGACCTCCACCCCATTTTCCACATGGCTGCACCCACCAACAGTGCAAGAGGGTTCTCTTTTCTCCATATCCTCGCCAATACTTGTTATTTCTCGTCTTCTTGATACTAGCAGTTCTAAGAGGTGTGAGGTATTACTCATTGTTAACCAAAGGTTTTTTATTTGGATTTCCCTGATTATTAGTGATGTCGAGCATCTTCTCATGTACGTGTTGGCCACCTGTATATCTTTGGGAAAATGTCGGTTCAGAACTTCTACTCATTTTAAAACAGATTGTTTGGGAGGGTCGTTTTATTTAATATTGAGTGGAGCTCTTTATATATTTTGTATGTTAGCCCCGTTGTCAGATATGTGACTTACAATTATTTTCTCCCATACAGTAGGTTGCCTTTTCATTTTACTGATTTTTATTGTTTTTGTGCAGAAGCTTCTTAATTTGATGTAGTCCCAAGTGCTTATTTTTGCTTTTATTGCTTTAGCTTTTGTTGTCAGGTTCAAAAAACTGTCACCAAGACTTAGGTCAGGGAGCTTACTTCTGATCTTTTCTTCTAGGAATTTTATGGTTCAGGTTTTACGTTCAGACATTACAGGGATTTATCTTACATTCAGGTCTTACGTTCTTTAATCCATTTCGAGTTAGTGTTTAAGCGTGGTATAAGACTGTGGTTCAGTTTTATTGCTTTGCATGTGGCCGCCCAGTTTATTAACACCAAGTTTTTAAGAGACTGTCCTTGCCCCATTGTATATTCGTGGCTCCTTTGTCATGAATTAATTGACCATATATGTATGGGTTTATTTCTAGGGTCTGTATTATGTTCCACTGATCTATGTGTCTGCTTTTATGCCCATACCATACTGTTTTAATTATTATAGCTTTGTAATGTTGTTTGAAATTAGGGACCACAATGCCTGTAGCATTTTTTTTCTTTCTCAAAATTGCATTGACTATTCTGGGTCTTTTGTGGTTTCATACAAATTATAGGATTGTGTGTTCTATTGCTGTGAAAACGCCATTGGAATTTTCATGGGGATTGCATTGAATCTGTATATGGCATTTAGTAGTTTGGGCATTTTAACAATATTAATTCTTTCAATTCATGAGCATGGAGTATCTTTCCATTTATTTGTGTCATCTTCAATGTCTTTCCTTAATGTCTTGGAACTTTCAATATCCAGAACTTTCACCTCCCTGATTAAATTTATTCCTAGGTATTTTATTCTTTTCTATGCATCTTTAAATGGGTCTATTTTCTTAATTTCTCATTCTGATAGTTCCTTATAAGTGTAAAGAGCTTATTGAGTTTGTATCCCCAACTTTACTGAATTTATTACTTTTACCTTCTTTAGGGTTTTCAATATACAGCAGTATGTCATCTGCAAAGAGTGACCGTTTTACTTCTTCTTTCCAATTTGAATGCTTTTTCTTTCTTCTTGCCTAGTAATTCTGGCTAGGACTTCCAATTGTCCTATAAATTAAAAAGAAATCTAACTGAAGAAATTCAAAGTAAATTCCAGAATATTAGAATAAGTTAACTTTTTGCTAACTAACTTCATTTTGTATTTATGTACATGTTTAGTTTATCATATGTTATGGGAAAATGCAATAGAATCTAACTGTGTGTCATACATGTAAGCACTTCATGGACTTATAAAAGTGCCTAGAGCCAACAATTACAGCTGGCAAAAGATCTAAGAATTGTTTAATTGGTTGGGGGAAGCAGCTGATTTTACGATTCTCCTAACAAGTAAGAACATAACCTTGAAAAGAGTATTTTGTGGGACTCCTGGGTGGCTCAGTTGGTTAGGTAACCTACTTCGGTTCAGATCTGATCCCACTGTTCATGGATTTGAGCCTCATGTCAGGCTCTGCGCTGACAGCCTGGAGCCTTTAGCCTGCTCCGGATTCTGTGTCTTCCTCTCTCTGCTCATGCTCTGTCTCTCTCAAAAGTAAATAAACATCAATATTAAAGAAAATAAATAAAAGAGAGTATTTTGAACCTTAGAAATCACTAATACTTGCATATAGACTATGTCTGAAATCTCATAAATTCACAACTAGCATATAATTTTGTTTTATAATTAAAGTTGCATTATAATGAAAATACATATTTTATAGTCATAAAGTTAATGACTTTTTCAGTCAGAGAAAGACAAACTCTATATGATTTTACTCATATTGGAATTTAAGAAACAAAACAAGCAAAGGGGAAAAAAAGAGGGGTAAACCACAGAACAAAATCTTAAACTATAGGCAGAAAACACACTGATGGTAACCAGAGGGCAGGGGGTGGGGGCACGGGGTGGGGGGTGAGGAATAAGAGTACACTTAGGGGAAGGGGCGGGCGGGTGAGGGGATAGGGAATACGAGTACACTTATCTTGATGAGCACTGAATAATGATGTAAGCAATTGTGGAATCACTATATTATACACCTAAAGCGAACATAACACTGCAATTTAACTATACTGGAATTCTAAAACTTAATTTAAAAAGTAATGACTCTTTGTAACCTTTAAATAATATTTTAAAAAGACAAAAATCTTGGTGCAGGAAATCATACATCTTTATTTAATTAATTAGTTAAATTTTTTTATCTTAACAAATTATTTAATCTCCTATTACCAGTAATATTTAAGATTATATTGCCATCTGCTGGTGGATATTTTAAGATTATCATATAATGATGTGATGATTACTTTGTTTTAAATTAAGGTTAACATTTTTGCTGTTGTTTTCAATGAATGTGTATTTCTTATTAAAATTTTAAACCTCATAGGAGAGGGCCACTGAACCGTCATGTAATCTGGAACATAGTTCAAGTGTATTATAAAATATGCTCTGGGAAAACACACACGCAGAGGACTTAGGAGATTACTGCTATGCATGCAGGCTCTGGCTCACTGTCATCCTCAGTTCTCGAGCAGGACACTTAGCCGTGTCAGTGACACTAAGGTTGTCAGCAGCCAGGAGTAGAGACGTATTCTCTGGCAAAGGCACGGACACTAACAAAGTCCAGGATTCATGGGAATCATGAAAGTGCAATGCTCACATAAAAGCAACTGGAGGCAAGAGAGAAAGAAAAGCAGAAAGAAATGGGAAGCAAATCTATACAGACTAGGGAAAATCCTGTGTACATTATGGGGCCACTCGGACCTCTGACAAGGCACTTCCAGCATCGCTATTGATACAGAATCACATATACGGACTCCATCGCGTACTGAATGCCACCAGTGTAACTCTACGAATTATTGATCCTCCTTGGAAATGAAGCACAGGCAGTTGCTGACATTCATGGTCCGTTTTTAGGTATACGCTTGTAATTTCACAAGTGGTGATCGATACAAATAGGGGTAGCCAACATTCACAGGTATTGATGTAAGCTGCATAAATGCAAAGCCTAAAAACACTGTTCCCGTGAAGGAAGTGCGTGGACTGTGGTATCGGGAAAGATGAGGAGTGCCAGCCTTACCAATGTCTTGCAGCATAGTCTCTTGCAAACCACTTCCTTTCTGTTTTCTCATCCGTAAAACTAAGAAGTTGACCAGACTAAGGAAGGCAGCTAAGTTTCATGGTGTGAGGGTTACTGTAATGCGTCGACTTAGCTAGGCCAAGATATCCAGATCGTTGTTCAAACATTATTCTAGATATTTGTATGAAGGTATTTTTAGACGAGATTAGCATTTAAAACATTTAAACATTTTCAGTAAAGCAGATTATCCTCTGTAATGTGGCGGGCCTCACCCAATCAGTTGAAGGCTTTAATAGAAAAATAGAGCAAGAGACCTGTTAGCTCTGTTTTTTTTTCTGGGACTCCCGAGTAATGTGCACAGTACTAGATTAATGTCTAGAAGGTTGTGGCCAAAACACCTTAAGAATCGCTTTAAGGTAAGCCTTAAGGTGAGTCACACCCCGTGGCCTCGTATAGTCCCCTCCCTTGAGTGTGGCTGGAAATCGAGACGAACTTCTATGCCCATGGAATATGGCAGAGGTGCTGGGGTGTCACTATTGGTTACTTCTCGTAAGACTCAGTCTTGACGGCCTAGAGAACGAGACTCTGCGGCCACCGTGAAGAAGCATGGAGTCTCTTGTGGACCGCCGGTAGAGAAGGCCATGGGGCAGCCCCCGAGGGCCTGTCACACAGCTACAAGGAAGTGAGTTCTACCAACAACCTTAATGAGCGTGAAGGAAGGATCCCCCCGAAGGGGGGGCCAGATGGTGAGCCCCCAGATGGAAGTCCGTAAGGTCCCATGCAGAACACCCAGCTCAGCCGTGCCCAGACTCCTGCCCCAGAACCCACACAGAGCAAATGTGTTTTTGCTGAGATTTACTAACCTGTAGTGATTTGCTAAACAGCAGTAAGGAGCTAGAACAGAGGCAGTGTTCACCATTTTTGGCTGAGGTAGTGCCTGCCTCCCCTTCTCCCCCAGTACCGAATTCGGGATTATGTCCTTAGGTTACTTCAGTCAGTCACTCTCCAGAAGTAAAGTCCTGAGTAAAAGACATGGATATTCCTAGGGGCCGTGACAGTGATACTAAGGATTCTGCAGAGTTACGTGTATCTCGACGAGGTATTTCTGTTTCCTCTCACTTCTGCTCTCTTCTCTTGGTGGGAAGTGAGTCGTTGAGTTTGGCCACACTCCCGATGAGGGGATTACACAAGGGCATGAACACCAGGAGGCAGGCCCCAGGGCCCTCGGGGGCCCGGTCAGTGCAGAGGCTGGCTGATGTCCACTGGCCACGTGACTTTTGATTTTGGTTGTTGAGTATTTCCCCCAGGGATAATGTTTCTGCGGAAATTTTCGTGATAAGAACAAATCTTCACATTTTGTGCCTACCTGGACATGCTCATCCAAAGGACTGCGCTGAAAGTCTTTGTCTGATTTTCCAGTCCTTTTCCTTCAGGCAGGCAACCACCTGACCGGGCTCCTTGAAAGTCATGTCCAAGTGGCCATGGAGCACTTTCCTCTGCTGAGTGTTCCAAGTATGTGTAGACTGCCACCTATGTCGCGCGTCGTTCCTGGAGCCTCCCCACCCCCACCTCTGGTGTCGACATAATGATTGCAGCGTTTCAACCTCACTCACCTTGAGCCATGGTGTTTTTCATGCTCCTAGACCCTTCCTCACAGTAAGCTTGTCTCATTTCCTGGTATCCGTGCCAGTCTTCAGTCTCGTCTCTCTCAGAAGAGCACTCCCGAGTAAGTCTCTCCTGTTCACTGGTGTGTATCGGCCCCACGGTCAAGTGTGCTCCCATTCCTCCCTTATCAAATCCGGGACCTCTCAAATGGGGTTATTCCGTAACCTAACCATGACAGACCTTGTAGCCGGGACCAGAAGTGGGGGACAGGTTCTGAGGGGACACGTGTCACTCTGCAGAAAGAATGTCTATGCTCCATTGTCTTTCCACACAAGAAACCCTAGCTGTTAACAGGGAGCATGGGCCATTTCTGCACATTCAGGGAATGGTGAGGAGCCAAAATTTAGGGTCATCTACCAAGATATCCCTATCTTCGGTGCTAGGGGCCCAGATTCTCCCAACCAGGGCCTAGACGTGACATAATGGATCTGTCTGGTTGGGCATTTTAATCATTTTTGACCTGCTGTCAACTCCAGCAATTGGATGCTGGGCTTCATCATCTTTCTCTGCCTTCCTGGTGGCAGGAAATAAATCTTTCTTTCTTTCTTTCTTTCTTTCTTTCTTTCTTTCTTTCTTTCTTTCTTTCTTTCTTCCTTCCTTCCTTCCTTCCTTCCTTCCTTCCTTCCTTCCTTCCCTCCTTCCTTTCCTTCTTCCTTCCTTCCTTCCTTCCTTCCTTCCTTCCTTCCTTCCTTTCTTCCTTCCTTCCTTCCTTCCTTTCCTTCTTCCTTCCTTCCTTCCTTCCTTCCTTCTTTCTTTCTTTCTTTTCTTTCTCTCTTTCTTTCCTTCTGTAGTTTCAAGTTTGTACTTAAATTCCAGTAGTTAACACACAGTGTAATATTAGTTCCAGGTGTACAATATAGTGATTCAGTACTTCCACACATCAGCCAGTGCTCATCACAGCAGGCGCAATCCTTAATCCCCATCACCTGGGTCCCCCATCCCCCCTGACCCACCTCCCCTCCAGCAATCCTCAGTTTGTGCTCTATCATCAAGAGTATCTTTTATGGTTTGCTTCTCTTTCTTTTTCTCCCCTATATTCATATGTTTTGTTTCTTAAATTTCACATATGAGTGAGATCATACGAGATTTGTCTTTCCCTGACTGATTTCACTTAGCAAAATACACTCTAGTCCCATCCATGTCACCGCAAATGGCAAGATTTCGTTCTTGATGGCTGGGTAATGTTCTGTTGTATAGATATACCACATCTCCTCTATCCAGTCATCAGTTAATGGACATTTGGGATCTTTCCAGAGTTTGACTGTTGTCGATAGTGGTGCTATGAACATCAGGTAAACATTTCTTTATATACAATTAAATAGGCCTCTGGCTTTCATACCTAATTTCAATTGCCTGTTTGTTATCTTTCTGAATCTTGAAGATACATGATGATAGCGACCCAATTCATCCATGCTTGTTGCTTCTGCATCCTCCATGTCTCACACATTCGATGCTTGTACCTGTCGGTGCTTCCTTTCCCGTGACAGACCACCACAGAGGCCACCAGGGAAAGAGAGACACAACAGGAGCCCACGGGGGAATGAGAGACACCAGAGGAGGTCACTGGGGAATGACAGACACCACAGGAGCCCACCGGGGAATGACAGATGCCACAGGAGGCCACCAAGGGAAGTTCCTTGTGCTTCTCCTACCAGCAGCAATGGAGTCCTCATCACCAGTGCAGCAGGGAGTGTCCCAGCTCCAAAACCCCAACTTATCACCTATTTTTGAGTCCTTATCACTTCCAGTACTAACCGCTGCACATTAGGTTTTCCAGAAGCTGAATCTGAGGCTGAATTGTTTAGGAATTAAGCCTTAAGAAAGGAGCAGAAGGAAGAAGAACTGGGCGGAAGGAGAAGTAAAACTGCAGAACTAGCCCAACGATTCCGGAGTGCACACTGCACACCACGGTTGTCCCGCCTTGGGCTGCAACGCCAAGCCCTTTTGCCTTGTGCTGCTTATCAGTGGGCGTGAGCTTCCCCAACCAGGGGTGACCTTGCCGAGCAAGGTGACGCGGATTTCCTGAGAGAGCTGGCTGCGGGAAGCCGTCTGCGCGCTGCCGTCCCCACGGTGGGGCTGAGTCCCCACTGGAAGGGAGGTCTGGGCGACTCATCTGGATGCCCACCACGTGGCAGCAGCAGAGGAAGACCCGGGGGGAGA
Source organism: Paguma larvata (assembly GCA_030068075.1). Classification (NCBI taxonomy): domain Eukaryota; kingdom Metazoa; phylum Chordata; class Mammalia; order Carnivora; family Viverridae; genus Paguma; species Paguma larvata. Next base: position 27,697,087 of record CM057831.1, read on the forward strand.
TGGGAAACATTTGCCGGACGCTGCAGACTGGAGCCGGGAAAGGGGGGGAGCAGGTTCGGGACTGGACACGGAACGCGGAGGCGCTGGGCCCAGCAGGCACCAGACTCACCTCGGGCTTCCTTAGTGGTGCAGATGTGATGCCCAATGAAGGGTTTGACTGTCCAAGCCGAAGCGGCCAGGAGTCACTTTCTTGAATCTCAACTGATTGATGAATTTGAACTCAGAGGTGGCCCCAGCTAGGTTCTGGCTTCCGTGATGTAATTCCGAGGACCTCGAGGACCTCACAGAGCGGAAACCCTGAGTGGGTTTACAGCATCCGGATTGGACGACCATTGCCTACCCTCCCTTGCCTCCTGTCTGGGGATGCAGAAGGCTTGCCCCGCGTCAAGACTCAAGACACACGGGCCAGCGCTGCAAACTCCCGGAGAGGCGGTTCTCCGAAGGTCGGGTGTGCCGGCCGGAGACACCGGGAACCAAATGGCCTCCTGCGTCTCAGGGGCACGAAATTCAGCAACATCAAGTCACAGCCCCACCAGAGAGCTCTATGGCTCAAGCCTTTGTATCCAAAACACAAACAAACAAATCTCTGCTGTGTTTCATAGAAATTATGCTATTTTTAACTCTGCTCATTATTATTTGAACATGAGATCACTTAGATCAAAACATATGGGAAGCCCAGTAATGTTCAATTTTATTTGTGTAACAAAAATTCTGTGTCTTGAAAACAAAGGTCCAATTTAAGCCTCCAGTGCAGACAGCCATGACCTTCACCTAATTCCTAGAACTGTGTTAGGTCACAGACCAATCCTTTGAATATGAGGGAAGCCGGCAGAACCAGCAGGCACAGGTAGCCAAACTGTACAGTACGCAACTTTAGAGGACACCATTCACTGCTAGGACGGGTGAGCAGCACGAGACAGTAAGGTGTGTTGAGGACCAGGTGCTGTTCTCCAGTCTATCCAAAGTCAGCACTCAAAGAGAGGTTTGCCTGGTGGTGAATCCTACCTTCACATCACAAGTAGGCATGGTGGGCCAGCCTCCGAGCTTTCTCCAGTGGGGGCTCCTGATAGGTTCAAAGCTGAGTGTGCATTGGAGAAAGGAAATACCCAAACCTCTCAGGGATTATTGGCTGTTAGTCTTGGTGGTTACTTCCTGAAACACTAAAATGCTATGTGGTCTTCTTATCACTATAGATACTTGCAGGGTCAATCATAAGTGGATGTTTGACCCACTCCTGTTCTACCATATAAGCCCATTGGGACCCAAAGACACCTCGTCGTTATTTCCACAGTTACTCAATGTTTTACGGAGTAGATATCCTTGGCCATTGGCAGAGTTTGCACAATAATATTGTAGAAAAATTCCAAACAGAAGCCCTGTTAGCTCTCCAGTTCTATCACGAATCAATCAAAAGCAGCGTCTCAGCCATGTGAGCACCTCTACAGTCTTGGAGAAATTCAGGGTGAGGATTCATACTACACCTCCACTTAGTTTCCTAGTTTGGCCACTGGTGAATGTGGATAACTTTTAGAAAATAAGAGAAGTATTTTAAGTTTAATCAGTGGAGACTGCCTTTACCCTTCTTGTGCATGAAAACCTGACAGTGTCTAACAGCGTCGGCGACCTCACCCCAACTGGTGAATAGGTCTGCCACCGAGAGAGAAGACATATTAAGCCTAGATAAGTATTAGAAACAACCCTATAATCTCACACTCTCTCTAATGCTCTAAACTCAGTCTTCATTCTATTGCCTACTCAGTTCCTGGGGGAGCATGGGGATGACGAAGGACACGAGACAAGCTGAGGCTGCAGAAGGAAAGGAAACAACTATCCTGCAGCCTCCCATGCAATCCCAGGCCAGAGCACCTACCAACAGGAACCACGAAACAGGCTCCAGAGAAACATACGGTCAGGTCCGCTGTGGCCCCGCTAGAGGGAGCAAGAGCCAAGTTGTGGCTGCCGTCCAGAAGGGAAGTTTGTGCTAAGTGTGTTCTGATGTCCTGCCAGGGGAGGAGGAGGGAGTGGCCTGGAGAACAAAGGTGGCAGGCTTGCACAATGGAGCTAGTCCTCGCCAAGCCAGGGAGCAGCCCCAAACAGCAGGATAATTCCGTAAGATTTCCATTGATGTTTCCAATCTGCTGTGACCCTTCCAGAAAAAAATCCATGCAGAATTTGGGACCAAACGTTTCGGGCTTTACAGAGATTTAGGGCAATCCATCCTTCGTTTCTCAGCAAAAAAAAATCAACCCTTAAATATCGTGGATGACAGTACTCAGAATAGAAGGCAAGGCCACCATGAATGACTGACTCTTAGGCCAAGCAGGACTCTACTTTAACTGTGGCTGATAGTTGAATTCTTTCTGCTCTGCTGTTCTTGCTGGTGACCAGGTGTGACTTTTCAATACACATCAAGGACCCTGATGCCTGACATTTCTAACATTAACATTCCCTACCCGTAAATTCTGGGGATGTGGTCCCTAGGATGAAAGCCCTCAGTAGGGAGTTCTAAGCAAGGTTTGCACAGTTAAAATCCTCCCGTCCAAGGTTCCCGGTTTCTACAGCAACAATTACTTGTCAGATCCCTGTTGACGATCCCCCGCATAAGGTGAACTTCCTCTGCCCCCGATGTCATTCAGCCTGGTTTACCAGGGGCTTAACCCACAGCGTCTCCATGACTTCAAGGAAAAGGTCATTTGGAAGCCCAAGGATTTTACACCCCTCGCCCCCAACACTCCTGTCTGGCTTATCCCCAAACAATTTAAATTGGTAAAGGTGTGAACACTGGATATGCAACGGGGAATCTTCCAGCAATGCAGCGGCCAAGTGAGGGGTGCGTGGAAGTCTGGAGAGAGCCCGTTCTCTAGCAAGAAATAAAATGGGTCTTTCCAGGGGCACCTGGGGGGCTCAGTCAGTTAAGCATCTGAGCTCAGGGTCATGAGTTCAAGCCCTGTATTGGGTTCTGTGCTGGGCATGAAGCCTACTTTAAAAAAAAAATGGTTCTTTCCATTTAAAACAGAAACATTTTGCCAGTCACAAAAAAAGAACCATTTCTAAATTCAGGCACACTAACATTCTTGTTTCGAAAAAACCTAACTCGAAGCCCTCCCCGGGTAGGGGGTAGGCATTGTGGACCCAATGGAATATCACCTACCCAAACGATGAACCAGAGCCGCCAGAAGACCCTTCTGCATTTCCCACCATACCACACCCTTTCAGGAAGCTGTAAAGGGAGCTCTGCCTTTTCTGGTACTAGGAACCAGACAGGGAAAGGTCTGACCACAAACACCCAATTCATGTAAGTTCCACTCGAGACTCCCTCAGCTGCTTATACATGGCTCTACCCCAGCCAGGCACTCTCTTGCAGGGCAGAATCTCGGCTTTAGCATCGTGCCTGGCAAACTGGATGGATAAATCCCGCTGAAAAAGATTCTCCAGACCCCACGTTGGAGTCAAAGGAAATACATCAACCTCCACCCCTGCTACAGCTGGAGAAGCTGCCTGCCCACAAAGCTTCAGCCCTGGAGAGGATTAGAGCAACAGGCATCTGGCAGCTCAGAAAAGCCATAACTGACTGCTGACCCCACCCCCAGGATAAACCCCTCCCTTAGAACGAGAGGCAGATGTGACAGAAGGTCATGGAGGAAGTCTCCTCCCAGCCTGAAGGGACCTGATGCCAGTGTGTATTTAGCGTCCAGGAAAGGAGTGCATATCCAGAGCCAATGTAATAGAAATTCAAAGACAGAAAGGAAGAGAAACTCAAGGAAGCTTGGGAAGAACTAGGAATTAGAACTATTTCCTCCACATCCTCCTGGAGTGGCTATTTCTTCAGTGCAATGAGGCACAGGCTCCAAGGCTCACAACTGCGTAGAGCCTTCTTCTTTAAGAAGATTGGATTTAGGAAATGAGACACGTGCCACCCGTGATGGAGGACCAGGGGCTTTGTCCGCAAGTCCCAGGAATGTTTAATCTCAAGAGTCATGGCTAAGAATGGCTATTATCAAAAAGACAAAAAATAACAGATGCTGGCCAGGATGTAGAGAAAAGGCAACGAACCCTCATGCACTATAGGTGGGAGTGTAACTGGTGCAGCCACCACAGAAAACAATATGGAGGTTCCTCAAAAATTAAAAATAGAAATACCCTCTGATCCAGGAATTCCGCTTCTGAATAGATATCTGGAGGAATATCACTGTCTCATAGACACATCCGTGCTCCTATGCTCCCTGCAGCAACTTAAGTGTCTATCAACAGAGGGGTGGCTAAAGAAAATATGGGATATGTATTCAAGCGAATATTATCCAGCCATTTAAAAAAAGAAGAAAATCCTGCCATTTGCAGAAACATGAGTAAATTTTAAGGGCATTATACTAACTGAAATAAGTCAGAAAGACAAGCACTGTATGATCTCACTTTTATATGGAATCTTAAAAAAAAATCAAATTCATAGAAACAGATTCTAAGTTGATGGTTTGCCAGGTGGGGAAGATGAGGAGTTGTTGGTCAAATGGCACACACTTCCAGTTATAAGACGAATACGTTCTGGGATCTAATATACAGCATGGTGACCATAGTTAACGATACTGTATTATATACTTGAAAGTTGCTAACAGAGTAGATCTTAAATGTTCTCACCACCACAACATCAGAAAAGGGAGGCAAAGCATGTGTTAGCCTCAGGGTGATGATCATTTCACAATACATGTAGGTATCAAATCATCACACCGTACACCTTAAATTTATACAACATTGTATGTCAATTTTTTCTCAAAGTGGGGGGAAGAAAGAATCAACCATTAGAGTGACATCAGAAAAATGGTAGAGTAATAAACCAAGAAAAAGATGAAATTGAATTATTACAGAGGCTCAATTAGTCCAAAAACAGGGAGGTAGAAAAATAAAGAACATATGAGATAAATCGAAAGAAACAGTAAGGCAGTTGACATCCACTAAATCATATCAATAATTACCTTAAAACTCTATGGTTTAAATTCCCCAGGTTAAAGGCAGAAATTTTTAAGATTGGCTAAGAAAACAAAACTAAACTATATGCTGCCTACAATTAAATACACTTTATTTGTTTACAATTAGATACACTTTAAACATAAAGACTCAAATATTTATTTTGAAGCACGGCGTATCTTTGTCCATTGCAACACTAGTCAAAGAAAAGCTGGAATTACTACCTTAGTCCAACAAAGTAGCCTTCCGAGAAAAGAGTATTTTTAAAAATAAAGAAGGTCATTTTCATATAATAAAGTGACTAATTTATTGAAATGAAAGCAGAAGGAAGCAGATACAGTTTAAGGAAAATGGCCCGGAATCTTGGCGTTGGAAGCATGTGGAATTAACGTAGAGATTTGTGGACCCCTAGCCTACCAGAGTTCACGGAAAGCATAATTTTACTTTCCATTGATTCTCTCCAATGGCCAAAGCATCATGCATAACCAAAAACTAGATGTACCGAATTTTGCAGTTAGTCAGAATAGGAAGCCTATAAAACTTGTTTAGGATTTTAACATGTAGGAAAAGTTGACCATTACTTAAAGAGAAAACCCACTGAGCTCTCACCTCAGCATAACCTTTAGTATGAAGCATCGCATGTGTGTTTGCCCACAAGATCTTTAATCCAGAGTTAAAGGAGACCTGCCCCTTGATTTATTCTCCAATCCTTGACAATATTTGGTATATGGACACAGGCCACTTTTAGTAAGAAAGTACTAGTGTAATTATGACTAGTTGATTTTGTAATGATTTTACTTTAACTTACAATGTAACCACTATCTGGTGTCAAGATCAATTCGATTTTTAACATAGTTTATGATACCACCAATATCAGCAATAAAATGTAGCAGGAGATTTAGTTAAAGACATCTACAAGATCTTCTTCCATTGGAACTTGATGCCTACAAATAATCTCCAAAATTAGTCCTCTCTATAATCTTCCAAAAATCTTTAAAAGCAAAAGCATGAGAATAATGGGGGGGAATGGTCAGAACCAACTGTTGTAAGAACCTTAGAAATTAACCAAAGGCTTGCAACAATCTAGGAATAATTTATTCAAGAAAAATGACTCAATGTTGGTAAGAACAGTCACATTTGTGGTTTTAAAATTTGCTCTGTTCCCATTCTCCTCAGATCAGCTATAGTTTTGAAAACCTGTAATCATAATAATCTGTAATCGCAGGAAAAATCAGCACCCTAGAATACACTGGAAAGGATAGAGTGGAGTCATTCACAGGGAATTATCATGATTTTATCCGCCTGGTGGTTCCCTAGAAGAAGCCTCTGATAATACTGTCTTTATTTTACCTTGCTTGGAACCCTTCCAGTGCTAAGAAGTCTTTTCCCCAGGGGCCTTTGCAGCAAACAATTAGAGGCAATTAGGTAATATTGCAGCGGCCTAAAGCAATGGGTAAGAATTGGGCCAAACAATATACTAAGCAAAAAACTTAAATGAAAAAGCTGGCAAATAAAATGTCCATAGGGGCTCTAAAAAGCTGTACAACTTTTAGTATGAAGCTTGGGGATCTTCCTGGGATTCTTCTAGATTAATGGAAATCTGGAAGGCTCTTCCCACGTATAGAGCGGTTCTGCCTCACAGGGCTCTGCACATTCTCAGGAAAGACCTAGGGAGGCCCTAAACCCTCCCCTCTGGCTCACTTTGAGGTTCTGCACAAGGAGAAACTGAAGGCTAAAACAGAGTGGTCAGCTTCCTGACTGCGTCTTGAAGGCATGCCCCCGAAACACGCCCAGAGCCACTTAACAGAGCGGGAGGCTCCTTGCTTCCCGACATCAAAGGAAATCTCCATCAGAGCATTAACTGACCACTAAGCTAACCAAGTGAATCCTTCAGTGGGGACTCATGAAGAAGAATAAGGACTTTTCAAAGTCAGTTCTGAATATTCACTAAACAAACAAACAAGTAACAACAAATGCCGCAAAAACAAAAAGCCCTGAGGAGTGAAAAAGAATCTGAATTCCAGAGTTGCCACATGAGAGTGTGTTAAATGTTCAATTTCCAACAGACACACAAAAAACAAGAAAACCTGACCAACATCCAGACAAAAAACAAACAAACAAAAAAACAGCCAATGGAAACTATCCCTGAGAAAGCCCAGATACTGGACTTAGTAAACAAAGATTTTAAATCTGTCGTTCAAGTATATTCAAAGAACTAAAAGCGACCATATAAAAAGACTTACAGGAAAGTATAAGAATGATATATCATGAAATAGAGAATATCAACAAAGAGATATAAATGATTTAAAAAAAAATAAAACCCAATATCAGTTCTGGGACTGAGAAGTACAATAACTGAAGTGAAGGAGCCCAGCAGCAGAACTGAGCAGGCGGAAGAAGGAATCGACAACTTCGAATACAGGTCAGTCGAGATTGCCCAGTTAGAGGCTTCTTCTAGGGAACCACCAGGCGAATTTCTTCCTAGAGAAAGAAAAGAATAAAGAAAAGTGAATAGAGCCTCAGGGTCTTACAGGGCGTCATCTGCTCTACCAACGTAGGCAAAATGGCAGTCCGAGGAGAGGGGAGAGAGAAAGAAGCATCAAAAATATCTGAATAAATAATGGCCGAAAATTTACCAAATTTGATGAAAAGCATTGATCTAGATATCCCAGAAGCTCAGGAAACTCCAAATAGAATGCACTTGCAGATGAGGTAAAAATACTCTAAAATTGGTTGTGGTAAGGGTCGACTACTCTGATACACCAAAGGCCACTGAATTATACTCCTTAAACAGAGAACGTTGGGCATGTAAATTGTGCGGGTGTGAAATTACAGCTCGGAAGCAGGAGAGAATGAGGTGCTGGTGCTGCTACAACAGGGATGGAACTGGAAAACATGATGCCAAGCGAAAGAAGCCAGTCACAAAAAAATCACCTAGTGTATGAGTGCGTTCACGTGAAACGGTCACACTAGGTCCACAGAGACAGACTACAAATCTGTATTAGGGGGCAGGCAGAAGGCAAGTGGGGGGAGGGGTGACTGTTAATGGGTATGGGATTTCTTTTAGGGGAGATCAAAATTTTCTGCAATAACATAGTAGTGATATGTATAAAATCTCATGAATATACTAAAAATCACCGAACTGTAGGCTTGTAAAGGGTGTCTTTTGGTTTACAAATTATATCTTGATTCTTAAAAAAGCAATCCCCTCTTCCCAAAATATGTTCAATGCTAGAAGGAGATAAAATTACTGTTACGCTGGTACATGATTATGGGCATTCTTGCACTGGCAATTTGGCGAAGTGAAATGTTCGAAACAGCACCTCCTTAAAACAGTATTCACTGGGAGGCAGTTCTTCCTTGAGAAAATGGTTTTTTCCCCCTGGTCTATAGATACCAAGGTTTGAGGGAAAAGAAAAGCACATACTATGTAATGTAAAAGGCATGACTTCGTGTCAGGGCAGATTGTATAGGTTAGTTCTGGGTTTATCTCCGGGGATGCCTGGGATTTGGGCACCGACGGCAGAGACGAGGGCAGTGAACTAAGGATCCATGATGTGCTGTTTAAAGTCCGGAGCCGGGTGGCGCGGGGCAGGGCCAGGTTGTTCACTGATGGCTTACACCCGGTGTAACCAGTCGGACGGCCTGACTTGGCTACGTGACCGAGAGAGACATAAAAGACTCTGATGGAAGTGCCTCTCCCAGAACAGAGATCTGTCACCACACAGCTCTCGCCAGTTCAATCTGGAGACAAAGTGCATCCTTGTACAAATGACGGGGCACTGGGGAGCGACGTGGGGTCGTTCCCGGGCTCCTAGTCCTCGCTCGCACTCTTTCTCCTTCCGTCCTAGCTATAACCTTTGCCCTCACTGGTCCTGCGCTGAGAGGCCTGCTGAGTCCTCTGGTTCCAATCCAATGCCCTCTGTGCCCGTGATGCATTCCGGGCTGCAGACTATTCTTTTTGTCAAAGGGGAAGGAGGAGCAGCCTCAGATGTTTTATTTCAGTGAGGTTCTCAAAATCCCATCAGCAAGTGTGCGCAGAGGCCCGCCCCCAGGGCAGAGCCAGCGTGCCCAGCAGGGGTGCCGAAGAAGAAATGCGCGAGGGGCTGTTGCCCCAGCGCCTGGAAACTCAAGCCGGTTGCCCAGTTCAAGCCACCGCGATGGGCGCATTTTCCACACACAAGGGTGCAGAAGTCGTATTGCCGAAGGAGAGGCTTATGCGGCTCAAGAATTTTCTCGGTGAGTCCGGAAGGAAGGGCCAGGCCACCAGGCTCCAAATCTGAAGGTCTCCTTTTCAGTACGCAGCCCACATCATCTGTCACCTAGACCACAGGTCTAAGTCGGAGACTCTCGCAACCTTCCGAGACATTTCCGCAAAGTTAAGAAAGACATCCTCCCATCACATCTGGGTAGAGAAAGGTTTGAGGTTGAAATTTCCCGGAACGGTTTCCCAGCACATCCAGTTTAGGAAGACAAGATCGCCCCAGATTCCCGCCTCCACGACCCGACCCACAATCGGGTCCTCTCCACCAACGGAGCTCTCCTCATACATACTCCTCAGTCCCTGGCACAGGCGCTCGTGTTTCTCCAAGTTCCACCAGTGACTAAGGGTCAGGGCACACGCATCCAAAGCCGCAGTGCTTCGGAGTAAGCCCACACCCTTCCCTCTGCTCTGCTTTTCCCGCACTCATCCAGGAAAGGCTCCGCTCCCCGAATCCAATGCCAGAACCGCCCTTCCGGCTGCTGCAGAACCGCTCACTGATTGAGTCCCGACTGCCTGAATGGCGTCCTTTCCACCCAAATGTCGCCAGTGGATGGCCAGGCTTGCCACCCCCGTAGCGGATTCCAACAACACGCTGGTTCTCCGGACACTGGCTGGTCCTGTCACTTACTCTCACGGCCACGTCCGAGACCTCAGCTCCTGGCACGTGTGACTCAGGAGTGACACAGGCCCTGGCCCCGCAGCCCGTGGTGCCCCCGCTGGGCGCTGGGGTGGGCCTCCGTGGCTACCAGAGCCTAGCGCAGGGACCCCTCCTAGGGAATCCTCGGAGCCCGGGAAAAACCCGTGGCAGCACCAACTCACTCACCTTCTTTAAAATGCCGTTGTCCCTTTCTCTGAAGGCTGACAGCACGGGGGAGGAAACGGATTCTCCTAACTTCTGTTTTTCGTTAGTGTTTGGATGAGAGGGAATCCAGGTGACTCTTCTTTCAGGATCACCTCTGTCCCGGGAGGAGCAAAGGCTAAGGAACAAGTAGCCATACCCTCCCAGGAAGAGGCTCTGGTGTCAGTCCTGGTCCCCAGGAGGGTGACTGCACCTACTGGGGCGAATGGAAAAGCAGCGAAAGAGTTTAACACACACACACTCAACACACATGCACGCGCGCGCGCAATACGCATGCACACACACAACACACGTGCGTATGCACACGCCCACACACAACACACAGCACACGTGCACACATACGAAGAACACATACACCACACACACGTGCACACTAAACAGAGCTGACTTAATTCTTGCTCACGCTTTTGTTTAGGACTCACGTAAATCATCTTTCCGCCCAAACTTCTTCCATCGTTCCCTCCGGGGCGGCTGTGTCACGCCGGCGCACCTGCAGCTGAGCCCCTGAGGACCGTGTGCAGCCCAAGCCACAGTGTCATCTGGCTGCTCCTCTGCTCAGAGCACCCGGGACACCCGGGGGGCGAGGGGGGGAGATGGGGGGAGCAGCGCCACCCTGCGGGACTCACGTGCCCGCCGAGACAAGACCGTGGTTCGAGGGCACGCCGGCCGCGGTACAAGGAAATACGTATCCGTTTCAAACCGCAGGTTTAATTCACATGCTGTGTCCAGACGGGAGAACACTGGATAAAGTAGTTAATTTTTTGATTATCAGCTGCTTTCACACTTTTGATTTATGATAATGTCTGTTTACTTCTTGAATATCTGGCAGGTTTTAGGAGACTTATTCTGAGATGTGTATGGAGTTTTATGTAACAAAACTTACATCCAAGTGTGAAATTACAGTATCGTTAAAGATAAATGAAATACGTTTTCAAATATGTTTGTCAGAAATTTGTGTAACTTACAAAAAAATCAAAGTTCTCATTACACCATTTCTTATGGTTTCAGAAGACTAGCTTGGCTGAAATCCAAACTGCTTCAGGCAGTAGTGGAAAATGAAATGCCTCAAGTTCTGCTCCCAGCTGTTTAATGCATTAAATTCTGGACTGCCACGTACCAAGCATTTGACTTCTTAATTTTTGCTTTTACAGAAAACAAAAAGAATGAACGTATTAAATGAATAATACTGGGAACCACGAAATGAAAATAGCCTTTTATATGCTTCAATGTTACCGATTTTTCTCATTTCTGGTTCTCAAAGCTTTTTTCTGAGTTGAAACCGCAGGTCCTGTGAAAATCTTAAGTCATTCTTTAGACAGTAAGCAACCGTTTCGAGCCTGATGGCAAACCTGGTTTGGGCAGATCCCAGTGTTCTAGAGAGTTTTGTCTTTGTTTTCTCTTTCTACCTCTATATCTCCAATTACTTCAGTATATGGCTCTCTAGGCTCATTCTTTATGACAGCACAGTAGAACGAAGGGGACAAGAAGTAGACGGGGCCAGGGCCAGACATATGTCAGCCTCCACGGTACACACCCTCCCCCCCCCCCACTGTTTAGCACATAGGGAGTTCGCCCACACATAGGGAGTATAGCTGTGGGTGCATGTCGGAGTCGATTGTCACACATGGTTGTTCTAAGGACTAAACCAGATCCGTGACTAAATACTAAATATTGGCTGTGATTGAAGATTCCTAATTAGTGTGTGGATTTGTTACGTAAAATCGGGGAAGCGGTTTCCTTCTGACCTTTCATCAGCTCTGGGCAGGTATTATCGAATTACCCTTTCAGCAAGCTTATGCCGGTTTGCATTGTGACAGAGTGAGGTTGGCCCATTTCCCGGCTTCCGCACAAACACCGAGCAGTGTCACCTCAGAGAAAGACTGACTCGGCAGGTCCGGTATTAGGTCTTAAATCTCATGATGATTCCTGACATAATTTCGTGTTTATTGACCATTTCTATTTTCTGAATTGCTTTTTATGGCATTTGTCTATTCTTCTGTTTTAGGATGCATCTTGTGCGGGGATAGGATTTGTTAAAGTGGTCTCTCGTCAGGGCGCCTGGCGGGCTCAGTCGGTTCAGCGTCCAGCTTCGGCTCAGGTCACGATCTCACAGCTCTCTGTGCTGCCAATGCAGAGCCTGCTTCGGATCCTCTCTCTCCCTCTCTTTCTGCCCCTCCCCTGCTCGTGCTCATTCCCTCTCACAAAAATAAAGAAACATTTAAAAACAATTTTTTTAAGTAGTCATTTGGCAAAATACTTTTTCTAGTTTTTCCCTTGCCTCTAATTTTGCTTGCGGTGTTTGGGATACATGGAAGTCTTGAATATTCAAGTAATCAAGTAAAATCTTCCTGCCTTTGAAAAGAAACGATTTACTGGTATGTTTGCTTAATACCTAAAGATTTTTGGTTTTTTATGTACATATTTAATCAATCTGGAATTCATTTTTATACAATAAGATGTTCCTTTTAATTTTCAAATTGTTAGCCATTTCTCTCCATTAGCATTTTATCAATCTGTCTTTCCCCCACTGACAGGAAACTCTTCTTTTCCCATGCCCTTCATTATATGTATTTTTAATAATCGTAGAATTCCTCTTTTTACTGACCTTTCTGGTTTCCTCGTTGTACCTGTTTTAATTCCGTCACTTTATCAAGGGGGCAGAATTCAAAGACAGTCCCCCAAATTCCCAGCCTTTCCAACCTGTACCTTCTCCCAAGTATTCACTTAAACACTCATTATGGACTGCTTGGAGAAGATTAAGGTCCCAGATCAGTTAACCTTAAGATAGGGAGATTATTCCGGTCGGCCCGACCCAGTCACCTGAGCTCTTTAAAAGCAGAGAGCTTTCTCTGGCTGTACTGGTTGGCCGCACACGAGGGAGTTGGAGAGATGTGCTCTGGTTGGCCCGGAAGAAAACAGGTACCCATCCTGCAAGCTATCCTGTGGCCACACGGCGAGGAACAGCAAGCAGGCAGCCTCTTGGGGGCTGACAGTGGTCCCAGCTCACAGCTAGATGGACCAGGGGACTTCAGTCTTACAACCTAAGGAAACGAATTCTGCCAACAACCAAAGAACTTGGAGAAGGTCCCTGATGAGCCCTCGGCCTGAATGATGTCTTGATTTCTGCTCATAAGACCCTGAGTAGAAATCAAACCACCTCTTGCCAGACACCTGACCTACAGAACTGAATTTGTCACATGGTAATAAAATAATTAATATATTTATTTTTTAAGTTTATTTTATTTACTTTAACAAAGCGAAAGAGAGAATGGGGAGGGGCAGAGAGAGAGAGAGCGCGCGCGAGGCAGAATCCCAAGCAGGCTCTGTGCTGTCAGCACAGAGCCAGATTCGGGGCTTGAACTCACAACCATGAGATCCTGACCTGAGCCAAAACAAGAATCGGACCCTAACTGATGAGCCACCCAGGCATCCCAATAACTACTATATTTATAATGCCCTTTCACAATCAATACATCAAGGCCCCATCAAATTCTTTGTCAAACATAGCTGTTCTCATTCATCCCGTTCCCAGAAGCACTTCAGATTTTCTTCAAAAAACAACAACAACAACCACAAAACTATTGACCTCTCCTGGTGTCCTTATGTTAAATGTATGGATAACTCGGGAGACAGATGTGAGTGGCCCAGGGGCCAATCGCTTCCCTCCTTGGGTGGCCTACCAGGGAGCAGGCCTCTGAGCTTCAGATCCCTCCCTTTCCCAAAGGTCACTTTCTCAACCGTGGAGCCCTCCCAGAGCCCCGCGCCCTGAGATCCAGGCTGTCCGCCTGCCGGGCCGCTCTCCAGTAAACCCATCTCCACCAGGAGGCAGCAGGTGTCAGTGACCCCATGACCTACAAGCTCCACACACACTGGTCCAGAAAGTCCAGGCTACACTTGGTTCTCACGCCCACTGCCCTATCCATCCATACCCTTTGCCTCGAGTCTTCTAGTCACAGACCAGGACTGTCTTACTATTTAGAGGCCTTTATGTTCCTCAGTGATGATTTGTAATTATTTTTAAACAGATTATAACTTGCTTTTAGACTGCTTCTAAGTATTGTAGTTCTTAAAGTCATTAGGACTGCTAAGCTTTTTCTATTTATAACTAATATATGCTGAGATAGAGAAAGTGTGGGGGGGGGTCTATATATTTTTCTTTTGATTTTTAACCAGACACTGTTTGGGTGTTTACTAATAAGTAAGGTGTAAGTTGACAAAAAAAATAATAAAGTATTTTTATTTTTATTCATTTATATATATTTTTTGAGTATTTGTATTTTTACATGGGACCATATATCTAGGGCGGTTGTCAGACCCTGGAAAAATGAATCTATAACGATGCCATCTAGACCCTATGCACGTGACTACAAACTTTGATGCCCACTGCTTACATTTGTGCACGTGCTCTGGGATGGTAGTTAGCGGAAAAAAGGGACATTGTCTTCTTTTTTTCCTTAAGTTTATTTATTTTGAGAGAGAGAGAGAGAGCACGAGTGGGGAAAGGGCAGAGAGAGGGAGACACAGAATCCAAAGCAGATTCTGTAAGCACAAGCCCAATGTGGACTCCTACCCACAAACCATGAGATCATGACCTCAGTGGAACCCGTGAGTCGGATGCTCCACCGACCGAGCCACCTAGGTGCCCCAGGAACCGTTGTCTTGATCGCTTAACTGCTCTCATGGATCAGGTTGCTTCATTTCTGGGAGCCTTAAACTCAGGATTATTAACCAAAGTATACCTTCTCCTTTGCAATGGGAAGTGAGGGCTCTTGATACAGCTTCTCACAAACCACCCTGGGGGCCATTGTCCCTCAGCTATTCCAAGTCAAATGTATCTTCCTATTCTCCAGTCCAAACAAATTAAGATTTTTTGCTGCCCTCCGGATCTGTCTTTCCCTTAGCATCTCAACGTTTATTTCCATTCTGCTTTTACCCACACTGTTCCCACTATCTCCATAGCCTTCATGGTGGGGAAAAATGAGCGGCCCTTAGACTTAGTCGGGCAATGACGGAGGCGGCCCCTCCATTGGCAAGAGCTCCAAGGTCCAGAATCCACACTAAAGACATGGCTTCCTAGGTAGAAAAATTAGTTCCTGAATTTGTAGATAAATTTGTTTCTGATGCTCAAATCACTGCAGGTATAAGAAACAGTGGAGCCACAGTTCCGGGCTCCTCCACAGGGTAGGCATCTCACTCCACTGCCAGGACACAGACTCAGCAGTGCCTCCATGAAATGCCTGGGAAGCCATGGGGAACAATGTCCACCCATCTATGACCTTATCCCGTGGATAACTGGGCATGATTTATTCACAGCTTGGAGAGGGGATCAAAGCGAAAGTGATCTTGAATGGTGATCGTGGCCTTTTTGCCCGTCCCTGAACTCAGCTCGGATTCTCTGTTCTGATCAAACTTAGCCCCATTCTGGGCGATATCTTACCTCGATATTCGATCCTCACATGTATTTTTACTCAAGTCCTCTTCCCAGCTCACTGTGCCACCCTAACTCTGGACAAAGTACTTTCTCTTTCCATACTAATTCTTAATTGTTTTTTTATCAATAACGGACACTTGGCCCAGATGTTCCGTGCTGTGTTTTCCGTGGAATAGTTAAGACTCTAACTCTTCCCAGCTTGGGGGAAAAAGTGGAGGGGACAAGTTTGTTCCAAGAGCTACCTCTTGAAGACTGAGCCGTGGCTCTTTCTCTGCTGTCCTTCACTTAATCAAGGTCCTAGCATTCCCAATGGCTTAAGAAACTTAAGCTATAAATGTGTTTTAGAACATAACTGATCAGTACATGAATGCACAGTAAATTTATTACAAACAAGAATAGAATTATTAACTATGATAAAATATGGGGGGGAAGGACATTATTTGTGCAGCAAATTCTTATTACCTGTAAAATACTGTGTAACCATCTGGAAATAGTAAATTTTTTAAACTATGTGTATATTAATCTGCATAAAGTTATTCCTTGGCATTGTCTTCAATAGAAATTATCTGTAGATTACTTAGCTATTTTGAATGAACAAGGAAACAAGAATAATGCTCTCTTCAGTTTTCCTAACAATCTACTATAGTACATATGTTTTAAAGAAAAGGACAATTCCTGGGCATGGGAGCTCAGTCGGTTGATCGTCCGACTTTAGCTCAGGTCATGATCTCCCAGTTCATGAGTTCAAGTTCCCCATCGGGCTCAGTACTGAGAGCTCAGAGCCTGAAGCCTGCTTTGGATTCTGTGTCTCCCTCTCTCTGCCCCTCCCCCACTCGTGCTCTGTCTGTCTCTCTCTATCTTTCTCTCTCTCAAAAATAAATAAATATTTAAAAAAAGAAGAAGAAGAAGAAAAGGACAATTCTTGGCAAGGACAACAGACTCCAAGAAGACAAGGTGCAGTTCACTGAAAACAAACTTTATTACATATTATTAGTGTAGTTAGTAGTAAGAGCATACATCGAGCCATGTTTTCTTCTACAAAACTCTATAAAATTAAAGATTTCAAATTAAACTCTTAACACCTAGATGCCATCTGTAGTTAAGTTTTGGCTAAAATGTTTGAAACTCTCAGTAGGAAGAGAAACCATAGAAAATCTTTTATATATTATCAAAAAAAAACTGTGGAACACACATTACAGTTTCAAAGGAAATTACTTAAAATACGGATTGTACGTTCTTCTGATTTTCATTGAAACAGATTTAATCCTGACAGGGGAGTTGTTTTTGGTCCACGTGCCCCACTGGATTCCAGTTGAGACCGGTTTTCCAGGGAAGCGATGAACGCCGTTTAGATTTGCCAGACCACACTGGCTGAACCACCAGCCAGTGTTGTTGCTGAGGCGACTGCAGCTTTTCACAGACTGGCCACCGACCAGGCACACAGGGTGACATCCGTCATTATCGACATCCGATGTGCTGAAAGGCATTGCATTTTGGTTATCTTCTTTCCTGAAGCCACGGAATCCATCACCTGGGTGAAACAGGTTTTGTAAATGACCAAATTTAAAGGCACTTTTTGTCATTTTAATTGATCTTTACCAACTATCATTACAAAGCATGGCATCTAGAATTAAGGTTTAAATTACTTTCTATCATATCATATTAAAATCTCTCCTCCAGTTGAGATGAGCACTGGGTGTTATATGGAAGTGATGAATCACGAAATTCTCCTCCTGAAACCATTATGACACTATATGTTAATTAGCTTGGGCTTAAATAAAATTTTAAAAAATTGAAAAAGAAAAATAAACAAAATCTCTCCTCCGGATAATCTGGTAACCAATTCCTCAACATGATAGGCATCTTTAAGTGGATATTTGATACGAAATCACAATCCACAGTGGAAGTTTGGCTCTGTAAATGGAATCACTCAATTTAGGCCAAAAATGATGCTGTACAAACTTGTCATTCTTTGGGGAAGGGTAATATGGTAGCTGGTAATTCAGGAAAAAGAATAATTTCTACTACTAATAATAGTACAGAATAAGTTTTCATGCCACCTCCATTCTCCATGACATCTGGAGAGTAGCTCAAGCAGTACCATTCCTAAAAGGCTCACCCTGGATACGGTGTGTGTGGTATCCCTGATATTCGCTGAAACCTAAAAGAGTAAGTATCTTGGTCAAGACAGCCCGTGTAAGTAAGTAGCATGGGCAGACGCCATGTTTTGTTTGAATCGAACTATATAAACAGAAGATTCTAATTAGTCCCATGACACCTAGATTTCACCTGCAGGTAAACTGTGCCAATCCGCTGGAAACACAAACTTAAAGTAGAACTACGAAAAATCTTTGAAGAATCCAAAGCCCACGTTGGTTTCATCGTGTTGCAAATGTTTGGTGTCTCTTGAGACAGGTCTTTGAGGAACCTGGAGAACTTCATACGTGGCAGTGGCCCATCCCTGTCTCAGCTGTGCTGAATATTAAAGCCTCTTACTCTGCACTTCACCGGAAACAAAATACACACATTGCAGGTATTTGCAGAGAGAATGTGGTTTTCAACACGCACACAGTGCGATGCCTCTCGGCAGTTCAGCTGAGACAGCATCTAAGGAGCGTCGCTAAGTTGTACGATCCCTCCATGGATACTTTCCCTGCATGCGGTCCCCCCCCCATCAGAAGGGAAATGCTATGGGGGCTCCCCACTGGATCATAGTTATAGATGATTTTTTAAATATAAAGCATAGCTCTATTTTTAAGAAATAGCCCTTTAAAAACCAGTACTATGTTTTCTGTGAAAGTGTCATTACAGAACATGTCTCTGAGAACCCAAATAAATCTTTCCCAGTTTTAGAATCAGGAATATTTGTCCTTCTCCTGGGAGAACTGTGTGGCTCAAATGTTCACATTTCATATTTATGTTTTTGCCTTGAGCTAAAAATCAAATCTGTGTCTCACCTCTACCATGCACCTGATCATACTTAACCCCTAGTTTTATCTATGTTTCTATCTCCATGTTCCATCGGAAACCTTTTGATTTGGATGGTATTATGTGATCAACTGTTGAAAGTTACTTTATGACCTCGTTGGGAAAATGCAGAGTAGGGTGTGGCAAAATTTGAGGGTTCTCTGATGAAACACTTGTGTAATGACACACTGAGTCCTCTAACTAGATTCTAGTCCAATAGAGAAACCCCATGCACACTTTTCCTAGCACAATATCTTCCGTAGTTAGATAGTTCTTTATACTTTTATGGATGTAGCATTAAAAGTTGCATATTGTAACTCTTGAAAATCTTCTTTATCAATCAAGATTTGAATTTCAGACTTTTTACCTAACATCCCAAGGCAGACAACCATACCAGACAACTCTTCACTCTCAGGAATTTTCCTCCCGCTGTGCCTTGACTCAGCTGCTTTCTTTGCCAGCGTTCATTTGCCAAAAGCCTATCCCTTCCTCTAAGCACAAGTTAGTGGTTCTCAACTTATAAGGATGCCAATATGTCCGTCTTTGAATACAAATATCTGGGCCCAAACTTACTGAATTGGATTCTGCAGTAGTTTGTACTTTTGAAAACCTTCTCACGTCGGATCTAACGTTAACTCCTTGTTGGAAACCACCCTTCCATGCACACTTCCCAGACGCGATCAATGGGCATCATTCTCTCCCTCTCCTAAACGCCCAAAGCTCTATCAGGATTCGCATTTCTGGTTTTCTTTATCTCCCGCTATACTGTAATCAGTTAAAGAACTGGGAACACATCTCACTCCCTTTTGGATTTCTAACACTAAATATACACATAATTAACAAGTAGCATGATGAGCAACAGGAGAGTTGGATTTGGTATTAATTCAAATTTAAAATCTCAGTATCAAATAATAGATTTAACATGAAGTATTTTGAAGTTCTTAAAGATTAAATTTATTTGGAAATGAGTAGATGCACCAGGTGTAGTGAAAAAAAGCCCGCCGAACTAGTGGCCCTATCGACCCCGCTTCTTGCCCTGGCTCACGTGTGATGAGCTGGAGCAAGTCCCTTAATATTTCAGGTCCCTTTCACCTGTACACGGAAGGAGATCAGCTCTAACATTCTGGGAGTCTTAAACGTCAGCCTCTCAGAACATTCAAATGTCAATAATTCCTTCCCAGCCTGCCCCATAGACTCTCCTAAAGAATCAACTGTGATGACACATGGAAAATAGTTTTAAAGAATAAAAGGTCGTCAAAATCATGAGGAGGTTCAATGATCATAGCAGGGTTTCAAAAGTCAGTTTTCTCATCCTGAATCTACTCTGTTATCAGTTATGTGTCAAAGACCCAGAGAAATGCGTTACTTTTATCTTCACCTAATATCGCGCCAGCTATATTTAAATATCCTGCATCATTTGGGGAAGAAAAAACTTACCAGCATTTCCTGAATACCGTCCTAAGTGCATCTTAAAAAATCTTGTTTCATCTTCTAGCCAAAAGTTATCATATGATGCATAAGCAAAAGTGTCATCTTCCGATTCCAATGCAACATGCAGCATAAAACTGGTGTTTTTCTGATTTAGTATATAAAAAATCTTTTTTAGTCCTAGCCAAAATTCACCTGTTTAAAAAAATGTTTTAAGATATTTTAATACGACTTACAATAACTCCTTTTTACCGAGTGTTTGGTATTGTTTAGTTTTTAACACCGAAGTGGCACACGTAAATTATTTCAGAGACTAGATAGTCCTAGCTCAATTCAATTTATCAGTATTTGTCTAATTTACAAAAAATATATATGTATATATATATATATGCACACACACAAATACATTATAAAAATAAAATCTTCCTACTTCTACTTCACTAGACTGGGAATAACTAGACTGTTTCATTTTTCTCTCACTACATTAAATTTAAAAATTCATATAACAACTTAGCCAAAAATTCAAGATTTACCTTAAGGCCTGTCAACAAAAAGCCGCTGAAATATTATGGTAGGTAACAAAATGATGTGGCCTCAAAAATGCTAAGAGTTTTAACCTGCAGAGTGGCAGCTTCTAAAGAAACATTTCCTGAAAAATGTTCAGTTGACCTTATTTTTTCCGTCTTTTAGAATGGTGCTCTGCGAATATTTCTTCATGACAATGCAGTCTGTCCGTTACCCATGGATGAAAACGTAATGTAATGTAACGTAATGAATGAAAATGAAATGGTGTTTGTAGATCCAGGGTGAATTTGTAAATGTAGAGTTCCAACTGCATTCTTCTTGCTGTTCTGGCTAATGGCTTTTGACCCCAGTCCCCCACCCCCACCCCCCGGCCAGCCTGGCCTAGCCTCTACTCCAGAATAGATTCCTCTAGCTGAACCATGAAATTCCTGAAGGAAGGAAGGGTCTAGTCCAAACAAACTTGAGAGAGTCGGGGTCAGTGTGACAGCATTCACATTGTTAAAACTCTAGCTAAGATACCACATCCCTCTCCAGGGCTTATGGGGGGGCACTAACTAAACGCCCGCTTGGAACTTAAAAATCCCCTAAGGAAGCACAGGCAGAAAGCAGGTATAGAAAGGAAGCTGGCTCTGTTTGGTGTCCTCAGCTCAAGACACTCCAACGTAAGTGTCCTTGCCATCCTGCCCCCCCTCCACCCAGCCCCTAATTCGGCTTAACAGTGTATTTTCCTTAATCCCAAGTTTATTTTTTAAAATATACCAAGGATGAGGCAGTCTGTTCACATGAACTATACCTGCCTGAAGACCTTTTTCTCAAAACTCAGTTAATTTCCCCGTGGAAATAAGCATAAAGTGAGGAAGATGACAGTTCGGAGCCTGTAGATGTATGACTACTTGAACCAGGAGATAGCACTTACTAGAAATTAGGGGTCGTGCTGAGAAAATACAATATATTAGGTGCACTCCATAACATGGCACCTCTTCAGCCTTATTCATAATACATAATACATAATTACATTTCACGTCCTTTCTGCAATCACTAGCTTGCAGTGGGGTTTTTAGCAACGCAACACCACCACTCACTAAATCCTTGGATGACGTTATTATGGGATGTTAAAGCTTTTAAATTAAAACAACGGTAACTTAAAATAACACCATAAAAGTGATCAAAATCATCTGCAAAGATTCCCACGAAGGTAAAATTCTGCAGAGTGCAGAAATACTAGCATTTCTATTTGCCGGCAAAAGTAATGCCGCCATGCAGCAATCATGCGAACCCATTTTACAATTCTCTTGGGGTTTACAGTTTTCAAATTGCGACACAGTGATTCTTACTGATATTTTTAGGGACTACACCTCCCACGTCATATAATTTGAATCTGTACCACAATATACCTTGATTCTCCGTTAGTGGAGACACAGCACACCCGTCAAGAATTTCAAGGTTCATGACGACCCTGCCTGTGTTTCTTTCTACCAAGAGTTGTCGAGATTCCGCTGGGTGCACAGTAAATACCTAACAGACACCCACTTTAGAATTTTCGCCTGACCCATTTCAGCAGGTATCTAAAGATAACGATTTCCAGATCCCACCCAAAGACCCACTGGTTCTAAAACGACATGAAGAGAAAGTAACTTAAGGCCTCTTTCAATATTCACAAGGATTTGCGATTTTTCCTAATGATTTTGACCAAGAGAGAAACTGTGTATCGGTGTCATGGCAAAAAGAAAAAAGGAAAAAAGAGGAGAAATAAAATATGACCTAAAAGGTCGCCAAATCCGTCCAGATAATCACACCACAGCCTCTGGAAATCGGTGATCCCGTCAACCCTCTTCTGTATCACAGTCCATCCACCTCCTCTGTAATCCATGTCACACATCACCTAAAACAGGCCCGGGAAAAACAAAAATCACATAATGTCATTTACACTCATTGACGTAAAACTTGTGCTTCCCCCTTAAGCCTAGAGAAAGAGAAGAACGTTCCACTGAAAGTTTCAATGTGATTGTATGCTATTAATATATTCAGACGCTTTAAAATCTCTAGCAAGAACACTGTTCGTTATAAGGCAAACTTGAGGTTAACCTAATTCCAGACCCTGTATCAGTCATTTTGCTACAGAACGAGTGTTGGTAGCATTTGAGATCACCCTCGTATTCCTCCCAGATAGTTTCCAGTTGAGTGGTGGCCCTATAGCAGAATGAGGAATCTGCAAATTACCTTTCCCTTTGAATTAAAACACTGATATTTTGAAGTGTTAACTACATATGCCTGTGTGCCTGCCTTTGATTGCTCTTTTCCCCAGAGGCGTGAAAGGCCTGGGGAAAGATCGCAGAAAGGTATGATCTGTGCCTCACTGCAGCAGGTGTGGGCGCATCTGTCAGTGCTCGGGAAGATGCCCCTGAGAGGACAACAGTAAGGACCCAGAGAAGTGACACACGGAGAAATAAGGACCCAGAGAAGTGACATTGGGAGAAAATCTGAAGCAGTCATCCCCATCAGAAACTTCCTGCACACAGAGAAAGGCAGTGTGGAGGAAGTTAGGGAATCAACACCTCCTCATGATTACAAAAGGTTATAACGCTTCTTCACAAAATCAAGTCTTCCCTCACCACATGAGTTCAGGCTCAGTTTTGAATCTGTAGGTGAAGAAAATTAGGCAATTTTTTAAACATTTTTAATGTGTATTTATTTTTGAAGGAGATTCGGAGTGTGAGCAGGGGAGGCAGAAAGAGAAGGAGACACACAGTCTGAAGCAGGCTCCAGGCTCTGAGCCATCAGCCTAGAGCCCGATGCGGGGCTAGAACCCATGAACCGTGAGATCATGACCTGAGCTGAAGTGGGACGCTTAACTGACTGAGCACCCAGGCACCCTATGTAATTTTTTAGAGAGTTTATTTATTATTTGAGAGAGAAAGAGAGAGAGAGAGAGAGAGAGAGAGAATCCCAAGCAGGCTCCATGCTGTCAGCACAAAGTCCGACTCAGGGCTGGATCCTATAAACCATGAGATCATGACCTGAGCCGGATTCAAGAGTTAGATGCTTAACTGGCTGAGCCACACAGGCACCCTGCAAGTTAAATAATTTTAAAATTATATCCCTCCTAAATCCCAGTGTTTTAACATCAGGTCAATAGATGTCAAAAAGCAATGTTACTAAAAAACAATTAGTAAATAATGGTAGTAATTTTAAGATGAGAAACTGGTAATACCTACTCGGGAAAAAAAGTGTTATTGTGTAATGAAGATTATCAAAAAGGTGTGATATTGGCATCATAAACTTTCTTATGCACAAAAGAGCAAACAGAAAAAAATATATAAATAATTTATACATTCCTGTATATATTATTATGTTAATACTATGATATTATATATATCTTGCCAATAATAGATAATTTCTGAGAGAAATTTCTTCTAGAAATCCTAGCATAGGACTACTAAAGACAGACATAAGGGTAATGTATTTTATTCAATTTAAAAATGGATTAGCTTCTCAATCTGTCTCATAATGTAGTGAAAGGAGCTTTTTTAAAATTTCTTATATAATCACATAAAATCATTTCTCACCCAAAGAAAGTATAACCACGTACAGGAAAGGACATCCAAGTATTTTTAGCAAGCTCCAAGGCAGAGCACCCCGCTATTTTCTAAGACTCACAAGCTAATTAAAGCGAGCGTTTATATTGCATATTTATATTGGATATAAGCTCTCGGACCAGATGCATTTACTGCAACAAGTGTAAACATGAAACCTCACGTGGAAAACTCAAAGACTCCCAAGGTCTTTTGCTGGTTGGTGGTTTGGGCAAGGAATTTCAGAAAACCAAAATTTGGAAACTGGAACTTCTACCCATTTATTTCAAAAACTTCAAGGAAAAATAAAATATTAGAATAATTAAAATTTCACTATTAATTAAGTAGATTGGCTGCTTATCCTATTCCATATAATAAAGGAGAACTTTACCTCAAATGGGTAACTAGATCCTTCCGGGTAGATTATATATAAACCACTTGGTGTTTTGGTGACAGAGCCAATGGTGTCTTTAATATCAGTACAATCTAAACCTAGAAAAGTAAAATTAGTTAGTTAGGGTATTTTCAAGTTTACACTTAAGACTTAATCGTTTTGCCGTAGAGTTCTGACAGCGCTATCTGAAATGAGGAGTATAATTTCTGTTACTGATATGATGACCTTAACTTCTTAGAAATGAAACTTGTTCTCGATTTTAGAAATCAGGAGTAAATACAGGGGAGAAATGAGATTAAAGAATTTATGTTGCAATAAACCTTCAGTAATGACATCATTGTTAGTGATTAGCACTCTATACTGCTTAAAGTTTTCATTTGGGACCCCCATTTACTTAATATAGTTTATAATTATGCATTCTCTCGTCCAATAAACAATTCCTTTCCAGGAATCTAGGCTTATCTTGCCGGCATGATGTGTACAGGAAGTCTGTAGGCATGGGAAGGAGAAAGCCAAATGAATAAGCTGATTAACTACCATGGACACATCCTTGACTGCTGGAGGCTGCAGACTCTAGCTGGGGACCGCAACTGCAAGAGCTGAAGGGAGAGGACGAGGAAACAACTCCCTCCACCAATTACGCCTGAGGCCAGAGCCTGCTCTGCTGCCTATAGTTAAGACTGTAGCACCCTAGAACTGCCTTCTCCAAAGCATCCCACCTCCCGGGGGACTGGGAGCGCATTCTGTGGATAAGGGTATTGCGTCTTATTTCAAGACATTTTACTCGGTATCATTCTTGATAGTAATAAAATAAATTCAACCCTTACATTGTTAATTACCCAGAAAAACAAACGCACGAAAGCCTGAGACTCCAGAGCCAGAAGCCCGCAGCCCTCGCTCTTCTTAGCAGCCGAGAACCCTTAGCTAAGTTACTTACTCGCTTTTCTCCTGTCCTTTTAATAACACTGCCTACTTTGTAGTGTTATCCCGGCCGTTTGCACAGGAAGACGAACGTAAGGCACTTAGTACAGTGCCTGGCACACAATACACGTGCAGGAAATGCCACTTACAAAAACGTAGCTATAAAAAATCGTTTGCTTTCCCTTTATTTCCGGAAGCTATAGATCACTGCCTGCGTTCTGAATTGCTATGACGTTCTCAGACAACCTGATGCTCGGAGGTAACTAGACGTTCACAGGGAAGGACTGGCCTGGGCTGCAGTATCCACTCTGCCACACCATTCAGACGAATGCGAACAATTTATTCGGATTTTTCTGGGCTGCGTCCTCCTCCCCTGACGATCCCCATCACCACGGCAAACCCTCACATGGCCCTACTACGCAGCAGGCCATATTCGGAGAGCTTTTCCTGTCCTTAGCCTCGCAATCCTCACAACGACCGCGTGAGGTTGGCACTGGCTGATGAGGAAATTTGTTGATGATTCGGGAAACGGCGCATCGGTCATCCGCAGACAGGTGGTCTGACCGCAGAGTCCGTGCTCTTCAGTACTTGAGGTAAAATAAAAGTGTAAAATAAAATTCCACGCGGAAGCGCCTGAGTACCGGACACTTAGGAGACTCTCGGGAATCGTCCCTCTCCTCCCCTCTGTGAGGCAGGTGAGCGTTCGGTAGGCCCTCGATGACAGTATTTACTTGGAACTCTTTGGTATGAATTCATATTTGCAGGATTGATAGGCTGTTTTTCTTAGAAACCCAAGCCTCTAGGAATTACTACCGTGGGTTTTAATACCAAAAGTTCTAAATTCCGGTTTACTTCTGTCGTAAGTTTCTTTTTTACTTCGAACTTGATGTCCCAATTTGAAATATTTCAAACAATTCAAAACAAACTGTTTGCAGACAGAAAGAACTCTGAAACTTTCTTTTCTTCCGACTGAAGACTAATTATGACTGAAATGTACAGGATAGGCCAGAAACAAGTTACATGAAGCTGTTCGTTTGCAGTGGACTCAGGATGCCTGCGAGCGGCCAGGCCTGCGGTGCCTGGAAAGGTTTCCCGGTTCGGGAAAGCACACTGGTCTGGGCCGAAGGCGGCCTGGGGGAGGGCACTCCTCCTCCGGTCTGTTAGATAACCAGCAGCCTATTTTATAAACAAAACCTCCCAATGCACCAACCCGTCCAGGAAAATCTTACGCGATAAAAGGCAAGGGGGAAAAGGCAGAAGGAGCGAGGTGCTCACCGTGTGACTGGACTGGCCTGTGAGGAAGAGGGTCCAGCTGTTTTCTGAGAACTTCTGTGGTCAGAAGGAGAACCCGATTCATGAGCTCGGTAACCTAGAAACACGGGGGCACCTTTCAGCACGCCGGTATTTGGACTGCTTCCTCTGATCTCTGTAGCTGGGACCCTCGGCCTCTTGGAAAGCAGCTCCGCGGGGTGGAACAGTGCCCGCCGCCGCACCCTGAGGCCCCGGCGCCGCAGCAGGGCCGCCACAGCACCTGTCCGGTGGGCGCCGCGTCCCCGCAGGTGGCTCACACCTGCCCAGGTGGACTCGCGGGCCCCTCGTGGACGGGAAGGCACCTGTCCAGTGGGCCGCGTCCCCGCAGGTGGCTCACATCTGCCCAGGTGGGCTCGCGGGCCCCTCGTGGACGGGAAGGCACCTGTCCGGTGGGTGC
Organism: Paguma larvata; assembly: GCA_030068075.1. Lineage (NCBI taxonomy): Eukaryota > Metazoa > Chordata > Mammalia > Carnivora > Viverridae > Paguma > Paguma larvata. The sequence goes on from CM057831.1 coordinate 27,724,115, forward strand.
CGCGTCCCCGCAGGTGGCTCACACCTGCCCAGGTGGGCAGCCCCCCTGCCGGTCTCCCGCCCTCGCTCACCTCCAGGCCTGTCCCCAGCTGGGTCGTTCCCCTCGCCACTCACACACTACGGGCTGTCCCTGTACACCTGCCGCCTGGCCGGCACCGGCTGCAAGCTGCTCCCCCGAGCGGAGGCCCCCGCTTCTGACCCGCCTCTGCGGCTTCTGAAGCGGGTGTTGGTCTTCAGAGACTCCAGCCCGCCAGCTCTAGCATCTCGAAAGCTGTCCCCTAGCGCGGACCTCGGATTTCTCTTCTGCAAAATTCTGGCAGCGTTCACAACGGGTTTTCAGTGTATCTTCCTGCCCCCTGGACTGTGCACCCCTGCAGTACAGGTCCATTTTTTTATGGCGTGTGTGTGTGTGTGTGTGTGTGTGTGTGTGTGTGTTTAGTGTTTGTCTGAGGCTTACTGGGATGCCTCTAATAGAGCAGGCACTAAACACGTCTGGACATGAATGCATTAAAAAGTTAAGTAGTTGCACCTCTAACTATATTGACGTATCTGTACAATAACAACACAATAGGAGAAGGTCCATACCTGACTGGATAGATAATCCAAGGACGTTTGTTGCTCATCCATCATATTCCTTAGTAGTTTTTTGGTACTTCGTGTATAGGAAACAATAGAGTTTTGCAAATTTCCTTAAATCATAATAAAAAGTGTTTGCTCAATACTATATTGTTAGAGAAAACACAGTGGAAAATAATGAACTTATATGATTTTGGATAAATATATAGACACAATAATATCTCCATCTATCTAAATATTCCAGTTACTGTAATTTTTGTTTAACTCAGGATCAACCAAGAAAACCATTGTTTTCATTAACACTTGTTAATGAAACTATTTTCTCTAATAGTTTAGATTACTCCCAAATAAATTAATCTGGTGTAACAGAGAGACAGCATTCTAACTATTAATTCTCAGTTTATAAGATAAGAGACACAGGGGCGACTGGCTGGCTCAGGCGATTAAGTGTTCAATTCCTGTTCAGGTCATGATCTTGCGGTTAGTGAGTTCAGACCCCGTCTTGGGCTCTGTGCTGATGGCTCAGAGCCTGGAGCCTGCTTTGGTGTTGGGAGCCGTTTTGGGCTCACAGGTTGAGACCCCTCCCTGCGTGGGAAAGGTTGAAGCAAAGCTCCCGCCAGTCAAACTGGCACCTAATCTTACCTCCTTCTAAATAATCTTTCAGGCCTGGATTTCTTGAACTGCTCTCGTTGGCCCTAGGGATATAATGCTCTTTGGCTTCATGGCACATGGAAAAGGGGACCTGGAGTGCGATGTCTTGATGGATAAAATCTGAATGAGAGTAACCTGGTCAGAAGTAACCTCAAAGTTGCCTCTTGGGGATAGGTTACACAAATTGATCATACAGAATAGCAGTTATGAGCTGGCTAGAAATTAGCAGACATTAGGCCCCAAGACTCGAACCAAACTAGATTTTCCCTGCAGGTATCGCATCGTGTTAATCATCCCCTCAGCCCCACCATAAAACCTCAAGGCACATCTTTGTAAAGCTTCTCTCAGTATTTGGTTAACAGACTGATAGGAGAGATTGTAAAGAGACTTGGGACCTTCTCCGGAGGTTAGCTTAGCCCGAAAGTTAGAAGCACTGTTTACAGATAAGGTACAAACAATAGCCAAACAAAAGTAGCTACACATATCTTCACTGATCAACAACAAACATTGAGCACCTTCCTGAGGTTAACGTTTCACGAATCCTTTTGCTATTCCCATCCCCACGCTCCTTTATAATAAAAAGGCAATAACAAAATACTTTTACAGAAACTGCCGTTTGTACAAAGAACAGATAGACATGAGCCCTTACGGTATAGGCTCACTCACTCACAAAGGAAAAGAACTTAGACAAGTATTAGAGATCATGTCTCTACCAAACAAATAATACCTCCTCCATTATGGTTAAAGATTATGGATAGAATGACTCCTAATCTATCTCTAGATGGTTAACATGGGTCTTAAGGCAACAATGTATGCGCCCTCTGTTTACAGAGGGCTACGACGATCCTGCTCTCTTCCTAAAAACTTTATCTTGTTATTTCCTCTGCTCTGCCTAAAAAACAATGTGTAACTTTGGAACAAAGTCATAAAAACAGTTACTGCCTAATCTAAGAAAAAACTATCTCCTTCTAAGTCTGAGGGATTCACAAATATGCCAACCTAAGAAAAGTTGTAAATGATGCCTTGTCACCGATATATTGTCACTCGCTACCTTTAAAAATAAAGACACTGAGACCAGCAGAGCAGAGATGCCAGAATTGCCAGGGCTGCCTGCTTGGACTCCATCTCTCTCGTGGCTCTCTCACTTCATTTCGCCTGACCGTCCTTCCTTCGTGGACCCCTGGATTCGCCAGAACAAGGACCCCGGCACTTTGGATTCTGTGTCTCCCTCTCTCTCTGCCCCTCCCCCACTCATGATCTGTCTTTCTCTGTCTCTGTCTCTCTCTCAGAAATAATAAATAAATAAACTTTATTAAAAAAATAAGATGAGAATACAGAAGCAGGAGGTCCGGGAGTCCTCAGTCCTTACCATATGACGAAGTAAAAGGCAATAATCTATATCGTGCAAGTTAATTTTCGAAATAAATCTTTCTTTCGTTCTATTAACGCTATGCATTTTTATAAGCACAAATGGCAACAAATATACGCAAATGATAACTCTTAGTCAAAGTTTTGGTTGGTTGGTTTCTGACTGAACTTTTACTATATAGTTTCCTTTTAAAAAATTTTTGACTCAGAGAATAGTTGCAAGAAGAGTATAAGTAACTTATTTAAATCCTTTGACGGCATGCTGCCACGACGTCCCTGGTATTTTAGTATGTATTTTTCACACCAGACATTCTGCACAACGCAGCCCTCAAAATCAGGAAGTGGTCATTGACTACATTTATTCCCAGACCTCACACAAAGCTCGCCCTTTCTAACAAAAGCATCCACACATTATTGCACACGTTATTCCTTCAAAGCTGACTTTACTTCTGTGTCCCTGATTCTCACATTAATAATCCTTGGTGTCAGAAAATGCGCCCCGTCCAGCCTCATCTCGCATTTTTGCTTTCAGTCTGTCACTTTCTGTTAGAGCCTTCCTGGGTTTGGGTATCGGTCTTAGTGGACGTGAGTGCAACTCACGGGTTTGAGAAATGCGAGATGCTTGTGTGCACACAGAACTAAGCACAGTAAAGTGGGCTTTTCCCGCTTTCCTAGAAGAGCCCACCGGATCACCACTCCATCCCTCTCTGACCCTCCTTCATCCCACCCCCCACATGCATGTAACAGACCATGAAAATCCCCACACTGTCACGAAACAGTGGTAAACAAAAATCAAGACTTTGAAAGTTTATTTTTATATTTTGCTCATAAATTGGCTATGAGTTGTAATATACCTGATGTAGTATTTATTCAGTATTAATGAAATCCTCCCTCAGAACTAAGGTGAAATCTCCTAGTGGCTCAGATGGAAGTTTGAAAACAGCCTGTGGTGAACGGATAAAATGTAAAATGTAAACAGCCCTCTGGCTGGCCCCGCCCCCCCCTCCCCCGCGGCCCGCTGATGGCCCAGGGCTACGCGGAAGGTTTTGTTCCTTCATTTACCAAATATTCACTAAGCACCTACTATGTGCCAAACACAGAAAATCTCTGGTTAAGGAAGATCAAGATATGTGTAAAATGACCCAAACAAACTAAGGCGTATTTCTTTCTATGTGTACCATACCCTAGTAATAATAAATCATATACCCTTGTAACCGTGATTATTTTTAATACTCACTACACATAAAGTGTTTTTCTTCTCGTGTAATTTTCATTTTACCGTCACACGACTCGTCACAGTCTTCCTTATAAACGGTATCATTACTTTTACTCTCATCTTTTGCATTAGATACATCTTCTACAGCGTTGGCTACTGGAGAGTCCTTGACATTAAAAAAATAGAAATGAGCAAAGAATATATGAAGTATGTTAGGAGACCTAACACGTAATAAATAAGAAGATGACATGGGAAGGAGAGGTCTCAGGACGTACACAAGGACGCTCGCTGGGAAAGAACATAATGAACTGATTAAACGTCTACAAATAAACCGTAGGGGTAAATTTTAGGTATCGATAAAAAGTATATGTTAATTCAATATTTTTGCTCTCCCTTTTTCTTCTCGTGTATCAGAAGGATATACTTAGGGCCTACTTTCTATAACCGCGCCTCTATGGCCTTTACCCCTAACGTTGGCCTGTTTCCACATCTGATACAGCGCTGAGCCAGCTTTCTTCCAAACACCTGCGAATCTGAAGTTCCTTGCACAGAGCTGAGAAGGTTCCCTAAGATACGTACATTTCTGTGCCAAATGTACTTTCTGCCAGCAACTATTAGGAATTGGGAGCAGAGGGGATGTACGGGAGGCTCGTCACTTTTGTATAAGCTAAAGTATTTACAGATTTGAAAGGTAAAGTACTCACTGATTTGCAAGGTATCAGTGAGAACAGAAAAAAAGCATGGGGTTTTGCTTTGCAAAATCAACAACAGATGTCATCTTGAAAAGCCAACCTCAAGAGGCCATTCCAACGGTATTTATTCTTGTTAGTAAGTGTTGGTTTTTCTATATAAAACATCCTTCGGTGGAAGTTCTATAGATTTAAATAACCGTTATTAAAAGAAAATGGCAACAAGTTTTATCTTGGATGTTGACAGAAAGTTTAACAAGTTTTATCCTGGATATTGACAGAAAGGCAAAGAGCTAAATAAGCCCCCAAAAGATGCTGATATTTGGTTACATGGACCTGTTTTTAACTTCTCGTTCTTTCCACTCTACTCCCGTGATGATTGATTGGCATCCTCGATGTTTTTGGAAACCTCAATGACAGCTACATTTTTCCAGATCTAAGTAAGTTTTAAAATCTCTAGCATTTTAGAGAACTGTATCATTAATATTTCTGTAGCTTTCAGAAAGTGTATTCTTTCTGCAACCTTGGAAATTTGGAATTGATATTGATATTGATATTGATATCATGGTAATTACATTGTATAACATTTGTAAATTATTAACCAATATTTAAATATGTAGAGATTCAAGTCACTATCACTCAGAGGATTGCATGTACTTATTAGCTGTCCCTCTCACGTTGTTTTAAACAAAATTTTCTAATTCCCCGAGTTTGAAATACAAACATTTATAGAATATTTATTTTTTAAATAACAAAGTAAATTTTTTATTACCTACCAGACATTTCATTATCAAAGTTAACCAGAAAGTTACCAGCTACTTTTTAACCCAGGCCTGTAATTTATTTAAAATTTTTTTCATGAGAAATATGTTAAGTGCCAATCCTCAGCTTATGGTTTCCTAAGTTTAAAAATAATATTTAAGTCAAATCTCAGCATTTCTAAATAAACATTTTTTAAGTTTTCCATAATTATATTGTATGATACAATCAATCTTTTCAAACTTTAAATATATATCTTGAAAACTATATAACCATACTTCCTAGCTACAATAGTATTACAGAAATTCTTACCGTAGATCGATGTGCACAGTTACCTTGTATAGCTTCTCCGCAAATAAAAATAAATGTATTGAGGAACAGAAGTGAAGCTTGAGGAAGATACATCATATTCTTCTTGGAGAAATGAAAAACTTCTTCAAATACCAGTCCGCTCTCTGTGGAAAGAACTACAGTGCATAGAGTTCTTCAGTTAAAAACTTCTGGAAAGTGTACAACAAAAACAGAAGCCAATACTTACTGGTTCCATGCCCTCGTTTGGAACAACACCCTTCATATGAAAAACAAGGTAGCCTCTAGCGATCCCATCATTTTTAAGTTATACAAACCTTTTTTTATCACCACCTGCCTGCTTTTAGAATATAGGCAGTAACTAGATAAATAAATAAATAGATAAAACGTGAATTTATAAATTCATCTACTGTTTGTGAGTCAAGCTTTTTTTTTTTTGGCCTTGAGGAAAACACCTCAGATAAACTATCCCTCAATAATTGTAAACCAGTTTGCATAAAAACAGTAAGGAAGTAGAAATGAACGATGGAGTAGAAGGAATGTTATATTGAAACCGTTTTTTACAAAACACCAAGCAAAAATGCAATCAGTGGGGACGTGCAGGGAAGCTAATTCAGATGTAAAAAATGCTTCTACCAGAATTTAGCCGATGACGGTCATAGTAATCACATCAATGCTAAATTTCTAGAACTCTGGTTTGTATGTGTTCCATGTGTATCAGAAAAACCTCAAAAATTCTGAGCACAAAGGAACTATTGTCACTGAAAATGACCACTCTCTCAAAGCTGATAAATTAATATCTGTAATGACTTTTCAAATACTCCCTTACAACAATTCCTTCTCTTCATTATAGAAACATGCCTGAGCATTCACTATGCTAAAGTAAAATAAAATAAAATTATCCAAAACTTTCCGTTCAAGGTATTCTTGCTTTCCGTTCAAGGTATTCTTTTCTCCATTTCCTATGCCAGCCTGAGAAGTCCAGGGTGGAGACCATGCCATAGTTCTTGTGGCGCTAACATAGTGACGGGAGCACACTGGGTGCTCAAACATTAATTAAGGAAATAATATCTTAAACCAGTTGTGTATTCTCTGACTTTACTTCCTCCCCACCACTATTCAACCCAAGCACTCTGGTCTGCTGCTCTCCTGCAACTTCCTGTTTCTCCAGGGACAGCACGAGGTGGTTGGGCAAGCCTACTCCAGGACACGTCGGCCTGGGTTTGAATCTTGAATCCACCGCACCTTTGTTCTGGGATCTAATATCACTGTAGCTTGATCACTTCCTTTGTGGAATGAGGATAACTCTGTCGATTCGATTATTTCTATATGTAAGCACTTAGCACAAGGCGTGACAAAAACCAGCCCCCGATGTTAGGTGTTATTATCGTTACTGTTATTTGACTTGATCTACGTTCCAGCTCTAACTTTGCTCACATTATTGATGACTTTCATCATCTGTGTTAGGGGTAGCCGAAGGTTATCTTTAATCCTAAATTTCTGGTCGAAATCTTACAAAATCGTAATGCCTGTGGCAGAACTTCGGTAATTTTATACTAGCCCGATGTTAAAATTCTTTGTTCTTTCCCAGCTTTCCCAGAGACAAATCCAGGAAATTCCTATCAGAGCAGGAAAATACTTCGGCAGAAGAGGCAAAAAGAACCTCGGTCAAGATGAAAGTGAAAGTCCAAGAGATTGTCCATCTCAGGCTGCTCTGCGTAATTCACAAGGTTATTACAGTATTCAAATTAGATAAGCTATGTGAACATGCTTTGTAACCGTAAAGGCATTAGTATCCGTTTCTTTTGTAGCTAGAACATCTTTAACAATTTATGAGGCATGTGAATGAAGTGGGGTGTCTACTAGACATGGCCTAATTAGCTCTGGTCCGAAGCCCAAATCTTATTCCTTCCCCCTTCAACTTGCTCCTCCCCATCTTAGTAACTGGCAATATCTTTCCTCCAGTTGGTCCATCCCCAAATCAGAGTCACATCTGACTCTTTTTTTTCACTCACAACCATTTCACTCATTGCCACAAGCATTCATCAACACATCTTATTGGGTCAAGGTTTAACATTCTGAACATTTTTTACGACCTCGATTACCACCATCTAATCTCTCACCGAACCTACATTCAAACTAACCTCATCATTTCTAGCCTTAACAACTAGAGTTTAAATTTCCCTATAGCAGTTAGAGTGATATTTTTTTTCCTCTCCCTCTCTCTTTTAAATCTGAGACAGAGCTTGAATGAGTAGAGAAAGGGAGCAGAGTGAGAGAGAGAGAGAATCTCAAGCAGGCTCCTTGCTCAGCTCAGAGCTAGACATGGGGCTCGATCCCATGACCCTGGGTTCATGACCTGAGCCAAAATCAAGAGTCTGAAGCTCAACCGATTGAGCCACCCAGGTGCCCCTAGAGTTATCCTTTCTAAAGATTGGCTTACATCATATTACTCCTGTACTCAAAATTCACCAGTGGCTTCCTCTTCATTTGAAGTTGGATTTTATACTGCTTCCTTGAATATGGAGTAAAACCCTGCTAAGTCTGAAGTACACCCACAAGGCATTTCTCCTATTTCATGTCTTCGCACACTTCCCCTGCCTCACCCTCTTCTAGACACGGTGTCTTCTCGCTGGTCTATGAATATAACAAATGTAAGTCTGCCCTCAGAGACTTCTGTATTTACAGCATCCTCTGCCTCCGACATTCTTCATTCAGACCTCTGCCCTAATTTCCCTTATTCGAGGCTTTCCCTGAGCACCTTACCTAAAATACAGCTGGGTCAGTCTCTGTCCGCTACACTACTCCATCTTTCCTCATCGCGCTCTTCACTACCTAATATATTCGGGGCCGGGGTGGGGTGAATAAACACAGGCTTCGCGAGCGTAGGAACTTTGAAGTTTTGTTCACCACTGTCTCCCCAGTACCAAGAATGTGCTTGGAACATAGTAAGTGCTCAATATATATTTCCATAATAAAAGAATGAATTTTATTATTAAAAGAATATATTAATAATATATTAGTATATAGAATATATCATGGCTTTAAAGTGTGAAAGAATTAAGCATTATATTCAATTCGGACGTCTTCTGACAAAATATAGAGACTTTAGTGTGATATGCTTTTTTATTGCTTGAATCATACTTGACTTCCTGCCAAGAGATAAAGTTTATAAATGCCTCAAATTATCTTTTTATTATCCAAATATCTAATCATAAAGACTCTTTCTTTAGAATCTAGGACTACAGAAGTTAAATAAACATGGAATCCTAATTGATATTTTGAAGAAATAATTTAAAGGTTAAAAAAAATCGTATGATTTAGAAAAAAACAAAAACTAGGGCGGCCTATTCGGTTAAGTGTCCGACTTCGGCCCAGGTCTTGATCTCATGGTTCATGAGTTCAAGCCCCGGGTCGGGCTCTGTGCTGACAGCTCAGAGCCTGAAGCCTGCTTCGGATTCTGTGTCTCCCTTCCTCTCGGCCCCTCCCCTGCTCATACCCTGTCCCTCTCTCTTTTTCTCAAAAATAAATAAAACAGTAAAAAATTAAAAAAGAAATAACAACACTGTTCAAATTTTCTTTTCTTCTTGGTCATCATTGTAAAGCAACATGCGAATGAAGAGTGATTATATAAACAAGCATTTCCAGGTCATTGAGAAACCAAGCTGTGCTTCTTAATGCTAATATACCATGCAACAAAGCACAGAAAGGCCTAGGAATTACAAAATGCCAGACTAATAACATAACAAATGTTAAACTTTCAGGAAGTGTAAACATGCGTAAACACTCCACAAGAGTACCTAGTCCACAACCACAACCACAATCTTCTCATTTGCACTGTGTGCGCACACCGCTTTTCTTACTCTCTTTCAAACAGGCCCTAGAGAAACAGGCTTGTGAGGACAGGTCAGCCCCTGGCGAGGCCGGCCTAAAAGTGGCCAGGACAGCTTATGGCCCATGTGTGCACAGTCAGCCTCTCTTTGCCAACGTTAGACATTCTATCTTCTTGCCATGGCCCTGAGGGGAGCTTATGTGTTCTGTGTTTTAAGTCAAAGCTGGATCTGTTGTGGCACTTTAAACTCTCGGTTACCAGATGACATTTCAATTTGAGTCGTTGCATCCAACTTGGCAAAAACTGTTTTAAATAGTTTCAACTGGAAAGGTTCATATTTGAACTCTAAATATGAACAAACTGATTCACAAAGGCAGAGGCATTTCAGTGGTGGGTGAGTGATTTTTATTTGGTTTATATATTCTGCTTCCAAACTGGGAGGCTTTCCACAAGAAGAAAAAAGAAAAAAGAAAAAAAAAAAACCCTGGCTGAAATACTGAATTTACGTGTACTTTTATAATGAGCTCCAACAAAAAGTTGCAGCCTTTTTTCAAAATTTCACTTGCAAAGCTATTACATTAATGGCCCCAAACTCCATTCCGTTTTCCACGCCCCCTGCAGCAGTGTCAGCGTGGTGACCTCCGTGGCATCCCCCCGGGGTACATGTGTTTAGGGCACACTGGGGTGGTAGGCTCCCAGCGTCTGGCAGCGAGGCGAGCAGCATCCTGAGCCTCTGAAAGGCAGAACTTTCCAGCGGGGAGCTGGCAGGAAAGAGGGACTTCGGAGGGACTGGCCGAGCATCCCGGAGCTGCGCGGGAATTCGGGGGCAAGGAAACTTCCACGTCAGCAAGCCTTGTTACGGATGCTGTCTGCCGGAACACTCACAGCTGGAACCGCTACCGAAGTCGGCGGTTCCAACACAAGCCCAGCCGCGCTGCCGGGAAAGATCCACGCCACAACCTCCAACCCCTCTCAACACCGCCGCGACCACGCCCCACGACAAGGAACTCAGGACGGAACCCCACGCTCAGACACCGCGCAGCGCGCGGCTGCTGCGCAGACTCGGTTTCCGGAGGCCGTGGCCCCGCCCCCCACCGCCTATTGGCAGTCTGGCGCGTGGCCCCGCCCCACCTGGAGCCCTGGTTTCGGTCGCCAAGGACGCGGCGTCCGTTGGTTGCCAAGATGGCGGCGGCGTCGGCTGGGCTGCTGCCGCCCCCTCTCCCGGTGCCGGGCAAGGTCGCTGTCACAGCCACTGTCGCTGCTGCACGGGAACCAGGGCTGCCACGGCCCAGCCTCCCGCTCCCGTGACACGAGGCCTGAGAGACAGAGTGGAGGGAGGGGCTGAGGAGGACGACGGGGCCGAGGCTGCCATGAGGGAGGCGCCGGCGGCGGCCCGGGTGGCGGCGCTGAGGTGAAGGATGCTGGCCTGGAGGCCTGGAGTCCGGAGCGCTGTTGCGGCGCGCGGCACCGAGTCTTCGGATATCCGCGACGGAGCCCCCCTCAGTCCCCGCTTGGGCCGCGGGTGCCGCCGGCCTGGCGCCGACCTGTATCCTTCCCGAGGGCAGCAGGGGAGGGGGTGCACGGAGGTGACGAGGGTGTGCAGAGGTGACGGCGGTGACTGGTGTGAGCGTCGGCAGGGGTGGGCGAGGGTGCGCAGGGTGACGGGAGCGGGGCGGGGGGGAGCGCAGGCGACGGCGGTGGGCGGAGGTGACGGCGGTGCGCGGAGGTGACGGGGATGGGGCGGCTGGGGTGACGGCGGTGGGGGTGGGCGAAGAGTCCGGGTCCCGCGGATGGAGGTGCATGCTGGACGCCTCCCGCTCCCCCCGGCTCGGACCTGCTCAGCCGGGGAAGCTGCGCCGGGCCCCGCCTACAGAGGCGCGGAGCCGGGGACTCTGTGCAGCCCACCTTGCGTCGAAAATTGTGAGAGTTTTGTTCTCCGAATCCGTGAGCCGAGTTTACTCGTGCAGAGGACGCCAGGACAGTCAGAAGTGGCCCATGGTTGGCAGCCATGGGGACCGTGTGCACGCGCGCGCGCGGGGAATGGCGAGTCTCCTGTTCCACTTTGTCTTTCCGTGCGTGTCTGTCTCTCTCTCTCTCACACACACACACACACACAAGGACTGCCTGCAGCCGCCTTCTCCTTACTCCCTCCCTTCACTGTGGCTTTGCCCTTGCTGACCTCTCAGGGCTCAGCCCTGAAATAAACAGCATCCTTTTCCGGGTGCTCTTGACTTTGTTCCCTTGACACTGTTTCCATGGACACTCAAAATCCTGTTCACTGACCCCAGTTTCTTGCGGATCAGAAATACAGAAGCATTGTCAGCGGCTCACGGACAGGTGTATCTCGCCATCATTTTCAGTAGTGAAAGGGGCATAGACTTGAGGTTTTTAAAATTTTTTTTAATGTTTATTTATTTTTAAGACAGAGAGAGAGCACGAGTGGGGGAGGGGCAGAGAGAGAGGGAGACACAGAATCGGAAGCAGGCTCCAGGCTCTGAGCTGTCAGCACAGAGCCCGACGCGGGGCTCGAACTCACAGACCGCGAGATCATGACCTGAGCCGAAGTCAGACGCTCAACCGACTGAACCACCCAGGCGCCCCAGACTTGAGGTTTTAAGTTGAGGTGGCGTCAACACTGATAAAACTTTAGAGAAAATGCTTGTTCGTAGAATTCCTAGTACCTCGAAGGAACAAAACCAAACATACTTAATTGACGGTTTCCTGTAAAGAAAGACATTACTGAAAGTACATTTAAATACTACATCTGTGGTTAAAATTAAAACACTTGTACATGACTCTTTCAGTAGATGTCCAAGAGGCTTTAATGAAATCCAGCAACTTTTGCTGCTGTGTGTGTAATACATATTTCGCTAGTATTTGTATGTGTATACATATATGTAAATATGTGTATCTACATATATACCTTTTGCTAGTTTATATAAAAGCCTAATTATGTATGCATAAGTTTAAACTGATACAGGTATTCTTTCCGAACACAGTAAGGCCCAGGACCCTGTATCAATAATATCATTATATTGCTAATTATATTGCTAACTGGGAAAACATTTAAGGATCTTTTGTAAATATTTGGATGTTTTTAGTGTCTGTTATGTTTTCCATTGATATCTGGTACAGAGTTAGCACTCACATTTATTGAACAAATAACTAAACGGGAGGAGAACAAATGAAAGAATGTTAGTCTTAAAAATAAGCAAATGCCTTGGTAAAATTTCTATATGTAATTTCTAAATATGAATTCAGGACTCAAAAACCCATCCGGCTTTCTGTGGAAGGTGTTTTCTTTCTCAAGTCAGAAATCCCTGACTCTAAGGGCTATGAAAGAACAAAACCCTAGAAAGTTCATCTAATTAAAATTAGCTAAATTTCTATCATTTCAATCTTTTATGAGAATTCAAATAGAAATAGAATGAACTTTTCTTTAAAAAAAGAAGTGAAAAGTCTCTCATGTTCCCTTCACACTTGTCTCTTTTTTCTCATGAATTTCTCACCTTTTCCTCTTCCTTTTTATTTTAATTTTTTAAATGTTTATATATTTATGAGAGAGAGAGATAAACGAAGTGTGAGTGGGGAAGGGACAGAGAGGAGACACAGAATCCAAAACAGGCTCCAGGCTCTGAGCTGTCAGCACAGAGCCCCGACGCAGGGCTCGAACCCAGGAGCCGTGACATCATGCTCTGAGCCGAAGTCCGACACTTAACTGACTGAGCCACGCAGGCGCCCCTAAAACAGTAGAAATATTAAGGAGCCACCCACCTCGCTTCTTCCTTCCCTGGCCAGTCTTACACCCTATTCTTGATTACCCGCACATACTCTCTTACCAACATCCTTGGTTCTTTGCATCCCTGTTCTTCTGCCTCAACCACCCCATAGCTACTACAGTCCTGCTTCTCTGTTCATTCACTCAAGTAATAAAAGTGTTGTCAGAGAAAAGTCACAAAACAGCAGGGACTGGCACCACACAGATTAACCGTGTCCACCCTCACCTGAACAAGAACAAGGTTCTTTGTTGTTTCTCTTAATGCCTGTGCCAGGTCACCCCCTCCAGCTCTCAGGAGGCTTTCTTCCCACTACCTAAGACGCTAGACAGCATGAAGGTCATGTCCCTTCTCCAAACAACACGAACCCAACTCTCAGTAGGCTGTCTTACCACTTCCTAAGATGGTAGACAGCATGAAGGTCTCAGGTCCCTCCTCCAGACAACACCAACCCACATACTCCCAAGCACCACCCCCGACCCCCAGCCTTTTTCCAGGCTCCCCGCTGGGATGTCCCTGCAGAACGTGCGTGTATTCACCTGTGCCCTTATTTGCATAGACTTTTTTCTCTCAGTACTCCGGATTATAAATTATCCCACTTCTGTCATAATTTACCTTCCACTCGTGACGGCGTTCTTTCCGTGCAGCTTATAAACACACTTAGGTCTCAACGGTCCTTAGAATTAACTAACAATCAAACCCTTTGATCATAAGAACCCTTTTAACTTTATTCTAGTATCTCCTGTCTCTGTATTCATACCTCTGAAAAGAGTAATCTAAATTCACCATCTCTACCTTTAGTCACACTTGGTACTACCTTCCGAAGTAAACTTAAGCTAATAAAATAGAAGTATAAAGTTGTAAAAGAATACAGATAGAAAATAGAATTTGATATTTTTCATGTGTTTGAAGGTATAGGAAGTTTACCTTTGGAAAGGAAAGATATTTTAAAGGAACAATACCCATTCGTTTAAAACTTTAGTGTAAGGAGAAATTGCATAAGTACAATGGACTGGGGAAAATACTTCCACTATAAATGTATATATCTCTTTTCCTATATATCCGTGGAGAGTTTTCTCCAAGGAAATGGTTTGGCGAGATTTTATTAAGCCATCGCTATATTCTAAGCTCCATGCCATGCATCGGAGTTGTAGAAATTGTAGAGATAGTATTTGTAGCATGTACTCAGGGAGATGTCAAGTCCTCCAGTGGCTAGAAAATAGGAGAGGAGCTGTGTCCGGTGGCCCAGAGCCGTGTGCAGAGTCTGCCCAGCAGGTGCTGAGTGGCAGTAGTGCTGTGATGCGCCCGGTTTGTTCTGTCAGTATCTTCACGTGTCTGGACATAGGACTCATGCAGGGAAACGCTGACAATTGAGGCCGAACAAACAGACCAGATTATAAATGCTTCATATACTGGGTCCAGAGATTTAGAATTTATTGTGAATGTGACAGGAGCTTTAGAGAACAGCAAAGAATGAGAAGTGCAGTCCAGATTTGCATTTAGCTGGCTTCGCGGAGGCTCATAATGAATGACTAGATATGCGGTCTCATTATCTCAGTTCATAATACAATTTTTTCCCAGGCAAAGTGAGGTGTATCTTCAGTTCTAATACCACGTCTGAACTTTTTTACATAAAGCATTTGCCGGTCATGTACTAGTACTAACGTGTACACATGTAAGTTCCACAAAAGACCATTGAGCGCATCACTAGTGTGAGGCTGCGATTACATTTATCAGACAGCGCTGACACGCATCCGCTGGAGACTAGAGCCATTGTCCTTAACTTTGTGCTGTCACTAGAGACATGAAAATCCATCTAGAGAAAAATTTAGAAGACGAGCGCCAGATATTACTGCAGCAACAAAAAATATGTCGAAATCGAGCTCGTAAATATTTTGTGGAATCAAACCGGAGAAAAAAGTAAGTAATCGTATTTCCTTTAGGAGTGTGGAAATTCCAAGTCATTATAAATGAATGCTTTCTCTGTTTGTAGCATTTTACGAACTTAGGTCATGACATTGCTCTGTCTGTAATACACTGACCGAGATTTTTGTGCCTTCATATATTTTCTTGCTGGTTTTCTGCCTAAAGCACGAAGATGGTGGTGGTAGGTCGTCTAACTGCACTGACCGCGACCATCGCAGTCTCTTCTTGTCAGAGAACTTCCTCTAACAGTGTCGTATGACTGCGAAATGGACTGTGGCCTTTGTCTTCTGTATCATTGCGTGATAAATTAAAAGATTATCAGTTAGTGCCTTCGTCTCTAACGGAATGTAACTTGATTTTTCTATTCACTTCTGTGTAATTTTTTATATGACTGTCTTCACTTACCCAATCAAAAAAATGGGGGAAAATATAAATAATGGTGGAAGTATGATACAAAGAATATTATAGATGACTTCCATAAAAAATATAGCTAAACTGGAAGCCTAATAAAGTAAAAGTGTAAACCATCCAATCACTGCTTAACATTTTTCAAGGTTTCTTTGAATTATTAGGTTTTGTTTTTTTAGACAGATTGGTGATAATGTTTTTGCTCCCTTGTCTATATTTCCACAAGACATCACTACCAGCAAATCCCTAGAGTTTATTAACTGCATCATTGGGCATGTGTTGCAAATCCCATTTGGGGAGTACAGAATTGTTTACCTGTAATTTTTTTCTGGCCTGGTATTTCTCTTTAGATTAACTCTTTGATTGTCTGGTGTAGTTAGAGTTATTTAATGAAGTTTGTTTTGTTTTGTATTAGTGTCTTACTGTGTTTCTCCTCCCTTTCGGCTCTGGTGGCCTGTAAGAGGTACATGACAGGTGTTCAGTAAAGATGAATAGTCATATGTTGAAACAGTCATGGGCTAGGTCATCGATCTAGAATTAAATTCTTGTTCCATGAGTTCGAGCAAGTTATTTAATCTCTCAGCCTCAGCTTCTCATTTTATGATTGGAATGAATGACATCTAACTTGAGGGATTGTTACGTAGAACAGAAAGGTAATATTAGAAGAGGAAGAGTTGAAAACATGTGGAACAATATTATCACAGGGTCTGACCCATAGTTGTTCTTCTTTATTTAGTTTATTTTGTTGATTAACAATATCTGTCAGTTGTGTGTTTTCTAATAATTGAGTTGCTTTGTAAAATAACATTAAGTGCCTTCCTGTTTTCTCTTATCAAACACTTTTCTCATCCACAAAGCAGAATTCCGATATAGAAAGAAGTTTTGGTTTAAAATTCTAAGAGTCAGAACATTTTCCAATATAATTTAATTATATTTATTTTCCTGTTACACTACAGTGCTGCGTAAAGGCATGTAAAAATTTGCTTTTTAAACACTCATCATTTCGCTTTTTGTAAAGGGGACCAAATTATTTGTGCACTTCTGAATTTCAAAATATGTCTGTATGATGGCCTTTTGGGCCTTGCTGTCATCTGTCCATTTTGTTTTCCGTCATCTAAGTTTATGCTGTCCACTCCCATAATGGTCACACAGTTTCTCTCTAAAAACCACTTTTTCCTACAAGCAGAGCTGTTCCCCTTCCACTACTAGGTAAGCTATACTTGGCGTTGTCAGTGCTGTGTCCCCAGTAGTATTCAAAGACAGTGTCCATAGCATCAATTTCTCTTTATTTATTGCCATTTATTGCTTAAAATCACACACATTTAATTTTCTTGTTATTTTCTACTGGTTTGTTTTTCTATTTGCCAGTATTTTTCTTAAATGTTTGATCACATTCTCAAGTTTTCCATTCTTTTATTCAGCACCTGTAGAATGGGGTCCCCTTTGTTTTACTCCAAGACCTCCTACCGTCCATAGATATTGTCCAGATTCGTGCCGGCTGTCTGTAGGCCTGATGCGCAACCGGCATTCGGGGACTTCCTGTTTTTGCTTTTGGGAGTTGGAGGCTCAGTTTCTTGTCTCCCATCGGATCCCTTAAGCACATCCTCACATAGTTTTCTAATATGCTGCTGCGTAGACCAACTAATCTTAAGATACACACACACACACACACACACACACACACACAAAGAAATTAAGTATTTCCTCCTTTTTTAAAAAATTTCAATTTTGGAACTATCTTTGGTCTTTAACTGAACAGGCATGTATTTACTGAACAAGCATAACTGGTTGAGTACAAATGATTAAACATTATATCAGGAGAAAAAATTGTTTATTCTATTAAACTTTTAAAATGACAATCTGATTTAATGTGACTTCGTAAGGAAAAGAAATTGAAATAGATTTTCAGAAGAGTGCAAAAGGATCATCAGTTTTTGTGGGTTTTTTAGTTTTAATTTTGTTTGGTTTGTATTATTTATTTATTTAACTCCAAGTTAGTTAATATACAGTGTAGTATTGGTTTCAGCAGTAGAACACAGTGACTTATCACTTACATATGACAGCAGTGCTCATCCCAACAAGTGCCCTCCTTCATGCCCATCACCCATCTAGCCCATCCCCCCCCACCTCGTCCCCAGCAATCCTGTTTGTTCTCTGTGTTTAAAAGTCTCTTATGGAGACTCTCAAAGACTAAAAACAAACTTAGGGTGAGGGGGCTGAGGGAGGGGGGAGAGGGGGTGACAGGCATTAAAGAGGGCACATGTTGGGATGAACACTGGGTGTTGTATGTAAACCGATTTGAAAATAAACTATTATAAAATAAAAAAATAAAAAAAAAACTACAAGAAAAATAAAAAGTCTCTTATGGTTTGCTTCCCTGTCTGTTTTTATCTTATTTTTCCTTCCATTCTCCTATCCTCATCTGTTGCGTTTCTTAAATTCCACATGTGAGTGAAATCATGTGAAATTTGTCATTCTCTGACTTTGGTTCCATAGATCTGTATGTTTATTTTCATACCAATACCATACTGTTTTCATTACTGTAGGTTTGTAGCATAGTTTGATATCATGGAATGTGAAAACTCTAGCTCTGTTCTTTCTCAAGATTGTTGTGGTGCTTTGAGATCTTTTGTCATTCCATACAAATTTTAGAATTATTCTGATTTTATAAAGCATGCCGTTGGTATTCTGACAGGGATTGCGTTGAATCTGTAGATTGCCTTGTGTGGTATGGACATTCTAACAATATTAATTCCCCTAATCCATGAGCACAGAATATCTTTCCATTTCTTTGCATCTTCTTAAGTTTCTTTCACCAGCATCTTATAGTTTTCAGTGTAGAGGTCTTTCATCTCCTTGGTTACATTTATTGCCAGATATCTTATTCTTTTTGATGCAGTTATAAATGAGATTGTTTTTTTGATTTATCTTTCTGATGCATCATTATTAGTGCATAGAAATGAAACGGATTTCTGAATATTGACTTTGTGTCCTGCAACTTTACTGAATTGCATATTCATTCTAGCAGTTTTTTGGTAGATTCTCTAGGGTTTTCTCTATATAGTATCATGTCATCTGCCAATAGTGACAGTTTTGTTTCTATCTTTCTGATTTGAATGACTTTTTTTTTTCTTGCCTAATTGCCATGTCCGGGACTTCCAGTACTCTGTTGAATACTCGTGCCAAGAATGAGCATCTTTGCCTTGTCCCGTCCCTGTTCTTAGAGGGTCACCATTCCAATGTTAACTGTGGGATTGTCATATATGGCCTTTATTATGTTTAGGTACATTACATTCTAGCCACTTCATTGGGTGTTTTTATCATAAACAGATGTTGAATTTTGTCATGTTTTCTTTGCATCTACTGAGAGGTTCATATAATTTTTATCTTTCATTTTGTTAATGTAGTGAATAATTTTAATAGATTCACAGATGTTGAACTCAGCTTGCATCCCCGGAATACATCCCAGTTGATCCTGGTGTATGATCCTTTTTTTTTTTTCCTTTATTTTAAGTTTTATTTTGAGAGAGAGAGACAGACAGACAGACAGGAGAGGCAGAGAGAGAATCCCAAGAAGGCTCTGCACCATCAGCGCAGAGCCCAGTATGTGGCTTGAACTCATGAACGGTAAGATCATGACTTGATTTGAAACCAAGAGTTGGACTCTTAACCAACTGAGCCACCCAGGCGGCCCTAGTTTACAATCTTTTAAATGTATTGTTGGAATTGGTTTGCTAATATTTGTCGAATTTTACGTCTATGTTCATCAAGGATATTGGCCTGTAGTTTCCTTTTTTTGTGATGTTCTTGTGTGGTTTTGCTGTCAGGATAATGCTGGCCTTGTAGAATTTGTTTTGAAGTTTTCCTCCCTCTTCTATTTTTTGGTAGAGTTTGAGAAGTATAGGTATTAAATCTTCTTTGAATGCTTGGTAGAATTTACTGGTAAAACCATCTGGTCCTGGACTTTTGTTTTTCGGGGGGATTTTTGATTACCGATTCATTCTCCTAACTAATAATTGGTCTGTTCTGATTTTCTGTTTCTTCATGATTCAGTCTTGGAAGATTGTGTGTTCCTAGGAATTTATTCATTTATTCTATATTTTCCAATTTGTTGATGTATAATTGCTCCTAGTAATCGGGTACAGTCCTTTGTATATCTGTGACATCAGTTGTAATTTCTTCTCTTTCATTTCTAATTGTATTGGTTTGAGTCCTCTCCTGTTCTTGGTTAGTCTAGCTAAGGGTTTGTTGCTTTTGTTTATCTTTTCAGAGAACCAGCTCTTAGTTTCATTGATCTTTTCTATTGTCCTTTTAGTCTCTATGCATTTCTTTTTGCCACGATCTTTATTATTTTTCTTCTTCTAGTTTGGGGCTTTGTTTGTTCTTCTTTTTCTAGTTCCTGTAGGTGTAAAGTTAGATTGACATTTTTCTTGTTTTTGAGGTAGACCTGTATTGTTATGAACTTACCACTTAGAACCGCTTTTGCTGTATATAGATTTTGTATGTCGTATATCTGTTTTCATTTGTCTTTAGATATTTTTTTGAATTTCTTCTTCGATTTCTTCTTTTACCCAGTTGCTCAGTAACATGTTGTTAATGTCCACATATTTATAGTTTTCCCATTTATCTTCTTGTAATTAATTTCTAGTTTTATACCTTTGTGCTTGGAAAAGATGCTCGATATTATTTCAGTCTTCTCGAGTTTATTGAGACTTGTCTTGTGGTCCAGTGTGTGATCTATCCTAGAGCATGTTTTCTATGCACTTGAGAAGAAAGTGTATTCTGCAACTTTTCGATTGAATGATCTGTATTTATTTATTCTGTGTGGTCTAATGTGTTTTTTAAGGCTGATGTTTACATATTGATTTTTTTTAATCTGAATGATCTACCCCTTAATGAAAGTGGTATTGAAGTTTCCTACCATTATGTATTGCTTTCAATTTCTCTCTTTAGGTCTGTTAAAATTTGCTTTATATATTTTGGTGCTTATATATTGAGTGCCTATATATATATTTTTAATTGTTTTAGTTTTTATTTATTTTTGAGAGAGAGAGAGACAGAGTGTGTGTGGGAGAGGGGCAGACAGAGAGGGAGACATAGAATCTGAAGCAGGCTCCAGGCTCTGAGCTTTCAGCACAGAGCCTGATGTGGGGCTCGAACTCACAAACTGTGAGATCATGAGCTGAGCTGAAGTCGGATGCTTAAACGACTGAGCCACTCAGATGCCCCTGAGTGCCTATATATTTATAAATTTTATGTTTTCTTGCTGGGTTGACCCCTTTTTCATTATGCAGTGCCCTCTTTGCCTTAAATTACAGTCTTTGTTTTAAAGTCTCTTTTGTCTGATACGAGTATAACTCCTCCAACTTTCTTTTTGTTTGCATGGAATATCTTTTCCTATCTCCTTACTTTCAGTCCGTGCATGTTTATTTCTGAAGTTAGTCTCTTGTAGGCAGCATATAGAAAGGTCTTGTTTTTTTTAATCTCTTCAGTCACTCTGTCTTTTGATTGGTGAATTTAGGCCATTTACATTTAAAATAATCATTGGTAAATATGCACTTATTGCCATTTTGCTCATTGTTTTATGGCTATATTATTGTTCCTCGTTGTTCTTTTTTCTCTTGTGTTTTGTGATTTGACTTTCTATAGTGTCATGTTTAGATTCCTTTCTCATTTTCTTTTGTGTATTTGCTATAAGTTTTTTCCTTGTGCTTGCTGTGAGATTCACACAAACTACCATATGTAAATAACAGTCTGTTTTAAGTTGATAGCAACTTAATTGTAAGCATATTCCGAAGCTTTACCCTTTTACAACACCACCCCCCCCAGGTTTTATATTTTTGATAACACATTTTACATCTTTTCTCTTCTGTTTCCTTTAATAATTATTGTACTCTTAATTAATTTTACTACTTTTGTCTTTTAACTTTCATGCCGGCTTTATAAGTGATTGATCTACTACCTTTCTTATATATTTACCTTTTTCAGTGAGGTTTTTACTTTTCTGTATTTTCTTATTAATTAGTGCCATTTCTTTTCACCTGAAAGAAGGCCCTCTAATATTTCTTATAGGGCTGGTTTGGTGGCAATGAACTCCTTTAACTCCAAATATGTCCTTCAATTTTGAGTGATAACTTCACTGTCTAGAGAATTCTTGATTGAAAGGTTTTGTTCTCTTTCAGCATCTTAATTATATCATGCCATGCTCTTCTAGCCCATAATGTTTCTCCTGAAAATTCTCCTGTGAGCTTTTGGGGTTTTCCCTTGTATGTAACGAATTGTTTTTCTCTTGCTGCTTTTAGGATTCTCTTTATCTTTAACTTTTATCATTTTAATTATAAAATGTCTTTGTGTGGATTTCCTTGTGTTCATCTTCTTTGGAGCTCTTTAGGCTTCCTGGACCTGGATGTCTGATTCCTTCCCCTGATTGAGGAAGTTTTCAGCTACTTATTTCTCACATACTTTTTTTGGCTCTTTCCCTCTTCTTCTTCTGAGATCTCTATAATGCAAATGTTATTCTGCTTGATAATTGTCCCAACGGTCCCTTAGGGTATCTTCACTGTTCTTAATTCAGTTTTACTTTTGCTGCTCAGTCTGTGTGAGTTCCATTGCTTTGTTTTCCAACTCACTGATTTGTGAGTTGTTGTTTTTTTTTTTTATTCAGGCTGCCGCTGAACCCTTCTGTATTTTTCAGTTCAGTTACAGCTTCTGTTTGGTACTTTATGTTTCTGTCTCCAGGTTGAGGTTCTCTCTGTGTTCATCCATTTTTCTCCCAAGTTTGGTGAACATCTTGATAACCATTACTTTAAACTCTTTATTAGGCAGGTTACTTATAACCATTTCATTTAGTTTTTTCTGAGGTATTATCTTGTTCTTTCTTTTGGGACATTTGTCTTTCTCCCCCCCTTTTTTTTAATGTTTATTCATTTTTGAAAGAGAGAGACAGAGTGCAAATCAGGGAGGGGCAGAGGGAGAGACACACAGAATCCGAAGCAGACTCCAGGCTCTGAGCCGTCAGCACAGGGCCCGACACGGGGCTCGACTCACAAACTGCGAGATCATGATCTGAATCAAAGTGGGACACTTAACCACCTGAGCCACCCAGGTGCCCCTTTTCTCCTTTTTCTTAATGTTCTGTGCTTGTTTCTATATCTTTAAGTGAGACAGCTACCTCTCCCAGTCTGGAAGAGGTAGCCTTATGTCGGAGATGTCCTACGAGGCCCAGAAGTACGGTCTTCTCTGGTCACCAGAGCAAGGCACTCAGGGACAGTCTCCAGTGTGGGCTGTGTGCTGCCTCTTACTGTAGCGAGGCCGTAGCTGTGCGCGCTAGTGGGCGTGGCCGGGACTCAGTCTGGCTGCAGAAAGCAGCCATGGTTGCTGTCAATGAGTTGGCAGCCAGGGGTGTCTCCCGACCCCAGCTGCAAATCATATTCCCAACTGTGCCGCACGTTGGTGGGCACAGCTCTCAGGGGGCATACATTGGTGCTAGCAGATTAGAGGAAGAATTCCAGAAGGGTGCTCCTGGGTGCTAGAATGAAGAAGATAAACTTAGATCACAAAAGTGGCTTCTGCCTTGTCTCATTCCCTGGGGAAGGCCCCTGTGGTTTCCAGCCCCTCCCCACAGACATTTTAAGGTTAGTGAATGGGTCTCCTTTCTCTGTCGTCTGTGTGCTTTGCAGATTGGTGTTTGAGTCTGTGCGAAAACCCTTTAGCCTGAGCTTTCTGTTCCCTACAGTTTTACAGTTTTCCTGAACATAATCCCTGTTCATTGTTTTGGGGGCTCCTCCCTCCTGTGCAGGATCTGAGGTTTGGGGTTTGGCGCTGGAATCTGCTACTTCTCTGGCAAACACTGTGTGCCTTTCATATCCCTTCCGATCGTGACCTACAGCAGCGGGGGTGTGCTTTTCCCCCAGCAAGTTCGCGTTTCTGCCTCTTTCCCTCATCGCTGTTGTCCTTTTATCCCTTGTTGTGGAGGCTCTGCTCATCCCATTTTCAGGTCCCTTTCAGCGAGACTTCTTCCAAATGTGGATTCGCGCACCAGGAAGACGTGGTTCAGGACTTGCAGTGCCACTTTCTTGAACTCAAGTCAACCTTCACATAGTTTTAAAACACTAATGGAAGCATATAGACTTAAAAGCTCAGATTATCAGACAAAATTCCTGTGTAACTAACTAGCAGAAAAAGAGAAAAAAGGAGGAAATGGAGAAATTTGCCCAAATAAACAGAACAAAGACGACCAGGTAATAAACAAAGGGCAAGTACTTTGGAAGAGTCACTAAAATCTGTAATAAAAATTTCTTCCATATCGTAAAGGCAGAAGAAAATTAGCTGGAGAATCATGTAATGAATTTCCTGGTGCACATGAAATATGGGGTACCTGCATTATCTTTTTGGGAAAATGCTGAAGTTTGAAGTTTCCCGTGAAGCCGGAAATATGTACCCTTAGAATAAATAAGAAGAAATTATACTTGAAGCAATAAGTCATGTTTATCAAACCTCTATATGTGGATATATCTCCTAGGCTAAAAAATATAAATAGATTCAAGTAGGTTTAGATATCAGTATGTGTGAATATTCATGGGTATATTATCCATAATATATTAAAAGAAAAATGGAAGGAATTTAAGATATTTGCAAGTAATCTTTGAGCATTTAAAAATGTCCTAGAGGACAGCCTTTTATTCACGAAAGTAATGGTTGGGAGACTTACCTGAAGAATACAGAATTAAGTGCTTGATTCCGGCCCTCATCTTACTGATCGCGAGGGCACGAAGGCTGGTGCCGCATGGCGGCGATGGCCCGTGAGCGGCTGTGGACGCACAGGCACGTGGTCCAGGACGAAGAAGAGCTCCTGGAAGAACGAAGTCTTGTTAGATGACCCGGAGTCATCCCGGCGGCCGGAGCAGGAAGGGAGTTTAACTCCACGAGGACAGTACGTGGAGAGGTTAATGTTATGAAATATAAGACACACATGTTATGTGATTTACACACAGGAAAATGTGGAAGAGTATCAGGAGATGAAGCTATAGAGTGGGTGGGCGATATTTCATAAAACCACCTGTGCACCGGTCTAAAGCAAGTAAACCCTGTCCATAGTGCTAGGACATGCTGCTAAAGGAGGAAGACCCGAGAGTGTCATGACCAGAGTTTCATTTTGGGTCAGTACAGCAAAGGGCTAGAGGGCGAAATGAAAGCAACTGGAGACAGAGAGCAGTTGTTACACTGACCTGACAAAGTGTACGAGAGCAGGCGAGACAGGGTGGGTGGGTGGGGGTCATGGGCGTCTGAAGTCACAGGTGTGGCACCAAGAGCATTGTCAAAATGAGGTACTTACTGATTATGCAAACTTCAACATTTTTAATATCAATCTTTCTGAATTTCTGTGATCCTTTATACGGATTATAAATTTTTTATTTTTCCTTTATACCCTAGGATTATTATGATAAACATCAAATATTCTCTCTTATATTGCTGTTTTGCCCTTGAGCTGTTAAGCTTTATTTAGTTTATGATAATAGCCTGATAGGTAAGCTTGGTGAGTTTATCTATTAAAGATTTTCTATTAGCTGAAATTTCTCTTTTTTAAACTGGAGTCTTTATTTTAAGACAATTGTAGATTCTCATGCAGTTGTAAAAAAAATAATAGAAATCCCATAATACCTTTTACTTAGTTTCCCCCAACGGTAACCTGTTGCGGAATTATAGTTCAACCTCAAAACCAGGGTAATGACATTACGCAGGCAAGATACGAACAACCTCACAGGGATTCCTCCTGTTGCCCTTTTAGAGTGACTCCCACTTCCCGCCCACGCCCACCCCCTGGAGATCACTAATCTGTTCTCGATCCATCTCAGATTTTCCATTTCTAGAGTGTTCTATAAATGCTGTCATACTGTCTGTAACCTTTTGGGATGGACTTTTTTCCCTCGGCACAGCACTCTCGGATCCATCCGGGTTGTCGTGTGCGCCGGTGGTTGACTGTTTTTATTGCTGAGTGTTCTCCGTGGAGTGGATGCACCGCTTTGGTCAACCGGTCCTTCGCTGAAGGACGTCTGGGTGATTTCCAGTTTGGGTTACGACAAATAAAGCCGCTGTAAATATTCATGTATAGGTTTCGTGTGAATATAAATTTTTATTTCTTTGCATAAATGACTGGAAGTACAATTGCTGGATCATAGGGTGGTTGCATATTTGTGTTTTAAGAAATTGTCAGACTGTTTTTTCAGAGTGCCCGCACCCATCACCCCTGTAGGATTGGTCAGCGTTTCACATCCTCGCTAACTAGCGCCGGTGTTGTTCATAGTTTTTATTTTATCCATTTGTATGAGTGTGTCGCAGTAGCTCATTGTGTTAACTTTCATTTCCCTCATGGCTAATGATGTGCAGTATCTTTTCATGTGCTTATTTGCTATCTATCTATCCTCTTTAACGAAGTTTCTCTTAATGTCTTCGGTACATTTTCTAATGAGATTACTTGCTGTGTTACTGTTGAGTGTCAGAACTGCGAACATTCTAGATACTCTGTCAGGCATGTGCTTGCAAGTCTTCTCCTACTTGGGAGCTCATCTCTTCATCTCCTTAATTGGGTCTTTCCCAGAGCACAGATTGTTATTTCTCCGAAGTCCAGTTTGTCCACTTTTCTTTTTGTAGATTTTGCTTTGATGTAAAATCTAAGAATTCTGTGCTTACCGACCTAGATCCTAAAAATTTCTCTTTTTCCTAAATGTTTATATTTTAATGTTTTACAGTTAAATCCGTGATTCATTTAAAAAATTGTCTTGTTTATTTATTTATTTTGAGACAGAGAGAACAGAGAATCCCAAGGAGGCTCCACACAGTCAGCACAGAGCCCGACTCAGGGCTCAAACCTGCAAACCATGAGATTGTGACCTGAGCCACCCGAATCGGACACCTAACCAACAAAACCACCCAGGCACCCCCCACCCATGATTTATTTTGAGTTAACTTTTGTGTAAGGTGTGAAACTTAGGACCCCCTCATCAGAGTTCAGTTGAACGTATTCATGTGGGTCTATATCTGGGTTGTCTCTTCTGTTAATATCTGTTTAAAGTTTTGATTGTGATTATGTAACTAATATGTAGCTATATAATTATTATTGCATAATAAGGTAGGTCTTGAAATCACATGGACTGATTCCTCCCAGTTTATTCTTTTTCGGTATTATTTTAGGTATTCTAACTCCTTTGCCTTTATATATAAAGTTTAGAATAATCTTATCCATATCTACAAAAAATATTGATGAGATTTTTTATAAGAATTGCATTATACCTTTATATCTATGTGGTGTGGGGAGAACTGACATGTTTTCTTTAATAAATCTGAGTTTTTTACTTCGGTTATTGTATTTTTCAGTTCTGAAATGTTCAATTGGTTCTTCTTTATATTGATTCTTTATATCATTTATTCTCGAGGCTATTTTTCTTTTGCAAACATGTCTGTAATTGCTCTTTGAGCATGTTTACCAACCACGGCTGCTGTAAAATCTTTGTCAGGTAATTCTGACATCTCTCTCCTCTTGGTGTTGCTGCCTGTTGTCTTTTTCACTCAGTTCGAGATCGTCCTGGTTCTTGGAATAAGTGGTTTTCTATTAAAACCTGGGCATTTTTGTATTAGGAGACTCTGGAACCTCCTTGAACTGTTACCTTTACCTGGTTCTGAAACCATGCCAGCTGAGGAGGGCTACGGGGGTAGATGCTGCCTCAATACTGACAGATGGGAGTGGTGGTCTAGTTCACCCCTCAGCCTCTGTGGACACCAGGTTGGAGGAGGGACCCCTTATTACTTCATGGGTCGTGGTCATTTCCATCGACACCGCGGCGTGCATGGCCTCCTTACTGCTAGATGTTGATGGAGAAAGTCTTTTTCACACACTGTGCAGCTGGGCAGAGATGGGCAGTCTCCTTCTGTCAGACTCTGTACCTCCTCTGTACTAATACCAGGCGATGAGGAGGGCCTCATTACTACCAGGTAGGGATGAAAGCCACTGTTCTCTTCAGCTTCTCTGACCATATCCCAGCAGGAGGGCTGCGGTGCCTGACCATATCCCAGCAGGAGGGCGGGGGGGGGAGGGAGGGGGGGGAGGGGGGGGAGGGCCCTCAGGAAGTCCCAGCAGGAGGGCTGGGGCGCCTGACCATATCCCAGCAGGAGGGCTGGGGGGGCCTCAGGAAGTCCCAGCAGGAGGGCTGGGGGGCCGTGGTACTGCCTGGCCAGCATGGGGATCCGGCTCCCCCCCCCCTGCCGTCAGCCCATGCTAGCAAGGGTGGGAGCAGAGCCGCAGTGTCTCTTGGGTGGTACTTGCATGGAGTAGTGGGCTGTTGTCTGAAAGTTCTCTGTCTTGCTGGGTTTGCCTTTCCCCCCTCCTCGGGCTAGAGAGAGCAAGCCTTGTTTGGTTTGTTTGTTTATTTATTTTGTCTGAGCCTGTTGACATTTACATGTTGCCTGTTCCTTCCGCTCCAAGCATGGGATATTTCAACCAAAAGAAAAACCAGGAAACTTAGCATCGTGTCGTGTCGTTCCTCAGGTCTGGAGGTCCGTGGTTACTCTGCTTCCTCCTTTCCACCTTTTACATTCTTACTCTTTTTTAAAATATGTGTAATGTGTAAGATTTTTTATTTGTCCTTAGAGAAACAGCAAGAAGTAGGTGTACCTCCATCTTACCGAAGCAGAAGTTGTTTCTTTTTGATGTTAGTATTCCTCTTTTAGAACGAACCCCTTAGCCTTGCTTCTTTTATATTTTTAATACATTACGACCTAGGGAAGAGAGGATTTTCGTTAGAACTGAATCCGAGATAAGAATACACGTGAATAAGGACCTAGGAGACTCTCTAGTGATGAAAACTTAGGAACTTTTGTTCACTGATGTTGGCGCGGTTTTTCTGGCTGACACCTCAGTCTTTGAAAGGAGTGAGGTGCTGCTATGGCATCCCTTTGGAGCCTGTGCGTCGCCAGCCCTGTGTGGGGAATCGGAATATAGACCTTTGTTGTTTGGGTGTTTTTTCTGCACTGGTGTCTTCAGGGCTGTTTGAAACTCTCCATTCAGTTTCTTTTCCAGTCAAGGGAAAGACAATCAGTTGGAAATAGGATTTTTCAATACAGGCTTTGGGGATTTCAAATAATTTTAAGTGTTAGCAAGTAAAGAATGAACTGTGACACATGTTTCTTTGACAAGCAGTAAAAAGTGACAGTGTATTCTTGAATTCGGTTTTATTTCTTTTAAGCTCTTGGCGTTATTATGTATTTAAAATCCTATGCTTTATTCCTGAAAACTACCTTTTCTCCAGTTGTGGTTTTTTAATTGGAATGCTATTTTGTTCTATTTTTAAATTTCTTTAATTTCTGATTATCTCAAAATATGGTTTTTAAACTTTTAAACTAAAAAAAAAAAAAAAAAAGATCATAAATCTTAACTACACGTCTATCCAGCACCAGAGGCTGGCTTTCCGGTTCCGCCTGGGTCTCCTGCGACCTCAGGTGCTCTCGATCCTATGCTTCGGTTCTCCTGTTAGAGTTGTTGCCATGACGGTTATTTCTTCACTTTTTAAGAGTATTTCCAGCCCAAGAAAATTCTACTCTGTAGTTGTGGATTCCTGGGAAACCAGAACAAACAATTTGACATGTGGATGCGGGGCTCACGTCGAGCCAAGGCGGTCTACATGTTTCAAGAGGCAGAGTTGTACACGTTAAACAGACCCTTCAAGATTCGCCGAAGTGCGTTCTTCATAGTAGCCAAGATGG
This sequence comes from Paguma larvata, assembly GCA_030068075.1. Taxonomy (NCBI): domain Eukaryota; kingdom Metazoa; phylum Chordata; class Mammalia; order Carnivora; family Viverridae; genus Paguma; species Paguma larvata. Next base: position 27,753,379 of record CM057831.1, read on the forward strand.
GAAAATAATCTAAATGTCCATCAGCAGGCAAGATATAAAGAAAATGTCAGGGATGCATACACTGTAGAATATTATTTCAGTCTTAAAAGAGGAGGATACCCTGCCATTTGTGACAATGGGAATGAACCTGGAGGATGCTATGCTAAGTGGGACGAGCCAGGCACAGACAAGTGTCGCATGATCTCTCTTATACGCAGAATCTGAAAAAAAAGTCGAACTCCTAGTAACAGTAGAATGGTGGTTACCGGAGGCCGCAGAGAGGGCTGGCGGAAAAGGGGAGCTAGTGACCAAAAGGAACGAACTTTGAGTTCTCAGTAAGCTCTAGAAATCTCATATACAGCATGGTGACTATAATTAATAATGTATGATATACCTGAAATTTGCTAAGCGAGTACATCTACGGTTTGGTCATCAGCAAAAATACAAAAATATAACTGCAGGAGGTGAGGGATATGTCCACAACTTTGGTTTGGACAACCATTTAACAACGTTTACATATATAAACATCTTATTGTACACCTTCAATATATACAGTTTGTGCTTTTCTTTTTCGTTTTCTTTATATATATTTTGAGAAACAGAGTATGAGCAGAGGAGAGGCAGAGAGGGAGACACACAATCTGAAGCAGACTCCAGGCTCTGAGCTGTCAGCACAGAGCCTGTCGTGGGGCTTGAACTCACAAGTTCTGAGATCATGACCTGAGCCAAAGTCAGATACTTAACTGACTGAGCCACCCAGGTGCCCCAGTTTGTGTTTTTCAAGCACAAATAAGTAAATGAATTTTTCTAAGTTGCTAAGACAGGCCATGTTTCTTTCGTGGAAAAGGCTAACTTCAAGGGGTTGTATTGAATGTGTTGATTTTCATGGTGATATCAACATTTTAACCATGTTTGTTCTTCCAGTCCATAAGCATGGAACGTTTTTCCATTTCTTTGTTTCTTCTTCCATTTCTTTCATAAGCTTTGTGTAGTTTTTAGCATATAGGTCTTTGATCTCTTTGGTTAGGTTTATTCCTAGGTATTTTATGGTTTTTGGTGCAAATGGGATTGATGCCTTGATTTCTCTGCTGCTTCATTATTAGTGTAAAGATATGCAATTGATTTCTCTGTGTCGAGTTTGCATCCTGTGGCTTTGCCGAATTCACATATCAGTTCCAGCAGAGTTTTGGTGGATTCCTTCAGGTTTTCCATGTGGAGTATCATATCGTCTGCCAAGAGCGAAAGTTTGCCTTCTTCCTTGCCAGTTTGGATGCCTTTTATTTCTTTTTCTTATCTGACTGTTGAGGCTAGGACTTCCAGGACGATGTTGAATAACGGTGGTGAGAGTGGACATCCTGTTGTGTTCCTGGCCTTAGGGGGAAAGCTCTCTGTTTCCTCAACATGGATGGAACAGGGGTGTATTATGCCAAATGAAATAAGTCAGTCAGAGAAAGATAAATATCGTATGATTTCACTCATGTGGAGTTTAAGAAACACAACCGATTAACATAGGGGAAGGGAAGCAAAAATAAGATAAAAACAGAGAGGGAAGCAAACTGTAAGAGACTCTTAAACAGAACACACTGAGGGTTGCTAGAGGGAGGTGGGGGGGGGGTTGGGCTAGATGGAGATGGGCATGAAGGAGGGCACTTGTCGGGATGAGCACTGGTGTCATATGTAAGTGCTGAGTCACTGGGTTCTACTGCTGAAACCAGTACTACAGTGTGTGTTAACTGACTTGAATTTAACTTGAAAAAAAAAAAAAAAGTGATGATTACTTTCATACAAAGGCCAACTCCAGGGTTGACTGGAAGCAACAGCGTGCTCCTCCAGCTCTGACTTGCACAGTGGCAGAGCAGGCGTCTTGTTTCCCTCACCAGGTCCCTCCGCTCCCGGAGCACTTGCCACAGTGCCTGGCACATAACTCCGTGAGGGGGACTCGGTAACTAGGAGAGAATGACATCAGTCGTCTCTACCATTTGCTTGTTGAAACGTTTTATTGTTGAGCCCCTCATTGAGTTCCAGAGTAGAAACTTCTGCTCCTTGATCACATTCCATCCCTGGTTTAATTTTGGTCAGTCTGGAGCACCCATTATTTCCTATGGTCCCAGAAGTACGGTGTGAAATTGTCATTACTTCGTATATGCACCTGAGCCCAGAGAACAGTATTAAAGACTAGTGATGGTAACTTGCTCTCAGAATTGCTCTCTGATGGTAGCAAGAAAAGCATCACCTGTTAGCTTTAGAAATTCATCGTTCCTCATTGCCAAACTTGGCTGAACTGGGATTATTATTTTCTCTTTTTCCCAGCTTAGGGCCTTGGCATGCTGTTTCTTTACCTAGAGCACTTTCTCTACCCAATTCTTTTCATGACCGGCCCTATTCTGAATTTTTAGCTTTAATGTTATGTACCCAGAGAAATATTCCCTATTTCACCTCATTTAAAGGGAATTCCCTTAGAGGTGCCTGGGGGCTCAGTTGCATACGTGTCTGACTTTGGCTCAGGTCATGATCTCACAGTCGTGAGCTCGAGTCCCGTGTCAGACTCTGCCAACAGCTTGAAGCCTGGAGACTGCTTCAGATTCTGTGTCTCCCTCTCTCTCTCTGCCCCACCCACGCTCATGCTCTGTCTGTCTGTCTCTCTCCAGTATAAATAAACATTGAAATAAATAAATAAATAGAGTTCCCCTAGCTCTGCCTTAGACTAGAGTTTCTTTACTTCACAGCACTTATGACAGTCAGTAATTCTTCGTATACTTGGTTTTGTTAGCTTCTTCATTAGATTATAAATAACTGCATAGACACACCTGGGTGGCTCAGTTGGTTGAGCGTCCAGCTCTTGATTTCGACTCAGGTCATGATCTCAGGGTTGTGGGATCGAGCCCCGCATCCGGCTCCATGCTGTGTATGGAGCCTGCTTAAGATTCTCTCTCTTTTTCTCTCCCTCTGCATTTCTCCACTGCACCTGTGCTTTCACCTTCTAAAATTAAAAAAATAAAAACTCCACAGACCACATATGTTTTTGCTTACTATTACACCCCAGTAGATAATTAAGTCAAAACAATAACTACTTTTAAAAGTGCTCTGATTATGTTTGAAGTTGACATATGATTAAGCATTCATTCAGCAATTATTTATTAAACATTTTCAGGTGCAAGACTTGGTGTTAGGCACAAAAATTCCAGAAATTAAAATTTCAGTCCACACACTCAATAAACTTAGCATCTGATGGAGGAGATAGACAGTTAAGATACAATTAATTCTTTTATTCAGCAATTCTATGTAGTTCTTAATATGTTTCAAGCACTATGTTATGTGCCGACATAGACATTATCTGTCTTAATACATGAAAGTTAATAGATAATTACAAGTTAGTAAGATACACATTATGATAAAGTTAAGCTTAGGATTCCATGGGAAGACAAAGTTATGTGTGTGTGGATGTTGGGAACAGAGGTGCCTTGAAGAAAAAAGTTACAGAAAGTCTTACACAGTCTCTAGTAAAGTGATTAAAACCCAGGGAAAGGGGCACCTGGATGGCTCAGTCGGTTAAGCGTCTGACTTCGGCTCAGGTCATGATCTCACGGTCTGTGAGTTCAAGTCCTGCGTCAGGCTCTGTGCAGACAGCTCAGAGCCTGGAGCCTGCTTTAGATTCTGTGTCTCCCTCTCTCTCTGCCCCTCCCCAGCTCAAGCTGTGTCCCTCTCTCTCTCTCTCTCCTTCAAAAATAAATAAACATTAAAAAAAAATTAAAAAACAAAACAAAAACACCCAGGAAAAGCCAGGCTGCCTAGCTGAGACTCCCTGTTGTTCTACTTAGGGATGATGTGACCTCCAAAACTTAACTTACCCTTTCTAAGACTCAGTTCTTTCATTTGTAAAACATTCGCCTCCCAGAATTGTTGTGGGCTAAAGCCGGATGGGACACGGGAGTTACTGACGCGCTGCCGGGCCGCGGGGAGCACTTGGAAGAAATGAATGGTGTCCTCGTCCGTTTTCACAGTCCATCTTACGTGTAGTGAGGAGCTTGGCTTTGCCAGCAGCCTTCTCCCAAACTTACTTTGTCCCTCAGTCCCTAGAATCCCGCTTGTATCCCCTGTCCCAAAGACACGAGTCAGTTGTATAAGCAATTACCCCTGTGTGTAGTTAGTGCCTTTGGGGAGAGAGCAGGCATGGAAAGTGTTTGTCCAAAAAGAAAAGTAAGACAAAGCGATTGAAGACGTCGTTGTATTAGAAATTTGCTAGAACTCAAATTGAGGTAAATATTAATACAAGTAATTTTTAGATATGGAACAGATTCTCTGCTCACAGCTTCTCTGTTTGTTTCTGATAACGAATGAGGGAGCGAAGGAGAAGGTGGTATTGTGGGAAATGTGATAAAACTAGTAGCTACTTGCCAGCTGTGCAGGACGAGGCCTGAGGAGTCGTCACTGCTTTTCCTTGCCTCTTCTAACCATTGCTCTTTTCTTTAAAATCCCTCAGCTCTTTTATTTTTTTTAACTTTTTTTAAGTTTAGCTATTTGTTTTGAGAGAGCGTGCACGTGCACTTGCACTTGAGTAGGGGAGGAGCAGAGAGAAGGAGAGAGAGTCCCGAGTAGGCTCCACGCTGTCAGCGCAGAGCCCTACTCGGGGCTCCGTCTCGCTACCGGTGAGATCACGACCTGAGCCGACGCAAGAGTCAGACATTTAAGCGACCGAGCCACCCAGGCGCCCCTTTTGTTAACTGGAGTGTAATCACCACACATTGTCGCATTAGTTTTAGGTGTACAACGTAATGACTGGGCATCTCTGTACCTTATGTCCCCACACGTGTATCTGTCCCCACACGACACTTTCACGGTATCGCTGACCCTCTTCCCTCTGCCGGGCCTCGCAGCCCCTGTATCTCCCCCTGCCTTCACCCATTTTGCCCATGCCCCCGTTCATCTCCCCTCCGGCATCCACCAGTTTTTTCTCTCTATTTATGGATCTGTTTTTTTTGCTTTTTAGATCTTACCTCTAAGTGAAATCACAGGGTGTTTGTCTTTCTCTGTCTGACTTCCTTCACTTACCATAATGCCCTCTAGGTCCATCTGGGTCGTCTCATGTGGCAAGATCTCATTCCCTTCCACGGTTAAGTAATATCCCATTGCGTGTGTGTACATGTGTGTGTATCACATCTTTATTCCTCTGTCGACAGCCACGTAGGCCGCTTCTATATCCTAGCTATTGTAAATAAGCCTGCGATAAGTATAGGGGTGCATATATCTTTTTGAATTAGTGTTTTGTTTTTTTGAGTAAGTACCCCATAGTGGAATTACCAGATCACATGATATTTCTCTTCTCAGTTGTCTGGGGAGGCGTCCTGCTGCTTCCCACCGTGGCTGCGCCAGTTTGCAGTCCTCCAGCAGGGCACATGCGCTCCTTTCTCTCCACAACCTCGCCGGCACTTCTTCTTTCTTGTCTTCTTTATAACAGCCATTCTGACAGGTGTGCGGTTTTGATTTGTAGTACCCTGATGATGAGTGACAAGCATCTTTTCATGTACTTATTGTCCATCTGTCCATCTTTGGGAAAATGTCTATTCAAGTCCTGCAACCATTTTTAATAGGATGATTCGTTTTTTTTGGTATTGAGTAGTATAAGTTCTTTATTTATATTGGATTTTAAGCCCTTATCAATGTATCATTTTGCAAATATCTTCTCCCATTGCCTTTTCATTCTGTCGATGGTTTTCTTTGCTGTGTGAAAGATTTTTATTTTAGTGTAGTCCCAGCAGTTCATTTTTGCTTTTGTTTTTCTTGCCTGAGGAGACATATCTAGACATATCTAGAAAAATGTTGGTATGCCAAGAGATTTGGACATCTTTTGTTTTCTTTTAGGAGTTGTATGATATCGAGTCTGACATTTAGGTCTTTAAACCATTTAGAGTTTATTTTAGTGTATGGTGTAAGAAAGTGGTCCAGTTTCACGGTTTTGCATGTAACTGTCCAGATTTCAGTTCTTGGAGAAGTGAGAAGTTTCCTAAAGACCCCCGCCCTCCAGCAACCTTCTGGGGTTAGTAACTAATTCTCCTTCCCGGGTCCCCCAGGCACTTTGGAAACTGCGCTTCAGTGTGATAGCTCAGTGCTGGTTTCTTTACAATCTCTTTAAGGGTGGGACCTCCTTTCCTGTCGCCCTCAGGCTCTCCCCGAGCTAAGCTGATTTTAAAGTAACCAGAGTTAAGCCCTGGGATTGTAAAATCTCGAGGAGTGAGACGTTAGGCCCCAGTGGCTTTCAGAGCCAAATATCGTGGGGATCTGTCTCTCCAGTGCGGGGCCCCTGTGTCTGGTTCTCTCCCTGCTTCGTGCCTGTGGCGTCCCGCCCGTTGGTGGTTGTCTCCGCCCTCCCACCCGTCTGGATGCGGCCTCCCCCTACCGTCAACTGCGGAGAGACTGTAGCTTGTTTCCGGGGTTCGTGGCTGTTACCAAGGTGCATCTGTGGGATGCGGTGAACTTCGGGTCCCCCTTCCCGACCGCCCTCCCGGGGCCTCCCAGGCTGGCTCTCGTTACCAGGCTCGTCCTAGGTGGCCGGGTGACCGCAGCAGGACAGAGCTGCCTTCCACTGCACGGATGTCACGCCGCGCTCGTCCGGCTGCTGAAGCCGCGCTGGCCACAGCCGGCCCGGAGCCCTTGAGTGAACATGTGTCTTCCTCGGCTGGAGAGGGGGAGGTCTGTCTGTCCTCCCACAGCAACGTCTCCAGCCCTTGGAGCTACAGCCACAGCTCAGCACCGATCACGTGTCCTTGGCCCCGGCGGGGAGGGGGAGGGGACTCCACACCCCCACACCTGACACAGCCGCCCCGTGGAAGCACTGGTCCCACAGTGCGAAGGGGAGGCAGCAAACCCTCGCTCCTCAGTCCTCGTCCTCCCTTGAAGACCCCCTCCCCACCATGTCTTTTGATTGGAGCCACCATTTACATTTAAAGTAACTATTGATAGATATGTACTTATTGCCATCTTGTTCATTGTTTCCTGGTTGTTTTTATAGTTCTCTGTCCCTTTCTTCTTCTTTTGCTTTCTTTCCTTGCAATTCATGACTTTATTTAGTTGAGGCTTGGCGGCTTTCTTTGTCTTTATTCTTTGTGTCTAGTAGTTCTTTGGTCTGTGGTTATCATGACATTCATGTATTACATCCTAAGAATATAACAGTCTATATATATATATAGTCTTAAGTTGGTATCGCTTAAGTTCAGACACATTCTAAAAGAACTTCATTTTTACTTCCTCTTCCATATTTTATGTATGTATTGTCATATTTTACATCTTTATATTTTGTGAGTTCCCGTTAGTTAATTTTTTAGATATAATTGATTTTACTGCTTTTGTCTTTCATACTAGCTCTACAAACGATTGCTCTGTTACCTTCATCATGTATTTGCTTTTACTTATATTATTTTTTCTTTTTATAATTTTCTAATTATGGGCTTTTCTTTTCCACTAAAAGAAGTTCCTTTAACATTTATTGTAAGGGCAGCTTAGTGGTAAATTAACTCCTTTGATTTTTGTTTGGGAAACTCTTGATCTCTCCTTCTATTCTGAATAATAGCCTTGCCAAGCAGAGTATTCTTAGTTCTAGGGTTTTTCCTTTTAGCACTTGGGATGTATTGTGCACTCTCTTCTGGCCTGCAAAGTTTCTGTTGAAAAAAATCAGCTTGATAGCCTCACAGGGTTTCCCTTGTACATAATTAGTTGCTTCATTTTTGTTGCTTTTTTTTTTTTAATGTTTATTTTTGAGAGAGAGACACAGAGCATGAGCAGGATGGGGCAGAGGGAAAGGGAGGCATAGAACACAAAGCAGGCTCCAGGCTCTGCCCTGACGCAGGGCCCAAAGTCATGGACTCTGAGATCATGACCTGAGCGAAAGTTGGATGCTCAACCAACTGAGCCACCCAGGTGCTCCCATTTTTACTGCTTTTAAAATTCTTCCTTGGTATTTCATCTTTGACGTTTTAATTATTACGTGTCTTGGTGTAGAAAGAACATCAGAGTTCTTCTTGTTTAGATGTCTGTTCCTTCTCCAGGTTAGGGAAGTTTTCAGCTATTATTTCTTGAAAGACACTTTCTGTTCCTTTCTCTCTCTTCTTCTGAGAGCCCGATGATGCAAATATTTGTTTGCTTGATGTTGTCGAAGAGATCCTTTAACCTATCTTTTTTTTTTTTAATTCTCTTTTTTCCTGTTAAACTCGGGTGTTTTTTTCCCATCCCCCATCTTCCAGATTGCTAATTCACTCTTCTGTGTCCTCGAATCTGCTGTTGATTCCTTCTAGTGTATTTTTTGTTTCAGTTCTTGTATGCTTCAACTCTCAATTGGTTCTTTTTTAATATTTTCTCTCAAAGTTCTCAGTGCACCCACTTGTGTCCAGTGTGGTGAGTGTCTTGAAGACCGTTACTTTAAACTCTTTCAGGTAGATTTGCTCTCTCCATTTCATTTAGTTCTTCTGAGGTTTTGTTTTATTTCATTTGGAGCATATTCCTTTGCCTTCACTTTCCTTGACTTTCTGTGTTTGTTTCTATGAATTAGGTGGACTGGCTAATTCTCCTCAACACGAAGGAATGGTCTTGTGTTCTTTGTGTAGGCTGTGTGTGCCCGGTGCCCGGCCGGCTGACTAGAGTTGTATCTGGCACGGGCTGGGGATCCCAGGGCAGTCTATCCTTGTGGCTACCCTGCTGGAATAGCCAGAGCTAACATCGATATGGGCCAGAGTGGATAGGGGTTCCGTCGTTCCCAGGCTCTTTTAAAGCACATGCTACCTGACTCCACTGCTCACCACTACCCCTCATTATTACAGTGACCTATAGACCCTCTGTGCCATTGCTTGAAAGTTTCAGTACCTGGCTCTTCTTGCCTCCTCACCACTATTCCAGTGATAATTCTTCGTAGTTTCAGTATCTTCATGGATCACCCATTCAACGTACTGACCTATCGTTTTCTTGAACTTCACCCATTCAATGGGATCTCACCTCAGCTACTACCAATTATTCCTGTGTCTCCAAAATTTCTGTTCCAGGAATCCCAATCTCTGGTCTCTATCACCTTTCTCTCCATGTCACTTCCTCTCCTACCCTGAGTTTAGCAATAGGAGCCCACCCCGGTCCATCTATACTATCACCCTTTCTTTGTTGTACTTACCCCTCGAGTTCTTGGTTCTTTCCAGACTCAGCTTCTTGCTCCCTGGCTTGGCACTATCATTCCCTCACATAGACCTTCAAATCCCCTGGAGTCAGTCTCCACCCTAAGTCTTGCCAGTTCCTACACTTTTTTAATGGTGTGTTTCACTTAACGTTGTGATTTACCCATGTCATTGCATACATCACTTACTTTATCCCTTTTTCAGTGCTGAGTGGTTTTGCGTTCTGAGGATATATCATAATTTGTTTATCCATTCTCCTATGGATGGACAGTAGGTTGCTGTAATCGGGGCTGTTAATAAAGCTGCCGACTGAAAGACAATTCAAGCTGAAACTGTAAAACATGAGCAAATCACTTAGTGTAAGACATCGTGTTCTGGACAGGTTTCATTTCTGCTGAGTCGAAGTACAATTGCTGGGTCCTAGAGCACATGTGTGTGTATCCATATATGAAACTGTCACAAAGTTTTCTGGAAGGACTAACCATTTTATATACCCACCAGCAACGTCAGTGTTTGTAATGTTAGCCATATAGTAGGTATGAAGTAGTTGTAATTTGCACTCCCCTGATTACCTGTTTTCATGTGATTTTGGAGACATCTCTGTTAAATATTTTGTCCATTTTGAATTGGATTCTTTCTCTTCTCTTTGAGTTGTAAGATTTTTTTACATACTCTGGATATAGTTCCTGTGTCAGAGATACCTATTGCAAATATTTTCTTCCAGTCTGTGGCCTGCCTTTTTATTTACTCAATGAAATCTTTCAAAAAGCAGTTTTAAGTTTTGATGAAGTATAGTTTGTCAGCTTTTTTGTTCTATATTTAGTGCTTTAAAAAAAAGTTTGGGGCACCTGGGTGGCTCATTCATTTAAGCATCTGACTTTGGCTCAGGTCGTGATCTCTCCTTAGTGAGTTCAAGCCCCACATCGGGCTCTGTGCTGACAGCTCAGAGCCTGGAGCCTGCTTCAGATTCTGTGTCTCCCTCTCTCTCTGCCCCTCCCCCGGTTGTGCTCACTCTCTCTCAAAAATAAACAGAAGTTTCTTTACTTAGAGACAGAAACAGTGCAAGTAGGGGAGGGGTGGAGAGAGAGGTAGAAAGAATCCCACTATCAGCACAGAGCCTGAAATGGGGCTCAAACTCACGAACTGTGAGATATGAACTGAGCTGAAATCAAGAGTCAGTCGCTAACTGACTGAGCCACCCAGGAGCCCCTAGAGTTAAAGCTTTTTGTGTACTCCCTAAGACATTTTGTCTAGTTCAGGGTTATGAAGATTATCTTGTTGTTTCCTTCTGGAAAGTTTATGGTTTTAGCTTTCAGGCTTATCATCTATGTCAGAGCATTTGTCTGCGCTGTTATGTAAGGCAGAGGGTCATTGTTCTTAGTTGTTCTAGGTGTTCCAGCAGCAACTGTTGAAAAAAAATTCCTTTCTGTGTTTAGTGGCCATGCCACCTTTTTAAAAAACCAATTGGCCATGTATGTGAGGGTTTATTTCTGTATTCTATATTGTATTCCATCGGTGTATTTATACTGAACCCAGTACTACACTGCCTCGCTTACTGTGGCATCCCTGCAGAGATTGTCACCAGCACTGTTGACATTTTGGACAGATGGGGATGACCTGTGTGTCATAAGATGTTTAGCAGCATCCTGGCCTCTGCCTTCTAGATACCAATAGCACACCCCAGTGGTGGCACTTCAAAATGTTTTCAGACATTGCCAAATGTTACAGAGAGGAGAGGGGGAAGTTGCCCCCAGCTGAGAACCACTGTTTTATAGTGAAATAAGGCAGTGCACACCCTCCAGTTTTGTTTGTTTGTGTGTTTAGTGTTTATTTATGTTTTGAGACAGAGACAGAGCATGAGCAGGGGAGGGGCAGAGAGAGAGGGAGACACCGAATCGGAAGCAGGCTCCAGGCTCTGAGCTGTCAGCACAGAGCCCGACACAGGACTTGAACTCATAAACCAGTGAGACCGTGACCTGAGCCAAAGTCAGATGTTCAACTGACTGAGTCACCCAGATGCCCCACCCTCCAGTTTTGTTTAATTCATGACTGTTTTGCCTATTCTAGGTATGTTTTGCTTTTCCATATAAATAAACCTGCATGGTTTTGAGTGGAATTGCGATGAACATACAGATCAATTTAGACAGAGTTGATATAACAATATTGAGTCTTGTAATACAGGAAATCCATGAGCATAGTATATTTCTCCTTTCCTCTCTCCTCTTTTTTTTGTTTTTTTTTTTTTGCATAATTTCTTTTAGCAGTATTTTCTGATTTTTAAAGTAAAGTTCTTAAGTGGTTTTGTTACATAAGTCATAAGTATTTCAAATTCTATGCTGTTGTTTTAAATGGATTTGTTTAAATTTTATTTTTCATTATTATATGTAGAAATATAATTGATTTTTCTGTATCACCTTGTATTCTGTTAAATTCACTCATTAGCTCTAGGAGTTACTTTATAAATTCCTTAGCATATTCTATATGTATAATCATGTCATCTGAAATAAAGGGAATTTAACTTCTGTCTTTCCAATTGAAATGCCTTTTGTTTTTATGTTGGCCTTATTAACTTTCTGGGAGCTCCAGTGTAATGGGGAATAGAAGCTCATTATATTTCTGACCTTTTTTGCCTTTTATCCCTTTGGAGGGAAGTATTAACTATTTTACGGTTAACTCTGCTGCTAGCTAGTGATTTTTGGTAAATGCCCTTTATCAGATTGAGGAGGTTTCCTTTCATTCCTAGTGTGCTGAGAGTTCTTATCATGAACGTGCACTAAATATTACCATACAGCTGTTCTCATTTATTTGGTCAGTGTGGTTAATTTCACCCATTAATTTTGATATTTATTTATTTGTTTAGAGCACGTGAGCAAGGGAGAGGGGAAACAAAGGAGGGGAGAGAGAGAGAAAGAGACAGGGAGGGAGGGAGAGAATCTCAAGCCGGCTCCATGCCCAGCACAAAGCCCAATGCAGCGTTCAATCCCACAACCCTGGGATCACAACCTGAGCCGAAATGAAGAGTCGGACGCTCAACCAACTGAGCCATCCAGGTGCCCCTTTTTATTTTTATTTTTTATTTATTAACTTTTACTGATTTAATTTTGAAATGTCAAGTCACCCTTGCCTCATATGAGTAGCTCTCATTTGGTAATGATGTGGGAATTTTTTTAATAAAGTGATGGATTTTATTTGCTAATATTTTGTGAAGGATTTTTGTGTAAAATTTGAGAGATGTTGGTCTATAAATTTCTTGTAATATCTTTGTGAGGTTTGGAAATCAAGGTTATATAGGCTTCGTAAAATATATTGGGAAAGTGTTTTCTACACTTCTATACTTGGAAAAAGGTCCTAGGATTGTTATTTCTCCTTTAAATGTTTGACAAAAAGTAAGAATAAAAAATATGAACAAGGAGTTTTCTTCGTAGGAAGCTTACTAATTATAAATTAATTTTATTAATAGAGTTTTTATATTTCTTTTCTTTGTCAGTTTTGCTAAGTTGATTCTTTCAAGAAATTGGTCCATTTTGTGTAAGTTGTTGAATTTATTAGCATAAAGTTGGTCATATTATTCTTCTAATGTCTGTGGTATCTGTAGTGATATCCTGTCTTTCATTCATGGGAGTGATCATTTTGTTTACTTTTTTTCTTTCTTCTTCTTTTTTTTTTTTCCCGTTCATCATTCTTGGTAGGAGTTTATCAGTTTTTTCTTAAGTTTTCATACACAACTTTAGTCCGTGTGGTCTTTGGTTTTTAGGTTACTGTTTCATTGGTTTCTTCTTAGTTCCTTTCTTCTTACCGTAGAATAAGGTTGCACATCTTCCATCTTCTTAAGGTGGGAACTAAAACCATTGATTTTAAATTTTTCTCCTTTTCCACTCTAGGCATTTAATGTTATAAATTTCCCTCTGGGGGAAGCTAGGTGGCTCAGTCAGTTAAGCATTCAACTTTCGCTCAGACCATGGTCTCACGGTTCGTGAGTTCGAGCCCCACATCGGGCTTGCTGCTGTCAGTGCAGAGCCTGCTGGGGATCCTCTGCCCCCTCTCTCTCAAAATTAAATAAACATTTTAAAAAATTATTAAAAAAATAAAATAAGTTTCCCTCTGAAAAACTGCACAAATAAATCTGGTACACTGAATTTTCATTTTCATGTAATTTAAAATGTTTTACTACTTCCCTTTTGATTTCTTTTTTTGACCTATAGCTTATTTAGAAGTATGTTGTTGTTTTTTTAAATTTCCAGTTATTGAGCTTTTCTAGATAACATGATTGATTTCTAATATAAATCTATTTTGATTGGAGAATATAATCTATGATTTAAATCTTATGAAATTCATTGACATTTGTTATCTGGGCCAATGTAAGATTTCTTATGTTGTGCTCAAAAAGAGTATGTATTGCAATTGTTGGGTCTAGATAGTTGTTCCAAAAATATCAACAAGGTCAAGGTAGTTGATAGCATTGTTCAAATCTACGTTCTTACTGATATTTTTTTTGCGACTGTTCTATCAATTATTGAGAGGGATGTTACAATATGCAACTGTAATCATGGATTCATCAGTTTCTCCCTTTAGTTCTTCGTTTGCATCATGTATTTTGAGGTACATACATATTGATGATTTTTATGTATTCATGATGAACTGACCCTTCTATCACTATGAAATATTGTTTTCATCTCTGGTAATACTCCTTGTCTTAAACCTTACTTTGTCTGCTAATTAATTTAGTAAAATGTCTTCTACTGTTACATCCTTTTGCTTTCAACCTGTGTTTGTGGCGAACCCCTTGGGTCTTGGTTATATTCAGTCTAGCAAGTGCTAAATCAGAAACCGTGAAGAACTGTAAAGGATCTGAGGTTTTGACCTCCGTGCAAGGTAATGATTTTAGCTCCCCACGATTTCATATGTGTTGTGGCAGGCTGAAAGAAAAGAAACTGTATCTCCCAAGGAAAAAATGCAGTCAAAGCAATGCCTTGTGTCAGTTTCCTAAAGTCTAGTCCCCAAAGGACAATGCCGGGAGGGCCAGAGGGCTCCTGCACTGAGTAGGAGCTAGTTCATTATGGACTACGAACCTCAAAACGTGGAAACTCATCTTCGACATGGCGGCTGCCATCCCCCTCTCCAGAGAGAAGGAAACCTTATGTTTGCTCTGGAGTGTAAGTGCTCTCTCGAGAAGAGAAGGAGAGATCTTTATCTCCACTACCCCAAGTCTCCAAGAAGGGAGACCTTTCTTCACTTTACTGTCCTGCACTATCTCTCTACACAAACCCTCTTAGGTTAGCTGCGAATGCCTTCATTCAGAGAACCTGGGCTGTGCAGAAATACAAAATATTTATAGAGAAGTGTCTCCCAAAAACAAGACTCTGCCTTGTGTTTAGTCTGTTTGCATCTAATAATTCTTAAAGCAGTTTGATGTAGGTCTATCGTTTAACTATGTTTTCTATCAATTCTATTTTTTTCCTCTTGTTTCTTCTTCCTTTCCTGCCTCTCTTTGAATTAGTCAAAAAAATTTCATTTTTACTTTTTTTTAGTGGCTCCTCTAGGGATTACAATATTCCTTCTTAACTATTTAGAGTTATAACTGGCCCATTTCACACAAATGTAAGCATCTTTCAGCTATATGATTCTCTTAGCCCCGCTCCCAAGCTGGCATCTTTTTGCTCACGGATTTCTTTACGTGCGCCTGTTACGAAGTTCACAATACAGTGTCGTAATTGTCGCATCGGACCCTCCATTGTCTTTTGGCCAGTAGGACAGAACAGCATCCTCCATTCACCCACATATGTGTCGTTTCCGGCGGTGCTCACTCATGCCCGATGGCCTCTGGCGTTCCCTGCAGGGCAGGACTTTGTCAGGAAACCTGTCAGGTGTCGTTAATCCGAATTTAACTTCAGTTAGCTTTCGCTTTTTGTAGTTGCACTGAATGTAGGTTCCGAGTTACAGCCCTCTTCCTTTAGCGCTGGGACACTGCCACTCTCCTGTCTCCTGAGGCCGCGCTTCGCGTGAGAAGGTAGCTGTCATTTGTACTGTCGTCTCCCATGCATATGGTGGCTTTTTTCCTACGGTGACTTCTAGGGTATTATTTTTATCTTTTGTTTCAGGCAGTTTGACTAAACTCTGCTTAGGTCTGTGTTGTTGATATTTATCTTAGTAGTTCAGTGAAATTCTCTCATCTGTATTTTAATATTTTTTCACCAAATTTGGGAAATTTTAGGCCATAGTCTTCAAACGTTTTCAGCCTCATTCTTTTTCTTTTACCTCTGGGACTCCAGTTACACATATATTTTACACTGGCACATAATAGTGACCGCCTGTCACTCAGCGCCCCATGGGTCTCTAAAGCTGTTAGGCGTTCTTTTCTCCATGTTTTTTGTTCTGTTCTTCAGGTTAATTTCTGTGAATCTGCCCTCAAGTTTACTGATTCTCTTTTGATATCTCCAATCTGCTGTTCACCTACTAATAAAATTTTTATTTCAGATATTATACCTTTCATTGTCAAAATTTCCAGTTGGTTCCTTTTTTTAAATAATATTCATTTCTCTCCTCCCTGTGTTTTCGTTTTCCTTGAAGTGCTCCAGCTATAACAAGTCTTCACGCTTTTACATTTTCTTTTCTTTTTTTCTAGTAGCTTTTTAAAACAATTTTTTTTCATGTT
Organism: Paguma larvata; assembly: GCA_030068075.1. NCBI lineage: Eukaryota > Metazoa > Chordata > Mammalia > Carnivora > Viverridae > Paguma > Paguma larvata. Next base: position 27,769,159 of record CM057831.1, read on the forward strand.
TATTTTTGAGAGAGAGAGACAGAGACAGAGTACAGAGAGAGAGGGAAACACAGAATCCGAAGCAGGCTCCAGGCTCTGAGCTGTCAGCGCAGAGCTAGACAGGGGGCTCATACCCACAAATTATGAGATCAGGACCTGAGCCCAAGGCTGACGCTTAACCACCTGAGCCACCCAGGTGCGCCACTATTTTATATTTCCTGATATAAAACATCAGTTACATTTTATCTCTTATGATAGTAATAATGGAGAACGTGTAACAAATTTTGTATTGTTATTCCTTCCTCACTAGAATCTTTTCAGGATCTCTCATCTTTACAATACCAACGGGATGGTTATTCATCTCTTCTGCCTGGTTTGAGGTAGTACGCAACACAGAACTTTGCCTCTTTGCTTCTGTGTCCACCTTGCCACACGAACAGTCGGCGTCTTCACTTCAGTGACTCAGATGTGAGACGTAACTGAGCAACTTCCCGTACTTGAGTTACAGGAAGGCTTACATAAGAATTGTTTAACAAATTCCCTCAAGCATTTAGGCAGCCATGAAGTTCTCAAGGCAACTCAGAGCTACACAATTTGGTCTGGAGTTAGCTCCGCATCAGCTATCAAAGATAGCATTTTCCCGGGGTGGGGGGGAGGGGGCGGAATCTATAAGGATCACCGAAGCATCACTAAGATAAATCAGTAATACATGCCAGCTAAGATTTCCTCCTTATCTAACTAGGTAAATGTAAGTTGTTCTTATTACCAATGAAATGGTACTTTTGAATAAAAATATAAAAAAGAGAAAAAACAAAGGAAAGAAGCACCTCCCTGGAACAGACATCTCTACTTTTAAAAAGGATGTAACAGGCAGAAGTTGTTGTGCACAGCGACTTGCTGCACCGTCAGCCCCAGGGCACACCAACCACCACCGTCTGTGTTGGCAGCCACAGTTGCCCCGATCCTCCGAACCTGAGTCATTCGTGACAGAGTGCTGTTTACTGAGAATATTTTATTTTACTATCAAAATACTAATTTCCTGTATGCCCCTTAAATTTTCTTAGTCAGAAAATATATGATATATGGATTAATAAATTCCTTATAATTAACATAAAGTAAATAATTTTTGTTTATAAGGTTTATCCCCATCCCCACTAAATTAATGCTAACTGTGGAAAAAACTTGATATAAAGCTATTATTCTGATCATTTACCACCGTGTAGCAAACCACCCCAAAACTTAGCGTTTTCCGACAACTGATTACAGTATTGTGTGGTCACTGGCTCAGGCGGATTCTCACTTGGAAGTCTCCAGTTCTGGCACTGAGATTTCTGCTGGGAGTGGTGTTACCTGAAGGTTCTGCGGGCTGGACATTCACGATGGCTTCTTGGTACCCTTTTGGGCTTGGGCTTGGGCTTGGGTGACCAGAACCGCTGGAGCCTAGCCAGGCTTCCTTTTCCGTGCTCTTTCTCTCTTAGCTTGCTTGGACTTCTCTGCGTGGCGATCTTGAGGTCGTCAAACTTCTTACACAGGTCTGGCTTTTCCTAGAGCAAGCGTCCCAAGACACCAAGTTGGAGGCGGCGAAGTTTCAAATCTAGCATCACTTCCATCAAACTGTATCGATTAGAAGACGGCCACAGGCCCAGACTGACGCACGCAGAGAGGGCTGCATACCCACGGTTCTTTGGAGACTGGCTCCCATAGGAGCGCACTCGTGTTTTAGTGCCCTTGGCACTGCCCTCTGAATCTCAAGAGCATACGAATTGAAAACTTTTCTGAGTCGACTCTGTCAGCTTTTAGCAGGCTTGCCTTACTTAGCCCCCTCCACCTAACGGAGAGTGGAATACTCTATTAATGCCTCCATTTAGTGCCTTTGTTTCATCTCTTCTCAAAGGTTGCATTATAACTAATCAGTGGTCAGCCGTATACTTTATTTTTATTTTCTCAACTCCCAATTCTCTCTTTATAATGATGTCCAGGGGCACCTGGGTGGCTCAGTCGGTTGAGCGTCCGTCTTCGGCTCAGGTCATGATCTCACAGTCTGTGAGTTCGAGCCCTGCGTCGGGCTCTGTGCTGACAGCTTGGAGCCTGGAGTCTGCTTCGGATTCTGTGTCTCCCTCTCTCTCTGCCCTTCCCCCGCGCACACTCTGTCTCTCTCACTCTCTCTCTCAACAATAAATAAACATTAAAAAAAATTTATAATGATGTCCAGTTTACATGTCTTAAGATTCATGTGCCACTTGAACCTCTGCCTTCCTGAAAGCTTACCTTTCTCTAATCAAGTAGAAATTAGAGGCAGACATAGGGAAGAAGGCTTTTGTCTTACCTCCCACGCTAATTGTTCACACCTTGTTCCTTCTCCACAGCAGCTGGCCCCTAGCCGTCCCCACTTTCATTGGAGACTGTCGCTAGTTGTTGCTAGGAAGTTTTGCATTAGTCCCCTTGATAGTCTGCATGCGTGGCCGCAGGAGTATAAATGTCTGGCAGGTCCAGGATTCCCCCTCACAGGGTTGTGGGGGGTGTATCACACTTCGTTGACAGACTTGAGAGGGTGAGCCTTTAGTGTCTGGAATAGAATAATTCTCCCGTAGGTAGAATGTCCCATGCATTGTGTAACACTTCACATCGCTGGTCCTGAGGAGCTAACAACCATAGCAAGCAGAAGTCCTCCCAAAGTCCCCCTTCGCTCCTGGGGAAGGGGAAACATCCCAGATTGAAAACTACTGGAGCAGAGTAATTAAAGAAGACACTAAATAGTGTCTTTGTAAAATTAAGCGACAACTGTATGTTTTCCTGTAATCTGAGGGACAAGCATTTACAAAGTTGAGTGAATCCTTTTAAAGACCACTTTAGGTGTTTTTTTTTAACGTTTTTATTTATTTTTGAGAGACACAGAGACAGAGTGTGAACAGGGGAAGGGCAGAGAGAGAGGGAGACACAGAATCCGAAACAGGCTCCAGGCTCTGAGCCATCAGCACAGAGCCCGACGCAGGGCTCGAACTCACAGACTGTGAGATCATGACCTGAGCCGAAGTCGGCGGCTTAACCGACTGAGCCACCCAGGCGCCCCCCACATTAGTTTTTAACCTGGTTTCCTGGTCTTCGGGTCTTTGCCTGTCTGTGGAAGCCTTTCCACCTTCAGAAAACTGCCACCACCTCCCAGCGGAGGCTGTAGTCTGTGAACATAGCCACTAGTCACGTGTGTCTGCCGAGCACTTACAATAGGATTGCCCCAGACTGGGGTGTAAGAATACATTTAGTACCAAAAGAGATATAAAATAATATAATACTTTTTATATTCATACTTTTAAAAATAATATTTTAATGTAAGTTTTTTAAACTATTTTTTAATTTTTAAATTTTATTTAAATCCAAGTTAGTTAACAGATAGGGTAATAATGATTTCAGGAGTAGAATTCAGTGATTCATCACTTACATACAACACCCAGTGCTCAGCACAAGCGTCCTCCTTAATGTCCATGATCCATTTAGCTCATCACCCCACCTCCAACAACCTTCAGTTTCTTCTTGGTATTTAATAGTCTCTTATGGTTTGCCTCCCTCTCTTTCTTAATTTTTCCTTCCCTTCCCCTATCTTCATCTGTTGTGTTTCTTAAATTCCACATATGAGTGAAATGACATATTTGTCTTTTTCTGACATTTTTTTTCTGACATATTTCACTTAGCATAATGCACTTTAATTCTATTAATGTTGTTGCCAATGGCAAGATTTCATTCTTTTTGATTGCCAAGTAATATTCCACTATACATATACCACATCTTCTTTATCCATTTGCCAGTCAGTGGACCTTTGGACTCTTTCCATAACTTGGCTATTGTTGATAGTGCTGCTATAAATATTGGGGTGCATGTGCTCAGCATTTTTGTGTCCTTTGGATACATACCTAGTAGTGCAATTGCTGGGTCATAGGGTAGTTCTATTTTTAAGTTTTGAGGAACCTCCATACTGTTTTCCAAAGTGTCTGCACCAGTTTGCATTCCCACCAACAGTGCATGAGTGTTCTCCTTTCTCCATATCCTTGACAGCGTCTTTTGTTTCTTGTGTTCATTTTAGCTATTCAGATAGGTGCCAGGTGGTATCTTATTGTGGTTTTGATTTGTATTTCCGTGATGATGAGTGATGTTGAGCACTTTTTCATGTGTCTGTTAGCCATCTGGATGTCTCCTTTGGAAAAGCGTTCATGTCTTTTACCCATTTCTTCACAGCATTATTTATTTTTTGGGTGTTGAGTTTGAGTAGTTCTTTATAGATTTTGGATATTAATCCTTTATCCAGTATGTGGTTTGCAATATCTTCTCCCATTCCGTCAGTTGCCTTTTAGTTATGCTGATTGTTTCCTTCGCTGTGCAGAAGCTTTTTATCTTGATTCAGTTCCAAGAGTTCATTTTTGCTTTTGTATCCCTTGCCTTGAGAAACATATCAAGTAAAAAGTAGCTGCTGCTGAGGTCAAAGAAGCTGTTGCCTGTGTTCTCTCTAAGATATTTATGGTTTCCTGTCTTACATTTAGGTCTTTCATCCATTTCGAGTTTATTTTTGTGTATGGTGTAAGAAAGTGGTCCAGGTTCATTCTTCTGCATGTCACTGTCCAGTTTTCCCAGGACCATCTGCTGAAGAGTCTATGTTCCCCTGGATATTTTTTTCCTGTTTTGTCAAAGATAAGTTGGCCATATGTTTGTGGGTCCATTTCTGGGTTTTCTATTCTGTTCCATTGATCCGAGTGTCTGTTTTTGTGCCAGTACCATACTATCTCGATGATTACAGCTTTGTAATACATCTTGAAGTACGAAGTTGTGACGCCTCCAGCTTTGGTCTTCTTCTTTAACATGGCTTTGGCTATTTCATAGTCTCTTCTGGTTCCATACAAATTTGAGAATTGTTTGTTCTAGCTCTGTGAAGAATGCCAGTGTTATTTTGATAGGGATTGCGTTGAATTTGTAGATTGCTTTGGGTAGTATTGACATTTTAACAATATTTTTTCTTCCAACCCATGAGCATGGAATGTTTTTCCATTTCTTTGTGTCTTCTTTGATTTCTTTCATAAGCTTTCAGTAGTTTTCTTTTCTCTCTGTCTCTTTAACAAATGATTTTTTAAAGTTTTTTCATTTATTATTTCAGAGAGAGGAAGAGAGAGCATGCACAAGCAGGGAAGGGACAGAGAGAGGGAGACACAGAATCCAAAGCAGAATCCAGGCTCTGAGCTGTCAGCACAGAGCCCAACACGGGACTCAAACCGACAAACTGTGAGGTCATGACCTGAGCCGAAGTCGGATGCTCACCTAACTGAGCCACCCAGCCGCCCCATTTTCTCTCTCTCTCAAGTCTGGATTTATCAAACTCCTATTTGCCAGAAGACAGTTTATGAGTCCATGAATTTCAGGAACACTGGCAGAATCCAGCCACTTTTTTCCAGCCTTATAATTGTATCAACCTTGTATTTATAGACATAACGTGCACATTTTAATGAGGATAAACCCATTTGAAACAGCATTTTAAACAAACACAGAAAAATTTCAAATCCAAATATTCCTAACAAAATTATATCACACACATTGATTACGGAGTAGAATTTCCATCACCCATAGAAAGGATTTCACTTCACCGCAGTCCTCACACTATCTTTCAACTTTCAACAGTTTTCAGCATATAGATCTTTTACCGCTTTGGTTAAGTTTATTCCTAGGTATGTTATGGTTTTTGGTGCAGTTGTAAATGGGATTGATTCCTTGATTTCTCTTTCTGCTGCTCCTTTATTGTTGTATAGAAATACCACAGATATGTTGTATATCTGTTGATTTTATATCCTGCGACTTTGCTGGATTCGTGTATCAGTTCTAGTTTTTTGGTGGAGTCTTTCAGGTTTTCCACGTACAGTATCATGTCATCTGTGAAGAGTGAAAGTTTAACTTCCTCCTTGCCAATTTGAATGCCTTTTATTTCTTTTCATTGTCTGATTGCTGAGGCTAGGACTTCTAGGACTATGTTAAACAGCATTGGTGAGGGTGGACATCCCTGTCGTGTTCCTGATCTTGAGGAAAGCTCTCAATTTTTCTCCCTTGATGATGATATTAGCTGTGGGTCTTTCACATACAGCCTTAATGATTGAGGTGTGTTCCTTCTATCCCCATGTTCTTGAGGGTTTTATCAAGAAGGGATGCCATATTTTGTCAGATGCTTTTTCAGCATCTATTGAGCAGATATTGTGGTTCTTCTCCTTTCTTTTCTTAATGTGATGTATCATGTTGATCGATATGTGGGTATTGACCCAGCCCTGCCCAAGAATATATCCCACTTGATTATGGTGTATGATTCTTTAATATATTATTGGATTCGGTTTGCTAGTAACTCCTGTTTTGTTTTGTTTTGTTTTTAATGTGACTACTAGAAAATTTAAAGTTACAGGGACGCCTAAGTGACTCAGTTAACCGTCCGACTCTTGATCTCAGCTCAGGTCTTGATCTCAGGGTTGTGTGTTCAAGCTTCGCATTCAGGTCTACACTGAGCATGGAGCCTATTTTAAAAAATAAAAATAAATAAAAGTAACAAAATACATGTAGAGTTTACGTTTTATTTCTAGAGGACAGTGCTGATTCATTATATATTGCTGGGGAGGGGCTCAGGGGTTCTCTGGGAAGGAACTTAGAGCTACACTTGCACTGTGCATTATATAAGCTTGAGGAGACACACTCAATATCACAGACCTGGGTGAATTCTTAGTGTGATAAGACATACTAACACAAAATTTACCATTTTAACCATTTTTAAGTTTATAGTTGTGGTGTTAGGTATATTCGTATTGTTGTACAACTGTCACCATCATCTTCCAACTGAAGAACTTGTACATCTTCCACACTGGCATTCTGTACCCACTGAACACTTACCTCCCCATGCACTCTTTCACCCAGCCCCTGGCAGCCACCGTAAGACTTTCTGTCTCCATGAATGTGACGAGTGTAGGTCATACGGTTGTAGATGAGGACAGTATTTGTCCTTCTGCGACTGACTTTTTTTACTTAGCAGAATGTATTCAAGACCCATCCTTGTTGTAGCATATGTCAGAGCTTCCTTCCTCTTTAAGGCTGAAAAATGCTCTCTTGAATGTGTATGCCCGTTTTGTCATCTCTTCATCTGTCGAGGGAGTCTTAAGTTGTTTCCACCTTTTGGCTGCTGTGAAAAATGCTGTTATGAACGTAAGTGTACAGACGGAAGTGCTTTCACTTCTGTGGGGCATATTTCTTTTTTTTTTTTTTGTTATAATAGTTTATTTTCAAATTGGTTTACATATAACACCCAGTGTTCATCCCAACATGTGCCCTTTTTAATGCCCATCACCCCCTCTCCCCCCTCCCTCATCCCCCTCACCCTCAGTTTTTTCTTAGTCTTTGAGAGTCTCTTATGTTTTATCTCCCTCCCTCTCTGTGTCTTTTTTTTCTTTCCCCTCCTCCCCTCCCCCTGGTTTTTGCTTAGTTTCACAAAGTCCACCTATTCGTGGAAACATATGGTATCTGTCTTTTTCTGACTGACTTATTTCACTTAACATAATACCCTCCAGTTCCATCCATGTTGCTACACATGGCCAGATTTCATTTTTTCTCATTGCCACGTAGTAGTCCATTGTATATAAGTACCATAACTTCTTTATCCATTCGTCAGTTGATGGGCACTTGGTCTCTTTCCATGATTTGGCTATTGTCGAAAGTGCTGCTATGAACATTGGGGTACACGTGCTCCTATGCATCAGCATTCCTGTGTCTCTTGGGTAGATTCCTAGCAGGGCTATTGCTGGGTCATAGGGTAGCTCTATTTTCATTTTTTTGAGGAACCTCCACACCGTTTTCCAGAGTGGCTGTGTGGGGCATATTTCAGAGGCAGAGTTGCCAGATCATGTACACGGTCGTTCTAAGAAATTGGGGCATCCTTATACTCTTTTTTACAGCAACTGCCTATTTTACATTCCCACCAACGTGTAAGGGTCCCACTCTCTCCACATCCTCATAAGCAGTTGTGATTTTCTGTTTTCTGTTTTGTTTTGTTTTTATAAGAGCCAGCCTACTGGGTTTGCAGTGGTATCTCATTGCAGTTCTGATTTGCATTTTCCTAATGATTAGTGATGTTGAGCATCTTTTCACGTTCTTACTGGCATCTATATATCTTCTTTGGAGAAATGTCTATTCAAGTCCTTTGCCTATTGTTTAAACAGATGATTTTTTTGTCTATGAGTTTTTTATATATTCTTGAATCAATTGTTTATCAGGTAGATGATTTGCAAATATTTTCCTCCATTCTTTCAGTTGCCTTTTCACTTTCGATACTGTTCTTTGATGTATAAAGAACCTCTTAATTTTGATTTGTCCAGTTTATTTTTTCTTTTGTTGACTATGCTTTTGGAATCAGATCCAAGAAATCATTGCTAAATACTATGATTTTTCCCCTATGCTTTCCCTATTTTTCACTGTTGTTTTTTTTTTTTTCCAAGAGTTTTATGTTTTACCTCTTATTTTTAGGTCTTTGATCTACTTTGAATTAATTTTTGCATATGGTGTAAGGTAAGGGTCCAGTTTAATTTCACATACGGATATCCAGTTTTACCAACATCATTTGTTGAAAAGACAGTTCCTTTCTAGGTTCCCTAGTCTACTCCATTGATCTATATGTCTGTCTTTATGCTTGTGCTGTATTACTTTGGTTACCATAAATTTGAAGTAAGTTTTTAAATTAGGAGGTATGAGACCCCTCGCCCCATCTTTGTTGTTTTTCAAGAATGCTTTGACTATTTGGGGGTCTCTTGAGATTTTATTTGAATTTTAAGATGGATTTTTTAATTAAAATTTTTCAGCAATGTTTTGTAATTTCGGGGTCTGAGTCTTTCATCTCCTTGGTTAAGTTTATTCCTAAGCATTTTATTTTTTTGATGCTTTTATAAGTGGAATTGTTTTGTTAATTTCCTGTCCAGATTCTTCATTGTTAGTATATAAATAGTATATCATATATATGATTTTTGTGGAATCTTTAAAGTTTTCTGCATATATCACCTGTGAACAGAGATAGTTTTACTTTTTTTTTTCCTCTCCATTTTGAATGCCTTTTATTGCCTTTTCTTGTGTAAGTGCTCTGGCTCAGACTCCCAGTACTCTGTTGAATCAAGTGGTGAAAGCTAGCTTCCTTGTCTTGCCCTAGGGGTATTCTTGAAGGAGACTGTCTGGGAGTGCTTACCTGTGGTGCTGCACCCCTGTCTCCTACCTACCACCCACCACCTCCTACCTACCACCCACCATCTCCCTCCTACCTACCACGCACCATCTCCTACTTACCACTGGGGTGGGCCCACTTAAATTTATGTAGTCCTACTTCCCAGAAGTGTAGTTCCCTAAATCTGAGTTATTTAGAGTAGAACAATGCTCCAGCCAGCGAAGGTCTTTGGAAGGATGGTTAATAGTAACCCACGGCACTAAAAATCTTAAAGAATTCTTACCTACCACCTCTCAGCCCCATGTGTTCTGAGAGAACCTCTTGGCAGGTTCTCAACCAGTGAATTGCAGGCCTCCTTTTCCATTTTTCTTATTTTCCAGCAAATAATTATTGAAACACACACACACATATTTTTCATAAGCAAAATTAATTTTTTGAAACAGATGAAACTAGAGAACATAAACTCAAGTGCCCAGGTATAATCAGAAATAAATGAAATAGGAAAGTTAAGAAAAATAGGGAATGAATAAGGATTATGGGCAGGCGTTTGTAGCCATGTGTGAAGAGTTGACAAATCTTACGCATTTTCCAGAGAAGGTGGAAATCAATATTTTTATGTAAATTGCATGGATTTTTAGCATACTTCAGACTTATCATGACAGCCAATTTTAAACTTTTGGTCTAAAAGATAAAAAGAAATATACACTATTGCCCTGACTGCCCCCTAAATTGTAAGGCTGATTCTTTCAACAATGAATTAGCTCTTCACATTCCAGCAAATAGGAAAGAATTCTTCCGCAGCAGGCTTTGGGAGGTGGGAACATGTATGCAGGCCTTCCAGGCCTGGGTAAGGTTCTGAAATTACTGGATATAAAGATATTAAAATTCTTAGCTCAGTGCCTTTTTTTTAAATTTGTTTCTAAGTAAGTAGACTTTTAAAATTTGAAAACATCACTATATAATAAATCACTGGTTTGAAACTATTTTCTGTGCTGAGATTTTTAAAACTCATTCCCTAATTCAGTTATCTCCTTTGTGTTTTAAATATAGAGCTTTTGAAGAGAAACGAAAAGAACAAGAAGAAAGAGAACAACAGATCAGAGAACAAATACTTCAACAAAGAAAAGAGAAGTTTGAAGAAGTCACTGAAAAATTCCAACGTGCCCATATTCCTCTTTCACAACGGAGGAGAGCAGGTATCTTAATCTCTAGAACAATCTGAGAACAAAAATGAAAGTTATATCATGTTCAACTTGAGTAGACAGTAAAATGATAAAATAAGAAAGAAAGTATAGGAGCACCTGGGTGGCTCAGTCGGTTAAGCATCCAACTTCAGCTCAGGCCATGATCTTGTGGTTCGTGAGTTCAAACCCCACGTTGGGCTCTGTGCCGACAGCTCAGAGCCTGGAGCTTGCTTCAGATTCTGGGTCTCCCTCTCTCTCTGCCCCTCCCCTACTCATCCTGTCTCTCTCTCTCTCCCTCAAAAATAAATAGACATTAAAAAAGAAAATTAAAAAAAAGAAAGTATAAATTCAAACTAAAAAAATATGCATTTTGAGTAATAAGACTTTAACCAAATGAAAAATTTAGGATAAAATGTAGGTTTAACTTGAAGAATATTTTGTTGGCTCTGGTAAGTTTTGAAAACTTTCAAGTTTGATTCTACTTCATCCTGCCTCACAATGTTTTGTCTTTTTAAAACCGAGTAAAAAGAAAATTTAACATTTAGGTTCAGTAAATTAGTGTCACATTCATTCTGGCATTTTCTTCACATTTTGGTTCAAATTCCTGTTTGAGAGACTGACATTTAAATAAAAATAAAATGTACAGAGTGATACAATCCAACAATCTGAGACTTCGAACCAATTAAGAACTTAAATATGATTCTGATTGATTCTTTGGTATCGCATCTACATTTTTTATACCTAAATGGCAACACAGAATTAAGAATAAAATGTCAAAGCTTCAAAAAAAAAAAAAAAAAAGACAGGCAGAACCTTTATGTTCAACAAATACATGTTGTCCTACGTTGTACTTAGCCCTGGGCTGCGATAGACAGAACCCTAACCCTGCTCTCCCACTGAGGATCTCCCGGCTTATTTTGGAGATGAGAACGACACAAGCCATGTCGGGAAACACAGCGGTGACTGCTCCGGCTGCCACGCGTGGAGCTCTGCCTGAGCACAGAAGGCAGAAAACACACCCGTACAGGGACGTCAGGGATGTGATCCCTGGAAAAACGACTCAGTTCGAATCTTGAAAAATGAGCGTTTTGCCACGCATGCATAGGGAAAGAACTTTTTAATCCCCAAAGGAAGGAAAACTTTTGCAAATAAATTGTGTTTTGGTGTATCCTGAAGCATAGGATGATGAAAAACTGAACAAAAATGAATATAAGTCTAGAAAACTAAGTTAGAACCAGGACCCAAAGAGATTTGCATTATCATGCTGGGAATTTTGTCTTTCTCCAAAATGCAATGCACTTAAAGGTTTTTCACTGAAAATCAAGCCATTACCGTGTCTGTCATGGTGAGTAAGGGTAGCTCGTAACAATGCTAAAAATAACAACAGCTTAAACATGATGGGGTTTATTTTCCCTCGGATAATACGAAGCCCTGAGGTAGGCGGTCAGAGCTGGTCTGGGGACCTGCAGTGTCAGTGGGAACTCCAAGGCCTTCTGTCTCTCGGCTCCACCACCCTTAGTTTGTGATTCACACCTTCGCCCTTGTGGTCACATCGTACCTGCTGGAGCTCCAGCCGTCGTGCCGTGGTGTAGGCACGAAGAAGGCAAAACCGTAAAGGACAAAAGGTTGTACTTGTGAGCTCCTTTTAAATTATTTTCCAAGAAATATCCATCTCTCTGCTTCATGTGATTTGTAGTTGGCAACTTCATGTGCAGGGGATTCTGAAAAACGAAAATTTTTTTAAAAGACGTATTGCTACTCCTAACTATTAATGTAGGGTCTGCTTCCAAGGAAGAAAGGGTAAACGGATATTGGGTGGGAAACTTGGGGTCTCTACTATAATTAGGTTTGTTTGTTAGAAGAATAATTACAGTTACAACATGTAAGTTGGGTTGGAGTAAAGACACTGAAGTAGATAGCCTGGCAGGAGACCGTTTCAGTGTTTGTGGCAAGAGGCGTCGGGCTGCTAAGTTAAAGCACCGCGCCGTGCGCGGAGGTGAGTGGTAATACACGCAGGAGCAGTCGTCGGTAGACTTTGGTTCCTGATGACGGAGCGTGCCGAGGGCCCAGGTGGAGAGCAGCGCCCTAGGATTCTGCAGAGAGCCTCACACATTTTTACAGAATTAGTGATTTTGGTGGATGATGATAATAATCAGAGTCATAGATAAGGGAGGAGAATCAGATTCCAAGTGTAAATGATCATTAAGTTTTAAACGCATTGATGTTGAGCCTCCTGTGGCTCATCCAAATGGAGGAATCAAATCAGCAACTAGAAATATGGGTCTGAAACTCAAGAAAAAGATATGGAATAGAGATATATATATATTTAAGAGTCACTAATGAATGGATATAGAGTTGAAATGAAGTCACGGGAAAGATAAACTAAACAACAGGATATAGACCATAGATTGAGGGTAGGGCCTAAAATAGAATCTTAACACACACCAGTATTTCCTTTAGGTAGAGCAAGAAAAACTAAAAATAAAGTAGTTCTCATGAACCCATGATGGGAAGCAAAAGAGGGGCTCCTGGGTGGCTCACTCAGTTAAGTATCCTACACTCTTGACCTCAGCTCAGGTCTTGATCTCGGGGTTGTAGGTTCAAGCCCTGTGTCCACACCCAGCATAAAGCCTACTAAAAGAAAAAGGGGGGGCAGCAAAGAAGAAGGTAGTTTTAAGAAGGAGGATGTGGTCAGTTCCACTAAGTGCCTCAGAGAAGTAGCCACCACTCGTGAGAATTATCTGCCCCGAAGAGGGTGCTGACTGCCAAATAGTCTAGATACAAAGGTCAGAAACAAACGACACATTTATGCTGTGGAATGTTCTGCAACTGTTAGAGAAATAGTGGAGAAACTCTTTGTGGCCCGATAGGGAAAGTTCTCCAGCAGAAGCAGGTTTCCCATGAATCTAAGGAGGCTTGAGTTTTGGGGGCCGTCTCTGTCATGGCCCCTACACCTCATTTTATGTTAGTATTACCGCATCGTGTTTCTTCATGAAGTCTCCCAAATTGTCCTCATGCTCTCACAAGACTAGCGTCTCTCCCCGATTTGCAGGATATGTTGTTAATCACAAAAAGAAGGTCCGGATCAGGATACATTATTCTTCCTTCAGGAAGAAGGGAAAGTTGAAATATATATGTAAAACCTTGTTTTGTGAGCATAATTTGTTCCGGACACATGCTTAAAATCCAAAGCACTTGTACGTTAAAGTGAATCTCAAGACCCATTCGCTCAGTTGTTTTCATGTGATGTTTGGCTTTGAGGAGGGCACTTGGGGGGATGAGCCCTGGGTGTTGTATGTAAGCCAGCTTGACAATAAATTATATTCATTCAAAAAACAAATAAGTAAAAATAAACAGTGAAAGAATATACAAGTGACCAAGGAGAGCAAGACTTCCAGCTGTGTATCATGTATATTTTTCCCTTCTGAGTACGGTATGTTACCTATACACAATATCAAAGTAATATTTTAAGAAAAGGCCGTGCCATCAGTAAAGAGCAAGGACAAAGCTGTGAAAGACTGCTACCTAATGGACTGTTAGTTCAGTCTATTCCCCAATCCCGAAGGCTAAGTGCGGGCTCGCCAGGTAAGCATGGTGGTTGGCCCTTCCGCCTGCTACAAAGAAGGGCGGCAGGCTGGGCGTCTGAACGAGGTCAGAGAATTGCTGGGGTGAGCTTGTCAGGGTAGGACTGGCAGGACCGGAGTCCTGGGCGAAATGGCGGGGTGCAGCTGTGCTACGCAGTCAGACTCGGAAAGTAACAGGCTCCCGGTATCCCCAGCGCGTGAGCGTGCGGGGTGGTAACCAGGAGTCGTGAGGTCACAGCACCCAGAGGCAGTAGTGGCTGGTCGTAAACTGATCTCAGGTAGTTTTCGTTGTCTGAAGTATGATTGACGCACAATATCCTGTTGGTTGCAGGCATGCCTCGCTGCCATTTGGTATTTTTATACGTTATTAAATGATCCTGACAGTAAGTCTGGCTCCATCCGTCACCACACAAAATCCTTACAGCGTCACTGACTGTTCGGCCTATGCCGTACATAACACCTTCATGACTGACTTATTTTATAACCGGAAGTCTGTACCTCTTAGTCCCCCCAACCTATTTCACCCTTCTCCAGCCCCTCACTCTTTGCCCTCTCTGGTAACAGTTTGTTTCCTCGCTCTGTGAGTCTGTTTGTTTTGTTCATTTGTCTCGTTCTGTTTAGATTCCACATATGAATGCCATCATACAGATTTACCCCCTCTCTGACTTACTTCACTCAGCAGAATGCCCTCTAGCTCCATCGCATTGTCTCACATGGCAGGATTTCATTCTTTTTTATGGCTGAATAATATTCCATAATGTATATATACGGCATCTTCTTCTTTCTTTAATTTGTTTAACATTTATTTATTTTTGAGAGACAGAGCGTGAGCAAGAAAGGGCAGAGAGAGAGGGAGATACAGAATCCGAAGCAGGCTCCAGACTTCTAGCTGTCAGCACAGAGCCCAACTCGGGACTCGAACTCACCAAACGGTGAGATCATGACCTGAGCCAAAGTCGGACGTTTAACCAACCGAGCCCCCCAGGGGCCCCAGTATGCCACATCTTCTTTATCTGTTAATCTGTCAGTGGGCCGGGGTCCATTTCTTGGCTGTTGTAAATAATGCGGGGGTGAATATACAGGTGCATCGGTCCTTTCAGTTTACTGCTTTCGTTGACCTGAAGTAGCACTAAAGGTAGTGCTGAGGCGCTCTTTGCCAGGCAGCAAGTGGTGAAGGTTAGTAGAAGCAAGTCTCAGACTGTAATCTTGTAAGACTAGACACAGGACATTCACACAGCTTGCTCAGTGAGCTGAACGAAGTCCCAGCTTTCTGTCGGTGCAGGCGCTGTAACTACGCCTTCCGTGAGAGGCCTGCTGACACACACACAGCCACGTTCCAGAGACAGAGCTGTGCCCTCTGGCATTGCCCATTCGGAAACGTTCCTGTATTAATGGTCAGACGCGAGGCTGAGTACGATCACGACTCAGAGATCATCCAGAGGGTAACGGAATTAGACCTCCCTGCGTTCTAATTCCTGCCCTTGCCTTGAATGCCTTTAATTTCAACAAAGAAAGCCCTTTTTTAACATTCATCAAGATATTCACCAGGCTCTTCTTTTCACCAATAAAAACCCGTGTTAGACATTGAGTATGCTAGATAGAAAACCAGTTGATATATGACACTTGATAGTATCTGCCTCTAAAGGCTTGGTCCTTTAGGATTAGAATATCCCGCAAGCCCTGTCATACAGCTTTATTCACCAGTATATATGCATCACCTCTTGATTAGGGAAATGGACTGTCTCTAGAGTTCAGTCTGAACTAAACCGTACATAATAATGTCCTGGCTTTGCTTCAGAATTTTAAGGTTAATAACAAAGATTGTAATAATGGAAAATTCTGAAAACACAGGGGCTTTTTAAAGGAGAAGGAGGAGAGACAGTTTGGAGGTGGAAAGTCAGCTACCCTTCCTCTGGGCCTTGAGTTTTCTGTGGCACGTGAGGCAAGCAAATAATGCCTCCACGTAAGCAGCTGAGTTTCCATGCAAGACAGCTAAGTTTCAGCTTGACCAGAAAGGTGAGAGCATATCTAGAGAAGCAGGAGAGGTCGAGTACGTCGAGACCACCGTGCCCAGCAGAAGGGCTTTGGGAAGCAGCTACGCAGGCAAAGTCGAGTTGGGTGAGAGGTTGTGCTGTGTAGCATGTCAACGAACGTGCACATAATCTCTGACTTCGAACAAGACACTTCCCTCTCTATGCCTCAGTTTCCTCTGTTGCAAAATGGAGATTCATAGAGCATCTGCCTCACAGGCCGTAGTGAGGATTATATTCGTTACAACGTGCTTAAAAATAATGTCTAAAACAGGGAGTGCTCAGTCAACATCAGTAGGTGTTTCTGTACCTTCCCCTTTTCTTTGTAAGAATAGTAATAAATTTTGTCAGAAATTTATGGAGTTATGAGATCGAATACGGTGCAGTTGCATGCCAGGATGAAGGCCCTGGACATTTCTCCAAGTTTCCTTTCTGGATAAATATTCTTAAAATTGGTGACGTGAATTTTGAGGTCACAGTTTGTCTTTGGGGAATTAGAGGTCTAAATTTAAAATGTTTACACTGTTCTAAAAAATATTTTCTTTTTTCAAAGGTTTTAAAGTAGTATTTTATTATTGACCCATTAGAATAGAAGATGAAGGGATTCTATACTATTTGATTGATTTTTTCTTTATTATCTCCTTAGTTTTTCAAAAACCAGTTCCTCCTTTGGAAGAAGCCCTGAAACAAATTCAGGAATCCAACTTAAAATTAGAAGTAAACCTTCCCTCTGCCCACAGACCAACAATAAATTGGAGGTAAGTAATTTATTATTATTATGTATAATTATTAATATGGAATAATTAAATAGCTTTCTATTACTGAGTTTGTAGGCCTTTTCATTAGTTACTCCTTACCCTTGTTGTAGACTTTTACTGTTTTATTTTCACAGATTAAATTGAGGTAGAGTAGAATATAAATTGCTTCAAGAATAAGGCTAAATTCTAATTTATTGTCTTTGGTGTTACAGTGCTCCCTATATTGAATAATTTTCTAAAATAAGAGTTTAAGAATGTTGAGCAACTAGACGTATAAAAATCAGAGCACAGAGTGGCTAGTGGCAGGAAAAGCAGGAGGTGTCCAGTCACGAATTTAAAAGGACTTAGGTTAAAAGAAAGTTGAAAAGAAAGAAAAAAAGACATTCCATAGAAATAGATTATGGAAATTAGATTATAAGTTTGGTGTGTGATGGAATAAAGAAAATGAACAAAGCAAAAAAAAATTTAAAAAACTGAAATTTTGAGGGACTTTAGTGAGTTTAAAAAGAAACAAAATGGAACAGTACAAGTTTGGTGAGATATTGCTAAATTTCATTTGAGGCTTCTAGGGGCACCTGGTGGCTCAGTCGGTTAAGCGTCAGACTCTGGCTTAGGTCAAGATCTTGGGGTTCATGAGTTTGAGCCCCTCGCAGGGCTCTGCACTGACAGCTTAGAGGCTGGATCTTGCTTTGGATTCTGTGTCTCCTTCTCTCTCTGCTCTTCACCCTGTCTCTCAAAAATAAACATTTAAAAAAAATTTTTTTAATAAATAAATTTCATTTGAAGCTTCTGCATTGAGGGGAAAAATATCCAAGTAGAAACGTGTAAGAACAATTTGACCTAAAGTTAAATGAGAGATCAAGCTATAGGAATACATTTGAAAGTCATGATTGTATATGTTGTTCCTCAGTTGTTTTATGTACTAGTGTCTCCCCAACCAGATGTGACGAAGGCTAGATGTCACGCGTGCAGGCGCCGTGCAGATGGCGTTCCCGCCTCAGCGCCGTTCTTGCTGGAGGTGTTCAGTAAATATTTGGAGTGGAGAAGCATATGTGAACACCTCTCAGAGAGGAGGAGCTCGACCCGGAGCTTAATCGAGGAGGAGGGTCTTCAGGGAAGGCCGACACCGGGAGGGAACCGCAGGCGGGGAACGGGCGCATGTGGGAGGGCACCACGGCGTGCACTGGCACGTCCTCTCACGGACCGAGCGCTGCCCAGGGGGCCGCGTGCGTGCAGAGTTGGGGCCTGCGGGCCGCCTGGGAGGGAAGCCGCGAGTCAGCTCATCCAGGGCCTCGTTAAGGAGTCCGTCCCACAAACAGGTTACCGAAGCCACATTCCACGCGTGTACTTCAGAAACAGCGCCGAAATGGGCAGGGGTGCGGTAAGGGAACGGCGGGAGTCAGGTTTCGGAGGTGGACTCGAAGCGGAAGGGGTTCCGGAGGCCCGAAGGAGGTGGAGATGCATGAGTGAACAGGTGGTGAGGCCGTCTGTCGGAAGGACTGCTGGGGACGGAGAGGTCTCGGGGACAGAGCACCTGGCATGGGGACAGCAAGCTGCGGAGACGCGTGGAGCATGTGCGCGAGCCAGTCGCTCAGGGTTAGACATCTGGCCACACATACGGAAGTGATCGTTGCCGGCGCCCGGACGGAAGTAAAGACGTGGTTCGGGAGTTCGGCTAGACAGACTCCCGCGGCCGAGGCCAGCCCGGTTTGGCTTCGGTCAGAGGACAGAACACCCCCGATGGCAGCGGACGAGGTTCTTCAACAGAAGGAGTCCTCCCGGCAGAGCACAGAGCGGGCAGTCTTTGCTAGACCCTCTCCCCTCAAGTGACGTCTCAGCTGTAAGGGAACCAGGTCACAGCCGGTGGGTTTGGAGCCACCCACTTAGCAGTATTTCTGGTGATGGCTCCAGAGCAGTGACGCCGAGGTCCGTGTAAGAGACGTGACCAGGCACACGGGTTAGCACCCTCCGGGACACCTAGAGCTGTAGCTTCAGGTCAGCCAACTGTGGCGGACCCAGCCAGTCCTCTGGATTACACGTGGATTACACGTGGATTTACACCGGAGTAAGAGAAACAAAGTAGTGGGTCATGCTACTCTCAAAAATTCCAGCAAGACAAAAAGAGTGATTCTTCACAGCAAAAGTCACCAAAATGCATAGTTCTCTTGTTAGTTTCAATGAAAGTTCAGAACTTTACTGGATTTCAGTACATTAACTTTTACATCAAAACTTTATAAATTAAAATTAGAGTTCGGTCAGTATCTTTTTAAAAGAATTACCTGAAATAAGGAGGTAAAATAATTGTTTTGACCTTTTGGAAAATTTTTTTAGTTTTATAAGTACATTTAACAGATCGCTTTTAAAGCAAGAGTCTGCTTCAGTGTTCAGCCACTCTCTGGATTTCGGAGGCAAAGTTTCAGTCTAGCCGAGCATCCCCTGAGGATGTGCGGACCAACAGCGCGCATTCCTAATCTTGATGATGCTTGAGATCTTGTCTTGCAGTGTTAGGTTAAGCGAATCAAACTAGTTCTCTTTGGAACTTAGTCTCGAAACACTTATTGTGATGGCAGAGTGTTTACCAGATTTGTAATGAGATGGTTTGTGAAAAATACCATCTATTTCAAAAATTGATGTTGAACACCAGATTGCCCTGTGTAGTATTCAGTCCCTTGGATATTTTTTTAATTGTGGGTCATTTTCTGATTCCCATTTTGCGAGTTCTTAAATCTTAGCAAGCATCACCATTTGTATGTACCAAAACTCCATTTAAACTTTTTCTTCCTTCCTTCCTTCCTTCCTTCCTTCCTTCCTTCCTTCCTTCCTTCCTTCCTCCCTCCCTCCCTTCCTTCCTTCCTTTTTCTGAGCAAAGAGAGAAAGCGAGCAGGGGAGGGACAGAGAGAATCCTAAGCAGGCCCTACGCTGTCAGCGCACACCCAACTTGCCGCTCGATCTTGCGAACCATGAGATCATGACCTGAGCTGAAATAGAGTGGGGTGCTTAACAGATTGAGCCACCCAGGCACCCCTAAACTGTCTTGAAAGTTTGAGCGGTCGTCTGTGTTTGAACAGACGAAGTAAACTAATAATCCAGGATCGAGCTCTGAGCACCCAGAAGGGAGACTGTGCTAGCTGCAGTGTAAGAGCTACCGTCTTTCTTCCCCCACTGTTGATAATCAAGATATTAAGTCAGAAGGTGGCCCTTCTGTTAAGCTTAGGAGACTGCCCTTGTCAAGTTTTGGGTACTCGTTTTGGCTGCTGTAAAAACGTTATTTTAAAATACATTTTGAATTGTAAGAACAAAAACTTTTTAGACTTTTTTGGACATTTAATTGGAATAATTTTCAAGTTTCTGGAAATAGGGTAATTTTCAATAATGCTTTAAACATTTATTGGTGAATAATACATATATTCCCATTCCAAGAAATATAACTGAATGCAGTTGAAACAAATTCTTTAAAGTTTAGTATAGAAAAATCCAGCATATGAAGGACAAACCGAGACGGGAGCTGAAGAAAGAACATGAGGAGGAACACCCGGGGACATAGGGAAGTAACCAGGAGAGTGGCAGTACCAAGACCAGGCGATTCGAGTCATGTTTGCAGCTCTTCGGACAGCTAGTTAATCACGAGCCAGAGCTGGGCCCGAGCGAGCGGCCGAGGTGCAGGGCAGCTGGCAGTGGCTGAGGGACCAGCGGGAGTGGAGGCGGGACCCCGGCGGGAAGGGGAAGATGACAGACGTTACAGGGGCTTTAGGGCCCAGGAGGACTTTAGAGTAACAAAAATCCAGATCATTTAGTCACAGTAATATGCATTTTCATAAACAGGTTTTCCTCACAGGGTTCTCTTTCCACGTGTCAGTGGTTATCCTTTGTGGTATCAGTTATTTTCAATAAACAGGGCTCTGTAGTACTAAAAATGAAAGGCTAAACTTTTTTGCTCAACAGTGTACAGTTACTTGGAGTCTTAGAAGAGACGAAGTGTCAGAATGACTTTGATTTCCCTGTAGCAAACATAGCTGGCACCACACCCAGTCTGGGCCAAGACATTAAACAGCAACATCATTTTTGTTTCAGGAGACGTGATCTGCATTCTCACTTAGAGTACGTCCTTTTCATTTGTTCTTGGAATATACTCTTGTGACCGTGACTTCATGACATCTATGCCTATCCATCTCCATGTAGACACTCACATACACACAAAAATGTTCCGTATTTGGAAAACACCAAGTGTATATCATTTACAGAGAGAATACTATGGCTTACTTATTAAAAAGGTGAATTTCTCTCCACAGATAACTAACGGCATTACATAATATGTCTCAAAATGCTTTGTAAATTATAAAATGGTACACAAATAAGAAATATCAGAATTCTGAGGATCAGGTGTTAATACAAATATACGTGTACTATTTTTGTAAATATGATTAAGCTACAAATATCGATAAGCTATTGTCACATCAGAAATACATGGTATGTGGAATAGAAACCTCAAGTGGGTTCAGGAATACAGTAATGCCGAGAAGCAGGGAGCATCCAAGGAAATGGGTTCTATCGGTCCTTGTAAAAATTGTTCTAATGTGGAAAATATTAGTGGCAGATAAAAACAATTTAAGATGTTGGTAATGTGATAACCTAAAAGAAAAAAAAATGTATGAAAAGCTGGAGAGCATTTGATGCTGAAGCATCAAGAACAATCGGAGAAGTATGTCCATATGAAAATACAAGTTGCTCAGGAAGTAATGAGATAAAGAATATTAATAAGTAACTAACATTAAGAATACAAGTGATCAGCCTGCCATCACAAGGAAAGCTTTATCACAAGGCTAACACACCTCACCCTTCTGGTGGATGTAAGGCAGAAGAAGCCGCGTTCCCCCACAGTAAAGTTTTATACTTTAAAAGGAGGACATTAGATATCTATCTCCAATATCCATGTATTTGTGGCGTGGCGGCCGGCTCTGAGCCGCATGCAGCCCTGAGAAATTTGGCCAGAGCCGAGCCGTGGTCCATTTGACCTCTGCTTTCCCTCCATACCAGTAATTTAAATCAGATTTTCTAGCCCATGTTCATTATCGGGTCGACCGTCAGGCCTCTAAGAGGTGAAAGCACTCTTACGAGATAAGGGGTCGTGACTAAACTACACACAGCTCTCACCACACGTGAGAGGGCGCTGGGTGAGAAGAGCGTCACGCGTGGACCCTCAGGACAAAAGTCTGAGATGAATCAAGAGCCTAGAGACAGCCTAATGAACGTCAACAACAAAAAACGTGTTAACGAGGCTGTCTCTCCACCTGCTGTGCAAACGCTTCTCCCCCTCCTCCCCCGTGCAGATCCATTCCTGCCTGTCCAGCCGTCCCCACGCCTCACCCCTGCTTACCTGCTCGGCCCTCTCCTGCGCGGGCCCCGCTGCTGTCCCACCGTTCCCAGATCCTCCCTCTCTGTCCCGCCGTTTCCGCCCCCCACCGGCCCCAAGCCCCGCCTGTCCGCCTGGCCGGCCCCTCCGCTCTTCCAAAGGCCTTTTTACCAGCCCCATTGCTGTCCTCCCCGGTCACGTATCTGCCTCGCCCTCCAGCCCCGGGAACCACCAGCCTTTCTAGCGGTTTCTCCCTTCTACCAGCCCCAATCCCTTCCGGCCCACCTGGCCGTGTGCCCCACCCTCCTGGAAGTTCCGCCGCCATCCCCGATCCTGACTCACAGGGCAAGATCTTCTACAAAACTTTCAGACCCAGACACTGCCCCCCACAGCAGTGTCCTGCAGCCGCTCTAATGCCGGCCCTTGTTCGTCGTTCCCTTCCAGCTCGACTGGCTGCCTCCCCAGTCCCCTTGGAAGCTCGCCCTGGTTTGAAGCCTTACTATTTACTCAGTCACCCCCCTCATCAGCCAGCCCCCACCCTCCCCGATACCAGTCCAGTGCGCGAACATCCCGCTAGCTTAGATCCTTTCCGGTCAGCCCAGCGGTCTGTTCCACAAACCACATTGTCAGACCTGCCCCAGGCCTTCCTAGACCATCCTCCAGCCTCAGTCCCCTGCCACCCGCCTCCCTGTCCCTCCCCCTGCTCTTCTTTATCTCCATCACCTTCCGCTTCCACATCCTCTCCATCCATTCTGTCCTCTCCCTTCCCCTCCTCTCCCGCCTCTCCATCCTTACCCCCTTTATCCAGCCACTCTCTTTTCCTCACCTCTGCGTTCAGCTCCCTCTCCGTATTTGCCTCCAACATATTTAGATTTTCCCTCTCCAGTCTGTCCTGTTTCTTCCTCCTTTCCCTCCATGCTTTACTCTCCCTGTTCCCCCTCCTCCCCATCTCCTCTTACTCCTGTTCATCCCCTCAACCCTCCTCCCTGGGGGAAGAAAGTAGAGAAGAGAAGAGAAGCAAGTGGAATAGAGAAGAAAGAAATAGAGAAGAAAAAGTTGAGAGACGTCAACTTTAAAGGTAAATAAACTGAGTTTCTCAGATATTTTGTAGAGTTAGCACTATTTTGTTGGGAAGGGTGACTGAAGGGGAAGGAATCTGTGAAAGTCGGAAGCCTACAAAGAAGAGAGAAAAGCATACTCTCAGTGCTCAGGAGCTTGCATTAAATACCCTCCCTGTGATCACAAGAGGGTAGTCAGCAATCTAGGCCCTGACTGTTCCACTTGTCCAAATAAAGACATATATGCGTATTGGAGATAGGTATATGTTACATGTGGCCATGTATCCTCCAAACATTTCTATCCTCATTCAATGGGGAATAATTCAAGTGAATTGGGCATAAGTCCCTTGGGATCCACTCCATTGGCTATAATGCAGCAGCAGTCAACTGTTTGATATACTTCCTTGCCATCCCCCCAAAACAATGCTCCTTTGTTCTTTGCTTTTCACTGTGTGCATATGCCGAAATAGAATATGCTGTAAGTTTCCAGAAGATGCAGAAGTCTAATAGAAGGTGATGTCACCCACTCATAATTTGTGGATGGCACTTACACACTAAAAGTAGACCCTGCACTAAAGATGCACCTTCTGTGGCATGAAAACCATGCTTCTATTTGTGAACAAGTGTATACACTCTCCTCCACTGAGTAAGACCCAGGCTCCCAAACCTGTAAAGTGGGATGGAAATTTCTGCCTCCCCTGACAGGCAATTTTCATATTTTTATGTCTGCTTGAATCCTCAACCACCTTTATTTGAGTTATAGGAATACCTACAAGATATCACATCGGCCCAGAACTAAGGGTAATACAGCATATTTTTATCCAGATAGGAATGCTCTTAAAGAACTAGGGACTGTCTCTTCATATCTACAGGATTTCCTTCTACCTCTGTCCCAAACGATAGAGGCGTAGAGCTTAATAAGCAGAGCCATGAACAATTGGGTATTCCTACTTCAAGGTGGAGTACTTTATTGGCACTAAAATCCCGCAACCATTTTTATTCTACTATTGACTGCCTTAAGTTCCCATTCCAGTGTCCTTATATATAATTATCGGAACACATGCACACCAAACATAAATGTGTCATTTATATATATATAGAGAGAAGCTAACTTTATTTAAATGCACTAAATATTTTTTATGTACGGTTCACAGAGCTATAGGTAGCGCCTTGCCTTCATCATTGTCAAAAAACGGCCACAAGCATCAGAACCATCTCTTATCCAAAATCAATTGTGATAAAGAAATGAAGGAAAACAACAGGGCAAACTTGGCTACTAACAAAGATGTGTTCCAGCTTAAACTGGAAGAAACTCAGAAACTCCTAGAAGATCAGCATCTAAGCAGTTTGCAAGTATGAAACTATAAATGTTAATATTTTAATATCAAGTAATAATTCTGTCCCATCTCTGCAGTGTTCTACACTAAAGTATGCCATTCACCAAGGATAACATGTGGATGAATCATCACAGATTCTTCACAGATACCACAGAAATAAATTTTTAGATTTTTCTCCCTTTTGGTCATTTTTCACTTTGCTTTCTCTATTCTTTTGCCATCTCTCATATTTGGAAAAATATGCTTTATGAATGTTATTTTCTGACCAAACATGAAAGATATTTAAAGTAAAATATAATATGAGTATCATTGTTAGAGACTGGATTATAAAAAGCATCCTGAAAATTATAATACATGTGGACATTAGGTTCTTAATGAAAATATGTTACAACTAGCTAGAAATGGCGTTTCTGGTCAGGCATTCACTTTGTTTTCTTTCCCCAGAAATGAGTATGGGTTTCAGCTGATTTCCAGAGATACTCATGCACTTTATTTTTCATGAGTAACTACACACCTTTATGAGATTCTTAATAGGCTGATATCAAGATTACATTCATAACGTTGGCTTTATTTATCCAGTAACTAACCAATAGTGACAAGGCTAAAAAACAGCAAAGCAGGACACTTCTTCTGGCCATGATGAAATGCCTTCCTGCTGTAAACAGCCATAATTCTGAATAAAGATCTGAAACAGCTGTGTTTAGACATTAGCCAACAGGCACTATTGGATGTGATCTCAAAAACAGGAAAACAAATGAGAGGAGGCCTATAATCACTTAGGCTTTTTACTTAAACATATTCTCTGGATGAGTCTCAAAACAATCCACAGCTAACCCACTCTCTGTCTCTTAAAGACTAAAATCTAGTCAGACAACATAATCTTCATGATGTCCAATATTCAGTCAAAACTTACCAGACATATTTAAAAAAAAGGAAAATAGGGCTCATAACCAGGGGAGAAATTAGTCGATATAATCAGACACACAGAGGGCAGAAATAAAAGACTTAATAGGCAAGGAATTTAAAACCGTTTGTATAAATATTTTCAGGAAATTAAAGTAAAAATGATTCTGTTGAAAAAAGGTAATTTTCAAAGAACCAAATAGACCTTCTAGATCTGAGAAATATTTGAAATGAAAATTTCACTGGGTGGACTTTACAGTGCAGGCATTACAGACCAAAAAAAAAAAAAAAAAAAAAAAACAAACCATGGTCTTGAAGACATGGCAGTAGAAGTGATCCAGATTGAAGCATTGGGAGAGAAAAGACTGGGGGGAAAATT
This sequence comes from Paguma larvata, assembly GCA_030068075.1. NCBI lineage: Eukaryota > Metazoa > Chordata > Mammalia > Carnivora > Viverridae > Paguma > Paguma larvata. The sequence goes on from CM057831.1 coordinate 27,794,929, forward strand.
GAACAGAATCCTGAGATGAGATCAAGCAGTCTAACATACATTTAATTAAAATTCTGCAGTATTTAAAGAAATAATGGCTGAAAATATCTCAAAGTTGGTAAAACCGTAAATCCTCAGATCGGATAGCTCAGCAAGCTCCCCGTAGGAGACGTACGCACACGTGTGCACACACACACACACGCAGCCTGCAAAGGCATATCAACATTCAGTGCCGCTACACAACCCAGGGCCGGTAGTCCGTGGTATGAGAGCTTTGTGTGCGGACTGGGGCAGCCGCACTCTGGAGGGCACGGCATCACATATAGACTTGTGGCACAACTGTGTTGTACACCTGAAACTAATGTGACATTGTGAGTGTCAACTGTACTCATTTAAAAAATTATTTAGAAAAATGTTCCTAGAGGGGGGAAAAGATCCACACATGTGGGTGAACGAAGACAAGACAGACCACACTGACTTCAGGCCAGAAGGCGGCAAAACATTTTTAAAGTTCTGAGAAAGAACAGAAAACCTCCAGCCTAGCATCCTGTATCCAGCTAACAGTATCCTTCTAGAACAAAGGCAAAATAGGCATCTTAAACAAGCTGAACACCACTGCACTACACCAGCATCTGCACTAGAATAAATGCCACTGGAAGTTTTTCAGGCAGAAGGAAAGTGATAGCAGATGAAAACTCAGCTCTGCAACGACAGCAGGGTAATGGTGGTTAGTGGTGGACATGTGCGGACTTCCATTGTTTGACATGGTGGGTATGGGTGAATAGTTCCTGAAAATCCATCAAACTATATACATTTAAAATGGGTGCATTTAGTAGATATGTTTACCTCAATAAGGTTAATTTTAAAACTGAAACAAAAATACTAAAAAACAACAATAAATTAGTATAGTTTATATCAGTAATTTACAAGCAGAAGTTAAAGCTGACCTTAATGCTTCATTTCTTAGTTATGAGAAAAGATCTGGGGGGAGAAAGTAGTTTAGTGAAATCAGAAGTTACTAAACTTCTTCCCAGGTGCTTTGGGGTATGAGGCCTTTACAGACCTATGATAACAGAAATCTTAGAACCATGAATATCACACATGCACATTAAAAAGACCCTCAAACCCAGATTTCTACATCTTCTCACATCTAAGCTCAAACGAAGCCCTCCCGGGTTTCCGTATCATTATCTATTAAAATAGCTCATCTGCGGAAACAGGCAGGGAAGGAGCTCAGCTGGGTTTCGTTCTCCTGCTTAGGCTGAGTGATCCACCATCGCTTTTTTTTAAAGACCCCATAGCCTGAAGGATGTGAGAAGCAGGTGGTAGGTGCTGGGAGTCTCAAACTCTCATGAATCATTTCCAAAACTTATTTCATGATGATATATCAATAAGCGTCTACTATGCAAACTAAAATATTTTTATTCTGTAATCAGTTTGCTGGTTTCTTCGTTTATTTAATGGGCTAGAAAAATAGTATATTTTTGTTTAGGATCAGAATATTTAAATTTTCTAAAATTCGTGAAAAATCTTTTAGGATAGTCATTTCCTTCCTTTTGAGTCCATGTGACTTTTTGCCCAGGATTTACCATCTAAAATCCTCTTGAATATATTGATATGTGATATAGATCAATGCATTCTAGGTGTATGTGAGCAATTAGAAATATCTTTAAACATATACCATACTTTGAAGTAATCATAAAATTTTATTAAAGATGATAAGTTCCATGAAATTTCATTGAAATGGTGGTGAGAATGTCTATGAAAGTCACAGAAATTATTACTGTTCTAAGTCTCAGAAAAGGAGTCATTAAAATCAAGAATTCTCAATTCTACATCCACATTAGAATTACCTGGGGAACTTTAAAATAAAAATACCAATATATGAACCCCACCCCACTATTAAATCATCTGGACCCAGGCCCACTTATGTCTACAAAGCTCTTCATGTGATCGTCATATGCAGCCAGAGCCAAGAACGCGACTGCATAGGCCACGAGATGAACTGTTGTACAGAGACGTAGCCCTGCCGACAGGAAGCTCCCGTTCAGGTCACAGAGCTTTAGGGACCTCATTCACGTCCAGCGAAGGTTTCAGGGGGAAAATACCACTTGTCAATAACTATTTTTCAGAATTTCACTTGCCGTTATGAAACTTTCAAGAAACTCAATACTCCAAATGAAATAACAATGGCGAAATTATTTTCTAAGCTAGAACTGTGGCTAGAATAATTAGGTAGTTACTTTAGGTGTAGAAATTAAGGTAAACACACTTTATTATAAGTCTTTTTTGGCTCCCTCTTTTTCACTCTGAGGACTACTTCAGGGATACAGATTATTTATATACTTGCACTGTTTATAGTCATTATTTTATATGCCAAGAACAATAGGTCTCAGTAACAGTGGGATGGTGTTGAGTCATTAATTTTGGCATTTGAAAAGTTCTAAGCTATAGAACAATGTTGTTGTTTTTTTTTTTTTCTTTCAGAAATTTTGTGATGAAGTTAATCAAATAACAAATTCTGAAACCCTCTCAAGTATAGATAGTCTCGAGGCTGGGGAACATGAAGAAATATATTTAACAATTAACACGGAGCCTTCCACATCAAATCAGCAGAATTATGTTTCTCTCAAATCAGTAAATCTGCAATCGACTAATCTAAGCTGCTTTGATGAAGATGAACTGTCGCTCTCTAAAACTCAGCATATCAATAATTGGCTCATAAACGTAAATGATCCGCGTACTCGGACTGCCCCACCTTTCTCAGAGATGTTAAGTAAGCCTCACGTCCTACCTTCTCCTGAACGCTTTAACAGTAAAGAACAAAATCCAGCTGCGGAAAGAGTCCCAAATCCTGCTAGGAATTCAGTGGCCTTTGTGTATAGTCCGCCCATACGTGTACAAGATGGAAAACGCAAAGAGGTCTCTGAGACCAGCTCTGCGAGGGCAACTCGCTCTTCTTCCGGAGAGTTCAGAAGGGAGAGACCCTTCGTCACCGAGAGCCCAACATTTAAATTCAGCAGATTCTCTAGCCGCTCCACTCCAGACTCCCTGACCGGGGAAATGGCTGCATCTGCAGACCAAGGGGAAAATTCTGAATTAACACAGGAGAATAGAACTACTTCAATTCTTACTTCATTTGTACCCGTGGCAACACCTTTGGTTTTGCCTCATATGCAGTCAGCTAGGCCTCTACCAAACAGCAGCCTACATATCAAAGAAATCGAGCCGGTGCAGTGTTCCGATAAGTTAGGAGAATTGAAAAATGTTAAAGATGAGAAGATAAAATATTTTAATTGTAACAAGGAAGACTTGCCTTTGTTCTCAGATGCTTTTCAAGTTGCCTATATACCTCACAAGTCCGATTCAAAAGATAAAAAACAAAAAATAGCAGAAACATCAACGTCAGTGTCTAACATCTCTAACTGTGACTTAGTCGGTCAGCACAAGAAAATGAAATACAACATTCATGAGAGAAACAGTGTGAGGTTTCTCAAAAGTATTTTAAAAAAGGAATCTAAATACGAACATGATTGTTTTAAGGCACTAGTTATCAACCGAAGCTTTAAGTTAGGAAATCAAAAAGCAGCAGCGATCAGAGATAGTATCGAATTAACAAAAGAAAAAGGTACAGAAATTCCAAAGACTATTAAAAAACTGAGGTGGTTTGACGAAACTGGAGATACCGGGACACCCGCTGCGGAGAATCATTCACCGAAGCGAACAGACTTCTCTCCGCAGCGGTCTCCCCCGGCCCGCGTTCCGACCGGAAGTGGTGCCGCCCGCGACGCAGTTCACGTTCCAGCCCGTCCTGCGGCTGCGGCCGAGGCAGCGACGCCCGCGGAGGGAGGGCCTGCAGCAGCCCGTGTGCCTCCGAACCTGCCTCGCACCTTCAGGTTACGCCGTGGCCAGACAAGCCTGGCCCGCCCCGGAAAAAGAGGGCAGCCAAGCCCCTCTGCCGCCTGGCGAGGGCAAGGCTCAGAAAGCTCACCCGCGTAGAGGCGGCGCCAGAGTCCTCAGGAGATCGAGAGGCGCTCCGGGCCAGCCTCACGCGGCGTGTGCCACCAAAAAAGGCACCGTCGTGCGGCCACAGTCTGCGAGCAAAGCCGGCGCCTTCTGCCCAGCTCGGGGCCGACCGCCTGGGCCTAAGTCTCCGTCAAACAGGAGGCGTGGGAAGAATACGCCGGTGACTCAGGATCTTGAGAATTCTCAAAATATCGCGGCACAAAACTATTTTACTTCAAACCCTGTGCTTCCACCGGAACACGGGGTCAATCAGTGGAATCGAGAAAGTGGTTTTCCACCCTCGGATGCCTGTTCCGATTTAGCCGCCACGATGCCTTTTCTGCCGCATTGTGCTTCCGAGTGCCGAACTTTAGCGAAAATCGGTCATGGCGATGGCACGCAGGTGGCTGCCCAGCAAGGCGGGACGTTTCGCTGCACGCATCGATGCCCTCTGCATGAAGAGAGTCCTCGCTCTGGGACTCTTAGAACTGCTCAGCAAGAATCTGTTCCCTTGTGGAAAAGACGGAATAACTTCCCGGGTCAGGATGTAAAGGCTGCTGGTAAGGATAAGCTTACATATTTTCGTAGATAAATTGTACAACCTTTTAAATTCGTGTGAAATTTTTTTTTCATTGAGGTATGGCCGTGTACACTCTGTAGATATAATATTAAATAAGAACTTAGCCTTACAAAAATAACTAATCTCATGTGGCATCTGGGTGGCTCACTCCTTAAGCGTCTGACTTCGACTTAGGTTATGATCTCACGGTTCGTGGGTTCGGGCCCCGCGTCGGGCTCTGTGCTGACAGCTTGGAGCCTGGAGCCTGCTTCGGATTCTGGGTCTCCCTCGCCCTCTGTCCCTCCCCCACTCACGTGCTCTCTCTCAAAAATAAATATTCTTAAAAAAATTTTTTGAAGGGAATAACCCAAACTTTGCTCACCTAAACTTAGAAACTTTTCCGAGCCTCCATTTTTTTTCTGTGACTTTTCTTGTTAGTTTAAAAGAGAGAAGACAAAGAATAGGGTCTGGTTCTTATCCCACATCATCCTGTCATTACGGCACCCCAGTATCGTAGTCAAAATTTCGGTCAAAATAAGCACAATGAAAAATATTTTTTAATTATTCTAAATAGGTAAATAAATGTGGTTATAGTGTTTTCTTTTATTTTTCTTTAAAATGATAAATTGAATAGTTAGAAGCTGATCATAGGTGGTCCCGACTCTCCCACTCCCTTTCCAGAAAAGCAGCAGCTCTGCTTCTATGTGTTATGTACGCTGGGTTACCTGTGGGGGAAAATGATAGCGTTCCTTTAAACAATTTTGAAATTAAGTTCCCTATAAAATGCCATCACCCTTAGTAGCTGGTTGACTCCTGGTGAAGCTCTTTTCCTCTGGGGGAATGGACTAGAAGCCCATAAAGTTTCCTACCTGTAGGGATCATTTGCCTTTAGAGAAGTAGACGAGACTTGGGAAAAAATCACAAAAGCAATTCTTTCCTTTTCCCGAAGGTATGAGTAAATAGTAAGATGATGTACAAAGGAAGTCAGTTTCAATTTTAATATTCAAACTCTAATTAGACTGTGAGATTTTAAGTACTGAGGGATTTTTTTGTAATTCATCACTTGGGTGCTTGGTCATCACCCAAACTTTTCTTAAATTGAATGGACACAAGTCGTATCAGCTAAATGCAAAGACTCCAAATCTAAAAATCTTCAGTAGTCATCTATAAAAATCTAAATTGTTTTTTTCATTTTATTTTCTTCTCATCAGGACAAGTGCCCTCCTTCATCCCCATCATCATTTGCCCCATCCCTTGCCCCCACCACCTTTCTGGTGACCCCCGGTGTGTTCTGTGTAGTTCAGAGTCTGGTTCTTGGCCAAATCCTCGATTTTTTAAAATTATTTTTCTCACCAAAGTTTTTAATCTCTTTTTTTTTTAATTTATTTTTTTGCATTTACATCCAAGTAACTTAGCATATAGTGCAACAATGATTTCAGGAGTAGATTCCTTAATGCCCCTTACCCATTTAACCCATCCCTGATTTTAATCTCTTTTTATCTAGCCATTACACAATGTGACTTTATTTTTCACCCTGCTTCCAGAAAGAAAATAATAATGAAAGCTTCATATAGATTAGAAATTCTAAAGTAATGATAAATTAATTTTAATGGTTACTTTTTTGAGTGTCCTACTCTGTGCCAGTTACAGTGCTAAATGTACGCTTTGTATCTCATTTAAACCTCACAACAAGCCTGAGAAATAATTATTTTTTAAAATCGCATTTTGCAAAAAAGGAAATTGAATGCCCCAGTTCAAGAGCTAATAAATACCAAAATTGGCATTTCAGTCCAGATATCTGTGGCTCCAAGTCCCATGCGTTTTATACTAAAACTATATAATAAAATATAGTTATTAAGCAAACATCATCTTTCAGAGCCTGAGCTGATCAGGAAAAATGCAAGAAAACATAGTTTCCCGACAGCTTAAACATGACGGAGTAGCGTATTACAATTATATTCTCAGTCTCAGATGAACAGATATTACATAATATCTGTTCATCTGGAGAAGCCAGCATGTTTTTCACATTTAATCATAGAGGTAGTTCTTAGGCATAGTTGAGCAGGGACACCAGAAAATAGAACAAATTTTAGGTTTTAGCCCTGCTTTTAATTTTTTTTTTTTTAATTTTCTCGACCCAGAGGTCGAGTCACGTGCCCTGTTGACTGAGTCAGCCAAGTACTCCTTTATAAAAAAAAATTTTTTTAACAGATGGGCCTGCTTTTAAAAAGATAGAAAGACTCATGCTGTTCTGTGTTCTTCGTATGTGATCACACTCGGGGAACCCAGTTAACACTGAGTGCTGTGTGTCCAAGCCATCCACATAGTAAACATTTTAAGGGAACCTTTCCTGTGTGGAATTAGCAAAATGACCCATAGCTCACAGTATACACAGTCACTTCCAGGTGAACTATAGGTAGACATAAGGAAAGTGAAAGGAAATAACATAGGGACTATGTTTCTGACTTTAGAGTGGGCAAAGCTTTCTTATGTGAACATGAAAACACCATTAAGGGGAAGATTGATAAATTGTACATTAGAATTAGGAACTTTTTTCATCCCAAAGCACCAGTAAGATAGTGAAAAGGCAAACCACAGAGAGATGTTTGCAGTGCCTAACGCCGACAAAGAGCTCATATCCAGAATGTATAAAGAATTCTTACAGCTGATAAGAAAACGACAAGCCAACTCTATCAGTCAGGGTTCAACCGAAGAAGCAGGTCCGGTGAGATGTATTCAGCTTTATTGCAAGCGACTGGCTTCCTTCAGTACGGGAGCTGGCAAGTCTGACATTTTTAGGGCGGGCCAGGGAGACGGGCAGGCCCGATCTCACCCAGATACCCCGGAAGTCGGGACCCCCAGGCAGAACTTTTTATTCTCAAGGAAGTCTCCGTCCTGCTTTTAAGGCCTTTGAACTGACTGAATCAGACCCACACAGAGTATCCAAGGTAATCCCCCTACTGAAAGCAAATTCATGGACCTAAAACCTTCTGCAGAATACCTTCGCGGCGACAGCTACAGTAGCATTGGACTGAACAACGGGCCTGTAAACTAGGCGGCCCATCAGAAAGACCATCACATCCATTTTTTTAAAACAAAAGATTTAAAAAAACTTTTCAGGGGGGCCTGCGTGGCTCGTTGGTTAAGTAGCCAACTCTTGGTTTTAGCTCAGGTCAGTGATCAGGCGGTTGTGTGACTGAGCCCATCAGGCTCAGTGCGGGATGTGCAGCCTGCTTGAGATTCTCTCTCTCCCTCCCCCTCCCCCTCTCCCTCTCCCCCTCTCCCCCGCCCCTCTCCTGTGCACTCTCTCTCTCTCTCAAAATAATAATAATAATAATAATAATAATTTTCCCATATAGGAGGATAGCCGAAAGGTCAGTAAACATTACGGGGTCTCAGGCCCAGTCCTCCAGGAAAGTTCACAGTAAAACAGTTAGGTACAACTACATACAGCAGCATGGCTGAAATTAGAAAGATCCAGTACTAAGTGCTGGTAAAGGTGCGACACCTAGAAACTGGTACCTGCCAGACTTAAATTCAGCCAACCTGGAACAACAGCGATTTGCACTGCACGGGCGCAGCGGGCGTCTGCAGCACAGGACTGGACACGTATTTCCCTCACGATTTTCTTCACGTTTTCTTTTCTGTAGCTGACTCGATTGTGAGAATACAGCATGTGATACGTATGACTTACAAGATACGTGTTAATCTAGTGTTTCTGTTACCAGGAAGGCTTCTGGGTAGCAGTTCAGTTGTGAGGGAGCCAAACATTACAGAGTTTCGGCTGCACAGGGGTCTGAGTTGTTCAAGAGTCACCCGTTAGAGGCCTGCCCTGTGACCCCGCAATTCCAGTCCCAGGGAAAGAGACCGTGTGTGTGTGTGTGTGTGTGTGTGTGTGTGTGTGTGAGAAAAATGTACTCCTATGTAAATGCAAACACACGTCCACGGGCCCTATAGCTGGGACCTGAAATTACCTCAGAAGTCCTTCAGCGCCGTGACAGAGAGAGAAAATGAATCCCTTCATTCACTCCACGAAGCACCACAGTGAGTGCAACTCAGGGAGGCGCTGCCAGGAAACAGTAACAGAGACGAGTCTCACACCAGAATGCTGCGCAAAAGAAGCCAGTTACAAAACTGCACGTTATACTCCATTTCTATCAGGTTTATCCATTCGTCTTCTCTCAAGAACAAGCAAAACTGTGGTAGGGGTATGTGAAAAGCGGGAAGGGGCGCCTGGGTGGCTCAGTCGGTTAAGCGTCCAACTTCAGCTCAGGTCATGTTCTAGCAGTTCATGAGTTCAAGCCCTGCTTTGGGCTCTGTGCTGACAGCTCAGGGCCTGGAGCCTGCTTTGGATTCTGTGTCTCCCTCTCTCTCTGCCCGCCCCCTGCTCGCACTCTGTTTCTCTCTCAAAAATGAGCATTAAAAATTTTTTTGGAAAGAGGGAAGCGTTTTCAGTGCTGATTTTACTTCTTGATTTGGACGGCTGTGCAATCTGGGTGCTTGTATGGAATGTGTAAACTCATAATTTGTCCGCGTTTCTGTAGGCAGTTATACTTCCATTTCTTAAAAAGCCAATTGATGTCGACATATAAATACTTAGAAATCTGATTTCAAACAGGGCGCACTTTTTCCCTTTTCAGGAAGTATCAAGAATACCTTCAAAGAATAAAAAAGGTGATTACTAGAAAGAACCAAAGACACAGTTGAGTTTAACTCCTATAATTTATGGCTGAGGACACTGACACACCTTATAGTGAAATATGGCTTGAGACGACGCAGCTAGACTGAAGCAGAGCCGGGATTTTGTATTAGAGCCTTGGCATTCTTGCCTTACAGTACCTCTCGTTTTCATGAGATCAGATATTTAACTAGAGACCCCGAAGCAAATTATTCTAGGTGAGAATTAGCTAGTGTGCTGGTCACTATTCCAAGCACTTTACATATGGAAACAAATTTAATTCCCCTAGTAACTCTGTGAGGTAAATAATACAACTCCCACTTTATATCTAAAGAGGAACCCGAGACAGACAGGACTGCTTGCTTGTGTGCGGGACATCGCTAGGCTAACTGGCATAGCTGGGATTAAAATGCAGGCACTCTGTCCCTAGCATCTGTGCTCCAAACTACTTAGCTATTATGCTTGTTTAAAAACAACAACAACAGCTCAGGGCGCCTGGGTGGCTCAGTCAGTTAAATGTCCAACTCTTGATTTGGGGTCAGGTCATGACCTCACAGTTCATTGGTTCAATCCCTGCGTGGGGCTCTGTGCTCACAGCACAGAGCCTGCTTGGGATTCTCTCTCTCCCCCTGTCTCTGCCCCTCTCTCTCTCTCTCTGTCAGGAAAAAAAAAAAAATAGATAAACTTTTTTAAAAGTGCCTTTTAAAAAAATAACTCTATGGAACTTTTAACTAACCTTATTGTGGTATTCATTTTGCAATATGTGTGTATCTAATCATCAAATTGTATACCTTAAACTTATAAATTTATATATCAATAGTATGTCAATGAAGCTGGAAAATCAAAAACTAATATTTCTATTGAAATTCCAGTATAGTTAACCTACAGTGTTAGGTTAGTTTTAAGTGTACTATATAGTGGTTCAGCCATTCCATACGTTACTCAGTGTTAATCACATTGAGTATACTCTTTTCTTTTTAATGTGCATTTATTTTGGAGAGCGAGAGAGAGAGAGCGTGAGTCGCAGAGCGGCAGAGAGAGAGGGAGACACAGAATTCAAAGCAGGCTCCAGGTTCCAAGCTGTCAGCACAGAGCCCTTTGCAGGGCTGGAACTCACGAACCTCAAGATCATGACCTGAGCCGAAGTCGGAGGCTTAATTGACTGAGCCACCCACACACCCCACAATAAGTATACTTTTAATCCCCTTCACGTATTTCACCCATCCCCTGACCCCCTCCTCTCTGGTAACCGCCAGTTTCTTTCTATAGTTAAGAGTGTGCTTTTGGTTTATCACTTTTTTTCTTTGTTGATGTCTTAAATTCCACGTATGAGCAAGATCACATGGTACGTCTCTTTCTCTGACTGACTTATTTTGCTTGGCATAATACTCTAGATCCACACATGTGGTTGCAAATGGCAAGATTTTATATTATTATGGCTGAATAATATTCAGTATGTGTGTGTCTGTCTCACGTATTCTGTATCCATTCATCTATCAGTGGACACTTGGGCTGCTTCCGTAATTTGGCTGTTGCAAATAGCGCTGCAGTAAACATGGGGGCGCATATGTATTTTCGGTGTACTGTTTCATATGCTTCGGGTAAATACCCAGTAGTGGAGTCGTTTGATCATGGCAGTTCTATTTCTAATTTTTTGAGAAACCTCCATACTGTTTTCCACGGTGGCTGCAGCAGTTTACATTCCCACCAGCAGTGCAAGAGGGTTCCTTTTTCTCCATATCCTCGCCAGCACCTGTTTCTCATGGTTTCAGTTGTAGCTCTTATGAGGTGTGAGGTGGTATCTCACTATGGTTTTCATTTGCATTTCCCTGATGATGAGTGATGGTGAGCATCTCTTGATGTGTGTGTTGGACATCTGGATGCCTTCTTTGGAGAAATGTCTTTTGCCCATTTTTTAATTGAATTATTTATTTTTTGGGTATTGAGTTGTATCCATTCATATATTTTGGATAACCCTTTATTGGGTGTGTAATTTTCAAATATCTTCTCTCATTCTGTAGGTTGTCTTTTAGTTTTGTTGATTGTTGCCTTTGCTGTGCAGAAGCTGTTTATTTTGATGTAGTTCGAATCGTTTATTTTTGCTTTTGTTTCCCTTGTCTCAGGAGACACATCTAGAAAAATACTGCTATAGCCAATGTCAGAGAAATTACTGCCTGTGTTCTCTTCTAGGATTTTTATGATTTCAGGTCTTACATTTAGCTCTTTAATCCATTTTGAATCTGTTTTTGCTTATGGTGTAAGATGTGGGTCCAATTTCTGTCTTTTGCATGGAGCTGTCCAGTTTTCCTAACATCATTTGCTGAAGAGACTTTTTCCCATTGCGTATTCTTGCCTACTCCGTCGAAGATTAACTGACCATATAATTGTGGGTTCATTTCTGGGTTCTCTATTCTGTTCCATTAATCTATGTATCTATTTTTGTTCAAGTACCATGCTGTTGCGATTGCTGTGGCTTTCTGGTGCATCTTGAAACCTGGGATTGTGATGCTGCCAGCTTTGTTCTTCTTTTACAAGATTGCTTTGGCCATTTGGGGTCTTTGTTGTTCCATATCCATTGTACGATTGTTCTAGTTCTTTGAAAAAATGCTGTTAGTATTCTGATAGTGATTGCATTATATCTGTAGATGGCTTTGGATAATATGGATGTCTTAACTTTATTTGTTCTTCTAATCCATGAGCATGGAATATCTTTCCATTCATTTGTGTTGTCTTCAGTTTCTTTCATCAGTGTTTTATAGTTTGCAGAGCACAGGCCTTTCACCTCCTTGGTTAAGTTTCTTCCTAGGTTTTTGAAATTCTTTTTGTTGTAGTTGTAAATAGGATTGTTTTCTTCATTTCTCTTTCTGTTGCTTCATTATTAGAAATGCAATAGACTTCTGCATATTGATTTTGTATCCTGCGACCTTAGGATTTTCTGTGTATATAATATTATGTCATCTGTAAATACTGAAAATATTACTTCTTCTTTACCTATTTGGATGCCTTTTATTTCTTTTTTGTTGTCTAATTACTAATTCTAGTGCTCTGTGGAATAAAAGTGGCGAAAGTGGGCACCCTTTTCTTGCTCCTGCCTTAGGAGAAAATCTCTGTTTTTCGCCTTGAGTATGAGGTTAGCTATGGATTGTTCATACGTGGTCTTTATCATGTGGAAGTATATTCCCTCTAAACCTACTTTATGGAGGGTTTTTGTTTTGAATGGATGTTTTACTTTGTCAGGTGCTTTTTCTGCCTCTTTTGAAATGATCACAAAGTTTCTATCCTTTCTTTTGTTGATGGTAATGTATGACAGAGATTGGTTTGCGAATACTGAACCACCCTTGCATCCTGGGAATAAATCCCATTTGATCATGTTGATTGATTTTTTTAATGTATTATTGGATTCAGTTTGCTAGTATTTTGTTGAGGATTTCTGCAGCTGTGTTCATCAGAGACAGTGGCTTGTGTTTCTCTTTTTTTTGTAGGATATTTATCTGGTATTGGTATCAGATGGCCTCATAGAATGAATTTGGAAGTTTTCCTCCCTCTTCTGTTTTTTGGAATAGTTTGAGAAGAATAGCTATTAACTCTTATTTAAATGTTTGAAAGAATTCACCTGTGAAGCCATCTAGTCGTGGATATTTTGTTTGTTGGGAGTTTTCTGATTACTGATTCCCTTTCATTGCTGGTAAGTAGTCTTTTAAAACTTTGTATTTTTCTTGCTTCAATTTTGAGGTTATATGTGTCTAGGAATTTATCTATTTCTTTTGGGCTGGCCAATTTATTGACATACACTTTTTCATACTATTCTACAAGCATTTGTATCTCTATGGTGTTCGTTGTTATTTCTCCGCTTCCATTTCTGACTTTGGTTATTTGAGTCTTCTTTTCCTTTTTTTTTTTTTTTTTTTAATTTATGAGCCTGGCTAGAGATTTATCAAATTTACTGATTTTTTTCAAAGAACCAGCTCCTGGTTTCATTGATCTGTCTTATTGTTTTTATTGCTTATATATCATTTATTTCTGCTCTAATCTTTATTATTTCCTTTCTTCTGCTATTTGGGGGTTTGTTCTATTTCTGACTCCTTTAGGTGTAAGGTTATGTTGTTTTTTGGAGATTTTTCTTGCTTCTTGAAGTAGGCCTGTACCAGTGTCTCCCAGTGATCCCTGCCCCTCAGCACAGGCCCTGAGATGAGTAAACAAATCTCCATCCTGTGTGCCCCAGGTATTTTTCTGATTGCCGCCTCTGCTGTCTCTTTAAGGGTTGGGACTCTGTTTCCTCTGACCTTCCCAGCCCCCTGACTGTAAGAACTCACAAAATTCTGCCCCTCAGGTTTTCAAAGCCAAGTGATATGGGGAGTCATCCTCCCCATGCGGGGTCCCTAGTGCGTGTCTGTTGCTTTCCCCCTCTGAGCCCGTGAGTCCCTCCCTGCCAGGGGCGCCTCGAGGTTCCGTTTAGCTCCGGATGCATCTCTGCCCTCCCTGCCCTCCTCCATGTGGCCTCTTCTCAACATTCAGCTGTGGAGAGAAATCCGCCGGTCTTCAGGTCATCTTCTGGGTGATTTATGCTCACGTCAGTGTTTTCTAGTCGTATCTGGGGGACTAGCGAGGTGAGCCTAGGGTCCTCCTGCTCTGCCACCTTCCATGGAAGTCTCGGAAAATAGAAACTAATTTACCTAACTTTTTAGAACTGAATAACCACAGATTTTTCAGTGATATACATTTAAAAAAATTTTTTTAATGTTTGTTTATTTTTTTAGAGGGAGGAAGGGCAGGGAGAGAGGGAGACACAGAATCCGAAGCAGGCTCCAGGCTCTGACCTGTAAGCACAGGGCCCGATGCAACTCTCGAACCCATGAACCATGAGATCGTGTTCTGAGCTGAAGTGGGAGGCCCAAGTGACTAAACCACCCCGGTGCCCCTGTACATTTTTTAAAAGTACATTGATCAGTACAATTTGTAGAAGGCATAGAGTAACGAAGGAAGTCATTAATAAAATAGAGGACGGAGTTAAGATTCAAATCATCTTTCCTAACTGAAATGAAAAATCAAAAGTAATAAAGTTCAGTTTAGCAAAGATAAGTGTAAAGTGTGTTTGCAATTTACGTTTTAAAGTTTTTTATTGTGAAATATATCTTGGAAAAGAAATGTATAAAAAATAAATATATAGAAGAACGAAGTAAAGACTAAATAAAAGAAGAGCTCTGTACCCACTGGCCAGTTCTGGAAACAGAAACTTACTGGTATTGCTGAGATCTCACATGACCATTCCCAGCTGTATCTGCTTCCTCTCTTACAGACGAGACCACCAAAAGGATGGTGTTAATAGTTCCATGCTTTTTTTTTTAATGTTCTTTTATTTTTGAGAGAGACAGAGAGACAGAGTGAGAGTGGGGGCGGAGAGAGAGGGAGACACACAGAATCTGAAGCGGGTTCCTGGCTCTGAGCTGTCAGCACAGAGCCCAATACAGTGCTTGAACTCACAAACAGTGAGATCATGACCTGATGACCTGATGATGGCTGGACACTCAACCGACTGAGCCACCCCGGCGCCCCTGTTCCATGCTTTTCTTTATCGTTTTACCACATGGAAATTTATCTCAACATAATCAGTTTTGCCTAGTTCTATAATTTATATAAATGAAGGCATTTCATCTGTATTCTGTGATTTGCTATTTTCAGGCTTATTTTTTAGATTCATTATTACTGGTTTCGCTGTAATTCATTCGTGTTCATTACTGTATTACATTTCATTATATGAATGTACAAAGATTTTTCATTCTTCTGTCCTTGGGTTTGGGGGTTGCTTCCACTTTCTTGCTTCAATCAGTAATGCTTCTGGGGAGAGTTTGGAATGTCTGCTGGTACACAGGTTGCTGGGTCATAAGGTGTGTGTATTTTTAACTTTACTAGGTGCCACATTATCTTCTGGAGTATATATGAAAGTCACCTTTACTTTCTACGCTCATCAAAACTGACGGTCAGACTTGTTACTGTTTTCAGTCTTGTGGGTGAGAAGTAATGTCTACTTAGAACAACTTGCATTGCCCTGGTGACGAATGAAGGGAGCACTGTCCTGTGTTTGTGTACCATCTGCCCTTCGTCTTCTGAGAGATCTCTGCTCCTGGGGTTTTGCCTTAGTGATAGAGTTCTGTGTCATTTTATGTGTGGCATCAATTTTCTGCTAGCTTGTGATTTGTCCTTTCACTGTTCTTGACGAATAAAAGTTCTGTTGAATGTGGTCTTTTCCTTGGCAGCTTGCTTGTGTATAGTTCATTTGTTAATTGTTTTTACAGTTCTAAGATCTCTGTCTTGACATTGTTCTTTAAAAAAGCAAAAAAAAAAAAACAAAAAAAAAACCCCAAAAAAGAGTTTGCTATAGCTGTTAAAAATGTAATATAGGGGCGCCTGAGTGGCTCAGTTGGTCAAGCGTCCAACTTCAACTCAGGTCATGATTTCATGGTTCGTGGGTTCAACCCCCGCATTGGGCTCCATGCTGACAGTTCAGAGGCTGGAGCTTGCTTCATATTCTGTGTCTCCCTCTCTCTCTCTTGGTCCCTCCCCAGCTCATGCTCTCTCTCTCTCAAAAATAAACATTTTAAAAAATGTAATATAATTTGAGGCACTAAGACACTGATCTTTGAAAGTACTGCCGTGCTCTACATTATTTCATATACTGTCTGTATATTTCAGCGGCCATATCAACAAATTGGGAAGGCCCCTCTGGAAATAGGGGGTGGGTCTGAAGACCAATAAAAAAACACAAGCTCAAGAAATATTGTAGTCGTGTGTAAATATTTGAAGGGTTATTATAGGAAAGAAAGAGAAAACAGAACTAAATGAAGGGTAAAAATTGCAAGGATGTTTTCAGCTCAGTCTAAGGAAAAGTTTGAGCTAAAACCACCACCAGCGCAAGAGGTAGGGCCTCCCCATCACTAAGCCATTGGAGCGTTATCTACCCGTGGGAAAGTTAGATCTGAGTGAAAAGTGGATCTGTTAATTTCTAAGATCCCTTCCAAAGCTATCATTCTGTGGATATCTGCCAAATGTTTCCTTGTGTTTATACTTAAGAATATTATACATTTTAGGGGCGCCTGGGTGGCTCAGTCGGTTGGGCGGCCGACTTCAGCTCAGGTCATGATCTCTCAATCTGTGAGTTCGAGCCCCGCGTCAGGCTCTGTGCTGGCGGCTCAGAGGCTGGAGCCTGCTTCCGATTCTGTGTCTCCTTCTCTCTCTGCCCTTCCCCTGTTCATGCTGTGCCTCTATGTCTCTCAAAAATAAATAAAACATTAAAAAAATTAAAAAAAAATATTATACATTTTAAATATGTAATAATTAAAGCTTAGTAGCTTTGAGTTTTGGTAGTAAAACTATCATACCTAGAATTTTCATATGAGACTAGAAATTTGGCCAGAGATGCCAGTGCAAACTATATTTTTTGCAAATATCCCAAGATTCTCAGCTATTATATTCATTATTAGATAATATTTACGTGCGTGTATGTGAATGGAACAATTCATAAATAGTTTTAGGCATATACTCTATCTGTCCCTGGGATCACTAATTTGCAATCTACAAAACTGAACATCCACACAAAGAATAATAAAGCTCAAAAACAAATAATTATGCCACAAATCAACAAAGTACAAAGGTGTGGGCAGATCTTGACTCGAAGAGATTTACAAACGGCCTGGAGGAAGAGAAAAATTCTTGACACAGCAGCCATGTGGCCTAGGAAATTTTCATTTAAAGTATTTTTATTTTATTTTATTTTCATTTTCATTTTTATTTGAGGAAAAGAGAGTACAAGCAGAGGAGAGGGGAAGAGGGAGAGGGAGAGAAAGACAGAGAGAGAGAGAGAGAGAGAGAGAGAGAGAGAGAGAACCCCAAGCAGGCTCTACTGTCAGTGTGGAGCCCAACATGGGGCTCAATCCCATGACTGTGAGCCCAAATGAAGAGTCAGATGCTTAACCCGCTGATCCACCCAGGCGCCCCTCATTTAAAGCATTTTTAAAATTCTTCAAAAATGGAAAGTTAGGGACTTTCCAAGATTAGAAAAAGACATTTCTAAGCATAGAAAATAGTATAGAAACATAGAAACTCATATTGATGCCCAGATGATCCCGCTAGAAACTATAACATTTCGCATACAGCTTAGCGTATTTAGCATTTAGCTTATCCATGTGGGTAGGAATAAAAATAATAACAGAGCTTTTTAAACTATAGGATGTGACTTAGTGGATTATGAACTCAATGAGTGGTGATCAGAATTTTTTTTAGTGAAATATAATTTTAGAATAAGAATGTTCTAGAATAGAAAATACCAGAGGCCATCATATAAAGGTAAGTATGTTTCACAGACCCGTATATGCGTCCTGGATTCTGCAAGACACAGTCAAATCAGAATGAAAGTTACTAGCATAGAAGGTAAGACCCAGAATTTAGATTTTAGAGACTGGTTGGAGGTAAATTTCAGCTTTGCCCTCTACTGACTTTGTGACCTTAGGAAAGCTACTTTTCCTTTCCTGTGCCTAATTTATCTGTAAAAATAGTGATGATAATAGTGCCTACAACCCTTAGAACAATGCTTGGGCAATTATAAATACTCAACCCATATTAGTCTGTTTCTTGGCTTGCCTGCCTGTCTCTCAGAATGGTTTTTTGTTGTTGTGGTTGTTGTTTTAAGTTTATTTTGAGAGAGGAAGAGAGAGGGAGGGAAAAAGAGAGAGGGAGAGAGAAGAATCCCAAGCGGGGTCTGCATTGTCAATGCAGAGCCCAACACGGGGCCCAGTCCCAGGAACTATGAGATCATGACCTGAGCCGAAATCAAGAGTCAGATGCTCAACTGACTGAGCCACCCAGACACTCCTAAGAATATGTTTTTGATTAGTCATATAAAGAGCATAAAAAAAGAATAAATATCCATACACCCACTACTCACCTTATATAATAAAATATTACACACATGATGGAAGCCTACAGAAGTCATTTATAGACTCCTCATCTTGTGAGGACTCATTCAGACGCTGGGAGATAGCGACAAATCCACTTACCGGGACATGCATTACAATTTAGTTACACTGCAGGAAGCGAGAAAGCACTGATGGATGATACCAGTGCCAAGCCATCACGTGGGGAACCTGTACTCTCCTCCAGGAGACCTCTTTTGTACTGTATGTAGTATGTGACCATCTACAAACCGTGCAAACACACAGAGGCGCCACTGCCAACAGTATGTTACTGTAGCAAAGTTTCCTTTCTAATATTTAGATCATAAATTTAAATTGGAATTTTAGGGGTGCTTGAGTGGCTCATTCAGTTAGGCGTCTGACAGGCTCAGGTCATGATCTCACAGCTTGTGGGTTCCAGCCCCGCGTCGGGCTCTGTGTTGACAGCTCAGAGCCTGGAGCCTGTTTGGGATTCTGTGTCTGCCTCTCTCTCTCCCCCTGCCCTGATCACACTCTGTCTCTCTCTCCTTCAAAAATAAATAGATAGATAGATAGATAGACAGACAGATAGATAAATAGATAGATATTCTAGTAGGTTCTTCCTGCACAGCAGTGATCTGTTTTGCATAGCCCCCTGGCATTCCAGCACCACACTTCAGAGGTCACTGGTCTAAGCTATAAACTCCTCAGAAGCAGAGATTTTGTTTCATTCATTACTGTAACCGCCCTGCGCACAGTACATATAACAGCGCTCAGTAAGAGTTTTCTGACCGCATGGACGAAACCTGGGGCTTTCTGTGATGTCTGAAGGCAACTTGGAAATTTGTGCACATATACTATGCACTGGTGAATTCTGACCTTTTGCCGGTATTTGTTTTAAGATCCTACTGCTGTAAGAAGAAAACAAATTGTTGAAAATAAGCAGAGACGTCTTTTAGAACAGAAAAGACAAAACTCTGGATCCATGGGACAGAAGTACAATGAGCACACGAATGTGAGTACGGTATTAGCAAAAATCTCTATTCTGTACTGGAAAATTGCTTGGCAAACAGAATGTTCTCGAAGAACTATGCTTTTGCCATAAACTGTGGACCACAACATAAATATGAGTGTGGCCAAAGTCGTTATCAGACAGCCTGGGAATCTCTGCTAGGAACTTACCGTACTAGACTGATTTGCTGTATTCTAATTTGCCTATATGATCAACTACTAATGAAGCTTTTAAACCAGCTTTAACAAATGGCCGTTATTATTTTATTTTGTTATTTATGGTCACCTCTGGAATACAAACATGTTATTCACAACAAAGTTTTTAAATATACAGTAAAAAAGAAAATAAATTAGAGCTGTGGATAGAGGAAGTTAATATGTTAATCGTAAAGACTAGTTTCATGTGTTCAAATATCCTCTTTGGGTCTGAGCTTCCTGGAAGACATGGCAAAAGGAAAATAGGATGAAGTGTACAGTTCTTGGGGGTTGTTGATAACGATACTATTGGGGTACAGTGTATTAAAAGACACTTCCCACCGGGGCTCGTCTGTAGGGCACTTTGAGTTTGTAACAGATCTCTTCCTGTAAACAGTCAACCATGAATGAATACGGAATTTCGGCGGTTTGAGGTCGAGATCTTCAGTAAAAGTCAAGAGCTTAATAGTCATTTTAAAATTAGCGGAGGTAGTTCTCTGAGAGCAAAGTAAACAGAGGTCTAGCGGTCTAACCGATCGAAGGATTGAATTTAAAATATTAAAACATCTAGATGGATGAGTAAATAGCATTTCACTTGGAATTTCTACTTGAAATAGCACTTCTTCTGATTTTTAAATAGAACTGGAACAGATTCCCTTATAAAGAATTTATATCCACCTTATGAGTTGAGGATTCTATTATTCGTATATCATAAGAACTATTAATTTTTTATATGGATAAGATTTTTAATATGAAGAAAATCAACCACGAAAAATCTTAATGGCAAGAGAAAAGTCATGTAGTGTAATGTGGTGTAAATAAAGCCACCCCACTACCGATATGTTCTTACTGCTTCATAACATAGTGCTCACTCACTCACAGACTTAATTTCCCGATTACAAATACAGTAATGCCTCCCAAGTCTTTCCTTTTTAACCTCCATGGTGTTCCCATCAAACATCTCAAAATCTGTCAAGTAGATGATTTTTCTTTATTTTTATTAATATATTTTAAATTCTAAAGCAATATGTGGTTGTTTTACCCAAAAAAAAAAAAAAAACCCAAAAAACAAACTAACTTACTTTTAAATGCTGTGATTAGTACCCTCTCTAAATTCTTTGTATTTTTCTGGGTCCTATTCTGTCCCGTGTGTTCTCCCACTGCACCGGTCTTACTGTTTTTAGTCTGTTTTTGCTTTTCTTTCCAGAAGCCTCACCCCCACCTTCACACACATCTTCCACTATCCCAGCTGTTTAAACATCTTCTGGATGTCAGAATAGATCGTGCTCCTGAATCAAAATCAAATTTTGAAGTTTAATTTTTTTCATCCCTATTGTTTTGTTTTGATTTTTGTTTTTTTTGTTTTGTTTTGTTTTGCTTTGTAACTAAAGAGCCGAAGCAGGCGGTCAGTCACTGCAGCAGCCTCCCCCCCCCCCCCTGCCCCGCCCCACCCCGCAACGGTCACCACGTACTGGGAAATGTGCATTCTCATACTGGATCTGCCCAGCCCACCACTTCTATGTGGAAAGCAGCTGGAAGAGACCAGTGAAAGCTACAAAGGCTGAGCTGCCACTTTGTGCCAGGGCCCGGTCAGTCCCGGGAGCCTCCCGTCTGCGTTGGAGGCCAGGCGAGGCCGCCAAGGCCACGGAAGGGGGGCTGTCTGTCGTGGAAACCTGCCCCACCTTCTTCCCATTGGGCGGGGCACAGGCGTGGGGAGGGGCAGTCGGCCCCGTCGTGTGTGTGTGTGGGGGGGGGGGGCAGTCCCTGCCCTCCGCAGGGCAGTTGGGGGTCCTTCCGGCCCGGGAACCGTGACCCCGGAGAGCTGAGCGCTGCGCCAGCAGCCAGTGCTGTGAGAGCTCCCGTTCGCAGTCCCAGGCCGGACACCTGTCCCAGCATCAGTCACCTGCGGACGCCCTTCCCTCGCAACCACAAACCGAGGCGGTTAGAAGCCTCAAGGGAAGTGTTTGCTGTTCTTTTAGGCAGCACCTTACTTCCCTCTTCCAAGCATCCCCGACAACACAGCAACCTGAAAATTTTCCAAAATTGACATAAATATTTCTTTTAATATTCAGGTACCCTAGAAAGGCCTTATTCCAGTAATTTTTTTTCTTAATTTTTATTCTTGGGAGAGAGGGAGAGAATGAGCAGAGGAGGGACAGAGAGAGAAACAGAATCTGAGCAGGCTCCAGGGTCTGAGCTGTCAGCCCAGAGCCCATAGCGGGGCTGGAACCCACCAACTGGGAAATCATAACCCGAGCTGAAGTTGGATGCTTAACCGACTGAGCCACTAAGGTGCCCCCCAGAAATTCTTGGTTTCTAGTCAGAAAAACAACAACAAAGAACACAGGTTACATGAGCAGTGATAACCAAAAATATATAGAGTGAATATGGGTTTTTTTAATGTATAATAATGAATTTTTCAATATGGAATTATGTTCTGATCTCATGTTATATTTTTATAGGATTTTGGACAAAGTGTCCAGCTGAGTTCAAGGGAGCCAAAACAGACAACAAGGGGTACTTCTGATGTTGAAGAAGGTTTGTTGCAGTTCAAAATTCGTTCCCTGCGATTTCATGTTTTGTTATGTGCGTTTTCCCAAGTGCACATGTACCTGACGGGGAACCACCCTGCGGGGTCTGAGCACCCCTTGCCCTACACATTCAGGCTGTTGCCAGGTTTTTTATTCTAAATAATAGTGTACTGGACATCTTTCGACATGAAGCTTTTTTCTCACTTTTCAACCGTTGCCATGACACGAAGATTCCCAGAATTAAAATTACACTATTGGACATGTCATTGACATCCAATAAATACTTGTCGAGTGAAATTCTGTATTGTATGAATACTGGGTTAGAGGCAATAAGCATCGTTATAGCTCTACATCCATATCCCTGAAGTATTTTCCTGAAAAATATCATTTACAACTTTTCTGGGGTATGAACCAACTTGAGGTAGAATTATTCCTGATTCACTTACATGATAGGCAAAGAAGTTGTGTTTTATTAATTTTGATTTGTATACCTTTTATTAATAATATGCTTCATTGTTTTGTATGTGTGTTTACTTTTGGTGAATTGGTTTTTTATACTGTTACTTCCTGTAGGTACCATAACTTCAGTATTTCCTTACTAATTTCTGTGATTCCTTAAATATTGGGGTTCTTTTCTTCTTATTGAGTTATCTTTCCCTTCTTTCAAGACTCTGATGCTTCTTTGATAAGTGAAGTTCCTCTATCTGATTGGATCTGTTTCCAAGCTGTCAGTTCAGTTCAGCTCCTTAGCTCACTCTTTAACTTTTCCTTACTTTCTTTTTCTTTTACTTTTCTTATCTTAATTATTATTATGAAGACAATCTTGAAGTGCCTGGGGAGCTCAGTCAGTTAAGCATAGGACTCTGGTTTCAGCTCAGGTCATGAGCTCACGGTTCATGAGTTTGAGCCCCATGTCGGGCTCTGAGCTGACAGCTCAGAGTCTGCTTGGGATTCTCTCTCTCCCTGTCTCTCTGCCCTTACCTCTCTCAGATGTGTCCTCTCTCTCTCTCTCTCTCTCTCTCTCTCTCGGAAAAAAAAAAAAACACGCAATCTACTTTACTGTCTCTTTGTATTACCAGTGAAGAGCAAAAACACAACACAGAAATTACCATAATCTAAACATGATACATTTTTCCTTTAGCTTAGATAACGTGCCAGGAATGTTTATTGCCTCACTGCCATCACTTCGACTTGCTGTGTTTTAATTAGGGGTGGGACCATGTTAGATATGATAATCCTGATAAATAAAATGCAAAGTAACAGAAGGTTTAGAGGGTTTCCTTTTGTGAAGTGAATACACACAGGCGCATGTCAGTAAGTAGATATAAGAGAAGATCCCAAAGACAAAAAAGGGTCGAAGAGTAACTAATGTAAAGTTTCTGTAGTTTCAGATAGTACTTCTGAGTTTTTGATGGCTGAAAACCTAGTGGAAACTTCAGTGCCTGAGGATGAAATTCTCACTGTCATAAACAGCAAGCAACTACAGAAACCAAATCCGGCTTCGAGTCAGCCCCCGCCATTCAACCCCTGTGCGCTGTCAGCTGGCGAGCAGAAGGTCCTCCAGTCCCTCAGTCGTCTCAACGAGAGGCTGTACTGTAAGTGCGGAAGATCGCCTTTTGTGGGAAATGTCACGCTTCGTACTTAGACCTTTGTAGTTTAAAATTTATTTCAATTTAATAATTAGAAATAAAAATACAAAGTGTATCTAGATTATTAGCTAATTAAGTCAAGTATGTAACAATTAAATATATACTTGAGCATACCCTACTATTTCACGTAATACCACAGTCATTTGTGATGATGCCAGTTTCTCTGGCTTATGCATCTGTCAGGAACGTACGGATACACTCCCCTGTCAGCGCTGTGACAGGCTACGTGTCTGTACTCACCATCTATCAAAACCAAGCATATATTCTGGATTAAGTGCTTAAAAAAATCTTAAATATAACAATAATCTGCCAAGAATATAAGGAATTCTCAAGACCAGGAACTGACTATAGATAAGAACCCAGAAAGGTAAGGAGAATGCTGCAGCTAGCTGTCACCTTGAGGAGCCTGGGTGGGTTACACAGCGAAGGCGAGCTTTGCTTCTCATGGCCTCCCGGAAACAGAAACAGGAGACAAATCCCAGGGCTACTCAAGATGGGCAGTCTCACAGGAGATCCTCCCCCCATAAAGTTGGGGCTCCCAGAGAGCTACACCCCACAGACACACACACGTGGAAAAAGCCTGCACATCTTGAGCTTCAGGACTGAGCCAAAGACGGAGGAAGCCATGCAGGCTTTGTTCACCTCGGTGTGTGCGTGTGTGTGTCTGTAGAATGTAGCACTTTCTCTATATTTGCTAATAGCAGCCTCAACTAAAGGAAATTCTAAAGAATGCACTTTAGCAGACCAAAAGTAATCTCGGATGGACAGTCTGAGAGTGTAAATTTGAACAAACATTGGATAGAATAATAAATGTGATAAAGTTGTGTGTGTTTCAAAGAGGAAAACATTACCATTAAGATGCCTACCAAAGGAGGCTCCTGTGTGGCTCAGTCCCTTAAGCGTCCCACTCTCTTTTGGCTCAGGTCATGATTTCACGGTTCATGAGATCGAGCCCCACATTAGGATTCTCTCTCTCCCTTTCTCCCTGTCCCTCCCCTACTCATGTGCTGCTTGCTCTCTGCCTCTAATTAAATAAACGTTTTTTTAAATACCTTTTCAAAGTAATGCATAAGTTGGAAGAACATAAATGGTGTTAAATTATACTGGGATTCTTCTTAAGGAATTTTGTACAGATTAACTTTTTTTTTCATTCATGTATAGGTACATACAGTGTTATATTAGTTTCAGGTATATAATATACTAATTTGACCATTGTATACTTTACTCAGTGCTCATCACAATAAATGAACTCTCTTTTTTTTAAGTTTATTTACATATTTTGAGAAAGAGAGAGCGTGTGCATGTGGGGCAAAGAGGGAGAGAAGGAATCTCAAGCAGACTTAGCCCTGTCCGTGTGGAGCCCACCTCGGGGCTTGATTCCGCAAGCCACGAGATCATGACCAGAGCCAAAATCAAGAATAGGTCGCTTAACCAGCTGAGCCACCCAGGCACCCGAATAAGTGAACTCTTAATCCCCATCCTTTTCCTCACATCCCCCCTCCCACATCCCCTCTCCCACATCCCCTCCAGCACCATCAGCCTGTTCTTGGTCTGTCTCTTTTTTCGTTTGCTTGTTTGTTTCTCAAATTCGACATATGAGTGAAATCGTATGGAGTTTGTCTTTTTCTGATTTACTGATTTCATGTAATGTTAATCCTTCTAAGAGTAACTTTACATGTTGGTAAAGGAAGTGCGCTTCTGGTAGTCACTAGGGTCACAACTAAAGGACTAGAAACAGAGTTTACAGCTTCCAAACTAGTAAAGAAGGACAGTGGCATGCAAAAACACGTGATCCAAAACAAGACAAAAAAGGAGAGAAAAATAAACGTGGAAGAGAGAGGACAAATAGAAATACTGTGTACTATGAGATGGTAGACACAAATGTGTTTACAATGAATGTATGTGGACTATAGGCTACATTTAAAATATAAGAGTTGTTAGATAAAACTTTATAACACAACCATATTTCATTTATGAGCAGTATATTTAAAACATAAGGATATAGAAAAGCCAAAGAAAAAAAGGTAGAAAATATGTACCAAGCAAATTCTAACCAAAGGAAAATTGGTTTGGTGTCTTATTATCAGTCAAAATTGAGTATAAAGCAGAAAGCATTAATATACATCAAAAAGATCATGATGATCAAAGCTTTAATTCAGGGGTTAAACAATAAATTAAAGAGGAAATTAAAAAGTACATAGAAGCCAATGAAAATGAAAACACGACAGTCCAGAACCTCTGGGATGCAGCAGAGGCGGTCATAAGAGGGAAGTATATAGCAATCCAGTCCTTCCTAAAGAAGGAAGAAAGATCTCAAATACACAACCTAACCTTACACCTAAAACAGCTAGAAACAGAAGAGCAGATAAAACCCAAAACCAGCAGGAAAAGGAAAATAATAAAGATTACAGCAAAAATCAGTGATAAAATTAAACAAACAACAAACAGTAGAACAGATCAGTTAAATCAGGAGCTGTATCTTTGAAAGAATTAACAAAATTGATACACACCTAACCATTCTGATCAAAAAGAAAAAGGAAATGACCTAAATAAAATCATGACTGAAAGAGGAGAGATCACAAACAACACTACAGAAATACAAACAATAAGAAGAGAATACTATAAGCAGTTATATGCCAACAAATTAGGCGATCTGGAAGAAATGGACAAATTCCTGGAAACATATAAACTACCAAAACTAAAACAAGAAGAAATAGAACATTTTAACAGACTCGTAACCAGCAAAGGAATTCATTTAGTATTCAGAAATCTCCCAAAAAACCAGAGTGGTGGGCCAGATGGCTTTCCAGAGGAATTCTTCCAAATATTTAAAGAAGAGTTAACACTTATTCTTTTGAAGCTGTTCCAAAATATAGAAATGGAAGGAAAACTTCCAAACTCATTCTGTGAGACCAGCATTTTGTTACCGTGTTTCCAAAACCAGACAAAGGAGAACTACAGACCACTTCTCTGATGAACATGGATGCAAAAATCCTCAACAAGGTACTATCAAGCCAGATCCAACAATACATTAAAAGAATTATTCACCACGACCAAGTGGGATTTATTCCTGGGCTGCAAGTCTGGTTCAGTCTCTGCAAATCAATCATTGTGATCCATCACATCAATAAAGGAAAGGACCAGAACCACAAGAACCTCTCCATAGATGTAGAAAAAGCATTTGACAAAATACAGCATCCTTTCTTGATAAAAACCCTCAAGAATGTAGGGATGGAAGAATCATACCTCAAACTTATAAACGCCATATATGAAAGACCCACAGCTAATATCATCCTCAGTGGGGAAAAACTGAGAGCTTTCCCCCTAAAGTCAGGAACATGACAAAACATAACCTTCTCGCCACTGTTATTCAACGTGGTGTTGGACGACTTAGCCTCAGCAATCAGATAACACAAAGAATTAAAAGACATCCAAACCGGTAAGGAAGAAGTCAAACTTCCACTCTTCTCAGATGACAAGATACTCTATATGGAAAACCCAAAAGATTCCACAAAAAAAACTGCTAGAATTGATCCATGAATCAGCAAAGTTGCAGGATATAAAATCAATGTACAGAAATCGGCTGTATTCCTCTACACCAACAATGAATCAACAGGAAGAGAAATCAAGGAATCGATCCGATTTACAATTGCACCAAAACTCATAAAATATCTAGGAATAACTCTAATCAAAAAGGTGAAAAATCTATACACTGAAAACTATAGAAAGCTTACGAAAGATGTTGAAGAAGATGCAAAAAAAAAAAAAAAAATGGAAAAACATCCCATGCTCATGGATTGGAAAAACAAATATTGTTAAAATGTTGGAACTACTCAAGCAAGTATACATATTTAATGCAATCCCTATCAAAATAACACCAGCATTCTTCACAGAGCTAGAACAATCAATCCTAAAATTTGTATGGAACCAGAAAAGACCCCAAATAGCCAAAGCAATCCTGAAAAAGAAAACCAAAGCTGGAAGCATCACAATCCCGGACTTCAAGCTGTATTACAAAGCTGTAATCATCAAGACAGTATGGTACTGGCACAAGAACAGACATTCAGATCAATGGAACAGAATAGAGAACCCAGAAATGGACCCACAAATGTATGGCCAACTAACTTATCTTTGACAAAGCAGGAAAGAGTATTCAATGGAATAAAGACGGTCTCTTCAGCAAGTCGTGTTAGAAGACTGGACAGGGACATGCAGAAGAATGAACCTGGACCACTTTCTTACACCATACACAAACATAAACTCAAAATGGATGAAAGGCCTAACTGTAAGACAGGAAGCCATCAAAATCCTAGAGGAGAAAATAGGCAATAACCTCTTTGACCTTGGCTGCAGCAACTTCTTGGTATGTCTCCAGAGGCAAAGGAGACAAAAGCGAAAATGAACTATTGGGACCTCATCAGTGTAAAAAGCTTCCGTACAGTGAAGGAAACAGCAGCAAAACCAAAAGGCAACTGATGAAATGGGAGAAGATATTTGCAAATGACATATCGGATAAAGGGTTAGTATCCCAAAAGAGCTTATCAAACTCAACACCCAAAAAACAAATAATCCAGTGAAGAAATAGGCAAAAGACATGCATAGACCCTTTTCCAAAGGAGACATCCAGATGGCTAACAGACACATGAAAAAATGCTCAGTGTCACTGATCATCATCAGGGAAATACAAATCAAAACCACAGTGAGATACCACCTCACACCTGTCAGAATGGCTAACATTGACAACTCGGGCAACAACAAATGTTGGCAGGGATGCAGAGAAAGAGGAACCTCTTGCACTGCTGGTGGGAATGCAAACTGGTGCAGACACTGTGGAAAACAATATGGAAGTTCCTCAAAAACTTAAAAATAGAACTACCCTACAACCCAGCAATTACATTACTAGGTATTTATCCAAAGGATACATCAGTGCCAATTCGAAGGGGCACATGCACCCCAATGTTTATAGCAGCACTATTGACAATAGCCAAAGTATGGAAAGAGCCCAAATGTCTATCAAGTGATGAATGGATAAAGAAGGTGTGGTAAATATATATACAATGGAATATTACTTGGCAATCAAAAAGAATGAAATTTTGCCATTTGTATGAACGTGGATGGAGCTAGAGTGTATTATGCTAAGCAAAGTAATTCAGAGAAAGACAAATATCCTATGAGTTCACTCGTGTGGAATTTAAGAAACATAACAGATGAACATAGGAGAAGGGAAGGAAAAATAAAAAAGGAGAGAGGGAGGCAAACCGTAAGAGACTCTTGAATAAAAAGAACGAACTGAGAGATGCTGGCAGTGTGTTGGATGGGGGGATGGGCTAGATGGGTAACGGATATTAAGGACTCCATGGTTTTCAAAAGTCTCCCTTTACTGCAGGAGGCTCACAAAAATCTCTTGCCCAGAGATACAGGGCAAAGTTGACAACTGTGAGGAGAACAGAAAACTTCCCTGTCCCCCCACGACGAGGCTGCTGGAAGAGAGGGAGGAGCCCACAGATGGCCCACTCGGTGCTGCTGACATACAGGAAGGCCAGATGCTGAGAGTGGAGCGGGAACATTGAAGAAAAAAAACCTCCATGACCCCTGCAGGGTGTGAACGCCTGTCCTCGGACGCAACGCGGTGCCTTCGCATGGTGTGAGCCCCTGTCCTTGGGGTCCCAGGCAGCACACTGACAGAAAAGCCACACCTTCTGAGGTCATGTTCAGGCAAGCTGTAGCTCCAGATGATTGTGATTGAAGGTTGAATATGAAATAAAATATATAAAGCTTCTGGAGATATAAAAGTATTTTCTAACCTCAAGGTAAAGAAATATTTCTTAGGGCACAAGGAACATGATCCATAGAGGAGAAAAATAATGAATTTGGTTATATTAAAATTACAAGCTTGTCTTTATATCAAAACATGATTAAAACAACGAAAAGGACATGATGTGAAAGAATATTTAGAACACGTATAAGAACCACTCATATTGGAGCACCTGGGTCACTTGGTCAGGTAGGTTCTGTGCTGACAGTGTGGAGCCTCCTTGAGATTCACTCTATCCCTCTTTCTTCCCCTACCCAACTCACATTGGCTCTGTCTCTGTCAAAATAAATAAATAAACTTAAAAAAAAAAAAAAGGACTCATTCACAGTATATAAATAGGGACATTTGGGTGGCTCAGTTGGAGTTGATGGATCACAGTGAGATAAACAGCACCAGCCAGTGGAAAACAGAACTGTTACACCAGGTCCCGCCCTCCGGATCACATCTCCATTAGGGCAATTCAGCCTGAGAAGCCAAACAGCAGGCCCCTCTCCCAAAAGATCAACACAAATCCCTTCCAGGAGCTTAGCCTACTGACGATAGACTGCTATAAAGTTCCAGCTCTAGGGGAGATGGGATCTAGCTTCATTTGGGTTTGTTTGTTTGTTCTTTTGCTCATTTTGTTGTTATTGCTTCTGTCTTTGTTTTTGTTTTGTTGTTTTTCTTCTGTTCCTTGGATACAGAAAAAGCAAAAAATTATTTTTTTAATTTTTAATTTTTTTTCTGTCTTTTCTCTTTCTCTTTTTCTATCAAGCTTCTCTTAACAAGCAGTCCAAAACACACCTAGAATCTAGCTTCCTTTACTTGATTTCTTTAATTTTTTAATTTTTATTTCATTCTACTATTGTTTTTTCTTCCTCCAAAATGACCAGAAGGAGGAATTCACCTCAAAAGATAGAACAGGAAGAAACAATTACCAGGGATTTATCAATGCGGATATAAGTAAGATGTCTTAACTAGAATTTTTTTAATCTTTATTTTTAAAAATTTTTTTTGTTTTAAAATCAGATACTTTATTTTTGAGAGACATAGAGACAGAGCACAAGTTGGGGAGGGACAGAGAGAGAGGGAGACACAGAATCCGAAGCAGGCTCCAGGCTCCGAGCTGTCAGCACAGAGCCCGACGCGGGGCTCAGACTCAATAGATCGTGAGATCATGACCTGAGCCAAAGTTGGCCGCTTAACCAACTGAGCCACCAAGGCGCCCCTAATGTTTATTTTTGAGACACAGAGAGAGAGAGAGAGAGAGAGAGAGAGAGACAGTGTGAGCATGAGAGGGGCAGAGAGGGAGACACAGAATCCGAAGCAGGCTCCAGGCTCTGAACTGTGCCACAACAGCACAGAGACAGATGTGGGATTCGAACTCAGGAACCATGAGATCATGATCTGAGCCAAAGTCAGAGGCTTAACCAACTGAGCCACACAGGCACCCCTGAACTAGAATATAGAACAACAATTATAAGGATACTGGATAGGCTCGAAAAAAGCAGAGAATCCCTTTCTGGACAAGTAAAAGAACTAAAATCTAGTCAAGCTGAAATTTATCTTATAACCACGATGCAAGCCTAAATGAGCCATAAAGTAAAGATGGACAAGGTAGAGCAAATTAGCAGTATAAAAGATAAAATTATGGAAAATAATAAAGCTGAAAAGAAGAGGGAAACAAAGATCAGGGTTCACAAAGACAGATTTTGAGAACTCAGTGATATATTAAAAAGTAATAACATTTATGTCATAGGAGTCCCAGAAGATGAAGAGAGATAAAAGGGGACAGAAGGTTTATGTGAGCAAATTATAGCTGAAAACTTCCCTAATTGGGGGAAGGACACAGATATCAAAATCCAAGAAGCAGAGAACTCCCACTAAGTTCAACAAAAGCCAGCCATCATCAAGACATATCCTAGTCAAGTTCACAAAATACATAGACAAGGAAAGAATCCTGAAAGAAGCAAGGGGAAAAAAGTCCTTAACCTACAAGGGAAGACAGATCAGGTTCACAGCAGATCTGGCCCAAAAAAATGACAGGCCAGAAAGGACTGAGTGGCCAGATATATTCAATATGCTGAATGGAAAAAAAAATATGCACCCAAGAATACTCTATCCAGCAAGGCTGTCATTCAAAATAGAAGGACAAAAACTAAAGGAGTTTGTGACCAATAAACCAGCCCTGCAAGAAATTTTAAGGGGGACTCTTTGAGTGGAGGAAAAAAAAAAAAAGCAACAAAGGCTAGAAAGGACCAGAGAACATCACCAGAAACACCAACTCTACAGGTAACACAATGGCATTAAATTCTTATCTTTCAATAATCACTCTGTAAGTGGACTAAATGCTCCAATCAAAAGATAGGGTATCAGAATGGATTAAAAAAAAGAAAAGATACATCTGTATCTGCCTACAGGATACTGGCTTCAGACCCAAAGACAACAGCAGATGAAAGTGAGGGGATGGAGAACCCTCTCTTATGCTAATGGATGTCAAAAGAAAGCCAGAGTAGCCATACTTGTATCAGACAAACTAGATTTTAAAACAAAGACTTTAACAAGAGATGAAGAAGAATATTATATCATAATTAAGTGCTATATATCAAGAAGATCTAACAGTTGTAAATATCTATGCCCCCAATTTGGAACCACCCAAATATATAAGTCAATTAATAACAAACATAAACTCATGGATGGGGTGCCTGTGTGGCTCAGTTGCTTGAGCATCCAAACTTGGTTTTGGCTCAGTCATGACGTCACAGATTGTGAGTGAACCTCACTGGCTCTGGGCAGCCAGTATGGAGCCTGCTTGGGATTCTCTCTCTCCCCCTCTCTCTGCCCCTCCACTGCTCTTTCGCGCTATCTCTCGCTCTCTGTTTAAATAAATATATAAATAAATAAAACTTTTATAAAAGAAACCCATTAATAATAATACAGTAATAGTAGGAGACTTTAATACCCCACTCACAGCAGTGAGATCATCTAAGCAGAAACTCAACAAGGAAACAATGGCCTTGAATGACACCCCAGACAAGATGGACTTAACAAATATATTCAGAACATTTCATCCTAAAACAGCAGAATATACATTTTTTAAGTGCACGTGGAACATTCTCCAGAACAGATCACACACTGGGTCACAAACCAGCCCTCGACAGTACAAAAAGATGGAGATCATATCATGAATATTTTCAGATCACAACGCTATGAAACTTGAAGTCAACCTCAAGAAAAAATTTGGAAAGCCCTCAAATACATGGAGGTTAAAGAGCATCCCAGTAAAGAATGAATGGGTTAACCAGGAAATTAAGAAGAAATTAAAAAAAAAATACATGGAAGCAAATGAAAATGAAAACACGACAGTCCAAAACCTTTGGGCTGTAGCAAAGGCAGTCCTGAGAGGGAAGTATATTGCAATTCAGGCCTATCTCAAGAAGCTAGCAAAGTCCCAAATATATACCCTAGTCTTACACCTAAAGGAGCTAGAAAAGGAATGGCAAATAAAGCCAAAAGTCAGCAGAAGGGAAATAATAAAGATTAGAGCAGAAATAAATGACACACAAACAAACAAACAGACAAAAAACAGCAGAACAGAGCAATGAAACTAAGAGCTGGTTCTTTGAAAGAATTAACAAAATTGGTAAAACCCTAGCCAGACTGATAAAGAAAAGAGTAAGGATCCAAATAGATAAAATCACGAATGAAAGAGGAGAGATCACAGCCAACACCACAGAAATACAAACCATCACAAGAGTATACTATGAAAATTCATATGCCGACACACTGGGCAATCAGGAAGAAATGGACAGATTCCTAGAAACTCACAAACTACCAAAACTGAAACAGAAAGAAATAGAAAATTTGAACAGACCCATAACCAGCAAAGAAATTGAAAGGGAAAACTTTGAAACTCATTCTATGAAGTCAGCATTACCTTGATTCCAAAACCAAACACCTCAGTAAAAAGAAGTACAGGCCAATATTCCTGATGAACATGAATGCAAAAGTTCTCAACAATATATTAGCAAACCAAAGTCAGTACATTAAAAATTATTCACCATGATCAAGTGGAACTTATAACTGGGCTACAGGACTGGTTCAATACTTGCAAATCAACAAACATGATACTATAATAAAAGAAAGGATAAGAACCATATGATCCCGTCAATAGTTACAGAAAGAGCATTTGACAAAATACAGCTTCCGTTCCTCATGAAAACCCTCAACAAAGTAGGGATAGATGGGACATACCTCAAGATCATAAAGGTCATATACAAAAGACCCACAGCTAATCTATTTAATGGAATAAAACTGAGAGCCTTTCCCTACATCAGGAATAAGACAAGGATGTCCACTCTCACCAATACTATTTAACACAGTACTGGAAGTCTTAGCCTCAGCAATCTGACAACAAAAAGAAATAAAAGGCATGCTAATCAGGGTGGAAAAAGTTAAACTCACTATTTGCAGGTGACATGATACTTTATGTAGAAAACCCAAAAGACTCCAAAAAGTTGCCAGAACTCATACATAAATTCAGCAAAGTCACAGGATATAAAATCACTGTGCAGAAATCTCTTGCATTTCTTTATGCCAGTAACGAAGCAGCAGAAAAGGTAATCAAGGAATTGATCCCATTTGCAATTGTACCGCAAACAATAAGATACCTAGGAATAAACCTGACTAACGTAGTAGAAGGGGTGCCTGGGGGGCTCAGTCAGTTAAGTGTCCAACTTCAGCTCAGGTTATGATCTCACAGTTCATGACTTTGAGCACTGTGTCAGGCTCTGTGCTGACAGCTCAGAGCCTGGAGCCTGCTTAAGATTCTGTGTCTCCCTCTCTCTCTGCCCCTCCCCCACTCACACTCTGTGTGTGTGTCTCTCTCTCTCAAAAATAAATAAAACATTAGATAAAAAAGGTAAAAGATCCGTACTCTCAAAACTATAGAAAGCTTATGAAAGAAATAGAAGTGGACACAAAGAAATGGAAAAGCATTTCATACACTTGGTTTGGAAGAACAAACATTGTTAAAATGTCTTTACTACCCAAAGCAATCTGCATATTTAATGCAGTTCCTATTAAAACACCACCAGTATTTTTTGCAGAGCTAGAACAAACAATCCTAAAATTCATATGGCACCACCAAATATCCCGAATAACCAAAGCAATCCTGAAAAAGAAAAACAAAATTGGAGGCATCACGATTCCTGATTTTAAGCTATATTAAAAAGCCGTAGTCATCAAGACAGTATGGTACTGGCACAAAAACAGACACATAAATCGGTAGAACAGAACAGAAAACACAGAAATGAACCCACAACTATATGGCCAACTAATCTTTGACAAAGCAGAAAAGAATATCCAATGAAAAATTGACAATCTCTGTACCAAATGGTGTTGGGAAAACTGGACAGCAACATGCAGAAGAATGAACTGGACCACTTTCTTACACCATACACAAAAATAAATTTGAAATGGATGAAAGGCCTAAGTGTAAGACAGGAAACAATCAAAATCCTAGAAAAGAGGGGCGCCTGGGTGGCTCAGTTGGTTAGGCGGCCGACTTCAGCTCAGGTCATGATCTCATGGTCTGTGAGTTCGAGCCCCGCGTCGGGCTCTGTGCTGACGGCTCAGAGCCTGGAGCCTGCTTCCGATTCTGTGTCTCCTTCTCTCTCTGCCCTTTCCCTGTTCATGCTGTGCCTCTATGTCTCTCAAAAATAAATAAACATTAGAAAATCCTAGAAAAGAACACAGGCAGCAATCTCTTTGACCTCAGCTGGGGCAACTTCCCACTAGACACATCGTTGAAGGCAAGGGAAACAAAAGCAAACATGAACTGTTGGGACTTCATCAAGAGAAAAACTTATGGACAACAAAGGAAACAATCAGCAAAACTAAAAGGCACCCTACAGGATGAGAGAAGAAGATATTTGCAAATGATGTATCTGATAAAGTGCTAACATCAAAAATCTATAAAGAACTTAAAACTCAATACCCAAAAGACCATCGACCCAGTTAAGAAATGGGAAGAAGACATAAATAGACATTTTCAAAGGAGACATCCAGATGGCTGACAATGATGTTCAACATCACTCGTCATCAAGGAAATACACATCAAAACCACAATGAGATATCACCTCACACCAGTCAGAATGGCTGAAATTAACAACACAAGAAACAAGCGAGGATGTGGGGAAAGAGGAACCCTCTGGCACTGCTGGTGGGAATGCAAACTGGTGCAGCCACTGTGAAAAGCAGTCTGGAAGTTCCTCATGAAACTAAAAATAGAACTACCCTGTGATCCAGCAATTGCACTATTAGGTATTCACCCGAAGGATACAAAAATACAGATTTGAAGGTGTAAATGCACCCCGATGTTTATAGCAGCATTATCTACAATATCCAAACTATGGAGAGAGCCCAAGTGTCCATCAAGTGATGAATAGATAATGTGTATAATAGAAGATGTGGTGTATATATATATATAATGGAATATTACTAAGCCATCAAAAAGAATGATATCTTGCCATTTACAAAGACGTGACTGGAACTAGAATGTATTATGCTAAGCAAAATAAGCTAATCAGAGAAAGACAAATGGCATGTGATTTCACTCATATGTGGAATTTAAGAAACAAAACATGAACATATGGGAAGGTAGAGGGAGAGAAGAGAGGGAAACAAACCACCAGAGATTCTTAAATACAGAGACCAAAGTGAGGGTTGATGGAGAAAGAAGAGTGGGGGATGGGCTAGATGGGTGATCGGCATTAAGGAGGGCAGTTGTTGCGATGAGCACTGGGTGTTGTGTGTGAGTGATGAATCCCTGAATTCTACCCCTGAAACCATATTGTACTGTAAATGAATCAAATTTAAATTTAAAAACATAATAAAAATTTTTTTAATCCAGTCAATTTTATTTATTTGAAGTTCAGAAACAGGCAAAACAAACAATATGATCTGCATGTATACGCATATGCTGTAATTATGCAGACACGAAATTATGGGTTACGTCTGTGGACAAGGAAAGGGAGTGCAATCCCCAGGGCGGCATGGAGGTGGGAGCTCCAGGAAGTTCCTAAAGTAGCGATAATGTGCACATTTTCCAGTCTAGGTCATTACACAGACATTAGCTTCATTATAATTAATTGTAATATGTATATATGCTCTATATGTTTTTTGTGTTAATTTCAAAATTAACATTTAAGAAGAATATATTAATAAGGGTGCCTGGTGGGCAACTCTTTGCTTTGGCTCCAGTCATGATTTCATGGTTCATGGGATCGAGCCCCACACTGGGCTCCATGCTGACAGTGTGGAGCATGCTTGGGATTCTCTCTCTCCCTCTCTCTCTCTGCCCCTCCCCTGCTCGTGCACAGGTTCTCTCTCTCTCTCTCTCTCTCCCTCTCTTTCTCAAAATAAATAAACTTTAAAAAAATAATAATACATTAATAAAAAGCAGGGAGCTGCAACCCCAGAAGCAATATATAAATAAAGCTACAAGATGTCCAATTATGAAGATCAAGAGTGAAAACTCAAGTCACTTTTTTTAGATACTTCCACATACGTAAATGGTTTACATAGAGGATTCTGCTTGAAGTTTTTTTTTCCCTTTTGCCCAATCCCTTGCTATTGTATGGACCAAAGCCTAAGCACTGAAAAGGCAAGAGTTGACAAATTACTCAACTTTTATGCCTCAATAGCTAAATAAACATCTCCTTCATGAGCTCCTTAATCACATTTCCCTTTTGTTTTACAAAAGAAGAGGGGTGCCTCAGTGGCTCAGTTGGTGGGGTGTTTGACTTCAGCTTAGGCCATGATCTCACTCTTCAGGGGTTCGAGCCCCAGATCAAGCTCTGCACTGACAGCACCGACCCTGCTTGGGATTCTCTCTCTCTCTCTCTCTCTCTCTCTCTCTCTCTCTGCCACTCCCTCATTCATGTTCTCGCTCACTCTCTCGCTTGCTCTCTCTCAAAATAAATAAATAAACTTAAAAAAATAATAGAGTATTTAAAAAAAGGAAGAAAGAAAAAAGACAAGAAAACCCAGCATTTGAATGAAGATTGTTATAGAATATTTAAAGTGTTAGGAATTTCTTTTTATCAACGTAAGTTTAATGTAATTGTTTTTCATCACATTACTTCTATGTCCTAACCTAATATAAGTCTAAAGACTATTTCTGGTCACAAAAAAAGAAAGTCTCTTCCCCAGTGTTGAGTATTTTGACACCAGAATTTAATATTTGATTCTTCTCTGTCGATATACATAACTGAATTATTGTTGTGTCATGGTATAATTATTTCAGACGTACAAGAAACCATTTGCAAAAATCCATCCATCAAAAATACCTTACGAATAATTCCACTTCTGGTAAGTACTTTAAGAAGTCTTTTTTTTTTTTCTCATTTTAGGAAATGTCATGATTTTGTGTTTAAGAATCCTGTACTGAAATTAATTTTTTTTGATACTGGCTTTTAGAGTTTTTCTCCCCAATCAACTTTCAATTATGAGATGTTTTGTTAGAATCAGCAAATATCCTCTCATTTAAAAAAATCAAAATATACTGGGCACCTGAGTGGTTCAATCAGTTAGGCATCTGACTTCAGCTCAGGTCATGGTTTTGAGAGTTCAAGCCCTGCATTGGACTCTGTGCTGACAGCTCAGAGCCTGCCTCAGATTCTCTGTCTCCCTCTCTGCCTCTCTCTGCCCTCACCCACTCACACTCTGTCTCTTTCTCTCTCAAAAATAAACACTTTTTAAAAATTAAAAAAAATAAAAATACTAACTTTTTTCCATCCAGAGTATTTCATCATCCGTGGGAACAGAAACCACTAACAGTGCGCTCCTCTTCAGATAATTTTGGGTCGGTAGCCTAATTAGAAAACCATTGATTATTCTACCTTGGTAATGAATCCCGCCTTTGCCCCTTTCCCTGTTGTGTCTTCAAAGTTCAAAACTCTACATCATTATTTGGAATTTTGTTTTTATTTTTTGCCTCGATACTGGATTCTGGTAAAGATACACACATAAGTGCAGTTTAATGCATTAAGGAATTTTTAGTCTAACAGGGAGAAAGAACACATGTGGATAGTGTGTACAAATTACCGTAATACAGAGTCAGACTGTGTGAGGCACTTGGACGCTTACTATCCTCAACTTGGATGTTCAACAAAGAAATGTTTTGTTAGAGGGGCGTGCTGGTGGCTCAGTCGGTTAAGCGTCTGACTTCAGCTCAGGTCACGATCTCACAGTTTGTGAGTTCGAGCCCCGCATCAGGCTCTGTGCTGACAGCTGGGAGCCTGGAACCTGCTTTGGATTCTGTGTCTCCTTCCCCACCCCGCATTCTCTGTCTCTCAAAAAAAAAAAAATTAAAATTCTAAAAAAAAGAAATGTTTTGTTAGAGAATTAATTGGATGCTTGCTCAGTTATTTTTCATCACATACCCTCAGTTCTGTAATCTCGACAGGAAGAAATAAGGTGACACAGTATACTTCATTTCTTATTATTTGCTTTAAACAAAGTAATACTTTTCTTGCCCACATTTTAGATTTTTGCTGTGTCCTGGGCGTGGTAGTAAATGAGAAGAAAGAGGCTGCCCCTGCCTTCGTGAAGCTTTTTTACCCCTGGGCAAATGGTCCTCAGAAATGGCCTTTCTGGTGCGGCCTTTTTGATGCAGCGACTGTTGTACATGAGTCTTTTGTCACCTGTCACTTTGACTCCTGATCTGTTTCTACGTGGTCGCTTTTTATATGCTACTTTGGCTTTTTGCTCAATTTTTCATCTTCACCAATTCAGCAACTTAAGTAATTTTTTGCAATAATTTTCTCTGTGCTGAATTTGTGACAGTTTTCTCTTCTTTATAATATTAATGATTCTGACTTCATTTTAGTGTAAACTGAGATCACTCTTCTGTCCTTCGGCTCAACCTGAAAACAGTGTGCTGAGCACCGACAACTGGGCATAGTCCCCATTGCCAGTAAGGAGAGAAAGTAACCGAATCAGCAAAGCAGTGTGTTGTGTGTTGTGTGTTGGTGCCCCACGTCATTGTATCACTGAAGTATTGACTAAGAACAGATGAAGGACCACTGCTGATAGGCTTGAGATCATTTTCACCTTCACTCTTTTCCATGTATTATGACAGCTGGAAACCATGAGCTGTCTTTAGTCTTTCTCCAAACATGTCGCTCTTCCTTATTTTATCATCTCTTACTTAGGTCAGAAACTTCCATCTATTTTCTGGGAAAATCGTATAAAATCACAGAATTATTTAACTTCTTGTTTAAACAGCTGACATCAAAAGCCATCTCTCTTGCCCGTCAAAATTGCTTCATTTGCCATACTGTGCATGGAGATTCAAACATTCTATTCTTGTTTGCCCTTTTTTTTACTAATTTTATTTTACTCTTCAGTTGGATTCACTGTTAACATTTTGTCATGCTTGCTTTGTCTGATAGATGGAAGGATGGATGGAAGCATCGAGTACCTAAGAGGATAGAGTACGATAGAGATTCACACATATTTACCTGCCCACACATGAATTTTAATGAACTGTTTGGAAGTAAATCGTAGACATGTTGATACTTTCCCACTAAATACTTAAGCGTAGGTGTTCTCTTAAGAACATTCTCCTGCGTGACAATACCATCATCACACCCAAGAAGTGTAGTATGGATACACTATTATCTGATACACACTCCATATCAAAGTTCCCCTGTTGGAAAACAAAAATGTCTTCTGTGGCTGTTTTACTTCCTGGTCCAGGATGCACCCAGCATTATACATTGTCTCTGGTAGTCACATCTCGTATTCTACAAGAGTCTCTTCACTCTTTCCAGTCTTTCATGTGCATTGATGCTTTTGAAGAGTCCAGGCCAGTTGTCTTGTTGTCTTTCCCTTGACCTGGAGTTTGCCGGTTGTTTTCTCAACTGGATTCAGGTTAACATTTATGGTGGAAGCAAACTTTCAAAGTGTATATTTTATAGCCTGTTCTGTTTTCATTTTATCACCTGCTGGATGCTACCTATATCTTGCCTTCAGGTTTTCTATTTAGCTGCTTACAATTTATTTTGAGTCCAGAAGACTGAGGTCCAAGCTTTTAGAGCTGTGTTTAAAGCAAGAATAAATAAGTACTCAGCACCTTCCCTAGGAGTAAAGTGTGTGGGTTGTAGATACATTTCAGTCTTTTTTTTTAAATCATGCTAAGTGTCATCTTTAATCCCCATCACCTGGTCTTTTGAAAGCTTTCAGAATTAGTTTCTGTATCTCCGTCACAATTACAAGGAAGTAAAGCTATTTAATGTGTATGTTCTAGGAAGTGATATATAATCCTACATTTTCTGTGTGTATCACACAAGAAGCCACCAAAACCACCTTGTTTTTCCCAGGACAGTTGTGCTATGGTGTAGTTCTAGTCAATAGGGATTTTTCTAAAAATAACTCTCCATTTCTCCATAGAATGGCGGAAGTATCTATTCGGGAATATTTGTTGGTTTGGAGATTGGCAAGTAAGCTTTGTATTAATTTATTCTATTTTATATTTCAGCTCTAATGTTTTCATATCCATACAAACTTAAAAGAATTCTGTTTTTAAATGATAACAAGTCATATATGTCCAGTTTTGTAGTTTACATGCATTATGTAGTTAATTCAGTAACTAAATTAACCGAGCAACATAATGTAATAAATCTACAAGGTACCCCAAAACCGAAAACTCAAATACTATTGGCTTAAGATTTGAGATTTATGTTTACTTCTCAAAAATTACATATCTGTCTGGAAAATTCACAACCTGGTGGAGTTTATATGTTAATCCACCACACTACACCCCCTCATGCGTGCTTTTGTTACTGTTTTTTGTGTATATCCCCCATTCTGTCCCCTTTTGTGGTATCTTTTCCCACAGTGTTTGGTGGCATTGCTTCTGGTGTTTCCTTTTAGGAAACAAAATGCACTGGCATATTGATTCCTGCTGAGATACTTGGCTTGAATTTTAAAAGATAATTTATCATTTTTAAAATTATTTTAAAAAATGTTTAATGTTTATTTTCCTTTGAGAGAGACAGACCATGAGCAGAGGAGGAGCAGAGAGAAGGAGACACAGAATCTGAAGCAGGCTCCAGGCTCCGAGCTGTCAGCACAGAGCCTGACATGAGGCCCAAAGTCAAACCACAAGATCATGACCTGAGCCAAAGTTGGAGGCTTAATGGACTGAGCCATCCAGGCACCCCTCATTTTAAAAACATTATTTTAAAAGACTTAAAACCATTTAAATCATTTAAAAACAATGGGGAGAACTATAGTAAATTTCTAACAGTGGGATTTTAGACATTTGTAACACGAGCGAAAGAAATAATTTTGAGCAGGATCTCTCAGGTGGCAGGCAGTCAGCTTCCACCACTCAGAGCAAGTGTTTTTCTATGATTTCAGAGGAACAAAATTCCTGTATCTCTTCACTGATCACTTATAATCATCTTAATGGTGCTGGTACCTATCCTCTAGAGTACCTGTGAGGGCTTTGAGAGAAGTACCCATATAAAGTTCTTAGAACAGTGCCTATAATACTGTGCGTGCTAGACACTTTGGGGTTGCATCGTCATTATTACCACTATTGTAATCATCTTATCTATTTACATCGGCTCAAAAAAAGGTAACATTCCTGAAACTACTTAAGTGAAATTTACATGCAAAGGATAACTTTTCCTTGTAAAAAGTAGGAATCATTCTAAGAATTTGTAACAATTCATAGTCCCACCTGCCTCTTCTTTTACACTTCAAATCTTCCTTCCAGCCAAAAGTTTAATGCATTGTCCTTCAAGTCTGCAGTACTCTGTACGCCTCCATGTTTTTCTCATGCTTTGCTCATGTTCAGCCCAGCTCCAGACTGCACCAGCTGTACTTTTCCTCTCCCTTCCTAATCCAACCCATCTAAGCACCAACTTAATGTCACTTCCCCCATGAAGCCCTCCATGATCAATCCAGCTTATAACCACACCCTCCTCTGAACTTAACTACTGTAGTCACTGGTTTTATACTTCTATTCCACAGGTATTTTTGTTATTTGATTTTCACATGACTAATCTTCTTTGGAACTATATTCTTGAGGCTGATTTTCCACTTACCTGTCTACTTCATAGAAACTAGCACATACTAAATACTTGAAAATATTGGTTGAGACGTTATGACTTTTTATACCTGGTTTCTAAATATATAATCTACCTTTTTCAGGCTGCAATTAAATGAGGTAATTTATTTGAACTGGAAACTTTTTTAATATTCTAAAGTAA
Source organism: Paguma larvata (assembly GCA_030068075.1). Lineage (NCBI taxonomy): Eukaryota > Metazoa > Chordata > Mammalia > Carnivora > Viverridae > Paguma > Paguma larvata. Next base: position 27,837,540 of record CM057831.1, read on the forward strand.
GATTTTATGCCCCATAAAATACCACTGTTTTCTTCCAAAACCCTTTGGTGAATGTTAAATATCAATTAAAACTCTTTAATGGCAGCTGAACTTCGTTGAGATATATTTAAAAAGAAGAATGGAAGCACACTTAGGAATTCCTACCGTTGAAAAGTCCCAAATGGTTTCACAGATGTTCTCTTGTTTAATATTCTAAGCGAAGGACATCAAGGAATTTTCTCAAGTCTCAGAAATGTTCAGTGGCAGAACAAGGACTGACAGTTTCCCATGTTTTCCCTGAAATTTCTTCTACCTCTTTTAATTCTTGTTTCAGTTGATGACACCACCATCCTCCAGACTTCCCAGACTGAAATGTGTATCTCAGCCAGGCTTCTCTTTCTTCCATGCCCACAGGCAATAAATCCTGCTGATAACACACCTCAAATTCATCCACTCTCTTCATTCCTACTGATAGTGCCTTAGATTAAGAATTTATCATGTCTCAGCGGCAAGGATGGATGAGGCAGAGCAGCGAACCAGCGATATAGAGGACAAACTTATGGAGAATAATGAAGCAGAAAAAAAGGAGACTAAGGCAAAAAAAAGCATGATATAAGAATTAGAAACTCAAGTGACTCATAAAAAGGAATATCATCCAAATCATAGGGGTCCCAGAATTTGAAGAGAGAGAAAAAGGCATAGAAGGTCTAATGTGAGCAAATCATAACAGAAAATGTTGCTAACCTATGGAAAGTCTCAGACATCAAAATCCAGGAAGCACAGAGAGCTCCCATTAGATTCAACAAAAGCTGGACATCAACAAGGCATATCATAGTTAAATTCACAAAATACTCAGGCAAGAAAAGAATCATGAAAGCAGCAAGGGAAAAAAAGTCCTTATCCTACAAGGGAAGACAGATCAGGTTCACAGCAGACCTATCCACAGAAACTTGGCAGGCCAGAAAGGAGTGGCATTGTATATTCATCGTGCTGAATTGGAATAATACGCAGCCAAGAATTCTTTATCCAGCAAGTCTGTCATTCAAAATAGAACGAGAGATAAAAAGTTTCCCTAACAAAAATTAAAGGAGTTCATGACCACTAATCCAGCCCTGCAAGAAATTTTAAAGGGGACTCTCTGAGGGGGAAAAAAAACAACAAAAAACAACAACAACAAAAAAAACAAAATACCAAAAGCAACAAAGACTAGAAAGAACCAGGGAACACCACCAGAAACTCCAACTCTACAAACAACATAATGGCAATAAATTCATACCTTTAAGTACTCATTGTAAACGTCATTAGACTGACTAAACACTCCAATCAAGACACAGGGTAACAGAATGGGTAAGAAAACAAAATCAGGGGTACCTGGGTGGCTCAGTCAGTTAAGCGTCCAACTTTGACTCAGGTCATGATCTCACGGTTCCTGAGTGTAAGCCCCACATTGGGCTCTGTGCTGACGGCTCAGAGCCTGAAGCCTGCCTTCGACTCTGTCTCCCTCTTTTCCATCTCCTACCCTGCTCACACTCTGTCTCTCTAAGAATAAAATAAACATTAAAAATAAAAAGAAAGAAAACAAAATCTATCTATATGCTATTTACAAGAGACTCATTTTAGACCTAAAGACATCTTCAGATAGAAAGGAAGGGGAAGGAGAACCATCTATTATGCTAATGGTCACCAAAAGAAAGCTGGAGTAGCCATACTTTTATCAGATAATCTAGACTTTAAAATAAAGACTGTAACAAGAAATGAAGAAGGGCATCATATCATGATTAAGGGGTCTATCCACCAAGAAGATCTAACAATTGTAAACATTTATGCTCCAAACGTGAGAGCGCCCAAATATATAAATCGATTAATCACAAACATAAAGAAACTCTTAAATAATAATATAATAGCAGGGGACTTCAACACCCCACTTACAGCAATGGACAGATCATCTAAACAGAAAATCAACAAAGAAACAATGGCTTTGAATAACACTCTGGACCGGATGGACTTAACAGATATATTCAGAACATTTCACCCTAAAGCAACAGAATACACATTCTTCTCCAGTGCACATGGAACATATCCAGAATAGATCACATACTGGGATACAAATCAGCCATCAACAGGTGCAAAAAGATAGAGATCATATCATGCATATTTTCAGACCACAACACTATGAAAGCTTGAAATCAATCTTAGAAAAAATTTGGAAAGATAACAAATACTTGGAGACTAAAGAACATCCCACTAAAGAATGAATGGGCTAACCAAGAAGTTAAGGAAGAAATTTAAAAGTACATGGAAGCCAATGAAAATGGTAACATCAGTGCCCAAAACCTCTAGGACGCAGCAAAGGAGTCATAAGAAGGAAGTATATAGCAATCCAGGCCTTCCTAAAGAAAGAAGAAAGGTCTCAGATACACGACCTAACCTTACACATGAGAGAGCTGGAAAAACAACAGCAAATAAAACCCAAAGCCAGCAGAATATGGAAATAATAAAGACTAGAACAGAAATCAGTGCTATCAAAACCAAAAAAAAAACAATAGAACAGATCAATGAAACTAGGAGCTGGTTCTTTGAAAGAATTAACAAAATTGATAAACACCTAACCATTTTGATCAAAAAGAAAAAGGAAAGGACCCAAATAAATAAAATCACAAATGAAGGAAAAGATCTCACAACCAACACTGCAGAAATACAAACAATGATACAATATTATGAGCAATTATACACCAATAAAATGGGCAATATGGAAGAAATGGACAAATTTCTAGAAACATGAAAACTACCAAAACTTAAGCAGGAAGAAATAGAAAATTTGAATAGACCCATAACCAGTAGAGATATTGAATTAATAATCAAAAATCTCTCAAAATACCAGAGTACAGGCCTGGATGGCTTTCCAGGGAAATTCTACCAAACATTTAAAGAAGAGTTATCACCTATTCTTTTGAAGCTGTTCCAAAAAATAGAAATGGAAGGAAAACTTCCAATTTCATTCTGCGAGGCCAGCATTTCTATTCCAAAACCAGACAAAGACCCCACTAAAAAGGAGAACTACAGACCAATTTCCCTAATGAACATGGATGCAAAAATCCTCAACAAGATACTAGCCAGCTGGATCCAACAATACATTTAAAGAATTATTCATGACCAAGTGGGATTTATTCCTGGGATGGAAGGCTGGTTCAATATCCACAAATCAATCAATGTGATACATCATATCAATAAAAGAAAGGACCAGAACCATATGATCCTCTCAATAGATGCAGAGAAAATATTTGAGAAAATACAGCATCATTTTTTGATTTAAAAACCCTGATGAAAGTAGGGATAGAAGGGTGATATCTCAAGATCCTAAAAATCACATATGAAAGACACACAGCTAATATCATCCTCAATAGGGAAAACCTATGAGCTTTTCCCCTAAGGTCAATAGCATGACAGGGACGTCCACTCTTATCATTGTTATTCAACACAGTATTGGAAGTCTTAGCCTCAACAATCTGACAACTCACAGGAATAAAAGGCATCCAAATTAGCCAGGAGGAAGTCAAACTTTCACTCTTCACAGATGACGTGATACTCTCTATAGAAAACCCACTTTTGGGTTTTCCACAAAAAAACTGCTAGAACTGATCCATGAATCCAACAAAGTTTACAGGATCATTGATTTTTACAAAATCAATGCATAGAAATCAGTTGTATTCCTATATACCAACAATGAAGCAACAGAAAGAGAAATCAAAGAATTGACCCAATTTACAATTGTACCAAAAACCAGAAAATACCTAGGACTAAACCTAACCAAAGAGGTGAAAAATCTATACACTGAAAACTATAGAAAGCTTATGAAAGACATTGAAGAAGACACAAAAAAAAAAAAAATGGAAAAATATTCCATGCTCCTGAATAGGCCGAACAAATATTGTTAAATTGTCAATACTACCCAAAGCAATCTACACATTCAATGGAATCCTTATCAAAATAACATGAGCATTCTTCACAGAGCTAGAACAATCAATCCTAAAATTTGTATAGAACTGGAAAAGACCCAAATAGCCCAAGCAATCCTAAAAAAGAAAACCAAAGCTGGAGGCATCACAATCCTGGACTTCAAGCTATATTATGAACCTGTAATCATCAACACAATATAGTACTGGCACAAAAACAGACACTCAGATCAATGGAACAGAATAGAGAACCCAGAAATGACCCACAAACGTATGGCCAACTAATCTTGGACAATGCAGGAAAAAATATCCAATGGAAAAAAGACAATCTCTTCAGCAAATGGTGCTGGGAAAACTGGACAGCTACATGCAGAAAAGTGAACCTGGATCACTTTCTTACACCATACACAAAAATAAACTCAAAATGGATGAAAAACCTAAACATAAGAGAGGAAGCCATCAAAATTCTAAAGGAGAAAGTAGGCAAAAACCTCTTTGACCTCAACTATAGCCATTTCTTTCTAAAGATGTCTCCGGAGACAAGGGAAACAAAATAAAAAATTAACAATTGGGACCTCATCAAAATAAAAATTTTCTGTATGGCGAAGGAAACAATGAGTGAAACTAAAAGGCAACCAACGGAATGGGAGAAGATATTTGCAAACAACATATCAGATAAAGAGTTAGTATCCAATAATCTATAAAGAATTTATCAAACTCAACCCCCAAAAAACAATCCAGTGAACAAGTGGGCAAAAGACATGAATAGACACTTTTCTAAAGAAGACATTCAGCCACCGATACATGAAAAAATACTCGACATGACGCATCCTACAAATCAAAACCACAGTGAGATACAACCTCACACCTGTCAAAATGGCTAACATTAACAAAACTCAGGCAAGAACAGATGTTGGTGAGGATGTGGAGAAAGAGGATCTCTTTTGCACTGCTGACAGGAATGCAAACTGGTGCAGCCACTCTGGAGAGCAGTATGGAGTATGGAGCCTCCTCAAAAAATTAAAAATAGGACTACCCTGTGACCCAGCAATTGCACTACTAGGTATTTATCCGAGGGATACAGGTGTGCTGTTTCAAAGGGGAACATACACCCCAATGTTTATAGCAGCGCTATCAACAACAGCCAAAGTATAGAAAGAGTCCAAATGTCCATCAACAAATGAATGGATAAAGACTGCGGTATAGGCCCCCGCAGCAGCCGCCACCGCCGCCGTCGCCGCGGTGCGCTCTCCAGCCCCGCCAGGCCTCGCCGGCGCTGAGCACCGAGTCTGTTTTCCTTTCCAGGGCAACTTCAAGAAACAACCCAAAACACATCCAGCCAAAATGACGAGATGGAAGAATTCTCCTCAAAAGAATCCACAAGAAGCAGTGACAGCTCAAGAATTAATGAAAAGAGATATAAGCAACATAACAGAACATGAATATAGAATGACAATCATAAAACTAATCGCTGGCCTTGAAAAAAGCTTAGAAGAATGCAAGGGGTCCCGCGCGGCAGAGTTCAAGGACCTTAAAAATGGGCAGGAGGAATTAAAGAAGAAATTAGAAGAAATACAGGGGAAACTGGAAGCAGCCACAGCACGGATTGAAGAGGTAGAGGAAAGAGTTAGTGCCTTAGAAGACAAAATCATTGAAAAAGAGGAAGCAGATAAAAAGAGAGAGAAGCTGATCCAGGAACAGGAAAGGAGAATTCGAGAGCTAAGCGATGCACTCAAAAGAAACAATATCCGTATCATAGGAGTCCCAGAGGAAGAAGAGAGAGAGAAAGGAGTCGAAGGGGTTCTTGAACAAATCATTGCTGAGAACTTCACCAACATGAGGAAGGAAAAGGGCATGGAAATCCAAGAGGCACAGAGAACTCCCCTCAGACGTAACTTGAATAGACCTTCTGCACGGCACATCATAGTGAAGCTGGCAAAATACAAAGATAGGGAGAGAATCCTGAAAGCAGCTAGGGACAAAAGAACCCTAACATACAAAGGGAGACCTATAAGGGTAGTAGCAGACTTATCTACAGAAACTTGGCAAGCCAGAAAGGAATGGCAGGATATCTTCAATGTGATGAGCAAGAAGGACATGCAACCAAGAATTCTGTATCCGGCTAGCCTGTCATTCAGAATAGAAGGAGAGATCAAGGTTTTTCCCAACAAACAAAAACTGAAAGAATTTATCACAAATAAGCCAGCACTGCAAGAGATCCTGAGGGGCATTCTATGAAGGCAAACCTGCAAAGAACACAAACTGCCAGGGACAGCCTTACAATCATGAAACCTACAGATAATACAGTGACTGTAAGCCCATATTTTTCAATATTAACACTGAATGTAAATGGCCTAAATGCGCCAAAAGACACAGGATAACAGAATGGATTAAAAAACAAGACCCATCTATTTGCTGTCTTCAAGAAACTCATCTTAAACCTGAAGACACCTTCAGATTGAAAGCGAGGGGATGGAAAACTATCTACCATGCTACTGGAAGGCAGAAGAAAGCCGGAGTAGCCACACTTATATCAGACAAATTAGACTTTAAAATGAACGATGTAATAAGAGATGAAGAAGGACATTATATAATAGTCTCAGGGACCATCCAGCAGGAAGAGCTAACAACTGTAAATATCTACGCACCGAATTTGGGGGCACCCAAATTTGTAAAACAACTAATTACAAACATTAGCAACCTCATCGATAAAAATGTCCTAATAGTAGGGGATCTCAACACTCCACTCTCAGCATTGGATAGATCCACAAATCAGAAAATCTCCACAGAAACAATAGCCCTGAATGACACATTAGAACAGATGGACCTCACAGACATCTTTAGGGTCCTTCATCCAGAAGCAAAGGAATTTACGTTCTTCTCAACTGCACACGGTACATTTTCCAAGATAGATCACATTCTGGGGCACAGGGAAGCTCTGAATAAATATAAAAGAATTGAGATCATACCGTGTACACTGTCAGACCACAATGCTTTGAAACTTGAAATCAACCACAGGAGAAGCCTGGAAAATATCCAAGAACATGGCGGCTAAGAAATAACCTACTAAAAGATGACTGGGTCAACCAAGCCATCAGAGAAGAAATTAAAAAATACATGGAAACAAATGAAAATGAAAATACAACAATCCAAACGCTCTGGGACGCAGCAAAAGCAGTCCTGAGAGGGAAATATATTGCAATCCAGGCCCATCTCAAGAAACAAGAAAAATCAATAACACAAATTCTAACAGCGCGCCTAAAGGAACCAGAAGCAGAACAAATAAAACAACCCAAGCCCAGCAGAAAGAGAGAAATAACTAAGATCAGAGCACAAATTAACCATATGGAGACAGAAAAGGTAGTGGAACAGATCAATGAAACCAAAAGCTGGTTCTTTGAAAAAATAAACAAAATAGACAAACCTCTAGCCAGGCTTCTCAAAAAGAAAAGAGAGAGAACTCAAATAGATAAAATCGTGAATGAAAAGGGAGAAATTACAACCAATCCCTCAGAGATACAAACAATCATCAGAGAATACTATGAAAAATTATATGCCACCAAACTTGGCAATCTGGAAGAAATGGACAGCTTCCTAAATAGCCACACGCTACCAAAACTCAAACGGGAAGAAATAGAAAAATTGAACAGACCCATAACTAGTGAAGAAATAGAATCAGTTATCAAAAATCTCCCAGCAAATAAAAGCCCTGGACCAGACGGCTTTCCTGCGGAATTTTACCAGACATTTAAAACAGAGTTAATTCCTATCCTCCTCAAGCTGTTCCAAAAAATTGAAACGGAAGGAAAACTCCCGGACTCATTCTATGAAGCCAGCATCACTTTGATTCCCAAACCAGATAGAGATCCAGCAAAGAAGGAGAATTACAGGCCAATATCCCTGATGAATATGGATGCAAAAATTTTCAATAAGATACTAGCAAATCGAATCCAACAACACATAAAGAGAATTATCCACCATGATCAAGTAGGATTCATCCCTGGGTTGCAGGGCTGGTTCAATATTCGCAAATCAGTCAACGTGATACATCACATCAACAAAAGAAAAGATAAGAACCATATGATCCTGTCAATAGATGCAGAAAAAGCATTTGACAAAATACAGCACCCGTTCTTAATAAAAACTCTCGAGAAAGTCGGGATAGAAGGAACATACTTAAACATCATAAAAGCCATATATGAAAAGCCCACAGCTAATATCATCCTCAATGGGGATAAACTGAAAGCCTTCCCCCTGAGATCAGGAACACGACAGGGGTGTCCACTCTCGCCACTGCTATTTAACATAGTGTTGGAAGTCTTAGCATCAGCAATCAGACAACAAAACAAAATAAAAGGCATCAAGATTGGCAAGGAGGAAGTCAAACTTTCACTTTTTGCAGATGACATGATACTTTACATGGAAAACCCGACGGAATCTACCAAAAGCCTACTAGAACGGATCCGTGATTTCAGCAAAGTTGCAGGATACAAAATCAATGTACAGAAATCGGTGGCATTTCTATACACCAACAATGAAGCAGCAGAAAGAGAAATAAAGAAGCTAATCCCTTTCACAATTGCACCAAAAACCATAAAATACCTAGGAATAAACCTAACCAAAGATGTGAAAGACCTCTACACTGAAAACTATAAAAAACTTATGAAGGAAATTGAGGAAGACACAAGGAAATGGAAAAACATCCCATGCTCATGGATTGGAAGAATAAATATCATTAAAATGGCAATACTACCCAAAGCAATCTACACATTCAATGCAATCCCAATCAAAATTGCACCAGCATTCTTCTCAAAGCTAGAGCAAACAATCCTAAAATTTGTATGGAACCACAAAAGACCTCGAATAGCCAAAATAATACTGAAGAATAAAACCAAGGCGGGAGGCATCACAATCCCAGACTTTAACCTCTACTACAAAGCGGTGGTCATCAAGACTGTATGGTATTGGCACAAAAACAGACACATAGACCAATGGAATAGAATAGAAAACTCAGAAATGGACCCGCAAGTATATGGCCAACTAATCTTTGATAAAGCGGGAAAATGTATTCAATGGAAAAAAGACAGCCTCTTTAATAAATGGTGCTGGGAGAATTGGACAGCAACTTGCAAAAGAATGAAACTAGACCACTTTCTTACACCACTCACAAAAATAAATTCTAAATGGATAAAAGATCTGAATGTGAGACAGGAAACCATCAAAATCCTAGAGGAAAAAGCAGGGAAAAGCCTCTTTGACCTAAGACGCACCAATTTCTTACTTGACACGTCTCCAAAGGCAAGGGAATTAAAAGGAAAGATGAACTATTGGGACTTCATCAAGATAAAAAGCTTCTGCACAGCAAAAGAAACAACCAACAAAACGAATAGGCAACCAACGGAATGGGAAAAGATCATCGCAAATGACATATCGGATAAAGGACTAATATCTAAAATCTATAAAGAACTTACCAAACTCCACACCCGAAAAACAAACAACCCAGTGAAGAAATGGGCGGAAGATATGAATAGACACTTCTCCAAAGAGGACATTCAGATGGCAAATAGACACTTGAAACGATGTTCAATGTCACTCATCATCAGGGAAATACAAATCAAAACCACACTGCAATACCACCTCACACCAGTCAGAGTGGCTAAAATAAACAAATCAGGAAACTATAGATGCTGGCGAGGATGTGGAGACGTAGGCACCCTCCTACATTGTTGGTGGGAATGCAAACTGGTGCAGCCACTCTGGAAAACGGTGTGGAGGTTCCTCAAAAAAAGTGAAAATAGAGCTACCCTATGATCCAGCAATAGCCCTGCTAGGAATCTACCCAAGAGACACACGAATGCTGATGCACAGGAGCACGTGTACCCCAATGTTCATAGCAGCACTTTCGACAATAGCCAAAACATGGAAAGAAACTAAGTGCCCATCAACTGACGAGTGGATAAAGAAGATGTGGTACATATATACAATGGACTACTATGTGGCAATGAGAAAAAATGAAATCTGGCCATGTGTAGCAACATGGATGGAACTGGAGGGTATTATGTTAAGTGAAATAAGTCAGTCAGAAAAAGACAGATACCATATGTTTCGACGAATAGGTGGACTTGGTGAGACTAAGCAAAAACCAGGGGGACGGGAAGAGGGGAAAGAAAAAAAAGACACAGAGAGGGAGGGAGATAAAACATAAGAGACTCTCAAAGACTAAGAACAAACTGAGGGTGAGGGAGATGGGGGGGGAGAGGGGGTGATGGGCATTAAAAAAGGGCACATGTTGGGATGAACACTGGGTGTTTTATGTAAACCAATTTGAAAATAAACTATTTTAAATTAAAAAAAAATAAAATATTAAAAAATAAAAAATAAAAATGCAAAAAAAAAAAAAAAGAAAGCGGTATATATACAATGGAGTATTACTCAGCAATCAAAAAGAATGAAATCTTGCCATTTGCAACTATGTGGGCGGAACTAGAGGTATTATGCTAAGCAAAATTAGTCAAAGAAAGACAAATATCATATGACTTCCTTATTTCAAGGAATTTAAGATACAAAACAGATGAACATAAGGGAACGTAATATAAAAACATGGAGGGGGACAAAACATAAGAGACTCATATATAGAGAACAAACAGAGGGTTGTTGGAGAGGTCCAGGTAGAGGGGATGGGCTAAATGGGTAAGGGGCATTAAGAAATCTACTCCTGAAATCATTGTTGCACTGTATGCTAACTAACTTGAATGTAAATTAAAAAATAAATTTTAAAAAAATTAATGTACTTAAAATAAAATACAGAGGAAAACAAAATAAATAAAAGATTAAAAACAGTTTCTATAAATAAAAACATTAAATAAAGATTAAATGTATTCTCTAAAGAAAAAAACATTAAAAAAATTTTTTTTATCGTGTCTCGCCTGGAGAGATGTGCTCTGTCCAGGGCGTCTTTCGGCCCCAAGTAATCTTTGTAAAACATGAGTATGAACATATCACTCTCCTGCTTAAGACCCAGTGTCAGCACTTACTTGTCACCTAAAAGACGAATTAAAACTCCAAAGAACTGCCTTCACGACCTTCCCATCTACACCTCTGGTTGCTCCCCAGCTGGTAATTTACATACAGTTGAGCAATAGGTAGGTCTGCCTGGAGCTCCCTGTCCTCCCAGGCCCACACCGCCCCCTGCCCCGCGCCGCCAGCCTTGTCCTCTGAAGCAGGCTCTCGGCTCTGAGCCATCAGCACAGAGCCCGACGCAGGGCTGGAACTCACGAATTGTGAGATCATGACCTGAGGTGAAGTCGGCGCTTAATGGGCTGAGCCACCCAGGCTCCCTCTTTTTCTTCATTGGACAGATATTGCCTGGGTTTTCACCGTGTGTCAGGCACTCTGTGAGGGCTGGGGACTAGAAAGAGGAAAACACTTTCCTGCCTTCAAATCTCTTGTGTTCTAATAGAGGAGGCTTGCTCCAGAAGCACTGGCCATGGCTTTGCAGTGTAAAATATATGAATCTTAGAAGCAGAATCTTTAGTTTGGAATATTGACATTTTCAAAATAAATTTTATGAATTTATGAATTTAATGAATTTTTACCTCTTGTCGTTAAACTCTACTTGGAGTGTTATATGAGCTGCGGGGGCTTCCTTTAGAAAATAAAATCACTGAATTGTGACCATTTACACAGCAGGTATGATAAAAAGCACCTGCTAAGCAGCACATTTTTCGAATAGCAAAGAGTGAAGATTAGGAGTTATTATAATTGGTATGACACTTTATGTGACGTGGCACCCATTATGTTGAGGCTGATGTATATGCAGCGTTTGAGAATTGGAATTATGAATTTACTGTTATCAAACTCCACAGTCTGTGAGGAGGCCCACTGTTGAAGCTGTGAGTACCACAGTAACATAGCGCTCTGAACCTCTGTTACAGGACAGCCCGCCGAGGACCAGCCTATCTCCCGACGTCGGATCCAGATGGCAGAGAAAATACTGATGAAGAATAACAGTAACTATTAAATGGAATCATTATTTTTGATAAACTCTTGTAAATATAGATTTCTGCATTTGTTAATAATTCAAAATACTGTAACCATAAAATAAAGGTAAATCGTAACATGGGTAATGGGTACAAATTGACTTGTTTACGTTTATGCTACAAGTTTATTACGTATTTTATTCGTAAATACATTTTTAGTGAATGGAAATCCTTCATTGTTTTTAATGGGCATGCTTCTGAAAATAAATTCATTATATTTAAAAATAAAGCAGAGGATATTTTGTTATTCAAATTATGTATTAGCCATAGTTGTGAAGGTGTGTTTTTCTAAAATTCCTAATAAATTCTATTGAATTTTGGTACATTGGTGTAAAAAGTTTATATTTTTTTTGTTTATTTATTTATTTTGAGAGAGAGCATGGGAGAGGGGCAGAGAGAGAGAGAGAATCCCAAGCAGGTTCCAGCTGTCAGCACAGAAGCAATGGGGGGCTTGAACCCAGGAACCGTGAGATCATGACCTGAGCTGAAATCAAGAGTCAGATGCTTAACCGACTGAGCTGCCCAGGCACCCCTAAAACCTGTATGATCAGTCAGCAGTATCCCACATAAATAGTAGAGCTATTTGTTTAAGACTTTGAAGGATCTCTGTACTTTGGAGTTGTTGCCAAAGGGTGTTAAGAAATCCGAAAGAGGGGCAGGGACCTCTCTCCATCCCTCTCTCTGCCCCTCGCCTCACTCGCACTCTCTCTCTCAGAATAAATAAATATTTAAAAAAAGAGAAAAGGAAACCAAAGAAACCCCTGGCATGATCATGAAACTCTTCGTAGGATTATAAAAGTTTTTTCATAGAATTATGAAAATTGCATGTCTTTTTATTTTCACTCAGCCTTTCTGCTTCAGGCGCTCGTCAGGATTGCTTCGGGCTGAGTTTCCGGCGGCTCACCCCAGGAAGGCTGACGGATCGGCTTTTCTAGAGCGTGCTGGGACGCTCAGAGTAAAAATCTCTGGTACCAGTCCTGTCTGACGGGTCTTCAGAGCTTTCCACTTGGCCCCTGGAGGGAACGCGCACAAGGCTCCAAGGCCCCCTTCTCACCTGGCGGCCCGTTTGCCACCTTTCCCACCGGGCACCAGGTCCCTGTGGGCCTGCTGCCGTGCCCGGCCTCGGCGCGAGCGCGCACCGCACCCTGCGCCCCGCAGGCCTTTCCTGTCCCTCCGCTGACCTCTGCCCAGTCCCCTTACACCCTGCTGAGGTTGACTTCCTCCAGTGGTTTCTAAGAATCCTCTCTACTACCCCGTGTGCAAATTATGTGCATCCCAAACCGTCATAACCTGTGCGGACGTACCTCTCTTATAGGTAAGAGCTCCTGGCCGGTAGAGGTTGTCATTCGTGTCTGTGGCCTTAGGAATTAAAGTGGGGACACAGCGGGAAATCGACATAACGAACGAAGGGGGAAATATTCAGCTGTTCCGTTCATCAAGCGCCTACTCTGTGCTGGGTGCCGCTCCACGTGTTATGGAGACGATAGAAAACAAAAGTAATTATTTTCTTCTCGCGGAACCTACATTTTAGCAGGGAATACAGATTTTAAACACAGGAATGTGCGGGCGGGGAGTTAGAAAGCTGAATGAAAACCAGTAGGGGGCACAGTGCTGGGAGGGCGATTTGAGACGACGGGTGGCGGCCACAGAAGGTCCCGGAGAAGGTGACGTTGGGCAAACATCCGAGTAAAGGGAGGGGGCCTCGGCGGGGGCGGGAGGAGAGCTCGGCCAGCGCGCGGGAAAGCGGAGTCGTCGCGGGCGTCCGATGCGTGGACCGCGCCTGGAACCCCAGCGTCTAGAACGTGAGGCTAGCTGCTCGGCGAACCGCCTCGGTGCGGTTTGGGCGCTTCGGTTTGTTTCAATCTCCGGGAAAGAACTGTAATGAGCGGCCGGGGTTAAGAAACAGCCGCAGTGAGACACCAGAAGGTCACCCCCCTTCCTGCTCCCGCAGTGGCTTTGTCGTCCCGACGGGGGACACGCACAGGTGAGCGGGCTCGTGCGTCGCTGTGAGGACGGACGCTCTGGCTTCAAGCTCTGCCGACACGGGGACGCGAATGACACTCTGCATTTTGAAAAAAACCTTCGGACTTAGCCAAAAGAGCGTTGTTGAGAGAACTGAGAGAGAAGAGCCTCCCGGGCCTGGAGGAGACAGCCGGGAGAGCGGCAGGGGCAGGTGGGAAACCCCGTCCCTCCCGGGTCCCTACCCGGCGACGCGGCCCTTTGGTCGTCACTCCATTCGCCAGGCCCCCCCCCCGGCCCCCGCCCGGCCCCTCCGAGCTCCCTCTACTCAGGACCGATCTGGGAAGCAGCTCAAACAAAGAACTCGAAATACAGATGCAAATCGATTGGAATTTATAGCCATGCTCTCGAATCTGACCCGTTAACGAATTTATACAACGGAGATTTCCAAAACGGGCCTTTTCCCTCCTGGAGCAGAAGGCGGTGGCGACACCGGCGCGGGCGCCCAGGCCGCGGTCCCGGAGCCTGAGCAGGTTGGGCGCACCTGTCGCCGTCCGACGCCCGGGCCTGTGCGCGGCCGCGGGGTCGGGCCCGCGTAAGTGCGTGTGTTCCCCCGCTTTCCTGTAGGAGAGAAGACAGGACCCATGGTCACGGGCCCGAGGGACCCTCCGGCCAGGTGCGGCTAAGAGGACCGGTCACTATTTCTCTGGTCCTGGATGCGCACCCGTGGCCAGAACCCCCGCTAGGGAAGGACATGAGCAACACACTCCTGAGTGTGCGTCCTAGCTCGGATGTGGAGGACGGCGAGGCTCAGCCCTGGTCCTGCGTGAACGAACAGCAGGACGCGGCCCGTCTCCGCGCGTGTAGACAGGAAGAGACCCCAGCACCGAGCCGGTGCGCGGAGCAGATACGCCTTCGTTCCAGGGGTCCGCGGTGCTCCTTTGCTGCTACAGAGTCACTGACTGGAATACATGTTAGGTAGAAATTTCTATTTATTGAAGCCCTCACTGTGACTTGTGAGAAAATTTTTATGAAGAATAGTGTTTTGGATTTTTTTTTAATTGCCCATTTTGGTATATAATACAGTCCCAAAGCTACCATATCCCACGAAATGGCCCTTGGTGGCAGTAGAACAGACGCTGTCTTTCTGGACATTGAAGGGGGGCCTCCTGGGGCCCTGGGATCACTGCTGTGACTTCCAAATTTAACAGTTAGCACTGGGGAATACAAGAAACAAAATGAGTAGACGGTAATGAATCGAAATTAGAAATTAACAGTTTTAAGACAGCAAATTATCGTGGCCTTTTGTTAATGACACTGCTAAATTCTGGTTTGCAAAGCTCGATGTGGCGGGAAATGAGTTACTGTGTCTGGAATACCATTACGGGCTGGATTGTTACTTGCTCCACGCAGGTGGCCAGAACCCGTTTTCTCATCTCCCTTTACAGATGAGAGTTCAGAGGCTCAGGGACGTTGCTCCCATCCAGGGTCACACAGCTGGCTGGTGACAGATTGAGATTCAAACCCAGGTCTGTCTGGCTGCAGCACCGTGTTCTTTCTGCTACATATGGGGACAACTGGATGAAATTAGGGAGAAGAGAAAAGGAAATGAAATGAAGATTGGGCCACCTGTGTGGCTCAGTTGGTTAAGTGACCGACTTTGGCTCAGGTCATGATCTCACGGTTTGTGAGTTTTAGCCCCATGTCGGGCTCTGTGCTGATAACACATTTAATGTTAAATAAACATTAAAAAAAATTTTTTAAAGAAAAAATGAAAATTAATGGGAAGAACTGACTAAAAGAGGAAACTTTCTGTACTTTCGTGTTCTGGAAATCGGAGGGGTAGAAGCATAGGATCAGAAAGGCCACAGGAAATGTGAGGCTCGGGTGTGAAAAGTTGACAGCTGCATGTCCCTACTAGCAAATAACTGGGGCATTTTTTTATGCCATCAAGATACAATTTTGTGAATTGGGATATGATTTTTATTTTTTTTTAATTTTAACGTTTTTATTCATTTTCTGAGAAACAGAGACCAAGTGTGAGCAGCAGGGCAAAGAGAGAGGGAGACACAGAACCCAAAGCAGGCTCCGGGCTCCAGGCTGTCAGCACAGAGCCCGACGTGAGGCTCAAACTCACAGCCGTGAGACCATGACCTGAGCCGAAGTCGGCCGCTTAACCAGCTGAGCCACCCAGGCGCCCCTAATTGGGATATTATTTTTAAACGACATTCCCGCGAGGCAAGAAAGCCAAAGGGCTGTGCCATGTTTTTTGTGAAGCATTCCAAGCGCCTGAAACTCAATTTTATTAATTAAAAAAAAAAAAAAAGGCAGGCGTGCGTAGTCACGTGCCGCTACAGCCATACTCAGCGGCAAGCTGCGGGCCGAGCCGACTTCGTGGTCAGTAATCCCCAACTCTAGTACCTGTTATCTGCGTACCAAAGAATGTCTCTACAAACAAAGGATAGTTTAAAAGAGTTTTAAAAACCGCTTAAAATCTGGCCAGTGTGGACCAAACAAGTTTAACTGGTGAGCTGGTAGAGCAGGACAGGGGTTTGTTTCACTGGCGCCTAAATATTAGACAGGGTCCTTCTATGAGGCGTGGCGTGACCAGAGTCCCATGCAATGCCGGCCCTAAGTCCTCCAGAACGAAATGCTAGAAGGTTCGCATGCCCAGAGAGGGCGCCCTGACAGTGACAACAGTAGATCAAGATTTGTCGTCCATCAAGATTTGTTGTTCCATAGAGCGGAAGAGAAGAGCACGTCACGTGCTCGGAGTGGAGACGGTGGCGAGGTGATTATATAAACGTAACAGTTTCAAATAGAAGCAAGCAAGATGCCTTAGACCCTGAGATTTAAATCTTCAGGAAAAAAGGATCTCCTTTCAAATTGAGAAGATAAATTCAGAGGAAATCAAAGGAAATATGAGTTCTCTCAGTGAATAAACGGAGAAGACTCATTACAAGAGACAAAAATCTTTTGGGCAAAGGACATAAAAAAATCAAAAGAGCAATTTGGAAACATTTGTGAAAGGCAAAACTTCTAATAACCGATAAGAGAAATTTGGATTTATCTTTAAAATTGCGGGGGTGTCTGGGTGGCTCAATCGGTTGAGACTCTGACTCTTGATCTCAGCTCGGGTCTTGACCTCTGGGTCATGAGTTGAAGCCCCACATTGGGCTCCGTGCTGGGCAGAAAGCCTACCTAAAGAAATTAAAGTAAAATAATTTTGACTTAAAAAAAAAAAAAAGAAAGCCACACATTTGTTGCAAACAAGATCCACAAATGAATCCTAACATTAGCTTGAAAGTTTAAGGAAAAATAAGACATTTACACAGCCTCAAAGTATCTCCCTCAAAATATTTATCAGTTACAAAGAGAAAAAAGTCATTTTACAGTAGGGACACCTGGCAGATTATCACCTGAATGTAAGTAATCGAGGTTATAATTACCAGTAAAAAACGTTGAAGTCCTGTCGTGATCCCTGATACGACGTACTGAAAAGGGTGTAACTTCAGCCAAGGGGAAAACCATCACACGAACTCAAGTTCAGAGACATTCTACAAAATGCGTAATGGGGACTTTCAAAAGTGTCAAGGTCATGAAAGAAAAGGAGTAACAGAGAGACTATCACAGATGACCAGATACCAAAGGACATAAACTATAATATGATCCCTCGCGTTGGACCCTGGAACAGAGCAAGGACAGTAGTGGAAAAACTGGTGAAATCCTAAGAAAATCCGTAGCGTAGCTGACAGTCTCACGAAAACGTCTGTAAGTTTTGATGACTGCGCCATGGCTATGTAAGATGTCAACGCTGGGGAAAACTGGAAACAGCTACCTAGGAACTCCGTGCTATTATGACAAGTCTTCTGTAATCTCTGCACTGAACGTGGGGCTCGAACTCATGACCCTGAGATCAAGAGCCAGCCAGGCACCCCCAAAAGTTAAAATTTTTAAAGCTCTAAAAAATGTTTAAAATCTTGGGTTGTATCTCATGTCGTAATTTTTTGTTTGTAACAGATACCCCTACAATTATATAAAACATTAAAACATGTACTTAGTAGTTTCTTAAAATGCGTTAAGCACTTATGTATATGCCGTTTTGGTGTGGATTATACAGAGCAGCGTTCACGCCTGCGGGAAGTAATTACCCGGACAGTCCGTTTGAGAGCCACAGCCCAAGCCCGCGTCAGGGATGCGGAAGGAGAGCTGTCGCTGTGGTGGCGGAAGAGCCACAAGGTGCTTGACGGCCAGGCCCGGGGCGCAGCCAGGGTAGACCCATGTGGGTGTGGCCCTACTGTGGGCCCGAGGCTCCTGGAGTCTCAGGGCCCGCGGCCGCGGAGGGAGGCTTCCCTCACCTCCCCAAGCTTCTGGTGCCCACAGCCCTCCTTTGTCTCTGGCACACGTCTCATCAGAAGGAAAACACAAGCCCTTTTACTGCCGCGGTAGCGGAAACACCCATTACGTATGAATTACTTGAAAGAAAGCGAAAAGCCTGCGTGCCAAGAAAAATGACTTCATCTTGCAATAAAGATCCTTATCCCATAATAATAGCTAACAGTTTTCGAAAGCTTATAATACGTCAACTCTTGCACAATGCTGTGCGTATGCGGGACCTCATCCAGCCCTAGCAGCGCGGTGAGGTACGGGCTGCCGGGTCCTGACTCCAGATGAAAGAACCGAGGCGAGGTGACGTCGAGTCACGTGCCCGAGGTCACAGGGGTAGGAAAGGACATAGGAAGGAGTGAAATCAAAGTCTGTTTGACTTTAGAGCTCACTTACCACTATCGTGTATAGCCAGGTCTCATTCCAGAGCAGAAGTTTCTAGATGATTTTGAGCATGGGCATATCTACAAGATGAAAAACTAGCTAAAAGGTTTTTTTTAATCTTTTTGCAAACATATCCAAAGTGAACATATAACAAAAAATTTACAAATACATGTACCTTTTGGATGGAGACTTGTTTAATTAGCTGATTGAATACTTAGGGCGTGTTGAAACTTGAGTCTAACTCCTTTAGCTTTTGTACAGCGCAGTGGAATGTTCTAGGCACCCTGTCTTCTTCATGCTAAAGGCATCTGGGTGGTTACCTGCTAACCAAAAGGCAAACAAAACCCCTTCATCTATCTGGCTGGTGTCAGAAGGGAGCGGATGAAGAGGAACGATTTTGTCTCAGCCTGTGCATTTCGATGTCAACATCATACCCCAGGGTTTCCCGGGGGGAAATACTCGGGAAATCGACATTACCCTCCAAAATCCCCCTTCCTTTTCCTATTTGGCAAAGCGTGACTCTCCCTCGCCATCAGCAAGTCAACGCAGTCTGTATTCGGGTTGCTTTGGAGATCTTCGTTAGCGGCCTGTCGTGGAGAAGAGGGCGGAAGTACTGGTGGCGAGATTACTGGGAAGTGACCTGGTTCCAGCATCTCTCCAGAGCACGTGTCTCCATGTATTTGAGCACTGCCCGTGTGACAGGCCCTGCCACAGCCGGACACGGAAAAAACGAGTCACACGACCTCTGCCCCCAGGAGCTCAGTTTCCCGGAGAAAAGAGACACAAGCGATCACATAACAGGACTAAACGTGGCCCCCAAGGAACAGGGTGGAGAAAGCACACTTGTACTTGACTCTGCCTGGGAAGACCGGAATGCCGCAGCCGGAAGTGTAGACTGAGGTTCACCACTCGAGAAGCACATACCCTATCCTGGGCACACATGCGACCTCAGCAGCCGGAGGTCGGGGAGGGCAGGACACGAGGCTGGAGAGGCAGACAGAAGCCCAAATGACGAGGATAACCGCCTGTATTACCTCGGTTGTCTTCTTAGTGAGTTCGCGAACGCGCCTCAGTGTACAGGCACATAGTAGGTCCTTAAATAACATTAACATTCGTGTCTATCATGATCGGTTGTAAAACTAGGTCAATTATATTAAACCGCTTTGTCAAAGATCTTTTTTTAATTAAGGTGATATACCGCCCCCCAGTGGTTATAAAACTTTCTGTCACAGTCAATGCCAGTAGCTTTCACTCTAACTCTGGTTCACTCATATGAGGAAATTAAACAAAACAGGTGAACATAGAGGAAGTAGGAGAAAAAGAGAAGAGAGGAAAACAAACCACAAGAGACTTTTAATTTTTTTTTAATGTTTATTTTTGAGAGAGAGAAAGAGAGACAGAGCTTGAGCTGGGGAGGGACAGTGACAGGGACACACAGAATCCAAAGCAAGCTCCAGGCTCGGAGTTGTCAGCACAGAGCCCGACACGGAACTCAAACCCACGAACTGTGAGATCATGACCTGAGCTGATGGTGGACACCCAACCTACTGAGCACCCAGGTGCCCCCGCAAGAGACTCTTAAATACAGAGAGCAAACAAAGGGTTGATGGAGGGACGTGGTGGGGGGGGGGGGGATGGGCTAGATGGTGACGGGCATTAAGGACGGTGCTTGTTGGGATGAGCATGGGTGTTGCGTGTAAGTGCTGAGTCACTGGGTTCTCCTCCTGAAACCAGTATTGCCCTGTACATTAACTAGAATTTACGCAAAAATTTAAAAAGAAAAAAATCAGTCATCTCTGACATTTATTTTAATTTATTGTTATAGACGATGGTTCATGATAGAATTCATTCTGAAAGTAGATTATGATCTAACTTTTTCCCAGTAAGTTGGGTAAGTTTAATAATACAAATAAAATTCCCCGTGTACTACTAATAATCAAACCAAGTAAATATATTTTCTAATTTATACACCTTTTGCATGTGTTATCTCAAACAAGTGTCTACTATAAACGTCTCTGCTTTTATTCTTCAGAGTTAAATCTTTGAATTTCCTCAAGGATGACGAGACATATATATGTAGTAAAGCTGATAGGAAAATGTAGTAAAACGCTCTCTGTGACAATAGGAAAATCGATAAATTACATACATTCATATGACGACCGTTACGTAACTGTTAAAATCATGTTTTTAAAGAATCCTTAACGAAGTAGAGAAATAGCAATGACCCGTTAGGACGCGGGAGGAGACGGTGCAGGGTATGTGAGCCCTGTCGGAACTCTGGGCGGGGACAGGACAGGCACACATGCAGAAAGTCGGGAAGTTTGTGCAACCGAGTGTTCGCAGGATTTCAGGGGGGTTTTATTTAACGTAATAACTTTTTATATATTTTTCACACCATCTGTTTTGTGTGCATTTATTACATTTATTACCTTTTTAATCAGATAAGGCCCCCAAAACATAAAAGCACGTGAGATGTCTGCCCTGGTAGACGCAAACAAAGGGGCGGAGAAAGTGGCCCGAGGAGTCTCGCCGCCCAGGTTTCCCGGGAGGCTGAGTGACGGCCCGGCCCGTGAACCGGGATTCCCAGGCCGGAGGCTGAGGGTGCTGGGCACGAAGGCATCTCCCGAGGCCTTGAAAGCAGTATTTCAGAGTGGGGCTCCTATTCCTTCGGAATCAGAAGGCGAGCAACTCAGCGTGAACTTGGCTTTGCCGCTCCCTTCCCCCTCCTGCTGTGCTGCGGGAGGAGTCGCTAGGGCAGCAAAACCAGTAGTTAAGGGTTCCCTTTGCGACTGGTACTGCTCCCCGGTCCCAACATTCGGCTCGTGACCCCAAAATTATGAAACCCCTAAAATAGTTTTAAGTCTCCATTGGTAATATTGCATCCTCGTTTAAGTGCTGACGTAGTAACTGTCATGGGGTCTCTCTCCAGAGATTGTAAGGCTGTCCAGGTATTACAAGAAGCTGAAGGGGCACCTGGGCGGCTCAGTCGGTTCTGCAGCCGCCTTCAGCTCAGGTCATGATCACACGGTTTGTGGGTTCAAGCACTGTGTCGGGCTCTGTGCTGACGGCCCCGAGCCTGCAGCCTGCTGCAGATTCTGTGTCTCCCTCTCTTGCTTTCTGCCCCTCCTGCCTCTCAAAAATAAATAAATGTTAAATTTTTTTTAATTAAAAGGAGTTTGAGTAGTAAACTTTGCAAGCATTTGCTGTCAGTACACCTGCCATGGTGTCACAGTGGCTTCAGGTGCACAACATGGCGATGGGACAGGTCTGTGCGCCACGTGCTCACCACAGTGTCGCCACCACCTGCCCACCCACGACACGGTCACAGCTGCTGCCTATCACTTCCAGAAAACTCGAAAGTACGAAAGAACTTAACACATCATCTGCTCTAAACGCCTCGTGTCAGCAATGAAATCCAAGCTTCATAAATGACACTGGTTAAAATGTCTAGATTCTAATGTTCATGGAAATTAAACTAGTGTTTTGCCTTTTGGTCTCCAAATTCCAGGAAAGGAAGAAAAGAAAAACATTTTATCCACAGAAAAGTTATTGCATTTATTGGGAACTGGTTCAGAGCAATGTGGTTTATTATTGTATGTATTCAAGCAACACAGTCATACCTCTCAAAGCATCTCTCTGCTCGGGACGCCAGCCTCCATAGGGATCAAGTACGACAAACAGAGCGCCTCGGGTCCGCGAGGCTAGGAAACCAGCAACCGCAGCCAGGTGTGATCAGTGCGCTCCCAGGAGTGGCCCAGGTCCTAACTCCCCGCAGCCGCGGCTCCGGAAGTGGGGCCTGACGGAGCCTGAGAGCAGCCACGCAGGAGAAGGAAGGAGGGTGATCTCGGGCCTCGGAAACAGCGAGTGTCAACGCACACCCGTAAGTCCCCAAATCAGACTAGGGAGGGGGCCTCCGGGCCAGGAGAGCCACGGGGCACACTCTCCCCTCCGCTCCGTCCTGAGCCCGACTTCCAGGACGGGACCAGGAGAGGGTGCCGGGCCAGACACCCCGAGGGGGACAGCAGCGACCCTCTGAAGGCCGGGAAGCGGTGGTCACGTGCTACCGGGCCAGGCGGCCCAGGAGGCTAGGGCCTCTGCTGGCGGAGGACCCCGAAAGCCGCTCGGCCTGCGAGAGCACCGGGGAGCTGGCCTAGGGGACAGCAGGTAACTCTGGAAGTGGGGGTGATGGGGCGTAACATGAGGTTGATACAGGATTTGTTAGAAGTCTGTTTACGGGGCGCCTGGGGGGCTCAGTTGGTTAAGCCTCCGACTTCAGCTCAGGTCATGATCTCACGGTTTGTGGATTCAAGCCCTGCGTTGGGCTCTGTGCTGACGGAGCCTGCTTCGGATTCTGTGTCTCCCTCTCTCTCTGCTCCTCCCCTACTCACGCTCTGTCTCTGTCTCTCAAAAATGAATAAACGTTCAAAAAAATTTTAAATAAAGGCCTGAAAGCTGGTGGGAATGCTGGCAACGCCGAGCTTTCAGGCCCAGAGACCCCTCGGCCGGCCACACTCCGTCCCTGAGGGCAGCCTCAGTGCTTCCAAGGTCCTTTGCTTCAAGATAAGATGATTGTTTTTTATTTTTATTTTTACTTAAATTCTAGTTAGTGAACATACAGTGTATTATTGGTTTCAGGAGTAGAATTCAGTGATTCACTACTTACATACAACACCCAGTGCTCATCCCGACAAGTGCCCTCCTCCACGCCCATCCCCATCTAGCCCATCCCCCCACCTCCCTTTAGCAACCGTCAGTTTGTTCTCTTTAAGAGTCTCTTGTGGTTTGTCTCCCTCTCTATTTTTATCTCATTTTTCCCCTTCCCCTATGTTCATCTGTTGTGTTTCTTAAATTCCACATGAGTGAAATCATATATTTGTCTTTCTCTGACTTATTTCACTTAGCATAACACCCTCTAGTCCCATCCACTTAGTTACAAATGGCAAGATTTCATTCTTTTTGATCATTGAGTAGAATTCCATTGTGTATACATATATACTACGTCTTCGGTATCCATTCATCACTCCATGGACATTTGGACTCTTTCCATAGTTTATTGTTGACAGTGTTGCTATAAACATTGCGTTGCACGTGCCCCTTCAAATCAGCATTTTTGTATCTTTTGGATAAATACCTAGTAGTGCAATTGCCGGGTCGTAGGGTAGTTCTATTTTTAATTTTTTGAGGAACCTCCACACTGTTTCCCAGAGTGGCTGCGCCAGTTTGCGTTCCCACCAGCAGTGCTGGAGGGTTCTCCTTTCTCCGCATCATCGCAAACACCTGTTGTTGCCTGAGTAGTTAATGTTAGCTGTTCTGACAGGTGTGAGGTGGCATTTCGTTGTGGTTTTGATTGGTATTTCCCTGATGATGAGTGATGTTGGGCATCCTTTCATGTGTCTGTCTGCCGTCTGGCTGTCTTCTTCAGAGAAGTATCTATTCATGTCCTCTGGCCGTTTCTTCATGGGATCATTTGTTGTTTGGGTGTTGAGTTTGATAAGTTCTTTAGAGATTTTGGATACTAACCCTTTATCTGATATGTCATTTACAAATATCTTCTCCATTCCACAGGCTGCCTTTTAGTTTTGTTGATTGTTTCCTTCTGTGCGAGGAAGCTTTTTACCCTGATGAGGTCGCAATCGTTCTCTTTGCTTTCGTTTCCCCTGCCGTAGGCCATCTGTCAAGTAAGAAGCTGCTCTGGCCGAGGTCAAAGAGGTTGCTGCCTGTTTTCTCCTCTAGGATTTTGACAGTGTTCTGGCAGTTAGGTGTTTCATCCATGTTGGTTACCTTTGTGTGTGGTGTAAGAAAGTGCTCCAGGTTCCTCTGCACCTCGCCATCCAGTTTCCCAACACCATTTGCTGAAGAGATTGTTTCCTTTCCATTGGATACTCTTTCCTGCTTTGTCAAAGATCAGTTGACCGTATATTTGTGGGCCCATATCTGGGTTCTCTGTTCTGTTCCATTGATCCATGTGTCCGTTTTTGTGCCACTGCCATACCGTCTTGGTGATTACAGCTTTGTAATATAGTTTGAAATCCAGAACCACGGCGCCTCCAGTTTTGTTTTTCTTTCTCGGGATTGCTTTGGCTATTCGGGGTCTTTTGTGGTTCGTGCGGATTTGGGTTTATTTGTTCTAGCTCTGTGGAAAATGCTGGTGTTATTTTGATAGGGATTGCATTAAATGTATAGATTGCTTTGAGTAGGATAGACATTTTAACAATGTTTGTTCTTCCAATCTCGAGATAGGATGATTCTGAAAGGCATGACATTAACCAGCACGAAATAGAAAATGTAACTTTTTTAAAGAAAAGATACCATTTACACCAATGACAAAAGTTTTAAGTGCCAGTGATGACTGGTAAGAAATACACCCGATGTGCCTGAGCGGCTCTGGTAGGTGAGTGGCCAACTCTTGGTCTCAGCTCAGGTCTTAATCTCAGGGTGGGGAGGTGGAGCTCCAAGCTGGGCATGAAGCCTCCTTAAAAAAAAAAAAAAAAAAAAGATCTGGGGGCACGTGGCTGGCTCAGTAGGAAGAGTGTGCAACTCTTGATCTCAGGGCCCTGAGTCTGAGCCACACGTTGGGTGCAGAGATTACTTAAATAAATCTTTAAAAAAGACGAAGATACGCCAGGCTTTTCTAGGGGAAAAGGAGAACACACCAATCCAGTCACTCAGACCTTTAAAACACAGGAGCGTGCATGCCTGCAAGGTCATGGCTGGTCCCTGCGAAGTGAGTTGCCCTTGGGAAGACTAATGGGAAGCTGAGGGCCGTTCACAAGCAGCAGAAGCGAACTGAGAGCCAGTGTCTGCCTGCGGTGGCTACGAAGAGATCCTCGTCTCCCTGGGCTGGAAGAGGCGACACGGCTGAGGGACAGTCACGGAACTTACCAGACGGGGGAGCTGCTCAGGGAGGATGGTCGGGGTGCGGACGTCTGGCACATGGTCATCTGGGCGGGCGTCCTCAAGAACTGCGGCTCAACAGACTCCCCGCTCGGTGCCCAGCCTCCAGCCATCTGCCCGGGCTGCAGGGGGGAGCCGCCGCTCGCCTCAGTGCCGCAGGGCCTCTGTCACCACGCAGGGGCTTCCTGCCCTTCTTTCAGGACCAGCACGGCCCCGGCTGCGTCGAGCTGGGGTTTGACCGCCGTCCTCCGCGTGTCTGCTGGGAGAGGATGTGGGGGCAGCACCGGGGACGCCCAGGGCCTCGAGGCGGAGAGGCCTGGTAGGGCCTTCTCACATGGGGCAAGTGCCAGCTCGTAACGCAGAGGAGAGGTGTCACTGAGAAGCTCAGCGCTGGTCCCGCTTCATGGGAGACGCACGTGACGAGCCCTCAGAGTCAGAGAGAGCAGGCCGCAGCACTTAACTGCCGGAAGCCAGGGGCCGCGGTTACAATGACCACCAGAAAGGTTAAGGATTCGGCCAGGAGAGCCCGACCGGCAACAAGATGACTAGAAACTGGGGCACATTCATGGGGACGAAGTAGCCAGGCACCGTGCAGGGCACTCCTGAACATTGACAGAGGGTAAGAATAGAGGAGCAGGAGGCCCAAGACGGGGGTCCCCGTAAAAAGTCACAATGCCTGGCTCGCTTCCCAGACCTGAACCACTTTCCAGATCTGGAACCCGCTGAAAGATGAGACAACCTGGTCCCCAGGGAGAGAGACCCAACAGACACACCCAACAATCACATGCTGTAAAGATTCTCTCGGTCCCTGCCGAGACCCGCGGCCGTTTCAGTGAATGCGCCCCGAGAAAAGGGGAATGAGCAAATATTTAAGGGCACAGAGCACAGTGGCATTAAGATTAACCAGGACGCATGATCTACCAAAGGAAAGGAGTAAACTGAGAAAACAAAGACATGAAACCTAAGAATCCAGGCAGCTGTGGTGCCATGGGTGTGCCTACAGCTAGAGGAGCGCAACCGACCCCAGGCCCTTTGTGCTGGGCCGTCCTCCCGCACAGCGCATGCTTCCCAGCTGACCGTGTTCCTGGGGCAAGCTGACTCCCTGGGTACACGCGACTCTACCGACGGGCCGCACGACGACACACTTAACTTTCTTTAGACCACGCAGGGTCCTGGACACCGCCAGCCACCATCCTTCCCTCAGGGTCACACTTGCCTCGTGCTCCGATGGGTCCCTCAGCCGCTCTCCCTCTCCAGTTTTTGGTCACAACCGTTTCCTAATAGAATCTTCGTTCATTTAACCCCATCTTGGCATCTGGCTCTTAGAGGACCCAGGGCCAACTAGGAAAAGGCTACGCAAACTCCCGGATGATGGTAAAGGAAGCTTCCAGCTATGCACCAGGCCTAGGAAGCGACTGGTCAAGACCAACGCAGAAGGGATGGCTGCAAAAAAGATAAAAATGGCGGAAAACCCGGGACATCTGGGGGGCTCAGCCAGTTTAATCATCCGACTCTTGATTTCAGCTCAGGTCATGATCTCACAGGTTGTGAGTTCGAGCCCCATGTTGGGTTCTGTGCTGACGTGCAGAGCCTGCTTGGGATTCTCCATCTCCCTCTCTCTCTGCCTCTCCCCACTCTCAAAATAAATAAATAAACTTTTTAAAGCATTACGATATATCGGTGAGTACTTTAGTAGGCTGAAAGGAAGGGAAATGTGGGGAGAAGGGTGGTGGGTGGCATGAGAAACGTCTCGGACGAGTTTAACACACCACGTATGGAACCAAACTGTCCAGAATGATCGTATAGGCCTTGTGTTCAGAAATATGGGATTAAATATGAAAGGGAAAGCTGAATGAAAAGTGGTCGTCTCGGGTGAGAAGGAGCGGAGATAGGTACCACTATCTCATAATAACACTTGCAGATTTTTATGTATAACTTTGGTAGAGTTTAAGTGAAAAATAATTATTAAAAATTAGATTGCATAAATGACAATCATATGTGGAAATCATAATTTATAAATTAATTCTGTAAATAAATGGATGATTCAGGAAAGAACAAAAAATGTGAATAAAAATGAAGACATTTCATTTCAGAATTAATTAGATGAGGGGGCCCTGGGGGGCTCAGCTGGTTAAGCCTCAGACTTCAGCTCAGGTCATGATCTCAGGGTTCATGAGTGGAAGCCCCGCATCAGGCTCTCTACTGACAGCTCAGAGCCCAGAGGCTGCTTTGGGTTCTGTGTCTCCCTCTCTCTGCCCCTTGCCCTCCCCCCGTCTCTGTCTCTCAAAAGTAAACATTAAAAAAATTTTTTAAGAAAGGAAGAAAACATGACACTGAGTGGAAGGAGCTAGTCACAAAAGGCCACGTACCGTATGAATCCGTCTGTATGAAATGTCCAGAGGCGGCAGGTCTACAGGAGCGGAAAACAGCACAGCGTTAGTTCGTATGCGTCGCCGAAGCCTGGTGGGGGGGGAAATAGGGAGTTGCTGCTAATGCCTGTGGAGTTGTTTTATGAAGTTACTAAAATATTCTAAAAGTAAATAGTGGTGATGAATGAACAATTCTTTGAATGTGTTGAAAACCACTGAATTGTGGGGCGCCTGGGCGGCTCAGCCAGTTAAGCATCCGACTCTTGATTTCAGTTTAGGTCATGATCTTGAGGCATTGTGAGATCGAGTCCTGCATCAGGCTCTGTGCTGACAGCAGGGAGCCTGCCTGGGACTCTCTCTCTCCCTCTATCTCTGCTCCTCCCCGACTTGTGCTCCTCTCTCTCACACACAAAATAAACTTAAAAAAAAAAACTACCACAGAATCTATTTTATCAACATAAAGAAGTAGAATTGTTTCCTACTTGGTTTGAGGAAAAAAGCAACAACCACCACAACAACAATAAAAAACTATTAAAGCCACAGGCTTAGCAAGTAGATACTGTATTTCTAGGAGAATCTAGTTGGTCCACCCCAGTGCTAAATATTCCATTATTTAGCCTGCTTTCCAAATGTGTGTATCACCTGAAATAAGTAAGGTTTTCACATGGCTTTTTACTAAATGGATTGGGAAGGAAAAAATATTATCCAAGCCCCTGAGATGCTATCAGAGCATTACGAGAACAGACTTGGAAGGGGCGCCTGACTCGGAAGCCAAGGGGACCTTTCATCCAAATGAACCATGAGCCAGAAACATCACATTAAATGGGAGAAAATGAAATCAGCTTCTTAAATAAAACTACCTCCCCACTTTCCAGTTGATTTCCATGACAAACAAGCTAGGAATTACAGAGGATTGAACTGGCAAGGTTAGTTTTTTAATCATTTGAATCATATTTGTAAGTCAGCTATAAACAAAAGGTGATCTCTTCCCAGAAACCTCTGCTTCGTGTTCTTTTCCTTCAGAGAGCTATCGCTGACATGATCAATTCTCAAAAAGCCCATGGACCTTCGTCTTTCAGCTTTGGTACCCAAATAAACATCAGATAAAACACAAACATTTTTTAGAAATTTCTAAAGGAAATAAAAACAAAAACAAGAATCATTACAAGGAATAGGGCACTCAAGCTCCTCATTTCAGATGTTTGGAAGGCAGGAGTGTGATTCTACGCCAAGCTAGACCCTCTTAAGTCTTTTTCATTGTTGAATTTGATATGCTAACACAACGTTCAAATCTACACACTGTGTCCACACTCTTGTTAAAATAACCTGAGCATATTCTTAAGTATTTCTATTCGGGTATACTACTTTGAGAATTTCTCACTTTTTTTTTTAGTTTTATTTATTTTTGAGAGAGAAAGAGAACATGGGGGGGGACAGAGAGAGAGAGGGAGAGAGAGAGAATTCCGAGCAGACTCTGGTTGTCAACACAGAGCCAGACACGGGGCTCTCTCCCACGAACCGTGAGATCATGACCCGAGCCAAAACCAAGAGTCAGACGCTTACCCAACTGAGCCACCCAGGTGCCCCGAGAATTTCCCACTTTCAAAAACAGTGATCATTTTCATGTCCTACAATTTCCAGGATACATTTAGTTTTAAGGTAAAATTCCAACTTCCTATTAATGAAATATTTTGATACTTTTTTTTCACTTTGAGAGAGAGAGAGCACGCACACGAGTGGGGGAGGGGCAGAGAGAGAGGAGGAGAGAGAATCCCAAGCACACTCCACACCATCAGCACAAAGCCCAATGTCGGGCCCAAACTCACAAATGGGGAGACCATGACCTGAGCTGAAGTTGGACACTTAACCAACTGAGCCACGCAGGTGCCCCTTGATATGACACTTTTAAGACTGAAGCAGTCAAACAAAAATTATTCGAGAGATCGTTGGGTTAACATCTGTGACCCGACGGCAGGCAGGAAAGCACCTCCTAACCGCTGAGCCTGTATGGAGGACTGCGTCCCATCAAGCCGTCCTCTCCTAAAGAACTCGCATTTTTCAGGAACAAACAGTGATGTGCAGTCACGGGCAGCTTTTGAACAAGGTGCAGCAGTGACAATTTCTTGGCCTTTATAATTGCTGTCAATTGACGACGATGATAATTTAAGGACAGTTTATGAGCACTTATCACACTCCCGGCATTCTGACAGACACAGTACCTGGCGGTCTCATGGAAGGCTCTCAAAACCTGATAATGTAGGTGGGATATTCCTCCCCCTTTTAACAGAAATGTGATCGGTGAAGCATAGAGAGTTTAAGAAAGTTGCCCACGGACCCCTGGGCGGCTCAGTCGGTTAAGCATCTGACTTCGGCTCAGGATCAGTTGAGTTCAAGCCCCGCGTCGGGCTCTGTGCTGACGGCTCAGAGCCTGGAGCCTGCTTCAGTTTCTGTGTCTCCTTCTCTCTCTGCCCCTCCCCCACTCATTCTCTCTCTCTCTCTCTCTCTCTCTCTCTCTCTCTCAAAAAATGAATAAAATTAAAAAAAAAGAAAGTAGCCCAAAGCCACACAGAGGGTATGATAAGCTGGAAGCTGGAATTCTAACCAGCAGATCTGACTCCAGAACCTACCTCTGAACTACTACACTACCTCTTAAAATTTGGAATGAATTTTCCTTTGACCCATATTGTCACCGCCATTAGTCCACAAAAGCCTAGAAATGTGTCTAGACAACAGATTAGACACCCATACCTGGATTGTAATGACACACGAGCCAACGCAGACACAGAAGGAATTGGTAGCATAAAGGAATCGGTCAGTACCTTGAGGGAAAAAAAAGTGATTTCAAATCTTTCAGAAACAAAGAATCCTCTTTCTGAGTAGAATCTTCTCCAGCACTTGAATTTCTCAAACAGGTAAGAGCGGCGCTGGTCTAACCACAGCCGGAAACGACAGCCACACGCCCCTGCCCCGTCCCCAGCAGCCCCAGGCACTTCGCCAAGGTTCAGGGTTCCCCGGAACACAGCCTGGAGTCACTGAGGCGGCGAGAGACAGCCGGACCCCCAGCAGGTCTCGGTTTCCGGAAGTCAGTGCGCCCTGTATTTTACGATGTTCTCGTAGATACAGCAGAATACAGCCCGGTAACCATACAATCCTTCTCCCGTCTCTAATGGCAGGACTCCGTGTCGGGCCTGTCGCAGTCAACATTTTCATCAGCAGCTTGGATGAAGTCGCTGAAGTTTTACCTAGGAGACAAAACGGAAAACAGCTGCCAATTACCGCCAGACATAATCCAAGAAAGCCTTAGCTGCAAGCGGGTCAGAACACGCATTTTAAAATGCCGACTATTTTCCCTAGAAATCTTTTCTGAAGCATTCAAAGTTTTGTCTTAAATTTAAGAAACCCCACAGGTCACTTATCTCCCTCCTAGCACAGAGTTAATTTTCCAAATGTATGAATTCCTGCCTGGCTCCCTGGGCTGCAGAAGCGGATTGCTCACAAGACCACGAGGTTGCAAAGTCAAAATTAAAAGCACAGGAAGCTATCCTTCGAGAAGCCAGGGTGAGCTGCAAATTAAACAGCCTGGGAACATATACTAAAACCAGTGTAAGGAGCCAAGAATATAACACCTGGGAGACACGTGTTGCCTGATCCGTGGGTCACCAGGAGTGGTCTGGGGCAGATCTGTCCTGTGTTTTGCTGACATAAGCTGGCCGGGGTGTGGAGCACGGGCTGATAGCCAAGTTTAAAGGTCCAGAGTCGAAACAGAACCAATTCTGTCCCAGGTAGGGTAGGATCAGTATTTTCCTGGTTAACCCACTGGGCAGTTGTGAAAAGTTCCAGGCTATTCTAGAAGTGAATATGTTTTCATGTGACCTCTTTCAGCTTCTAAGTACTCTTATACATACACTAAGTTTTTGAACTGAGTTGGTGTCAAAAGCAACCTAGGGGCGCCTGGGTGGCTCAGTCAATTGAGATCTGACTCTTGATTTTGGCTCGGGTCATGATACCAGGGTTGTGGGATCGAGCCCCGTGTCAGGGTCTGCGTTGGGTACGGAGCCAGCTTGGGATTCTCTCTTTCCCTCTGCCCCTCCCCCACTAGCGTGTGCATACTCTTGCTCTCTCTCAAAACAAAAGTTATTAAAAGACAATCTAAAGCTTTTCCCATCTGACGTGGTTACCCATCTCAGATTAAGAGTGAGGCAGAGGAGAGGGCAAGGTCGGCTGGCCAAGTGCGGCCAGGAAGTGGTAAGACCGGGAGCGGGCCGCCATGAAAGACTGGCTGATGCAGTCTCTTGGCTTGATGGGAAGGCAGTGTGTGCGTGGGAAAGAGGAACCGAGATATTAATAGGTCTACACTTCGCACTGTTAGTAGCACCAACTGAATGGTACTAACTCACCTAACAGAATTAAGTGACGACCCACAGAAAATGTTTAGGACCATGCCTGGTAAAACAGTACATGTTCAAAAACATTAGCTGTTTCAGTTGGCCATTGAATGACACAGATTTGAACTGCGTGGGTCCCTTACACGTGATTTGGGTGAATATAGTACAGTAAGTGCCGTGGATGCATTTTCTGTTTCTTTCGATTTTCTGAATACTGTTTTCTTCTCTATAGCCGACTTTGCTGTAAGAATAGGGAATATGATATATATAAGATACAAAGTACGTGTTAATTGTCTGTTCATGTTATTGGTAAGGCTTCCAGTCAACAGTATGCTATTAGTAGTTACAGTTTGTGGGGAGTCAAACGTTGTAAGTGGATTTTTGACTGTGCTGGGCACGGCACCCCTAAGTCCCATGCTGCTCAAGGGCCAGCTGTATTACCACATGATCACCATTGGCTCTTGGCATTAACCTGCCTCCTGCCAACCCTCTTCACGGCCTGCAAATCTTCCAGGTGCTGGCCAGCTCCTGGGTCGAGGTGTCGAGTCATCACGGAACCATGAACTGGGGGTGTTTCACCTCAGGTCTGGAATCAGGGCAAGGGTAGGTCTAGAAAGCATGTGAATGCCATCTTAAACCTTGAGCTCAATGGGTACGGTGCATCTTCTGTTAATTGCCCTCTCTGGACCAAATGAGTGGCGATGCTTTCTGTAGGCCTAGGCTCTGGGGAGTCCGTGGAGATGGGAATACAGGAGCACAGGTTATGATCCGGGGTGCTCATTAAAGTAATGTCTCGATAATGGTGGTACAAACAGAACACTAGAGAGCTAGAGTGATAAAATCTCTACACGTTTGCAACTATAGCGTGGAGATGCCTCATTTTGAACCTGGATAGGGAATATACAATTCATACCCTGGCCACCAGTTCTGTTTCAAAATGACCCCAATTTAGGGGCTGTGTTTCGCTCTTTCAGGCAGAGTTTGAAAAGATCCCTGGTAAGTAACCTCTGTTTAGGACTGAAGGCGCATGTGGGTTGGGAACTGGGATGGAGGGTAGCTTGTAGGGCAGTTTGTGGAGGCCATGGATGATGCTATTGGCAGGAGTCAGAGGGAAAGGAAGTGGAGGGTGGAGGTTTCCCAGCAACTGAGACCGTCACCTAGAAACACAGGCAACAGAGGAGGAAACTGCCCCCCTCAGAATCCAATCCCATAGGTCACTCGTGGGGACAGCTTTGCAGACCGCCACAGGCCCCGGCAGACCCCCGGAACCCTCCGTAGACACGCCTCGGCAATCTGTAGACCCTCTCGCCCCGGCAGACATCCACACCCCCCCCCCCCGACGGACCCCAGAAGCAACGGTCCACCAGCAAAGGCTACTTCTTCCAGAAAAGAGTCAGCTCTAATGAGCAGCTAGACTACAACTTGCAGTATTTTCTAGTCTTTTTCCTTATCAGGGGTTTTACAAAGAACAGGATCATCAACACATAACTTTTCTCAGCTCCTCTTTTGTGCCTAACGGTTATCTGGAAGGTCATCCTAGGTTGGTAAGTAATGTCTAATCAGATGTTCATTCAACCAGCAAACAGTCACAGGGCACACATCACATGTCCGGTGCTGTCTGAGGCACCGAGGATCGGGTGCCGAGTCCCACAGAGCGGGCTCCCCGTCTCAAGGAGAAGGCAGGGTGGTGCAGGAGAAAGTAAGTAAATAATAAGCAGAGAATGAGACCACAAGGCCGATAGGTGCCAGGCAAATAATTAAAATAAGGTGACAGGCAGAGCGCCTGGCTGGCTCAGTGGGTAGAGCATCCTACTCTTGATGCCAGGGCTTGTGAGTTCAAGCCCCACGATGGGCTGGAGCCTATTTAAACGAATAAATAACGTCATGTCTGCATGTCTCAGATAACCCTCAGCTGAATGGTCGGAGAGGGTCTTGAGCTGAGATCAAACTACCAGAGTCAGCCATGCAGAGAGGACGCTAAGAATACTGCAAACAGAAAGTCAGTGCAAAAGCCCGAGGCAGAAATACGCTCGCCCCTCAGAAGAAACAGAGAGAAGGCTAGAGAGACCGAGGACCGAACCCGGAAGGGAGGACAAGCCATTCGGACGGCCCGGATCCCGCCAGAAGAGGAGACGGGGGTGTGGAATTCTAATCCACACGTGAAGGGAAGCCACTGGAGTTCACATGAAATGCATGGGTGTCATCTTCCCTGAGGTATCACTCACACACAGTAAAATCCTCCAATTTTAAGTCCATAATTTAATTATTTAAAAATATACACAGTTGTATAATCAACACCATGATCTAGGATGTAAAACTTTCAACACTCAAAGTTTCTTCCTGCCCCTCTAGGCACTCTCCTCCAGGCTGCTGTCACTAGGATTTTAACTTGTGGGGAAAGATCAGTGGAATCACGCCGTGAAAACAACTGCCGAATTTGCAGGGCCCAGGGCAAAATAAAAATGTGGGGCCCATTGTTTAGAAATTATTATGAATTTCAAGGCTCAGGCGCCAGACTGGCCAGGTCAGTGGAGCATGCGACTTTTGATCTCCGGGTCATGAGTTTGAGCCCCATATTGGGTGTAGACATTACTAAAAATAAATAAACTTTAAAAAGAAGAGTTTTAAGGCTTCAGCACAGGGCTAAGCCAAGCACGAGGGGGCCCTTCGGAGCCCAGGGCGGGAGTCAGCCCTCTCCTCCGTCCCTGGCTCCCTTCGTTGCCGTGGGGGCGCCTGGGCGCCGCTGCGCCCTCTGCTGCCCAGGGGCACTGGCTGGGGGACGGTCCCCA
The DNA here is from genome assembly GCA_030068075.1 of Paguma larvata. Lineage (NCBI taxonomy): Eukaryota > Metazoa > Chordata > Mammalia > Carnivora > Viverridae > Paguma > Paguma larvata. Next base: position 27,872,677 of record CM057831.1, read on the forward strand.
CTGACGCGTCCAGCCGGTGGACGTGGATGGCATTTCCCGTCGGGAGTCGTTATGAATTAAAATGCCATGAACGCTCAAGTACAAGTCTTTGTGTGATGTCTTTTGAGACCAAGAAGTTTTTTTTTTTTTTTTTTGTTTTTTTTTTTTTGATGGGGTGAAGTCCAACTTACCCATTTTTTTAAGGTTCACAGCTCTTGTGTTTTATCTAAGAAATCCCTACCTACCCCGAGGCAACAGAATTTCCTCCACGTTTCCTTTCCGGAGTTTGGGATTGTGGTTTCAGCTTTACGGCTAAGCCCCGCTTCGAGGTAGGCGTGTGCACGCTGCAAGGTCTGGCCGAGGCCCTGCGTGTGCATCGTCCGGGGTTCGCTGCACCTGCTGAAGGGCCGCCCCTCCTGCCCCGAACCCTGCGCCCTGACGCGAGGGCTGCGGTCCAGGGAAGGGCTTTAACCAGAGAAGTGATGGACCGTCCAAGGAGGTCGCACAGCTGCTCGGAGGAGCGCCCTTCCGAAGCCCCGGCAGAGAACCGGCTAGAACCGGTTAGTGCAGGTGGGCCGCGGTAGGGGCTTGCTGGTTTGGGGCAGAGGAACGGGAACTCCCTGGGTTTCGGCTGGAGCTTCCCGGGTGACCAGCGGTGTGAGCGTTTTTCTGGGGCTCATTCGCCACCCAGCTTCGTCTTTGGCGAAGTTCAGACCACGGGTCTACCTCGGGTTTACTTTTAGTTCTAGGCCTCTGGTTAAGCAGAGGGGTGACAAGAACCTTTAACAAGGGCGGGCAGGCGTGTCGAATGGATTATCATGAAGCAAAAGTAGAATCAGGTCACTCAGGAGACGATTCACAGTCCAGGTGAGAAAGGGCTGCCCCGGGGTGTGAGGGCACAGTGGACAGGTCTGGAATTTGTCTTAGAAACAGGATTGATAAAGTCGTTGGTAGACCGCTGTGGAAGATGAGGGAAGGTGAGAATTTAAGGTAATTCTGATATTTTGGGGCTGAAATTACAAAGCAGATGGAGAGGCTGTTGACCAGGCTGGAAAACACTAGAAAGTGGTAGGGCAGCCGTGGGAGGCGGCCGTGTTACATGGGGCGCTCCTCAGACCCAGCTGGGATGTTAAGGAGGCATTTGGAGATTTTGGACACAGGTCAGAGCTGGGGATTAAACAGATTGGTGTGGGGAGCATTGGGGGGCTCCGCGGGGCGGGAGGGGGGGGCAGGCAGCTCTTGCCCTCAGGATTCTAAGTTCGAGCCCCACATTGGGTGTACAGATTCTTTAAAAATAAAATCTTAAAAAAACAAAAAGCTGGCATGTAGAGGGTATTTAAAACTAAGCTGTTTTGTAGGAACTTGTGTGTCATCCTCCAAAATTCATTTGTCAAAGCCCAACCCCCAGTGTGATCGTTTTTTGGAGATAAAGCCTTTAAGGAAGTAATTCAAGTTAAATGGAGTCAGAAGGGTGGGGCTCGAAGCCAAAAGAATTGCTGTCCTTATAAGGAGAGGAAATCTACACAATTCCTAAAAGGGTGTGAAAGAGGAGGATAAAGAAGAAACCAGAAGATTCAAAACCTTGAGAGGTCACGAACGACCTCGACAGGAGCAGTCTTAGTAGACGGAAGTTCTCCTGGAGCGGACAGGAGACAATGTGACCTCGGACAGTGACTATGGGCCAGTGTGGCGGGCGCTCTGCTGCGAAGGCAGGCCAAGCGCCCGGTCACAGCCAGAAGGGGACAGGAGTCTCCAAGAAAGACTTTATGGGTTTGTCTTTGTTTGCTTGGCTTTTAGGGTGGGAGAGAAAATGCGTATGCGTCTGAATGATCAGCTGGAGGAGATCATGTGGCGAATCCAGTGGAGAGAAAGAGCGGATGCAGGAGGGAGAGAGAAATGCAGGAGGGAAGTCCTTGAGGAAGTAGAGGCGACAGGCTCCGAGCGTTTGAAGTTTGACGGGGTGCGGGCGCAGGGGCGACCCACCGAGGCTGACCCAGCGGATGGTGCGAGAATGATGGGATGCTCTCGGAATGCTTCCATTTTGCTTGTTCAGATATGAGGCAAGGTTGCCGCTACAGGGGGGTAGAAGGTGGAGTTGAAGGGTGACGGACGACATCGTGGTGCAGAGTCTGGGGACGCAGGGAAGTGAACATGCTAGAGAAATTTCCTGGGACTCCAGCACCGCCGCGTCCGGGGAGGAGAGTCTCCCAGCACGCTTCCGGCTGACTTCCCTTCTGCTTTCCCAGCGGCAGCTGGCCTCACATTTACCCCTAAAGGGGGGCCTGGAGCTGAGGACGCTGGACCCCCACCCAATCTGAAAAGGAAACTATGACCTGTTAGCAGGGAGGGGGCTGGGCGGGCTGCGGGGTCGGCAACCACAGGCCTGCCGTCCTTCGCCGGGCTGGTAAGCGAAGAAGAAGGACATCTTGTTTTAACTTACACTTTTCTATTGTTTTTAGAAATGTTGGGCTTTTTTCCCATTTCGCTTGGTTATTTAATGTGTTTTCTTTTATGCACTGGTTGTTCCAATACTTTACCCAATGTTCTATTTTCAAACTAAACTTTATGAACCATTTATCTATTCAGGAGAGCAATCCTTCATCTGTTTTATTTATTTCCACATATATTTTTCCAATTGTCATTTGAGTTTCTTTTTTGGTTACGGCGTTTTACATGGGCACATGTTTCTAATCTTTTCATCTAAATCTGTCTATCTTTCTTTCGTATCATGGTTAAGAAGAATGCCTCCAGGTTACTCCTGTGGTTTCATGCTTTAACGGAAAACCCCAAGGTTTTATAAATATTTATATATTTTTATAGTAATTTTATGGTTTCATTATACATATATAGGTATATCTTTAATCCTCCTGGAAATTGTTCTACAGTGTGAGGCAGAGATTTGGTTTTTCCCCTACTTGTTTAGTCATGTGTCTCAATGCAGTTTTGATCATGTTGGTCCTTTAAGTACCGTCAGTATTCTCCCTCCCCTTCTAGCCTCGCCTCCACACAATGTCCGCGTTTCCTGTCCTGGCCTGGCCTGCAGAGCATTCAGTGGCTGGCCCTGTTTTCTCTTCTGCCCGATTCCATGGATGCTGGGTTTTCCTGCTCATTTTCAAGCTGTATTCAGACGAGATCTGGAGGGTGTGTAAAGCCTTCTAGCCGTAAACCAAACCCTAATCCTGGGTCTGGGGAAACAGCAGGCTGGGGACCTGTATATGAAGGAGTATAAAAACATAAGGAGGGGCGCCGGCTGGCTCATCAGTTAAGTGTTTGACTCTTATTTTGGCTCAGGTCATGATCTCACGGTTCGTGGAATCGAGCCTCGAATCGGGCTCTGTGCTGACAGCATGGATCCTGCTTGAGATTCTCTCTCTCCCCCCCCCCGCCCCTCTTTCTCTCTCTCTCTTTCAAAATAAATAAATAAACTTAAAAAAAAAAAAACACAAACAGAAGGAAATCTTGACATTTGCCATGACAGGGATGGAGCCAGAGCATTATTCTTGGTGAAACAAGTCAAAGAAAGACAAATAACCACATATGACTGCACTCGTGTGGAATTTAAGAAAAACAAAAGATTATGGGGGGGGGGGGGAGACAGAGAGAGGCAAACTAAGAACCAGACTCTTAACTATGGAGAACACACTGATGGTCGCCAGAGGGAGGTGGGTGGGGGTGGGGGAAACGGGATGGGGATTAAGGCGTGTACTTGCGATGAGCACAGGGTGATGTATCTAAGTGTTGAATCACTATTTTGTACACCTGAAACTAATATCACACTGTATGCTAACTAACTGGAATTTAAACAAAAACTTATAAAATTATATGTAAGATTGGGAAACAATGTGGAAAAAATGAAAGGAGCTTTAAAAATATACATTGAGGGGCGCCTGGGTTGCTCAGTCGGTTAAGCATTCGACTCTTGATCTCAGCTCAGGTCATGATGTCATGAGTTCAAGCCCTGTGTTGGGCTCCATGCTGGGTTTGAGGGGCACGTGGGCAGTTCAGTCGGTTAAGCCTCCAACTTCAGATCAGGTCATGATCTCACTGTTTGTGGGTTTGAGCCCCTCATCAGGCTCTGTGCTGGCAGCTCAGAGCCTGGAACCTGCTTCAGATTCTGTGTCTCCCTCTCTCTCTTCCCCTCCCCCACACAAGCTCTGTCTCTCTTTCTCTCTCTCAAAGATAAATGAACATTAAAAATGTTTTTTGAAAAAAATGGTACAAAAAAGAAAAATAATTGGACTTTATTAAAATTAAGAATTTGTGAGCATCAAAGCTACAAGCAAGCTATAAACAAAAAGGAAAATAATTGTGGGGTACCTGCATGGCTCAGTTCATTGAGCGTCTGATTCTTGATTTTGGCTCAGGTCATGATCTCAGTGTTCATGGGTTTGGGCCCCACCGTGGGCTTTGTGCTGACAGCGTGGAACCTGCTTGGGATCCTCTCTCTCCCTCTCTCTCTGTCCCTCCCCTGCTCGAGTTCTCTCTCTCTCAAAACAAATCAATAGTCTTGAAAAAAAAAAAAAGGAAAATATTTGCAATGCATGTATTTGGCAATGGACTTATATTCAGAGTAAATAATCATTTTCCAAAAATAAATTTTAAAAGATGGACAACTCTTCGGGGACAAAACAGTTAAAGAGGCACGTCACTAAAGATCTCCAAATGGCCAAAACACATGTAAAAATTGCTCGACAACTACCAAGAAAATGCAAATTAAAAATCACAATGAGAAATATAACTTCCGCAGAAAGTCTAAAATTTTTAGAAAACTGACAATACTATGTGTTGGCAAGAATGGAGAACAACCGGAAATTTCATGTAAGCTGGTTGGAGTAAAAATTGATCTCCTTGAGAAGATGTTTTGGTAGCATCTGGTCAAACGAAACCTACTAATGCCCCATGAATGAGCCCTTCCCACGCTGGGAACATTTCCAAAAGGAGTGCGTGCGAATGCATCGAAAGACCTGCCCCACGTGTCCACAGCTGCTTCCCGCATAGCCTCAAACCGCACACGGCCCTGAAAGGGTCGTCTGCGGCACGGTGATGTGGCGGAAAACTAATCAACGATGAAAAACAGTGCGCATCCTCCTCGACGCGCAACACGCTCACATCCCATTAGACCCGCTGCAACCTGAACATACATTTAGTGCACATAACCAGGGGCGCCTGGTGGCTTGGGCAGTTGAACATCTGCCTCTTGATTTTGGCTTAGGTCATGACCTCCCGTTCCTGAGACTGAGCCCCAATTTGGGCTCCTTGCTGGGTGTGGAGCCTGCTTGGGATTCTCTCTTCTCTTCCCTCTGCCCCTCCCCGGCTCTCTCTCTGCCTCAACAAACAAAAAACATGTAACCTACAGAATATCATAGCTTAGGCTGGCATGCTCAGAACCATGCTCAGAATGTAGGCTTAAATTAGCCTACAATTGGGCCAAAGCATCCAACACAAAGCCTACTTTATAATAAACTGTTGAATGTCTCACACGATTTATTAAACATTGTATTGAAAGTGAAAAACGGGGTGGCTGCACGTGTACGGAAGGGTTGTGAGTCTATGGCTTTTTTACCCTCGTGATCATGGGACTGAGGCAGCTGTGGGTGCAGCCTCTGCCCAGCAGCATGAGAGCATCAGAGCACATACTGCTAGCCCAGGAAAAGATCTAAATTCCAAATTCCGAGTACAGTTTCTACTAAACACATATTGCTTCCGCATCCTCCTAAAGTTGAAAAACCATTAAGTTGAACCATCACAAACCCAGGTTCACTGCTATTAGATAACAAAACAATGAAAACCGTAGACACAAAAGTTAGTTTTCATCAGAAAATAGGAAGTATTTGTTCGAGGGCACCTGGCTGACTCCGTTGGTAAGGCGATAAGATTCTAGATCTTGGGGTTGTAAGTTTGAGCCCCTTTTAGGATGTAGAGATTACTTAAAAGTAAATATTTAAAAACTTTTAAAAATAATAAAACGGGGCGCCTGCATGGTTCAGTTGGTTAAGGGTCTGACCTCTGATTTCGGCTCAGGTCATGATCTCATGCTTCATGCGTTCAAGCTCCACATGGGGCTCTGCAATGATACCGTGGAGCCTACTTGGGATCTCTCTCTCCCTCTCTCTCTGCCCCTCCTCTACTCGCACTCTCCCTCTCTCTCACAAAATAATCATTAAAAATAAAATAAATCTGGTATGCCAATTCAAACGGGATGATTTGTGAGTGCCACAAAATGTCGGTATATTTATTCAGACAAAGAAAACTGATTGCCTATGTTGCCAAACTTATAAAAACTAAGGAAACTTTAAATTAGGAGTGTCATGTTCCCACTCTTAACGTTACTCAATAAAGTCCTTTTCAAGAAAATTGTACACAAAATTCTTATATTTTAAATATTTCTAGTATACTGTAGTTCAATCTTTTGGTTTTTATTATTCTACTTTCTTCATTAGACATTTATTATGTTAAATCTAAATCTTTCAAGGCACCTAGGTGGCTCACTCAGTTAAGCATCTGACTTCAGGTCAGGTCATAATCTCTTGGTTCGTGAGTTCGAATCCCACGTCCAGCTTGCCATCAGCACAGAGCCTGCTTAGGATCCTCTGTCCCTTTCTCCATCTGCCCCTCACCTGCTCACTCTCTCTCAAAATAAACTTAAAAGATTATGTTAAAAACATAATAATAAAAATTTTAAAGTATATGTTTCTATCAGCTAACATGGTCTACCGCAGTGTGTATGGAGAAAATCTTTTAGCCTTCATATGTAAATTTAAAAAAACAAAGGAGCAGATAGTAAAAGAGAATAGATTTCCAAGTAGTCACATAGACATGTCTTCCAAAAGAAGCCAAATTAATTGAAAATGTTGTCTTCATAAATGTTTGAGTCATAAAGCTTAGACTATGAATCCAAGCTAGCAGGTATGAGATTAGGAAATTAACCTGTGCTGAGGAATTATGTTTAGGGGTCAACTGCAGTAAGCACGCACCTACACTTTCTCTCCGTGCCACCCCTTTCCCCAGGGATGCGAAAGGGTTCGCCTCCAGCTCCCTCCAGCCGGCAGCATGGCACCGCCCCCTCTGCGCGGCTCCGCCCCCACCCCGCCTAGCACCGCCCCCATCCTCGCCCGCGTGACCCCGCTCCATCCCGCCCCCTTCACGTGGCCCCGTCCCCGACTCACTTAAGCCCGCCGTCGACCCCTTTCGCTTGACGGAGCCCAGCACCCGCCGTGAGCCTGGCCTCCTGGCCCCCAGCAACCATATAGCCCCGCCCCCAACCAGAGCCGGTACTCTGCACGGCCCCGCCGCTGTCCCGCTTCGCCCAGCCGCGAGACTAGCCTCCCCACTGTGCCCTGCCCCCCGCCTCCTCCGCGTGGCCCCGTTCCCGCCCAACCTCGCCCCGCCCCCAGCAACCGCAGAGCCGTGACCCAATCAGAACCCGGACTACTCCGCGTGGCTCCGCCGCCGCCTCACCTCGCCCTGGCCCCGCCGCCGGCCGGGCTTCCTACCCCGGAAGAACCGCCTAGCCACGCCCCCGCAGCGCCTGGCTGACCCGCAGCCTCCGCGTCTCCATGGAGACGGGGCCCACTAACGCGGAGCGAGGAAAGCGATGGCGGCCGGGGAGCCGGGGGATTTGGGCGGCTACTACTTCAGATTCCTGCCTCAGAAAACTTTCCAGTGTCTGAGCACCCAGGAGACCACCAGCCGGCTCCGCCAGTGGTGAGAGGGCGAGGGCGAGGCGGGCCGGCCGGGAGCGCGTGTGCGGCCGGACCCGCGCTGACCTTCCTCCCGCCCCCGCCTCAGGTCCATGCTGGGCAGAGTCGCGGCGCAGGCTTTCGGCTTCGACCAGACGTTCCAGGCCTATCGCAAGGACGACTTCGTCATGGTTGGTGTGCGGGTGGGAGAGACGCCCGGGCGTCCGCCGACTGTGCTGTGGCCCCGCCCGGGCTGGGGTCTGCGTGCGCGGCGGCATGGGGACGCGCGCCAGAGGGGACTTGTCCCTGCGGTCCGCCGGCGTTCCTGGCCCCACACCCCGGTGTCCCGGCCCCCTCCCACCCCCGTGCGCTGGCCTACCCCGGTGCCCCGCCCCCCTTGTCCCTGCGGTACCCTGTGTCACGGCCCCCCTTCCCCGTTGCCCCGCCGAGGGGTCCTCGTGTACCCCGACTTAGCTTCCGAGGACTTCGGGCGACTTCTGTGGGCTCCCGGAGTCAGAGCGCCCTTGACGGCGCCGCCGCACGTGCGCACAGGGGGGTTCCGGGGGGAGCCTTCTGCCGGCCCGCTCTCCGCAGGGAACTGCTTGAGGGGGACGCGTAAGGGGACAAGTTCTGGTGCGTTCCTTAAAATTCACTCACGTTATTTCAGATTCGGTTTTTTCCCTCTCTCAGACGGACAGGCGGTGCGGACTGTGGTCTGTGACGCGCCGTGTCCGCCGGCCCCGCGGCCGCCGATGGAGGACAGCCTCGCAGGTGACCGCTCTCCGCGCACCTGCCCGGGGCCGGGCCGGGACTTCACGCGGAACAGCGTGCGCTTGATTCAGGGAACTTCCCGCCTTTTTTTTTTTTTTTTTTCTTTCTCTGGTGGAGGGGTCAGAGGAGGTTTACAAGGGCAGCCTCTTGAGGTCGGCACTGAAACATGAGTGGGAGTCGGTCAGGTAGACCAAGTGCGGGGTCGTGTTGGGAGGGTAGGACCGTGTTTTACCCCTCGTGTGCCTTGCAGAAGAGTTATGGCTTTGTTTAGCTAGCGACGAGTCACCGGAAGATGTTCCGGAAGACAGTAAAATTTGAGCTCCTTAGGTCTCCCTGGCAGAAATGTAGAGCGGAGAGTGTCAGGACTGAGTCTGGAGGCAGTGACAGCGGACTGGAAACCCTGTCCTCCAGACGGTAGAGGACACCCTGAATTAGCCGGCAGCGCCGGGAGGCGCGGACAGATGTTTAGGAGAAAGTCCGATCGAGGACTGATCGGATACTGAGAATAAGGCAGAGGGGCGTGCAGGAGGGGCAAGGGTCTGAGCTGGTTGGCCAAGGGGTAGATGATGCCATTAAAGCTATGGAACTTGCAGAAGAATCGGGAAGATGAGTTCAGCTTTAGGTCGAAGTGCGTGCCTGTGGCGGGGTCCTCGGTTGTTGAATCTGAGATCTTGCTTTGGGTCTCAAGACAGAGCTCGGGCTTGGTGTGTAGTGTTGGCATCCTCACCGTGGGACTGAGGTGATGGGGTAAAGAAGCCATGTATAGCGCTCTCTAAAGGTCTGCAGACATCTCTGCGCGCCTCTCCCGGCCTCCTGACACAGAGACTAGGCCTGCGGACTTCTGGGTGAGCACATCGCTGTCCCAGATAAAAGCGGATTCCGCAAGGAAGAAAAAGGGAATTGACATCAGCTCAGAAACCAGCGGTCGGCCCGATCTCATATGTGTGGCATCTAATAGATGCACATTTAACATTCTGTGTTGTAGAAAATAATACATCAGTTTAGAAATACTTTCTCCACCCTCACATTTTATGAAGTAAGTTCAATCTTTGCATGCATTTTGATATCAGTATCTTTGTTATCCTGTAGCTTGTTCGAGAAGAATCTCCTATTTTTACAAAGCACTTCAACTTTCCTAGAGTTGAGATACAGAGAATCCCTTGGAATGCCTCTGGAAATGCTTTAACATGCCCCAAATCCCACTGACACATATTAGGACAGAGCTTTTTTTTTTTTAATTTATTCTTTCGGTGCATAATTAACCCCAACAACATAAGGACTCTCGTGTTGCTGTGTGTGAGGGGCCTTTGTGAAGACTCCTCTCCTCGGGCTCTGGGTCCGAGCGCTGCAGGGCACTTCGCCTGCCTCCGTGCGCCACGGCAGGGGAAGGTACTTGTGAGGTGGTACCTGCTCACCCGGGGACGGTTACGAAATCTGAATTCAATTTCTCCTTTTACTGATTTTTGCAGAAGACGTCTAAAAGGCATTCAAAATCGGTATTACCTGAGGTTAACTCCAGCTTATGTTCCTTTTCAAAGAGTATATTGTTTAAGTAAAGATAACTGTCCCTCCATCAGCTAAGCTTCCAGCTCTTGCCTTCCACTCGGGTCTCACTGATCGTAGGTTTGAGCCCCACTTCGGGCTCCATGCACACGGTGTGGAATGTGCTTGGGATTCTCTCTGTTCTTTCTCTCTGCTCCTCCCACGCTCTCTCTCTGTCTCTCAAAATAGATGAAATAAACTTTAAAAGAAAATAAAAATAACATTAATTAAAAATAATTGCACACTCTTAAGCTTGAAAGATTTTATAACATTAGCAACTTGCTTTTTTCTTTTTCTCAGGAATAGTTTTGGGAAAAACTTCTAATTTTTTTGTAATTGGGCATCTATGATATCCGTAAAGTGTTTATATTCCCCCACTAGAATGTAAGCTCCGTGGGCACGGGAACTTTCGCGCGGCATAATGGAGACCTTCATAAGTACTTGGGGAATGCATTCATCTTCAGCCCGCACGCCTGGTCCTCTTCACTGTTCCCTTTCTCAGGAAATGATATTCATTCTGTCCAGTTTCTCATGTAAAAATTCTAGCTGTCATCTGTGGTTCCTCCCTCTCTCTGTCGCTGCCTCCTAGTCATTGAATCCATTCACTTCTCTACCTCCCCACTTGCTGTCATCTTGACTGATGCGAACATCAGATCTTTCTGGATTATACCATACCTTCCTTCCCAACTATTCTCTTAATAAGCCTTCAGTTCATTCTCCACAGTGCTGCCAGAATGCACAGTAAACTGTAGGACTAATTTAAGCATCTTTCTTTGCTTTAATCTCTTCAGTGTCTTCCTACTGCCCTTAGATCAGAAATATTGCTGAGGGGCTCCTGGGTGGCTCAGTCTGTTGAGCATCCAACTTCGGCTCAGGTCATGATCTCACAGTTCGTGAGTTCGAGCCCCTCGTCGGGCTGTGTGCCGACAGCTCAGAGCCTGGAGCCTGCTTCGGATTCTGTGTCTCCCTCTCTCTCTGCCCCTCCCCCACTCAGGCTCTGCATCTCTCTCTCAAAAATAAACATTAAAATAATAAAAATAAATAAAAATAAAATAAAATTATCCTTCCCCAATCAAGTGAGATTTTACTACAGATATTTTAGAAATTAATTCTTACTCTCGTTTTTGATAAAGTTTCTAACTTGTTCCCCTCAAATTTGTATTTTAGGCTTTTTTCAAAGACCCAAATGTTATTCCCAATTTGAAGTTACTTTCAGATTCTTCTGGACAATGGATTACATTAGGTAAATAAAACTTATTTTTATCTTTTCAGATGACTTTGATTATTATAACAAAATTTTGCCTTAGGAATTTGCAGTATTACAGTGCACATTGTGAATAATGACTCGCCTGTTCAGTAACATCAAGGTCCAGCGCCCGAGCTGCGCCAGGCCGCCCGTGCCTCTCTCGTGGGCGCCCGCTGCCGCTGTGCTGGCGCAGCTCGGCGCCCCGGTTCTGCTTTCGCTCGCTGGCCAAGTATTTATCGTGCATTCCCCGTGGACTCTGCTCGGTGCGGGGGACACCCAGGTGGCTACAAGACAACGTGTACTCAAGAAACTGGCAGATATGTTAAAAAAAATAGTGCCGGGGGGGCCTGGGGGGCTCAGTCGGTTGAGCGTCAGACTTAGCTCAGGTCATGATCTCACAGTTCGTGGGGTTCGAGCCCCGCATTTGGCTTTGCGCTGACAGCACGGAGCCTGCTTCATATTCTGTCTCCTTCTCTCTCTGCCCCTCCGCACTCCCACACGTGCTCTCTTTCTTTCTCTCTCAAAAATAAATAACATAAAAAAAAATAGTGCACTAACGTGCTGCCACAGCAGTAGGGGCAAGAGGAGGAGTGTGTCGGGTAGGGTTCCGCTGACCTGAGGATGTTTGGGCAAAATCCGTCGGGACGGGACAGCGGATTTCTGACCGAGGAAGCAGCCGTTCGTGGAACGTTCATAAAGTAACATAAAATCATGGAAGAGAGAGTCTTAAAATCTCAAAAAATAATTTTTATATATGTAATAATTTATTAGTACCTTGAAACATAGCTAGAAATATTTAAAGAAAATTACGCAAACAATCACACTCCTATCTCTTAAATAACTCTCAGGTCGAGCAGTAAACCAGAGGGGCGCCTGGGTGGCTCAGTTGCTTAAGCATTCGACTTCAGCTCAGTTCATGATCTCACAGTTTGTGAGTTCGAACCCCGCGTTGGGCTCTGTGCTGACAGCTCCGAGCCTGGAGCCTGCTTCGGATTCTGTGTCTCCCTCTCTCTCTGCCACTCCCCTGCTTGTACTCTCTGTCTCTAATAAAAAATAAAACATACAGTAAAGGAGGACAGGAAAGAGGTGGATTGAAAAGAAACCAGAGAGTTAATAGAAGACTGTATTGAAAACAAAAACATGACCACTATATTTTAAAAGTTAGACTGAGGTGTCTTAATAATAGAACCAATCATTCTTCCACTTAGGAGGCAAATCTGGTTAGTAACGTGGGTTTGTGCTTTAGAAAAATGTAGGTGGATTTTAAATTAGATGGGGTTGTTTTGGTAAATTCCTACATTGCATGTTTACGCAATTCTAGTAGTCTTACACAAAAATGACTTTGCCAAAAGTATTAGTCAAGAACAAGATTTGTGACGTTAGAGTTATAGGTCACATTTTAATGCTTTTGGCTAAAAACCACTGTAAAATTTATAGAGCAAAAAGCTGGTACAGGGTGATCTTCAGAGTGCTTTCAGAGTTATACGGACTCTGAGCAAATGTACTCACTGGTTCAAACTCTTCAAAAGGAAATAATCACAGGCATGTGCCGCAGAGTTTATGAAGCGTATTTACAATAACTTCAGCCACTTCACTTACAAAAATAAGGTTCGTTGAAAAAAGTTCAACCTTCCCCCGTACGGACAAACAGTACTGACTTTTTTCGGATTTTTAAAAAGAGCATTGCAAAAAGAGAGGTTCTAAGATTCCACATGTGCCTGACGGAATCAGTTAGAAGTGCTCTGAAAAGCCGGGCGAAAGAGGCAGCGCTCTGTTTCAGAAGCAGAAGCTCCTGGTGAATTGCTAGTGTTCTTCCGTCGGCTTGTTTCCTCTCTCCTGCCGGCTCTTCTGTTTCTGACATACCGGCCGCCTTCTCTGGAACTTTCCTCTGAGGGCCAGCTGTTAAACAGCTTTGAAGATGAGGGTAAAGACCCTCTCCTAGCCAGTGAAGCAGTGTCCGAGCGTGTGACGAAGGGGCCCCTCTCACCGCTGCCCTCCCGCGGCCTGGCTGCCAGGGGTGCGTGCTGCGGGTCCCGCCTCCCGGCTGCCGAGACCTCCTCGTTCCGACACACCGTGCCCTTTTTTGGGTGACGTATAACAGATGCTTCCATGTGCTTAGTTAAGGGGATTATATTCATTACCTCCTTTAAATGGCTTTTTTTTCCTTTTAATTCATTATTGAGACAGCGCAAGCAGGGGAGGGGCAAAGAGAGAGGGGCAGAGGACCCAAACAGGGCTCTGCGCTGACAGCAGTGAGCCTGATGTGGGGCTTGAACTCGCGAGCCACGAGATGATGACCTGAGCCAAAGTGGGATGCTCAGCTGACCGAGCCCCCCACATGCCCCCATTACCTCCGCTAATCCTCGGGACAGCTCCGAGAGCTGTTCTCACATACCCGAGTATCGCTGATGGAGAGTCAGGTTCACGAGCGAAGTAATTTGCAGCTTTACACAGCTGCCTGGGCTCCAGAATTCAAGATCTTGACCGCTCCACCGTGCTGCCTCTACCAGTTCAGCGTTAATGAAGTTGCCAGAAAAGTGCCAATTGGACACCAAGGAAACAGGCAGCCTGTGTGTCATAATGCTAATATCAAGGGGAAAAAATAGATTCTTAACTTGGTGTGTGATCACAGCAGTGCGTCGCCTGTGTGCTCGAGACACGAGTCTGCCATGTTTCTGCCTAACAGACAGCATGTGCTCTGGCCCGAATTTCCCCCCACACCCCAAATTCTTATGCTGAAGCTTGAAGCCCCAATGTTCTAGTATTCGGAGATGAGGCCTTTGGGAGCTAATTAGGTTTAGATGACATCTCGAGCGGCCGTCAGGGTGAGTGCCCTCGTAACGTGCGAAGGAGATCCCGGAGCGCCCCACCGTGTGCGGACACAGCCTCGAAGGCGGCCGTCTGCAAGTCAGGAAGGGAGCCTTTACCGGGAGCAGCCGGCGCCTTGGTTTTAGCTCCCAGCCTGCAGAGCCGTGAGACCTACACGTCTGTCGTTGAAGCCGCCCAGTCTGCAGCCTGCTGTGAGGGCCACCTGAGCGGACTGACACGGAGTGAGTCCCGAGGGGCGGAGTGTCTCTGTGGCATACCAAAAAGGTCAGAAGTGGCCGTGAATCGGTGTCCCGGGTGTCGGTGGAAGAGTCGGGAGGAGCACGCCAGCCCGGATGCGTGGCCGTTCAGCTCGATTCTGGTGAGGTCTCACGCGGAAATGAGGGCCTTGTGACCAGAAAGCGGAGGAAAGACCACCCGTAAAATGGCAGAGGACTTGGCTGACCTGTGTTCTAGTGCTTTGGGGAAGGTAGAATTTGCAAGCGATAAAGTTACAGATTCAGTTGGGACACGTCTAAACAAACCATTGTCGGAGCAGCCTGGTTCTCCCCGAATCTTACAGTAAAGGAGGACAGGAAAGAGGTGGATTGAAGAAGGAATTGTTAAGAAGGAACCAGAGCTTGAAGATTTGGAAAATTCTCTGCCTTTTCATATTGTAAAATTTGAGCAAGATTTCTTTTGACGAGAACCCATGTGGCCGGCAACGCTTTGACAGAGAGCGTGGGTGTAATTTGTGGACTTAATCAGCCATTTCAGCAGAAGCCAGGGTTAGGGGGGGATTGCACTGGCAAAGGCCCTGCCGGTCTGAACAGAAGGGGACAGAAACGAGATAAAACGAAGGCTGCGAGACTTCCTAGGTCCTGTGGGACCGGCCCGTAGGGCCATTTGGCCGCACACATGGCAGTTCTTCGGGAGAAGTCGAGAAGGAGCCAAAGGCAGTTCAGAGGCCGTCGGGGCCACCCTCAGTTTCAGCAACACACTGTGCCTTTGCGAGAGAAGCTCAGAGGCCGGGCCACCGGCCCAGCGTGTCTGGAAGATGGAGCATTGAACCAAAGAGGACCGATTATTCTTGAGGCTTAAAACCTAAAGAAATTTGCCTTGCGAAGTTTTAGGCTTGCTTGGGACCATCACCCCTCGTTTTCTGTGTCTCCCTTTTGGAACGAAGCTATCTCTCCTCTGCCTGTCTCACCATTGTAGTTGGAAGCATGTCACTTGTCTGGTTTCGCAGGGTCGTAGATGGAGAGGAATTTTGCCCCAGGATGAAGTGTACCTCCCCTGTCACCCAGATCTGATTTAGGTGATATGTACGTGAGGCTTTGGACTTTAGACTTGAGCGTTGATGCAGGAATGAGCTAAGACTTTTGGGGCTGTTACGATAGAACAAACATGTTTCGCATGTGAGAAGGACATGAATTGGGGGGGTGCCAGAGGCAGAATGCTTTGGACTGAAGTGCGTCCTTTCAGAATCGATTTGAGGGAAGTCCTGACCCTGCCCATGACCTCATCTAACCCTGATTACGTCCCAAAGGCCTTGTCTCGAAATACCATTACATTGGGGTTAGGACTTCAGTATATTAATTTGGGGGGACACACTTCAGTCTCTAGCAAATGCTATTTCTATGCCTCAGATTGAGTGGTTTGAATTTAATTACCCTTTCTCTCCATCCCACCCCTCCTGCCACTCCCCGAATCAGAGCTGGGGTCATTTATTAGAATGGTGCGTTACCCCATGTCAGTCCCTCGCGCTGTGGCCACCAGCCCGTCTTTGAAGGGTGTCTGGCTGTGTACTGCTCTTGCTCTTTGCTCTCGCAGTGCTCAGAACTCTTCTGTCGTTTTCTGTGGCCTTCTTTCCCTTTCACCCCCCAGAGGATTTTTCCCCCTCAAAGAGAGAGAGCCTGTCCTCGCCGTAGAGTTTTTGAAATGACTGAAGCCTACACGGCTCCTGTCCTCACACGCCCATTGTGCGTCCACATGAGGCCAGCCGAGGCCAGAACGAGAGCAGCAGGTGCTCGCAGGGCCCCTGACGGCGGCCGGAAGGACGGAGCGCAGGTCACCGCCGGCATTGCTCCTCTCAAGCCCCAGCTGCTCGGGCCTCACATACTGAGCACACGTGTCAGCGTGAGGCCCCACCGAGGGCCCCACACCTCGGTGTGCTGTTCTGGCTAGAGCTTTGGAGAAAGAAGAACACCACCCCTTTATATCTGAGCGTGTGGGTGGGTGTGAGTGCACGAGAGAGAAATTGAGGCAATAATATTCATTTTAATCTTTGTGTCTTTCTCTAATTGAGAAGAGCCTCTAGAAAGGGAAAAATCCCGCCCTAAAGGACACTTCCAGGAAATAAGTTTGGGATGGGGGAAGGTATGCGGGGGAGAAACTCGAGCCACAGGAGGAAAACAGACAAAACACAGGGCACGGATTTCTCTAATTCCAGACTTGTCATAACTTGATTAGGGCTTGGTTCGAAACGTACCTTGACTTGGAAAAGCTGGTTTTGGGTAATGAACACTGTCAATGAGATCACAAGGGAAAAATTTTTTAATGGAGAGAAAAACTTTCAAGACATTCTCAGGACTTTACAAATACCCGTTCCTTAACATCAAAGTTTCGCGATACGAATTATAAAGCGTTGAGTACATTACACACCCCGAGTCCCACAAAGCAGTTCCTATGCTTTTGTAGGCACTTCTGATATGTGATGAAAATTGAGGTAAGCATCCCCTCCTACCCAAAACATGATTTCACTTTCAAACATTTCCTAATTGACATGTCCTAGGGCCGCAATGGTGACGTTTTGCTATAGACTTTCCGTGATTACTAAAAATGAACAAACGGTAAACTAAGAATTTAATAAAATCTCTATGTATCCTTTAAATAAACCCAGATACATGTCCTATTTGGTTCTTAGAATTCCTGCATGGTGATATTTGTTTTGGAAATAATTGAGAATACTAAGTTAATTTTTATAATTTTTTTCAGGGACCGAAGTGAAAAAAATTGAAGCTACAAATGTTCCTTGTACACAGCTTTCAATGTCATTTTTTCATCGGTTATATGATGAAAATATTGTACGCGACAATGGACATATTGTTAAGTGTTTAGATTCTTTTTGTGATCCCTTTCCTGTTTCCGATGAATTACGAAAAGTAAGTATGGATTTTTAAAATTTCATAATATAATTTTATTTCAGGAAATGCTTAATGTCAAAACCTTTTCCCTGCCCGAAATACATAAAACACCTCTTATCAATCAATAATGATCCGCAACACTCATTACATGGTCGATTTTTTTCTTGGATGGACTTTCACTATCACCTGAATTATCTGTGTATATAATAGTTCTCACCCACATGCTACTAACAGTAATGCGTAGAGGCCAGAGAGGTTGCTAAGCATCATGCCGTGGGCAGGACAGCCCCCTTTGGAGCCCTCTGCCCCCAGATTTCAACAGTGCTAAGGCAGAGGAGCCCAGACCTGCTTAACTTATAAAGCTTTTACTTGCAAAAACTTGGCTTTTTTTCTTAAAGTACAAACTTTACCTTGTAAAACTTGGCTTTTTTTTTCTTCAACATGGGGCTCTTAACATAGGAAATGAATATTTAAAAACACGCCTGTCATAACAGAATCTCTCTGTCTCACTGCTGAAATCAAAAAAGCCATTTTAGGGGCGCCTGGGAGACTCAGTCAGTTAAGCGTCCGACTCTTGCTTTCAACTCAGGTCATGATCTTTCGGTTTGTGGGTTCGAGCCCCACATCAAGCTCCACTGACAGTGCGGAACCTACTTGGGATTTTCTCTCTCCCCCCGCCTCTGCCTCTCCCCTACTCATGCTCTCTCTCACTCTTTCAAATACATAAATTTTTAAAAATCCATTTGATTAATTTTTCTTTTAGCAAGAGGTGTGTTGAATCAGAAGACATATTTACCTAATTCTTGAGTCATGACTTCTAAAATAATAACTAGGCAAATCACTCCATATCTCGAGCCCCAAGATCTTATCTGTACAGCATAGAGATTAAAATGCCCATTCTGTCTTCTTCCGGTAACCGTTGAGATATGAGTTGAGAAAGCATTTAAGTGTACTTTTTAAAAAGTATGATATGTTAAAATGAAGTGTATTACTATCATTATTTTATTTAGAGAGCGAGCGAGCTCGGAGAGGGGCAGAGGGAGGGAGAGAGAGAGCGAGAGAGAGCGCGTCTCAAGCAGGCTCCGTGTTTAGCACAGAACTCAACACAGGGCTCCATCCCATGACCTAATCCAAAGTCAAGATCATGACCTGAGCTGAAATCAAGAATTGGTCACTCAACGACTGAGCCGCCCAGCAGCCCTTATTATCATTATTTTAATTATGGAGATAAACTGTTTATAGAAAAGTTAAAAATTAGGGCTTTCAGGGCACCTGGGCGGCTCAGTCAGTTAAGCTGCTGACTTCAGCTCAGGTCACGATCTCGCAATCCGTGAGTTTGAGCCCCGAGTCGGGCTCTGTGCTGACAGCTTGGAGCCTGGAGCCTGCTTTAGACTCTGTGTCTCCCTCTCTCTCTGCCTGTCCCCTGCTCACACTCTGTCTCTGAAAAATAAGTTAACATAAAAAAAAAAAATAAGGGTTTCAGGGGCTCTTGGCTGGCTCAGTCGATGAAGCAGGCGGCTCACAATCTCAGGGTTGTGAGTTCAAGCCCCACTTTGGGTGTAGAAATTATTTAACAAAAAATAGAGCTTTGGTATCAAACAGACATAGATTCAAATCCAGGCTCTGCCACTTAATAACTGTGGTACTTAACCTCTTTTTTCGTCTATAAAGTCGGAATGATATAAGAATTATGTGAAGGGCACCTGGGTGCCTCAGTCAGTTCAGTGTCCAACTTCAGCTCAGGTCATGATCTCACGGTTCGAGCCCCGCGTTGCGGGCTCTGTGCCGACAGCTCAGGGCCTGGAGCCTGCTTCAGAGGCTCTGGCTCCATCTCTCTGCCCCTGCCCTGCTCGACTCTCTCTCTCTCTCAAAAATATTTTAAAAAGTAAAAAAAGAATACTGTGCGATTGTGCACTTGAAGTGTTCAGCCCAGTGCCTGGTACTTTGTCAGCGTTCAGTAACAGCCGTGGCGAGCCACGAATTACTGTTATTCTGCGTTACGAGAGGAGGGAGACGTGTAAGTGAGTGTCTTGGGAACCAGATGGGCGTGCAAGCGGCGGTCGCTGACACACCGTTCCAGACGCGGACATGGTGACTGCAGGAGCCCGGGAGGCCGGCGGCCAGTCCAGGGCTGCTTCTACACTAACAGAGCGCCCCAAAGAACTCCTAGTTGAAGAGGAAAATAAAATTAACTCACTGAGAATGACCAAACACACCACCGAGGAGACCGTATATAGTTGCTCTTCAGTTAAGTGGTAGCTGTAGGACAAGTATCGGGCCGTGGGGGGCCTGTCACAATTGCCACTCTTCCTCACCAGGGGTTGGAAATGAACCGTTAAAAGTGTCTCGCCCGGCCTGGGTCGTCTTCCTTTTGGGTCCTACTCCTGCCCGCTCTCTGCTGGCAAGGACCTCTCTGTTGCAAGGCCCTTTCCCCTAACTTCAGAGAGCCTGCCCTCACCTCTGCGGAGAGCCTCGGCAGGCGGGCCGTGGGCCTGCGGAGGGACGCGGGTTCTCTGCGCGGCTGCCTGTCCTCTCGCGCGCCGGGCCTGGCCCTTGGATTCGGGAAGAGCGGCGCCGGTTTTCTCCCAGTGCCTCTGTCTTTCGCTCCTGTGTACGTGGCCGCTCCGTGGCAACAAGCAAGGTTTTCACTTAGTTGCTTTGCGGATGAAAAAAATAAATCGGTAAATGACCTCCAGCTTGAGCCTGAACCGAAAGGGGCCCCTGCACCTCCTCACTAAGGACAGTAACCGCCTTCTGCCCGCGGCGCACAGGTCAGTCTGGCTCCTTAGCCTCCGCACTCCTGCTCTCGGGCTCCGCGTGTGAGCGCAGAGGAGCTCGGCCGCCGACGGGTGCCGCTTCCACATTTATCCCCCAAATGTCTTCATTACTGTCATTTTCAAGGGGCGCAGCCTAATCAGTTCCGGAACCGGAGCGCTCACGTAAGGAGTGCGTTAACTCGTCCTTCCGGAGAGCTTTAGTCACTCTCGTGTCAGGTCAGGTCCTTAGGTGGCTACGAACTCAGGCTTCAATATCACGCCGTTTGTTGAGAGACGGAGAGAGAGGGAGAGAGAGGCTGGGAGGGAGTGGGGACGGGCGAAGCGGTGCGGGCGGCACACCCACGGACTAGTAAACTGTAAACCACTTCCCAGGACCTGGCTTGTACCGTAAGTCGCCGGCTTTCATCAGCTCGTCGGAAGCAGTCAGCACACTGGCAGCCCCACAGAGTTCATTTTATATGCGTCTTGTAGGCTGACGTTCTGATGAATATTCATTTGAGATTGGGGTGAATCAAATGTGAAGCTTGATCGGGTTTCCTAATTAAGTGTGCTTCTTGCCACTAGCCAGCGATTCCGTACAACTCCGGTTCCCCTCCCTTGCCTGTGGCGGTGTTGCTGTCACGGTCAGTGTTCACGGCCTGCCTGCCTCTGGTGTTCCTTACGCGCACGTCACGTGCTTTTCCCACTGTTTGTTACAGATTCTTGCCTTTTATTTTTCATGCCGTGTCTATATTTTGTAGCTATTTCACATTCTTTTGAAAAGCAGGTGGGGTATAAACAACCCAGTAAAGAAATGTGCGTTACGGTTTACCCTCGTCCCCTTGTTCGTATCTACTGCAGTCAACAAGCTAATCAGTTGTCTCTAATGCCCGATGGTATCAGAAAATCCCCCACATCAGACCCTGTCCTGCTGTTTTCTGAAAGAGGGAGTAACATCTCCAGAGAGCAAGAGTCAGTGTAGATGGGCGATGTGTAAGGTGATATTATTAGGGGACAGTAGGAGAAAGAGGTGGTTATGATGGTCGTTACCCGAACAGTTCAAAACGGAGTACTGGGGCTGGGGGCGGGCAGGAGTGGCAAGGAAAGTGGCGATCCGGACGGTGCAGGGGGCGGGCTTAGCCAAGGAGGGTCGGCTTCCAGGTGGAAGCAAAGGCCATAGACCTTATGGGATGGAGACGGTTCTCCATTTATTTATGGTCCCTTGTTTCCAAATAAGATTTAAGGTGACTCAGGACTAAAGCCGCAGTATTGCTAAAACAATTACTAAAGCTTCAAACTAGAACAAAGGTAACAAGGAAAAGAGGAGAAGACTTAGACCGAGTCCTTTGTAAAGGCCTGGGCGTCAGCGGCTAACGGCAACTCGGCGGGGAAATGAGTGCAGGTGTCCCAGATTACCCCTTCTCCTTGCTCAGGATTGGTGGCTAACACAGGCCTGGGATTATTTGTCAGTAAATAGATGGAAACGCTAGAAAACAAAACTTAGAACCTTGAATCATGGTAGATTAAGACGCATTTTATCATTTTCCATAGGTTTTGCTAGTGGAAGACTCAGAAAAATATGAAATATTTAGCCAAGCCGATCGAGAAGAGTTCCTGTTTTGTCTTTTCAAGCATCTTTGCCTTGGTGGAGCCCTGTGTCAGTATGAAGATGTGCTCAGTCCGTATCTGGAAACAACAAAGCTGATCTATAAAGACCTGGTGAGGTAACGTTGCTAGATTACGGTAGGGGAATCTCTGGTTGACAGAGTGCATCGTTCACCTGTGCTGGGCTTGCCTAGCGTCTGTCGGTCCTGTTGACACCAGCGCCCAAAGTGTGTGAGAACAGCACTGCCTCAACCCCCTTTTCCGGCCTCTCCCTTCTCCCCCAGGCTGGGACATGGCTCCGACTCCCTGAGTCCCTTCAGGCCCCGGTTCTCATTGGCCTGACCTTGTTTCCCCATCTGCCGGGTTACCTGCTCCATGCCTGCCTAGTGGCTGACTTACCCCAGGTCTCCTGTCACGTCCTCCCCAGGTTCCTGTCACGCTCACCCTGGGTCTCCTGTCACACTCACCCTGGGTCTCCTGTCACGCTAACCCCGGGTCTCTTGTCACGCTTACCCCAGGTCTCCTGTCACATCCTCATCCTCCCCAGGTTCCTGTCACACTTATCCCGAGTCTCCTGTCACACTTACCCCTGGTCTCCAGTCACACTTAACCCTGGTCTCCTGTCACACTTACCCCAGGCATCTTCTCATGGTTACCCCAGGTCTCCTGTCACACTTAACCCAGATCTCCTGTTGACTTGTCTCCTGTCATATTTACCCCAGGTCTCCTATCACACTTACCCCAAATTCCTGTCACACTTACCTAGGTCTCCTGTCCACTTAGCTCAGGTCTCCTGTCACACTTACCCCAGGTTCCTGTCACAGGAACCAATTGAGTAGAATCTCCCTGCTTGGGAAAATCCCAAGCAGTCTCCTCACTGTCAGCACAGAGCCCGATGATGGGCTCAAACTCAAGAGCTGTGAGCTCAGGATCTGAGCTCAAATCAAGAGTTGATCCACTTAACCGACTGAGCCACCCAGGCGCCCGGGGGTTCTTGTTTATTAAAATAAGCAGTTATCTAGAATGGTCTGTACAACCTGTTTAAAGTCAGTATGGGATCAATCTTTAGAAATCAGCATACGTGATTTTAAGAAACCATTATGTCTTTAAAAACTTTTTTTAAGTTGATTTTCTTATTTATGTAAATGTTTACTTATTTTTGAGAGGGAGAGAGAGAGAGAGAGATAGACAGAGCATGAGCAGGGAAGGGGCAGAGAGAAGGAGACAGAATCTGAAGCAGGCTCCAGGCTCTGAGCTGTCAGCACAGAGCCCGACTTGGGCCTCAGACTCACGAACTGTGAGATCGATCGCGACGTGGGCTGAAGTCGGTTGCTCAACAGACTGAGCCACCCAGGTGCCCCAGGAACCAACATCTAATAATGTCCAAATGGTATGTCTTTTGTAAGTATTACACTACAGTAAATGTGTGTGTTAACTGATTGTTAAGTGAAGTATCAAATACTAAATTTTCTTAGCTTATTTGGGAAGTAAAAACTTTTTACAAGGGTTGGTCTGTTTTTTGTTTTGTTTTGTTTTTTTTAAACTGGACTAATTGACGTATCAGAAAGTGAACAAATCAGAGTGGACCTACAGCTTAGTGAAGTTTTATGTATTTATACCTGTATAACCACCTCCAGATCAACACTGCAGATTAGATAGAAGCATGGGTATGTTCTGTGTTTTGGTTTGGGTGGTTATACAGGTGTGTGCTGTATAAATGTTTCATAAGTAGTGGTTATTGTTACCCCTTGGATAAGCACAGAAGTTCAAATAGTCTTCAGTTTTTAAGCAGTATACACTAAGCGTTAGAGAAGTCAAAGGAAATGACCTCACTCCATGCCGTAGAAGAATATGGAGATTAATTGCATGATTTCTCCCTTATTTATTTATTTATTTTTTTGATTTCTCCTTTTAAATTTGAATGAACTATTTTAAAGATAAAAGCTGTCTGGAAAAAAAAAAAGCTGCCTAAGAACCTTGCATCCCAAAATGGCTCAGGTCTGGCCCCTCGGGTGGGGACACAAGCTCACACACACGCCCACAGACGACGGGGTCCACCTTCGCCCTCCTTCTCGCCCGCCTCCCTCTTCGCACGAGGCGAAGGAGAAGGGTGCTTGCGAGGCAGGGGCTAGCTTCCTTTCAGTGTGACGCACCCTCGTCGCCCAGGAGGACAGGCCGTGGGGCGTGTGTCCGCTCGACTGGGGCAGGGGACCAGCAGGGGGACACAGGGAAGGGAGCTGGACGGATGCCGTGGCACCTAGAGTCGCCTCCCAGAAATGCCACTTTCAGTTGGAGCGTCCTACGGGTCTCGCTAACGTCTCTGGCTCTGCCGTCTCTACACCTGGGAAAATAGTGCCCACCGGCTCACGGGGCTGCGGGATCCTGATCTGAAGTGATCTGAAGTGAATCCTGTTTTGCAGACCGTAAAGCATTACGCGAGCGACGCGTGTGACTCTCTCTCGGCAGCGCAGCCCTTCGCCTCCCCGCGGGCGTCCGCTCTGGGCTGCCACCGGCCGTCCCGCGTGGGGAGAGTGAGGGAAAGAGGGCTGCTGACAGGAAGCGATTCTAACGCGATGCCATTTGATGATGCAGACGCTAACAAATGGTTTTCACATACCCTCTCCCCCTCAGGTCGCACATAATCCCAGAAAGAAGCAGGGTATGCCAGTTGACACGTGGAGAAATTGATGTTCAGAAAGGTTCATCTCGCCCCACACGAGCTAGTAAATCAGCGGCCGAGCGGGCGTGGGGGTCTGGACTGTCGAATTCTGTGCTTTTCCCTCCCTTACGGCGGCCTCCACGCCAGCCAGCTTTTCTGGGTTCCTGCTGTTCTGGTAATTGGCCCTGGCATGGGAGCCGCTCATCCCCTGGGTCTCGGGCAGACCTCCCGCGTCCTAACTGCAGATCCGTGCTCCGCATCCCGGGCGAATCGGCGGGCCGTCCTTTTCAGGCCCAGTGAGTCGGAGATCGGAGCCTTCTGTGTCCTACGTGCATAAGCACGCCTGCGCCCTGAAAGGGATCAGTATTCTGCGCGTGTTATGCCAAACCTTCAAAAGAGGGGGGTGGGGTGCCTGCGTGGCTCAGTCGGTTAAGCGTCCGACTTCGGCTGGGGTCATGATCTCATGGTTCAGTGGGTTCAAGCCCCGCATCTGGCTCTGTGCTGACAGCTTGGAGCCTGGAGTCTGCTTCCAGTTCTGTCTCCCTCTCTCTCTGCCCCTCCCCTCCTCACACTCTGTTTTTCTCTCTCTCTCTCAAAACTGAAAAAACATTAAAAAAAAAAAGTATTATGCAAATGCTTGTTATATTTAAAATGTATCCCTTCCCCATCCCCCATTTTAGTGTTCGAAAGAATCCTCAAACCAAGAAAATACAAATTACCTCTTCCATCTTTAAAGTCACGGCATATGTAAGTGTTGATGGGGAGTTTGCAAGCAATCCATTTAATTACTGGGCATTAATAGGGTTGTTACAATGGGAGTTAGCAGCTAGTACAATGTTATGTCTGGGAGAAAAGATGATGGATGATATTTAGCTTTTTGTCAAAATTAAAAGTTGACAAGGTATGCTTTTATTTGGAGAGCCGTACAAACTTTCCCCTGGCCTCTTTTCTGTTATCCCTGTCTAATAATAACAGTCCTTACTTATTTAAGAGCGAAATGTGTGACTCGGATGCAAGAGAAGACCTTCTCTCGTTTGTGGCAACATAGTTTATAGGGCAGATAAGGAGGCTGTAAATGTCAGCATATCACAGAATCTGATGCTTGAATTCTAGTGTCATACAAAATATTGTTAGCACAGTCGAAGCAGTTTCTAAGTATCGTGATTCAGTCACGTGACACATATTACCGAGTCCCTGTTGTGTACCAGCTGCCGAGTGGGGCATTTTGTGAAGAAACACAGTTGTTTCCCTGATAGGATGTGAAGACCACATTCTAAAGGAAGGCAGACAGACCGAAGAAAATGGCAAAATAGACGTTTTTGCAATATTATCACTTTAAAAGCACTCTTCTAAAAGATAAGATTTCCTTTTAGACTATAAATGCCTTAAGTTTGAGAATTCTGTGTGTTCGTATAGTATGTACTGTTAGCCAGTAGACTGTGCTGTCAGTAAATGTTTTAAAATGTCTGTTAATCACCAGTTTAATTGTCAAAGATGTGATGTAGGTTTTGTGACATTTTAACAGAAAATCTGTAGTAGGTCCGTATGTTGATTATTACTTCATACATGTAGCTGTAGACTAAATAATCTAGGTTTATCTTTTCCAGGACTCTGTTGGTGTGTGCTACCCTTCGACAAAGACTCACGAACAGACATTTTCTTACTTTATCGTGGACCCGATCAGGCGCCATGTTCACGTTCTATACCACTGTTACGGCGTGGGCGAAGTGTCCTAACAGTTCTTTCAGATTATGGATTTCACTGTTTTTTCCAGTTTTTTATTTTGATGCCAATTTATAGGTAAACATTTCCTTTGCCTGTTAACGTAAGTAAAACGTAGAGGAGCTGCGCAGAACAGGACACGAGTGCGAGATGCCCGTCCTCCAGTGTCCCTGGAGGGTGGCGTAGGGACCACCCCCACCCGGCCCACGGCCTGCACCCACACAGCTGTGACCAGTTACAGGTTACAGGGAACTAAAACTCCAGCTCCTGTTTCTTGCATTAAGATTCAAGTAAGCCCTCGATTTTCCATGTATTTTATTTTCGAAGCTAATTAATTCTAGGTTGAAAATGTGGCAGAAAACCGAACATGTCTCTACTGATCATCATTACGAACTGTTAGCTTTTTCAATTTGAGTTTCATTTAGTTGCATTCCTTCACTGCGTAAAGATTTACATCTCCAGGGGTGTAAAATGCATAACAATTCCTTTGCTTCATTTGTCCCACTTAAAACCCTCAATAAAAAAGGCATGTTCTGAAAGTAATCGTGAAGTCCTTTATCACATAATAAATCACATCCGCGGCTGCCCCGCAGCTGGCCGAGGACCTACCTGCGACCCGAGTTGCCCGGATGCGGTCAGTGAGTTGGCGAGAGAGGGGAGAGCGGGTCTCTTAGGCTCCACTCTCCTGTTTCTTCATTCCTTCCGAGGGTGAACAGACACCTCACGTCTGTGGAGTGGTGGAAATGGCCGGCCCGTATCCCGGAGGTGCGGGGAGCCCGCGGGAAGCGCTGGCGCCTGGGGGAGAGGCAAGTCGGGAGCATGTGCTTCTGCCTCGTAAGCACAAGGGTTTGTGCCTGTGGATTTATCTGAAAAGCAGCCGCCAGTTAGCGGGAGAGGTCAGGGGGGACGGGGGGTTTCGCCTGCGATACCCACCCTGGTGCTTGGCACAGTCAGCGGCTGCTGGGCCAGTGTCTTCCAGACATGTTCATAACATCCACAGATGTTTTTTAACCGCATGAGAAACATCCAATTGAGAACTGAAATGTCCTACCCAATAGGCCCTACAACCTGGGGACTCGCCCTCAATCGCTCGGTCGCCAGTCCGCGGTGTGTATCAGCTCCGTGCAAGGCGGGTTTACTCGGGGACAACTCGAGCCGTCCGTGAGCCCAGTAGCAAAGGCGATCTGTCAGAGCGAGTCCCCAGAGCGGCACTGCGGCCTGAGCCCAGAGGTGGCAGAAGTTGCTGCGAGCTGGGCCTGGGAGGGCCTTGGTCTGGGGTTCTGCGCCCTGCGCGGGGAGGCGTGCCGTGGCGTGGTGCTGGAGCCCGGCGCGGGAGCCCCAGGTGGGGCTGGTCTTCCCTGCTGTGGAGGTGGGGGTGCCAAATGCCTCTGAGGAAAGATCGCTCCAGTGTTTGGGGATAATCACTTCAAGGATCTATCTCCGATTATGCAAATTATCTCCATGGGGGCATAACAGCCTCGAACTAAAGAATGCGGGCTGAGCAGTCAGATTGCCTGGATTCGGAATTCTGCCCTGACTCGCTGTGTGACTTTGAGCTCATTAAAACTTTTCTGTGCCTGAGTTGCCTCACCTGTAAACTGGGGAAAATAATAGGACTCCTTCATAGGTTATTGTGAAAACTGCGTGTATATAAATACGGCTTAGAATGGTGCCAAGCACACAGTTGAAGTGTGAATTTTGGCTCTTTCCATTCTCTTTTGCGGAGTACGGAAAAAAATCAGGAGCTAAACCATTTGCATGATAATGTAAAAAGCTGTCTTCCCTAAATTCAGAATTGCTTTTTGTTTAAGTGTTTACTTTTGAGAGAGCGAGAGAGAGGAGACAGAGTGCGAATGGGGAGGGGCAGAGAGAGAGGGAGACACAGAATCTGAAGCAGGATCCAGGCTCTGAGCTGTCAGCACGGAGCCCGACACGGGGCTCGAACTCAGGAGTGGTGAGATCATGGCCTGAGCCAAAGTCTGACGTTCAGCCAACTAGAATTGCTTTTTTATAGATTATTATTAGCTTGACCAGAGACTATAGAAGAGGTGGGATCCCCTCTCTGGCCCAGAGAAGGTAGAGGACCCAAGCTCGTACGCCCAAGAATCTCTTTGGCAGCATTTTGCACACTTGGAAGAATTTGCTCACCTCTGGCGTGCCTGGCTGGTTCTGGTCGGTGGAGCGTGCGACTCTTGATCTCAGGGGCATGAGTTCAAGCCCCACGTGGGGCGTGGAGCCTCCTGGAAGTAAATATTAAAAAATGTAAAAAAATTATTTGCTCGCCTCACCTTTTTCCAATAATTTATCGAATGTTTGTCTTGAAAACAGGACCTGTGTCCCTGTGGCTCACCCTGAATGCCCAGTGCCTAGCGCGGTGCGGTCACGTGGTCGACCCTCAGCGTCTGTTCTCTGACCGATGGACGGAAGCTGGCCCTTGAGGTGTGCCAGTGAGGGAGGGGCAGGGCGGCTCAGTGAGTGGGCACCGGGCCTCCCGCTGCCCCCAGCCCCGTGTTCATTCCGCACACTAGTAGTCTGGGGGTAGCCGTCCTGTGTGTGGAAGCAGCCAGGCAGCCAGGGAGCGTGCCAGGAAACGAGGTCCCTGGAGAACGCAGCCCGCGGAAGCCAGCACCCAAAGAGCAGGCCGCCGTCCGCTGGGGGCGGAGGATTTTTCCCGGCGTGAGAGGCTGACCTTGGTGACAACTGACAACAGAATGATTCTGGGGGCTTTGGAGCATTCTTCAGAAACTCTGAAAGTTATTTAAGGAAAGACTCACAGGATTATAATTCGGACATTTCAAAAGGGGCCTCAGGCTGCAGACCAGAGAACCTGGCACGCTGAGGTCCCGTGAGCAGAAACAATACAGAAGTATAAAAACACAAGGTGGTTTTCTGCGTGCCTGGCTGGCTCAGTTGGAAGAGCATCCAACTCTCGATCTCAAGGTCATGAGTTCCAGCCCCACACTGGGTGTAGAGATTACTTAAATGAACCTTTAACACACACACACACACACACACACACACACACACACAAAGGTGGTTTGGGGGAACTGAGGCTCCTTTCTGGGAGTTCTGGGTAACAACATAGAGACGGACTGCTGAGGACCTGGTCACTGAGGGCCGTGGGTACGAAACTAGGAAATTTAAATCCTCTGTTTTAAGATTTTATCATTATTATTTTTTAAGTAATCTCTACCCCAACATGGGGCTCAAACTCACGACCCTGAGGTCAAGAGTCACATGCTTTGCTGACTGAGCCAGCAAGGTGCCCCATAATTTAAGTCTTTTAAGTAGGTGATGTATAGCAGTCATTAAAGGCTTTTGAGCAGGTCGGTCGCATCATAAAAGCGGTATTCTGGAAAGATCAATCTGGCAGTGATGAATTAGGGTGAAGAAAGTCCAAAATCCAAAGATCAAATAGAAGATTATTATAGTTGTCAAAGCACAGAACTGACTGACCGGAGTAGCACGGGACACCTCTCGGGGCGTCATGAAGTGTGTGACAGTGGAATGCTCACCAGAAAAAACCAAACATGGCCCCAAACAGTGAGTTAGCAAGCGGCCGAGTTACGGCGAGTTGCGGATCTGTGGTGGCAGGATGGGGAAGTGGGGCTGTGGTAGGAAGTTGTGGTCGGGAGGGGAAACCCCTCGTCCTGCCCGTCACTCCTCCGGGCTCCACCTCAGGCTCGGCTTCGGACTCTGTCGGTTCTTACAGCGGCCTGGAGGCTTCTCAGTCGTCCAGTCAACCAGCAAGTATTTGTCAAGAACTAGTGTCCTTCCTTCTTTAATATTTATTGATTGCCTACTATGTGCTGGGCCCTTTCTAGGCACTTGCAGATACAGCAATGAACAAAACAGACACAATTTCTGTACTCGACTCTGTGTGCTGAGGGATAAAAAGAAATACCGATTACTCTCAAGAAGTGTGCCCTTTCGTTGGAGACATGACACGCTCACAGGTTTTAATTTTTTTCAGTCTGAGGGATCTGAAATGTTATTAATTATTTTAATTGCTCTGACTTTTTTATATGGGGCATCATTTTATATATTTCCTTGATCACGTCTATTGATTGTCGTGGGCGCCCCCAAGATTGGGAAGCACTGCTCTACTCTCTACTTCCTTAGTTTAAAAGAGAGAGGGAGAGGGAGAGGGAGAGAAGATGAAAACAAGAACAAAGGAGAGAGAAGGCAGGGAAGTTGGCGGGCGCACAGTAAACGCTGCGTTAATTAGCACCAGCAGCGGCACTGAGCGGCGTCCACCTCGGCAGCCGCGGCCGCCCGCGCACCTGCGAGCCTCTGATGTAAGTTTCAGTCTCCTGACTCCGCCCCACGTCAGGGTTCACGGGCACGGGCGGGCTACGCCGAGTTTGAGTCAGGGTGAAACCTACCATTCCTGTTTATCTTTTTTTTTCTTTTTAAATTTTTTTTTATTTTATTTTTGAGAGACATAGAGACAGAGCGTGAGCAAGGGAAGGGCAGAGAGAGAGGGAGACACAGAATCCGAAGCAGGCTCCAGGCTCTGATGAGCCCTCGGCACAGAGCCCGATGCGGGGCTCGAACTCACAGACCATGAGATCATGACGAGCTGAAGTCGGTCGGTTAACCGACTGAGCCACCCAGGCGCCCCTCTTTTTTTTTTTTAAGAGAAAAAATTGGTCACTGGGCTGGGCTTTAGCAAACACTAGGACTCTAAATTATGTTTCTTACCTTTTTCATTACTAGAATATTGCGAGAGAGAAACAGTAAAGGGAAGAACACGTGGACAATATAAATTAACTTTTATTCAACCAAATTCTTGATCAACTGTCACCCTGTATTCCCTTAACATATTGTAGAATAAAAGTAATTTTGCTTAGAAGTACTTCGTACACATACGGCTAGACCTGCCTCCAAATTCTGCTGAGTCTCAAGTCAGACCCTCCTTAACTGCGGTAACCCACCCCCCTTGCAGTCGGAAAGCCCCTAAAAATATATTAGAGAAACAAATGGCGTTTCTTAAACAACTCTTTAATTGGAATGAGATTCTGGGTCTTTACATTTTCCAACTGACTTCCCAATGATCAACCCAGCTTTGTCCTTAACATTAAGATCACCGTAAACCAATGGAAGTAAATAAAAGTTTCCTTAATTAACAGGGTTCTAATACCCCTTTATCATTCGGCATAAATAAATTTGACAACACTTTTGAACTGCCTGAAATGAACTACAATATTCTTGATGGGGTGTTTGAGCTCTGGAATCCGACGTGTAGGTCCATCTACTAGCAATATGACTTTAGGCGAGCTATTTAGCCTTTGTGTGCCTCAGTTTCTTCATCTACGAGATAGTTTTTTTTCCAAAGAGGATTGAAAGAACCTCGTGAGGTCTCCATATATACCTTTATTTAGTTTTATTGGTTATTTACTTAGGAGAGAGTGCATGAAGGGGCAGAGAGAGAATCCCAAGCAGGCTCTGAGCTGTCAGCGCAGAGCCCAAGGTCCCACAAGCTGTGAGATCATGACCTGAGCGGAAATCGAGAGTTGGATGCCCAACCGAATGAGCCACCCAAAGTGACCCAGCAAATTAATGATTTTAACGTGCACTGATTACAACTCAGTATAGTTGTATTCGCAGATACACCAGATAATTACAGAATTTCCTTAAAATATTAATTCCTAACCCACTGCAGACTGCGTCGTTTGGTAGCAGGACAAGGTGGATGTAGAGTTGTACGAAGCAGGCCTTCTTGCGATCATGTACGTGCACACCTGGGATGGTGGTGTAACTTCACTCGCACAAAATGTCGCAGCTGCGATTAGAGCCTTTCAGGAAAGAGGGGCGTGGACCCCCAGAACCTTAGGTATTGGACGGGAAGACAGGTGACGGGACTGGCATAGTTCGGTACATCTGATTCGCTGGAATACACGCGGCGTGGAATTGAAGCCATAGATGATCATGACGTTGAAGGAGTAAGCTATGATTTCTAAACCGACTTGGGAAAGAAGTGAGAACAAGCGAGTGAGACTGGTAGAAAAGAGAGAGGTTATTGCTAAATGAGGCGTGAGTGAAACCAGAGAACCAAGTGGTTCTCAAGAGAGTAGTGTCAGGGACGCTGCGCAGACGGTGGACACAGGCGCTGGTGCCTGAGGTGGAGCTGACGGGAGGGTCCACTGAGCCGGGTGCAAGTCGCTGCAGGAGTAGCATTTCGAGACAGTGACCTACGTAGACACTGATCGGGCTCTCTTTGTGACGAGGACCCGCTGTCTCCAGGTGCCCTACACCAGCAACTGCTCCATAAGTAGAGCTGGAGAGGAGAGCTGGGCCCGAGGCCTGAATGCGTGTGATCTTTAGCCCTTACTAACTGCGACCGAACTCGTACAGAAAAGAAATCGTAAACGACACAATCTCGGTTAGGGTACAGAGGTGCTCAGAGAACATCAAATTGCTCGTCTTCCGATCCATTCATCACAGGACTTCTGTTCTCGGTTTAATGCGAGGTGTAACAATATTGAACAGAGCCACCTCTGCTGCACCCGAGTCCTGTAGCTGGTGTCCCCGGCCACAGATGTTCTAGTGAAGGGACAGCTTCCATTAAAGCCCTAGGTTTTCTATCACTTCTGCCCACAGACTTTATATAGACCGACTACTAGATTTGAGAGAAAGAGACTGCCGGCAGGGTCCCAGAGGAGAGCCTATGTCACAGTAGTGGGGCAACAGTGGTCAATGAGGGGTAGGGAGAAGTTCCCACGTGCCCCAAACCAGGCGAAGTGCACACACGATGGCCCATGACTCATTTAAGGCTTCAACATGTGAGGCAGGTGTTATAACTCCGACCCCAATGTTACATTAAAGGAGAGGAAATGAGTCTCACAGTTACCAAATGGGGGAGCTGGGATCTGAACTCATGTCTCCCTAACTCCACAACCTACAAGTTTGTGCTTAAATGGCCTTGACATTTGGGGCTGGGTTGGGGGAGAAGTCCCAGGGGAGATCACGGGTCCACTGACGCAGATCTGTTGGGAGGAAACGGGGGGGGGGGGGGGGGGGCCATGGCAGTTGGGTGGAAGCAGGAGTGCGCGGCCTCCCTCCGGACCGGGCCGGACCACACCAGGTGACCTGTGATGGCGATGCCTGCTCAGAATTCTCCACGGCATGTCCTGGCTGGAGGAAGAGATTATCTCGCTGCTCAGGAAGGCTTGTCTTGCTCAGTCCTATTTATACATCTGTTTCACAAGCATTACAGACAAATTCATTAAAAAGCTAGATGTCTCTAGCATGGGCTAGTAGCTTTAAAATCAGAGCGAGGTCGCACTACCCTGTGAAATCCTAAAAATGCTGAATTGCTTAAGTGGACGATCTGTATTGTGTGCGAATCACATCCCAATAAAGCTGTTTTTTACAGTAGCAGAATGAATGAATTTAAAAGCAAATTTTCATTGCTTCTGAGTGATTTCAATAGCCTCCTCGCGTACAGGACACTGCCAGAGGTAGGAGCAGTCACCCAGAGCCCCCTGTGCCTGCCGCAGTGAGGAATGCGCGTAACCTGAGTTTAGCCCTGATTTTTTTACTGCTGCCCAGGTTGTCATGATTAGGCTGCAAGCTTGAATGCAAATTAAAAAAAAAAAAGTTTTCACTTAAAAATAGTAAACACTGACTCTCCGAGAAACTCCACCTATCCGGGGGCATACAGCCACTCCCTCGCAGTCCCCCCTCCTCCCCCGGCTTCCCGCACCTGGGCCCCCGCACCCCCCCATTCCCCTGCTCCTGCCTCTGGGCCCCCACGCTCCTCTCGACTTAGGGCCTCCCGCATCCACACCTGGGTCCGCACACCCGCCCCGGCGCCCCCGCGCCCCCCGCACCCGCACCTGGGCGCAGCCCGCCCGCCCCGCCTCCCCGGGGGCCGCGCGCGCCGGTGGGTCACGTGCGGCGGGCCGGCGGGGCGGGCCGGGCGTCTGCAGGAATGCGGCAACTCGCGGGCGAAAGTTCCTGCGCGCGCCGGCCGCGGACCCGGGGCGGGCGGGCGCGCAGAGGAAGGAAGGGCCGCGAGGAGGCGGGGCCGGCGCGCCGCTCGGGCGGGCGGCTCTCTCAACTTTAGTTTTGGCGTCGGCGGCGAGTTTCTGTCTCAGTCGGGCGCAGCCGCCGCCGGGGGAGAAGAGGGAGGAAGGAAGGAAGGAACTCCGGGAGCAGAGCGGGCAGCGGGGGAGGGGAGCCCCCGCCGCCCCTCCCGAGCGCAGCCGGCGGGGCCGCGGGGCGCGGGCGGGGGGCGCGGGGTCGCGGCCTGTCCCCCCCGGCCCCGCGAGCGCCCAGAGCGCCGCCGCCGTCCCCCTACCCCCGCTCTCCACCCCCACCCCGGGCGGAGCCCTCGGCCGCGTCGTCGGGCCGGCGCCCAGCATGGACCCCGGGCCGCCGCCCGCACAGCCCCCGGCCGTCCCCGGGCCCCCGGGCCCGCCGGCCGCGCAGCCCCCGCCGGGGCAGGGCCCGCCGCCCGCGCCCGGGCCGGCCGCACCCCCGGGGCCACAGGCCCCCCCCGCCGGCCACCAGATCGTGCACGTCCGGGGGGACTCGGAGACCGACCTGGAGGCGCTCTTCAACGCCGTCATGAACCCCAAGACGGCCAACGTGCCGCAGACGGTGCCCATGAGGCTGCGGAAGCTGCCGGACTCCTTCTTCAAGCCGCCGGAGCCCAAGTCCCACTCTCGGCAGGTAACCGGGGTCCCGGGGACGGGGGTAGCCGGGAGGGGGGGTCCCTTCCCGAGTCCGGTGCCGAGGTTTTCCGCCCCTGTGAGGTTCTTGGCGCGGCGGCCCCGAAGGCCGTGCGCCCCCTTTCCTTTCTTCCTCCCTGGGACTCCCGGGGGGTTGGCGGGACGGGCGGGGGAGGGGGAGGAAGGAAACGGTGGGGGGCGGCGGCGGCCTGGCCGCGGTGGGCTCGCACAATGCGCGCGCGTCCGCGCCCCGCATCTCGGCCGCAGGGACGCGGGGGAGGGGGTGGCGGAGGGAGAGAAGAGAGGGGGCCTGGGGTGGGGCGGCCAGGACGGGAATTCGAGGGGGAGAGAGGGGGCCGGGAGGGGGGGAGGGGAAGAGGAGAGGGAGCCTAGGGGAGGGCTGGCTAGGACTGGACGGGAGGGGGAGAGGAGAGGGAGCCGGGGGGGGGAGAGAGGGGTCCGGGATGGGGGTGAAAAGAGGGGGCTGGGAGGGGCGGCGGGCCGGGACGGGAATGTGAGGAGAGAGGGGACGGGGGGGGGTGGGAAGAGTAGAGGGGTGCCGGCTAAGACTGGACGGGAGGGGGAGAGGAGTGGGGGTAGGCGGTAGAGGGGTCCGGGATGGGGCAAGGGAAGAACAGAGGGGGCCGGGGGGAGGGGCGGCCAGGACGGCGCGCGAGAGGGGGGCCCGGATGGGGGATGGGGGAGAGCAGAGTGAGTCGGTCGTGGAGGCGGCCAGGACAGGGTACAAGGAGAGGAGAGAGGGGGCCGAGAGGGGCTGGCCTAGACGGGAGGGAGCGGGAGAGGAGACGGGCCCCCGAGTGGGGGGAGGGGCCGGCCGGGAAGGGACGGGGAGAAGGGAGAAGAGAGGGGCCAGGGCGGGCGGAGGCAGCTGAGGGTACAGGCCTGGGTGGGGGTGTGGTGAAGAGAGGCCCGGGGCGGGGGTTACTTGGGGAGCCTGGTCGGGGACCAGGGGCAAAGGGGTAGGAGGGGCCGGGGGAGTCCGGCCTGAGGGGGAGGCGAAGAGGGGCCTCGGGAGTCCGGCGGGGGGGGGGCGCTGGCGTCCCCGCGATGAGAGGCCGAGGAGGCGGCGTGGAGCGGGGGCCCCTGTCCTGCGGGGCCCCTCGGGCCGCCCGCGTCTCCGCGGGAGTCGGATAATTGTTCTCTTGTTTTGCCCGGTTGCTCGCGGGTGGGGGTTGGAGCTGGGCGCCTGGTTTCTGGCTCTTTCTCCCGCCCGCTCCCGAGAGCTCCGGGCGGCGTCCAGGCTTTCCTGGAAGGCGCTGCGGGGCTAGCGCGGGGGCGGCCGGGCGTGGGCACCCGGAGGGGGCGCCGTGCGGGACTCTGGAGGGGGTACCGGGGGGGTACCCGGGGGACGGACGGGGGGCCCTGTGCGACCGGAGGGGCCTCGGCGGGCGGGGAACGGGATCTGCCCCCCCCCCCATCCCCGCGGGACCCCGAGCGCTCGGTGCGGGGCGGCGGCGAGCAGCCGGAGGCCGGGGACGCGCTGCTGCCGGGAGAGCGTTCGCATTCCGACAGTGTGGGTCCTCCGGTTTGGTCACGTCTTTCTCTTTTTTTTTTTTTTTTTTTTTGAAAAGAACTTGCTGCAGGCTAAGCTTCAGCGTAGGAACTTTGCCCAAAAGTTAATTGGTTTTCCAAATACTGCGACGTAGTTGGTGCAGGAACTCGAGCGGGAGGAAGGGTTCTGGCCTCCAGTCCACCCGCCCCCCCCCCCGCCGTTTGCGGTCTCCGGCCTCACAGCCCGGGGTTCGCGGCCCCGAGGAACTCGCCGGCCTTGCCGAGCCCCGGGTCGGGCGGGAGCAGGGGCCCGCAGCGTCTTTGTGAGAGGTCGGGGTGCAGGTGTGCCCCCTCCCCGGAGCCGCCCCGAGGGTAGAGGGTGCTCGGCCGCAGGTGACTTCCTGTGCTTTGAAAACGTGGCCCACGCAGGAAGACGGACTTCTCGTTTTGTGGCTTCTGTAAACCACAAAGAATTGCAACGGGAAAGTGGCAAAAAAAACAAAAAAAATCTTTTAGTAAATGACGGAGAATTTCTGTCCCCCGGTTTATGGATTCATACTATTCGTAATCTGAGTTTTGTTTGGTTTAGATAAGCTCCTTCACTAAGTGTTGTGTATGTGTAAGTTCGATTTTTATTTCTGCTTGGTGATTTCCAAATTTAAGTTTATGCCGATCAAAAACTGAGCAGTGTACCTGATTCAAGGCATAAATGCCTCAGCTGATCGCTTCCAGTCTCCCCGGTATGAATCGAGGAAATTCTTATTTTAATTACCAAACCCAAATTCTGGTAAGGAGTGGAGCTATGCTAGATTATGAAAGGTATGAAGGTGAGTTGTAAACTCTTGGATAGAAGTTCGTGTGCGTGTGTGTACACACATACGTGCATACATACAGGAGGAGCTATTTTACACATGACAAAACCGGCTCTGGGAGACTGAGATTTGATCTGTCACCCTGGCCCATTTGGACTGGAAGTCAGATCTTCGGGTCGACTTGCAAAGTTTTTCTGCCATTATACAGTTGTAAACACCTAAGGTGTATATTTTTGTTACGTTGCAGTTGAATTGTTGACATTTTTATCATCTAGGTATAACTGCACTGCTGTGTTCTCATTCCATTGGCTGCCTAGTGAGAACATTGGAAAGGTTTTGAATCACCTTCATTAAAAGTTGGGTAGTTTGTGATGGTTTTATTGATGGCATTTATCCATGGAGAGAAAAAATGACAGTTGTGTTTAGGGCTTGACTTAGGAAAAAAACATTGCTTAAAACCCAGTCGAAAAAAAAAAGAAAAAGAACGCATCATGGTTATTTTCCTTGGGTTGTGCTCTACCTGGAGCCTTTGAGAACTCCGCCCCCATGCTGCGTTGGTCTTTTAGAAATTAGTTTTTAAAATTCAACATATTTTAGGAATGTTCCATTTCTTCTGTACCATTCCCCTCTAAAATCTGTGGAAAGCACATCTAATGTATACTAGCTGGAAATTAAGTTAGATGGACTGCTGATCAATAAAGTGACAGATGTTTGTGAAAGTGCACGTTGAAATCACGTAAACCATTTAAAAACGTACAAGTATAAACCTACATTTCTCTGTGTTGAATTTAAAATTTTGCCTTTGGTACTTAGGTACTTGGTTGCAATGAAAATTTTGTTAAGGAAATTTAAAGGGACCCCCTTTAAAAATCGTTAAGAAATTTTCGTTTTAATCTTCTTTGTAGGCCAGTACTGACGCAGGCAGTGCCGGAGCCCTGGCTCCCCAGCACGTTCGAGCTCATTCCTCCCCAGCTTCCCTGCAGCTGGGGGCCGTGTCTCCCGGGACGCTGACCCCCACCGGAGTGGTCTCCGGCCCCTCGGCTACGCCCGCTGCTCAACACCTGCGACAGTCTTCTTTCGAGATACCTGACGATGTACCTCTGCCCGCAGGCTGGGAGATGGCCAAGACCTCTTCCGGTCAGAGATATTTCTTAAAGTAAGTGGCAATAATGGAGGGAGATAGTTTTCTAGGAAAAACGTATTTTGGAAAACACAGTAAGGTGGTATCGGGATTTAAAACGTCACTCGTTTTTATTTTACCTTATATTTGTGTCAGGCTAAGTTTCATATACGTGTGTTTTTCAGTGAGATCTGAACTAATTACCTTCTTGAGCTTGGGTAATATTTTGAAAGCTGGGTTGAGTCTTGATTCGGAGCCTTTTAATAATCTTTTCTTTTGTGGCAGTCTGGGTATTCTCATTTTGATTTTTTTCCCCAACCTATTAATGAGCTTGGCTTAAAACTGAAACAGTGTTCTGAAAATTTTCAAATAGGTTTACAGGCTGGCAAAGTCTAGAGAGACAGAGGGCACAGCCTCCGGTTTTCAGGTGCCCCCTCACTGCTGCCCCAGGACTTCATAAGGCAGATTTTAACGTATTTTAGGTGGTGAAACGACAGACCCTTTGGCTGCAGTTTGGTGTAATATGTTACCCCCCCCCCAAATGTAAAGAGAAGTTCAGTTTTTTGTGTTTGACACTCTCACTCCGCGGCAAACTTCTTTCAAGCTAGCGGGTCCTCAAAACAGAACCCTTCCCTCTGGGAAAACAAAAACAAGGCCTCTGGGGTATTTTTATGACCCCTTTTGTCTTTAACAAAATGGCAGTATTTCATTAAAGCCGGAAGGATCAAAATAGAACTTTATCCCTTCTCACTTGGCATTCGTAGGTAAGACATTAGTATTTTTATCTGGCTTTTCTCGGTGCTTGTTGTAAACCGAAATGGATGTTTTTTAGAAAGTTGCTGATGAGATGGAGATCCTGAAGTGAAAAAGCGTCCAGGTTTGGTGGAGGTCTGTCTTGACAGTCTCCTAAGGCGAGTGTGACATTTATTTATGAGATCAGACGATACAATTAGTGATACTCTTTTATTGTGTGAGTCTTAGTAAGTATTTCATGTTGTTTGTCTTTCAGGGCGGGGTTGTGGGTAACGTAAGATAGGGTTTTGAGATGGGCTGTTTAGAAGAGCAGAGAGAGGAATGTGATCTTGAAAAATTTCTACTCAGTTTTGCCCTCTCTCCTGTAACACAGATTTTTTTAAATTGGTGTTCTGGTGTCCTGGTATCCATTTCAAAGGGTCAGATTTCAACCAGAACAGTAAAGGGCCTGAGGCTGGAAAGTCCACGCGAGTCTGGCCGACTCCCCTGCGGGAGCAGGAGTGCGTGTGCTCCAGCGGAGGTCCGGGGTGAGCGAGTGCAAGAGCTGCCGGCCGGGAGGGGTGTGTCTTGAAGGAAGAGGAATGGAAACAAAGCGGGTCCTTAGGAGGAAAAAGGAAAGCTCTCCTTTTGGAACCTCCCCCTGCTGGGTCCTGGGCTGACCCGGGGAGATTGTTTCCAAGCGCTTGCCTCCGGTCTCTGACTGAGGCTGCGGCTGGAAGCAGGAGGTCAACGAGCAGCAGCGTTGGAGCTCGGCGTAGCCTTGCGTGTCTGGCATGAATTAATTGCTCATAGGTGACATCTGCCTCCATTTTCATTCATTTTGAGCTGAACTCGTCAATATATTCATTTTAAAAAGTTTCTGATGTGTTTTCCTTTGAGAAGACCTGTTTGTTGTGATGATGCTGGTAAAGTTGGGTTAAGGAAGGGTGTACCCGAGTACCCCAAGCCTCCCTCCGTGCTCCGGCTGAACCGGTCTACAGGGAAGGGAAACCAGGCCAAAATAATATGGAAAGATAGGCCGTAGGATAAGTGGTGGTAGGAGTGGAGAGAAGCTTACCTGGAAAAGAAAAAAAGGAGAGAGAAAATGATTGTCCTTAACAAATGGAAAGAAGAGAAAATTGAAAAAACATAAGATTTTTGAGGGACTCTCACATAGAGGTGAACGTGGGCTTTGATAAGAAACAGGAGGATTTTGTACTCCGTGGAGTAATTTCCTCCTATCAAGTCTTTTACAAGTGCAAGGATTTTCCCTGACCGCTAGATCTTGGTCGGGAAAAGCAGGCAAATCGTGAATTATTTGGCGTTGGTCAGGAGCGGCTCTGAGGCTCCCTAAGCGTCGGTTTGTGGAGAACGGGTTCTGTGGGCTTATAACTTTGTTCTCTTAAAGAGGGTCCGCTCTGTGGCCAGTGCGTGATCTGGACAGAGCGGTGAAGCGCGCGTGCGCCTCCCGCTGCCAGCTCCTGTCCTGACGCCCTGGGCTGGAGGAGTGGCCGGCGACAGCTTCCTGCCCGGTACTGCCCGGCAGGGGAGTGAGGTGGCCGGCAGGGGAGTGAGGTGGCCGGTCCTGTGAGTCGAGGGGGTGATAAATGAGGCTTTTGGAGCCAAGTTGCTGTTGTGCAGGTTCATTCTTATCCTAGATTTGATGTTTTCAAGTTACAAAGTATGGAATTGATTGAGATCTATACTTGGCATGAAGAAGTCTGCCTACGAGGGGTCCAAATATGCAAGGCGATGTAATTTGATTGAAACCTTAGAAATGTTGACTTTGGAAATGAACTGTTGCCTGGTGACCATAGGTGAATGACTTTTTGAAGTCACTTGGCCTTAAGTCTCAAGGCCCCGTGACTACTGAAGAACTGATCCCAGGCCGGTGATCGTTGCGGGTTGGAGCCCCACCCCCCACCCCTGTTCCAGAGAAGAGCGATCTTTGCCCGACAAGTGCCACCAGTGTCATAGCTGCTCCGCTTACCAGCACCACGTTCAGGCTGTGGTGTGACTGAAGAAGGGGAAAAGCTCAGTCTGTATGTTATATATAATATCTGCACTGCTGAGTTCGCGGCATTAAAACTAATTTCTTCAACATCGTATGTTGGGCTTTTATTTTACAAGAATTGTTGGTCTGTGTTACTCTGAGAATTACTGCCTTCTTCAGCTGTCTTAGAGTTTTCCTACAGGAAATAGTTCTTCAAGTAGGTGGTCAACAACTTCCTATTTCTTTATAAGCTGCTGAATAACTTCCTGAATTAGTATTCTATACCACTTCTGGTTACAAGGAGTGGTTTTACTTCTCAGATTTTATTTTATTGACTCTGATACCTTGTAACTATTAATAGTAATAGTTACAAAGAATTTCTTGTATATAATGTACTATATGGAATTATGATTTAAGAAATTTGATACAGTGATCTTAAAAGTTGGTGAATTTGTATTATTTTAACAATGTTCTAATTTTTAAAGATCATTTTGTTTCATTGATATTATTTGTCATTTTCTAAATAAGTGGCCACAGTGTTTTTAGTCCTTGAAGATTCAAGGTTTCTTGTGGCTGTGATTTGATTAAAAGTTACGTTATCTTTCTAAAGTATCATCTATCTATCTGTCTGTCTGTCTATCTATCTATCTATCTTGGGAGAGAGTGGGAGGGAGGGAGAGAGGAAGAACATGGGTGCCGGGGAGGAGCAGAGAGAGAGAGAGAATCCTAAGCAGGCTTCTACACTGTCAGCTCAGAGTGCGACACGGGCCTTGAACCAGCGAACCCATGAGATCATGACCTGAGCCGAAATCAAGAGTCGAACCCTCCACGCACTGAGCCACCCAGGTGCTCCAAAAGTGACATGGAGTGTCTTGATCCACAGTTGAAGAAGGCATTTTTCTGGAGAACTTCCAGAGTAAAGGGGCCTGCCTCACAGGTGTTACTGATAACTGTAATTGGTTTGCTCTTTTTTTTTTTTTTTTTTTTTGCTACTTGATATTTCAGGAGGGAATGTTCCACTGCCCTGTTTAAAGGTACTTCAGAAATGTATCAGTTAACAGAGATGAATCAAACCATTTCTTACCTATAGTCTGACGTTTGCTTCCCCTGGACACTTGCGCAGTGGTAGAGTAAAAGCATGACTTACATCGTTACCATGATAACGATGGGATGTTTTGAAG
Organism: Paguma larvata; assembly: GCA_030068075.1. Taxonomy (NCBI): domain Eukaryota; kingdom Metazoa; phylum Chordata; class Mammalia; order Carnivora; family Viverridae; genus Paguma; species Paguma larvata. Next base: position 27,914,615 of record CM057831.1, read on the forward strand.
GAACAGCTTCATAAAGGATAAGGCTGTTCTGTTTCCTGGTTTCTTGGTGTGTGTGACCCAAGTGATTTTCCATTAAAAATGAAGAGCTTGGAATATTGCCATTAAATGTCAATTGAGCTGCAAAAAGAAAAAAACCTGAAATTGTTGCAATCCGAGTGTTTTCTCTTTGAAGAGCGGGCTGGTGGCTTTCTGTCCCTCTGTCCTGCCCCCCTGTCCTGCTCCTCGGCGGTGGGGGGGGGGGGGAGTGTGCCCCGCCCTCTGTTTAGTGGGTGGGCCTCCAGGGAAGAAAGGCTGAAGGATTTGGGCAGAAAAACTGGAGACCCTGTTGAGTACATCGGCAGAAGAAAAACAGTTTGGGGGCAGCGGATGTGACAGTAAATAGAACATAGAGATTAATTTATTTCCTGAGGAAAGTAATGAACAATTTTTGCGTGTGAACCAAGAGAGATTGTTAACAAACTAGCTGTGAAATACAGCAAACTCGCAGTTGGCTGCAAGATGGTCGGCTAATTTTTTACGAAAAAGAGCTTTCAGAAAAATATTGTTCGCCTAAAGCCTCGTAGTAATTAACTGTTAAGAAAAAAGGTAGGTAACATTTGAAGAATTGAAACGTAAGTGTTTCTGAAATCTGGAGACCAGTCCTTGTAAGCCGTGTAGACTAGTAAGCTTCACCTGGTAACTGGAAACACACTGTGGCCTAAGACAGTATTGCTAGCATACATCTGCGTTGCTCTTTGCCTTAAGGTTTTTGGGGAGAGGCACATTTTAAGCCTAACCTTTTAGTTGTCGCAAACTGAAGTTAGGCTTAAAGCAAAACAAAATGAGGTCATTTAAAAAATCAGTTGTTAAGATATAAGGTTATTTATCATTAATTTGCTGCCTTCAGTAATAGCATAGTTTAGCCATTAATGATGGCTTGAAAGTCGAATGCTGGCTGAGTCTCGCTGGCTAAAGGGAGGCCCGAAGAGCTCTGTGGTCACCCGGCAGGCAGCGCACTTCTAGAAGGATGTCTGTCCAGAAGGGGCCCAGGCCTCCGGGGTGAGCCAGGCCCCGAGGGGACCTCACTGCTGGTGGGAAGAAGACTGGCTTCATTGTCCTGTGGCACCAGGTGTCCTTGCAAGTACTGCAGGGTGGGGGGGGGAGCACTTCCATTTGCGGAGGGCTTGTAAGCAAAAGAAGAAGTTTGATCTACATCACAATGGTCCTCTTGCTTCTTCCCTTTAACATTTTAGACCAGAGAAGGTGGTCAGTAGTTTAATCCTCGTGGCTTTCAGGTGAGAAGAATCATAGCCTTTCATACATCAGTTGATCAGATGCTTTTCTGAATAATGTGGAAACTTGACAAAGTAACGCAAACAGGGATGTCTGAAAATACTGACGCTTCCAGCTGTGGCCGGCACGCCCCCTGCTCTGCGCCCAGGGCTGTGTCCCTGGACTTAGTGAATTCTTCAGCTGTGTCCTGATTTGGGACCGCGGGGGGGGCAGGGGGGGGCGGGGGGTCGGGGGGCACATTTTGTTAAAAGCTCCATTTTTCCTCCTGCACTTGCTTGCTTAACCTACAGTGAGGAGGGTTTTTGTTTGTTGTTAAGGTAAAGTCTGTATTTGGCCGATAAGTGTGTTAAGAGATGTGTTTTTTGACCCATTATGTTTGGGGTTTGGATTTAGGACGGCTGTCTTCATTCACACTTCTCCCACGTACTCTCAGAGCACGGAGTTTGGAGCCCAGACTTGTCTGGGATGTAACTTGTCACGTGTGCTGAAGTGTCTGTAATGGGGGGTGGCCTTCTGGGGACGAGCTCAACTAAACCCTGCCACCCCGGAGGGAGGGACGTGGGGACTGTCCTCCCTCTCGTGCGAGCAGGAGTGTGGGGTCTTATCTTGTATGTGTAAAACTGTCTTCCCTCCTCCCCATGCCTCTTATTTTGTGGGTTTTTAGTAAGGTATTTTTTTTTTTATTATTAAAGTAATGTGTGTTCATTAGGGAAAATTGGCAAATTCAGGAAAGGAAAAAGTAGGGGTGGAAACTCCTAGATTCTGCCAAGGAGAGGGATTTGAAGATTCTCATTTTCATAGCTTCATATATAAATACATATTTTGATATTTAAATTTTAGTGGAGTAACATACACATAGAATTAGAAACTCTCTTAGTGCTAAAGGTTTATAAAGAAAAAAAGGCATTTCTGGCCCACTTTTCTTCTTCTTCTTTTTTTAAGTATTTATTTTTGAGAGCTCAAGTGGGGGTGGGTCAGAAAGAGAGAGAGGGAGAGTGAGAATCTCAAGCGCTGTCGGCTCAGAGCCCAGTCGGGGGCTCAAACCCGTGAACCGTGAGATCATGACCTGCGCTCAGGAGTCAGACGCCTAACCGGCTGAGCCCCCAGGCGCGCGGCCCGCCTCTCCCTAGCTCTGGCTGGCTTTCCCGGAGCCAGCGCTGGGAGCTCCTTGACGCTCTCTCCCCTCCTCACATGCGTAAGAAAACTCCTTACTTACGAAATGTGCTCCATTGCTGTTCCTGAATTGTCTGCATCCCCCTAAAATCCTTTCATTAATCTTCCCACTGTCGTTCGTGTAACTTTTTTCTTAAATTAATGTTTATTTTTGAGGGAGAGAGAGACAGGGAGAGAGAGACAGAACCTGAGGGGGTCAGGGGCAGAGAGGGAGGGAGACACAGAATCTGAAGCGGGCTCCAGAGCCTGACACAGGGCTCAAACTCATGGACCCTGAGATCATGACCTGAGCCAAAGTCGGATGCCCAACCATCTGTCCGAGCTGCCCAGGCGACCTGCGTAATTTTTTCTTGACTCTTTAGGGGTACGTATGAGTTTCTGAACACCTTTGATATTTTCTTGGAATTGTTAATTGCCTGGTTTTTCCTTCAGTATTTCTGTCGGTATTTTGCCCCCTTGGCCACAGCGCTGAGTCCTCTGTGCCCCTGCTCTGCCGCGGCTGCCCTGCGCTGTGCTCCTGAGGCCCCCACGCTGCCCTTCATGGTTGGGTTCCCTCTCTCCCGCCGTCCTTGGTTGCTCACTCCCAGAATTGGCTTGTCCTTGCGGAGTTTCCTGAGAAAAGGGGTGCCCGGTAGGTAACTGCGTTGAGACCCTTTAGGTCTAAACCGATTTCTGTGGACAGTTGCTGGGCGGCTGGGTTGCAGGTAAGGCATTCCCTCGTGGGGTTGTGTCAGCCATGCTGTATTTCACTTTAGCTTCCTGCTTTCATTCGCACACTTCGACCCACTTTGCCTCCTTTGGTGATTTCAGTGGTTTGCGTTTGTTTTATTTTTTAGTTTTTATCTTAGAACGAGAGCTGGGGAGAGGGTCAGAGGGACACAGAGAAAATCTTAACGCGTGTTCCACACTCACCGCAGAGCCCAGTGCAGGGATTTTAGTATTTTTATCTTCATCTTTGCAGCGGGAGGTTCTTAAATTTCAAGATACGCCTTGGCGTGTACCTTTTTTTATTCATTGTAAAGACCTCATGGCTTGGCCAGTCAGTCTCCAGTGTGAACGTGCTCCTTAGAGATGTGTGGTGAATTGTCCAAACTGCCTTCTGGTCCTGGGAGAGCTTTCTCTTCTCAGTTCTTGGATGACTTCTTCCAGTCCGTTCTTGTTCTTTTTCTGGAATTCCTGCTTATCAAAATAACTCTCTGCCTTGTCTTTCTTCTTTTATTTTCTTCACTTATCCTTTAGTTATCCCTTCTGGAGGATTCCTTTCACTCACCTTTTAATTTTTTAATCCTTGTTTTTTTATCTTTTCCCAAAAAGCTCTTTATCATTCTTACTCTACAGGGACTGGCTCTCTGCCCTCGTTGTCCCTTGGTTGGTTGGTCGTAATGACATGCTGTTCTTATTTCAGGATATAGCGCTATCTCTCGGAGGATTTTATGGTGACTGTGGTTTTTTCTTTGTTTTTTTGTTTTTTTGGGTTTTTTTTTGTCAAAGTATGGTGGATGTTTCTTTTTAAATTTTCCTCTGCTGCTTTTATTCCGTAAGTGGGCTTCGCCGCAGAGAGAGAGCTGGGGCCAGCCGGGCTGCCTCTCAGGATCTAGTTAGGTTCTCTTGTAGTGGCCACTTTCTCCACATGTACCCCCGCCAGTCCCTCCCCCACAGACAGCTGACGGCGATGCGTGTGAACGGCCACTGAATGGGCACGGAGGGCAGGACGCCTTGGGGCTTGCGGGGCTTCCTACCCTCTTGGCCAGACCGTGCGGGCATCTGAATCCAGGGCTTCTGGGTCCCTGTCTCTGTAACGTAGATTTCCCGTCTCCTGCTTGGCCAGCGAGGAGAGTGTGCAGTAGTTTCTTAAAGAAGTTTTCTGTTGGGAAGCCTGGGTAGCTCATTCAGTTGAGTGTCAGATTCTTGATTTTGGCTCAGGTCATGCTCTCATGGTTTATGGAATCGAGCCCCGTGTCCGGCCCTGTGCCGACTGTGAGGTCCTGCTTGGGACTCTCTCCTTCTTTCTGCCCCTCCCTGCTCATGCTTGCACACACAGTCTCTCTTAAAAAAAAAAAAAAAAAAAAAAAAGTTATATGTAAAATTAATTTTCGTGAATCCAGTTTGTAATGATCAGGTCAACTTGGTAAAGGTGCAAGGTTTCTAAGCACAGAACAGTGACGACTGACAATTTATATGATTTGACCTCAAAATTACGGGATCTCTTTTGAATGAATACTTAATTAAATGCTTTTACTAGGCAAGTGATCAATTATCTTTGTCCCTTTTAATGATAGTTTTGCCAGTGTACATCTTACTGAGTTAGATTTTCCTAAAGGCAGGACTCTATACTTTCACAACAGAGTTGGCTTTGGACGTTGTATGGATTTTGTTCAGAGACTTGGATTCTGAAATAGTGTGCGGGGACAGAAGCACTGGAGGCCTGATTCCTAGTCCTGTATGTGACGGTGGGGCCTGCCTGGTTTGCATCAGTGTGGACGGTGGTAGGTGGAGGGCATATTTGTGCGTATCTAAATTGATTACCTGTTCTTGGGGTACTTGTGTGGGCTAACCCTACACGTATAGAACTTGGCTTTGAATTAGTTTGGGCCTTTGCTTTGCCTCAGCATTCCTTCTTCAGTACACCGTCGTACATGTCCTAAAACAACATAGAATATTTTCTATCTGTGATACAATCATGGGGACATAAGTAATTAGAATTTCATAAACTCAGGTTTTAGTTTTGACTGGACTTGCCTACAGTAGTGTCTGAGGTGTCGATGGCATTTCAACAGCCTCTGCCTTGGTTACATTTAGAAATCTTTAGTGGAAAAGAGGAAGCAAACTTTTTAAAAAACTGCATAAAGTCTTTTTGTTTTAATATTTATTTTGAGAGAGAGAGAGCATGTGTGCACAAGTGGGAAGGGGCAGAGAGAGGAGGAGACAGAATCGAAAGCAGACCGGCGTGGTCAGCACAGAGCCGGCTGCGGGGCTCGAACCCACACACTGCGAGGTCATGACCTGAGCCGAAGTTGGACGCTCAGCTGACTGTGCCACCCAGGTGTCCCTTTTTAAATTTCATTTATTTTTAATAAAACCACGTAAAATTGTAAATGACCAGTCCAAAACCAGACCCGAGCCCTCTAGCCCCCAGAGAAGAGTGTGACGGGATACCAAAAGAGCGGGCAGTCCTGGGCAGTACGCGGTGTGAAAATGTTGGCTGGGACACAGGGTTGGGACAGAATCGGTCCGTGTTGGTTAAGTATGCAGCCTGCGGAAGCGTATGAAAGAGAGCCGCATGCTCGGATGAGAGACGGGCTGAGTGACGGAGACGTCTGACGCCCGCCTGGACGCACGTGCGCCTTAGCAGTGGCGGGGCGCGCTGTTCAAATGTACCCAACTCTCCTGCAGAACTTTTTTTTCCCAGTTAAAGAAAACAAAAAACCTCTGGGGAAGAGTTGGCCAAAACACAGATGTTTCTGTTCCTCCTCTGCACATGTTCAGACTGATACAGGTTATGTTTCCGAAATCGTGTCGTTTGGATGGGGTCCAGGTGATGTAACAGGATCACTTTTAAGCCCTCCCGGCCGGAGGGCGTGGGGACTCTCCTGTTGAGACTGGTGCAGATCTCTCCTTATGGGGGGGGGGCCAGCACCGTTCCTCGACAGTACCGTGTAGAACCAACAGCACCGTCCTCTGTGGACGAGGATCGAGCGCCGCCTTCGCAAACCTGTCTCCGGAGTTTCCGGTTAGCGGCTCTCACGCTCCAGGCAGGAATTTGCGCAGCTTACTCTCTCAGGAGCCTGATGGCCTCCACTTCCTCAAACAGCGATTTTTCCCAGAAAAGACCTGCTTGGTTCAGGATGGTGTGTGTTGGGGGCGTGCATTCACGTAGTTAATAGTTACTTTCTCCTGCTATTCTTAGTTGTTTTCTTTGAATTCACTTGATGGGCTCAGAGGTCTCTTGATATCATAAACACCTGCTTAGTGGTTTTATGTAGCAGGCATCGTTTTCGAGAGTTCGCTGGGTCCCAGTCTGTAGGGTTGGGACAGGGTGGGTCTCAAGTCTGCCCTTTCTTGAAAGTGATCCTGTTTGCCCTGTCATTGCTAACTCTGTCCCTAGAGAACCCGCAGAGGCTAAACTCGCAAGCTCACGGAGGGAGACCTGGCCTCTTCGTTCAGCAGTGCGGGCATAGCTCTCCATGTATTCGCTGACGGGCAGATGTGATGACGTCACTTAGATTGCTCCTGGGCTTCAGAGTCTGTAGTCCCTGCATAATTACTGTTGCTTTTCAACTCCATCCTAAGAAGATGCCAGAGCATTTACTTTCTAATTCTGAAGTCAGTTTCAGAAGTTTGAAGTTGTTCTTAAACTCAAATAACGAGGACTCCTAAAAAAAGTTCCGCATGTTTTCTGGACATGAGTAATGGTTCTACTTCAGGTTATTGTAAGCTTGTTCCATGGACAGTGGATATTTGAGTGCTTTGGAGTTAAATGAAGAAGAAATAAAATTCTGTTGTTGTAAAAGGGATCCCAGTGAGAAGACTACTCGGAGGGCCCAGGGGAGACGTAATAGGTGGCGAGGCCCTGAAGAGGTATACTCACGTTGCGCTCACGCTCTTAGCGTTTTCAATTCCGTGGGTGCCTGCGGTGTGCACCCTGAGCTGCAGACAGGTTTTCTGGGAGCGGCTGGAGGGTTCGCCTTTCTCTTGAATTACATTTGCATCTTTAAGAGACCCCTCTAGGGGCCCCTGGGTGACTCAGTCAGTTAAACAAGTGTCTGACTTGAGCTCAGGTCATGTCACACATCGTGGGTTCGAGCCCCGTGTTGGGCTCTGCTCTGTACTGACAGCTTGGAGGCTGGAGCCTGCTTCATATTCTGTGTCTCCCTCTCTCTCTGCCCCTCTCCTGCTTGCATGCGCGCACACACGTACACTCTCAAAAATAAATAAACATTAAAAAAGTTAAAAAAAAAGTCTCCTCCCCCCCTCCGCCTTATAAAAATAAACCTGTTTAAGGTGGTTAAATCTCTATCCTGACTTTGGGCATTAAAAAAAAAAAAAGGTGCCAATATTTCATAACACTTGGAAAACCATTAAATGGTTTGTGGCTCAGTCAGTTAAACATCCACCTTCGGCTCAGATCATAATCTCAGGGTTGTGAGTTTGAGCCCCACATCAGGCTCTGTGCTTGCTTACAGCTTGGAGCCTGGAGCCTGCTTCGGATTTTGTGTCCCCCTCTCTCTCTGCCCCTCCTCTGCTTATGCTCTCTCCTTCAAAATAAATAAACATTAAAAAAATAATTAAAAAAAAGTTTGGTTTTATTCACTGCTTGAACAAAAAAAAATGTTTTAAAAGTGAGAAATGCCCAGCATGTGAACATTTGCTGGTACCATTCTATTCTCTATGCATTTTGAAACTTTATTTTGGTGTGCAATCTATTTTAAAATTTTTTGTTCTTTTAGACACTATTTGTGAGAAAATGCTAATTGAAAGGATTTGTTTTCATTTTTCTCGGACTGCTTAAATTTAGCTTCCTGTTCATTTGTTTAGCAAGTAAACTTGATTAGTATTGTGTGAAGTGAATACACACCCTTTCCATACTTTACTGTATATGTTGTATCAATAGAAATAATTATAAAATAGGACGTAAGAAATTACAGTTTTTAAACTTTTTTTTTATTTAAGGAACCTTTCACTGCGGTCTTTACTGCAGACTGGTCCTCGGAGGTGCTGCAGGATATTGCGGCTGTGGCTTTCTGTCCACCACATTTGATTGCATGTTTTAAAAAATAATCTTCAGGATAGATGGATTATCATCTGAGGCCAAACAAACACGGTAACTCAGGGTGGAACGTAGTTTCACCGGGAAAGTTCGTACTGTTAAATAAAATCATTTTTGGTGAATAATATGAGGTGATAGGTGTTCCTTTTGGGATACTGTCAGATGAGCCATTATTTTGAAACCATCCAGTGGGTTGGAACATGGGCTTTTTGGTTCCACTTGAGGGTTTGTGTTCCAGACCAGGAATTCCAATTCCTGATATTGAAAGTCTGATATTCCTCATCCTCTAAGATTTGCCCGTTGTATTTTATCAGAAAGCCGTCTCATTCTGAGTGACTGAGCCTTAGATGAACTTGGGCGTGAACCCGCATGGAGAACTGCCGCGGCGGAGTGCAGCCTGGACTTCCGCGCCCCCCCTTGCGTTCGGTTCAGTTACACTGCTGCTTCCTTCCCCTCCGCGAGTGCGTCTCCGATGTGACTGCTGAGTGATAGACCTCAGTAATTGGCTGTCGGTTGAGTTTTTGTTAATTTACAGGCTGGCCAGGTGTCCGAACCATCAGGTTGCAGGTGTGTATGTGTGTAAACAGCATAAACACAAGCTGGCGCGGTGGGCGGGGCCTCACAGTGACGTCAGAACGCTGACGATGCTCTGTGACGCAGCCCCCTTGCCTAGGCTCCGGGTAGCCTGTGGATGAACACTTGGGGAGCACGCCTCCCTGGGAGTTCGTGAAGATGTTCCGAAACAATGTAGTTTCAGAACCGAGTTTGCGTATCTTTCTCTAAAGGCCTGTAAGCATAGCTGTTCTTCCTCCTCGTCCTGAAATTGAGTGGTTACAAAAACGAGTTTAATCCTTTGTCATCTTCGTTATGTATAGGTTGAATTGTAACAGTGAATCCGATCTTACACTTGGTATTCATACTCCCAAAATGAGTAATGTGGTTAGCAGGATATCCCTATTTCTCTGGACTTGGAAAAAAAAAAAAGGAAAAAGGTCCGTGGTAACCCCTCCATTTTTGGTAGCGGAGTTGTATCAGGCCTCTGATGAGGCTTTACAAGAAAACAGAGCGGCTATTTCTGGAGCGCTTCCTCAGGCCTGCAAGCCGAAGCCCTCACGGCGGAGTTGCTGAGCGAGCGGGTGACGACAGGCCAGCCCTGACCGCGGCCCCCGCCCTGCACGCAGCGCGGCTTCGGGACCGCCGTCCGTCCAAGCTGTCCGTCCAAGCTGGTGTGGGGATTCTCAGGAGACCGTTCAGCCTCCGGGAGTCCGGCGACTCCCCCCAGCCGCCGCGCCGTCGTCGTTGCGCACGGCGGGGTCAGTCCTGGCGAGGCAGGACTCTTCCAGGCGCGCTTCAGGCGCGCGGGGACAGATGCTGGGGGCCGCGCGGCCCTCCCGCCTGCAGTCGGCTGGAGAGAGGAGTTGGGTTCCGGCGTTCACGTAACTTCCTTGCCGACCTATGAAAACCTCCCTCCTTTCTCCAGAGGTTTTGGTTTTTTTAACGGTAGAAAATAAAACAGGCTCGTTTGTGTCAGCTGTGTGAAATTGGATTAATTGAGTGTTGTTGGAAATTCTGTTTGATCAGATGACAGCAGTAATGAAGTGAGGACCAGTGAAATTCATCCTGCTCGGGATAAAATTAATACCAGTTTTATCTTCAGTAGGACATTTCTAATCTGAATTTTACATCCTTTCCACTCTTTGGTGTCAAACTTATAAAACTTAGTAGGTTTTCTGTGTTATAGTCTGATGTCTTAAAAAATTTAGGCGTTGTTGCCACGGTATTCTCCACCTTATAGAAAACATTTTCCCACTCTTCTGGATTCAATTTGAGGACGGAGAAAGATGGATTTTAGTAGTATCTGCAATTTTATTTATTTCATTTTTATAATGCCTGTAAGTTTACTTTCAAGAAAGCATCAGTTGATAAACTCAGGGTTTATGTTACAAGAATTGAAATCTGCTTTGAATTCAAAGTCTTCGAAAGTGTTTTTACATTTGTAGCTATAATACCGTAGGATATTTGAGATGGTTTTCTAGTCATGGACATTATAAGAGATAAGTATTTCCTAATTTAGGGTCTCTGTGAGTCTCCCCCTCCCCCAACCCTTACACAGAACAACCTATGACCGTCAACACAGACTAAAAGGAGAAAGAACAGTGTTCTGGCAGAATGTCCCCCATATCATTAGGCCTGTTAAAAATGGCACCCTAATCTCTGAATAATCGTCTTGCGTTTCACATGCGATGGTGTGAGGCAGTGAGTTTCAGAACTGTGGCAGTTAGAATTCAGAGAAATTTTTAGCTTTCGGCCTGAGATGAGATATTAAACCTTTTTGTATTAGCCACATGGTGACTTTCGGGAACTGCTTTTTGGATTTCGTCCCTTAGGCACCTCTCTTTCCAGGATCTGTTTAGACCAAACACACATTCCCCTAGAGCGTCTTCCAGATTTTTCCTACTCTGAGTCTGCCTTAGGGTCCCCTCCTCCGGGAGGCCCGAGGCCGGGGGAGGGGTGGGGGGAGTGAGGTGTCACAGCCTTCACCGCATCCCCCGCTGAGCGAGCACAGCGCCAGCACGCTAGAGCTGCCCACCGCCCAGCGATGAGATTTATTTGCTTTTAACTGTTTTTCCGAGTCATCTCAGAAATACTGAGTTCGTTTCCTCCGTTCGGCTGCCTTCCGGAGGCTCCGGCGCCGGGAACAAAAGAGTGCAAGCCCTGTGGTCCCCTCTCCCTGAGGAGGCAGGTGTGTGTGTGGGCAGTTAGAAAAGGCGGGAGCAGGGGCGCCTGGGTGGCTCAGTCGGTTGAGCGTCCGACTTCGGCTCAGGTCGTGTTTTCACTGTTCCCGAGGTCGATCCCCGCTTCGGGCTCTGTGCTGACGGCTCAGAGCCTGGAGCCTGTTTTGGATTCTGTGTCTCCCTCTCTGTCTCTGTCCCTCCCCGGCTTGTGCTCTGTCTCTCTCTCAAAAATAAACATTAAAAAAAAAATTTAAGAAAAGGCGAGAGCAGGTATCTGGTTGACCCCCAGACAGTGCCAGCGCCCCTGCTAGGCCTTGCTGGGGACCCCGGAAAAGAGGTTTGTGGGGCAGTGTGGTCTTTGGTTGTTTGGAAGGCCAGATGGGATTTTATTCTGTACTAAGTCCTGATTCCTTGTGTTGACTTTGCTCTGTTAGTGAATGCTTTGGTAACTTCTGGTTTAAAAACCTTTCCCCTCTTTTTTCAGCTCCCTGATTGCTTGCTGCACCCTCCCTGCCCGGATATTGCCAGGCAAGGCCTGGTGGTTCAGTGCTGTGTCTCCCGCACTCGGGAGGGCCCGGCGATGGGTGGTGGCCGGTTGAGTCACCCAACTCCAGGAGCCTGGGTTTCCTCCTCTGTACACTTAGTGGACTGGAGTGTGTGATTTTTAAGAAGTTGCCCAGCTTTCAAATTCTGTGAAGATGAATGAGAAAATTCATGTGAATTCTCAGGTTTTTATATAAATGTCAACTTAAGTATTTTTTGACATGTATTTACATCGCTTTCCATTTAGCATAAAGTGCACTAGGTTTAATATATAAATCACCGCTTACCAGAAACACTAATGTCGGCAACAAGAGGGATATGTTTAGAGGAGAGATTTTTCTTATTGTGACTTAACTGGAGGAAAATGCAAAGTAAAAAAGCTTGAACACTGACTTAAGGGATTTCAGTAGAAATTAAGGTGGAAAATTGATATTTGAGGATGAAGGAGTTAGAAAAGAGAAGATTGACCTTTAGTTTTGGGGTATAGTTCTGGTAAGAATGCAAATTGATTTTAAGAAATCTTGGTTCTGTTTGAGCAAATACTAACGTGTCACTACTCATTTATTATCTCTTGAAATGTAAAGAAGGTACTAGAGAAAGGAATTGGAGATTTAAGCTTCCAGCTCTTTTTCATTTGTGTCTTCTAGCACAAAAAGGGAGCGTTCTGTCGCGGTCCCTCAGAGAACGCGGTCTTCTGGAGCCTTCTGAGGGCGGTGCAGTTCGTTGTTGTCAGAGCCACAGCACGGCAGTGCCAGACGTTTCCCAGATCTGCTTCGCAGTCCGTTCTACTCTAGGACTGTTGTGACTGTCAGATGTAACTTAGCTGGGTTTTTATGCCCCTTGCAGGCAGGAATACAGACCGCTGGTGTTGTTTAGGGGCTTTTGTCCGTTCCAGGGTGTGGGAATATGTTAGTATTTTGTGAACAGGGTAGTGATTTGTATTAAGTTTTAATTTGACAGGGAAACATTGAAAGAAACTTGGTTTCGAGTGTATGAAATTCGGTTTATGTACTGCCTTTACTGTTCCTGCTGTTCCTGCTGCGGAGCAGTCCTGTCGCGAATACGGGCCATGGGAATGCCCCTCAGGAGCGTCTACCGTGCCTTATCTCGTTTCGTCTTCGTATGGTCTTGTAGTGTCACCGGTGTGGGGGGTGGGAGATCTTCCTTCAAGAGGCCAGGAAATAGGGAGGCGTCCGCCCCAGCCTGGCGTCCCACCGCACAGACTGTTTGTGTTAAACCTAGGTCTCTGTCTTCACGGTTATGAAGTCTTTTCGTTTTTATCCTACAAAATATTTTTTTGTACTGGGTTAAATCTGCACTGTATTTCAGTTTCATTCAATATCTAGTAGTGATTCGGAGACTAATAAACAACTTACTGAACAAATCTAGGATGCTTTAATATATGTATGTATATTTTTTTCTCTAGGAAAAGAGATATTTAATCTGCTTTTTAAAAAAATATTTGTTATTGAGAGAGAGAGAGAGAGAGAGATAGCGTGAGTGGGGGAGGGGCAGAGAGAGAGAAAGGGAGACCCAGAATCCAAAGCAGGCTTTAGTTCTGAGCTGTCAGCACAGAGCCTGATGCGGGACTTGAACCCATGGACCACAAGACCATGACCTGAGCCAAAGTTGGATGCTTAACCAGCTGAGCCACCCAAGTGCCCATGTTTAATCTGCTTTTAAGCACACACTAGGATGCTTCCGTTTCTTTACCATGTTCCTTAAAAGAAATGACAGCAGTAAGGACAAATTACTACTTGTACAAAAGCTTCCTGAGTGATTCCGCTGTGTACCTTTACTCACCAAATAGTTGTTAAATGAATTAAGAAGAAAGTTTACTTATTTTTTTTTAAAGAGAGAAAGAGCGCATGCGAGTTGGGGAGGAGTAAAAAGAGAGAGAGAGAGAGAGAGAGAATGAATCCCGAGCAGGCTCTCCACTCAGTGCTGAACGGGACGTGGGGCTCCATCCCATGACCCTGGGATCTTGACCTGAGCTGAAACCAAGATTTAGATGCTTAACCCACTGAGCCACGCAGGCGTCCCTGAGAAGAATTTTTAGGTTTATTGTGTACCTCCATATTCATTGTTATTAAACATGCCTGCCACACTGTAAAATGGGCGAGTTTTCATGTTATACCCGCGGAAGTTCGCCCTTCCTGCTCGCCCGCCGCCACCTCCGCCTGCTGCTGATTTCCGTTGCCTTGACTGTTGCCTAGTTCTCCGCGCCCACGCATGCGAGAGTGCTCCGTATGCCGCGGAGGCCCGTGTCTGTGCTCCTGTATTCCCTACCGTTGGTGATTTGCGGAGAGCAGGTCACGTAGTAGGCACCGGGGGGAAGAGACGACAGAGACCTCTTGCTTTATCTGAGAGTCAGTGTTTTTGTCAAAGAAGTTACTTCTCAGTGCTCATATGTTGGATTAGAGTTAGAGAAGAGTTTCATTTAGGCTCGTGTTGTTCCGCTCTTACAGAATAACTGAAAACAGTAGCAAATTCCAGTTGTGCTGTTGACAGTGACTTCCCCAGCAGGTCTGTCCTAGTTGGGATTTCCTGCTTCTGGGAACGACGAAGATGAAGTGGCCTTCGTCGTAAAGATGAGCCCAGGACTAAGCACACGTGTGGGTTGGCAGGTGTGAGGTGGAGGGTGCCCCAGCCCTGGCAGTCCCTGTCCCCGGGGAGCGAGCTCGTGGCCTCCTGGGCACCTTCTGGCTCCAAACCTGTGATCAAGAGTCCTAAGTAACGATGTTTGAACACTGGAAACCGTGGTACCAGGTGAGCCCATTTAAAATGAAAACTGAAAATCGTGGCCTTATAAAAGCTTACTTACACTTCCACACAGATGATTTTTTTCCCCAGCTCGGTCCAAAAGGAGTTCAAGTTCTATACTTTTACCATGGTCTTTGGGCTGAATTATTTCCGTGGGAGGACAATGTTTTATTGTGTAATTTTAAGCACAGAAAGAATAGGGTTTTTTAGGAAACTTATCTGTTGACTTTTTGAACTCTGGTGTTAATTAAGATACCTGTTTTGTGATTTTCGAATGAGGTGCACTGATTTTACTGAGGAGTCTATTTTTAAAGTACAGAAGGAGCTTCTGCTTTCAGGAATTCAGCCTAGTGTTGCACATGAGAGCATGTGTATTGCAACATGGTTTCATCTATTTTTGTAAAGAGCTGTTAATCGCTTGGTGCCGCCGGGTCTGAGCTGGGTGCTGTGGGTGTTCTCCCTGCGGTCTCTTGATACAGCCTCTGGTTCCTGCAGAAGTTTTCCCGTACCTTTCGCCCACCATTCCGCCGGGAAGCCGAGTTCTCTACGCCGGGAAGCCGAGTTCTCTAATAGAGACGTTTAGACACCAGAGGCTTACTGTCAGTACAATCCTGATCGCATGTGTTGCTCTGCTCTTTGGCTCTTCCTTTGGCCGAAACCTGCTCACTCAGTCTCTCTCTCTTTGTCTCTCCTATTTCTAAGCACACGGGCTTTTGTTTAAAAAAAGAATTAGTATGTCCCATCTGTTGCCATTGTATTTTGACGTTCGAAGTTTTGCTGGATACTTGTTTTTGATGGGACTGTCATTTAATGCCTCTTGAGTTGGTCTGCAGGAGGGCCAGTACGGAGTGTGAGCTGGTGTTCTAGTGTGAGATTCGAGGCTGCGGGGCCTCTTGGTCCAGGAGCCTTGCCAGCAGAATCGAAGCCTGCCGTTCCTAAGAATAGAAGTCCTCTGCCTAATGATTGGAGTTCGAATCTGTGCTTACGACGTCCTCCAGTAATTGGTCAGATTCCCAGATACACCGGCTGGTTTTGTGTGTCTTTTGCGTGGACAAGCAATTGTGTCTTTGTAGGGAGGAGAGACAGAATGTGCAGAGGGTACGGGAAGAGTTCTGGAGGACCAGCGCGGCCCGCACCTGAGACCCACCCCGTCCTCACCCCATGGAAAGGACCTTCGGATGCTGAAAGAAGTGTCCGTTTTTACGTGCACTCAGCCACTTGCAAAGGAACATGTAATATGTGTACCATGGAAGTCTTTCCATCCTTTGGCGCTTAAGCCCTAGAAACCATAGTATTGAACTGAGGAAACAGTACAGAAAGGTTACTGGAAGCGTCGAGAAGTGGGTTTGTCTCTGAACTGTGAAAACCTGACCGAAAACTTGAACCTGTTAGTTTGAAGTGTTGACAGGTCTGCCTTTGATGGACAAGATGAGTAATATCTCAGAAATTCAAGATTCTCATTCTCTGCTCCAGGCTGCCTGCTCTGTTTTTCTATTCATGCGTTTTATTCTTTATGCTTTTCAAAATTGGCAGTGTTTTGATGCCTGAATGTTTTGGAGTCTTCCAGGACAAAAGTGGTTACAAAGTTGGTGGTCCACCAGAGAGATCTAGAAGAGAAGGTCTCCTACCCGACCCAGGTAGCAGGACGGGCCGTTTCCTGGAAATTTGGGTGGGTTGGCTTTTACGCTGGCTTGGTGGGGTCGGTTGTACCAAGGAACTAATGTGCTTAATTAAGTCAGTGTAAGACACGTGTAACGTTCTTGTACGCGTCAGTGTGGCTGCTCCCTGAGAGCGAGGGCCCTTGGCCTGGCCCCGGGTCTCTTCTGCCTCGGCGCCCCCAGCGTGCACTCCCACGGTGCGTGCGTGTGTGTCTGTGACTTTGCGGGGCACGGTCCCCCTGACAGAGATGGTCGCCAGTCTTTCCGTAGCTTTTACTGACCGGATTGGAAGCTCCTGTCTCAGATTCTGCAGCACTGAGTGCACTGGATTTTATTTCTGTAGCATTTCTTCCATGCTAACACGTGTATTTCAATACACAGGTACACGCCTCATGTGTTAGGTGGGGTGAAACCAGGCCCCGCATCCTGGCGCCTGCTGCAGACAGGCGAGGTTCTGCGGTGCTCTGCACCTCGTAGCTTCTGCTCACGTGACGCTGAATGAAAGGAAGACGCTTCGTGGCTTTACTGTATTTGGGTAAATTTCAAGGGGTTGATTTATTCTAAAGATCCACCATAGTGAGTGTTGAGTGTTTATTATGTGCCAGGCACTGGTTTAAGTCCTTTCTTTGTAGTAACTCCGCGAATTCCCACAGCAACTCTGTTATCCCCATTTTGTTTATTATTTTTGTAAATATTTATTTTTGAGAGAGGCAGACAGCATGAGCAGGGGAGGGGCAGAAAGGAGACACAGAATCCGAAGCGGGCTCCAGGCCCTGAGCCGTCAACACAGGGCCCGACGCGGGGCTCGAACCCACGAACTGCGAGAACATGACCTGAGCCGAAGTTGGTCTCTCAACCTCCTGAACCACCCAGGCACTCCTCCCCGTTTTCTTGATGAGGAAACTAAGGCACAGTGCAGCTATAGGTGACACAGCCGGGATTCTAGCTCTTTCATTCTGGCACCCAAGTCCATGCTCTTAGATGTTATTGTACATAATAAAATAGCATCACGCTGTGTGCGCTAAGTTGCATTTCTCATGTAACCCTCATCACAGCTCGGTGAGGATTTGTAATGTAAGGTAACAGAGCACTCTTAGTAGTCCTCTCTAGATTGGAATTTTAGTCCCTCTCCTGACTCTGTAAAGAGGTAAAATAATTTCCTACAAGAAACAGCAAGCGTTGGCGAGGATGCAGAGAAAGGAAACCCTTGTGCACTGTTGGTGGGAATGCAAACTGGTGCAGCCACTGTGGACAACAGTAGGGAGTTTCATCAAAAAGTTAAAAATAGAACTATTTCCAGAAATTACACTACTTGGAATTTACACCAAGAATAGTGAAAATAGTAATTTGAAAAGATAAATGCACCCCGTGTTTTGGCGGTGCTGTCACTAGTAGCCAAACTATGGAAGGAACCCACGTGTCCATCGACTGATGAATGGATACGGAAGATGTGGTATCTCTACAATGAAATATTACTCGGTGAAAGCAAGGAATGAAATCTTGCCATTCCAAATGACTGGATGGAACTAGTGAATATTATGCTAAGTGAAGTCATTTGGAGAAAGACAAATATCTGGTTTTACTCATGGGGAATTTAGGAAACAAAGGGGAAAAAAAGAGGCAAACCAAGAAACCAATCTTTTTTTTTTTATTTTTTTTTTTAAGAGGGAGAGAGGATCCCAAGCAGGTTCCACACTCAGCGCAGAGCCTGACATGGGGCTCGATCCCACAACTCTGGGATCAAGACTTAGGCTGAAATCGAGAGTCAGACACTTAACTGACTGAGTCCCCCGGGCGCCCCGACAGACTCTACTCTAGAGACCACATTGATGGTCACCAGAGGGGAGACGGGCGGGTGGGGGGTGGTGAAGGACAGTGCTTGCTGTGATGGGCAGTCGCGGCACTGGGTGACGTGTGGAAGTGCTGAATCGCGGTACTGCACACCCGAAACTCGTGTGACACTGGACGCTAACCACACTAGAATTAAAAAACCTAATTTAAAAGAAAGTAAGTTAGAATGAGAGAATTTAGCTTTACTAGTATTTAATTCTAGGAGTCCCTGGGGGGCTCAGTTTGTTAAGCATCCAGCTTTGTCTCAGGTCCTGATCTCATAGTTAGAAATTCAAGCCCTACATCGGGCTCTGTGCTGACAGCTGAAAGCCTGGACCCTGCTCAGATTCTGTGTCTCTCTCTCTGTCCCTCTTCTGCTGATGCTCTCTCTCTCTCTCTCAAAAATAAGTAAACTTTAAAAAGCATTTTAAAAATTGTATTTAATTCTAAGCCACTTATACAAATAAGCTTTGTATGATAGCTGCCTGAGAGTGTAGATCCTCTGAAATGTGCCCTTCAAGCAATATGGCAGGAAAATGCCTGTGTGCACAGAGATGTAAATTTGGTGAATAAATTGATTTTGAAAGAAAAAAACACAGTTTCCTCACATAAGGAGTATGGAGGTTTTGGGGACCTAGGTGGCTCAGTCAAGCATCTGACTCTTAATCTCAGCTCAGGTCACGATCCCAGGGTCATGAGTTCCAGCCCCTCCCAGCGTCTGGAGGTTAATAAATGGTCTTTCTAGGTCTCCTACCTTTTGAAATTATTATTTTTATAACTTTAAAAAAATGTTTATTTTTGAGAGAAAGACGGAACGTGAGCCGAGGAGGGGCACAGAGAGAGAGGCAGGCACACAATCTGAAGCAGGCTCCAGGCTCTGAGCTGTCAGCACAGAACCTGATGCAGGGCTCAAACTCACAAACTGCAAGATCATGACCTGAGCAGAAGTCGGACGCTGAATCGACTGAGCCCCGCAGGCGCCCCTACCTTTTGAAATTATTAGGTTCACTTGCTGAAATGAATCTAGTCTAAAGGAAATGAACTACACCCTCTCTGTACGGAAGGAGACAGCAGTGCCTCTGTTTACAAATGAGGGAACTCGGCTTTGCAGAGACGGAGTGACTGGGGTCCTGATGGGCAGGAAGCCAGGCAGGATCCAGGTCGGTGCTGGGACTCTGCCCCTGGGAAGGACCTTCAAAGAGGCACGGCCCTTGTGGTGCTTTCGTATTTTCAGTGTCAGGGTTTTGGGAAGGTCTTTTTTTTCCCCATCCTTTTATTCTACCAAAGAATTATTCTAAAAATCATTCAGTAGCTGTTAAAAAATTTTATAACCCTGTGTTTATATGTAATGTTAGTTTCTGTCAGTTGCAGCGTGGGCTTTAAAAACCTGATATTTTAACGAAAGAAAGGAGAATAATAGTCATGAAGAAAGAGAAGGAAAATATTAACTGTTTAGGTTTTAGAAGTTATTTTGAGTATCTTGTGGAATTGTGGTAAAATAAAGCTTTAGAAAAGTTTAAAAAGCTTTAAAAGTGTCCTTGTGAGTTTTCCAAGCGTACTGATTTAGCTTTGAGTCTGTATTAGAAATGAGGATTTGGAGTGTTTCTAGTTACAAGTTCTAGCCATTTCATGACAGAAGAAGGTACTGGGGTGTGCACGCACTCGGGGCGCTGTGTTGTTTCTTAGTTGCTGTGTAAGAGAGCCGGCAGCTTTGATCTCTAAACTGCACGGAAGTACCGGAGCTCTCTGTAAATACCTGGCTTCGGGGCTTTCTGGGGACCTCAGAGCACCGGGGGTCTGAAAGCTGAAATCAGTGTAGGCTTAGATCACCCTGTGTTTCTGCGAAAGGTGGGCAGGCTTGGAGTCAGTGTACCTGTCCAGACAATCTCACGTAAGAGGTGAGAACTGATCGGACCAGACCTACCACTCAGTCCTCCGTGGCTTAGCCGTGCTCGGTGCAGTGCGGTGGGGCCCGTGGGTGCCCACTGTGCGCCCCGCGTCAGGGTTTCTGGGTGGCATCGCTGCCAGCTTTAAGGATCCTACGAGAGTTGGGAGACCTAGTCACGGTCACGTTTGGGGTAGCCATATGCTGGAACCATCACAGAGACGTATTCAATGTGTCCTTTTCAGCACTCTCTTGCTCTTCTCTCCGGGGGCCTGGTGGCTCCGTCACTTAAGCGTCCAGCTCTTTGTTTCGGTCTCAGTTTTTGAGATTGAGCCCCGTGTCCGGCTCCATGCTGACAACACAGAGCCTGCTTGGGATTTTCTCTCTCTTCCCTTCCTGCTCATGCATACTCACGTGCTTGCTCGCTCTCTCTCGCGCGCTCTCTCTCTCTCTCGCTCTCTCTCAAAATACATTTTAAGAGCAAATACTACCTTACTGCTCTCCGGATACCATTCTGCTCACCAGTGCCTTCAGCATTTGCCAGGTCCGCACTTAAGAACAGTCCACTCTTAAGAACAAATAAAAATTGTATTTTTTATTGCACAAGTGTGGAGATTCAGTAAAACGGGGAAAATTAGAAAAACAGGCAAAAAAAAAAACCCCAAATGAATTACCGATGGTCTCACTACCAGTTGATGGTGACATTTGTCCGTATTTTCAGCTTTTCTGTACTGTGTCTAGGCTTTGGGCGTGATCGTATGGCTCCCCAGTAAAGATCTGCTGGCCTTGCCCTGGTGGGAAGATAGAACCTGTTGGAACAGGACGTTTTCACTGCTGTTGGTGGCATTCTGGTAGAGTGCCTCGTGTGTCTCCGTGTGTTGCCGTGTTTTTATTACGTTTTGTAGTGTGAGTTTCTTCAAGGTGTCCAAGGGACCCCCATGGGCAGAACGCGGTGCTTTGGGACTGGGAGGGACCCTGCGTGTCGTTCCCCGAAGCAGTGCGTTCAAGGGGTATTGCTGCCCTGTGACCTGAGTACCTGCCGGGAGGGCTGTGCTGACGACTGGCCAGCGTACGCCTTCCCGAACGAGCTGTTTCGGAGTCAGAATTTGGAGGGGCTGCCGGACAAGAGAAAGGCCTGGTTTGTCCAGGGGGATGACAGCCTGCCCGGGGCGGGCGGGAGGCAGGGGTCGGGAGGGATGTAGAGACCAGACTCGCCGACGAGGACAGCTGGCCCCCGGCGGCTCGTGGGGAGGGGGGGCCAGGAGGGGCGGGACAGGAGCCGCTGGGAGTGATGGAGTCCTGCTTCTGTCCCGGGCGAGGAGGGACGACGGCCTGGGGAAGCTTTGTTCGCAGTCGTGTAAAACAGGCAGTTTATTTCCCTCCCAGCCCTTGTCCTGCCGAGACCGGACCTGCGTGTCCCCAGGTCTGAACTGCCCGTCACCGTGCGTGAGGGCTCGCCCTGGGGTTGGTGCTCAGGGCCTCTGGCGGACCGATGGTGTGAACGAGGGTGCGGTTTCTGGGGGATGGTTCGGCACCACGGCTGCTTCCCGAGAAGGCGAGTGCACGGGGCGTGCTCACGTCCTTCCACAGAGCTTGGCAGGGTCACCGGTGTCCCTCGTCTCGTGTCCGTCAAACAAGAAGGCTCTTGTTTTGTTCTTGAGCCGAATGAAGTACTGTCCGCCAGCATTTCGGCACCTGTGGCTCATTTCCCTCGCATGGCACTTTGTGGGTGTAGAACCTGGTGACGGGGCGCTTCGGGTACCAGGCGAGGCCGGAGGTGGAGGATGTATTTGGCTATGGGCAGGTGGATCCTACTGTCTTCCTCCCTTGAGATGGCATTCCGCAGGGAGCGGGAGTTCCCACGGCATCTGTGAGGCCGTGTGTGGCCTGCTCTGAGACTGGCCCCACACATGCTTTAGGCCTCACACAGTTTCATTTCTTCAGATTAAGAATGTTGATAGAACATTTGTGTGTGCATGTATGTATTTACTTATAAATGTATATTTTGAGAGTGAGCAGGGGAGGGGCAGAGAGAGAGAGAGAAACCCAAGCACCCTCCACACTGTCAGCACAGAGCCTGATGGGGACCTGATTTTACAACCCTGAGATCACAGCCTTGAGCCGAGATCGAGAGTTGGACGGTTAACCAGCTGAGCCACCCAGGAGCCCCTATTTATTGATTTGTTAGAAAGATTTTATTTTATTATTTTTTAAAGTTTTTTTATGGTTGGTTTTGTTTGTTTTTTTTTTTTTTTGAGAGAGAGAGAGAGTGAACACGAGTGGGGGAGGGGCCGAGAGAGAGGGAGACACAGAATCTGAAGCAGGCCTCAGGCTCTGAGCTGTCAGCACAGAGCCCAACGCGGGGTTTGAACTCCTGGACCATGAGATCATGACCTGAGCTGAAGGTGGGTGCTTAACCAACTGAGCCCCCTAGGCGCCCCTGAAAGATTTCTGCACCCATCCTGGGGCTTGAGCTCCAAACCCTGAGATCAAGAGTCACATACTCCGTGCACCAGGCTGGCTGGGCTCCCTACTCACAGAACCTTTAAAGGGTGAAAAATTCTTAAATGTTCAAATCTTTTTTTTTTTTTTTTTGGTATGTATTTTCTTATGGAAACACATCTATCCAAACTGTATTTCGTTTTGTGTGGTTGTGTTCATAGTGTGAAATTTCGTTTTCTTTACCTTGATGAAATTATGAAACATTTTTCAGTTCACATAGAGTCTTTGTGTTGCCACTCCTAATTAGGGTTTGGGACTCCACCTTGGAGACGGGTCTGTGAGTTTGCCGATCGTGTGCGGAGGGACACTTCACCCTGCACACCTTGACGTTCTGCTTTGACTTGTGCCCAAGCCCACGATTTTCAGAGTCACTTAAATTAGGCCTGTTGCTACAAAACGAACCTGGGCCCCTTTCCCTGAGAGGAGTTAGCTCCTGGCTGACTGCCGGCCAGGCTGGCCCGTCCCCTTCGGGAGTGGCTTCTCTGGAGGAGCCCCTGGCCCCTACTTGGCGGCCACGCCGGTGTGCAGGCTGTCAGTGCCGGACCTGCCCGCGGCGTCTGGGCATCTGGAGAGTCCGCCGAGTTGCATAGAGACCTTGCTTTTTCTTTGAATTTTCCTTGTTGGCAGGCTCACTGCTGAACTAACTCCCTTTGAGAGGAGGCTGGTTGCAGTTTTTGGGAGGCGGAATTGAAAATGTGATTCAAGAGAATATTTAGGAGAATTTGCACCAGGTCTTAGGCTGTGAAAGAGAAACATCCAGTATTCTACATGATTAAATTACTTGTCTTTGCAATAATTTTTTTGGTCCGTGGTACAAAACACATACATACATACCATAACATTTCCCATTTGTACCTTTCTGAGTGTCCAGTTGGGCGTCATTGAGTGTGCTCACAAGACTGTGCAGTCAGCAGCAGCGTCCATCTCCGGTTCATTGGTGACCCACGTCGAAGCCCCATGCCTGTGCCTCCGTTCTGCGTTCCCCCAGCCCCCGTGGGAACCCGTCTTCTCCTGTTCTCTGCTCTTCGTAGAAGTAAACACGTGCTCTTGGTCCTTGGGTGTGCCAGGCTTCCGTTCTTAGGGCTGAGTGATGCTCACTGTGCGTACGTCCTTCTATCCAGAGTTGGTGGCGCTTGGGTGGTTTCTCCTCTGCTGCTGGGAATAATGCTGCGGTCAGTGTTGCCACACGTGTGTCTAGAAGTGGGGTTGCTTGGTCCTGTGGTAACTTCAGGGCTAACTTCTTGAGGAACTGCCACGTGTTCCCATGATAGCGACGCTCTTACATTCACATTAGCGACGCAGCAGGGTCCCTCCTGCCCTGCGTCCCCGCCAGCGCTTCGGGTTTTGGTGGTAGATGGGCTTGGGGGGTGTGAGGCGGTGGCTCATCGCGGTTCGATTTGTGTTCCCCAGCGGCGGGTGGCGCGGAGCATCTTGCCACGTGCTTGTGGGCCTTCCGCGTCGTCTTCGGAAGGGTGTCTCCTTAAGTCCTTGCTCACCTCATCAATCCAGGATCGGAGTCACAGTGGAAATTTTCAGCGCTGCTTTTTTCTGTGTGAAAGATGAGGAGGCCGGAGCCCATGTAGACCCTTCAGGAAGTGCTCTCATGTCTTAAACTTGTGAGCGGACGTGTCAGATACAGGCAGCACTCTCCTGGCCGTTGTGTTAGGACAGGCTAGGTTCTGCCGGGTAACAAACGGTCCAGAAATCTCCATGGCTAAGCACTCGATTTCTCGTTCACAGAATCCGTTTTGTGATCCGGCGGCTCTGCAGGTGCTCCCTTCCCTGTGGTGGTTCAGGCGTCCGCCCCATGTGTTTCTCTCACGTGACTTTGCCATTCCCATGGTGCCTTTCTTGTCCCCACCCAAAGGGAAAGAAACACGGACAGTTCCCACCTGTCGTGTGCTTTGGCTTGAAAGAGAGACACACTTTCTCCCGGCGCGCTGGCAGGAACGAGCCCCTGGACCCCTCCTCACTTGGAAGGGGAGTGGGAAGCGTGCGGGAGCCTCTGCGGGGGCGGCTGGGGCGGCAGTAGCCGTATCCGCGTGTGGAGGCAGTGGAGACTCAGAGCTGGGGGGTCAGAGTTGTGGCGTTTGCTTCGTAACGAGCGAATCCCGAGGTGACGGCTTTTCTCCGGCGGCCTCTGCCGCGGAGCCCGCGGGGGTCGGTATCGGGGTTGCTCTGTGCGTGTCTTCACGGCCGCGCCGCCATCCTCATCCTGATTCCTTGCTCCTAGGTCTGTCCTTACTTACAAGTGTTTCTGTTTTTACATAGATGTTTTTGTTAGTCTCGTGTTTGTTAAATGGTAATATTTTAATGGAGCACGTCAGGTATGTAGTCAGGGACTCTGGGGAGTCGAGTGTGACCTGCACTAAGACTTAGTAAGGATTGGTTTGGTCCGCTTGCTCCCTGGAGGCGTCGGGGATGTCTGGGGACCAGCTGGAGTGCTGGGATCATGGTAGTCTTTTTCAGCCAGGGGGTTTGGTGGGAATCTCCGTGGGCTCTTGTATCGAAGCGGACAAGACCCACACCTGTGACTCCCCTGCGCTGACCGGCTGTCGGCACAGGTCAGAGGTTACCTCCTCTGCGTGTCCACTGCGTCCCTCGGGTGGACCAGGAACCTCTCCACATGCACCGCGAGTCTCCTTCTCTATCTTGTTTCCGAAAATTTGCTCCTGGTGGCTCCCTCGCTCCGGTAGGAAACTCCTCCACATCGGGGACCACGTCTTCCTCATCTCGATGTCAGCAGTATTTGGCACTTGGTACAGGTTCAGTGTTTTAAATGGACCGTAGCTCAGAATCTGCTTTGGCTTTGGCTTTGGCTTTAGCTTTCTTGTATGGTACGGGAGAGTTTGGGGTTGCAGAGGAGAATGCTGATTGAAAGGGCGCTTGGGTTCTAGCTCCCCCTCTGCTGGGTACCCTGTCGTGACCTGTGGCAGGGGGTCGAGTCCGTCCTGGAGCTCCCTTCTGTCCTCTATGAAGCCAGGGAAGATGGGACCTCCCAGGCCCCGAGGACCGCTCAGCCGGTAAGCATGGTGTCACAGCCCTTGTAGCTGGAGGCCAGGCAGCCTTACTGAACACAGCTGTGTGTCCACAAGCGGACAGAACAGGCCTTCGTGTACCTTCTGGAAATTTTCTCTGTAGTTTAAGGCAAGGGAGTAGGAAGAGTAGTTAATAGGAAATACCAAATACTCGGAATCCAAATGAGGAGGCCCCTCCCCTTACCAGTAAAGGGGATTTTAGGGTGTGCTTTCTTCTGCGTTGACGCCCTGGGCAAGTGAAGGGTTCTGTTGAGCGTGGGTCACACGCAGTCTTCAGCGAGCACTGCTCACCGGGTAATGTTGGGCTGCCAGATGCCGATGACGTGGCTTTGCCGGGAGTTGTTTTTCAAACTGAGTCACTGGCATCAAAGCAGTTGTGGGTGCTGCTTCTGCCAGTGACCTTGCTGTCAGCAAGGGATGGGACAGGTGGGCAGGGCCCGCACCCTTCGTCCTGGCCTCTCCAGACCAAGCTCCTCGCTTTAAGAGATCGGTGTTGATGTTGCCTCCTGAGGCTGGGGTCTCGGAGTCCGAGAGTCTGTGCTGAGCCCCACTGCAAGCACTTCCCGACTCTGTCATTGTGTTTCGTCGTCTGTAAAATGTAACCGTTGGTCGCAAGCTTTCTTCTGGGTCTAACATTGTCCTCTTCCGTTTGAGTTTACCTTTTGATTTCAGAGATTCTTTTATTTGTCCTGACCTAATCAGTACCTAGTGACTCAGAAGATTAAGTTCTGCCCAGAACACCAGCGAGTGACCAGAAGGCAGGTCAGCGTCTGCTGTAGTTGTGCAAGGAAGCTGGGGTGTGTGTAGGTGATTGGAGGCGAACTCGGACCGCCCTCCGTAATGCATCGTGCGTATTTGGGGCTTCCTCCCACTCAGTAACTGGAGTTTGTTATTCCTTGCCTTAGTCTGCACAAGAAAATAAACATTTGCTTATGAATAATAAGCAAATAATTTTAAACCTTTTGTAGACCTAGAGTCTCTCAAAACTGAAGCACTTCTGTCTGTCTTTGTTTCCCCCGTACCTGGCCCTGTGGTCAGTGTTAGGAACTTGAATGGTTAAAGGATGGGACGGTGAGTAAAACACTGTAACTACTGTAAGATTTGGGGCAAGATCATCAGGGATGAAGTGATTAGGACAGCTTCCCGGGACCTAAACAGGTTACCGAAAGAACACACAGATTTGGGGCTTTCCCCGCCAGTTTGGTTGGGTTCGAACTCGAATCCAGCCCCGTACAAGGTTAAGGTGTGCAGCATCATGGTTTGACTGGCGTATGTTGTGAACTGATCACAATATAATAATAAGTGTAGTTAACACTCCTCATCTTATGTAGACACAAAACGAAAGGAAAAGAAAAGCTACCAGGGGCGGGGGAGATGCCTGGATCCCGAAGGTGGTTCTCCCAGGGCGAGGCCGTGCTGGTGTCCTCCTGACACCTGTGGTGTGCCCAAACGGTGACTTGAACTTAACCACACGATTTCTCGGGGGGGGGGGGTTGTGGGGGGAGGGATAGAAAAGGAATGTTTTCCTTGTGATAAGAACTCTCAGGAGCTTACTCTCCCAACGACTCGCGCCTGTGTCCCAGAGCAGTGTGTACCGCTCTCCTTGTGCCGTGCCCCTGGGACTCCTGCTCTTCTCACCGGACGTCTGCAGCCTTTGACCACCTTCCTCCACTTACCTCCTTCACCCCCCACCTCTGGTGGCCCAAGTCTGATCTCTTTTTCCAGAAGTTTAATTTTTTTCTTTTCAAGATCCCACATCACGAAATCTTTTACCTCTTACTGTGTGTGCTGGTGTAGTTTTGTCTTCCTCTGCCTGACCGACTTCACTCAGCATGATGTCCTCACGGTCCAGCCCTGTGTTTGTAAATGGCAGGATTTCCTCGGTTGATTGGTGGCTGAATAACACTCCCCTGTCTGTGTGCTCACACCCCGTTCATCTGTAGTCGGACATCACGTTGGATGTCATCTGTAGATGGACAACATTTCGGGGAACCCACACACAGCTCCCCACGGCAGCTGCACCCGTCTGCAGTCCCACCCGCGGTACACGAGGGTCCCTTGCTCCGTCCCTGCCTGTGTTTGTCGTCTCTTGTCTGTTGATGATGGCCATGCCCCCAGGTGTGAGGTGGCAACGCCTTGTGGTTTGCATTTCTGTAATCATTAGTGACGCTGAGTGCCTTTTCACGCACCCACTGGCCTGGGTAGATCTTCGGACAAATGCCTGCTTAGGTCCTCTGCCTGTTTTTAATTGGATTAATTTTGGGGTTTTTTCCTCTGAAATTGTGTGAGTTCCCTGTATATTTTAACTGTTAGCTCCTTACCAGAGGTGTGCTTTAGTAAACATTTTTTCCCATTCCGTAGGTTTAGTCTTTTCACTTTGTCCTTTGTTTGTTTGCTGTGCAAATTTGGGTTCTTCGTGGTGCCTAATATTGGTGGTTTTCTCAAGGCTTTTTTTGCGTCCTTTCGGAGGTTGCTTCAGCGGGCAGATGTTTGTTCTCGTTGCACTGTCATACCTCCACCTCCCTGCCCCCAGAAGCCCCCAGAGTGTTTCTTTGGGCATCTTTGGTGATAGAAGAACAAGTCCATTTTACCGCCGGCCGGGCGTCTTCCCAGTCTGTAACCCGAGTGTGTTGGATGAGGGAATTCATGAGGGATGACCTTGCGAGGCTCTTCTAACGAATACCGGTCTGCTCCCTGATGACTCTCGGGTCACGTACAATTCTCTCGATTCAGATGTGTTTCTCCTTTCCTCATGCATGTGAAATGATTTGTGTAGGAGAATCAGGGTTTGGCCTGATACTTAACAGGAAAACAGATCGTCAGCTCCTCAGATTTCTTCTGCTAGTGTTTGTTGTGGTGGCGTGGTGCTTCCCCGCAGCACCTCACACTTCCACAGAGCCTCCTAAATCTAGGCGATTCCACGCGTGTTCTTTTTGTTCCTGAAGATGTTCGTGCACGTGTCTGGAGGGTCCCGAGCCTCCGCTGGCCTGCGGTCCAGTGGGGGT
The DNA here is from genome assembly GCA_030068075.1 of Paguma larvata. Lineage (NCBI taxonomy): Eukaryota > Metazoa > Chordata > Mammalia > Carnivora > Viverridae > Paguma > Paguma larvata. Next base: position 27,942,786 of record CM057831.1, read on the forward strand.
TGGCGTGCACGTCCTTCGGTCATTGTGGGGCAGCTCTAGAAGGAGTTATCCAGGAAATAGGAGAGGCTGGGGAGCCTTCCTGCGTGAGGGCACTTCACCTGGCCTCAGGCTTTTGACAGCCTGCAAACATGAAGGGATCATCAGGGCCGAAGTTTTCCTTCTGGTGTAAAGTGTCTATTTGAATGCTCGTTTATTTTGAAGGAGAGAGACACAGCGTGAGCAGGGGAGGGGCAGAGAGAGAGAGGGAGACAGAATCTGAAGCGGGCTCCAGGCTCTGTCAGCACAGAGCCGGACATGGGGCTCGAACTCACGAGCCTCTGAGCTCATGACCTGAGGAGAAGTTGGGTAATTGACTGAGCTTCCCAGGTGCCCCTAAAGCGTTTTTTCATACTTTAAGAACTTTAGAATCTGCCTTTCTTTTGGTGTGTTAGTGCTGTCTCCACTTGGGACTTGATCTTTATGGACCGGGGCATTCTGGTCAGGCCTTGGATGCTTCACTGACTGAGCCACCCAGGCACCTCCTGACACTGTTTTAAAGAAGCTGTTGTTTTTCCGTGAATTACAAGTTTAACAAAATGAATTCCACCAGTAACAAATAAAGTTGCTGCTTTTGGGAACCTCTTTCAGTTATTAATCATTTTAGTTAAGAAGAGAGAATCTTAAAGACAAGTTTCATTGGAACTCTTAATCTAGTGGTCTCTTCATTAATGTTTTAGATTCCTAGAGTTTGGATTTGTTCTCAGTAAATTGGTCGGCGTCCAGAGATTGGAGCCCTGCCCTCTTCAGACACAAGAACTCTTCAAGAGGACAGACTCCTGGGAACTGTCCCTTGAGCAGCGTCTTTTCCTGCTAACAGGCTACCCGAGGTTGAGGCAGTTCCTACTTGCTCATGGTACTTGGTACTTACAGTACGGTTATAGTTACAGTTAACCATTTTTGTTAATTTCTTTTTAATGACCATGACTCTGACTTTTTAGAACATCCTACCTATATGCAAAAAAATCCCCTTCAATGAGATATTAATGTATTTTATAGTATAACTGAATTCCAGAGTTATTTGACTTGTAAGGTTCAAGGAAGAAAAGTATTTTCAGAGACAGGATCACACATTACTTGCAACTTTAAAAAAGCAAGTTGAATTCGAGGTATTTTGTTTGTTCTTTTAGAGAGGGAGAGAGAGCATATACGAGTGTGAGCAGGGGGGAGGGGGAGAGGGAGAGAGAGAGTCCCAAGCAAGTTCCATGCTGTCAGTGCAGAGCCTGATGCAGGGCTTCATCTCATGGACCATGAGGTTATGACCTGAACCAGGGTCAAGAATCAGACACTTAACCGGATGAGCCACTCTTGTCCCCCAACCCTGGCTTTTTTTTTGTTTTTTTGTTTTTTTTGAATGCTAGCTTTTAGCCTGGACAAATACTCTGATTCTCGTGAACTGGGGAACTTACAGAGTGATTTTTCTCTTGTTACTAATGAACATGTTAAGCCCAGAGGATAGAAGAGAGGCCTTTAATCCGTATTTATGATTCATTGTCGATAGACTGCTGAGTATTCTCTGTGAGCTAGCACTACTCAATAAGGCAAGCTTGGTTTAAACGCGTGTCTAGGATTCGATTTCTTTGGAAAGAAATAGAAAACCCAGCAGCATGGCCTGATGGTGCAAAGGTTAATGGGTAGAGGGTGGACGCAGACTGCTTGGCCAAGAATGAAAGAATCCTGCTCCCCCTTTGCCACATTCAGAATACACAGGTCTGGCCAGCCACCTCATTATCATCTGTAGTAGTCCTTCATGTAAAATTTATTAATTCATTTATGATTAATTAATACCAACAACTGTAGTTAAATGGTTCTGTCACTCCATTCAAGATAAATTTTCCCGAAGTGCCTGCCTACTAATGAATGGACACAGAAGGCCTGGTGTATATACACTCAGTGGAGTGGCATTCAGCCGTCTGAAGGGGCGAAACCCTGCCATTTGCAACAATGTGGATGGAGCTAGAGGGTATTTTGCTAAGTGAAATAAGTCAGAGAGTGAGAGATCATATCTCACTCATGTGATTAACGGAATTTCAGAGTTACCCAAGTAACATCCTGTAATGTAACATCTATTAAATAACAAAATATCAAAATAAAGTAATTTTTATGTAATTTACAGTGAACTGCATTTAAGGCTGAGTAAGACCCTGCTTGCTGTTTATTTCCATCGAAACCATCATGCCCCATGCGCCCTGTTCGTCGTGAGAGTCCAGCGTAGAGTAGGTACAAGGTTCAGGTGTTGGGGTCCCTCCCCAAGTTAGTGTGCTAATTCAGGCCATCGAAGACACCCTCCATGTCACCAAACTCTTCGTACCGCGTGGGGATTAAAGACATATGTGCAGGACCCTTCAGCTGGCGGTAGGAGTTTCATCCAGGGGTCGGGGGACCAGCAGTGTGTTAGAAGTTCCCCGTATGTCTTTCTGGTGGGGCCCTCCGCCTGCTCTGCTCAGAAGGGTTTATTGCAGGTTTTCACCTGGGAAATGTGTGCGGGGCTGCTGCGCTTGACCCGTGTTCGTATTTTGGGTGGCCGAAAGTGTGTTACTAGCTGAAAACTTGAATGTAGCCATAGGCACCCGGTGAGCGTGCTCCCAGGTCTGTAAGGAGATGTGCTTCTCACAGGAGGCACCAGAGCCAGCAGGGGGAACAGGTCCTTATTTGGAAGCCACTGGTGTCTGAAGAGACACAGAAGGCTGATTATAGCTTTGTTGGATGCCTAAACCTGTTTCCCTTCTCTGTCCTCGGTTGAGGCCGCAGGCCTCTGAGTCACCTCGCTACAGATGAAGTCAGACTCGGTGCACAACCATTTGTGTGCTGGTCCTCCCAGGGCTTTTCCCATCCCCACACCGGCAGTTCGGAAACGAAAGGGTCACGCTGCCAAGGTCTCCAACCTGCTGTGAGAGAGTTCACTTCGTTCTGACCTCTGGCATGTATGCGGTAGTTTCATTTACAACAGGATTTGCTCAGGAATATCAGTTTAAGCAAAACAGGGGAATAGAATAGTCCTCTTTTAAAGAGATGAGATCTTCTGGATAAATAAAAGAATTCTACGTAAGGAGCTCAGATTGTGGAAGAATAGGTAAAGTTGCTAGATCAGCTGCTGTCCAGCCTCATCGTGCTCAGAAAATACTGGGGAGTCCTTGAGTTTTCCCCTGGTTCTGGTGCAAGTGGTTTAAGGACTGCTCTTTGAACAGTGTTTACGGATGTGCTGTACCTTTTGATTTCTTAGCTTTTTTTTTTTTTTTTTTTTTTTTTTTTACCTTTTGTCATTCTCCCTTTTTTTCTTTTCTCCCCCTTTTTTCACGGTGATTCTCTAAAGGGAACTAGGTAGACCTTATAATTTAGAACCCAGAACCCTCTGGTCTTCGCTCTTGAACCATAACTGTGCGTCTCCGTATATGTGGTGACAATCGTCACTGTCTGCCTCATAAAATGAAAACACAGAAATACTCCTTCTTGAACTTCCGGGAGGATGTTTTCAGTCCCTGTGGCATTGCGAGCAATACAGAGAAAAGCTGCCTGGGTGTGTGTGTTTCAGGAAGCGAGCACTCGGGTTCTGGCTGCACTCCCCCCCCCCCCCCTTCCTTGAGGAACAACCCTTTGGAAGGGGACACGCTTGAGTCACTCTCACACGGCCATGTATGAGGCTTCAGAAGTTGATTTCATACTTGGGAGCAAATGTGAGTTTTGTTTAACCTAAGGGCATAGGGTCAGATTACAGTTTGTACAGTGCGATCAGTGGTCTGGTTTGTTTTCTGTGTTTCTGCCCACACTTGTTCATATTTTAACCCATTTTTAATGCCTTAGTGAGAGCCTAGTTACTTAAATTTGAGTTGAAGATTCCGATTTCCGGTAATACAAAACCTGTGTTGTCATAAGGGCAAATTCTCCTCCTTATCTAGAAATTATAGTTTGTGCTTCTCTCTGAACTTTTGAGGGTTCTAAAAATAGTCCATGGTAGGTACATACAGTTATAAAAAGCATATGGTTGTCGTTCAGGAATCGTAGCTCATAGAAGGATTAGATTGAAGAATGTATCATTGTTTCTGAGTCAATTAAGCGTGTAGGTTTAGCTTGGGAACGGCCTCAAGCATGTGACTCTATAAATAACACTTGCACAACAAGCAGGGCTTGATAAGTGAGCAGTAAATCTGGGCGACTGCCCGCTTCTCCCGATCTTAGAGCCAGTCCTGCGGTCGGAATACTTGGAGGCCTTGATAGCGGCAGCAGAACTTTTAAAAAACGTTCCTCACATCCATTTTGGGTTATTTCTGGTTTTCTGGTTTTAATCTTATTTTTGTTGTTCAACTTTTCTTAGTAAAAAGAATTCTTTAGTTTGATCGCTTGGGTTCTCATTATTTAGGTTTTATATATGTGTGTGTGTGTGTGTGTATATATGTATATATACATATATATATGTACAAATTGGCTTACTTTAGAAATGGTGGGGTTTGGTTGCCTAGATGTTTCTAACATAAAAGCAGAGCACGCTTTCGTCATTTCATTTTTGTTCACCTTTATTGGGAAAAATCAAGATTTTTTTAAATGAGATTGGTTGTTTTTTCCTTTTCTTAAACCTTTTTTTGTGTTTTTTTAATTCATTAAAAAAGAGAAAAGATTCCTTTTATTTACGAAGGAATCTCTACCCCCAAGGTGGGGCTTGAACTCACAGCCCCAAGATCAAGAGTTATATACCCTACTGACTGAGGCAAGGTCTCCCAGAAAATAAGGAATTTCTAACAGTGCCCATCGCATAGTTGAATTACAAGCCCATACAGCAAAGATGATTTTGCACAAAGGCGCATTTTATCAAGGGTCACTGAACAGGTCAATTCTGCCCAGTGTTTTGGTTTTCCCTTATTGCAACACAATGAAGAAGGTCTGAAAGGTGTTCGAGCAGTTTAAACGCTCGTCAGATGTACTTTTAGGAAGTTTCTGTTCATATAGTTGATTATGTTGTTAAATTCTGAAAACCGATTGGTGCCATGAAACAGCACAGAATCTTGGCCGAGTCGGAAAGAAGCAGGCAGCCAGGTACAAACAGTGGCCTGAGTCGGGCTTTCGTGAAGAAAGGTAGCGTTTACTGATGGGGAAGGAAACCGTGTCCCAAGTGCATCGCTGGTGCACGGGTACATATGGTTCTTGCGTCGCAGCCTCAGGATTTTAAACAAGATTGCAAAATTTTACAAACTGACAGGAAGTCTGTGATGACACTTAACTCCTCATTCTCTGTCCACCCTCCTCCCCAAACGGCAGGGTCTGTTAAACCACCTTCGTGCCCCCCAGTTCTGCGCATGTGACTGTAGTGTTACACTTAACACTCCTGGTGAAGTATTGATGTGTTTCTCACCCCTGGACTAATGCGGGCAAGGTGTCGTCTTCATGCGCAAAATTGCACTGACGCATTACTCACGATGGCCACGCCCTATGGGACAGTTGACCCCATTTAGGATTTAGGTCACAGTATTAACTTGGGGGTTAAAGAATAAACCAATGAAATAAGCTTTCAATTCCTCACATGCTTATTGAGCACCGTGTTCACATCTGAAATAGAATGAACGAGACAGTTTACCCTGGAGACAGTTTACCCTGCGGAGAAGTTCACGATCTCACGGAGACGTCAGTCATGTAGCCTGGCGCTGTGTAGATAGTTCTCTGTTGGCTGGTGGTTCTTCTCGCTGACAGTCCGCGTCAGCCCTCTAGCAGGAGATATTTTGGAGAGTGTTTATTATTTTAAAATAAAAGTCATAGGTAATATCCAAATTCATACAAAATTAACTGTATACGTAATTCAAAAAAAATCAGCATCTATATAATGAGGAGAAATAAAGTAATGCATATGTTAACATATAAATGCTTAGGCATGACTATACTAGAAATCTCGTGCTTGTGCCTGTACCTATAGGCACCGTGAACATGACAGCTCTGAGTAAAGAGCTAGCGTGAGGAGTTGGTAATTAAAAATACAAAGGGTGCATTACTGTTGATAACGTGATTATCCAAAAAGGATATACCGGTAACCGGTTTTGAAACAGAACTGGGTATGGTCGACGGCCTTGCAGACAGTTTCGGCATGTGTTAGGATTGTGCACACTCTGGGTATGCTCTTAAGTATAATGTGGAGCTTTCTGCTAAGTGTGGCTTTTACCTCCGTGGATGTCCGGTCAGACGCTACAGTTGTTGAAGACAGCGTTGCAGGAAATAGGGCGTCCGTCCCCAAATTACAGGACTGTGATAGCCAAGAATGTCCCCCAGCCCCGCTGTTCCCGACAAGAATGCTGGTGTGGAGTCGGATGAGCAGGGAAGAGGCTCCCGTGCTTCCTGCTTTGTCCCTGTTACGAGTAGGCACGTCGGAGAGCAGAGCGGCCAGCGTGGCCTTCGGCTTCCCTGTGAGGTCGGTGCCCCTGGTGGGGGCTGGCGAGTTTCGCTGTGCCCTTTTGTAGTAACGTGGAAAAACCTCGAGTTTTCCCTACAGGTTCTTGGATTTTGCTTTCTTGAAGTCTGGCATCTACACCGTATAGTAATTCACGGACATGGAATAGGTTCCCTGCGGGCATGAGCCCCACGCACATGGGTGATGGGGCTTCTCACACTCGGCTGCAGGTGGCTCTCCCGGGGGCTTGGAAAGCTGCGGATCCACTTGGGCCGCAGCTCTGGGCCCTGCTGTCGCTGCCGCTGGCCTAGGCCACCCCCCGAGGGGGCTTGGGTTCTCACCGGGCCGCCATGTCAGCATCCGCGTCTTCTGCTAAAGGTGCCGCCCTTAGCCTCACCTGCTTCCTTCTCCAGCTTTTGTTCGCGAGCGGCATCGAGTTCATCCGCAGCTTTGGCAAGAGACGTGAGGACCTCCTCGGTGTGTCTTTGTTACTGTAAACCCGTTTGCTGCGATGCTGCTCGGCTACCCCTTGCCAGGATTAGGTGTTCGGTGTTTGATAACAGCATGCATACAGCCATGAATGTGAACAGCCTCTTAGAGTTTGTTGGAGCAGGCTTTGGTGGTTACTTACGAAATGTTCCCTCCCCCATCCCCCCTTTTGTCTTGGAATTTAGGGTAAGAGTTGAGCCTCTTAGAGCCTCCGTGAAAAAATAATTGAAGAGATTTTCAACAGTAAATATTCGGAGACATTTGGTTACAGGACAGATTACTCTTTTATCCCCAGATTCCTTTGTTGCTCTTGTCTCAGGAGCCAGTCTGTCTACACCTGGGAGGTTCCAGTTCTAGTCCCTTCTTACTCGCAGCTGGAGGCCTGTGCAGACTGAATTAACGGTCCAGAAACGTTTCTGTCGTTTCTGTTTCCTTCCCTGAAACTCGTCCTGTCTCCCTGCTGCGTCTCTTCGTCACCATCGGGTGAAGACCAGACTCTTTCACTGGGCGCTTGAACATTTTCCTAATTTGGCCCATCCATCGTAAAGTTTTCTCTGTCTTATTATTATTATTATTAGTAGTAGTAGTAGTAGTAGTAGTAGTGGTAGTAAAGCGTCGTTTTCTTTTTAATTTATTTTAGAGACAGCGTGAGTGGGGGAGGGGCAGGGACAGAAGAAGAGAGAGAACTCAAGCAGGCTGAGCACTGTCAGTGCAGAGCCCAGAGCGGGCTTCAAACTCAAGACTGCGATTCGACCTGAGCTGAAATCAAGAGTCAGACGGACGCTCGACCTACTGAGCCACCCAGGGTCCCCAGCTTTTTCCTCTTTGCGGTAGTGGGCTGGCACAGGAACAAAGTCAGGAAATGTATTTGAGGGCCTTTTGTGTATGAGAGGCCACAATATTAGTTGCTGTTATATAACTGAATTTTATCCTTGCAACCCTAGGAAATCAGTAAATAAATCATACCCATTTTACTGAACAGGAAACTGTGATAAAATGACCTGCCTGGGGGGCAGTGTCCGACTTTGGCCCAGGTCATGATCTCGAGGCTCATGAGTTCAAGCCCCACTTTGGGCTCTGCACTGAGAGCACTGAGCCTGGTCGGGATTTTCTGTCCCCCTCTCTCTCTGTCCCCCCGCCCTGCTTGCTCGCTCTCAAAGGAATAAACTTAAAAAAAAAAAAAAAAAGTGACCTGCCTGTACAGCCTATCTTAACCTTGCTGTTCCACAGAGAGGTTTCTAGAAGGAGGGATTTGGGTCTTTGAAAGGGTAAGTAGAAGGTTGGTGTTGTTATAGGCCAGTTGGGGAAAAGAGAACCTGCAGCGGTCCCGTGAAATGCTGCAGATGTTTCGAAAGAACGAGAGGCTCCTGTTGGGCTTCGGTACCCGCTGCTTGTGTGGCGCTGCTAACTCGTGGTTCGCGTAAGGAGCTTTTTAGAGACGTGTGTGTCGTCTAAGCCATTCTCCGCTCGTTGTAGAACACGTTTGTGTTTCTGCCAATATGACAGTGCGTGTTGAGGTAAACGGTAGGAAGAGTTACTTTTGGTAGATTCTGAGGATGATTGGGCAGGAGTCTTCACACCAGCGTTTTCATCGGCGTTCAGACACCGCGTCTGGGTAGAGAAGCCGCGTGTGTGTTAGCGTGTTGTATCTCGTTTTACCGGTGCCAGGAGTCTTGTTTGTAAAGTAAGAAACAAAGCAAGAAAAACAAAACCAGCATAAATTTTGAGAGTACAAACCACTACTTTAAAGGAATAGAAATAGTAAGCATAGTACCCCAAAACCAGTTTATGCCTGTGCCAATGTCAGCAGTTAACTGATCATTAACGTTCTTAATAGTTGTACGATCTCTGTAATAAAGATCGCTTTCTGTTCCCATGGCAGAGTTCACTTATTAGTTGTGAATTAGTTTTCATAGTGGGCGAATTAGAAAAGAAAGCATTTAACTTTTTTTTTTTTTTTAGTTTTTATTTATTTATTTTGATAGAGAGCCAGCAGAGTGGGGGCAGAGAGAGAGAGAGAATCCCAAGCAGGCTCTGCACTGTCAGCACAGAGCCAGATGCGGGGCTCCAACTCAAGAACCCTGAGATTGCCATGCAAGCCGGAACCAAGAGTCTGTCATTTAACTGAGCCAGCCAAAGGTGGCCCATGAAGAGAAAGCATTTCAAAGGATTCCGAGGGACCCCTGGGTGTCCGAGTTGGTTAAACGTCTGACTTCAGCTGAGGACATGATCTTGGGGTTCTTGACACATGGCACCATCCCCCTCGCTGGACTGCGGCCCCGGGGGGAGGAGAGCTTGGAGAGCCCTCCCGTCGTAGCCGCATGTTCTGACGGTTTCCCCGGTGATCGGGAGATGTGACGGTGATGCCGTCTCATTAAGGTCAGAGTTCCTGCATGCTCGGGGCTTGGGTCTGAGCTTTCTAAGATGTACCCTGTGCGCGAGAAGATACATATAAAGCTCCTTACAGATTTTTTTTTTCAGTTTATTTATTTATTGAGAGAGAGAGAGTGCAAGCAGAGGAAGGGTGGGGAGAGAGAGAGAGAGAGAGAGAGAGAGAATATCCCAAGCAGGCTCCGCGCTGCCAGCACAGAGCCCGACGTGGGGCTCGATCTCATATGCTGCAAGATCGCAACCTGAGCAGAAAGCAAGAGCCGGCCATGTAGCCAGCTGAGCCACCCACGTGCCCTGAGCTCCATAAATATTTGTAAATTCCTCAGCCGCGATGAACTTACAGGACTGTGCAGAATGTTTGTCTTCTCGTGGTTTATTCACTTCAATATTTCTGCCCCTTTTTTGGTTCTGTATACATTCTGCTATGGCATCCGGGATGTGAGACCAGGCTGTGCCGTGTACAGTAAGACCGACAAGCCACCGTGTGTGCTGGAGAGACCGCTGTCGGGCGAGGACCCCCGTCAATACAGCCGCTCATGTTTCACCAGTTCCAGCGTTGACAGGTTCATTGTCTGCCAGCTTTCGCTGCTCCAGACTGAGGTCGCAGGGTTTATCTTGGTCCTAAATCCACTCACTTTAATTTTCCAAAATAATAGCAAAGATTTATGTATATATTTTGGAGGGGCTGTGGGATTTCGCACTTCTTGTTCCCTTTAATTAGTTCCATCCAGACTGTTCTTAGGAACATAATAAACTGAATCTTTATTTGTACCCCATGTATAACTATGCATATTTTTTAACTCTGAAAATACTATTGTAGCAGTTTTCCTTGATTTTATCTCCTTGGCTTATATATTTTGGTTTTTATTTATAGTCTGATACTTGTTGGAGTCTGTGTAGTTTGAGTGACAGTTCTTTTCCACCCCTTTTCGCATTAGCTTTTGTGTGGACTTGTCATCACCCCTGTTCTTAAGTGACACGCACGCTGGTTTAATATGAATTCCATCGGGCACGTGCTGAGCTCTGCTAGGTTGGATGCAGTCTTCCAGGTGCACCTCTGTCAAGAAACTTCCTTCCTCGTGGTAATAAAAATTTTGTTTTGTAATATTCTGATGTCTTTTATTGAATCTTGAATACCTATGTCTTTTTATTCTACCCTCGTAGCATGTATACAATATTTTTGTTATCCAGTGTGTATGACATAGACCTCAGGATTTTGAGCGTTGTCCGTTCCGTGTATTTGGTACATCAGTTGTTTTCGGAACTCCTGGGTACCGCGTGCAGTCCCGCTGTGCACTGGATGTGTGACCTTGGCAAGTCCCCGAGTTTCTATTTGCTCAGCATGAGTACCAGTGACACCAGCCTCGTTCATCATCTTCCTGTTGGTTACACAGGAGAATCGAAGTCCTCCCCCCAGAGCTCCTCCTGCTCTGCCCAGCCAGGCCCACGTCCTCCCTGCCATGCACCTGCTGCTCCAGCGGAGGCCGCGCCCGCAGGCCGTTCCTGCCCGCCGCTCTCGCCATCCCTTCGCTCATCTTCAGCTAACCTCTTCCTGCTCACTCTTCCTCTTGAAAACACCCAAACCCCCTCGGCCTCTGGTTGTAGCTCTGAGTCCTCCCTGCACGCAGTCACTCAGTCTCCTTGTCCCCGTTTACCGTGCCGTCCTCACGCCGCCGAAGCCACCTGCTAGCGTGGCCCGCCCTCTCCTAGTTGCTGGTTTCGGTGGACCTCTCATCCCCACTGTGGTTTCTTTTCTGGAGAAGGTGGGTGACTTTGAGAGAAAGTTTGGTGTTCTTAGGGCAAAAGAGAAAAAAGCTTTCTTTACGTTAATTCATTGACAAATATCTATCAAACCTCTTCTGATCATTGAACATAATTGTAGTTGATCAAATGAATAAAAGTCCCTATTTCCGTGGAGCTTTTGTTCATTGCAGTAGACAGGCAAACAAAATAAGGAAAATATGTCAGATTATCCGGAAAAAAAACAGAGCGAAGAAGAGGGAGCAGACTGGGTTTAGATGGGCAGATTTTAGGTGACGTGAACAGGGAGGACCTGAGAATATAGCTGGCGCGGGGACCGGGGGGAGGGGGGAGTGGTGACAGAGGGTGCCGCGCATGTGTCCGGGGACAGGAGGCCTGCAAACCATTCATTTGGCGTTAGTGAGAATGCTTCTGTGTGGTATGAAATGTTTTCCTGAAGATCCTTGTCTTATGATAAAAGGAAGGCTGGATATTTTTGGGTATACTGTTTCAAATTGACTTATTAGGATAAAACAGCATTTTTTATGATATCTTACAGACTAAGTGAAGACAAATTCTACAGTTAATTTTATTTTACATTTTCTTTGGCATCTAAATGATTACATGCTTTTATGGTCAGACAATTTAGATCATGACATCTTTATTTCTTAAAGAGGTATAGAATTTTTTTTAATTTATTTATTTTGAGAGAGAGTGGAGGAGGGGCAGAGAGAGAGAATCACAGGCAGACTCCACACTGTCAGCACAGAGCCTGACTAGGGCTGGGGCAGGGGCTGGGGGAGGCTCGATCCCATGAACTGTGAGATCATGACCTGAGCTGAAATCAAGAGTCCGATGTTTAACTGATTGAGCCACCCAGGCGCCCTAAGATGTAGACATTTTTTAAACAAATGGGTCATTAGCTAAGGTAACATGGTATAGCTCGATAGGGCTCTAAACTGACTGACTGGGGGTTAAGAGCTTTTTCAGGAAGAGAAATTATAGCATTTGCCTACGTAACATTTCAGCAAAATAATTGATCTTTTGAGAGGCAGTAAAACTATACATTCTCTGTATTCAGAACCATAATTGATTTCAAGGAGAAATCTTAAAGCAGGAGAAGCTGCTTTAAGAGCCTATTTATAGATTGGTGCCCAAATTCCAGAAGGTTGGTGTGGTGGTTATGGTCGGCCATCAGAACAGGGTCTTTCTCAGCCCTCAGGTGGAGCCCAGTTTAGTTACAAGTGGGTAAAGGTGATTTGTGTAATCGATTAGTTTTCAGAGAAACCCAGCTGCTGTGTAGAAAACTGGGAGCTTCTGCATCCTGAACTTGCCTCCAGGGTAACCCGCTCTTCTCCTCCATCCCCGAAAGTGGGGAGGATTTGGGAAGCCTGGAGACCAGGAGTACGCAGTGCCCAAGCTTGGAAATTTAGCAGCCAGTGAAAATCATTTGGCCACTTTCTTTCCTACTTTCTTAACATCAAACAGGTGGTGAGAAACATTTCTCTGAATGTCGGTCTCGGGGATTTTAAGCTTGTTTCCAGGATGACCACATGCGTTACCGTGTGTGATGGCTAGAAGTGTGAGAAGCGCTGAACATCTAGACGGTGTGTGGTTTAATTTGTTCAGCGGCTCGTACGGGGGTTGGAAAGGAGGAGGAATAAGAAGCTCTTACTGGGTTTGCCGAGGACTTGGTCTTCTGGAAGGGGGTGCTTACCTGGCACGATGGAGACCAGGATGTGCCTGTGTTTCTGTGCCTGAGCAGATGCGGGCGCTCCGGCTGCCGGAGGGAGCGGTGTGCTGCTGAGGTAGGGTTGGGGGAGTTGTGTGCTCTCCCAGATGAGTAAATACTCCTCAGGGTTGATGGTCGGTCTGCAGTGGCCTCGACTTGGCGGGTGCCGCCGTCCCTCCGAAGCGTGCAGACTCCACGTCCTTCAGCCCCCTTTGCCCGAGAGCTGAAGTCGTTCTCCCGTTGCCGGGGAGTAATCTGTAAGGTTCATCCTAGCCAGGGTGTAGTGATCCTTTTTTCCTGTGTTGTCGAGAGGCTCACGTGATTGAGGAGGTACGTTCTAGCTCCATTTCAGGAACGTTAATGGCTGCGTGTCATTTCCTCACCGCTGACGCGACTCTTCGTCATGACGTGACTCAAGAAGAGGCAGCTCAGATAGGAAGTTTGAGCAGCTAATGAAGCAGTGATTGAGGGGAGGTGCTTTTTAAAAACAGCCCTTATTTTCGGCCACCTCTCATTCTAATAATGCTCGTATACGATTGATGGTTGGAAAACCTAGCATATAACCCGGCAAAGTTCTGTACTTTTGCCGTCTAGAAATAAACACTGAAAACCTGGTGATGTCTGTCCGTGCTGTTTTTCAGCCCATTTAAACGGTCGGCCTCACGGAGCCCAGACTGTTTTACAACCTCCTTTAAAAAGCGGTATGACAAACATTTTCCACATTATTCAGTATTCTTCTAAAATGTTCTCAGTAGCTGCGTGGTAGTCCACCGTATGATTTAATACTTAGTGAGCCAACCCCTTTCATTAGGCGTTAGCTGGCTTTGAAATTTCTGCTTTTATAAATTACACGGCGAGAACTTTGCATTCATGTTGGAGTACTTTATTTCTTTTTTTTTTTAATTTTTTTTTAATGTCTATTTATTTTTGAGACAGAGAGAGACAGAGCCTGAGTAGGGGAGGGGCAGAGAGAGAGGGAGACACAGAATCTGAAGCAGACTCCAGGCTCCGAGCTGTCAGCACTGAGCCCGACGCGGGGCTCGAACTCATGGACTGTGCGAGATCATGACCTGAGCCGAAGTCGGACGCCCAACCGACTGAGCCACCCAGGCGCCCCTACTTCTCTATTTCTTAAGCATAATTTCGTAGGTAGTTTCACATAGTGTTTCTAGTTTCTGTTTCGTTGACACAAATTTTGCTGGAAGGAGAAAACTGAAAACGTGAACGATCACACGCCAGGTGCCGTGCTCGATGCCTTCGGGTCTTCTAGTTCACAGAGTCATCAACTGTCTGCACCGTCGGTTTTACAAGTGAGACAAGTCATGTGCATATGGAATAAGATCTTTTGCAGTAAGTTAACTTTATGCAGAAAACGTTTAAATGTTTTGTTAGCAACTGACAAACGCCTTCAGTAGTCATGAGACAGGGGAAACTTAGAGATCAAGATTTTACTTCTGTTTCAGCTTTGGAATATATATTTATAATAAGTCTTTTTCATCTCTGTGTTTTTACATAAAGGGCTTTAGATCTAAAAAAGATAGGTTAATTGACATTCTTCGCCCCCAGAGAAAAGAGTGGGCAATTATCTTGTGAATTTTGGGTTCTGGACATAGGACTACTGTCATAGGTGATGAATTTACAAATAACCTTTTATGTTTAAATTAGAAGCAGATAATAATCGTCTCCTAGGTGAAAATGGTGTTCCCCTCCCTTAAATTGCAGGCTGGCTTTTCAGATCGTGTTCCCGTAGGATGCGGGAGGTGCAGGCGCGCGGGCACAGGCCCAGGAAGGGCCGGCGGGAGGCCGCGTGAGAGCCCTTCCCTGGGCGCGCGTGGGCCTCCGCTGCTGTGCGACGCGGGGCTGTTGCTCTGCGGCCCTGGTGATCGCTGTCTAACAGGCTGCTTTGTGTCGCCCCAGTCACATCGACCAGACGACCACGTGGCAGGACCCCAGGAAGGCCATGCTCTCCCAGATGAGCGTCACGGCGCCCAGCAGCCCGCCAGTGCAGCACAGCCTGATGAATGCAGCCTCCGGTGAGTGCGACGCGGCCGTGGGGCGCCGCCCGACCCTCCGTGGGTCCTGGGCGTTACTCCGGGGAGGAGACTGCAGCAGGAGGACCGTTCCTGTCTGCCCGTTTGGTTTTTTTTTTTTTTTAACACGTTTATTTGTTTTTGAGGAGGGGAGAGGGGCAGAGAGAGAGGAAGACAGAATCCGAAGCAGGCTCTAGGCTCTGAGCTGTCCGCACAGAGCCCGACACGGGGCTTAAACTTGTGAACTGTGAGATCATGACCTGAGCTGAGGTTGCACACTTAACTGACTGAGCCACCCAGGTGCCCCATTTCTACCTGGGTTTTTATGGGAGACGTCATTTATGTTAAAATCGCATGTTTTACCCAAGGTTCAGTCATGAATATGCAGAAGGAGGGGTTGGCAACCTTAAGACGCCGTTCTTAAAGTTTCCGTTCTGAAGTCAGTGCCTCCAACCCTAGTTCGGTTCATTTTGACATGCTTGTGTTCGACTTGACTTTGACCTCACTGCCGCCTTCTGTCCGAGGTCTTAAAGTTGGACATTTCTTTCTTCCCTTCATGGTTTGCATGGGAAGCCAGGCTGTGGTGGTCTTAACTACCTGCTACCCAGCATGTTTGTTTTACCTTGGAAGTGATTGCAAGGTCGCCATGTATAAACCGCTAGTCTGTGTCGCCGGACACGCTCCTACCTTTTCATGGATGATAGACCCGAGTGTGCACCTTTTTCCTTCCTTGGCAGTGTGCCAAAACGTGCTGGGTTTCTCACCTACATAGTGGGGCGCTCCACTGCGCGTCGCCGGAGAGGGGGTGACGGTAAAGGAAATAGAACACTACGCTAAAGCTTTTATTTACAGTTCTGGTGCAGACTAGGTGCGGACTATAGTTCAGTCAGGGATCTCTGTTGTGGGCCCCAGGCCGTGGCTACCCCCTCCGGCCCCTTCATGCGGACGCGGAAGGGGTGTCCTGGGGAGCCAAGGCTCCGCGCTGGCATCTGCGATCAGGGCCTTCGGGTGTTCTGCCCTCGGCCCTG
Source organism: Paguma larvata (assembly GCA_030068075.1). Lineage (NCBI taxonomy): Eukaryota > Metazoa > Chordata > Mammalia > Carnivora > Viverridae > Paguma > Paguma larvata. The sequence goes on from CM057831.1 coordinate 27,958,599, forward strand.
GTTCAGAGCACAGAAGGCAACGCCATCGTGGGCCACTCTTGGGGCCACGACTGAGCGTCTGTCCGGCCCATTCATGTTGCTCACCCGGCAGACTGGCCGGCCCGTGTGGGTGGCTGCGGTGTAGACTGTCTTCGGCAGTAGGCTTTGGAAAGGACTGCTGGCCTGTGGGGATGACAGGCCACAGACCGGCTCCAGGTCCAGGAGAGCCCAGGATGGGACCAGTCCCTCTGCCCTGGGCGGCGGGGCCAGCGTGTGGGGGCCCCTGCTCTGTCCTTGCCCTTGGTGGGCTGGATACTTGAATTCAGAAGAGTTACACACTGAAAACAAATCTGAGGAAAGATGCATGACGAAGCTTTTCTGATTGTAAACTTTCCTTATATAAAGTCTTGAAAAAAGATTCGTTCCCTTAATCTTCCATTTTAGCTTGTTTTCATATGAATACGTTTACTTACTCTGCAGAAACTTTTATGTGTCATATTTAACTTAAAAGTTTTAAGGCCAAATATTATGCAAGTATTTGACTAATATTTTTACTTGACATCTAGTTCTTTTTTGTCAAACCTCCAAATAAAAGTGGTGAAGGCCGCCTTGTAGCTGTGGTCCAAAGAAGATGAGTCACACTATGCATTTTGTCGTGCTCCACCGGAATTTATGCCTAGGAAGCTGGTGATGAATAAGTCACTAATTTAAAGTTTATTTTGGGGGCGCCCGGGTGGCTCAGTCGGTTAAGTGTCCAGCTTCTGCTCAGGTCGTGATCTCACAGTCTCTGAGTTCCAGCCCCGTGTCAGGCTCTGTGCTGACAGTTCAGAGCCTGGATCCTGCTTCAGATTCTGTGTCTCCCTCTCTCTCTCTGCCGCTCCCCTGCTCATGCTTTGTCTCTCCTGCTCTCAAAAATATATAAAACATTAAAACAAACAAAAAACAAAGGCTGAATTTGTTTTAAAAAAATAAAGTTTATTTTGGAAGATTTAGGCATTTTGCCTAACAAAGTTGATTGTGATTCTTTTAGAACATGGGTTTATTTTTTTCCTTTTAAATTTTCTTTTTTCTTTTTTGTTTTTAATGTTTATTTATTTTTGAGAGACATAGAGACAGACTATGAGCAGGGGAAGGGCAGAGAGAGATAGACATACAGAGTCTGAAGCAGGCTCCAGGCTCTGAGCCGTCAGCACAGAGCCTGATGTGGGACTCGAACTCACAGACGGTGAGATCATGACCTGAGCCGAAGTCGGCCACTTAACCAACTGAGCCACCCAGGCCCCCTCCTTTTAAATTTTCTAATGGTAATGGCCTGAGGAAGTAGGGAGACTTGGTATTCAAATTTGTGTTTAAATTCAAAAGTACATATCAAATTGGCTTTAGTGGGTTTTAGAATATTTGCGTTTATATTTTTAGCTCGGGGTTTTGGTTGTAAAGTGTGTTTTATATACCGCATATAAACCAATAGACACAGTTGCCTGTAGCTGTGTTTGGTGAACGGAGTGACTGTGGCAGGGACCGTTGGAGCCCACTGACACCCAGCGTGCCGGGTTAGAGTTGGCCTGAAAAGAGACAAGCCCCCCCAAGGGATGTGGGCATGTGGGGGAACTTTCGTAACTCCGCAGATGATGCGGTTGAGAAGCGGTAGAAGCCAGGATTCAGTCTTTGCTACCGGGCCCCAGAGCCCATCCTCTCAATCTCCACGCGAGCCAGCGTTAGGGTCAGTGACGAAGGAACACCTCTAGGCGGGCGGCGGCCACCTGTCAGTGTGCTGGGCTCACGGGACAGCTCTTCCCCCGAAGGCGGCGGGTACGCGGGGCTCGCCGCACGCCACAAAGTACACACACTGCACCTTAAGAAGAGAGAATATTTATAGAGGACGTGGAAGGTCATCGTCTTCAGTGGGCTGGTCACACAGTGTGATGCTTTAAGAAAGGAAGACCCAGATATGGTAAAACCAAAAAGTTTTGTTTTGTTTTTGTTTTTTAACTCAAAGACAAAAACTGATCCTGGAAAAGAAAAGGAGTCACGGAAAGTTTTAGAAGGAGAGCAGGATGTTAAGTTACGGGTATGTGAAAATTCTTAACAGTGGCACAAATTTAAATCTCGATTGTTCTGCCTCGGGGTGGGTGGAGAGCACGTGCCCTTGATCGCCAGAGACGATCCATCTTAGAGGAGTCCGATCCATCTTAGAGGAGTCCGCCGGCTCCCTTCTTCCCGGGGCGGGGGACTGTTGGGAAGCAGGCAGGCTGGGACGCACGGAGCTGCCGTCCTGATCGCCTGCTCCCTGCAGTCGGTGTCGGGGCCACCGAACCTGTGGGGAAGAGAGAGGCTAACCAAGAAAAATGGCGGCCAGAGAGTGGATGCGATGGGTTCAAAGGACCAGTGAAAGGAAGAGCGGTGTAAGGGTTTCAACTTTAAAAAGCGCAGGGCGTGGAGCCAAGTGGCAGAGCTGACCACAGCGGTCGGAGCTCCTGACCGGAGCTCATCAGCTTCGAACCCTGCTTTCCCCTGGAGTGAACAGAGGAGGGATGGAGAATAAGGGCTGAGGTCTAGTGGGCCTCTGTCACTTACTGCAGGTGCGACATTGGACAGGCTGCGGAGCCACAGGTGTCTTCACCTGGAAAATGGGACTAACGGTAACATGGAACTTGAAGCAGGGCTGCTGCGACAGTTAACACAGCCCGTAGAACATGGCTGCACACAGTCACAAGTCACTCAGGGTAGAGTGCTGAGTGTGTATCAAGTGTCTAAGAGGTAAGGAAGTGTGATCTGAACTGATGTTTTACATTGTAATGGGTTTATAGTAACAGGCAGCCACTCTTCCTTTAAAATGATGTTTATATATTGTGTTTTTTTTTAGGTTTATTCATTTGAAAGACAGTGAGCAAGAGCACGCACAAGTTGGGGAGGCGCAGAGAGAGGGAGAGAGAAGTCCAAGCAGGCTCTGAGCTGTCAGCACAGGACCCGACATGGGGCTCAAACCCATGAACCTTGAGATCATGACCTGAGCTGAAGTCAGGCTCTTAACTGACTGAGCCACTCAGGCACCCTTAAAAGAATTTTTTATGCTCAAATACGGGTTATTGGCTCTTACGCACTCTTGTGTTATTTTCTGACTTTTAGATTCTTACAGATTCTCTGGTATAGATGTTGGGTGTTAAATATAAATATGTTTTCTTCTTTTACAGGAGTTAAATTTTTTTTTTTTGATTCTCTGAAAGTTCTTGATTATCGAGAGTTGGAAATTACTTGTTAACCTGAAGGGATAATATATAGATAGAGAGTATACTAAAGTCTATCAAACAGTGAAACACTGACAAAGCCCAAAGACAGAGCAGTGAATGACAGAGACCGTGTATTCTTTTCATTGCTCTCACACTTCTATCCCAGATAGCATTATTTAAACCAAAATTGCTTTTTTTGTTGTTTCATCTGGAAATGTAGAAAAAATGACCATAGAAAAAGGGAAGTGTGAAAAGCAAAAGCCTAATCATCCAGGGCCAGTATAACTAATTCTGTGGAAACTTGGTTTGTTTTACATAGTTTGTATCTTGATTGATTTGATAATGAAGTTGCTGAAAAATGGTTAGTAACACAGAAGCAACCATTTTTTTTTTAATTTAAAAATACGGGCCTGTCTAGTTCATATTACTAAATATATTGTTTTATATGGGAACTGTGAAGATAATTTTCCTATTTCACAGATAGTTTTAATTCAGGGAGCCCCTGGCTGACTCAGTCGGTTGAGCGCCTGACTGTTGATTTCGGCTTGGGCCACGATCTCACTATTGGTGGGTTTGAGCCCCGCGTCAGGCTCTGTGCTAACAGCACGGAACCTACTTGAGATTCTCTGTCTCCCCCTCTGTCTGCCTCTCCCCTGCTCATGCGCATGTGTACTCTCTCAAAATAAATACATGTTAAAAACAAAATTCAGTGTGAACATCTAATCAGGTTGCAAGTGACAGTAGCTTGCAGTTACTGCTTGTCTTCTAGTTTGTCCTTCTGAAGTCTTGTTAGACCCAGTGACACACCACACAGGGCACTTCTCAGTCTTAGTGGCTTTGGGACTTTGCTCTTGATGGAGTGTGCCATTGGTGTCGTGTCCGCTCATGGCCTCTGTCATGCTCTGATGGGGAGAGCTAAATACTTTCTAAATAACAAGAAAACCCAGAATTAACATGGGCAAGACAGCAACATTTGGCAAATGGAACAGTAGATGTTGGTTGATAAGTCGTCTTTCTTTATGTTGAGTCAAAAATAAGCACCCAGTAGAGGAATCCCCCAGCCCCCAAATACAGAAGCAAAACTGTGAAGTCGCTTATTCTGGAATTGAGGGATGTGTTTATATATGAACGTGCTGCACTATACGGTCTGTAGCATTTTTAAAGTACCCTTTTCTTCATTCCTTTATTGGAGAAATCCCAGCTAATCAAGTTGAAAGGTAGATCTATAGAGCGTCTTCATTTTTCAGCACTCGAGGATCAGTTTTTATAGTGCTCCAGTTCTGGATAAAGGAATTCTTTTCTGACTTCTTGGCTTCACGTTAGAGGTTCTCTTTGTGCAGCAGTCGGAGAATACACAGAAACTTAAGGCTGTTGAGTTCCCTTGACCTGGTCTTAGGGCACAAATAACCAATGTTTTTAAAAGCCTACTAGTAGTTTTTGAAGTAATCATTTGGGAAAGTAAAGTTCATTCGAATTCTGGAAGTTACTAAAATTTTAGTGTAAATACCGAACCTAATGTTGCGTTATTTTACCCAGTAGACTAACTTGTAGAGGAAGAGGACATGGTTCAAGAATACAGGGAACAACGTTGGCATGTGAGTGTCTTCGCCGCCAGCCTTTCTGTGACAGGAGTTGCTGGATATCCGTGCTCCCAAATCGAAGCGTCCATGTTCAGCTTTGTTTTCAGTGATGATTTGTACGGTTTTGGAAACATGGCTCGGCTTTGGAGTAGAGAGGATGAGAAAGAGATTCAGTTATTTACATTTAAGAAAAAAATAAATGCCTGTTTTATTTCTTCTTTTGACAAGTGTTGGAATATTATTTTTGTCTTTCCCACTGATTTCTAAATACTTCTGGTTACTCTATTGCCACAGCAATTTTATGACTCATAAGAGGAGTATTTGTGTGAAAGATTAAAATGCTAATTCTTTTAAAATGATATCCATAGACTACCATATATAGGCAGCATCAGTGAAATAAAAAAGAATCCTGCAACAATAAACAGTTTTCCAAAATGCTTATTTTTTTACCATCAGTAAGTTAAGGAGGTGGGAAAACTTACATTAGGTTAAAGTTGTTTTTTTCAACCTTTTTTTTTTTTTAAGTAGACTCCACACTGGGTGTGGTTTGAACTCATAACCCTGAGATTGTGACCCAAGCTGAGATCAAGAGTCAGACGCTTAACCGCCTGAGCGACCCAGGCACCCCTCATTTCACCTTTGAGACCCAGGTTTATTTTCTGATCAACCTGCCTCTTTGCCTTGTGCATGAATTTTAGTAAATTAAATGTATGATTGAAAGAAATTGCTGAACCATTCCAGGAAAGAATAGGGAACTGCCTTTTTAAAAAGTACCTACCATAAGCCCTGCCTTTCGTGAAGTACTTCTTGTAAACCTCTCGAAATTAGTGGAGAGTGTGTTTATCTCCCGTGTTCTGGATAAGGAAGCATCGAACAGAGTAAGGAACTTGCACTTGCACAAGGTCAGAAGGTTAATACCAGATCAGCAAGGATTGACTGTAGGTCCATTGGAATCTCTAAACCTTTTGGAGTTCTCTCTCAAGTAGACTGTCTTTTTAGAGTGTTAATACAGAAATGAAATCATACTTAATTGCATTTTATGCATTGTGGGTGTTTTTTGTTATTTTTACCAACTAACTGGCTAAATTGCACTGTTCCTGTGTTGGTGAAGTTTGAGTTAATGGTATGTTGTTCTGTAAGAGTTCAATGAAAACCCGTGAGCCTTACTAGTTTTGGGGCGGGGGGAGGGGCGGGGAGGGGGACCGCCTGGGGGTGTGTTAAAATCAGACCGTGTCCCAGTAGATTTGGACCTGAGGCTCTACGTTTCTAACACGTTGGCAAGTGGTGTTCATGGGCTGCACAGAAAGGAACCTTGAGCTTGAGACCACACAAGTATTACTAGTCTACTTTGTTACTTCTTTGTTAATACCCTTCCTCCTTTCTCTTGGAATAAACCTTGGATAGATAGGAATCCGTCAGTTCATATGAAGGCTTATTTAGTATAAAAATTCTGTAACATGGTACCAACTTTTTAATGTGTATTTATTTTGAGATAGAGTGCACGAGCAGGAAAGGGGCAGAGGTGAGGGGGAGAGAGGGAGTTCCAAGCAGGCTCTACACTGTCAGCATGGAGCCCCTTGTGGGGCTCGAACCCATGCACCGTGAGATTATGACCTGAGCGGAGATAAAGAGTCGAACACTTCACCAAGTGAGCCACTCAGGCAGCCCAGTGGTACCAGCTTTTACAAACCCTATGATTGGGGCCCCCGGGTGGCTCAGTCGGTTAAGCGGCCGACTTCAGCTCAGGTCATGATCTCATAGTTCATGAGTTCGAGCCCCGCGTCGGGCTCTGTGCTGATGGCTCAGAGCCTGGAGCCTGCTTTAGATTCTGTACCTCCCTCTCTCTCTGCCCTTCCCCTGTTAATGCTCTGTCTCTATGTGTCTCAAAAATAAAGAAACGTTAAAAAAAAAAAAATAAAAAACCCTATGATTTAGAAAGCGCAAACTAAGGATCTGACAGATTGTGACTTGATCAAGACCAATCAATTATCCTTTCCACAGATGGGCTTTTAATCATTTCAGCTCAACAAATTTTGGTGACTGTGCTCGGCCGTGAGGATACCAAAGCAAAAAAAATCAAGGTGTGTTTAAGACTCGGGGCCTGCTGGGGGAGGCGGGGGTGTAGGCAAGTGAGTGGGGCACAGGATGCAGGGACAGCCCGGGCTCGTGGCCCAGCAGCCTGTGTGGTCGTCGGGCAGACTCTGGCCGTGGCCTCTAGGAGCACACCCGAAGTTGAAGGAGAAAAAGAAACGGCTGGTCACCACTCTCGCATTTACCTTTGTGAGGCAGATGTTAATCAGTTTATTTATCCTCTTTTTAGCTTCTAGGCCTGTACACAAAAATGATAAAGTCTTGACCTCACGACCTAGGGCTCTGTGCCCTAAGTCCGTTTTTACGCCGAGAATGAAACTGTCGCAGCCGAAACCAGAAGGGAAATCATATTTCTTTTACTAAAACTTGATTTTATAAATTGTTTTTCTCAACTAATGCATTTATAAACACTTACCCACACTGACATTATTGAAGGCACATGAAAAGTTAGTGACAATAATATTTAATGATTGTACGTGACAGTTTTTTTGAGCATGTCTACCTGAGAGTCTTTCGTGGACAGGGTTTTGTCAGGGATTGTTCAGGGTTTATAAGATCAAGCATAGGCATTTCAGGCGTGTACGTCTACAGAAGACTCCTTTGGATACAGAACTGCCGAAGAGGTGGGGAAATACATATTTTCCCATATATTTTGAAAACCCCAAGTTTGCAGATCAAAGTGTTGCACACTAGCCCCGATGGTAGTTTCTAATAAATGTAGCCATGTTTGTTCTGATCCATCTTGCAGAATTAAGCACACCTGCTTATAAAAAAAAAGACCTCTTTCCTTTTTTTTTTTAATTTTTATTTTTATCATTTATTTAGTTTAGAGAGGCTGAGGCAGAGCATGAACGGGGGAGGGGCACAGAGAGAGGGAGACACAGAATCTGAAGCAGGCTCCAGGCTCTGAGCTGTCAGCACAGAGCCGGACGCGGGACTCAAACTTGCGACGGTGAGATCATGACCTGAGCCGAAGTCAGGACACTTAACCGACTGAGGTCCCCAGGCGCCCCGAGAGACCTTTTTCTCTGTGTTCTCGGGCAGAATGATGTCTCTTTCCATGCTCTTGCCCGGTCTCCAGTGAAACTTCATACAAAAAGCAAATACAAGATAGTCTGCAGTGAACATCCAAGAAATCAAAACGAGTGCAATTTCTTTTTTTTTTTCTTTTTTTTAGCGTTTGTTTAGAGAGAGAGACAGTGCAAGGGGCAGAGGGGCAGAGGGAGACGGAGACCGTGACTCCCAAAGATGTCCCACACTGTCAGCACAGAGCCCGAAGCTGGGCTCGAACCCATGAAGCCGTGAGATCATGACCTGAGCTGAAACCAAGCTTAACCAGCTAAGCCCCCAGGTGCCCCAGAGCAGGTGCAGTTCATTGCGCATAGGCGGGGAGAAAGTCTTCTCAAAGATGCCGTGTGGGAACCGAGTAGCGTTTCAGTGGATAAAAACAGCGGGGGCTGGGAGGAGACAGGCTGGCAAGGGTGCACTAGGGACATAGACGGAGGGGAGCCGTACGCGGCCCTGCCGAGCGCTGGAAAGACGGGAGCGCACAGGCTTGCATCTGCCGGGACTCATGGATAGCAAGGTGACCAGTGTGGTGGACTCCTCTCAGTACCAAAGAAAAAGCCCCAGGTGCTGTGGGAGAGGAAGTGACCTGCAGGTGTGGCCCGCCGGAGGAAGTGGTGGGGTGGGGTGCCAGGAGGGCAGGCAGCACTTTCAGGGACCCAGTGGAGATCCGAGCGAGTGTCTTGTGGTGATGCACCCTCTCCCCGAGCAGGTGGGGCAGGGCAGCCTTGCCCAGTGAGCCACTGTACGGGGCCGCAGGCCAGCTGGGAGGCTGTTGCTAAGATGCCACCCCATCCCGGAGATGCGGAAGTCTACATGCCAGTCGATTTGAGGGGCAGGTGCAGCGGTGCTTTAAAGTAGAATCCAGGGGGCACATGGGGGGTTTGGTCAAGGATTCGACTTGAGCTCTCGTCATGAACTCACAGTTCATGAGTTCAAGCCCCACATCGGGGTCTGTGTGGACAGCTCGGAGCCTAGAGCCTGCTTTGGATTCTGTGTCTCCCTCTCTCTGCTTCTTCCCCTGCTTGTGCTCTGTCTCTCTGTGTCTCAAAAATAAATAAACATAAAAAACAATTATTTTAAGTATAATCCACTGAGAATATGGGAACACGTTTTGTAAAGTGTCTGTGTCCACTTGGTGGAGAAGAGAGGCTGGTAACCTGGGCGAAGCACAAAACATGTGGCCGCTGTGGTGCACACGGCACGGGCCCCTGCGGAAGGGAGCGTGTGGCCAGCGCCGGCAGGCACGCGTCCCGGGTGGCCCGTCCGTGCCTAGCCGCCTCGTCCGGAAGGTGGGGGAAATACCAGTACCCGTGCCACGGGGCTGGTAAAGGAGTTAGTACGCGCTGTGCTCGGAGCCCCCGCATGGTGTGTAAGCCGTCCTGAGTGCAGAAGCCGGAATCCAGAACTGGCTGTGGTCAACAGAGTGCCTGTCGAGGCCGCGACGTCTTTTCCAGCGGCTCCTCCTACGTTCCGAGGAGACAGCTTCTTGATAGTCTGTACTTTGAACCACTCAGCAGGGTGTGTTTAGTACGCGTCTGAGTCGTGGGTGACGACTTTATTCCTGAATCGTGGGGCAGGCCAGAGGGACAGGTTGCTCTCCCAGCTCGTGGGGCGGCTTATCCAGACTTTCCTGTTTGATAAGATGTTGCAAATGGCAGTCATGACTAACGCAAAAGTGGATGTTGAGTCACCTGGTCCGTCCGTGTTATGACCCGGAGTGTTTTATTTGTTCCTAAAATATGGCAGGAAGTTGTATTACTGTCGTAGATACGTTATCATCCAGCAACTAGTAAATCCTTCCCTGAGGGGAGAGGTCTGACGTGTGTGTTCCTGGGGCGGTAGCCCTCCACTCCTCTTCCCCTGCCCCCCGCTCGGGATTTCGCACCTCCCGGCGCCTGGCCGGCTCTGTCGCTGGAGCGTGCGGCTCCTGATCTTCGGGGTGTAGAGCTTGCTTTAAAAAAAAAAATGTCTTACCCTCTTCATGCTTTCCTAAAACGCTGACCCCTGTTTCTCTACCTTCTTGATACAGGGCTTCCTTTTTTTTATTTCCTCTTCTTTCCCGAAAGACTTCGGCGTGGCGGTCAGATGTGATAGGTCAGCCTCGGAAAGCTCCCACCCCTTCCGCACGTCTGAGGGCCTGTCTTGAGTGCACGTGAACGTGACTGAGCATGAAGATGTCGATCGGCCGCCCTGACTCGTTTCGGCGCTCTCCCTGAGCGCCGGTGATCCCGATAGGCGTTACCCACGCAGCCGTCTCCTGGTGGAGCCGCGAAAGCCGTTCGGTCCAGTCTTGACCCTCCACATCGTGCCCCGGGTCCCTTGGCCCTGCACCGCTTCTCTGGGCTTCGGCCGTGGCGGACTCTCCGCTTCCTCTCAGCAGCGCTCCTTGGCCCACGCGTCCAAAAGGCCCTTTCCGGGTGTTTTGCATCCACGTTGCTTTATTTCTTTTTGCTTACTGCACTCAGTAGCCAGCACTGTTCTGTCCGTATTTGTCTGTCCTCCCAGGCTGGTGTAGAAGCTCCACAAGGCAGGGACTGAGACAGGGACTGGTCTGCCCACGCTGTACGTGTCCGGACCCCCAGCCGTGCCCGGATGTAGTGGTAGGACCTCCGTGACTCTCTTTGTCTTCGGGAAAAGTCATGCCAGGTCATGGAGAGGGTGAACTTAAGCGAAAAAAACATTTGGTTTCATAAGCATAAATCGGAGATTTTAATTGAATTTGATTTTGACGAGTTGCAGACGCTTATTCCCGTTCTGAGCAGAGGGCCGTCTCCTAGACAGTAGAGTAGAGAGACGCACTGTGTGCACCGCAACGGACACTGCTGTGCGCAGGCACTGCCCAGGGTGGCCAGCACGGAGACCCACAGCCAGACAGAGCCCGACGGCGGGGCTCTTCTTCGCTTCCACCGACCGCAAAGCGCTCTCAGCCAGACGTGGTGCGAAGCCAGGTCCGCGGTGAGGATCCGGGGAGCTCGTCTGCTCTCCCCTCCGGGGGTCCCTGCTCTTCAGTCCCACGTAGTCAGCACGGGACAGAAGGACTGCTTGACCCTTGAGGTTTTTCACGTTTTTAAAAGAAAAGCACCGCCCTTGACTCGTTTCATCCTAGTGGACGTAGCCGCCCGAGCCACCCTCTCCCGGCAGAGGTGGTGCTTTCCCAGACCTGCAGGGCTTGAGGGTGTGGGCTCCGAGCCGCCCACGGTACGTGCCGATGTGGGGCTCAAGCTCACAAACTGCGAGATCATTACCTGAGCCGAAGTCGGACGCTCAACCGACTGAGCCACCCAGGTGCCCCAGAAATTATATTTATAACACATTAAATCAGAATATAAATTGAACTCATAGATCATTCTAAATTTATTTTGATCAGTTTCTGTAGTTTTAGGAATGTAGTTTTGTGGAAAGCTCAGATTTCCTCTTGGACTTGGGACTGTACTCTGTCCTAAGGGTAGCCCAAATACATGTTTGAATCAAACTTTTTGAAGCCTGTGTAACCAGTGACTCAGTCTGTCACTCTTGCTTTCTGTGCCTTTCATGGTTAATCAACAGCTTATTAGTTTGGCAGGATAACTTAGAATCCTGCATTAAGGACCAAGTCACTGGGTTTCCTCTAAGGACTACTTAACTAAAAATTGTGTGTGTATATAGCCCAGGTCTGTCTCTGTATGTGTGTTTATTTGAGGGACAGAGGGAGAAAGAAAGAATCTCAAGCAGGCTCCTTGGTGAGCATGGGGCTCGATCCCACGACTCTGGAATCATATCCTGAGCTGAAATCAGGAGTTGGATGCTCAATATATTGTGCCCCAATATATTGTTTTCCTTTATTCATGTTTAAGGTTGAAGATCTATTTCTTGTCTGTCTCTTTTTCTGCTGCTAAAGTTTCAGTCGTGGTGTAACAGTACTTAAAGGTGGTCTTTCCTCACCTATCCCTTTGCCTTTGATTAGTGCCTTTCTTTATATCCTGTTTTGAACCATCTCTTTCCGTATAACATATTTATCCAGAGTGTTAAATGAAAAACACATATGAATATATAAAGCATTATTTTCTTTCGTTTTGCACATTAATTAGCATGCTTATAAAATTGTATAGTGATTTTTTTAATTAAAAACTTTTTTAAGGTTTATTTTTTGAGACACAGAGCATGTGCATGGGGGAGGGCAGAGAGGGGGGGGAAAGAGGATCTGAAGTGGGCTCCACGCTGTCAGCACTGGGCCTGATGTGGGGCTCAAACTCATGAACCGCGAGATCATGACCTGAGCTCGAGTCAGCCACTTGACTAAGTCTTCCCACGCCCTCAGTCCTTTCTCGTACACACCTTCCGCAGGTAGAAAGAGTTGTGCGAGAACCGGTAGTAGTCGGTCCTCTGTCTGCAGTGGCACTGTTTCTCCTTGGTACCTTGTGTCTGAAAGGAGGGCTGTCAGAGGTTCGGTTCTGACTGTTGACGGTGCAGGAGAATGGTGCCATTGAGAAGTTTCCCGAACTTAATTATTGAAGCTTGCTGTTTTTAGTGAAATACCAAATACTTAGTGATTTACATATACTCATGTTACATATAACAAATATGATAAATATTTAATGATTTAAACTTGGATATAAAGGGATAAAGTTTCTTTCCGTTTTGCACGTTCACCGTATGGAGACACGTGCCTAACGTTTGGGGAGTGTGTTTATCTCGTTGGGAAGCAGCATGTTGTACCGTCTCACAGCAGATGCTCTCAAGGCCGAGACGTTTGTTGAGATCTTTACCTTGAGCAAGTTGACCGTCGGCCTTGGGTGGATGGCATCTCCGGATTTCCCCGTTTCGTCTGCGTGACCGTGTCCTCACCAGCGCTGCCGTAGCCGCCCCCAGTAGTTGTGCGTCATACAGTGAAAGTCGACAAACACGGGAAAAGGGAGGAGCGAATTCTAAGGCGGGCGCACCTTATTGTAGCGCGTTCTCCTTCCTCGGGCTTCTCCCCGCTGCGGCCTGTACACACTGGAGGTTTCTGGATCCACCCTGCATCCATCAAGCCTGTCTGCGCATTTCCCGGCCGCGTTTGCTCACGTCGTGTCTCTGTCACGTTTTGACAAATCTCGCGGTATTTCAGACCTTTTCATTATTCTATTTGTCATGGCGATCTGTAATCCGTGATTTTTGGTGTTACCGTTAGGACCGTTGTCGGTGCTGTGAACCGTGCACGTGTAGGATAGCCGCATAATGGGTAACCCGGCTGTGTCTCGTCTGCTCCACTGATGGGCAGTTCTCCCGTCGACCCTCCTCCTCCTCCTCGAGACAGAGCAGTATGGATGTTGGGTCCGTTGGGGCCCCTCCAGCGGCCTCCCAGTGTGCAAGTGAGAGGAGGAGTCACACGCTCAGTCAGAAGGTGGAGTCGGTCGGGCTCACAGAGGAAGGCACGTGAAAGCTGGCAGGCCGGCGGCCCCGGGCTCTCACGCAGTACAGTCAGCCACGTGGCGAGTGCGAAGGCGTTCTTGAAGGACCTGAAGAGTGCTCCTCCGTGACCACACGGACCGGAAAGCCGAACAGCCTCCACGCTGCCCAGACCGCTCCCGGCGTTCCCGTGGACCAGAGCCCAATCCAGAGCAAGGCTCTGACTCTCTTCAGTTCCGTGAAGGCCGACAGACTTGAGGAAGCTGCGGAAGGAAAGTCTGGAGCGAGTGGAGGCTGGTTCAGGAGGTTTGAGGAGGGAAAGCCACGTCCACGAGAGGACAGGACAGGCGAAGCAGCCGGTGCTGGTCCGACGCTGTGGCCAGCGTGCGGAAGATGTCCGGTGGGGGCGGCCACTCCTCCGAACAGCGTCCACCCAGGACGGAGCAGCCTTCTCTCGAAAGATGGTGCCTCCGAGGACTTCGATGGCCAGAGAGAAGTCAGCACCTGGCTTCCCAGGACAGTCGGACTCCCTTGTTAGGGACTGAGGCTGCCGGTGACCGTCCGTCGCAGCCAGTGCTCATCTACCACTCTGAGAAGTGTTAGGGCCTTTCACAGTTCTGCTCCGCCCGCTCCGCCCGTGCTCTGGAAACGGAACGCCATAGCCCGGCTGGCAGCACAGCTCTCTGCAGCATGGGTTACGGAGTATTTTAGTCCATGTGAGAGACCTACGCCTCAGAAAAAGGATTTTCTCCTTCCAAATGATTACTGTTCCTTGACATGTCACCCGGTCACCCGGGAGCTCTGACGGAGATGCCCAACAACACGAACGTTGTCTTTGTGCCTCCGGCCCTGGGCCCGGGAGTCACTGCCACTTTCAAGGCTTCTTACTGAAGAAATATACTTCACAAGGCTATAGGCAGTGATTCTTCTGACCGGATCAGGGCAAAGTAAACTGAAAATCCCTGGAAAATGTTTACCATTCTAGATGCCCTTAGGAACTTCTCTGATTCACGGGAAGAAGTCAGAACATCGACCGTAACGTGAGTTTGGACCATGTGGACTCCAGTGCTCAGGGATGACTCACGGGCTCAGAACTTCCGGGGAGAAAGTCACTGCAGATGTGGTGGAAACGGCAAGAGGACTCGAATCAGCAGTGGAGCCTGAAGATGGACTGGTCTGCAATCTCGTGATCAAACGTACACACGTGAAGAGTTGGTTCTCACAGGTGAGCGAAGAAAGTGGTTTCTTGAGATGGAATCTACTCCCGGTGGAAATGCCGTGAAGATTATTGAGATGACGACACCGGATTCAGAACATGACATGAACGTAGTTAATAAAGCCCAGAGGGTTTGAGCGGATTGACTCCACTTTCGAAAGAACTACTGTGGGTGAAATGCCGTCAACCGGCCTCCTGTGCTACAGAGAAATCGTTTGTGGAAGAAAGAGTCGGCCGACGCAGCAAACCTCACTGTCGTAGTATTCTGAGACCCGGCCGCGGCCATGCTGCACGCCCTGACCGGTCAGCAGCCGTCCCTGCTGAGGCGGGACCTCCCCTAGCAAAGAGATGACAGCTTACCGAAGGCTCAGCTGACTGTTACCATCTTTTTAGCTGTAAATATGTTTAAATTAAGGTATGCACATTGTTATTTTTATTAGACATGATGCTATTTCACACATGTAAACATATCTTTACATGCACCAAGAAACCAAAAATTTCATTTGGCTCACTTCACTGTAGTAGTCTGGAATGAACCCCCCACATGTCCGAGATCTGTGAGGCATTAAAAAGAAAAAACTCTGTGTTGTGTCAAGAAGAGAGGCCGATAATATATTGAGTAAAGCACGTATGGGACAAGAAGAGTACGGCATCTGTAGGTGCACACGTGTTCTCGAAACGCGCACAAGAAAGAAGTCCAGAACACACCGCAAAACCAAACACTGAACTTGGTTAGTTTTTTCCCTGGGGAGTAGGACCCAAAAAAGTTAGGTTTTTGCCCCCTCGTATTTATTTATTATTTTTGAGAGAGCGAGCCACCGCAGGGGCAGAGAATCCCAAGTAGGCTCCCTGCTGTCCGTGGGAAGCCCAGCGTCCGACACAGGGCTCGAACTCACGAACTGTGAGATCATGACTTGCGCCAGAATCCAGAGTCGGTTGCTTAACCTGCTGAGCCACCCATGCGACCCTTAGGCTTTTTCCATGCCACATTTCTGCTTGTTAACATAGTTAAAAAGAGGTGTAAAAATGAATACATTTTTGAACAAAGAGTTGAAGAAGCAAAAAGTACTAAATTTAGTAACATCATTTTTCTGTTTATAAACCTATTAATTGGAATATATGTACTACATGATTTTAAGCTCATTAATAGAAAGTTCAAAACGTTCAAAGGGAGTGCCTCCGTTCTTCCTCAAGTATTTCCTGCACAGGGACTGCCAGCCTCTGTACCGAAGGGTGGGCGAGCTGGCCACTGTCAGGACAGACATGCAGACAGGTCCTTGCCGCTCTGTCCCGTACATGTGAACACAGCCTAGAAGAGAAAACTAATCTGTGTGCGGTCCTGGGGGAAGGCTGACTGGAAGGGGGGACCTTTGAAGGAGGAAACCCTGGCGGCTGTTTGATAGAAGACCCTCGCAGTAGGGGAGGTGGCGAGGAGTCGGACTCGGGGAAGGAAGCTCTGTGGGGGTGAAGAAGGGGCGGCTGCTGCTGCTGAGTGATGCATCAGAGCAGAGGAGACGGAAGACGACAGTGTCGCCTTGCAGGCTGGGGTGTGTCCTGGATACTGCTCTTGGTGGAGGGCGATAACCGACCGAACAGGCAAGAGGTGCCTGTGCGGCGGCGGGGGGCGGGTTTGGCGCCGTGGCGGGGTCTGTGGGCGGAGGCCTCGGGAACAACCCACGACTGCTGTTGGCTCGGGCCTCTTCTGGCGGCCCAGGAGCTCAGAATGTCAGCTGCTTGCTTTTCACAGGCGATGGGCCCCCGCGCCCTTTTCGCAGCAGCAGCGGAACTCAGCCATCAGGGCTCGGGGGTGGATGTTCTGCTTTCCCGGCAGTGGCGTCCGGCCCGCCCAGCAGTAACCGCCCTGGAGAGAAGTGGCGGGATCTGCCGCGTTCAGCGGGGTTGCTTCCCGCTCACCTGCTGGTACACACGGGCCCGCTCGCGAGTTTCGGCCCCCAGTGAGGCCGGCACTCGGGGACCCCAGGGGTGGGGGGACTCTGGGAGTGAGTGCGCCCCCATCAGCGCCCGGTTTCCGACACGAGGCCCACAGGCCTCCAGGCGTGGTCTGGGTGCCCGGAGCCCCTCAGGGTCACTCCTATGGCTGGCCCGCACCTATCCGGGGCAGGACGTGGAGATGAAGAGGCCTCAGGCCGAGGGGTGGCATGTCCGCTTGGACACAAGCAAGCTGTGCGATGCGGTAGCATACGGAGCCCCGTTGTATTTCGGTGTCACCGCTGGGCCGGACTCTGCACTGCCACATGGCTCTCCGTGGCTCTGGGGTATTCGGGAGCACACGCAGACGGCCCGCTTGGAGCAGCCCTCGGTTCTGCCGATGCGTACCTGCACCTTGCCGAATTCTGGGCGTGCGCTCTGACTCCCGTTCCCACCTGACACCCACGTCCCCGGGTCGTGGGGTGGGCGTGCAGGAGGCTGTGCAGGTGGGCGTAGAGGTAAGCTGGAACTTGCAGGGCTATCGTGGGCCTCCCTCTTCTGGCTGCAGCCCCCACAAGTGTCCAGGTGTCCCGTAGCTTCTCCCCTCGTGAAGGGGCAAGAATCTTGTGACTCCCCTCTCGGGTGCTGCTGCCTCTGTCCGTAGCTTTTACATGGACACATTGGCATCAACCCCCCCGACATGGAGCCTGCCCTCTCCCTCCCCTACCTTCCTGAGCCGCTTCTGGGCTGCGTGAGCGGTAGCTTTTCCCAAACTTCACGGACTCCGGACAGAGCCCCCCGCGGCAGAGCCCTGCGTGGGTGCCCCCTGTGGAAGAGCTTGGTAGTCCTTTATTAGTTAGTAGTTTCTTTTAAGAAGCGGTGAAGGGGCGCCTGGGTGGCTCAGTTGGTTAAGTGTCCGACTTCGGCTCAGGTCATGATCTCATGGTTCGTGAGTTCAAGCCCTGAGTCAGGCTCTGTGCTGACGGCTCAGCGCCTGGAGCCTGCTTCAGATTCTGTGTCTCCCTCTCTCTCTGCCCCTCCCCCGCTCACCCTCTGTCTCTCTCTCAAAAATAAACAACATAAAAAAAAAGTGGTGAAGAGTCAGGAGATAGGTTTACTTTTCTTCCCTGAACATATGCTCAATTCTGTTCTAATACATTAAGAAGATTTCTTTTTAAATATATACCCCCCCACCATGGTTTTTTGATTGTACCAAATAAAAACCAAGCCTGATATTTTTTTTCTTTGTCTTTATAGGTCCTCTGCCTGATGGATGGGAACAAGCCATGACTCAGGATGGAGAAATCTATTATATAAACCATAAGAATAAGACCACCTCTTGGCTAGACCCAAGGCTTGACCCTCGTTTTGGTAAAGGTTCATCTCAAAACCTTTTTAGATATTTTTGATAACTGCGTGTGTGTGCGTGTGTATGGGAATTTGGGAAGACCCCCTGAAATAAAGTTGCGGTGCTCGTTAGTATTAAACAGGAGGACTGCCCAGCCAGCTCTTCCAGCTCTGTTTTTATCTCCTTACGTACAGTTGACCCTGCCCCCGGCGCGTGCGGGTGTGACTCCGCTCCGCAGCTCGGGCTCCCCTGCTTTGGGGAGGTGGAGGGGAGGAGCGCGTTGCGGCAGCTTACTAACCAGAGTCCCGTGCCTTTCACACTGGGAGAGACCTAGTGATCGTGCATAAAATGGCCTTTCCAGCCGCAGTGCCAGTCAGGCCGTCACGCCGCTCTAAAACCTGGATGCCGACTCGTGCTGACCGAGTATCTGCTTCTGCGCACCTGCAGCGAGCCGTGTTCTGTGCTGGAGGCTGTCCCGGGTTCTGTCCTCCGCCGGGCTGGGAGCGTCACCCTGGGGGGACGCCGGCACAGTCATTTTCTCTGCTCTTCTCGCTCTGGCTGGATCTCTTTCTTGTAAGGAAGGCTCCTTACGTGATTTTATTTAGGAAACAGAAGGCAAAGCCGCTGTCTCCTCTGAATTCCTGTCTGCACGAAGGAACACTTGCCTCACAGATGCGCAGGTTCCCATTCTGATAATCGTGTGCAAGCTCCTCGGTACCTTCTTATCCACGGTTTTCGCTGTTCGTTCCTTCAGCGGGGTTTCTGAGACACTCTTCCAAAGCCACGGAAAAAATGAATATAAAAAAGAGCAAAGCATTGTGGTTTTGACGTTTCCGTCTTGGACTGGGTGTAGCTAAATGAAAACAGTGTGCCGATCACGGAGTAGATCAGAGCGAGGGGCGCGGAGCCTTTGAAGCTGTACCGGGTGTGACCTAACAGCAACTGTGGGGCTCTTACGGGAAAGAGGCATTAACTCTGTGAGTGCCTTCAAAACACAATCGTGGGGCGGGGGGAGTGAACTCTGCCCAGAGCTGCTTGGGTAAAATTACTTCCCCTCAGAAACATGAGGGACAGTTCTGCTACGTCTGTGTGTGTACCTTGAAACAAAACTCCAGCGTCTGGGTTTCCCCAGGCTGACGGGTCAGCAGGGGGCTGCTCGGGACCCCCGTTCACGCGGAGTCCAGGCAGATCAGAGCACGGACTGTCCTTCTGACCGAGAGCCAGTTGGGCTTAAATGCTAGACTTCTGAGCTTCAAGGTCTGTTCGGGTGGTAAAAAAGTAATGTGGCATGTTAATAATTTGAATCTTCAGATTTTATTTAATATTTGAATGAGCCTTGCGGTTGAACTAGCAAACCAAGTAAGGTGGAGGATTCAATACACGTTGCCATTTATACGGACCGGAGTGGTAACAGCCATGTTTTCTTAAGTCGTATTTAATGAAATGCATTCAGCTTGTCCACGTTTTGGAGATTTTTTTTTTTAAGTGGCCTGTGGTTTTTTCCCCCCCCAACATAAGGTTATGAAAGATGGTAATTAACTCTTAGCTAACTCCAGGAATCAGGAATTGGGACAGAGTTGTTTTTGTGTTTTTTATTTGCTTTGTTTTTTGTGCAAGTACTTTCCGTTAAGATAGTGAAATAAAACAACTTGACTGTGACCCTGAGTAGATGCGTTAATTACACACACAGCTTGGTCTTTTGTTTCGAATAAGGAAAAGTACTAAAAACAATTCTCCCACCCTGCCTTCAGCACATGCAGACACACTACGGTTGGATATGCCAAAGAAAAGTTCCATAACATTCTCTTGGTGCCCGTAGTTTCCCTCTTTGGGCCCGCTGCGTGTGTGTCTTCCAGACAGACTTGACAACCTGCCAGAGCGTTTTCTTTTGTGGCCCGACTTTTAATCTGTTCCAGACCCTTTCCGTCAGAGCTCCAACGCAGCCGAGGGCGGGGTCTTCCCTGGTCTGGGGTGACGGTGGAGAGAGTCAGGCTGTGAGCTACTGAGTGCAGGGGCCCTCGCGAAGTCTCAGGTTCAGGGCGGGAGTGGGTTTTATCTCTGCCAGAAGAATACAAACTGTCCCCTTTCTGACCCTTTGAGCTGTGCAGACACAAACAGTGGGTTCTTGTTTTCATGGTCGTGAGGTTTGCTTTCCTGGATTCCCCAAATCTGTGTTATTTACCCGTGTTCAGTTGAGGTCAAGTTAACCTTCTCCTGACATTTTGGAATGGAAGGATCCTCCTCTGTGTAAGCTGGACTTCCCTCCCCCCTTGAAACACCAGCCTCTTGCATTTTAGAAGAATTTATCTGTTCTTCTACCTGCATAAAATTAATACAGCATCCATATAATTTTAGGAAATCAAAGAGTAATTTGCGAATTGCTTTTCTTTTATCTGATTTTCTTAACATTTAAAAACTGTATATTTTTGACATTTTTGCCATCTTAGAGAGTTTACTAGTAGTTTGTAACAAATTATGAAGTGACATCACTGGCAATGAGGATTCTCTGATATTTATTGGTTTTGAGAAAAGAAGAGGTTTTGTTTTTAAGGAATCCCATTAGGAATTTGATCCTGTATTAAAATCGATGCTTGAATATTATGTAGGCCATTACATTTCTTCATATAATCACTCTTTCCTGGAGATTCTAAATATGTTAAACATGTTGTGAACATGAAGAGTCTCAAGTTTTAAATATTTCCTTATTATGTAACAGTCTTGTGACTAGTGTCTGGTAAAAGCCCTAATGAAAACACACAAAAATACAATTTCACTTCTTTAGAATGAAAGATAGCCGCATCAATAATAGTGAACTCATCTTTTATGTAATGTTATTGTCCTTACTGTTTATATAACAGGATATATTAAATAGTGTTACCGATCTGTGTTTCTGGAAATAAGTGCTGATGGCACCCCTGGAATAAAAACGTGTTTGGTGTGAGTGAAACATTGGAACCAGAGATTGGGGCTAAAAATAGATCTTTTGAGTCTTAAACGATGTAAGGAACAATCAGGTGTGGCACAGACAGAACAGTCTTTAATTCCTAACGTTCTGTGCGCAGAAATTCTGCGCATGGAAGTGTCAAAGGTAATCAAGGAGAGTCCAGATGTTGATGTTGGTCCTGTGTTTCAGAGTTTCCCGAAACTTGGTGTGTGTGTGTGCGTGCGCACGCGCGTGTGGGTGTGAGAGAATTTCCTAAAATAATAACTAAAATTAAAAAAGGAAATATAGATGATTTATTAAGACTCAAAGCCGAAAAGCACATCTTTCTTAATCAAGGTTAAAACTTTTGAATCAATAATGAGAGGTTTATTAAAAATGTTAACTTCATAGATATACCTTAACTATTTCTTTTTAATACCATATTTTTGATAGCTGTTGTAATAAGCGGTACTTTACTGTTGATGAAAATGTACCTAATGGCCAACTAAATACCTAAGTCTTCTCTAGGGGAGATGGGAAAACACACCGAAGGCTGTGGACCCTAACCCACATCTCCGTGAACGGAGTCTGGGGTGGATAGAATATCAACATCTAATCATTTGAATTTTACTAAAGAAAGTATCTGGATAATCATGCATTAAAGTAATTTTTTTTTCTTACTCTCCTTTAAATCTTTCCTGGAGATCCTAAATTGTACATATTTGGTTGTAGACTGTATTACTAACTACTTAGAAGAGAGAGAAAAAGATAATTCATCGTATTTTAGGTAAGAGGAACTGTTCCTAATGAAAAATTTTAAACGGATAAACTTCCCAAAATTTGGCCCTGGAAAGAAATGTATAATTCCTCTAGCCAGCATTTGTCAAGATGTAGCAGGGCGGCGAGGAGTGGTATCTTGGGGCCGGGGAGCGCTCTGCACTCCGCACCCCCGCCCCCGGACCACACCGAGCCGCTCCGTAGTCGTTGGCTCCCCAAACCACCAACACGGAAATGCTTTCGAAAGAAAATAATGGTGGGAGAGATAGGGAGTATTGCTCCAAATAGGAGTCCTCTCAGATGTAGGGAACCTGTGACCCGTCCAAGGTCATGTAGTTCGGTGACAGAACTAGCGCCTGAACTTGATCTTTTCACACCTAGATTTTTTTTGAAATTTAGGTTTCATGCAGTTAATGTTTTAGAAACACCCCTAATTTGTCAACACCGATGCATGGAGAGTTCAGAGGGAAGAAAACTTCAAGGGCTAATGCGTTTCTGTTGTGACTCGCCCTGAGGACATTGCCCGGGACTTCCGGTTACAGAGGAGAACCGCACTTGGTGCCCGTTGGCAGCGGAGCGCACAGCCGTCCAGACGGGTCATCATGCTGCCTCTGTCATGTTCTTAAGAGACTGTCTTCCAGCCTCAGTTTTGACCTTTCCCTAGACTAGGAACTTTGCAGTTTCTTCTATTTAAGAAAGTTCTAATGACCAGAAAGTATGTGTCCCTTTATTTACCTAGAAATTTACTTCCCCTCAGATAAGTGAATATGGTTCAATCTCAGAAGCGTTCTCTCTCCTACTGTGGCTTGTCCGTTTTTTTTTTTTTTTTGTGTGCCCTGAGAGTTCTGGGATCTCAACCAGGTCACTCCCCTTCTCTGCACACCAGTTCATCTTACTACTGCCCTCTTTAAATGTAATACGCAAGGTAGTCTTTTTATGTGTGTTTCCCACTGAGAAAAATAGGGCGTGGCTCTGAACTGGCCTTTTTTATGCCTTCCAAAAATCCTGTTTTCCAGTCTCCAGTACGTAGCTGGCCTCCTGTTTTCTATGTAGTAGTTATCCGTAATGTGCTGAATCCAAGTGAACCATGATGTGGAAAATTTCGAGACCTGAGTTTTCGAAGTAACACAAAATAACCAGCTCATGCAGAAGAATACCTGACTTCTCTTGACTTAAATGTGATTAAATGATCTTGGATGCTTTTTGAGAATTATTTTTGACCCTTAATTAAGATTTAAATACAGTATGCTAGATTACGGATTCTTCAGTGACTGCTTTGGACCCTTGCTCAAGGTTATTCCCCAGCAGCCTTACGGACTTGAGCCCACGGAGGTTTCAGAGGTACTTTTGGACTGTTCATTGCATCATTTCAGTTTAGCTCTTGGCCCTCCGGTCACAGCTTGGGAAGGACTTTGGAAGAGGAGACAGTGAAATCTCTCAACCCTTAACCTAAAGATCAGCCTGATCACGTGGTGAGTACGCCCCGGAAACGGACCTGATGGGGCGGGGGCACGCTGTGTCGAGCGGTTTTGTCCTCGCTCAGTCTCTTAGAAGCAGAGGAGTTTAAAAATGCTTATCTTAGCAGGATTCAGCTTTGCTGCCTTAAAGACAGTGCATTTTTGGTATGCTTTGTTTCTAAAATTTGGAACTGCTGTAAAGCGGCTCTGATAGAAAGCAAAAGCCTGATCGAAGCCGATGTGAAGTAGCTACCGTTCCAGGCTATGTCCGTAGTGAAGTCGCATTTAAAACACAGTCCGAGGTTGTTAGTAATTGTTACCCTTATTATACGTTTTTTTTTTTTTTAACTTAAGCACTTTACTGAAATGAATATTTATTTATTGAAATGAATATTTCAATGCATCAGATTATAGAATATCAAAATTCTCTCAGTACTGGAGGTTTGCAGTTTTATTTGTCTGTGTGTGGTTTGTTTTATCTTGTTTGGTTTTGGTTTTTTAATGTTACATTCAGGAGGATGGTGCCAAAATACTTGATCCATGATGGTAAGCGATCTCACCCAGGGTGAGCACACGTAAGGTAGGGATCCGTATGTGGTTTGTATTTGATGGCAGCTCGCTGATGCAGTCAAGGAGTGAAGAAATACCTTCTTTTACATGAGTTACTCATACGTAATTTTAAAAACTTAAATTTTTTAAAATTTTTTCTTAATGTTTGTTCATTTTTTGAGAGAGACAAAGCACGAGAGGGCGAGGGGCAGAGAGAGAGCGAGACAGAATCCAAAGCAGGCTCCAGGCTCCGAGCTGTCAACAGAGCCCAGTGTGGGGCTCAGAGTCGCGAACTGAGAGATGATGGCCTGAGCCAAAGTCAGACCCCTAACCGACTGAGCCTCCCAGGCGCCCCTTTCATGCCACTCTCTTGATAGATGTGTGAAAGAAGTTGAATTGACCTAAATAATGGTTTGTTGTCAATATTTTTAGAATAATTTAAAGATTTAAAAACTTTAACCCAGTTTTGGGGGCCTGTGGGTTGATGCTTGGGAAAGGAGTGAAGTACAGAGTGTGAGAGGGTGGGACTGAGGGATGAGGGACCCCCTACCTGTGATGAGAGCGGGGGCCCTGGAGGGGGTGAGGTGCCATCACCTAACAAAGCAAAACCACAGTGAGACTCCACTTGGGAACCGGTCAGACTGCTACAATCAAGGGCCGACTGTAAGAGTTGACTGGAATATGGAGAAATCGGAACCCTCGGTCATTGCTGAGGGGACTGAAAACCGATGCAGCTGCTTTGGAAAATAGTGTGGCAGATCCTCGAGTTCGACACAGAGTCACACTAGGACCTAGCAGGTCCTTTCCTAGGTGTTGATGCAAAAGAAGTTGAATCGTGCGTCCGCCCAGACACCTGAACACGAATGCTCAGCAGTGTCATTTTCAACAGCCAAGAAGTGGAAACAACGCGGATGCCCCTCAGTCGATGAATGGACTAACCAAGTGTGCTGCCTCAGTATCGTGGAATATTATTTGGAAACATAGAGGAAGGGGGATGGTGTTACACGCTACAAACATGGTGAATCCTGCAAACGTGCAAAGTGAGGCTCGCCAGTCACAAAAGGCCACATATTGTTTTATTCTGTTGCTACGTTCTGTCCGGGAGCAGCAAATCCAGAGACGGAAATCCAGCAGCGTCTCCTGGAGTTGGGGATACAGGAAGTATAGTGCCGAGGATACCTGGTCTCTCTCAGGGATTGAAAATGTTCTGAAATTGGTGATGGCAACAGAATTCGGTGAATCTCTAAAAACTGTTAAAAGGGTGTGGTATTTCAGTAAAACTTTTTAGGATTTTAATTTTTTTAAGTCAGTTTTTGAGAGAGAGAGACAGCATGAGTGGGGGAGGGGCAGAGAGTCAGTCCCAAGCAAGCTCCAAGCTGCCAGCGCAGAGCCCCACACTAGGTTCAGACTCCTGAACTGTGACATCCTGACCTGAGCCGAAACCAAGAATCAGATGCTTGACCGGCTGAGCTGCACAGACGCCCCAGTGAAACTTATTTTTTTAATAAACCATTCCTGGCACGGCATTGCCCTTTGGGTACATAGGTTAATTAAGAGCATTTATTTCTTGTAACAAGTCTACTATTTTATAGTCTTCAGTGTAGGTAGGTGCAAAACCTGAAACTTGTTTTTAAATGTAAAGAACAAACTAATTTGTAGGTGCGCAGTGTCTGGGACTTGATAAAATATTAGACAAAATGAAAATGTCCCTTCTTGAGTCATGAGGGACTCAGCGTAAGTTAATGTTTTAAAAGTTCACATACTGAGTCCAGTTTTAAATTTATGCTTAATGAAGTTATTACTGGGACTGAATTTATTATCCCAAAGTTTATGGTTGATTGCCAGTTCGGTAATACTTTGTCATCTTTCAAGATTGAGGTTAGAAATTATGAAGCCTTAAAAAGTTTCCGAAATGCGAAAATACAGGTCCCCAGGAGGAAGCGCGGGCAGAGACCCGCCCGGGAGGCGGCCTCCTGTGTGTTGAGAAGGTGGTCTGTCTTCAGTAACTGCCGCGGCCGCGAAGCCGGCGGGATCGGTGTGTTCGGTACAACCCGAAACAGTTACCGTTTCATAGTCCAAGCAGCAGAGATTCTCAGTTTTAAAATACAGCATATTTTTTAAAAATTCTGTCATATTTTAAGGATTTTTTTTCCTCTTTACCTTCTAGAAATGTTTTTAAAACTGGAGGCGACCTTGGGATTTCAGTAGTTGGCCATGGAGGGAAGAACTTCGCACTGCTGTTCTGTTCTTTTCTAGTGGCCCTGCCCCCTTTTCCGGGGCAACAAAGCCTGTTTTGTTTCTCTCCTGCTTGTGAGGTCTCTGCCGGGCCCCTGTGGGTGTGCTGCTCTGCTTTGTTGAACTGCTTGAGACACTGAGAAGGCACAGAGCAGGATGCTTCTGGAGGGGCATCCGTCCAGCTTTGGCAGCTCAGCGTGGTGGTCGGAGTTGGTCATCGAAGTAAGCTTTTGATCGGGAAAGCTCGGAGCACTGTGGGTGTCCACAGGTAACAGCGTTCACGCAAACACAACCCATGCTCGGCGCTGTTAGCCGAAGAGACCGCGTCTGTTGCAGACTTTGTGCAGACTTCTGTTTAATTCTTCGGAGTTGGTTTTCCTTCGTCTCTTGCTATCCTGTTTCTCCCTTTCTGTGGTTTTGAGTAGTTAAATAAGCTTAGATCTGAAAAAGACTCGACCGGCCAATTCAGGAGCCTTCAGTGGTCCCCACCGTTCTTGGTGATTACTGCTAACAGTAGTTAATTCTGGAAAACCGACGGGAAGCACAGGATCCTTCCGTATTTATTTTCATGCAGTCTAATTACTCACTTTTCGCAAAGCGTCTGTGTTTATATTAACTTATTAAGTGTTATATTTCTTAATAAAAATCCAGTGTGGAAAGCTCAGTTTTCAAACGTTTCTTACTAGATGAAATCCATGACGGCCTGTAGCTCTAGGGCCAGTTTTGCAATCAGTCAAGTTATTAATGGGCTATTTCCTAGCAGTTTTTTTTTTTAATTTACTTAATTGCTTGGAACCAAAAACATATCTTCCCCAATAGCTGTTTCTTCTAAGTTGCAGTTTATGAGGCATTCCCTGCGTGTGCCAGGTTCTCAGATCAGCCCCTCAGCTCCTTGAAACGGACAGAGCACAATGTATAGAACAGCTCCGTGGGGACATGGGTCTAGTAGTGAGGATCGTACTGGAATGCCCGGAGTGGGTTTCCCTAAAGGAGAAGGGCCTCTCAGGGCTGACTCCCTCAGGAGGAGGTAGGAGCCTCAGGGCTCCCCTACCCAGTTTTTCCATTTCGATCTTACTGGAACGATAAATACTCATATCTCCGTGCCTTGCAGTGTGTTGCAGTGTGCCGAGAAACCGGGAGTGGGCTGGTGAAGTGGGAGAAGGCAGGGGCAGCCTATCTGTAGGACTGGGAATCTTGAAGTTCAGAAGGAAGTGCCCCATGGGAAGGAAGAAGGTACCATTGATGGAAGTACCTCCTGCCCCCAGGCTACAGTGCGTGCCCTGCACGGATTAATCTCCGTAGTGTCTCCGAAAGGGACATGCCTTACCCCCAGATACCGCCCAAGAAGCTCGAGGGTTGGAGGAATGAGTGAACCATGGGGTTGGCTGGGCTACAGGGGCCGTGTGTTTGGTATTGCGACCATACCTGTTGGTGACAAGTAGACGTAAGCAGTTGTGTTAAATGAGGTTGTTGAGTCCAAACTTTAAAACATGTTTGGAAGCCTAACAGTGTTCCGAGGAGCTCACGAGTTAGATGGGAGACCACAGTAAGGATTGCGGCACATCTGAGCACGTAAAATTGTGGGCTTTTTTTTTTTTTCATCCATTCCCCTACAAAGTACTAAAGTGCAGCCATGATGATGAAACTTCAAGCCCTTTATTCTTTCTAAAGAAAGATCATAAATGAGATTTTTTAGGCCACTTAAGGGAACGAATCAGGCTTTGAACAACATGGAGCAGCAGGTCCTGTTTTGACGTCCCTTCTCTGCTCTGCCAGACAAAATACTGAAAACGGATCACCAGAAAGACATAACTAGGGTCATAAACTGAGGAGAATAATCTCAGTGGGTCAGAAGAGAAAACCCACATAATGCAGTGAGCAAGGGCAGGCAGGTTAGGGGCCTTCGGGTCCCGAGGCTATCAGGAGCTCAGAGTTACAGACAGAGAGGCAGGAGGCTGTGCTGCTCTCTGACAGCTGTGGGCCTGGCCTAAGCAGGAGAACAAGGACTGACCACGTGTCAAGTACGGGTTTCAGGAGTGGATACGCAGGCCGTGTTCTTCTGACCACAGTGCGGTTACATGAGAGTCCCAGTAAAAAAGCTAGCTACAAAAAGTGTATGTGGTCTGCCCCACCAGCCGTTCCCACAGGTCATTAATGTGATTCAAATTGTGGCACCTGGCATAAGATTGATGAATAGAAAGTCTGCACACAGGGTACGGCAATTTAGTCTGATGACGAGGTCTTTGGGGGAAGGATATACTTTATGTGGGGGGGCGGTGGGGCTGATAGAGGAGCATGAAAATACGAAATTAGATTCATTAACTCCATATTCCAGGATAAATTCCAAATGGATTGAGTTGCCAAAAAAATACATAGAAAGGAAGTGAATAGCTTTGATTTAAAAAGTTGTGGAATTGCTTTATCATGAGGGACCGGGGAAAACATAGCCCAAATTTCAGAAAGATTGATAACTTTGGCTGTTTAAAAAATAAAATTATGTGGACAAAAGGCAAACCAGAAAGACAGATGGTAAACTGAGGAGATTATTTGTAGCTTACATATGACCACAGTTGTCTACTCCTTGTATATAAAGATGGTCTAAAACAGAGAATGTAAAGACCTGCAACCCTACTGGAAAAGATAGGAACACAACCGGCATGAAAAATGCACACGGCCCTTTAAAATAGGGGAATTGATTAAACTTTTGTAATAAAACATGGCAAAGTAAAATCACACTGACAAACCATTTCTCACTTTTCAGATTGGCAAAAGTCCAAAAGTTTGGCCAGGATTTCAGGGGAAAAAAAAGAGTGTCCTACCTCACTGGTAGGGATACAGTGAGGTACAGCCCTGGTGGGGGAGGGAAGAGCCGGGGCGATCTGGCACTAGTGCCCATTTTACCCGTGAAGTCAGCTACCTCTCCCAAGCAAAAAGACGAAATAATGTGTGTACCAGCTTATTCTGGAGTAGTGAGAACTTAACAGGAAATTGGTTGAATGGAATACTAACTAGCTATTTTAAAAAGAAAATAAGAGACAACCCCTATATTCTGCTTTGGAGTGGTCCCAAGGACACGTGGTTAGTCAGTAAGAAGAAAGGGGAAGGGGGGTAAAGCAGTCGTGTGTGGAGGCTGCCCTGTGCGTCGTGGGTGAGAGGCGTGCGCGTGCTGGCTTGGGGATTCAAAAGCAAGCAGCGCACTGGTGCTGGGTGCCCGGGACCGGCTCCGGGCGGGGG
Organism: Paguma larvata; assembly: GCA_030068075.1. Classification (NCBI taxonomy): domain Eukaryota; kingdom Metazoa; phylum Chordata; class Mammalia; order Carnivora; family Viverridae; genus Paguma; species Paguma larvata. The sequence continues at coordinate 27,987,579 of CM057831.1, forward strand.
TGGGGGGGGCATAAAGCAGGTTTCTAAAATCCAGAAGCACAGCGTCACAAGTGAATCTGCACATTCAGTTGGTGGCTGAGTGACATGGAGAGGAATTCCTTCAGGTGACTGACCGTATGTACCTAACGAACTGTCTTAAGAACCAACGACAAATTAGAAACACGTAATAATTTTTCTGTTGAGCATAATTTCACCATCCTGTTACTTTGAAATCACTGCATATATGCGGGAGGGCAGTACCTGTTACTGTTAGAACCAGGAGTTTTTGCAAAAGAGAAAATGCTTACAAGATCAAAGAATCTAAGTAAAAACTCTGAATGACAGGTACTGAGGATGTTTATGGGCGAGAGGCTCTGACGATTATTTGTTGAAAATAATCGGGGAGACAGTGGGCCTAGAAGGGACTCTGTGTGTACTGAGGAGAGAGCTCCCTGACGGGCACACGAGGATTTGTCCTCTCTGTTTTTTCTGCTGCTTTGTGTGTTCATGGAAATAATTTTGAAACTTTGAAACATGTTTGGAAGCATAACAGTGTACTAAATAGCTCATGAGTTAGACGGAAATCTCAGTAGAAACGACAAGTATTTGGAATGAAACAGTCATGAATTACACTATTTCAAGACGTAGGACACTCAGGAAAAGCACCACTTAAGGGTAAATTTATTGATTTAAATGCTCCAAGAAAAGATTTAAACTAAACGACTTCAAGTCAAGAAGTTAGAAAAAGAACTAGAGAAAGCCGCAACTAGAAAAGGCGGAAACAGGAAATAGAGCGACGCGGCTAACGCCCTCACCACGAACCGCGTGCTGCCCGGTAGGCTGGACCCAGCGAAGCCTTTTTGCGTGAGCTTGGCCCGTACCGGTCTTTGCTCCGACGTCCTCAGCCCTGTGCCGGCGTATACGGTGCCACAGCAGAGGCGGCCAGTCTTCGGTGGAATTTGCTGGTAGAAGGTCTACATCGTCTTTGTTAACTAGCTCAGTTTCTGCCTCAGTGAATTCTCAACTCAGGTGTTTCTTAGCACCACTTTGCTCCAGACGCTACAGGGCCCTGCGGACCCATAGGCCACTCTGTGCTGGCACCTGGACGACCAGGGGTCTTAGCGTCCATCACGGACCCTGGGAAAGGCTGGGTGGTTTGCTCACGTCTCCCAGGCGGCCTTTGTGGTGCCGCCGAGGATGCGTGAGAAACCATCATGAGGAGTTGCGTACGTGCCTGGGACGCCAGTAGGTCCCAGGGACCGTCAGCGTCAGATTTTCGTGGTGAGGGTCACAAGAGAGGTTAGTCTGTAATTTTTCTTTCTTTGGATGTCCTCGTATTAGGATTGTGCTGGCCTCGTGAATGCTCTTGTCTGGAAAAACAGGGTATGAGATGGGTAGTGTTCCTTCAGCTTCTGCGAAGTTGTTTGGGCCTGAGGTTTTCCTGGTCCGTGCGTGTTAAACATTGAGCAGGAGCAGGGACCCAGCTCCGCACCTCGCACAGTCGAATGCACGTCTGAAAAGGTGATGCGCCCTTCCCGGTTGCACATAATCAAAGTTCCCTCCCAGGGAAATCCGCTAGAATAAGAACCCATCCGTTTCTGGTGGTCAGGTGAGGTGTTACAGGTTCCCCTCGGAAACTGCTGCCGACTACCTGGGCTCTGTGAGGGGACAGTGGTGTCCCTGGCGATGAGCCTCTGCCGTCCAGATCTCGTAGGCTTGTTTGATCACGAGCGAGCCTCCCGTCGTTGAATTCGGCTCGTGTGCTAAGGGTGGGCCGTTTCAAGGGCTGTGCTGCTCAGACTGCTCAGTGGTGTCATTTGGGGTGGGACACGCGTCCCTGCTATGTCTTTGTATTGTGTAATGAGTCGTGTTCACGTCATTCACTCGACTCGATCGCTCAGTCTTTTGTCAGCCTCCCAGCTCCATGGGCGCAGACGAGACAGGTGCTCCCTGGCCTGCACTCAATCGTCTCTGGACATGCGTGTAACGCGTCCTATGCTTCCTGCGACACACTTTGCTTTCAGTGTCCCTGCCGCTGCAGGTGAGAGCTTGCTCTGGTTTCGGGCTCTCACCTGGCATCTCATGGCGGCAGCAGGGACCGCAGCGTAGATGGTAACTTAATGGAACCGTTGTCCCGTTGACGGGTTTCCAGGTCGTCTCTGGTCTTTTTTGCCACAAAGGCCACGTTGACTGTTCCCAGCTGCTTCTGAAAACTTGTCCTTTCCTTTCGCAGCTCGATTTTTAGGACCGATGTTTTGTTTCATTTCAGCCGTGAACCAGAGGGTCGGGCAGAGCGCCCCGGCGAAGCAGCCCCCGCCCCTGGCCCCGCAGAGCCCGCCGGGGGGCGTCCTGGGCAGCGGCGGCTCCAGCCAGCAGATGCGGCTGCAGCAGCTGCAGATGGAGAAGGAGAGGCTGCGTCTGAAGCAGCAGGAGCTGCTCCGGCAGGTGAGGCCCCAGGTTAGAGGCCAGCCTTCGCTTCTCGGGGTTTGCTTGCCATTCGCAGGCTGGGGGTGGGGCCTGGGCTCAGGGCTCTATCGTCACGGGTGGGGCGACACAGGCGTCATGCTGGCTCCATTCTTGACCTACTGCCCTGGCGGCGCAGGCCCTGGTGACTGCGGCCCCCATCGAGGGTGGGGGCTCGGACCGTGGCACCGCGGGGACCCTGGCGCATCACTCGGAAGACACCTTTTCCTCGGTGGAAATCCCTCAGGGGAGATAGGTCACTAAGACTATTCTCAGATGACACCTAGGATTCGGTGTTGCTAAACCCGGGGTGTTTCACTTAAAACTGAGTTGCCCCCCGTTCTGAGGATCCCTGCTCTGAGGGTTTCTTCAGGTCGGCCTGGAGCCCATTAGGTCCAGTCCCGTGAGTTTCCCTTCAGAAAGTGCTGCCGGTCCTCGTGTCCTGTGAGGGCAGGCCCTCCGTTCCCCACCCCCCCCACCCCCGTCTGCTGGGCCCCGCCTTATTCTGGAGGGCCAGCCGAGGCCTCAGGGCTCCGACCCGGGGACGCGGTCTCAGAGCAGCGCGCTGTGAGTTTGTATGCAAACTGTCGTGACGGTAAACACAGTGCAATTTTGACAGTGTGCGGGACCCAGGGTCTGTGAAGACAAAGCCTCCTCCTCCTCTGTGTCCTGAGTTCTCTTCTCGGGCGTCAGTCCCTACCACCCTGCCAGTTTCTCATTTTCTGTTTCCAGAGAGTTCTCTGTGTTTACGGACGTGGAACACGTGCATCCACTACCCCCCCCCCCCCACCGCAGCGCGCCTTGTGTGGAAGTGACCGCATCAAGCGGGGTGCGGGCACTTCCGAGGGCCGTGTGCTCGCCGCGTTCCTGGAAACACTGATTGGAGATACTGGAGCCCTGGGGCAGGAACCTGAGCCGTGGAAGTCCCAGCCGGACTCCGCTCTAAGCCCCGCGGCCCGTGATCTGTCCATGTAACTCGAGCGTGCTTGGCACCCGCAGCGGGTCCCGAGAGCGGGGGCCGTGCCAGGGCTGGCGTCAGGGAACCGTCGTGCCGGACGGAGTGCTTACCTGTCCTCGAGAGCGCGGAGAAAGGACCCGGACACAGTTCCCTGGGTCTCTTTCTAACAAATTATTGGAAAGGAAAGATCGTTTTCCTTTAAGTTAAACTTTACCCTCAGAACAGGGAATGCCTTCAAGAATGTCATTAAATAGCCATTAGAAGAAAGAAGGCAGCTTTTCCCTCCGTCACTGATCAGTTGCTAGGTGGTCCAAGGAAGTAAAGTCTCAGTTGCACACGGGTTGAAGACCGTCAAAGCTGAGAAATCGCACTAAGAAAAATAATCTGATTGCTAATGTCGAAGTCTTACCGTTTTAAAGACCGTTTTTTACAGTCTAGAAATGGGCTGTCCATCGTGTCGCGCTCCGTAGATCAGCCTGGGGTTTTGTTTGTTTGTCGTATCGTCTTGTGTTGTTTTGTTGTGATGGGCGCTGCTGCTGTGTATGAAACTCCTCCTGCCCAAGAGCTTGCCCAAGTCTCTCTCTCCCCTCCTGCGGGTGACGGGTCCTGGACAAAGTAGCCTCACTTCCTGGATGGGTAATGTCTTTGTTTCTTCTTGACTACTGACTGTGTTGTCTTTTCTTAATGTGGAAGTGACAGCCCTGCTCTATTCTTATACTAATAGTCTGTTTATTAGGATTTTTTGGTGTTGTTTTTGGCAATCAGTATAAATTCAGTACGTCTTAACTCTTTGGGCTTCCTGTGAATTTCTTGTTAGTTTCTCTTGTCATTGAAACAGTAAATTATATTTTTTTCCTGCTTCTGATTCTCAGAATCCAACAATCTACCTGACCAATTCACATTTCATTTGGGTCCTGACACCTCCAGCCTTGCTGTCCTGTCCTCGCTGTCGAGTCCTTGGGAGGTTTCAGTTTCTCGCGTGGTGCCTCCGTCGGCTCCTCTCTTCCTTGGTCTCCTGCTTCCTGGGCTGGCTTGGGGGTCCTGTGCTGTGGGCGTGTGTCTGGATGAAGTTTGTAAGTCAGCCTACACAGCCAAACCATGCGGCTTGAAGTAATTTTTATCCATCTTATTTTTTACTCTTAGGCAATGCGGAATATCAATCCCAGCTCAGCAAATTCTCCAAAATGTCAGGTAGGCTCTTAACTGATGTTTTAGCATTGAAAAAAATTAAAAAAAGACACTCTGTCAGGAAAGCGAGACCCTTGTGGTGCAGGGGCTTGTCCACACTGAACGTTAGCTCCGACATAACGTGAGCCGTCTTTCCCCCAAAATAACGTAGGTTCACACTGCTGTTCCCAGAAGGTCTTTGCTGCCTGCCTACTTCCCGCTCACCCCTCCCCGGAAGCTTCTAGTTCTCATTTTGATTCCACGAACGTCTTGTTTGACTCCATGTTTGAAGCTGTTATGCCTCAGTTGCACGTCCCGTCAGCCTTGAGGCGTGCCTGATTTTCATTTGTGTGGCTTAAGTTGGTATTCATGATGATTGATGATTTGTAGGACTGAATCAGTTGAACGGTCACAGGACGGCACAGCTTACTTCCCTGGGTAGCCACTGGAAGAAATCTCCAGGGTCAGAACGGCGCTTTTAGCGGAAAAAGTCTTTGCAGGGCGTTTCACGGGAAGACGATCACGATTCTCCGAGGAGAGAAAGGTCTGCTGGGGTGGTGTTTGGGGTTCTGTGATGACATTACCGACCTTTCTCCCTCATGAGCCCCAGCGAGCACCGGGTGAGAAGCATCTTATGGAGACGGAGGGACTGTGGCCCTCTGTCCCTTTGGCCACAACCACTTGTTTGATTCACGGAAGACAGACCGTCTCTGCGCTCAGGGTTCATGAGACGGGAAGGACCGCAGCCTAGGGGACGTGGCTGGCACGTGTCTCAGGTGGGCAGAGCAACCAGGAGGCGCCGCGTGGCCGCCCTGCGCTGGGCTCACTCAGCACATCCGAATTAGCGGTGGAAGTGGGCGTTGGCAGAGTTCCTCTCGGTTTGGCTGTTGTCACCCTGCCCGTGGGACCCAGCCCTCCTAGAGAGCAGGTAACTGTGTGAGAGGAAAACCGGTTCCTTATCTCAGAAATGTCTTCGTGAGTCCAGAGATCGGGGGAGGGGATTGGTCAGGATCGTTGTCATCAACAGCAGAGCCATCCTGCCCCGAGAGCCGCTGCTGGCGCGTGTGCCTGGGGCCGCGGTGTGGACCTTTAGAAAGAGAAGATACATGCCCTTGCTTTTTGTCCGGAGCGTTGCTGAAAGACGGCCAGTCGATTCCTGAGATTTATTTAAGCCAGAACCCGGAAGAGGTTTTTTTTCTTGTTTTTTTTTTTTCTTTTTTAATTTTTTAATTGTCAAATTGGTTTCCATACAACACCCAGTGCTCATCCCAACCCATGCCCTGCTCATGCCCGTCACCCACTCTCCCCTCCTCTCATACCCCCCTCAATCCTCGGTTTCTTCTTAGCATTTAAGAGTGTCTTAGGCTTTGTCTCTCTCCCTCTCTGTGTCTTTTTTCTTTCCCCTGGAAGAGATTTTTTAAAATCCATCTTGGATATGCTGGAGGCTGAAATAGGGTTTGTTACAGGAGTTTTTTGTCACCGCGTTTACGTGGCAGTTGTGGAAATGTCAGTAAACATGAGGAAGTTTGGTATGGGGTTAAACTCGGAATAGTTCACGACACACAGAATATGGTAGCATTTGTGTGAAGCCAGCGTTGTGTCCCTGTGGGTTTTCTAGGTGACCGGATAGATCCCAGGAACAAGCTCACCAGCAGGAGCCTTGTGTTACGTGAGGACACTTCCGCAGGGCTACGGGGAAGATCAGGAAAGCCAGGACGACCTTTCCAGTCCCCCGAGGAACAGAGCATGTGAAGGAGTGCTGGAGCGGAGGGGGCGGGTCGTTCAGCAGCTGAGCGCTGGGCACTGTTCGGAGTTCGCTTTGCTTTCCTAGCCGAAGTTGAGCGCGGAGGAGTTCAGAAGCAGCGTGCAGGCAGGGTCAGTGTTTTGTGGTTACCGTGTAACGGATGCTGTGTCAGAGGCTGCGGCCTGGGCAGCTGCTTCCAGCAGTGGTCATTTCAGATGCTGCCTTTCCTTCTTCCCAAACAGGGTTAACTAAACAGGTCTGTACGGCAGGGTTCTTCGGTCCCGTAAACTGATGTCACTATGGGTGAGGTTAATGCAGAATTCTGAAAAATTAAGACAAGTTGAAAGGGATTGGTAGAGCTTGGTTAAAGATGGAAAATCTCACCTTAATTTACTAAGATTTGATTGCAAATTTGGGAGAAAGTTGTCTTCAGAGCACTGAAAAATTTTAATTTCATTTGGATTGTTCACTATTTTTATGTTGCAGAAGCTGTTTCTTTTCTCAGAAAAAGCCTCTTGCAACTATAAGCGTCATGTCTGCTCCTGAGGCTGAGCACCTAACGCTCATTTTTGGGGCTGCGTCTCTTTCTTGTCCGTCAGTCAGAGACCCTCCGAGAGGGTCGGCGCAGTTTGCCCCGTGTGCGGTTTCCAGTTGCAGTTTCTGTTTCAGGGTCTTTTGAAACAAACACTTTGAGAAAGACCGTGCCCCCGAGTGTGGACGCCGTCGCCTTCTCCCGTCGGCTCCCGCCCGCTGGCCATGCGCCCTTGCGTCCGGTGGCCCTGCTCCGCTCACGAGCGGCCCCCCTTCCTCTGGCCCGCTCAGACTGTCCAGGTCCTCTGAGGCCTGGACGTCAAAGCCCACTCTCCCCGGCCTCCTCAGATTTCTTGAAACTTCCCAGAAAATAGAAGACAGCCGGACGTAGGTATCTTCGCTTTATTTCTGAGCGGATAGTTGCTTCATTCCTCGTAGAATTACAGCTATAAATAGTTGGCGGCCATTGCGGTTGCACAGTTGCCATTTCTTCCGGGTGGTGCTCCATCCGCCCGAGGGCCCTGCTCTGCGTGCCCGTGCGGGGGACGCAGTATGGGACCGGTCACCTGCGGTGCTGAAGAGGGTTGCATGTCTCTAGTTTTAGCAGCATGGAGCAGAATGCTACCAGTGTTAAGGGCCGCGTGGAAACCGTGGCCATCAATCTTCTTTTCCTCGAATTTAAGAACATTAAAGAATTTGACTTTTTGTTCCTCCAAATTGTCTTTCTTGTTAAAGCTGTTTGAGAATTGACTTTTCCCAAGATTCTCTCTTCTCTTTTTGAAGCCCTAGTCCTGAATAAACCATAAATTCATTTAGGTGTTTTCTCATGAATTTTTAGATTTTATTTCTAATAAGCAGGTTGAAAGCCCTGATATACTTCACACCGGCGTACTCTCATATGTCATCCCATTTGTGTTATTCACCAAGGTCTCTATGATTTGAAGAACATTAAAATAACGTTTATTACGTTGATTGGCACCATAATTAAGCAACACAAATTACTGAAGACCTAATTCTAGAGATGTGTCAGAAAAAGTGTTGACTCTCAGGAGGGCGCTGGGAATGCCAGACGGCATGTCTCTCTTGAGAGTGCAGGTACCAGCCTGTGGTTCTCCACGCCGCCCCCAGATCCGTGTGTCCACAGCTTTTCCAGCAGTTGAAGGTGAGCTGGTGCATGGCATGCCCACGGAAACACCAGAAGCATTCTCATCCTCGACTGGGCGTTTCCGTCTCTCGAGATTGAAGGGACTTTTCTGTGTTTATAGCTGGCTTGAGAAGCAGGGTCTGGCAAGGTCTCTGGAACAGTGGAAGAAATGGCTATTTTTTTCCCCTCTATTTTTAAAATTGTGGACTTAAACTGCTATCACTAAGACAAACTATTAGAAGATGTGTATTTTTAGAGTTACTCTTCATCTCTGAGTTGGGATTTCGGGCTCACTAAACTAACGTTCCTTAAACAGACCGAGTACCCACAAAAAAATCAGCCTTCGCTCACACCCCGCGTGCTCCCTCCAGCGGACGCACTGTTAGGACACACAGCTCAGTGCTTGCTTGCTAAAGACGCAATTGCTTTAAAAAAGTAATAGAAGTTGGCATTGTGTGTTAGAGAATTTTCTATAAGTGGAATCATAACTTTTCACCTGTGATTATTTTGAGATTCATTCATGTTACATCTGAATTTTTTTATTTTTTTTTATAAGTGTTCTTATTTATTTTGGGAGAGAGTGGTTGGGGGAGTGACAGAGAGAGAGGGAGGGAGAGAATCCCAAGCAGGTTCCATGCTGTCAGCGCAGAGCCCCATATGCGGCTCGAACTCACGTTGAGATCATGACCTGAGCTGAAACCGAGTCTGATGCTTAACCGACTGAGCCACCCAGGCGCCTCTGTCTTCTTCCTTTTTATTGCTAACTAGTATTCCATGGGAGGGCTCTCCTCTGATTGTTCCTCTTTTCACTTATTGACAGATGTTTGGGTTGTGGTGCTCTCGTTTTTCCTGGATACCCTGAGAGTTTAGTAACCCAGAGATGCTCTAAATGTTTCCAGACTGATGACTGCTTCTGTCGCCTTTCTGCTTAGTTTTCTAAATGATGTGAACTAAATTATGTGGGGACAAAATATTTTAACTTCCAGATATGTATTATCTTAAAGTGTCTCTTCACCCTGTGGGGACGGGTACTGCCTCCGAGTGACAGGAGGGAAATGTAAAAAGGGCCAGTGGCTTCTAGTGAGGCCCCGAGTCCATAAAAGTCCATGACATAAAGCAGGCCAGCTTGCATTTCCCCTCACAAGCCACCCTGGAAAGTTCTTTTTGGACCAAGCCGGAACCATCCGTGTTACTCACAGTGTAGATAGCTGTGACTCCCAGTGTGTCCCACATTAGCTAAGATTTATAAGCTCACTGGGAAAAGCTGCCACATTCTTGTATTATTACAGAAGAAAAGAAGCTAAAAATACTTGGTTCATTTAGAAAAAGTCAAATGCTCTAAAAGAACTTTTTGACCTTGGCAATACAGAAGCATGATTAAATTTTGGCCAAATTTCCGATAACTTGCTTCTCCGTTTTTGAAAGTCTGTCAAACTATTTATTCTAACTACCTTTGGGAAAAAGAGAAGCTTAACAAACTTGTATTTTTAGCTTAGTTTTCTAATTTTAGGCATTTGTTCACAGTTAAAAACTCCTTAGAGAAAGCCGTAACTTTCAACATGAAGTGTTTCAACTGAAATCAGTTTTTACAGATGATCCAGTTGTGTCCCAAAGCTTGTTTTGAAACAGCTATGCAGATTCACCCAATTACAAAATAATGTCCATATTCATCCAGGGCGAGATTTGCTACAACTGTTTCAGTGCACTAGAGTAGGCTTATTCTCTACAGGTGTGTATAGATGCACGCTGGCGTACTTTTCATGCAGGAGTATATTTGTGACTGAAACATTTGGATTATGTAGGATGATTTCATACCTCTCCGTATTGTAATTATTTCTCTCTAAAGTCACTCGCAAAAGGTCTGTACCGCCCTGAAAGCCGTTTTCAGTATTCTCCCGCTAAAATTCTTAACTCTGCGTGAGCCCGGTCACTTTCCCTTTTCCCCTTCTCGGCCGAGGGTGCAAGGAGTGTGAGCTTGCTTTCAGTGAGAAGCCAGGGTTTCTCAGTCCCTGCCGCCTCCACGGGCCCTTCCTCCAGAATCTGGCGAGGCCGAGCGTGGAGTAGAGCCCTTCCCTGAACTTGTGTGTCCCCTCGGAGCTCTGCCTTCCCAGGACTGTCCGTGTCTGGGCGTGTGGTGCCCGCCGTGTGTTTGCGTGGGAGGCAGACAGGTGGCTTTGTCTTCAGCTGAGCTCCAGTCCTAAGTTAAGGGGGAACGAGGTTGGTCTGCTGCTCTGCGTGAGTGCATTCGGTTTCCTCTCCCCTGTTTTTGACAGTTTGCTTCAAATAGCAGCAGAATTTTCCGTCTTCCGTATCGAACCCAGTAAAATAAATTGTTTAATAGTAGCTGGAAATGCGAACATCGAGAATTAGTGACCTGGGGAGGGAACTACCAAGTCGAATTTAATTACTTAAAGCAATTTTGTCTTCAGCACGTACTGAGGTATTTTAAGAATATCCATTTTTAGGTCATATGTGCGTAAGTTCTCATACATCAGTTATTCCTCAGTAAAATTGTTCAGAGATTGCTTAGGGTGTCTAATCAACCCTGTTCTTTTTGCTGTAACTAGAAGTTTCAAAACTGAGCTGAACATTCCTCCCTTGACTTGGTTCCTGTGGTCTGGTGTATATGTGTCCTTGGCCTCGTCACATGACGTTTCTTTGCCTGCCAGCTGCTAATGCTGACCCCCCCCACCCCCACCCCACCCCCGAACACCAGTGTAGAAAGTGGCATTTTCTCCTGGAGCCCCTCAGCCTCACTTCCCGTGAACCCCGACTTGGCTCCTGGTTACAGCTCAGATACAGACTGGATGAGAAGCCTGTCTCCGTGGTCCTTTGTAGCCCTCGGGCGGCTTTGGGCACATCTACAGACTAACTTCTTTCTGAGTGTGGATGGTGGCTCCGTGGTGGCCGCTGGCAGTAGAAGTTCACTTGTCCGAGACGGCAGCACGTGAGAACTCAGAGGTTCGCAGAAGCAGAGTGGTGAAATCCAGAGTAGCCCAGCCGCGGAGAATCTGCACGGGCCCGTTCGCTTTGACCTCATAAAACAATCTCAAAAAAGTGGGAACTTCATAAGAAAGTAAGAATTAGTGAACGTAAACATTTTAGCCAGTTTATCGGTTGTTTCAGTAATGACTCCGGGGAGTGTCAGGTCAGGTGCTCGCTGCGCAGAAACTGGTGCCTGCCTTCTTTGTCTGAAATAGAAAGCAGGTGAGGCTCTCAAGGTGCTGGCGAGGGGCTCCCGGGTTGTGAAAGATCGACATTTCCCTCACAGAACTCTAAGCATCCCCTCATCCACAGCCTATAATTTTATTCATTTTCAAATTTATTCCTGTTTACGTCCTCATGTTCTGATGGCACCATAAACGCAAAGCCTCCGAAGTTACGGTCATTGCGCTTCAGAAAATCCACTCACTCCTCCATTCACTCGTTCAGCGCGCCCTTGAGGAGCAGAAGAGAAATAAGAAATACAGCGCCGTGCGATAAGTATTAAGATTGTGTTATAGCTGTGCTCAGACTCTGTCCAGTCACATCCGCAGCTGGAGGTGGCCTCGTCGCGGAGAGCTCCCTGGGGAAGGGACTGAGTCTGAAATAACCAGGAAGAAGGCAAGCACTCGGGTCACGAGGTGGGCGTGGAGGGACAGGGCAGCAGGGCCGTACTGCAGACCTGCGTGGTTCTAAAGTTCTGGTCACTTGGTGGGAGGGGCGGTGAGGGTGGAGAACGTGGACAGGGGGCAGGTGCAGCGAGTTCCCAGAAGCTTCTGGGAGAGCGGCTTTGCCTTCACAGGGACAGGGGAGACCGGAGGGCGAGTTAGGAAGAGGATTGCGCCTGGAGAGAGCTTGGGGGAGGAGGAGGCAGAAAGCCAGACACCTGAGATGGGACAGCTGTGCGGACAGCCTCGACTGCCTCGGGCTTGCGAGCATGTGCCGGTCACGGGGCAGCGATGGTAGGGACACGAGAAAACAGGACATGACAGAGCGGGACTGTGGCCATTCAAGGCCGGAGCCCATCAATTTAGACTAGTCTGGCCAGTTGTGTGTCTCTCTGGCATTTCTTAGCGGTCCTGGCGTAGAAATGAAGCGAGCGCGTGTGTAGTACTGACTCCAGGTGGCAGTTTGCTGTGCTGAGAGAAAACTGTGTGTTTCAGGGGTGCGAGACGGGCTCTTGTGTATTTCAGATGAGCGAGTCAGGTGTCAGGCTTGTATCCCTGCGTCACTGCTTACGGTGGCCATGACCTGGGATCAGCCAAAGCGTCCATTCAGCTGTCAGTCACTTACCAGCCCAAGTGTCCATTGACAGTTGAATGGATGAAGGGGTGGGCGTGTAAATCCTGCCATTTGTGACAACACAGATGGACTTAGAGAGTGTCAGGCTAAGTGAGAGAAGTCCGTCAGGAGACAACGCATGGTCTCCCTTGTAAGTGGAATCCAAAGAACAAAACCAGCCAAGTTTATAGATCAGGAGAACACATTGGGGATTGGGAGGTGGGGACCAAAACGTGCAAACTTCCAGTTATAAATAAGTCATGGTGACTACAGTTAATAGTAATTAGCTGTGTTAGAATACTGCGCAATAATTGCACATTTTAAAGTTGCTAAAAGAATAAATCTTAAACATCCTCATCCCAAGAAAAGAAACGATAACTGCGTAGGGATGGTCTCTAGACAAGTGACTGTGGGGTCACTTCATGACGTGTACTATTGTTGAGTTCTTGTGTCACACACTGGAGACCAATGTCGTGTGATATGTACACCTCAGGGTTTTTTTTTAATGGGGAGAAAAAAAGGCAAGCCACTCAACCTGGAACGGGAGGAGAGGGGAGGTCACGCAGGAAGCCGGTGGGAAGAGCACTCGTGGTCCCAGAGGCGGGAGGAACGTGTGTGAGATTTCTGGGAGAGGACTGTCTATGCGCGCTCCGGGGTGTTGCAGAGGGGTTAAGGGGCTGAAATAGAACTCACAGATCCAGGGATTTGGTGACAAGTCATTAGGTAGGCGTTGTGCATGGATGTGACCCTTCCTGGGTGAGCAATGGACGCCAGTGCACTGAAGGGACACACTGATCACTGTCCCAAACGTGACTCTAGGTTTTAGAGGTAGGTTTGGTTTTACACCACAGGGTCTCAGCTGTCCCAAGTGGGTGATTGAGGTGGGCGTGGGTCATTGGAAGCTAGAAGGGCAAGGAACGGTCTGGTCCGGTGAGCGAATCATTCACTTGATAATTGTGGTGTAAATAGCCAGACCTGGCAGCGTGTCTTGTAACTACCCTAGCGCTGAAGTCGTGATGAGTATGGATGGTAGTTTGTGATATTTGCAACTACAACATGACAGGAACTTGTTGTCCATTGATGGAAAGTCAGAGGGTATGACAAATACTGCTGTTAATTGCCTATATTTGTAATTGAATAAAATGCTAAATTTCAGTTGGAAGTTCATGAAAAATAAAGGTATCATTTTCTTTTCTTCACCCAAGTTCACGGACCTTCTGCGTTCTGTCATGATCTTCTGGTTAAGAAACCCCAGTTTATAGGCTGGTGTATTCAGCAGGCATAAACCTGGTGCAGCCGGGGTGGTGCAGAGCTCAGACGACTTCCAGTACGCTCTCCGAGCACTGGGACTGCGTCCTTTGCCATGAAAAGCCACATTTCCAGTCAAACCAGAAAGCCAAGGGCGAGGAAGCTGGCGCTGGTGCAGACCTGAGCTTTATGAGAGCTTGGGGGAAGGACGGGCACCCGTGGGGAGGAGTTGGGGAGAAAGGACGGAGCAGCAGAGGGAGATGTGCAGCCTCGGCCCAGGTGGTCCCGCAGCGCTGGTGCGGGGGGTGGAACCCCCAGTCCAAGGAGACGCTGGTGGCTGCTGGGAAACTCTCTGACGTCGTGTTGCTGACTTTATTCCTGGTGCAGAGTCAGATGACAGTGGCGAGTAGATGTAAACTTGCAGAAATCTTTTTTGGGAGACCAGGCTTGCCATCCTGCCCAGTAGGGTGGCCTTGGGAGTGTCTGCCAGAGGGAGAAAACAACCAAATAAAGTCAGATAGGAAAGTGTATACGTTGGGGACTAATAAGACTAGATAAACTTTGAACTTATGCACCTTAACTTTGGGTCATTTGAAATGCATGTAAGAACTTGGTCTTTCCGACCAGGAAAGCTGTTAGCTTCGAAGTAGATGATTAACACCTGAGCTCTGAATGTACTTGGCCCTAGTGTGCGTTTTACTTCTGGAATTGATCGGCACATTTGTTGGCAGTAGACTGATTCTGTTTGTGTTGTCTTCTCTAGGAATTAGCTCTTCGTAGCCAGTTACCAACACTGGACCAGGAAGGTGGGACTCAGAACCCGGTGCCGTCGCCCGGGATGTCTCAGGAGCTGAGGACAATGACGACCACTAGCTCCGATCCCTTCCTGAACAGGTGGGTGAGGGCTGCTCCCGGCCACCGAGAAGGGGCGTCGCTTCAGCAGTGGCCGTGGGGCCGACAGCGTAGCTCTAAATGGTGAGGCCTGTGGGGCTCCAGCTGCAGAGCCGGCTCCCGTGCCTACCTGTGACTCGGAACGTGGCCCTGTCGTGGACCGTTGGGACCCGGGGACACGCTCCCAGGCACGTGTTGGCTTCTGTCTGTTGCCTGACGATGACTTACCCCGCAGACTTGTGCGGACATGTGTGTGCCCTTCCCCCAAAGCAGATGAACGTTGTCCTAAACGTACTCAGGCCTGCTTTTGAAGGATCCCTGGCATGAGTTGGCCACGTGCGTGTGGACCCTGCGCTTTGGCTACAGGAAGCTCAAGGGCGTGAAACGTAAGGTGGTGCCTTTTTGTAAAAGCACACAGCCGTCAGAGACACTGTTTCAAAATCACACAGCCCGCAGGTACTTCTCAGTGAGCTTGCCCAGATGCTGGGTTTCCGGCAGAAACGTCAGTGCCCTGTATGCACGCGAGTCACGCTCTGTGCCGGGAAAACCACTTCCACCTAAGGCTTGACTGCAGCTCATTCTGTTGCAAGATTTTTATGGAATTTCAGTTTTTTAAACTATGGAACAAATAATGTCTCGTCTTTGTACTTTTGGTTTTGGGTTTGTTTTTTTTTTAACCAGTCTTAAGCAATGCACTTTTAAACCATTTAAAGGGGCTTTGGTTTAGGAAAGCTATTCTGCTGTGCTTTCAGTTGACACCAGCTGAACCGAAAACTTCACGGTCTTAGAAAAATGAAATTTCTCTTATCTGACCAAAATATTTAGCCCCGTAGAAATCCCATAGTTGACTCGTTTGTAAGATGGTGGTGGTGCCCCGTTTCCTAGGCTTGATTTTGAAGGCCATCTTGAGTGTGTTTCAAGTTCGTATTTGTTCTTTGAACACCTCCAGTTTAAAGCTGGCCGGCCAGCACTTGCACGCCTTCCCACAGGACTGCAGCCGGGAACTTCAGTCAAGCTAGTTTGCAAAGGTCAGCGCCACAGAACTCTGCGTTTTCCCCACAAGGAAAGTTGCAGATCGGCGGAATCTGGGGCCCACGTGGAGGCCCGTGCTGACGAGGATCGTAGGGAAGCGGGCGGACAGCATGGCTTCCCGGCGGCTGTTCGCGAAGGTTCTCTTAGAACTTCTGCTGAGGACGAGGCTAGAGCTTGAGACTTGGCTGGTAAAGGTCACGGGGTGTCCAGTCGTCCGTGTCAATGGTGGGGGCAGAGTTCTTTCTCCGCTTGGTGAAGGACCCGGCTTCTGAACCACGCCGCACCGTGGCAGTTCTTTTCCGGGAACTCGACGGCTTCCCCGTTGTCCACATTCAGTTCACATGTGTCCCTCAGGCTCCAAACACCTGTGACCCACCTTGCCACCAAGCTCGCTTTTGTCCCTGGTGCCGCATCCCCCTCTCCCTCCTGCCCCGACAGCCTTGGAGGTCAGGTCTCTCTGCCCTCAGCAGACTTTTCCACACTCCCCTCTTTGCTCTGAGAGTGCCTGTGCCTGCTCATGTAGTGCTCGAGTGTGATTCCTTAACGTGTGTGTTCATCTCCCTCCTCCACGTCGTGAGCCTCTCGGAAAGCATCTTTCTTAGGTTTGTGTTCCCCCTCTGTCCCCGGAGCCTGGGCACAGGCCCGTCCCACGGCAGCAGGTGCCCAGGGACCGTGTGCTCGGCGAAGGGCTGCGGGGCCCAGGCGGCAGCCCTGTGGAAGGCGCGTGCTCCTCGGGAAGAGCCGTGCACGGCCCTGCGAGTCAGCCCTTCGCCCCAGAGTGGCCTGCGTGCGATGTGTGCGGGCGCTCTCGGTGGCAGCCGGCGGAAGGGAGGCCTGCCCCGAGGCAGTTGCGTCTCACACACGCGGTCTCAGACGCTCATCTCTGCGTTCTTGTGCCTTTGTGAGGATTTTGCGTCTTGCCAAAAATCTGGCAGAAGTATCAGAGTAATACAGCAGTTTCAGGGTACAGGGTTGGGGGAGGACAGAGCACCTGAATCGGGTAATTAGGGAGGAATGTGGGGGATTGGGTGTTCACTCCGAGGGACTGCGAGAGTTGTTTTTGACAGCGTAGGTGGTTTTCTTCGTGCACTTTTGTGTGAACTACATAGCTACTTATGTGTCCAGGCTTCGAGGAAAGTTAGGGTTCCCATCACCATCAGAGACTGTTAGAATACCACTTGCCTTTATTTCACACTTTCCATAGATTTTTCTAGAATTAGTAGTACCCAGATTGTACCGTCCATGCCAGCTGCTGTGAGGGCCGTGAGCTCAGGACAGTGTTCTGTTGATGCGGACAGAGAGGAGATCGACCCTACTGTGTGCCCATGCAGCCCGGGGGATGTTTAGGCCCTACCGTGTGCAACTTCATTAGCCTAAAGTTAAAAGGCGTCTTGGCTCACGGTTTTGTTTTCCCCAGGGTGTGTGTTGTTCTCTCAACCCTCTCCTTCAGCTGGAGCTGTAAGGGCCCCTGTCTTCCGCTGAGGAATTTGGAGTTTTCCCCTACACAGAAGCAAGGAGATTTAGTTAAGGAAATTGTCACCTTGTCGGCGCGGACTCCGTCTGCTTTGGCCCAGTCCAGAAAGGAGTTCTGGTTCTTTGTCTGGGGTTGAGGTTTCCTCGGCTTGAGCTCTGCGTGAGCTGGGGATCTGAGGACAGTAGTCCCGTCCGGTCTCGCCAGCACCGGGAGTGGTGTTTTGACCCAATGGCTGTGCTTTCCCACCTGGGAGATTGAGACCTTGAACTAAGCAGGCGGCGTGGCCCCCAGACGGAGCTGGTACCGTGGAGAGCACACCTACATGGAGAATTTCTGTCTGCCAGGAAAACCGTGACTGTTGTTTGGTTCTTTTCTTTTCTTTAATGTGTATTTAATTTTGAGACAGAGAAAAAGAGCAGGGGAGGGTCAGAGAGAGAGGAAGAGAGACTCCTAAGCAGGCTCTGCACTGTTAGCACAGAGCCTGACGTAGGACTCGAACCCTCGATCATGGCCTGAGCTGAAGTCAGATATTTAACCAACTGAACCACCCGGGTGCCCTCTTATTTCTTTTCTTGACACCAGACCAGGACCTTCAGAGAGGTCTGGGCTCCTTAAAGCTGCCAGCTTCAATCAGGATTAACTTCTCTGGGGCCCGTGGGTGGCTTGGTTAAGCGTCCAACTCTTGATGTAGGGTCAGGTCATGATCTCAACGTTCGTGGGTTTGAACCCCGTGTCAGGCTCTTAGGCTGATGGTGTGGAGCCTGCCTGGGATTCTCTCTGTCCCTCCCCCACTTGTGCTCACACATGAAGTGTCTCTCTGTTGCTCAAATAAATGAATGAACTTTAAAAGGATTTAAAAGGATCGTCTGCCTCACTTCCCCCCAGGGCTGTGTGTGACCCCAGAGGGGGAGGGGGCTTGTTTCTCAGGCTGCGGGAGTTGTCACTCAGGGCCTTGGAGAGAGCCCCGCTGGTACTCGGCAGGCGTTCTCGTTGCCGGAAACCGTGGGAAACCTCTGTGGTGCTCTGTGCCCCTCCCGTTTTGCAGCGGCACCTACCACTCCCGAGACGAGAGCACAGACAGCGGACTGAGCATGAGCAGCTACAGCGTCCCTCGAACCCCCGACGACTTCTTGAACAGTGTTGACGAGATGGACACAGGTGGGTGTTCCTCATTCTTAGTGACCTGTCAGCGAGGCAGCGACTGTTCAGAAGAAAACCAGTTAAGGGACACCTGGGCCGCTGAGTCGGGTAAGCATCCGACTGCGGCTCAGGCCATGACCTCATAGTTCATGGGTTCGAGCCCCTCACCGGGCTCTGCACTGACAGCAAGGAGTCCGCCTGGGGTTCTCTCTCCCTCTCTCTGTCACTCCCCAGTTCGTGTCCTCTCTCTCTCGCAAAATAAGTAAATACCGTTGAAAAAAAAAGAAAACCAGTTAAAATCCTGAAAACTTCCATTCGAATCAAGCCTGCTTTGTTTCTCCATGTCAGTTTGTAATTGGTTTCCCAGTTTTTAAATATCCTGGACAGCTTCGCTCTATTTGACCAAATTGATGATGTGACTTAGTTTTTAGCCCTTAAATATCAAGTTAGCTGGTAATGCAATCAAGGACCCTCTCCTGTGACTCAGTTTCTTTCTTGTCTTGTGTTTTCTTGATTTTTCTTTATTTTCCTTTCCTCCCCTCTTCTCTCTTCCCTTTGTTTAAAATTTTTTTTTTAACATTTATTCATTTTTGAGAGACAGGGCATGAGCAAGGGAAGAGGGGCAGCGAGAGGAGACACAGAATCCGAAGCAGGCTCCAGGCTCCGAGCTGCCAGCACAGAGCCCGACATGGGGCTCGGATTCACGAGATCATGACCTGAGATGAAGTTGGGACACTTAACCAACTGAGCCCCCCAGACCCTCTAATGACTCGTATCCTTGATTTTGGAGAGACTTCTAGCTGCTATCACCCCCGTCATATGGGCTTCGGTGTCTGCCCGCTCCTTGCGTGAGGGTTCTGCTCTGACGTAAGTGTTAGGAGCTCAGAAGACCAGAGGGAAAGGGAAAGCTGGGGCTCACCTCCTTACTTCGGGGGGTCTTGCAGGAGCCGAGAAGGGTAATGCAGGAACCCGGTGACCACAGGCGGCCCCGGGCGTGGCCGTGAGCGGAGCACATGCACTGGCAGGGAGACAGAGCGGCCCTCCGGCGGCCAGTTCCCGTGCTGGCGGGTCGCCCATCCAGCTCCCGGCTTCAGTGCTGCTGAGGATGCGGGCCGCCGTCCTCATTGCCTCCCCGAGTCCTCGTCCAGGCCCGGACTTCAGCCCCGCCTTGTGCCCGTCACGCTTCCCCTGCTGCTCCCCCGCTTTGCTCTCCTCCCAACCCCTGTAGCACTCCGTGCTTTTTCCTAGCGTCCCGGGAGCTCTCAGGCATGCGAGTGTGGTCATGCTGAGAAAAAGAGTTCCGTGGCCAGGTGCGTCGGGGAACCCTGGAACAAAGGCAAGGAAGGGTCGTTCAGTCAGGGACCTCGGGGAGGCTCGTCCTGCTGTGAGGAATGGGGTCTCCGAGCCCGGAGGAGAGTTTGCATCCGCCACACTACCCGCACTAGGGTTTCCCAGGGGCACGGAAGAGCGGACACTGACTCCCTACGGTAGGGCGTTCGCGTCACGGACAGAAGTCTGTCCGAGATGAAGATGACGAGTCCTCAGAGGGTCCTCAGCTGCCTTGCCAGCTAACTCCGTATTCAAGTGCTAAAATAAGTCACGTGTCCAGTTTTGTTCACGTAGAGCTAGGCTGTCCGTGGTATTTGAAAACCAGGAAAACCTCTCAGTCACAAGCTCCCGTCAAGTGCGCTGGAATTCACCCCACACCTTGACCTTACGTTTACCTTCCTGTCGCGGCGCCGCGGTAGAAGAGCGCGGTGGCGGTGCTCGGGGACGGCCGCGCTCTGTCTCTCTCGCCGCAGATAAGCTTGCGGGGGACTTCGGGGTTTTCCGTGGCCCCCTTCAGTGCTCAGCACATAGGAACAAGCAGTCAAGCTGTGGCTTCGGTATCTGAACACATGTTGCAGCAAAAGTAAACTTGGCGTTGTTTGGTGTTCTCTGAGCTATTCAGCCTAAAATAAACTCTTGGCAGCGGTTCGGGGGGCGAGTCCACCGTGTCCGAAAGCTCACGGCCCACAGCTGTGACGCCAGCTTTTTCAAACCTGCCTCTCTCCTCTCCGTCCCAACTAGGTGACGCTATCAACCAAAGCACCCTTCCCTCTCAGCAGAACCGCTTCCCAGACTACCTGGAAGCCCTTCCCGGGACGAACGTGGACCTTGGAACGCTGGAGGGGGACGGGATGAACATGGAGGGGGAGGAGCTCATGCCGAGTCTGCAGGAGGCCCTGAGCTCCGACATCCTCAACGACATGGAGTCCGTGCTGGCCGCCACCAAGCTCGACAAGGAGAGCTTCCTCACTTGGTTATAGAGCCCTCAGGTAGACCCTCCTCCAGTCTGTGAAGGATCGAAGCAGGCGGGCCCGAAATCTCCACGCGAGCCCGTCGCAGTCTCCTGGCGATGCGGAGAACGATGGACAGACGTCCGGCAAGACTCGCTCACCCACTGTCTCGCTCGTCCCTGTCCGTTGCTGCTGTCGATATATTGCTGACCTCTGTCATAGTCGGCCCTAAAGAATCAAAAAAACTGTTTTCGTTTCTTTTGCTATTATAACTACTGTCCGTTGTGGGGGCTGGGGGACGTGAGCCTGTTGGGACGAGGGACGCCTTTCCTCTTGCCCAGCGAGACGCTCGCCCATCGCTCTAACTGAGCGCTCAGACTTGGAGCTCAGATGCTTTGTGTCCCAGCATTTACTTTGTCAGGCAATTGTTTCTTCAGCTGCGTTTGGCCGGTGGAAAAACACGCCTGGCTCGTCTGCCAGACCAGGAATGTCGTGTCCGACGTGACGTACTTGACGCAGCTTTGATGAGCTAGCTGAAACCGAGGCTAAAGACTGTTTGACTTTCAGTGTTTTTTTTCCCCCTCCTAGTGCTCTCGTTAGTCACTTAGTGACCTTGGTTTTATTTTAGGAGCTTATAAGGCATGAGAGAGTTTCCATAGAAATATATTAATTATTGCCACATACTCTAGTATAGGTTTGGGTGGGTTTATTGCGGGTTTGTTTCTTCTTTGTTTGTTCCTGTTTTGATTGGTTGGGTTGTGTTTTTTGTTTTTGTTTTTGCCCCCCACCCCACCCCCCAACTTAGACAAATTACCATAGTAGCGAGCTGTTTATAGTTGCAGCTCGGGGTGGCTGTCGTAGTGCTTTTGGTAAAAATCTACATTTCCTGATTTTTTTTTTACCATCTTATTTAAATCTTGATTATCTGCTCTCTCAATATATATCCACACACACTTATAATCTTTATAATAGTGTGATAGCAGAATGTATCTTTTTTTTTTAAGGTTTCCCTACTTTCCAATTTATTTTAAAATGGTAGTTTTGAATGTATGCATTTAGAATACATGACTAGTAGTTTATATTTCAGAGCTAGTTGAAACCTGGTTGGGGCAGTCGGCAGACATTGGGGTAGGTTAGTATTCTAGAAAGGGCTGTTTTTCTGGAGAGTGTCCCGAGGTGCTCTCTGTACCCGCTGGCACACGGTATTGTCTGATGAATTTCAAAGAAGCAAACAGGATAGATGGGGCTCTGTTTTCCCCTTGATGATCCCTGGGACTAATTTTAAGCCTTGATGGGAAATCACTCGGTAGGTTCATAATGTACGTGACAGAAGTAAGCTTTACATAGTGGTTTACCTTCCTTTAGCTTTGGAAATTTACCTTTGCCCTACTTTTGGAAGTAAATTTTAGAACCTTAGTTCTCGTTTGTAACAAACACATTAAAGACTACATGGAAATACTGCCTACAAGATTGTTCTTCCTTAAAACACTTGCTCCTGCTTCTCAGTGCTGAGAATGGACCCTGGGCAGTACATAGAATTCTGTCGAGGTTGTGAGTTAGCTGGCAAAGTGATCAGATTAATTAAATGTATATCGGTAGTTGAATTTAGCAAAGAAATAGAATTAATCCTGATTATACTTTTATTTTTACAGGAAGAGATATAACTAGAGTATGTGTCTACAGGAGTAATAATGGTTTCCAAAGAGTATTTTTTAAAGGAACAAAATGAGCATGAATCAACTCTTCAGTATAAGCTACGAAGGTAATAGTTGGTTGTGAATTACAGTGGCACCAGCTAGCGCCTCTGTGATTAAGGGTCTTTCATTGTTTTTAGAATAAGCCCTTATTTTCAAGGGCTTATGACAGACATAAAAATCTTTTTTCCTGGCTAAAACTGCTATGGAAGATATGCTTGGGAAGATAGATTTTTTTTTTTTTTTTTAATTACAAAACCTGAGTGTTTTGACCCTTCCGTTTAGAGGAGAGCACGAGTCAGGAGTGAGAAGTTTTAGATTAAGTACTTGCAGTGCTCAGACATGGAGTCACTGTGCTGTACATGAGGATTCCTAGATCGATCTTTCGTGATTAGTGACTCTAAGGGTTTTATTAAGAAAACAACAGAAAGAGTAAATCTTGACTTACTGAGGGGAAGCGAGGGGAAATGGCCACTGTGCAGATTCACTGACTTTTTTTTTTAAAGAGCAATAATGAACTTGTATCCAGAAAGCATAATTGAGTGTATGGACGACCCCGCATGTTGTTTTTTCTCTTGGGCTGCAGATCAGAGCTACTCAGAAGGCCCACAGTTTGCCAGGAAGCCGCAGGGAAGATGGCGCCTGAGACCGCCACAGAGTAGCTTTAGGCCGGGGCAGGGTGGGGGCGTGGCAGGGGTCGCGAGGACCCAGCGGGACCTTGGTAGAGGACTCGGAGTTTCTTTTTCTTCCTAAAGACTTGTCTTGCATCTCGCTATCATTAAAGGCGGTTGTTCCTAAAGTTTCAGTCCCTTCAGTGCGGCCCCCGTACAGGAATAGGAGTTCTCTGTGTCGCCTCGACTTTAGTTCGCCCGGTTACACCTTGGTGGTGGGGCACCTGACGGCCCCCGTGTTTGACCTCGTTATGCCCTCTGTACTGATGACCTGACAGAGACCTAGGAGTCCTTCCTCTGATCACAGCCTCAGTGTGGCCTTTCTTGTTGTGTCCTCGTTCCTAACGTTGAAGCGTTTAAGTGTTTCCTGGTTGTATCGGGTAGCGTCGGGATAAGATTTTAACTGGGTATTCTTGAATTGCTTTCACAATAAACCAATTTTATAATCTTTAAATTTATCAGCTTTTTACATTCTGTGTTCTTTTCAGTTAGGGCTTCTTAGATCTACTTACAGTTGATGGAACATGTTGATTTGGGGTTTCAGATTTTCCAAAGAACTATTTGTGGTCATAACTATTTTCTAATAAACACGGTGTCTTTTTTAAAAAAGGAAAAAAAAAACATTAAGGCAGTGAGTTTGTGTACAAATAACGTTTCAAGTGTTCATATTAAATAGGCGCATTCTATTGGGAGTTCGGCAGAAACACTGAGAAATCACAGTAATTGTAATTAATGACCCCCGCCAGTGTTGAAACTCACGGGGCAACAGTGAGAAGCGTGTCCAGTGACCGACAGGCGCAGTGTTCACACCCCTGAGAAGTGAGTACTCGGGTGAACCCCGTCTCCAGCAAGCGTGTTTCTGTCAGGGCTGTGGGTGTGCCTGTCTTACCAGCTGCCTTCTGTATCATGAAAAGCATTCTCCGCGCTTCACATGTTTTATATTAGAGAATTCTTGAATGCCCACTTGGGAAACATGTATGTCTAGTGCCCATGGTAGCGTTTTATTTTCTGTTTTAGATGTAAGAGCATGCTCAAATGTTAGGTACTGACCTAAATTGTTACATTTTTTTTTCTTCTGTAATACTTTTTTGTTTATGTGGTTCAAATATATTCTTTCTTTAAACTCTTCTTTGTTGTTCTTAACAGTTAATACATTTAAGACTGTGACTTCTTACTGGCATTCCAACACAGCATGTCCTGAGGACAGGAGATACAAGGCGATTATACCAGGGGCCAGTAGAGGCGTTAAGCTCCAGGGTGGTGTGGCTTTTGGACCTTTCAGAGTGTGGGTGTGTTTCTCTGGGTTTTTGTTTGATTTTTTTTAATGTCTTACTTATTTTTGAGAGGAGAGAAATAGAGCTTGAGCAGGGGAGGGACAGAGAGAGAGGGAGACACAGAATCCAAAGCAGACCCTAGGCTCCGAGCTGTCAGCGCACAGACTGACGCGGGGGTCAAACACATAAACAGTGAGATGATGACCTGAGCGAAAGTCAGACACCCAACCAGCTGAGCCACCCAGGCGCCCCTAGACGTAATTCTTTGAACTTGATGTTGTGTGCTCTTCACGTGTGCCATCCCCGTTGACGGTGATGGTGCTTCATTCTTAAGCGACTTTGCTTCAGGTAACCGCACAGAAGAAACTGACGGGAGCTTCACGCAGACTTCCAGAATAGCCTTTGGTTTTATTTTTCCACGGTATTTTCTCATGGTCTCCAAATTTAAAACTTAAGTTAGTGAAAATTATTAGTCCTTGTTTTATAAATAAAAACATGCACAAATTTAGGTGGTAGGTCCTGAACTTGGAAGAAGTAGATCTGATTATCTTTGAAGATGACTCATTTCTGTGCTTGTGTGAATAATAGTATCTTCCAGCTAAACTGCCACACATCAGTTTTGTGGAGGAGGTCTGAAAACTTGATCATTTGTTACGTATAATTTCTTTACAGTTGAGGGAAACTAATTTTGTGACGCTTGAACGTGAGCATTCCCCTTATCCCGTCCAACACGCAGTGGTTGTGCCCCTCAGCTCAGGACCGAACCTCACGCCTGTAGCCTTGTGTCCTCCCCCGGGGCTGCTCTGAGGGTTCACACACTTGCTGGACGCCGGAAGCCCGCTGAGGGGAGGCCGCCATCAGTCTGGGTCCCGTGGGGCTGAATCGTACAACCTTTAAATAATTGGTTTAGTGAGTGCATGTCAGCAGAATACTCAGGAAGGTATCACCTCGGATGCGGGACGGATCGCCTCTGGGGAGAGCAAGGGTGCGCGTTCTCAGCGTTCGGGAAGGGTCAGGGCGTCACGCCGAGGACCTCATGTGCAGTGATTTACCTTTTTCTTTATTTTTTTAAAGATAGACCCAGAACTACGGTGAACTTGGTCAGGAAATGAATTGCTCAGCCGCGGTGAACAGAAAAATGGTTTTCTGGAGAAAGAAGAGTGCTTAGTAAGCCTACATGATGACCTTGGGCCTGGTCAGTAGACCTGTGAGTCCCGGTCAGTGCCCGTGGCTGCCACCCTGTCCGCCGAGGTCCTCCCGGAGGACCCCGTCCCGCCTCCTTACCTTCTGAGAGAACAGCCAGCCGCCCCTGTCCTAGGAACCGCAGGTTACGTCAGGTTTATTATATTCAGTTCTGGAAGCCTGGCTGGCCGCGGAATTTGCGTGCGGCGGGAAGCGGCCGCATGTCATCCCGCTTCACTCCGTGGGCACGTGGTTATTACCGTCTGTCCCTGATCACAAGAAATGTGGTCAAGGTTTGTCTTTTTCAATTAAAAATCTAATTAGAAATGAAATTGAAATGGAATTCCATGACCCCTCTTACTGCGGTTTTTCCACATCACGTGTGGAATATTTTTGGCCGTGTTACCTGAATACAAAAACTGTAACATTGATGATTCTTGAGTGTCAACACAGCTGACATAATACTGTCACTGTTACGAAAGCAGGTGCAGAAGAGACGCCTGGGCAAAACCAGATGGTACTGAGAGAGTCTGACTTTTGAAATCTGCCGTATTTTAGCAGAAAACAAACTTCTGGGGGAGGATGCATGACCTCCAAACTGCCAGGAAACTGTTAGAAATTTACAAAACACCCACAAGCAGAAAAGAGGGGAGAAGAAAATCGGTTATAGGGATGCCGTTCCAAGCAGTAGCTCGAATATCTGAGCCAGGAGCCTGCTGTGCAGACACCCCCCCGCCATCCCCCCGCAGCTGATCTGGCGCTTAGACTGGTTTTTCCGAACGCAAGGAGACGATCAAAAACTAGTTTCTCTCACTTGGCGAAGCTGGTATCAGCCGGTACTCAGAGGGAACAAGCGGACAGGTCTTGATTCTTAGTAAGAGGGACTTGAAGAAAAAAGAGAAAACGGGAGCTAAAGCAGGAGGCTGCGCTTAGCCAGCAGGGTGTCGAAGCTGCCGACTCCTCGGGGTAGGACACACCTTTACCCACGTACTTGCCGTGTCTTGTCCCCAAGTGGATTTTTTGACGTAGTTACTTATCACAGGATATCAGAAACCACATCTGAGTCCCTTGCAAGGCCGTTTGTTCAGTCACAGAGCAAGTTCTTGGGTTCTAGGCATTGCCACGAGAGGAACGAGATGCTCTAGCCCCCCGAGATTCACTCACAGCTGTAGGTCAAGTGGCAGATCTGAGGAAAAGGCCCGTCAGGACACCCACACGAGCCACCGAAGGCAGCTCCTGAAAGCCACCATGGTGACGAGTGGCTGGAGATCGTTTCTCCCCAAGTGAGCCTCGAAGCAAGCTGCGTTTAAGCACCTCTGCCTGCCGGTGGAGACAAGTGCGTGTGCAGCCCGGGCTCGGTGCCGGTGTCCTGGCTGCGGCTCAGTAGAGTCTAAACGAGAGTCAATACCACAAGGTCCAGGACTCGGATCACTAGGGTGACCATGAAACCACCTCAGATTCACGTAAAATAGGCCTTAGATTTTACGAAGGGTGCAAAGAATCCTATTGGTTGTGGAGTTTGGAGTCACGCTGCAAAAGCTCCCGCCTTTGCTCCTGTGTTTCCTCTGGGCCCCGTTAGGAAATAGCAACAGTGGGACCATGTGGAGGAGAGTGGGGCCTTGAGATTGGGTTGTCTTCTACAATCCAAACCAGGAACAGCAGGGTAGCTCGTTCTGCGGCCTGGGCCAGAGGAATTTCTGTGGCATTCTGCAGGGAGACGCGCAGGAGACCACACGAGCCTGGCCGGTGTCTCACGGGGCACGTGTGTGTCAGCCGGCTCCCAACTCCCCTGTGCGGACCGTGGTGCATCCGGAACGGAGTGGCGACCCCGGCCCAGTTTGGAATATTGCTGAGGAAACTTCACACTAACCTGAACTGAAGATTAACTACTACGCCAATCTCTCAGCCTTCCAAAGTCATTAAAGTAAAAATCTCAAAGACCTGACCGTTCGCAAAAGTTTTCCTTGTGTTCTGCTAAACGTGGCAAATTGCAAAAGCGAATTAACCAAGCTTATGCTCTCCTGCCATCGCTTACTGTGGGACCTGAAGATCTGTGCCCCAAAGAGCGACGTGAAAAAAATCTACCCGGTCTCCAGCACCGGCCACGAGGCCCACGACAGGACGTCAGGGTGACCGGCAGACTGATAACCCTGGACAGCAGTGCTGTTGCACGTGGCCGTGGCCTGTCCGTACACTCTTCCGTGGAGGCATACCCTCCTGCCAATCCGAGCAGCTCTGCCCTGCTGCCCGTATACACGCCGAGTCCCTTCCCCCCGTTTGACAGAAGTATGCTGTTTGCAGGAACTACTTTAATTGTAACTTACGGGACCGTTTCCTTGTGTTTATTACCTGAGGGGGCCCTACCAGATCTTTAAGACGCAGGCATTTTTACTGTGCTTGACCGGATGGCTTGAACCGGGATCCAGACCCCACGGTGTCTTTCTACAAGGGCTGCTCGTGGAGCAGAAAGCCCGTGACTGGGGAACGTGTGTGCGCCAGGCGGGTCATACTTGCTGGGGCTCGTGACCCTTGTTAACTTCTCGGTTCTGGGCGTCCCTGCTCCACCGCAGGTGTGGCTTGTTCCCTGTGCAGACACAGTCCTAGAGAGACCACGCGGCAGTGACCGTGCTCCATCCCGTAGGTCATGAAACATGTTGGTTTCTCTAAAGTCGTGTATGTCAGTTCGGCAAACACACCTTCGGGTGACTCCACTCAGTACCTTTGTCATGTGGCCTAAGACACCGAAGAGACGAGAAGGTTAAGTGCCAACCAGCATGGTCCACGTGGTGTGCCGGGAGAGCAGAGTCTACGGGGAGATGCCTGCCTCCCCGGACAGGGAGCTCAGGCTCCACGCAGGCGGGGTCGAACCTGACCTTCGAGGGGCCGTGACTGAGCCACCTGGCGCGCCAGACATAGCGCAGCAGGAAAACTAGGGACGTGTGGGGAGGGGGGTGTTTCAGCTGGGGCTGCAGGGAACGGAGTACTTGCAAGGAACGGGCACGATTATGGGACGTTAGATCCTAGGACGCCGGACGGGCCGGGACCGGTAATGGTGGTTGATCGGTCCCGAGCGCCCACTCTGTGCCTGGCACTTCCCCGTACCAGCCCAGCGCATCCTGGCAGCAGCCCAGGGCCGGGAGGTCTTAGCGCTCGCTCGCGCGGGTGCTGCTCCGGGCTGGCGGCTGCGGGCCTGGCCTCTGGCCCCTTCTGACTCGGATCCCGGAGCGAGAGGTGTCCGTCCCAGGAGCAGCGGAGGCCTCGGAAGGTCTTGTGAACAAAAGGCTACTGCTCCCCAAAGTTACGTAAAGTGCAGGCTGTCAAACCGAATCCGAAGGAAACCATCTAACTCATCCGAAGAGTACCAGAGGCTGGCGCACCAGCGAAGTTAGAGGTCTATGCGCGCCTCCCCAGGTGTAAACCAGGGACTGGGTCTGCTCTCCTGGCCTGGGAAGTGGGCGACATCAAAGGCGGCAGCTGTCTGCTTCCGGAGGTCCTGGAGAAGAAAGGATTCTGTCCGTCGTACGGATGCTGGCGGGTGCCGTCTGAGCACTTACTGACTTCGTGAAACTTTGGTCAAGTGAAGAAAAACGAGGCCACCACGAGCCCGTGTCGGGGGAGTGTCCTTGGCCAGCAAAGCCTGAGTCTTGGGCAAGCGGGGACAGTCCTGGCTCCTCCCTGTAACAGGGTGGGCGTGTCATGCAGGCCAGTGCAAGCCGAGGCCGGGCGGGCCGAGCGTGTACAAGTGCCACCTCCGTTTCACGTGGCTTTCGTGGACCCCGGTGATGACAGGAAGCTGGCCGCTGGGCTGGGAGCTCAGAAGTTCTCCAGCAGCTGCCCGAGGAGGAGCCACAGAGGGAGCAGGGACCCCGGTGCTGGCGGGAGCCTTCACACCTAACTCCTCCAGGACGGGCGGGCGACCCTGGATGTGAGGAGGGACAGCGTGTCCCCCATGTGGGAGCCGTGGCCACTGGACACCAGGCCCCCGGCGAGTGTCAGCCAGGGCAGCGAAGGGCGGCCTCCTTCCCTGTGTTACCGGCCAGACTGCCGTGCAGTGTGGCGGTCACCTGCGTCTATGTTCACTCCAACCCTGAAGTGTCAGAGCCGAGGGCCCTCACCTGGCCAGGGAGTGAGGATGGCTACACAGGAGACTCTCGCACGGGGACCGCAAGCTCAGGTGCAGGCGGCAGGCCGGGGAGCGGAACCTTGAGGCGACGGTGAGCTCAACGTCCCCGATGAAAGGGCAGACAGAGTGCCAGGTGGGGAGCCCGCGGTGGACACGGCTGGACAGGCGACTGGAGGAGGGGCAGGTGCGGGGTAAGTGTTCGCCAGGTGCAGCTCGGAGTAAAGGTCGCTCTGTATTAATGCTGGGCTGTCGCGAGGCTCGGGTGACTTCACCAGCTTACCTGGTAGCTCTTGAGTGTGTCCGACCCCATTAAACTTGATCTCGACACCCAGGAAACCTCACAGATGACAAGACCTGTCCACAGCACCCTTAGAATCAAGAGCAAAACCACCCAAAGAAATCAGAACCAACACAGAACACTCCAAAACGGCACAACATGGATTAAAAGATTTGTCACTCCCCTATTTTAAATCCCATTTGGACATACCTGCGTACGGTTAAGACAGACGTCCCTCGTGCCACCGAGAGTCTCATTTAAGATAAGGCACGTGACGATGGAAGGTCGGCAGTCTTCTTGTTTCATCCCAAACAGGAGTAGACCTCGTTTCTCCACTTGGCTTTGTGCCTCTCACAGTGGCCCGGAACCCCCTGTGTGTGTCTGACCACGTCGCACCTTCACCCTGGGCGGGGGGCGGGGTGGGGGGAGCTGTCCCTGATGAGCCGCCCAGCTGAGACCCGCCTTGGTCAGGACAGAGACCAGGCCCAGTGAAACACCGGAGGGCTGCCCGGGCCGGACTGCCGGAGTGCTGCGTTCCCAGGACGGCGCCCAGGAAAGAGCCTGCGGGCCGCCTTGCCCTCTGCGCCGCAGAGTGTTTGTCCCTCGGGCTGAAATGTCAGTGACTCCTGGTCTCCATAACAGGCGTTCAACCCCACGGCTGCTGGACCTTCCCTCCGGTAGTGACAGGCCCCCTCGGCGCCCCCCGGGGCGGGGAGGCTTCCTGGGGTCTTGACGGGCCCCCAGGCTGGGTCGCAGGCACCAGGCCCACACTGTCATGACTTGGGGCTCGGATCCACCGTGCCAAAGAGCTAGATGGGAGGGGGTAAGACGGTGCATCCAGGTTTCTGACTCCAAATAGAAGTCCCCGGAGAAGAAAGGGACCCAGGGAGTCAGGGACCCTTGCTCAGAGCCACGCCGCTGATGCGTGGTGGAGCCAGGAATACAACTTGAGACTGGACTCCCTGTGAGTTTATTCTGTAACCACATTGGTGAAAATCACAGAGTGTCAAAATCACTGCCCAAATCTCCTTCAATTGTGTGTATATAGTCCAGCGAGGGGCTCACACCTTGGCAGACACCGGGCACTCGGCCTGATGGAAAACACCAGACCCACATGCTTCCGGGACCTGTGCTCACGGGGAAGGGGGCCGCGCAGCCTCCTAGCCTCGGAAACCTCTTGCTCGCTCCCCTCTTTGTCTCCGGCACACGTAGCTTGATTTATGCAAGTTCCGGCTGTGGGAAGATGCCCGGTGCGGGGCCCGGGAGGCCTTACTGCTGCTGCTGCCGCCGGCAACGCAGCTATTCGGAGCCCAGGGCGCCCTGGGCGCTGTTCTGAGGGGGTCAGGACTCGTTTATAAATCACACCGATGAAGAACCAGCACGCGCTCTTCCAAACAGCTCGTCGTTTGGAGAAGCAGTTTCAAATCCTGTCTGAGTGTTAGAGTCCCTGGAGCGAGGGCATGAGCGAGCGGGGCGGAGGGGCGGAGACGCAGAGAGCCAGACAGGCTCCACGCTCCACGCACAGCCCAGAGTGGGGCTCCGTCTCACAACTCTGGGACCCTGAGCTGAGATCAAGAGTCAGACCCTTAACCAACTGAGCCACCCAGGCACCCCGCTTTTTTAAGAAATTTTTTAATGTTTGTTTTCGAGAGAGAGTGAGAGAGTGTGTGTGTGTGTGAGTAGGCGAGGGGTAGAGAGAGAGAGGCCGACACAGAATTTGAACCAGGCTCCAAACTCTAAGCAGTGAACCCAGAGCCTGACGCGGGGCTCGAACCCACGAACTGTGAGATCATGACCTGAGCAAAAGTTGGACGGTTAACTGACTGAGCCACCCCCAGGTGCCTATTTTTAAAAAGTTTTTACTATACATGTTTTCTTACTGAAGTATAATTAGCATACGATGTTACATTAATTTCAGATGTACAACCTAATGATTCAACAATTCCATCCAACAGTTGGACTCGGTGCTCACTGTGACCAGTGCACTCTCCATCCGTCACCATATGTTATCGTATTCTCGACTATTTTCTGTGCTGTGCTTTTTATCTCTGAGCCGTATTTATTTCATAACTGGACATTGGTACCTTCGACTCCCCTTTATTTTTTCCCTTTGTTCCCACCCACCTTCCTGCTGGCCACTGCCGTAGTTTCTCTGTTCTTAAGAGTCTGGTTTGGGGTTCATGTCATTGTTTCTTTTGTTTTTTAGATTCCACATGTGAGTGCAATCATATGGTGTTTGTCCCGGTCTGACTTATTCCAGTTAGCACAATACCCTCTAGCTCCGTCCATGTCGTCGTAAGTGGCACGATCTCATCCTTTTTGATGGCTGAGTAATACTCCATCGCGTATGCATATATCTTTTCAAATTAGTGTTTTGGGGTTTTTTGGGTAAATATCCACTAGAAGGATTGTCGAATCAGAGAGAAGTTCTACTTTTAAGTTTTTGAGGAGCCTCCATACTGTTTTCCACAGTGACTGCTCCAGTGGGAGCAGTTTGCATTCCCATCAGCAGTACCAGAGGGGGCTCCTTTTTCTCCACATCCTCAGCAGCACACATTATTTCTTGTCCTTTTGATTCTAGTGGTTTCTGACACGTGTCCAGTGATACATCCTTGTGGTTTTGACTGTATTTCCCTGATAATGAGTGATGTCGAACAGAACCGTTGGCCACCTGGATGTCTTCTCTGGAAAAGTGTCTCTTCAGGTCCTCTGCCCGTTTTTTAATTGGATTATTTGGTTTTTTGTCGTTGATTTTTAGAAATTCTCTAAATATTTTAGATATTGACTCCTTTTCAGTTATATCATTTGCAAATATCTTCTCCCATTCTGTTGGTTGCCTTTTCCTACTGTGGACAGCGTCCTTTGACATGCAAAAGCTTTTGTTTGGGTGCAGTCCCAACAGTTTGCTTTAGCTTTTGTTTCCCTTCCCTAAGGGCACGTATCTAGAAAACTTGCATGCCAATACCAAAGGGATTACCGCCTACGTTTTCTTGTAGGAGTTTTATAGTTTCAGCTCTCACACTTAGGTCTTTAACCCTTTTGACGTTTTTTTATGTGCAAGAAAATTTTACTGTGTGGCTGTTCAAATTTCCCATCAGTTTGTTGAAGAGACTGTCTTTTTCCCAGTGTACATTCATTTCTGCTTTGTTGAAGATTAATTGACCATATAGTCATGGGTTTATTTCTGGGCTCTCTGTCCTGTTCCGCTGACCTGAGTGTCTGTTTTTATGCCTTCATTTCATACCGTCTTGATTACTACAGCTGTGTAGTATAGCTTGACATCAAGGAGCATGATGCCGCCCCCTTTGTTCTTTTTCAAGATGACGTTGGCTATTCGGGGTCTTCTGTGGTTCCGTATGAATTTTATGATTATTCCAGTTCTGTGAAAAATGATGTTGGTATTTTGATGGGGTTTATGTTTAATCTGTAGATGGCTTCGGGTAGCATGGACCTTTTTAGCAGTGTTAATTCTCCAGTCAGCGGCCTTGTTTATATCGCCTCCGGTTTCTTTCATCATGTCTTAAGAGTTTTCAGAGCACATGTCTTTCACCTCCTTGATTCAGTTTGTTTCTGGATATTTCATTCTTCTCGGTGCAACTATTAATAGGATTCTTTTCTTAACCTTGGCGAGCTTTTGAAACACCTTCATGTGTGGGTTCTCCCCACAGAGATTTTGCCCTAATTGGAGTGGTGTAGAGCCTGGGCATCAACTCTAAGACGCAGCCAGGGTTGAGAATCCCTGGGCTCCGTCAAGGAGGCAGACATGGAAACCGGCAGGGGCAGCTCCGTGTGCCAGGGAAAACCACAGGGGGGACGTGTGACCTCCTGAGGGTCAGAGTGTCAGAGGAAGTAACCGTGAGAGAGGGTCACCCGAGGCCTCCCACTGACCGAGTGTGTGTTCAAGGGGAGTCTCCGTCCCCATCATGCTGCTTTGGTTCACAGCTGCCAGTTGGTTCTGCCCGGGCCAGTTCGGGTCAGACTGGCTCTGCTGAGGGTAAGGAGCCAGGCACTGGTTTTCATACCCAACAGGAGGCGTCTGTTCTCTGCCTGCATCTGTGGTCAGGGAAGCCTCTGTCCCCAGGAGGAGTTGATCAGGAGTGGCCATCAGAGTCAGGGTCTGGCTGACTTGAAGAGCCCCCCTTCTTGGCATAACTCTCCATAATCCAGCATAATTTTTAGGGTGAGTGTTGGGGTCTTGAACACAGAACTCCTCATTAATATTGCAGCTGCACCACAAATCAGATGGACTTGATGTGCCGAATTAGGGACTGAAAACTATTCACTACATTGCTTTTGATGGCTAATCTCATTCTGTTTCCAAACAAACTACTGGCCAAGAGTTCTCAGGATATAACCCAGCCGTGGAGAATGAGTCCATATGATACAGAGTTAAGTCCAAGGTCTCAATCAGGGCTGCTGCAGGAAGTGGGTATAAAATATATAATATCTTCATTTTAAAATCCATATTTGGCCTAGCTCTATCAATGGGAAAGTTTCGGACTTGTGATTTGTAAATCTTTACAGTCTGAATGTCCGAGTAGACACTATTCCTGCAGGAGAGAATTTATCTTTCTTTAGGTCCGTAAACTGATTCATCTCCAGTCTGAAGCCTTGTCCGTCACTTGCTTTAAGTAAGGACAGTTACTGCACGTGATTTATAACTCCTCCAGCTGTTTTTCAAATGTTACATCAGGATTTCCTAGGGTGATGAAGTGTGCGTGATACCGCGGTGGTGGATATGTGACAGGGCGCGTTTGTAGGAACCCACAGAACTCTGAATCACAAAGACTTGTCCATGATGTTCGCACATTTGTATTCGATCGTTTACGAAGTTTAAGGGGGTCCGGGGATGGAACAGAGAAGTCTTGAAACTACCTCTCTGAAGCGGGTGGGGGAGACGTTGCTGACCTGAGTAGCCTTGAAAATGAATGGAAGTCTGTGCCCAGCACTGCGGTATGCCCAATAACGTTTGCTGCAGGGGTGGGTAACCCTTCCAATGGCTCCTGCCCCTGTGCCCTGGAACTGAGTGATTAGCTGGATGGATGCGGGCGGGTTTCCTGCTGTGGACTACCGGCTCATAGGAGCAAAAGACAAGGATGCGTGGGTCCGGGCTAGACCGGGGACGTCGGCATGAGCGCATGTTCAGTTTAGTGTGGACACACCTGGTGACACACGTGTGTAGATGTGTCCGTACACGGGGCAGTGCGCACATGTGCTTCCTTGCCGTCAGCTGAGTCTGGAAGCAGCGGGAGCAGCACACAGCCCTGCCCCCACCCCCTTTCTTACACACTAGCGTGTCGTGCACGCTGTTTGTACCTTACTTTTTCACCGATCATTGTAACATACATATGGTCCTATATCGACACTTAGAGGCCGCGAGTGTTCTTACAGCCGTGTGGGGGTGTGTCGTGTGCAGCCCCGATCAGCGGACGTGAATTCTTTCCGGGTTTGGCCACTTCGGCAGCGTGGCAGCACACCTGCTGCTGCACGCAGCCCATGGGCGGGTGCGTCTGTCGGATAGAGTCCTCCAAGTGAGAACGCCGAATTAATGGGCTCGTGCACGTGTGGTTCGATGGGTGCAGACCCGTTTTAGAGCCCAGAAGTTCCACTTTTATGCTCCTGCCAGTAATTCGTGTGAGTGTCAGTTTTCCACCAACCTTAGCAACCCGGCGTGAGGTCTTCCCGTGGCATGTCGCCAGTTCCATTGGTAAGACACGGCCTCTCTGTGGCCTTGATCTGCGTGTCACTTGTTATGAGTCAGATTGAGCATCTTTCATGTATTTAAGACTTGTTTGTGTTCGTTTTACCCCGAGTTGTCCATCAGGTTATTCTCCCATTCTGTTGAGTCAGTGGTTTCTTGTAATTTTTTTTTCTTCCACGAACACAAAGGCGTTCTTTATGGAAAATTAGCCCTCTGTGACAGAAGTTGTAAAAAATCCCCCCATTTATCACTAGTCTTCTGACTTGGCTTAAGGTACTATTTTAACATGTGAGTGTCTGTTTTTGCAGTCGTATTTATTAATCATTTACATCTTTATTTAAGAGAGAATGTGCTCTGGACCTCTAGACCCTCAGGAACATCCGGTCAGCTGCTGTGCTCAAGTGGGGTTTCCCGCCCTCGGGCCGCAGGCACCTTAGGAAGACACCTGGGGCCTGCTCACCAGGTCCCCTCAGCTGCGAATCACCCGAAGAGTGATTCAGGCCACGCCTCTGTTCACCAGACCTAGAGATTTGGTGTTTTGTTTGTTGTTCCATGGATCAGGCGGCACCGCCTGGGCGGCCTTATAATTTGGCCACAGGGACCTCACTTAGGCCCTGGCGGCTCCTGGCAGCCAGACGATTCTGACGGGGAGCCCCACCCGGCTGCCTGACTCTGTCGTGACACCTGCTTTGCATCTGACAGTTCTTGCCTCTGCCCCGCCGCCGTCTTCCTCCCTACGGGAATCAGCCGCCCCTTTCAAGTGCCGTCGTTCCCGAAGCCACTTTGGCAATACGCAAAGACTCCCGTCCTCTCCTTGCCGATATTTCTCAAGGTTTTGGTGAACAGGAGAGGAGCGAGCAGTTCACCAACCTTCCTGTCCCCCCGGGTCTTTGACTCATTCCCTTCACGTTGCACCAGGGAGTCGCTAGCATCTCAACGGCAATGAGCCCGGGTCAGCTGGGCCAGACCACATGGTGGGGGGGGCGGGGTAGGTAGCCCCCGTCGCTGCAGCGCCTGGGACAGCGGCTCAGGCTGCGCTAAGACTTGACTTTACGGTCGCTTCAGAACATACACTGGTCATTCAGGGTACATGCTGGGGGGAGTAGACAAACACTTCATCCCCCACCCCCAGTTAACCCCTCAGGCGAATCCTAAGTTTGGTGCCCTCAGCAGTCTTCACACAGTCATGAGTTCGTCGTCTCGTCTGAATTTAGAAGCATAGCAGCTGCCCTTCCTTTCTTTTTTTTTTTAAGTTTATGTATTTATTTTGAGCGAGATCCAGCAGGGGAGGGACGGAGAGCGAGAATCCCAAGCAGGCTCCCCACAAAGAGCCCTACAAGGGGTTTGAACAGCCAACCCTGGGAGCATGAGCCGAACTCTGGAGTCAGATGCTCCACCCACTGAGCCAGCCGGGTGCCCAGGGGAGCAGCTGCGTTTCCTATCGCTTTTGGCTGAAAGAAGGAAAACCCAGGTCCTCACTCAGGAGTCCACCTGTGTCCGTAAGAGGAATTTCTCAGTCCCCTGCAGAAATGTGACGAGGCCCGCCGTCTCCATGGCCTTCCGCGCGGCCGGGCCTGCAGGAGGATGCGCGGCGGCAGGTCTGGGCCCCCAGCCCGGCGCTGCCTGCGCAAACGGAGCACGTTGGGAACAGATCCCATTCCGGTGACGGCGGGACCTCGGTGACCTCACCCCCGGTGGCCGTCTTAGTCTCATCGAAAGGTCGAATCTCCCCGGCCGTCAGAGCCCCGCTCAGCTCTTCCTTTTCTGTCCTTCCGCAAACGCAGAACCGCCTGCCCGCCGCTTGAGTCCGCCTCTGGCCGCGCAGGCGCGGAGCCGGGCGGCGGCCGTCACGCGGCGGGGCCGGGGCATGCGCAGAGCTGGCTCACTCGCGCGCGCGCGCGCGCGCGCGCGGGCAACGTGGTTGCGAGGCCCGCAAGCCGGCAGGCGAGACGGTTCCTGAGGAGGGAGGCGGGGCAGCGCCGCCTAGCAGGGAGGCTCAGGGCAGGCTGGAGACGCGTTTAGGCCCTGGGGCGCACGCTTCCCCCGCGCTCTGACTTTCGCTTCTTTGGCAGGGAAGTCCGAATTTGACCCCTGCGGCAACCGGTAAGATCCGGCCTGGAGTCTGGCTCCGGCCACCTCAGCCCGGTCGCTGGAAGACACACATTCCCCTTTCAGGGCCGCCACAGAAAGGCTCTTGTTTTCA
Source organism: Paguma larvata (assembly GCA_030068075.1). Taxonomy (NCBI): domain Eukaryota; kingdom Metazoa; phylum Chordata; class Mammalia; order Carnivora; family Viverridae; genus Paguma; species Paguma larvata. Next base: position 28,025,017 of record CM057831.1, read on the forward strand.
GCTGGCCCATGGCCAACCGTTTAGGACTCCAGCAGCCACTACCCACTCCCACAGATGAATTCCTTGTAGCTTTCATACCGTTCCGTGTGGGCCCCCGCGGCCTTCTCCACAGGGCTGCCTTTCAGGAGCACTTGAGACGCGTTTCTGGTTAATAGCTCGCCCCTGTGTGGCTCGGGCGCCCAGCGTTCTGCCCTTTATACTAGGTGGACGTTTCCTGCTGTCCCCACTCCAAACGAAGACTCCCAGATTCTAGTGATTTCCTGAGAGCCTGCTCCCTGTAGCTGCTCCTGTTCTTGGTTTCTTGTTATCAGCAACAAAAAGAAATATAAGCTATTTTCTGCAGAAAACAGATTTAAAAATATTTTTTAATAAAAAATATGTATAAGATGTAAAGTATATACTGTAAATGACAGGCTGCAGGAGGCAGACAGTCAGTGTTAGAGGCTACAGACGAGCTGGGGCTGCTGTCCAAACATGCCCCAGAGGGAGCTGCTGGGAACACACGGCCACCTGCATCGCTCACTGGGCTCGGACCAGGACACGAGTGTCTGTCCTGGCTGCCCCTGTGAAGTGGTCACAGCACCCGCCTCCGTGGCCACCTGTGCCAGACCAGAGTCAGTGTGGTCTCCATCTTTCTTGTGTTGCTGGTTTCCAACTTAGAGTCCTGGAGAGGACTTCTACTGGAGGACCCCTCGGCCACACGCCTCCACCCCAGACACACAGTAGACCCAGAAAGCAGATATCCAGGTTCCCGCCTCTGTGGTGCACACGGGGCTTCTGCGAGTACAGTGCCTGCTGCTTGGAGGCTGAGAGGCCAAAAGGAATAGCAAGCATCCTGCTCAGTTTATAAGACCAGTTCATTTCCAAAAGAAGAAATTTCTCTTTCAAACTCAACATTAAAAAAAAGGGCATTTAAAGTCTCCATTTTACGGCTGCCTCAGTGGCTCAGTAGGTTGAGTGTTCAGTAGGTTGAGTTCATGATCTCAAAGTTTGTGGGTTCGAGCCCCGTGTCAGGCTCTGTGCCGACTGCTCAGAGCTGGGAGCCTGCTTCAGATTCTGTGTCTCCCTCTCTGCATCTCCCCCACTCATGCTCGTGCTCTCTCTCTCTCTCTCAAAAATAAATACAAATTTAAAAGTTTTACATTTAAAAGTCTACATTTTATTTATTGGTCTGCAGTGTATTTTGGCTTCTCTTTCTGTATTTTCCCCGAATACAACAGTAGGGGATATGAAGATTCCAAAACCAAATTATTACATTCTATTCTGTCTTTGTACTTTACTGATATGCAGAACATATCCCATTTTCAAGTATTAGATTTTACACAGATTAATTCAAAATGTTTTTTATTTCTTATATGTTAAAATGTTTGAAAAACAGCAGTTATAAAATAAAGTAATAGAAATAGACTCTTTAAAGAAAGTTTTACCTTTGATATTTGTTGGCACAGTATCCTAAGCCTTCCTGAGTCTGTTTTGCTTTGTCTTATCTTAGGTAGAGCTGACCATGGTCCCGTCTCTGCTCGGGAAATTGGACTCTGCGAGTGACAGCCACAGCCACACGGTGAGTCCTTAAGTAGCAGTCTGTTCCTGACACTGAGCCTCTAGGCACCACACCAAGCCTGACAGTGTGAGAGAAGGAGCCAGTTCGAAGCGCATTTGGGAAAAGCGCATCTCAAACTGCTCCTTCGGTGTCGCGTTAGGCCGTTGATATGTGTCACACCTGTTTTAAGTGAAAACAGCTGCTCGGTGCTGGCATGACTTCATGGCACACCTGTGAGACCCAACATTACGTACTGTGCGTTCGGACGGGAAACATGAGTTGGGCTGTAGTGACTGATGAGGCTGAGTCCGGTCCATAGTCCTGCGTCCTTTGCTCTGTCCACTGGCCCGGCTGCACGTTCCTTGTAAATGATGTGTTCCGTGGATGCGGGGATCGGAGGTGTGCCCAGAGACGGGTCTCCTTGCCCGGTCTACTCTCCCGGATGCCACCTTTCGGTTCCCTAGAGTTTTGATTTCCTAGGGTAGAGTGGACAGAGTGTGGTGACAAGTCTTTGTTTTCTCTCGTTTCCTTCCAGGTCACTTTGTCTCATGTTCAGGGCGGTGGGGGTGGTCATTAGGTTTTAACAGTAGAATTGACCCTTGACCAACGCAGTTCGAGCTGTGTGAATCCACTAATGTGCAGATTTTTGACATATACAGTACTGTCGGCGTATTTCCCTGGGGATTCTTAGTAACATTTTCTTTTCTGTAGCTGAGTTTGGATTAAGAATATGGTATATAATACACGTAACATATAAAATACGGGTTAATCGACCATTTATGTTATTGTCAAGGCTTCTGGTTGGCAGTAGGCTATTTGTGGTTCAGTTTTGGAGGGAGTCCAGAGGTGGACCTGGGTTTTCCACTGTGTGGGGACTGATGCCTCTCCACCCCCCACATTGTTTAAGGGTCAACTGAATATCCACCCTCAGGCCACCCTCTCCTTGATATTTTTTCAAGCTTTGTGCAAAAACTGGAGGAGGAGGGTGCAAAGAGACATGGGGCCGAGAGATGATATGACACAGTGTCGCGCACTGGGTTTGCCTCCAGCGAGGTGGGAACCTCAGCAGTGGCCTAGTGGGCGGCAGCAGAGATCAGCTCCTGCTCTCACTCCTGTCTCCACAGGAAAGCAGGCGAGGCAGCTGGGTGTCCGCGGAAAGGAGCGACCGCCCGTGCTGCAGAGAGCACAAGGCTGTAGAAACAGGGTCAGGGCAGGGGTGCCGGCTGGGAGGGACTCGTGTGGGTGCGTGAGAACCGGCGCTCTCAGGAAAGGGACACCCGATACGAGAGAACCACGAGCCTCGCCCCCCAGACTTAGGTATTTACAGACACGTTTTTTTAAAAAGGAAAGACAGAATTCTTAACAGTTTGGCACTATTTCAGTCCTCCAGGGCAGCCTAAGAGAAGAGGCGTCCTTCGAAAGGCCCCGTGAGTTTTACATGAGCCCCTTTTGTTGTTAGCATACATAGGGGACAGAGGACACACAGAGGGGACAGAAGGACCTAGGGGACAGGACACACAGAGGGCAGAAGGACACAGAAGAATAGACAGGAAACAGAAGGACACACATAAGGGACAGAAAGACACAGGGGACAGAAGGACACATAGGGATAGAAGGACACACAGGGACAGAAGGACAGACATAGAAGGACACACATAAGGGACAGAAGACACGGAAGAGAAGGATACACATAAGGGAAAAAGGACACACATAAAGGACAAAGGACACACGTAAGAGAACAGAAGGACACACAAAGGACAGAAGGAGACACGTGACAGAAGGACACACAGGAGACAGAATACATGGAGACAGAAGGACAGGACAGGAGGACATAGGAGGACACATAAGGGATGGAAGGACACACATAGAGGACAGAAGGACACCTTCTGTGGGACGGGACTAGGCGGGAGGTAGTGTGGAGAGACCTAGGATGATGAAGACCAACACAGCCAAGGTCACGGTTACTCAGCTTTCCTGAAGGTCATTTATTGAGCTCTGACTGAGCTCAACACCTTAGGTTAGAGCATCTGCAACTTGCCCGAAACAATTTCAAGGTTAAAGGAAAGTAAAGAAAATGAACACATATCCTTAGGCATTTGGAGACACGACACCATGCGTTTCCTCTGGTGAAATCAGGTCAGTCAGTCATGTTCCGTTTTGCTGCAGAAGAGGGATTTTGGTCTACTCCTGTGGAAAGAACGCTAACTGAATTTAAGAAGCTTGGAGGGAGTGGGGACCAGAAGGTCTTTAGCCTCCTCTTCCTGCATTTACAGTCCTGGGAGTGTGAGGTATTATCCTCATGAAACAAGTTTGCTTTTCTCATGACCTAAAGCATGTCAGGAAATGTTTTGAGAAATGGCAGCATTGTTAAATAAACATATAACCTCCTCCCCAGAAGGCAGCACTTATTTGGATATTTCAGTTAAAATTTCAAAATCATCTGTAACTGAATGAATGTCATAGATGAGGTTAAGCATGAATTCCTTCCTTTGAAAAGTGAAAAATCACGCCTGGGCCTCTGTGGTCATTGAAACTAACAGCGCCCAGTTCCCGCACTGCCCAGGGCTCGTTCTGCATGGGAACGGGTGGAGGGGGCCGGGGGGACCAAGGAGAAAGCTCTTCACTGAGTATAAAGGACACACAGTAGTGTGCACCTTCTGCAAGGGCGGGTGAGAAATGGGGAGAAAGGACGGTGGGTGTCAAATGCAGTAGTTTGCAGTTCTTTGCCTCAAAACCTAGCTGAGCAGCTTGGATGTATAGACCGCGCGGAGAGGTTGACCTGCTTGCTTGCAGTCCCTCCTACTTGAGGTTCATCTTCCTCTCTGGTGTCCCCCGCACAGCCCTGCATGGGCCATGGGACAATTCACATGCTTGAAAGCTTTCCCTGGCCACCGCTGGAGGGACAGGGGTGTCCTACAGCCCAGCTCCTGAGTCCCAGGCCCATGCAGGCGCAGGGGCAGCAGAGCAGGCCCCGACCTAAGGAGATCCCCGTCCCCGGGGAGTCGGTGCCATAGGTGAGTTGAGCTTGTGAGCTCCGTGTCCCAGGTGGACGTGTGCAGAGACGTGTGTCTTGGGGTCAGGGCAAGGCATGAGAGTGCGCCGCTGACAGATGCCCAGGAGCACAGATGTGTGAACCAGGCCACGCCTGGGCACTGGGGGACTGTGCCCACAGCCCTGTGCCGTCGCCCCCCAACCCCGGGGTTAGAGAACCCCCCTGTCTTCCCCCCCTCTCTGGGACAGAGTGCCCACCTGCCCTTCCCCCCCCCTCACCCTCCAGGACAGAGTACCCACCTGCTGTCTTCACCAACCCTCCGGGGCACAGCGCCAGCTGCCCGCAGCCCTGTACTGGGCACCCCCAACTACACCCCACCGGGAAGAGCGTCCAGCTGCACTCCCCACCCTCCCAGGGCGTCTGGTCGAACAGGCGAGGGGAGGGCCAGCCCCTGTGGGGGACACGCGGCCCGGTGGAATAGGGGTGTCACAGAGACCACCTGTCATGGCCGCAGGGAGGTGACCGCCCTCGGACAAGATGGAGATGCTGCTGTCCCAGACGGTAGCAGCCACGCCCAAGTCTGCCCCCAGGGCAGGCCGCGGGGACACCCCCGGTCTCCAGTCTGTGGGAGACCCCTCTTTGCTGACCATCTTTCCTATTGTCTCTCATGCCCCACACACAGGCCGCCCAGACCGCTTTCCTGTCAAAACGACACTGGGTGCCAAGGGAGCACCGCTGCCTGCTGTGGCCCCGCAGGTGGGCGGGACACCTGGATGAGGGGGCGGGCCCTAGGCAGGGGTGGGCGGGGCACTCATGGGAGGGCGGGGCCCTGGGCAAGAGTGGGTGGGGCATCCAGGCGGTGGGCGGGGCCTTGGCAGGTGGGCGGGGCCTGGTCGCTGACACCTGCTCACAGGCTTGCAACAAGCCAGCCGCCACTCCACAGTGGAAGAGGACGTGGCAGCTGTTGACCGCTCAGTCATACCCCATGCGATCCTTGCCAAAGAGAACTCTGGAGACTCGATTTCGTTATCCACAAAATGGGGTTAATGAGCCTTACGTTTTAGGGCTGTTCGAGGGTTAAAAGAAAGATGTCTCTAAATGAATCTAAATCAGTGCCTAACACTGGTGGGTGCTCATTTACATTGGCTTCTTTCCAGACTCCGTCTGATTCAACCACTGGCCGCCGAGCATCCACTAGCTTCCAGGCAGTGGAAGAAGCCCGTGCGTGGGGAAAGGAGGGACCAGTAAGCTGCTGCGGGGAGAGCTGTGACGGCAGATTTGCTTGGTGCTCTGGGACCACTTGAGAGAGGTCTCTAGGCCAGGTTCAAGGTGTCGGGAGGGCTTCCCACAGGAAGAAACAACAGAAGGCCATGGCCCAGCAGAGAGGGCTGTGAGGCAGAAAGGTTGCAGTTGGGTCGGAGGCGGGCTGAGCAGGAGGACCAGAACGCTGGTAGGAGCTCACACCGCTGGAAAGGTGCGGCTGGAGGGTCAACTGGGGAAAGAACTCCAGAGCTGTGAACTTGCAGTGACCATAGAAGTTTAGCTTAAAGCAAAGAGTAACCGCCGAAGTACCTAAAGCAAGAGAGTTACTGGTCCGATTTGCATGGATCAGGTCCATGCAAGAGCAGTTTAACACCAGGTCCACCATTAGCCGCTTCCCTAGCCAAATGAAGAATTCTTCTAGAGTGCTTAAAAGACTATTTGGAATTTTCAGGTCAGGCCATGTGATCCTGTGTTCAGAAGTGACTGTTAGGAGTTGTTAGTTCTTTCTGTACAAGCAGGATTGAGCTGGTTTGTAATAACCCCTCTATGAACCGACCGTGGTTCCAAGGTGAATTTTATTACTCACTCGGAAAAAAAATTAAAAGTTTTATACATGCATTGCTCAATTTGGTTTCTCACCCACCTCCACGCGACTTGCTGCTAGATTCCAGAAGCCGGGAGGCAATGAAAAGTGTTACCCGCCTTGCATAAGACCAGCCCCTCCCTAGAGATGTTCTGGAGGAAAAGCCGGACAGGGTGGGGCTGGGCAGGGCTGAGGCTCCAGGCTGAGGCTTGCAGCCTGGTTTGGCGGATTAGGAGCCCTCAGTCAGTGGGGTGGTTCCTCTCCCTTTGTTTCCTGTTAGATGACAGTGAATTGTTGGTTGGTTGGTTTTGTTTTTATTTCAGTGATTTGCCCCTGAATATTGCTTTTGAAACAGCAGTTTTCAGGATTAGCTAATAACCATGCTGTCGCCCTTGTTTAGACCCAGTGAACAGTGATTTGATCCCACGCTGCTCAGTGCAGGCTTTGGACTCTGTCGGCCTAGCCCTGGCCTTGCATGGGGAGGGTGACTGAGCAGCTTTGGGGATGGGCTCTTTGGTTTCTGCAGGTGGGGGGTGGAGGTTGTAAGAGAGTAAGTCTTGTCGACAACATCTGCGTTGTCTTTCCCCCTGGTTGATTACAGAGGACACCACAGATCTGGAATTTAGCCTGAGCTCTTCCTCATTTGTTGCATGATCTGGGGTTACTCGTCGTGTTCCGAATTATAAATGAGAGGCTGACTAAATGCTGGGAGTTCTCCTTCCTGCTCTGGGCTGCGCGGGTCATCTGAGAGTCAATGTCAGATCCCTGCACTTGAGAGCAGAGCGTGTAATCCAGTGACCCCTCCTCCTCAAGTGCCTGTTTGGATCTACATCCTTGCCTGTCAGGCCTTCTTGTCATTGGTAATTGATGTCTAAGTGAAACTGTAAATCTTGTCAAAGGATTGCATGAAGCTGACCAAGGTATTGTTGGGGGTGGCAAAGTGTCAGACAAACAAGAACTGAGCCGGGTGAAAACACCTGAAAACAAGGCAAAAATCAGCCACCGTGGTGAGGAGGTAAATGCTTTAATTAGTGAGAGATTTCATGCAGGCCATGGGGAAAATTTCACCAAGCCCTTTTATGTGTTTATACAAATGGTCCTCTCTGTGATGACGTTGGGAAGCTCAAACCTGATGAAGGTTTTCAGAAAGTGATACAGTAAATTCTTGAGTTTTTGGAATTATAAACTATGAGACAAGATAGTTTTATTTCATGATGTTTTTCAAAATAAAGTGCCAAAATACTTGTTTTCTATGAAATTTTGGTTTCCCGTTACAGTTCATTTTAGATGTCTACCATTGGATACCAATATCTCCTATGTTTGCTAATTTTCATCTTACTTCATTTAAAAAAAAAAGTTTCTTAGTATTCTTGAGAGAGAGAAAGAGAGCACTTGTGTGAGCGGAGGAGGGTTAGAGAAAGAGACACACACAGAATCTGAAGTAGACTCCAGGCTCCAAGCCATCAGCACAGAGCCCGACGCGGAGCTCACACTCACGAACCGCGATATCATGATCTGAGCTGAAGTCAGACGCTTAACCGACTGAGCCACTCAGGTGCCCCTTTTCCATCTTATATCAAAAAGGATTTAAGATATCTAACATTCTTCATTGACTGTCAATATATTTTAAATTCTTTCCCACCAAAGGGATTCATTTCCTAATACCTCTCTCCCAATCCTCATCTTTAAAATCTATTTTGCCTACTAATTGGCATTTTTAATTGGTAACTTTCCCATATTAAATAAGATAGTATGTATATTATTTATTTTAGAAATTATATATTTGAATTATATATATAAATTTGTATGTATTATATATATGGCTATCAATCTTGGACATGACAGTTTTATGTGCTTTTTATATATAAATATATGCGTGTATTTAGCAGTTTTATATGCTCACTTCTGATTAGCACACAGATAGTTGCTGTGATCATAGCTAAAAGTCAAGGTGCAGGGGCACCTGGCACGCTCAGTCGGTGGGGCATGTGACTCTTACTCTCGGGGCTGTGAGCTCGAGCCCCACATCGGGCTGGGGAAGGGGACCGGCTTCTGGGATTCGTGGACATCCAGGGCTTGGTGAGGATGTGGGAGCCACGCTGTGGAGGAGGGGGAGACTCCAGAAGGAGCGACTGACTGACTGAGTAACAGGTCTAAGTCTCTCCAGGCCTAGGGAGCACATTCTGAATTTGTGTTCCTGATGTGGGAGTCTGTTCAGGCCAGAGTTTCGGCGAGAACGGGGAAGGGAGGAGGGACGGTGTGAAGAAACACGGCAGATTTAAAATAGACGGGGAACATACGGTGAGGACTGGCAGCAAATGCTTACTTTTTGTCTCCCTTCGCATTGTCGGGGACTGAATTTATGAATTTATGCAAAATCGTTGTCCTTCATCTTTCTTTTCTGTCTAGGTCCGCTTTCTCTTTTCTTCCGTCGGTGAGCTGGGGAGGTATGGCCCACGGCAGCGCCAATAATAGCTTTATTACTAGGGCCAGACCAAGTGTCAAATCCTTCACACCCCCACTCCGCTTCCGGGAAGCCACAGGCAAGGGGATAGTATAGTTTCAAATGTTTACTTCAGGGCCCCGGCTCAGTCAGCAAAGTGTGGGACTCTTGATCTTGGGTTGTGTGTTCGAGCCCTGCAGAGGTGTAGAGATTATTTAAAATCTTAAAAATAAATAAATAAAATTAAATCTTAAAAAATAAAAATAAAATACGTGTTTAATTATAACCGGTAATATTGACACCTGTAAGATCACTTAGAGAATGAAAAGAATAAAACAAAAATCACCTAATAATTCCACCTTCTCTGAGGAGCCTGGGTGGCTCAGTCAGTTAAGCACCCGACTTCAGCTCAGCTCATGATCTCATGGTTTGTGCGTTGAAGCCCCATGTCAGGCTCTGTGCTGACGGCTCAGAGCCTGGAGTCTGCTTCGGATTCTGTGTTTCCCTCTCTCTCTGCCCTTCTTGCACTCCCACTCTGTCTCTCCCTCTCTCTCAAAAATAAATAAACATTAAAAAAAACATAATTCCACCTTCCCCAAACTACAATCCATGTTAGCATTTTGGTGTATTTTTTTTATTTGTATGCCTTTTGCTTCCTTTAAAATTTCTGTATCATTTTCTTTCACTTACTGTTCTATCAAAAGCATGTGTTCATGTTGCAATATGCTCAAAGGGCCCATGATTTCGTGGCCAAACAAATCATACTTTCCTTATTTTATTAGTAGACATTTAGATGGCTTCGGATTTTTTGGTTTTGTCTTTTTAAGGTACCTTTTTTTAATTTTTCTTTTTAGTAATTATTTATTTCTGAGAGACAGAAAGAGCGAGTGGGAGAGGGGCAGAGAGAGAGATGGAGACACAGAATCAGAAGTAGGCTCCAGGCTCCAAGGCGTCAGCACAGAGCCCAACACGGGGCTCTAAGCCAGGAACTGCGAGACCATGACCTGAGCCGGATCTTACGCTCCACCGACTGAGTGCCCCAGGGCCTCTTAACATAATGTCTTTATGGACTTTTAAGGTATATTCATTATGAAGTGGGAGAAGAAAGTGATTTTCTTAATTCCTTCTAAATGAGCACTAACCAAAGAAGACACTGCGTTCGGCACCGAGAGTGAAAGAAAGGCTCCAAGGAAAGCCCCACCTGTTCTCTGCTCATCCTGCAAGTTAGGCCAGACGGGCTGGCGATGGGCCCCAGCTAATCCACAGCAGCGGCAGCGACCCCGGCTCTGCAGACCAGAGGCCGGGGACACGCCGCGAGGGTCCCTCCCATGAGCACACCTGCGCGCTAGCGGTCGGGCAATCCTACGCAGTCCGGCTCCGAAGGGGCCACTAGACCCCCTAGTCCTAACCTCTAGAGAAGAGTAACTGGGGGGGAAGGGAGAGGGAAGGAACCATGCGGGGTGATGGTTATGTGGACTGGCTGGACGTGGTGATCATTTTGCAGTGTAGACACATATCACAACACCAAGTTGCAGGCTTCCTGTCTAGAAACAATTTTTGTCAAGTTGACCTCAAGAAAGAAAAAACATCAACTTTAGCTTTGAGCTTTGTTGAGAAGAGACTGCACGCTCTCTTGCCTAACAAGCCGTCAGCTCGGTTTTTCGTTTCGGAGGCTTTTCCCTTTCAACGGTGGTATCGAGGATGAAAAGAAATACAAAAAGTCTTCCTTTCCTTCCCGGGCGCGTGACCTACACACAAAAGCTGTTGCCGCGGCGGTGCCACAGGAGACGCGCCGACACGGACCCACGTGGCGGAGGACCCCGGGGGAGGAGTGGCTGGGCTGCCACCTGCCCACACGCTCCTGGCAACAGTCACAGAAACTATTCCTCCCGTGTCCTTGTGCTTTCTCCCCGCAGGACTCAGGCGCCAGTACGCGGACTAACCGGGGACGCGCCTGCGACGCGGAGAGCGCGCTCTGCACAGCGGCCCGGGGCGGGGGGGGGGGGGGGGGGGACGCGGAGTGTCGTCCCCCGGGGGGTGGGGGGACACGACAGTTGGCGCAGGCTCCCGGGGGAGGGCGGGGGGCAGGGCGCGGCGCGGACCAGGCCTGCAGAGCGCATCGCAGCCGCGGGGCCCAGCAGCCGCTCCGCGTGTACTTCCTTCTACGTGGTTTCAAGGGTAATGGGCTTGCGGGACTCGTCAGCGTCGGCACCCCGCCGCTTCCCCAGGGACCCAGGCCGGACGCCCGGCTGATCCCAGACCCTTTCCTGTACCTCGCGCCTCACGTCCCTCCGCCAGTCAGCCGGCGTTTATTACAGCTGCTGCCAGTCCCAGGCACCGCTGGCAGGCGTGGGATCCGGGACGGACCGTCGGTACCGGGCACCCCTCGCAGGCGTGGGATCCGGGACGGACCATCGGTACCAAGCACCGCTGGCAGGCGTGGGATCCGGGACGGACCATCGGTACCGGGCACCGCTGGCAGGCGCGGGATCCGGGACGGACCTTCAGTACCGGGCCACCCCTTGCAGGCGTGGGATCCGGGACGGACCATCGGTACCGGGCACCACCGGCAGGCGTGGGATCCGGGACGGACCTTCAGTACCGGCCACCCCTCGCAGGCGTGGGATCCGGGACGGACCATTGGTACCAGGCACCGCTGGCAGGCGTGGGATCCGGGACGGACCGTCAGTACCAGCCACCCCTCGCAGGCGTGGGATCCGGGACGGACCGTCAGTACCGGGCACCGCTGGCAGGCGTGGGACCCGGGACGGACCTTCAGTACCGGCCACCCCTCGCAGGCGTGGGATCCGGGACGGACCATTGGTACCAGGCACTGCTGGCAGGCGTGGGATCCGGGATGGACCGTTAGTACCGGGCACCGCTGGCAGGTGTACAATCAGGAACAGACCGTCAGTACTGGGCACCGCCGGCAGGCGTGGGATCCGGGACGGACCATTGGTACCGGGCACCGCCGGCAGGCGTGGGATCCGGGACGGACCTTCAGTACCGGGCACTCCTCGCAGGCGCGGGATCCGGGACGGACCATTGGTACCGGGCACTGCTGGCAGGCGTGGGATCCGGGATGGACCGTCGGTACCGGGCACTCCTCGCAGGCGCGGGATCCGGGACGGACCATTGGTACCAGGCTCCGCTGGCAGGCGTGGGATCCGGGACGGACCTTCAGTACCGGGCACCGCTGGCAGGTGTACGATCAGGAACAGACCGTCAGTACTGAGCACCGCCGGCAGGCGTGGGATCCGGGACGGACCGTCGGTACCGGGCACCGCTGGCAGGCGTGGGATCCGGGACGGACCGTCAGTACCAGCCACCCCTCGCAGGCGTGGGATCCGGGACGGACCATTGGTACCAGGCACTGCTGGCAGGCGTGGGATCCGGGACGGACCGTCGGTACCGGGCACCGCCGGCAGGCGTGGGACCCGGGACGGACCTTCAGTACCGGGCACTCCTCGCAGGCGCGGGATCCGGGACGGACCATTGGTACCAGGCACTGCTGGCAGGCGTGGGATCCGGGACGGACCGTCAGTACCGGGCACCGCTGGCAGGTGTACAATCAGGAACAGACCGTCAGTACTGGGCACCGCCGGCAGGCGTGGGATCCGGGACGGACCATTGGTACCGGGCACCGCTGGCAGGCGTGGGACCCGGGACGGACCGTCAGTACCGGGCACCGCCGGCAGGCGTGGGACCCGGGACGGACCTTCAGTACCGGCCACCCCTCGCAGGCGTGGGATCCGGGACGGACCATTGGTACCAGGCACTGCTGGCAGGCGTGGGATCCGGGATGGACCGTTAGTACCGGGCACCGCTGGCAGGTGTACGATCAGGAACAGACCGTCAGTACCGAGCACCGCCGGCAGGCGTGGGATCCGGGTCGGACCGTCAGTACCGGGCACTCCTCGCAGGCGTGGGATCCGGGACAGACCATCAGTACCAGGCACCCCTCGCAGGTGGTGGAGCCAGAACAGAGAACAGGATTGAGTCTGTGTCCTGATGTCACTCCCACTCTGTGTGGTCCGGCCAGGGACACCGTCTACAAAGGAGAGGAATTTATATGGTCAGGTAACCATCAGTGCCCGGCAGAAACATGCATTCGGATAATGAAATGGGGGCGTTTAAGGAATTGTGACCATACCTGTCACCCCTGCAGTGTGCCTGCACCATGTCCTGTCCTCCCCATCATCCAGACCCTGCCGTCCCCGAGTCCCGATCACTGGGTCCATGCCTACTAATGTTATACCCGCGTCTAAGCAGACCCGCCGTGCTGCCCGCGTCCTCTTCTGTGGCTGCACACAAGTGTCCACAGCTCCTGTCCCCACCACACACGCACCTGCTTGGTCCCCACGGGGTCTGCCCTTCCTGCCCGCACCACTGCCGTGTCCCCATCCCCGAGTCCCCACTGGGACACGACACCCTCCCCCTGCCGTCTTCCCTCCCCCGTATGCGCCGCCGCCAAGCCTCCTTCCTTCCAGACTCCGTTCCCCTCCTTCCCCTGGTTTTAGCCTGTCCTGTACACTCTCCTCCCCTTCTTTCCTGAATCTTCCCAGTCACTCCTTTGACCTCAGCAGCGCTTCTGTTGGGGTCCCCAGTGATGCCTGCCCTGCGGGTTCGAGGGGCCGTTGTCGGCCTCACATGGTGGATGGACTCTGTGGACTTCGTTTCCAGACGCTGCAGGGTGTGTGGTTTCCCTCCCGCCTCGTGGGCCTCTCTCTCACTCTTTCCTCGCTTTACTTCTGTCGCAAAGAGCGGGGTCTGGTCCTCTTGCGTCGAGGACACTCAGGCTCTCACTAGCAGTGTTCAGCCCTCCTGCCGTCCGCGTCCAGCCTCGGCCCCTCCGCGAGTCTGGGCTCAGGTGTAGAGTGGGTCTCGTCCCACTTTCTCTTGTCTGCGTCTTCGGAGATGACGACGGCGTCCTTGCAGACACGCAGACCAAAACCTCGGAGTCGGCTTCTCTCTTTCCCATCCGGCCCTCACACCCTTCAGGTCCTGGCTTGGAGGGCACCTTCCCATCGACCGCTTTCCTGTGGCCGACGTGCTGCTTTTGACTCGGCGTGTTGTCTAGGAGTGGAGGAAGGGCACTTAGGGGGCTCATATTCTGACTTCCCCGAGAAGGTGGTCCTTACCCCCACGGGCTGAGCCCCCGCCGTGAGCTCTCCCTTTGGGGACGAGCGACGTGGACACTGGGGTGGCCTGCAGTGCGGGCGGGCCCCCGTGAGCTGGCCTCCACTTGTGCTCCGCCCTAGGCCGCACTCTGCAAGGGGCCCGTGCCATCACCTCAGGTGTCTGCCGTCCACATCAGACCCAGCGTCCGGTGGTTCTTCAAGTGTCTGGTCCTTCCCTGTCCCCAGCGTGCCGCCAGGTGAGCCTGTGGCCGTGGGTCTCTTGGGCCGGGAGGATCTGACCCTGCAGATGTGGTGTTTCAGGGTGCTTCATCCCAGCGACGGGGCTTCTCTTTTGGTTAGTGGGTTCCCAGTTGGAAAACTGGTTTAGGTTCAGATATTTGGCCAAGAATTGTGACTTTTTACTGAGTGGCTGCCTCCCACCTCCTTTTATCCACCTCGACTTCTTTCGACATACCGGTAGAGTAGTCTCTAGTGTATAGAGACCTTTCGGCCACACGTCTGCTTTGCCTGTTTGGAGGCGGTGTTCTCCATGACTCTCAGTGATCTCACCACTCAGGACAGTAAGTCTATCCGCTCACCTTTCCTTGTTCTGATCACGTCCTGGTCTGCTCCTCGGCTCCGTCCACCTTCACGCCGCAGGCAGCATGAGGCTCTCTGTGCGCTGCCGACGAGGCCCTCTGGTTTTCACCCGAAGCATCTGGCTACTCTTGGCCTTCCGTTTTCTTTTTCCAAAGCCCCACTCCTGCTTCACAAAAACTGCCCCTAAGTGACTATTTGCATATTTCTCGAATGCTTCTGTCACACCTAGTGCACATCCGTTCACAAAAAACCATCCCGTTTTGTTATTGGTGCCAGTTTTTCCTAGTTCCACTTACTGCCTGTGCTGGGCTGTGTGTGTACCATCGACCTCCAGTGATGGGGTCCCTGTTTCCGAGTGGGCGGTGGCTGGTCCAGCCCCACACCCCATCCCAGCTTTGTTGGTCCTTCTGGTACCACGCAGTGCAGGCTGGGGTCCCCGGGAGGCCCACTCTGAGCCAGCAATCGGTACGGACCGGCAATCAGGATAGAGCGGGTAGTCGGCGAAGGCTCTGAGGGTCACTCCCTATGGAGGGGGGAAAGGGCAGGAGGGAGGTTTTGGCCGAGGGAGAGGTTGAGCAGCTAAGTTGGGTCCCCGAAGTCGTGAGGGCCTCTGGGATTGTCCTGAGCAGGGGTGCAGGCGCAGGATCCCAGTCTGGTCAGCAAGCGTGGCGGCTTCTCTGGGAAGGCGCCGTGGCCCTTCTCACTCGGGCAGGCCGTGTGGGGCCGCAGTGCTCCCCGTGGCTGGGGACTGAGCCCTCCATCAAGTGCACGTGGTTATCAGCTTTGCATTTCCGAGGTTCTGTCCGGGGACTGGGGAACAAGAAGAGCTCCAGCGATACTTTCTAAGTTCACAAGCGGCGCCCTGCTCTGGTCTGCCGCTGTTTGTGTCTGTCTCGCCGTAAGTACGGCTCCTCTGTGTTAATGTCCCAGAGCCCTGAGGCCCAGAGGTGGCCAGCCCGGCCCGCGGGCGTGATGAAGCCTCCCCAGCAGCTTTGCTGGTTTCTCCCGGCTGCAGAAGCCTGGACTGCATGGAGCTATCCTGACATCGGCTGTGACCTGCCCGGGGCCATCGTGACAAGGGCTGTGACTTGCCCAGGGCCACAGCAATGGCGCCTGTGACCTGCCTGGGGCCACTGTGATGGCACCTGTGACCTGCCCGGGGCCATCGTGACAACAGCTGCAACCTGCCCGGGGCCACTGTGATGGTGCCAGTGACCTGCCTGGGCCCATTGGGACAATGGCTGTGACCTGCCCAGGGCCATCATGACAATGGCTGTGACCTGCCTGGGGACACCACGAAGGCACCTGTGACCTGCCTGGGGCCACTGTAATGGAATCTGCAATGTGCCTGGGGCCATAATGACAACAGCTGTGACCTTCCCCGGGGCTATCGTGACAGAAGCTGTGACCTGCCCCGGGGCCACTGCAATGGTGCCTGTGACCTGCCTGGTACCATTGTGACCATGGCTGTGACCTGCCTGGAGCCATCAGGAGAGTGGCTTTGACCTTCCCGGGGTCACCACAACAGAACCTGTGACCTGCATGGGGTCACCGTGATGGCACCTGTGACCTGTCTGGGGCCATCGTGACCAGGCTGTGACCTGCTCGGGGCCATCGTGAGAGTGGCTGTGACCTGCCTGGGGTTACGACAACAGAACCTGTGACCTGCGTGGGGTCACCGTGATGGCACCTGTGACCTGCCCGGGGCCATCGTGAGAGCGGCTGCAACCTGCCTGGGCCTGTCCATGCGCTCTGTTCCGGGTCTGCTCCTGTGACTTGAACACACCCTTCTCTCCACGTCTCCGTTTCCCCCGTTTGGCTGACGCTTGCTGGTGCTGCTCAGGTCTCCACTTCGGCTTCTGGACGCCGTCTGCGTGATGTTTCCGGGCCCCCAGCTCTGTAACTCATGCGCGCACCCACCAGCCCGACATCCTGGCGGCTCCTGCCTGCCTCAGCCGCTAAGCTGTGAGAGGAAGGGCCTGGAAGAGGCAGGAGAAGCTCTGAATTCCAGAAACCGTCCCGGGAACCCGGTCGCCCCTGTTCCCGTCCGGAGCGCCGCCCGCTGCCCCGGTTCCTGGCGGCTGGATCAGCGTGGAGCCTGCGCCTTGTGCAGAAGCCACATTAGCATAAGGCGCCCCACGGAAGCCGGGAGCACGGCGGGGTGGACGGTAAACGGTGTCGGTAGTTCGACTTCCTTCTTACGATGCTGTTTTGCGCAGTGATGACAAATATTCTTTTTTTTTTTTTTGGTCCTAATGTCAGAGGGAGGCGTTCCCTTCAAGTTGTAAGCTCTGTTTTTAGCGGATCGTCTTTTCCACAG
Organism: Paguma larvata; assembly: GCA_030068075.1. Classification (NCBI taxonomy): domain Eukaryota; kingdom Metazoa; phylum Chordata; class Mammalia; order Carnivora; family Viverridae; genus Paguma; species Paguma larvata. Next base: position 28,041,878 of record CM057831.1, read on the forward strand.
ATGCTGTCACTTCCCGTCATCATCTACTTCCCATGACTCACCAGGAACGGACGGCTCGGACCTCCGGCCTTCCAGCCCAGGGAGCCCAGTGAGAGGCGGCCGCAGTCAGCTAAGAGCAGCGGCAAAGCTCAGCGAAGCGGAGCCTTCTCCGGACGCACGCATCGCGGGGCGTCTGGACCGCGCGGTTCACTCGGCCTGGCCCTGGCCGCCCACCCCCGCTGCCCCCGAACGGCGGCCCCAGCCCCCCGTGGGCTGCCTTCCAAGAGGTCTTTGAAACTCAGCGTAGCACCCAGATCACTTGAACAGCGTCTGGCTTCCCCGGGTCTGGCCGTGTCGCCTCTGCCCCACACCTGGCGGTTGTCAGATGGGGTCTCTGTCTCGTCACCGCCACGCGACCAGCCTCACCGGCCAGCTCCTGCGCCCGCCGCTTCCTTGGTGTTGCGGGGAACTCCGGGCCCCAGCCTAGCGCAGGCCCGCCTCCCCACCAGAGACAGAGAGTCGCTGTTCCCTGTCGTGCCCACCACCCGGCAGTACCGCCCACCTGCGTTGGGCCAGGTAGGCAACTGTTGGGAGCATGGGGATGAGGCACCCCCAGCCCTTGCTCTCAAGAAGTTCTCTGGACAGAAACGACTCGACAGTTACACGGCACGTAAGTGTGTCTGGGGTGCTGTCCATTCAAGGTCCAAGGAGTAACTCCCTTTCCCTTACCCGGGGGCCCGGAAGTCACTAAAATTACATGATATTTGAGCTGATGCTTGAAGGGCTTCTAGACGCTCATGAAGTGTTCCCGGGGGAGAGGGCTTAGAGGTCAGTGTTCGCAAAGGCAGAAAATCCTGAGAGGGGTGAGGGTGCTTAGAGAATTGCAAATAGTTTTGTGTGGTTTCAGGGCAAGGCAGGAACGGCATAAACCAGGTGGTCGGATCACAAAAGGCCTTAGCAGGCAACACAGAGGTTTCCCTTTCATCCCATTCACATGTGTATCTTAGCGCCCTGTGCTCGGCCTTACTCACCTCTGTGGCACCCCGGACGTCATGTCTTTATGAGTAAAAAAAAAATAGCTTTTATCATGTCTTAGTGGTTAAACCTGGGAAAATGTCGGTGAAACTAAAAGTTAAATTTAGTAAAATTTGCAAACTTACCTCCAATTGCCATACATTTGCTTCCATTATTTTAATGGTAAAGCAAATCAAGATACACCAGAAAGTGGGCTCTTGCTCTCTCCTTTTGGTTACGTAAGTTTCTGTGTAATATAAACATTTCGAGAATCAGGTTCCCGTACCTTTTTAATTTAAAAGAGAGTTCATATTTCGTTAATTAAAAACAGCCGGCAGAGGCCTGAAGCTTGAGGGTTGAAAAGTGATTCCTTCGACCGCTTCAGTGTCTTGGAGATTTACTGCGCAGCAAATTAGCTCCCTGCAAACCTCCCGGCACTGTTTTACTCCATTGTAGATTACTTTAAAAAAAAAGAAAACAAATTTGAGTGTTCCCTCTTGAGAACAATGAGTGGTTTATCTTAAAGTAGGTGAAAGGTAATGTGAAGGGAAAAAAACCCCAGCGTCGCAGATGTACGGTCTCAAGTTTGCCAAGTGCTCCGGGAAGATTCGGCCGACTTCAAACGGCTGGGAAGCACAATGTAACGTGAGCCACGGAGGGCCTGTTTCTTTCCCGTCTTGCTCCCCGGGCTCCCTGCGCAGCGCCCGCGGGAGGAGCAGGGCTTTGCGGAAGTCACGTCCCGGCGGAGATGAACGCCCGGAAGAGAGAACGGAAGCGCAGTGCGCCGCGCGAACACCTGTACCCGCCGCCGGCGACCCCGTGCCCGGGGGAGAACTCTCTACCCCGGGCAGCAGGCAACGGGCCCAAGCCGGTGACCGCGCACAGAGCGAGCGCTTCGCCGTAGGCCCAACGCGCATTTGTGTACTGTTTGTACCTTACACCCGGAAGACAAAGTAAGTGACACAAAACTCGATCCCCACGTTGTCAGCCCCTGGCCGGGCCCCCCAGTCCGCCCCCATCTGTCTTGGCGCTCAACAGTCTCAGCAGGGAGAGGCCCGGGTTTGAAGTGTTTTTCGACACAGGGTCTGTCGCTGGGGCACCCGGCTCGGGCCCCAAACAGGCCTGGTTAGCACACTCCCTTGCGAGCGTACTCCGATCCCGGGAAGACGGGGCGCTAGCGGCTCGGAGACTGGCCCCAAAGTCTCGATCGCGCGTCCAGGTTTAGCTCAGGGAAACGCGGGGCACGGCCGGCGGCCGCGCAGGCGGGCAGCGAGGTTCAGGTCGGCCGGGTCTGGCTCGCCAGGTGTCCCTAGGCCGTGGGGCGCTCCGACCCCCTCCCCGCCCGTCCTCCCGAGGTCAGCGAGGAGCCGGGAAGGACCCGCGAATCCGAGAGCACAGACGGGGGCCGGGCCCGGGGCGTCGCGCCGCGCCGGCGGACCGTGCCGCCCCCCGTGTGGCCGGAGGGTGTTTCCGGGCTGGCCGCTTCGGGGACCGGCGGCGGCTGCGGGAGGAGTAACGCGCACGACGAAGTCAGCTGTCGCGAGGGACCCTCGCCCGCGTGGGGGAGGGTGACCGGCCACGAGACCGTCGCCTGCAGGGAGCCGTCCCCTTGCTCTCTCCGTGGCCTCGCTCGCTGGCCTCTCCCCGCCCCCACACCTCGTCGTAGCCGCAGCTGGCGTTTCCGCTGGTGGCGTAGGTGACCTCCTGGAGTTTGCCCTGGCTGCTCGGGCTGGGGGCGGTGCACGTCCTCGGACCTCTGCTGGTTCCCCCTCCTTACCGGGCGTGGACCAGGAGCTCGAGGGGTCGAGGGAAAACTAGTCGTCCCCAGGCTGGGGAGGGGGGCGCCCGATCTTCTCTGCCTCCTCTCGGAGGGCCCCGTTAGCCCCAGTCCGCCTGGCCTCCGGGAGGCTAGCCTTGACTGGAGCCTCTGCCCAGGGACAGCCATGACTCCACCACCCGCTCACAGGGCGGTGTCTCCCCTTGAGGGCCAGGGAGGTGATGTCGGGAGTGGAAACTTCCCCGAGGTTCCTGGAAGGCACGGTTCTCCACCTGCCAGCTCGGGGAGGATCCGGGTGCCAGACAGAAAGCTTCATTCCTTCCCTTAAAATGCAGACACGCCCAGCAGAATAGTGCAACTGTTCGCTTGTATAAGTCATTTACACCGTAGTGAGAGCCAGGCTCTTTATCGTGAGCACAGATTTAAAGAAAACGTGGACGAGAAAAGCACACGAAGGTATTTAGATTTTGAGGAGAGAGGGGAAGGGGAAAGGCTGGTTTCAAAGCAGTAATAAGGAGGTAGATGTACCACGTGGAGAGAAAAAGGCAGGTGAGCAAGTTCAAGACAACTTTAAGTTCAGTTCTGGCTCAGACCAGGCTAAGACCGTGCAAATGTTTCCTTTTAGCCGAAGGATGATACATTCCTTCAACAAGCATCTGGAGTTTCTTCTAGAAAAAGAATCATAATTAGATTTTCAAAAATTAGACAGGAAAATAAAAACCAGTACTATAAAAATATATGCCCATTTTTCCTAATAATTCTGTTATCAAAGTAGGGTTAAAATGTATGTGCAGTTAAACTCTGTTTTTCTATCAAGAAATAATTATAAAGGACCCGTGTCTAAAAATGCGATTTTTCTTCTGAACCATCTTCTGCCTCAAATATATTTTGGGACCGTGATTTACAACCACGTTTTCTGGGGATCGGGATGCCAGCGATGTGACTTGAAGCAGTGCGTTAAAAACACTGTACTCGTTGCTGAAAATTGGCCGACAGAATCCAGCCGACAGGTCCGGTGCAGTCCACTCTGTGTCCGTAGGGCCAGTGACTGAAGAGTGGCTGACGTTTTTAGATGATTGAAACAAATCAAAACAAGACTCACATTTTATAACACACAAGAATTCTCTTAAGTCGTAATTGTAGTATCTTCACCGTTCATTTCTCTCCTCGTATTGTCTGCGGCAGCTTTCAAGCTAGAAAGGCAAATCAAATAGTTGCAGTAGAACATTCGGCCCACCTTTCCTAAAATACTGTTTTGTCCCTTACAGAAGGTGTTCGGCAGCCTCTAGACTACAGTGTTTGTTTCCAAAGCGTGTTCCACGGATAGGCTCATCGGTGCCCTGCATTTAAAAAGGCTCCCATGGTCAGATAAGTGTGGCGGAGTCTGCATGTCACGAGTCACTTTTAGACAACCATTGTCTACACTGGCATATTAAAGGACCTGAGAAGTCCTGCAGTGAGTAAATCCTATTTCACTCTTTTAAGCCAGTTTCCAAAGCTTATTTGACTTGGGAACAGCCTCCACTCCCATTCCCCCTGTAACCAGCCACTGGACTCGGAGACAGTGTAGTGTAGAAGCTTCTAGTCGGGTGAGACTTCTCCCAGGTTGGGGGCGGGGTGCGGTTTCAAGCAAGGTTCCAGCCAGCCAGTCCTTGGACTGGGCATACGCAGCACTCATTATGTTTGTAAGGAATGTTCGAGACTATCCTGTCCAGGCGTCTGGTTTTACAGATTGGGGGCTGGGGGTCGGTCACGGTCTGTCACTTGCTGCTCCTTCTGCCTGGAAGGCTCTGCCTCTGGTCATCCATCGGTCTGCTTTCGCATCCCCCAGGCGGTGGCCCAAATGTCACCTTCCCAGGGGAGGCTACCCTGACCCCCGACAGAGGCTCAAGCCTTCGTCCCTAGCCCTCCCAGCGGCCTTTGCTGCACTATTTCTGTCCACAGCTCTCACCGCCAGCCAACGTCCTCCACGTTGGTGTATTTTTAAAGCATCGCATGTCCCCCTCGCTAGGACATGCGAGAACCAAGACTTGGGGCTCCCAGCTCGGGCGGGGGGAGCCGAGGGCCCGGGGCAGGTGCGGACAACACACTGGCGCTCCTCCTCGATCCCGTGCATTCCTCTTACCCTCTGTTACATGGCTTGAGAATCTGTGGCCCAAAACCCGAGAAAGACAAAACAGAGCAGATGCAACAGGGCCCAGAGTTTTCAGTGAAAATTCACACCCAAGCTCGCGTCCTTCCTGTATTTGGACTATGAAATTAAAGAAGAAAAGGCACACAGGTATTTTCTCTTTGTCTGTTTTTTTTTCTCTGTTATTTTCAGGTGGCCTCAGATGTAGGACGTCGTGGTTCACGCTTCCTTCGACAGCGGGCGCTCATCACAATGCATGCCTGCCTGGGCTGTTTTCTTTACTGACATGTTAGTTAAATCACTTTGTCGCTGTATTTTGACCTATTCAGGTCACGGCACATAATGGTGTTTGTGGGTGGTATTTTTAGGAAAACGGAAGTGAGGGTCGTCTTTGCGTTGGGGAGCTCGAGAGCGGCCGAGAAAGTCCCGGGTGGGGGGCCGTGGAATGGGGTTCGTCTTTGTCTCGCTGGCGACCCTGGGGTGCGCGTGCTGGGGGACACTTCTCCGTTTCTGTGGCGGTCCCAGCTGCCTGGTCTGTTGAGCCGCGTTTCTTTCTCGGGCCCGTGTTTATGTTTCTTAAATGTTCTCTACGCGCCGAGGCTGAAGGTGCAACTCACCGTGTCACAAGCGTCGTCCGGCCTTTCTAAACGTTGCATGTTCCTACCTGCACGTCAGTGAGTCTATTTATACAGACGGTAAAACAGAATCGAGCAGCGCCTGGGGTCCCGTTCGGTTGAGCGTCCAACTCTTGATTTCAGTTCCGGTCATGATCTCACGGTTCATGGGTTTGAGCCCCTGTATTGGACTCTGCTGACAGGGCAGAGCCTGCTCAAGATTCTCTCTCTCCCTCAGTCTACTCCTCCCCTGCTGGCACGCGCGCTCTCTCTCTCTCAAAATAAATAAACATTAAAAAAAGTTTTGGGGGGCTCCTGGGCGGCTCGATCAGTTAAGGATCCAATTCTTGGTATTGGCTCAGGTCACGATCTCAAGATTTGTGACTTCAAGTCCCGAGTTGGGTTCTGCACTGACAACTTGGAGCCTGCTTGGGATTCTCTCTCTGCACCTCCCCACTCTCTGCCAAAATCAATAAATAAACTTAAAAACAAAACACCAAAAATGGAATCGGTATCGTGCTCAGGTAAGTGTTTAGCTGTAATCATGTGTAACACATTTTCTTATTTGTTCCAAGAACTAGAATTGTCGTGGCCACTACACAGAGATGGGAGGTGGGATGGACCGTTCCCTCCCCCAGACTTGGCTGCACGGACAGGTGATGACACGTCCACACAGAGAAGGTGGGAAAAGGCTTATTCTGGGGGCACCTGGGGGACCGAGGCGGTTAAGTGTCCGACTTCGGCTCAGGTCATGACCTTGCAGTCGGTGAGTTCGAGCCCCACATAGGGCTCTGTGCTGACTGCTCAGAGCCTGGAGCCTGCTTCCGATTCTGTGTCTCCCTCTCTCTCTCTCTCTGCCTCTCCCCCACTTGTGCTCGCTCTCCCTCTCAAAAATAAATGAACATTAAAAAAGTAAAAACCCAAAAGAAAGGCTTGTTCTTCACATAATAAGGCTTTCCTTATTGTCCGGGGAGGACAGGGAGGCTCCAAGCAGGTCCCAGGATGACTTGAGTGAGCAGGACAGGAGGCCGACTCTGCTCTCACTGTGATGGGGGGTGGGGACCCCATGTCGCCCAGAGCTTCCCCAGATGTGGGGTGGCAGAGGGAAGTGGGGGGCTTGTCGGCAGTCACACACCTACAGTGCAGTGAGACTCGATTCTGAGAATAAAAGACTTTAAGTTTCTTATGTTTATTAATATAAAATCTTTACTTTGTAGCTTGTTAGTTTTTCCTCATGATGTTCAGTAACATAAAGAAAACATTTAAACATTAAAAACATAGCATACGGTCTTAGAAAGTTTAAGAATTGAAGAAAGGGCAAGTACTTGATGGTAGTACAAAGTAGCTAAAAACTTCGGGGCAAAAGGTCAGCCTGGCTCATTCAGAAGCTGCTTTATCAGCATGGATTGTGTCCATTTTTTCTCCATTAAAAGATAAGTTTCACTTCCTTTGTTTTCTTTTAAAAGTTAGTGTATTTAAGTAACATCTACTCCCCACCTGGGCCTTGAACCCGCAACCCGGAGATGGAGTCACCTGCTCTTTCATCCGAGCTGGCCAGGCGCCCCTAATTTTTACTTCTTAAAAAACATGTGAACAAGTAGCTCAGTGTGTTATCTTTATTTTGGGCTCCCAAGTTTGAGACGTTCGAGCTAAATCAGCTGCAGAGAGCTGCACCACCGCCGTTGGGCTGCGACCTGTCTGTCCCCGTTAGAACGTAAGTGTCTCCAGGACGGAGACTATTTTCACTCTTCACCGTTTGCCGTGACACAGTGCCTGGCACACAGAAGACACACAAATATTAGAGGCTGGATGGGTGGATCGGGGAGGGGTGGAGGGGTGGAGGGGTGGATGGAGGGGTGGGTGGACGGATGGGTGATAGATGGATAGATGGATGGGTGGATGGATAGGCGGGTCAATGGATGGGTTTGTGGATGGAGATAATGGGTGGGTAGACGGTAAGTTCACCGAGTTGCCACTAGGTGGCAGTGTTTGGGTTCCGTAATGACCTCTCTACAGCCCCCACACCGTCCTCACAAGGTGGTGGAAGGATCGCATGAACCGCTCACGCCCAAACTTCTGTGCCTCGCCCTCATGTCTGCCCCCTCATGCTCCCCAGCACTCTAAAAGGCTAGGGGTTTGAGGAGCCTGAGATTTTTCCCTCTGTAAGTACTCTTAGATATTATCTGTTCTATTCCAATCCCCAAATTTTTCAATCCAACTAACTGGGGGCTCAGGCCTCAGCAGCTGATTTAGTTCAGATGTCTCAAACTTGGGAGCCCAAAATAAAGATAATACACCAAGCTACTTGGTCATTAAAAAAAAAAAAAAAAGACAGTATCTCCTGTCGCGGAGACTTCACACCTGCCCCGGTGCGCTCCCCCAGTTCCGGGACTGCTCCGGCCGACCCAGCAGGCGGCCCTGCAGCCGCCTTTGCTCTTCACGCCGGGAAGACTTTTCCGCAAATCGGCAGGTCTGCCATTTTGATCTCTCTCTCCTCTTGGACTCAGGCCCGGTTTACCTGGCTTTTCTTCTTACTATGAGTGACGGCGTTTTTTAATCTGGAAGGCCCAGCTGCAAATCCCATTATGGAGGCCTCTGTGGGACGCAGAGGGAGCAGTTCCGGAGGCCTCAACTCTGCTGTCTCCAGGCCTGTGGTGCTCATGTCCCCATGCATTTTAACAATTACTGAGAAAGCACCTTTTCACGTAGAAGTAGACTAAGTCCATGGTAGCCATCATCCGTTCATTCTTTATTCGTTTGTTCGTTAAGGATTTACTATGTGTATATTGCACAGGACCAGGCTCCTTAATTGTCTGTAAAGACAGGGCATTTCTAACCCTCAAATACTTGAAATGCAATCAGATAAAGTACATGAAATCAATAAAACACATGAAATGCATTGTAGTACAGTAAGGTGAAAATAAATTGCAGGGCTTCTGGTCAGACAAAATTGAAAAATTATTCTGAAATACAGATCACTGCTGCATTGAGCCTTTATCTACGAAATAGGAATGTTAATGGCTCCCTCCCTGGTGAGTGTGACAATTTGAGGGGCAGATATATCTGTATCTACATCCGTATCTGTATCTATATCTGTATCTGTATCCATATCTGTATCTCTGTATCTTTATCTATATCTGTATCTCTGTATCTGTATCTCTGTATCTGTATCCGTATCTGTATCTCCGTCTGTCTCTGTATCTCTGTATCTTTGTATCTGTAGCCATATCTGTATCTCCGTCTGGGTCTGTATCTCTGTATCTGTATCTGTATCTCCATCTGTGTCTGTATCCCTGTATCTGTATCATATCTGTATCTCCGTCTGGGTCTGTATCTCTGTATCTGTATCCATATCTGTATCTCCGTCTGTATCTGTATCTCTGTATCTGTATTCGTATCTGTATCTCTATCTGTGTCTGTATCCCTGTATCTGTGTCATATCTGTATCTCGGTCTGGGTCTGTATCTCTGTATCTGTATCCATATCTGTATCTCCGCCTGTATCTGTGTCTCTGTATCTGTATTCGTATCTGTATCTCCATCTGTGTCTGTATCCCTGTATCTGTATCATATCTGTATCTCGGTCTGGGTCTGTATCTCTGTATCTGTATCTATATCTCCGTCTGTATCTGTATCTCTGTATCTGTATCCATATCTGTATCTCCGCCTGTATCTGTGTCTCTGTATCTGTATCCGTATCTGTATCTCCGTCTGTGTCTCTGTATCTGTATCCATATCTGTATCTCCATCTGTGTCTGTATCCCTGTATCTGTATCATATCTGTATCTTGGTCTGGGTCTGTATCTCTGTATCTGTATCTATATCTCCGTCTGTATCTGTATCTCTGTATCTGTATTTGTATCTGTATCTCTATATCTTTATCCATATCTGTATCTCCATCTGGTCTGTATCTGTATCTCTGTACCTGTATCTGTATCTCCTTCTGAGTCTGTATCTCTGTATCTGTATCCATATCTGTATCTCCATCTATATCTGTATCTCTGTATCTGTATTCGTATCTGTATCTCCATCTGTGTATCTCTGTATCTGTATCCATATCTGTATCTCTATATCTTTATCCACATCTGTATCTCCGTCTGTATCTGTATCTCCCCCTGTATCTGTGTCTCTGTATCTGTATCCGTATCTGTATCTCCGTCTGTGTCTCTGTATCTGTATCCATATCTGTATCTCCATCTGTGTCTGTATCCCTGTATCTGTATCATATCTGTATCTCGGTCTGGGTCTGTATCTCTGTATCTGTATCTATATCTCCATCTGTATCTGTATCTCTGTATCTGTATTTGTATCTGTATCTCTATATCTTTATCCATATATGTATCTCCATCTGGTCTGTATCTGTATCTCTGTATCTGTATCCGTATCTGTATCTCCGTCTGTGTCTGTATCTCTGTATCTGTATCCATATCTGTATCTCCGCCTGTATCTGTGTCCCTGTATCTGTATCATATCTGTATCTCGGTCTGGGTCTGTATCTCTGTATCTGTATTCGTATCTGTATCTCTATATCTTTATCCATATCTGTATCTCCATCTGGTCTGTATCTGTATCTCTGTACCTGTATCTGTATCTGTATCTCCTTCTGGGTCTGTATCTCTGTATCTGTATCCATATCTGTATCTCCGTCTATATCTGTATCTCTGTATCTGTATTCGTATCTGTATCTCCATCTGTGTCTGTATCCCTGTATCTGTATCTATATCTGTATCTCCGTCTGTGTCTGTATCTCTGTATCTGTATATCTCTGTCTGTATCTGTATCTCTGTATCTGTATCCATATCTGTATTTCTGTATCTGTATCCATAAGAGTATCTCCCTCTGTATCTGTATCTCTGTATCTGTATCTGTATCTGTATCTCCGTCTGTGTCTGTATCTCTGTATCTGTATCTATATCTGTATCTCCGTCTGTGTTTGTATCTCTGTATGTGTATCTGTATCTATGCCTGTATCTCTCTATCTGTATCCGAAGCTGTATCTACACCTATCATTTAGTACAGTTCCCAGCCCGCAGCAGGTGCTCAGTACCTAACCGCTCCCATTCCTGTTCCTGGGATGGGGTACAAGCCAAGTTTCGTGGGGACACAGAAACAAAGTCAGGAGTCTGGGGGTTTCCCGGGAAGTACGGGAGCAGGGAGCGGTTCTGGGCCAAGGAGCCTCCGACGGCCGTGCAGACGAGACTAGGTCTCGCTCTCCGGACAGGGGCGCTGACCCCGGCTTGCCGGGGAGACGGGCCTGCCGGGGGACACCCGGGCCCTGGCGCCCCTGCGGGGACGCGTGCGCGCAGAGCCCGACGGCGCGGCAGCGGGAAGCTGGCGCTGGCTGCTCGCGTGGCTGCGGGGCGGCGGGACGGTTCCGGAGCGCGGGTCTGAAGGGAAGCACGCGTCCATGTCCATCACGAGACGCATTTTGTTCGGCTTCCTCGAGACTCGCAGGGTGGAGCGGCGCTCCGTCCGGCTCGAACCTCCGTCCCCACCCCGCGGCCCCGGAGGTGGACGTCGTGGCCGCCAGCAGGTGAGCAAGGTGCGCTTCCGGCCCCGTTCTCCCGAGCTGCCTGCGCAGAGCTGTGCGTCGGCAGCTGTCACCTGAGCCCCAGAAGGGACCGAAGGGGTCGGCCTCGGGTGACGTCTGGATGCCGAGGAGCCCACGCCCGAGACACTTGGAACTGGCAGACTCTAGTCAAAGTGGTGGTGACAGTGGCCGTTTGGACACGGTGCAGGCCCTGCCGGGGCCTCTAGCACAGTCCTCGTCACCTGGGGACATTTGGCACAGCCCGGAGAACTGTGGGTTTGTCAGAGCCGGGGGGACAGAGAGAGTGTTGCTGGTGTCTGCAGGGGGGAGGTGGCCGTTTGTGCTCGGGCGTACCTGCCGGGCGCCTGAAGGACCTTGCCCGAGAGGTGGCTCAGTTCGGGGGGGCCGCTCCCAGCCCATTCGTAGGGTGACCGCGGTCGTAGTTTAGGTACAGTGCGGTATTTGTCCCTTAGATTATTGTGGACCGCCCAAATTTTTAGTCATCAACGTTGTTTGAGACGGTCTCATGTTATTTGTTTCACCACGTAGACTATCTCATTTTATTGATTTATTTTAACATTTTAATTTATTGTTGAGAGACAGAGACCGAGCGAGAGCAGGGGAGAAGCAGAGAGAAGGAGACACAGAATCCGAAGCAGGCCCCGGGTTCCGAGCCGGCAGCACAGAGCGCGACGAGGGGCTCGAACCCACAAACTGCGAGACCATGACCTGAGCTGGTCTGACGGTTAACCGACTGGGCCCCCCGGGCGCCCCTAGAATATCTCATCTTAAAAGCTGCGGTGTAAGTGACGATAAATAGGGCGGCCCTCGGACGACACAGGCGCTCGGCGCGGGTCCCCTGACACCAGGTCCCGTTGGGCAGACACGGCTCGTGCCGTCAGGGCCGTTCGGCTTCCTCGAGATTCTCTGGGCGGCACTTCTTCTCCGGCTGACTCGGTTGTCAGCACCGCACGCTGTGCTCAGTCGGCGTTGCCGTCGCCGGCGGGCCTTCCGGTCCACAGGAGGCCGAGCCGGGCCGGGCGAGCCTGGGGGCATCGGCGGGAGACTTGTCAGCCGGGGTGGTGGCGCCTCTCACCCCGGGCCGCTCAAGCGTCGGCTGAAAACGCAGGCGGCTTTCGGGACCTTTCTGGCTCCCACTCGGCCTCCTGCTCCCGGCGCCGGCCGCCGCCCCGGTCCGTGTCCGGAAGGGCCCCGCCCGCCGCCCCTCTTCCCGCCGAGCGCGCCCCCTGCCGGCGGTCCGCCGGGGCCCCGCCCGCGAGGCCGGCTACGCCGAGGCGGCGCCCCGGCCCCGGACGCGAGCGAGGGGAGACGTCTGCCGCCGGGGACGCGACGCCGGCGACGAGGCCCGGCAGTCCCGGCTCAGCGAGGGCCGTGCGGGGCCTTCCGGCCGACAGGCCTCCTCCGACAGCCACGGCCCCGCGTTCTCCGCCGCCCTCGGGGAGCGCCCCGCGCGCCTCCCCGCCCCGTCCCTCCTTCAGAGGCGAGCTGGTGTCAGCAGCCTTGAGACAGGGTCCCCCGGACGCGGAGAGGACGCGGCTGGCGCGCGTGGCCCCGGCCACAGGCTCAGATCCACTTCCCGGAGCAATGCGGCCCTCTCACAAAACGTGTCATGGATTCAGCATCCAAGAAAAGGCACCAAGACCTCACATACAAGGGAAAGGACGTCCGCCTTGCCTGTAGAGATTACTTAAGTTAAAAAAACTTTACGGGCACCTGGATGGCCAGTCGGCTCAGGGCATGATCTCTCAGTTCATGGGTTCGAGCCCCGCGTCGGGCTCTGTCTGACGGCTCAGAGCCTGGAGCCTGTTTCGGATTCTGTGTGTCTCTCTCTGCCCTCCCCTGCTTGCACTTTGTCTCTCTGTCTCTCAAAAATAATGAACATTAAAAAAAAATAAATAAAAATAAAAAATAACTTTAAAAAGAAATGAAAGTGTCTCATCCTAACGCAGGGACGGTGGGTGCTATTGGGAGAAACGGGAGGACGGCCCCTTCTCCCAGCTCCCGGACTCCCTGGGGCCACGCCTTCTTCCTTCATCAGCAAGTGTGCAGCCTCGCATTTTCTCCTCTGCCTTGCCCAGTGCTCTTCCACCAGCCCGGCTGTCCACACGCCTGTCACCGTGGTGCTGAGCTGGAGGCCGTGAAAGAATTAACCACACACACGCTCGCAGTGACACTTCCAGTACTGGTTAGCAATCCGAGACATTGTGAAAAGTCACCATTCAAAAAAAAAAACCCCAAAACACCTAAAATTCCCTGAACTATCTTGACCTTTTATAACAGACTGCATTACGTAGTTTCACATTTACGAGGGAATTAGGCTCTGAATTGACTTCAGAATATTTGGTCCCTTTTTTGGAATTTCATGGTCTTTGTGGCTTTATGAACAAAAGGAAAGAAAAGTAAAAATACCAGGAAGCCATGTATTATGTTTGTCTTTTTACTTAAAAAAAAAAACCCCATGAGGCTGAACCATCCCGGCAAGTTTTGCTTTCTTACCACCGGAAGGTGCCAACGGCCCCGTGAAATGAAAGGTCCCCGTTTAATGAAGCTTCAAACGTGGCCAGCCGTGTGAGGAAGCCCGGGAGCCTGCGGGGAGATACATTTATTTATATGTTCAGTTTTGAAAAATCAATGCATAGGAGTTTGATCTGAAGAGACAACACGTACGAGGCTCTTTTGGCTCTAATGGGACGACACATAATCATGAGTTTTGTTATTAACGTTCAATCCATAAAAGTAATACGAAGAAGGAATACAGTTAAAAAAATGATCTCTTAGTCTCTCAAATGTATTAAAATAACCTGAGCTGCATTCTTTTTTTTTTTAAGTTTATTTATTTTGAGACAGAAAGAGAGAGAGAATCTTGAGTAGGCTCCACGCTGTCAGCACAGAGCGTGACTTGGAGGTTGAACCCATGAACCTTGAGAGCCTGAGCTGAGCCAAAAGCAAGAGTCAGCCGCTTAACCCGCTGAGCTGCCCCGGGGCCCCTGAGGTGCATTCTTGAACTCAGTGACAATGCTTCTTGAAATGTATCCCAAGGTAAAATATCCTACAAGTGAGCAAAAAAATGAATGGATAATGTGTTCACCTCAGTGTCATTTAAAATACCAGGTTAAAAAAAATAATAAAATAAAATAAAACACCAGGTAAGACTTGATTGCGGTCAATCCTCACCCAAATGCAGGGTCTCCAGATAAAATGCGTTATCCTATTTTCCGGGGCTGTGATCTGGAGAAAGAAGCGTGACCTCTCTGTGCTTCTCAGTTTCCACGACGGCTCGCGGGAGCAGGGACCCTTGATCACAACAGGTGAAGCACTTAGAAGAGCGTCCAGCACACGACAGGTTCTCGAAAAGTACGCGCTGTCATCCGTTATCCGGATCGTCTGTTTTTTCTGATTTCACGAGTGTGTACGCGTGAACATTATAATCAGAAAAGATGAGACACTTTGGGTTTTGTTAAGCTGCTCACCCGGGGAGGAGGGGACTGGACGCATTCCCGTCTGTGAACGCAGCAAGTCGATTCTCATCTACCCGGAGAGCGAAGTGGTCAGACCTTTTGAATGTCTCATTTTCTAGTTATTCTAAGCAAGAATTCACTTACCATGTGTGGCTTCTTTCCAGCGTTAGGTTCGTTAGTGTCAGCTCAGGCTACAGGGTAAAAACGAACGTAACTAAGACCTGGCCTATCGTAAGAGCTCCAAACACGTTGTAGGAGTGGAAAGAGGCGATTAGAGTCACAGGGAGCTTTGCGACGCAGCCCCGCGTGGGAAAGCCGTCATGTCTGTTTGGAACGAAGACGCTTTGCCAGGTCGTTGTTGGGGCGCACGGCGGGCGCCAGAGCCTGGGCGCAGACGGGTCAGTGCTCCCCAGAGGAAAGGCGGGGAGTCCACACAGGCCGGCACGGAGGCGTCCCCGTGGCTGCGGGCAGTGCGTGATCGGACGAACCCCGTGATTCTGTGAGGTCTGTGTCCTCGGGCTGGCGGAAGATGGTGAAAAGTCTGGATTTCCCACCTTGTGGGCGCTGGTTGGATGGAGCCAGCACGTGGAGACGCAGGAGGTGGTTGAGGTACGGAGAGCAGGAGACTGCACGCCTTTCCGGAAATTCATAGAAATCTCAGACACCCCACGGCCGTGAAACTGGGGCTTACCACGGCCCAGGTCTCCAGGGACAAGGCTGAGTGGGGGGCTCCAGCGAGCCACATCCAGGTTACGTACAGATGGGGGGCGGGAGGGGCGAACACACATGTGGGAAGAGAACTGGGGAGCGGACAGAGAAATCAGTGTGCGTGTGAAAAATCCAGCCACCTTCGTGTCTTTAGCTTTTAACATCATTGATAGTCGCCTGATGGTTTAGTCTTGTGTGCATTTATTTTATGCAGAATTTATTCCTGGGCCGTCAGTTTTTGTTTCTTCGGCTACTTGTGGGATATCTTTTCTCCTGTGCGACCTCCTCTTCTGGCCTCGGAGCAGTCTGCTCTTCTTCCGTCAGGGTCGTGTCCGTGTGGCAGGGAGAGCTCAGGGGCGGGTTCAAGGGCAGGTTCATCCGGGCCCGTAAGTTCTGCCCCGCACGTGGGGGCTTTGTTCACCCGGATGTGCTCAGTGACCAGAGAGCCTCATCCCCACCCTCAAGGCCAGCGTTGTTCTGCGTCTGTAAGGATGTGCAGTAAAACTTGGGCGCTCTTTCCGGGCCCCCGACGCCTCGGCCGGCACGTGCGGCCCGGGTGCGCCCCCAGCTCCACCCTCGCAGGCCCTGAATGCACTTGCTGCTTCTGTAGAGTCACGTCCTTCGGAGTCTTGGTGGCTCTTCGGATACGCATATGCCGATGGCCTGGACAGTGTCACGTGTGTTCCTAAAGTGGACACCACGATTTTAACCTCTTGATTTGCATGACTTCCCAGGCTTTGCCGGGTGGGATGAGCAGAGAACCATTTTCAGAGACTGTCTCAGGCTGCTTAGGGGAAGCCAGAAGGGTCACACTTCATGCAAATGCAGTCACCCCGGTTCTCTCCCCACTTCCAGTTAGCGGCTCTGCCCAGTGGCCCTGGTAGGCAGACATCTTCACTCCCAGGAAACGTCGTGCCTCTGGGGGAAGTCCTTTCCAGTTTTGAAAACTGTGTGGTTAGGACGTTCTTTGACTGAAGCACAATTTTTATTCATGCACCTGCTAAGCCTTCGTTAGGAGTTTGCTGTGTCCCAGGCACCGGGGTAGGAAGTCGTTGCTGTCGCCGGATTTACCTTCCTGGGAGGCAGACCCCAGACGACTAGAAGGTGTGTCCCGTGCCAGCTGGAATGCTGGCACTACTAGGGGTCCCGTGCCAGCGAACACGAAGAAGGAGAGAAAAGAAACCTCAGGCCGAAGCACGGACGGGGGACCTCGGTTAGCGAGCTCTCCGCTCCTGTCTTTCGTGGTCAGCGTGAGTGGCAGGGAGAGCTCCGGCGCTCCGGTGTTAACAGTGGGCCGACGGGGAGAGACGGGCAGAGCAGTCACAGCGGAACCTGAACAACGCGGTGTGACCCGTACGAGTCCACGTCTACGTGGATTTTTCCCAGTGCAGCGCCGCAAGCGCTGTAAACGCGTTCCCTCTCACTATTTTCTGAACCACATTTTCTCTCTCTAGCTGACTTTACTGGAAGAGTACAATACATAACACACACACGAACTGTGGACTTAGGGACCGTTGATGTCACGGGTAAGGCTCCCGGTCCACAGTAGGCTGTGAGTGGTTAAGGTTTGGTGGGGGGCAGAATGTTATACGCAGAGTTTTGACCCCACGGGAGTGGGCACCCCTCATCCCCACGGTGGTTCGGGGTCAACCGTATACACTTGCAGCTTCCAGCGACTTCGGTTTCTGTCCACCGGGGTAGAAGTTCTTTCTCCCTCGGGATATGAAACGGTTTTTATGTTGGAAGATCACAGTTGTGCACGGTACGATGGAGACCGATGCCCCGTTGGCTGCGGCGGGAGCAGATGCCTCCCCACGACTGGGCCGTCAGGGGGCGGAGGCCCAGAGCTGCCGCTGGGCCGTGCAGGCAGGAGTGACGGCAGGGCTGACGGCCGCAGCTCCCAGCTGCGGGCCAGAGGTTGTGGGGAGGAGGGGTTCGCGTGGGTGCAGAGGTCCAGGCGGCACAGGCGCCGAGGCTCCTGGCGCCGGAAGTGCTTTCCCGGATCCGCAGGCCTTTCTGTTGCCAAGTTGACACGGGCCGTGCTCTAAGCCACGTCTCTGCGAGTGTGTCCTTGAGCTATCGTATGCTGCGGCGAGGTCACTTGCAACCACAAATCTCGCCCGTCGGGATCCGCGTTCTAATACTGTTCTGTCTTACCCGCTGTCCACTCTAGGATTCTGCTGCTTGTAGACAATAAGGGGCCGTATCTTCACGCAGTCCCTGCTTAACTGTGTCTCATTAAAACATCACAAAGACACACTGGGGGGCGGACCCTGAGACGCCATCTCTTTAGAGACACGGTTAAACGCTGCGGGGAGAAGAGAATCTCTTCGGGGAACGTTAGGTCAGATCGCACATCAGATAAGAGTCAGCGCTGCTTGAGGGCCGGCCGCTCTGTCGGGGAGCACGGATGCTCCCTCTCAGGCCGCGTGAGCCCCACGTCGGAGGCAGAGGAGAGTTACTTAAAAACAGAATCGGTGTCTCTGACGCCGTCGTGCCGCCGGTTTCTGTCCACTTGGCCCCAAAGACGGCGAGAGACGCTGCCAGGCGCCCGGACGAGATTCAGCCTCGGGCGGTGGCGCCAGTTACGAGTTAGCAAAACAGGAAGCGGGCGGGGCAGGCCTAGACTGTTCGTCGGGAGGCAATCTCGGGCGATCGCTTCCGTTTCTGACAGTGTGCACACTGCCCTTTGCTAACTCAGAACAGAATCGTGCTTCACACGGCTATTCACTGTGAACTGTCTGCCGAATTCCCTTTCTTTCCTTTTTCGAACATCAGAATGATGGCTTATTTCCAGTTCTATTAGTTCGGGTGAGTTTTAAAAACAATTTTGTCGACGAAATACCTTCTGCAAGTTTTATTTTAAGTCATTTGTTCAAGACCAGAAATAAAAATTTTTTAGTCGGTACTTGCTCTTTCCAGTCTCGCTATTTATCTCCACCTCTGTTTTCTCCTTACTCACGTTTGTCCCGTCCTGTTCCCACCGTCCCCACCCGGCAGGGGCCAGGCCGCTCCGGGAGCCGCACTCGCCCAGTAGCTGCTGCTGGAGGAAGGAGCCGAGTTTGACCGCCTTAGCTGAGAGCAGGAAGGGCCGCGAGAAGGGTCCGAGCTGGTGGCCACCAGGAGGCCTAAAGAATCGAATGCATAACAAACAGGTCAAAATGGGGTTGGAAAGCCAGTCGGGACCAGCACGCGGGGCATGAGGCTGTTGTGTCAGAGTCGGCGGCCACCGGATGCGTGGACTCCTGAGCCCTTGACGTGTGGCTAGCACACTGAGGAACTGAGGTTTTAATTAACTGATATTGAAAATTTTAAAGTTTATTTATTCATTGTGTGAGAGAGAGCCCAGCAGGGGAGGGGCACAGAGGGAGAGAGAGAGGGAGCATCCCAAGGCAGCTCGGTGCTGACGTCAGAGAGGCCACCGCGGGGCGCGATCTCACGAAGTGGGAGACCGTGACCTGAGCTGAAAGCAATAGCCACACGCTTAACCGACGGAGCCACCCAGGCGCCCCCATATGTTAAACATTTTACATTGAACCAGTGTAAAATATTTTTCTATTAAATAGAACCCTGTCGTTTGACAGGCCTGCAGCGCGCTGTTGGTGAGGAGTCGTGCAGATGTTGCATGGCGGGGTAGTACACCTCGTGGGCCCGTGTCTTCTCTGGGCTTGCACGCGCCCACGTCTCCAGTCCAGCTGCTGTCAACGAAATGATCCAAGTGCTGTTTCCTGTGCACGAGGTGACATCGTGACGCAGACGGCGCGAGTTACAGCGTTACCGCCACACACTGCACTTGGTGACTCGATGCATATCCTCACTGTTCAGTTATAATTATATTATTGTTCTAATTTTACATTTAAGTGTGGGCAAACATTTAGGTTTAAAACTAGGGCATCCTAATGATGCAGAGTCAAACCGAAGTGCAGAAGCCCAGTCCCACAGCCAGAGCAGGAAAAAAAAAGACACACACACAAAAAGACCAGAAGAAGAGATACCTCCAGTTTCATAGCGAATGACAATTGCAGTTTGTTGTGAGAGAGGAAAACGAAAAAGCTCTTTGCTTGATGTAAGCATTTTCTCTAATAGGGGCGCCTGGGTGGCTCAGTCGGTTGAGCGTCCGACTTTGGCTCAGGTCATGATCTCGCGGTCTGTGAGTTCGAGCCCCGCGTTGGGCTCTGTGCTGACAGCTCAGAGCCTCAAGCCTGCTTCACATTCCGTGTCTCCTTCGCTATCTGCCCCTTCCTCACTCATGCTCTGTCTCTCTCTGCCTCGAAAATAAATAAACATTAAAAAAATTTTTTTTAAAATAAAAAAAATAAGCATTTTCTCTAATAAAGTAGACAAGAGTAGCGACATTTTCTGCAAATATGTAGTGAATTTGATGTTTCCTCTTAATAGTCACAAAAGGTTCAAAAAGAATAGATGAATTCCCTGAAGTCAGAAATAAATATCCAAAAAGTTTTTTTCAAAAATATTTTTAACAGGATCCGAGCTTGCAATTTAGCCGAATGTTAATGGCTTAGATTTTTGCACAGCGAAGAAAATCATTTTTGAAGTTTATTTATTTATTTACACCCAATGTGGGGCTCCGACTCATGATCCTGAGATCAAGAGTCTCATGCCCTTCTGCCTGAGCCAGCCAGGTGCCCCAAGAAAAGAATTTTTAGACGGTGACATGGTAAAAGAAATTGTTATTTCAGTTATGGAGACGTCGTTGTAAAATTATTAGGAAAAGAGTAAAAATCATATTTTATACAAAGTAAGATATTTTCAGTGGAGTCACCAAACAATTGTCCATACAACACAAGCCTTTTTAAAGAATTTCAAGAGGCACCTGGGGAGCTCAGTCCGTGAAGCGTCCAGCTTCGGCTCAGGTCGTGATCTCCTGGTTCGTGAGTTCGAGCCCTGTGTTGGCCTCTCTGCTGTCAGTGCAGAGCCTGCTTTGGATCCTCTGTCCCCCTCTCTCTCTGCCCCTCCCCTGCTAGTGGTCTCTCTCTATCTCCTTCTCTCTAAAAACTAAATAAGCATTTATTAAAAAAAAAAAAAAAGAATTTTAAAAATCAGTTGATTCAAAATTTGAAAGATTGCAAATACTTTTTTTAATTTCAGGTGAGTCATGACCAGTTAATTTCTGGCGCATTTCATCTGGAAGGACTTCCAAATCTATGAAGAAATATTGTTACCTCACAGACTAAAACGTCCAACTCTGACGTAGATATATTTGAACCTTTTCTGACTATCAAAGAATTTCAGATACATATAGGAAAATATTAGCTTCTTCTAATAGCTTCAGCTATTACATAAAAAATGCAGATTTATCGGGATTTTACAACAAGGGACCGATGTTTCCCTCATCGTTTGTTTTACCACGCGATACATACCGAAAATATTTTTGCTTACTTTTTGGCATCGGCCTCATGGCAAGTGTCAAGGTTCCAGTAATTAAAATTGTTCAGTCTCTACACACAAATGCCATGGATCAGCATCACTCATCGAAACTGTCGCAGGCAGTAGAAGAAACCGAATGTCTTGTGTTGTTTACCACTGCTCATTGGCTGACTTGGAATGGAATTTTACAAAGATTTACATTATTGTTAACTCCAACTCAAGATTTTATTTTTTACTGTATTTTTTACTTGAATATAGTCACTCGCAATGTTGCTTTCGTTTCAGGTGTCCAACGGACAGGTGGCTGTGTCACGCTGTGCTCACCGCAGCGTGTCCACCCTAGAACGCTAGTACAATATCCCTGAATGTTTCCTCTGCTGCGCCTCTTATTCCCACGAGCAGTTCAAGGTTTTCTTGAAAGAAAAGAATGTTTGCTGAATTTTCAGTAATCGAAGACAAAGCCTGGCAGCGTGATTTGTGTGTTGCCGCCTATATCACATGCCATACGAGCGAGCAAATCTTAAAGCTCCAAGCAAAAGAAAAGCTTATTTTTTTTAAGTTTATTTATTTATTTTGGGAGAGAGAGGGTCGGAGGGGGGGAGGAGAGAAAGAAGACCCCAAGCAGGCTCCACACGGACAGTGCAGAGCCTGATGTTGGGCTTGACCTCATATACTGTGAGATCATGACCTGAGCCAAGGTCAGATGCCCAACCGACTGAGCCACCCAGGTGCCCACAAGTCTGCCATCTTTTAGGATATGTGCCAATGTGATTTTTCTCAGATATTCCAACCCGAGGAATATCAATTGGCTGGTTTTCTTATATAATCCTGAAAACTGTAGCTTACCGTAGAACCCTGTGATGATTCAGTCATAGATGAAGGACATATCCAAGTCTTATAGGGTCCATGACTGGGGAGAATACAATTCCTTGTTTGGCGTTGGCCCAGTAACCTCCGGGACTCAGCTACAAAGCCTGGTGGTCACTGGATGTGCTTTTGCCTCAAAGTCAGATCAGGCTTTAGAAAAGATGAAATAAGTTTTGCCAATGTAAATACAAATATTAAAAGTAAACAAACTTACTTGCTTCAGTTATTTAAAAATTTTAAGTATGTTTAGAACGACTTGGGAATGTGAATCTTCTTTTTCAGCCGTGAATTTTTTGAAATCTAATACGATTCGAGTATTTGGACGTGAATTTAGTATCTGGGAAACTCTGCGTCTCTCCGTCTATTCTGAGTGACAGCCCTGCTGGATAGAGCGACCTCAGATGCAGGTTTTTCCCATTCTGCATGCTGCCTATCCTGCGGCTCCCTCTGGCCTGCCAGGTTCTCACCATAAACTCCCCTGCTGGCTTTATGGGGTTTCCCATGTACGTAACTGTCTTCTTTTGTTGCTTAAATTTTTTTTTGTTCATCAC
Source organism: Paguma larvata (assembly GCA_030068075.1). Lineage (NCBI taxonomy): Eukaryota > Metazoa > Chordata > Mammalia > Carnivora > Viverridae > Paguma > Paguma larvata. The sequence goes on from CM057831.1 coordinate 28,063,915, forward strand.
TAGTTTTTGCCATTTTAATTACAATATGTCTTTGAGTGGATCTGCCTTCGTTGATTTTGGCGGGGAGTGGCACTCGCCCTTTCCCCCCCTCCCTTCTGGATTTCTGTTTCCTCCCCCAGATTAGGGAAGTTTTCAGCCATTGTTTCTTCATATAAACTTTCTGCCCCCTTTTCTCTTCTTCTGGGACTCCTGTAATACGAATGTTATTATGTTTGACGGAACCAACGAGTTCCCTAACTGTATTCTCATTTTGCATCATTCTTTTTTCTCTCTTGTGTTCAGCTTGCTAACTTTCCATCCCTCTTTCTTCTCACTCACGAATTCATTCCTTCTTCCAGCCTGCTGTTCATTCCATCAAGCCTGGTCCTCATTTTTTTTTTTTTTTTTTTACTGAGCCCTTAATCTCTTCTGTTATTCCTTATTTCTCTGTTCTCACTTGTGTTTTCCACTCTTTTCTTAAGCCCAGCAAGTATTTTTATGATCATTAGTTTATTTTTTTTTCAATTTTTAATGTTTATTTATTTTCAAGATAGAGAGAGAGAGAGAGAGCGTAAGCAGGGGAGGGGCAGAGAGACAGAGACATGGAATCTGAAGCAGACTCCAGGGTCCGAGCTGTCAGCACAGAGCCGGACGTGGGCTCCAACTCTTGAGCTGCGAGATCACGACCTGAGCCGAAGTCAGACGCTTAACCCGTTGAGCCGCCCAGGCGCCCCTATGATCATTACTTTAAATTCTCTATCAGACTTGTTACTGATATGTGTTTTGCTTGGGTCTCTTGGCTATGATTTTGTCCTGTTCTTTCCTTCCATCATGTTCTCTGTTCCCTTATTTTGTCTGCCGCTCTGAGTCTATTTCCTTGCGTTAAGGAGGTCACCCTCGTCTTTTGCACGTGAGGGTCATGACCTTATGAAGGAGAGGTCCCGTGTGCCCGCCGCCGTGTGCTGCGTGTGCTGTGCTGTCACGTCCTGGGCCATCTCACCGTTCCGGCCGACCGTCTGCAGAGGCTCTGCCTGCCTGCCATCGGCGGTGTCTCCTCCCTGGCCTGAGTGTGATGCATTTTGACCAGTGTGTGGCTGGTCCGTTTGTGACATGACACCTGTCCCCACTGCCTCTGGAACACAATCCCTGCAAAGCTCCTGGGTCGGGAGACTTGGGACGGGCAGGGGTTTGGGCCAGTCTTCCGGGGGAGGGTCCTGGCGTGCTGGGACGGAGACAGGAGTGACCGGGTGGTGGTGGGGGGGCACGTTAGGGAGCCGTGTGGCTCCGCTCGTTCCTGCAGGTCGCCTGAGCTGACGCCAAGGGGCGGGGGAGGGAAACGGTGGCGGTCACCTGGAGGGGTCTCTCTGGGGACGCCGCCTCGCTGGGACGTACTTGGAAACGAGCAGGTACCCTGCTGCGGTATGCCCGAGGCGCTCTTGGCGTGGCTCTTTCCATGCTTTCCGTCCCTGGGCCGTTCGCTCCCCCCCCCCCCCCCCCGGGAGCGGCACAGTGCTCGCCGGGCTCCATCCCGTCAGGCCTGCTGACTCTGAGCTCCAGGCTTTAAGCCCCACTGGTGGCCAGAACGCATGAAATTCAGCCCCTCTCCCTCACCGAGCCCGTCGCCCTGGGGCGCTGTTGTCCCGCGTGTGGTCCGCGTGTTACTCTGCCTCTTCCCCCCCCTCCACCACAGCTCCCGCCCTCCACAGCCCCTGTGACCCGTTTCTCCCCCGAACCACGTCTCTGCCCTTCTTGCCTCCTTCCCCGTGGGCTCTTCTGTCCCTTCGCTGTGGAGTTGGTTTTGTCGGCCTTCGGGTCGATCTCTGGGGTACTTAGGATGATTCGGTAGTTGCCTGGTCATGTGCGTGGGACCAGGTGGTTACAGCAAATCTCGGCGCCCTGGAAGAGACAAGCCACACGCGCTCGGGGAATCACAAAAGACTGTTTATTGCGCATCGGTGCCGGCCCTGCGGAGTCCCCTCTGCAGGCTGGGCCCCGAACCTGGGCATTGGCCTCCTTGGATGGCTGGGGCGGGTAGGGGGTGAGAGACTGAAGGAAACGGAGAGGGGCCCTTAGCGGTGGTGCTGCACGGGCAGTTGGTGGAGACGGGGCCAAACAAGATCACAGAAGCCGAAAGTATCCAAGGGGAGTGTCCAGCCTGCGGCACCTGGCCGGCCCCTTTATCTTGTTTCTCCCAGCTTTTCCTCCCTGGGGGAGCAAGTCCACAGTCCCTCCACTTGGCCATCTCACCAACTCCTCCATTTAGCATCTGAATTCACATGTACCGTAAGCCCAAAATGCGTATGGATCTTGAAAATGTACTACAAAACACATCGTAATACAAAATATTGTTATAGCGATTACATGTACAGATGATAATCTGGATACATTGAGTTAAACATGTATGACTGTTTCGCTCCTCTTACTTTTAAAAAAATATGGTTCGTAAAAACTTTTCAATATCATATGTGGCTTGAGTATTTCCACCCGACAGCATGAGTCTCAGGCTTTTGTTGATAACCTACCTTTTGTGCATACGTGTGTGTGTGCAATCCGAGGCAGAGGGGGGAATTTTATTTTATTTATTTATTTATTTTGGTAATGTTTTATTTATTTTTGAGAGAGAGAGCGTGAGCGGGGGAGGAGCAGAGACACAGAGGGACAGAGGAACAGAAGCGGGCTTTGCGCCGATGTGGGGCTTGAGCTCACAAACCATGAGATTACAACCCGAGCCGAAGGTGGACGTTGAACCGACTGAGCCCCCCGGGCGCCCCTCGCGTTGATTCCAATGAGGATCTGCTCTTACATCTTCTCTGCTTGACAAGAGAGAACAGGCACGAGCAAGGTAAGTGAAGGAGTTATCTCTGGGAACATTTCTAAAAAATCAGAGTTCTTCCTGGCAGTTGTATAGGACTTTTCACATAGGTCCAGGAGTCCTCTGTTCTTGAATACTCACTGGTAGTTTCTGTTTGGTTGTGGCTTAATGAAGCAATTGCCGCCTTAAATTGCCAAATCTGGGGCTCTGAGTCTTTCAAGATTTCTGGAAAGTCTCAGCCCCTGCTTCTCGATACTGGATTTTCCCTGTCTCTCTGCTGTCTCTTTCTGCCTGGAATTAATCAAATCCTCGGTGTCTTCTTTCTGTGCTGCGGTCTCCACAGGTTGTGTGTCAAGTTCGTTGATTATCTCCTTGTTAGCAGTTTAATTATTTCACTATGGATTTAATTTCAGGATTATTTTTCGGTTTCTGGAAGTGAATTTCTGTCCCTTTACAAATCTGCCTGTTTGGGTTTTTTTTAATCATCTGTTGCTCCTTACCCAGGTTTTCAATTCCCTCTTTCAATTCTTTTTTAAAAATTTTTAATGAACTAATTAATTTATTTATTTAGAGAGAGAGTGAGCGAGCAGGGGAGGGCCAGAGAGAGAGGGAGAGAGAGAATTCTAAGCAGGCCTCTGCACTGTCAGCACAGAGCCCGGCCGCAGGGTTCAAACTCAGGAACCGTGAGATCGTAACCTGAGCCAAAACCAAGAGTCGGACACTTAACTGACTGAGCACCCGGGGCCCCCCCTTTTTTATTTCTATAAACATATCGGGTGCACTTCTTTTGCATTTGAAGATTCTGGATGTCTTATGACCCTGACACGCAAGCTCATATGCACTGTGGTCTGTCAGTGAGCGTGTGAGACCCATTCTGAGGATGTGTCCCCTGGAAAGAAGTTGAGTTTGCTTCTGCCAGGCGACTTGTTACTGTTTTCTTATAGCTGTAGGATGTTCTATCGTCCAGACATGATTTATTTAGTTACTGCTTTCCCGACAGACTTGGGGGAGGGGCCCATTTTCCTCTTCTTGGTATGAATGACATCTCGGGTTTGTTTTTCGCAGGTGCAGTGGTGGGTTCTGAAACACAGGTGCGATGTACCGTGTTCCTTGTGACTACTGGCACAAGTCAGGCACTAACTCGGCAGCAGTCCGAAAACACCCGGACTGATCAGCCCTGCTGGAAATCGTTATGAAGGACCACCAGATCTTTACATCTCATGATAAGAGCTAAGGTGGCCGAGCCCTTTCTGTGTGTCAGACGCTCTTCTAAGTGCCTCAAACATCAACCCATTTAATCCTGACCACACTCTTGAGAGTTGTGTGCTCCTGTGGCCGAGGGCCGGTGGGCGCCCAGCGGGTGACCCGCTCCAGGCACCCCTCCGTCAGGCTCTCTCGAAGCAGAGGCTGGCACAGGGACTCAGGGCCACGCGATCTATCTAGTGTCCTGCTCTTCAGGGAAGGCGGAAGCAAGGGGAGGGGGCGGGGGGGGGATCCAGCAGGAAGAGTGAGCTGAACAAGGACAGGCCTGGCCTCACCGGGTCCACGGGGGGAGAGTGGGGTGGCAAGGCAGCAGGTGTGGTCGTGGTCTCAGACTCACACCGACCAGGGGAATGTTCCAGGTGGGTCACAGGTGTCAGCTCTCAGCAGCTTTGGCGCATCTGGGATTTGGGTGCCTAAGGAGGCTGGGGGGATCTGGGCGGGGCATGGCCATGTCTGCTGCAGTCACGCGGCTCGGGAGGGGAGAGCTAGCCCCAGGCCGGACGGCCAGCTGCAGACTTGCACTGCTGTCCCCACAGGGCCTGCCATCACCCCGGCCACAGCTACCTTGGTGCCTCAGGCCCCGGATTCGCCAAGCCAAGTAGGCCTCCAGTTCCCTAGACAGTTTAAGTTGTTTTGTTTGGAGAAGATTTTATGCCCTTTCGGTGGAGACGCTGTAGGACTCTCTCAGCAACAGCTCTTGTTTCTACTGCTCCCAATCCGGGAAGGCCCATCATGCGCGCTGTGCGTCGCCCGAGGCCGGGACCAGAGTGCGCACGGGTCAGCGCGGGTCAGCGCGTCCCGGACTCTTGTACCGCACTTGTCTCTCCTGCCCGTCCAGTACCCCTGAGGGAGGGGCTGTGATCCGACACCCTGTCTTCGGAGAGCAGAGCAGGCGCGGCCCTGAGGACCCTGGTACTTCTCCTCTTCCTACACCTCATCCCTAGGAAAATGGTAGGATGAGGAGGCAGGCGTCTGGAATCGATCGCTTCAGCTTGTAAAGTTTCTGGGTCTTAGACACGTACTCCAGCTACACAGGCATGGAGTCGGGGAGGCTGGGAAGCTTCGCGAATGGAGAAACCAGTCAGCCCGAGCGCTCCCGCACACAGTGTTTGCACGTACTCTCTCTCCCACAAGGTCATCCGGTCTTCTTCGCCCGGTTCTCCTGCTCTAAACACTCTTCCCCGGGTCCAAGAGTGTTATTTCCTAGCCAGTAGAGGAGACCGTCGGTCCCAACACTGTTTCCCGCAAAAGGATCACATGTTCAGCTGGTCTGGCCCCTGTAAGAATTGGTCCAGTCCGGGGCCAGACATCTAGTGTTCTCTAGCCTTCTGTTGAGTCCGCCTGCTTTAGCTCCCTCTGCTCCGAAACCCAGATCCGTGAGAGCCACTCGCTGCTTACACCCCCACCCGCTCCAGAGACTTGTCCCTGGCTGACCTGAGTCTGCGGCCACTGCCATAGGCGTCCTGGCTGTGAAATTCTGCCAGTGACTTCGTGGGATCGAACAGGCTAAGTGTATCTCATCGCATCCTCTCTCCAGTCAAGGACACAGCAACCGTGTTTAATAGAAACTGTTGGCTTTTCATCAGTTGTCTTCTCTACCCAATTTCAATAGTTTGTTCTAGCGACGCTCTGGTATCTTAGTTGTCCCGTTTCCGTTTTCCTCTCGTTTCTCTCCTTTCCCACCCTCCACCAGAATATCCTGAACGCAATATTAGGAAACTAAACCCAGCGATCCATAATAAGGCTATGAGGTCACGAGCAGGTGGAGTTTATCCTAGAAATGCAGAGATGGTTTAGTGGTCATAAATAAACCAATGCGATTCTCCGTATTAACAAGATCAACAGAGAAACCGTGTGGTCATCTCTCTCTATGTAGCTTTTAAGAAAAGCTGTTAGTAAACTAACTTGAATTTAAACAGATAAATTTAAAAAAGAAACCTCCTCAATCAGATAATGAATATCTATGAGAAATCTGTAGTTAACATCACTCTTTCCCTGAGGCAGGAATAAGGCAAGGAGGTTGACCCTAATCAAGTCTCATCACCATTGTATTAGAGGTCCTGAATTGTACAATCAAGCAAGAAAAAAAAATGAAAGAAAGTAATACAATTGTTTTAATCTATTTTTAAAAAATATTTAGAAATTCTTTTTTTTAACAAGTTTATTTTTTATTTTTGAGAGAGAACGAGTGTGTGAGCGAGGGAGGGGCAGAGAGAGTGGGGGGACAGAGGCTCCAAAGCAGGCTCCAGCTGACAGCAGAGAATCTGATGTGTGTCTCGAATTCATGAACCATGAGATGATTACATGAGCCGAGGTCAGATGCTCAACCGACTGAGCCACTCAGGTGCCCCTGGAAATTCTTTTCTTTTTTTTTAAGTCTACTTATGTATTTTGAGAGAGAAAGTGCAAGTGGAGGAGGTGCAGAGATAGAGAGGACAGAGAGAGAAAGTACCGAGCAGACTCTGTGTTGTCAGTGCAAAGCCCAGCACGGAGTTCAAAGCCATGAACCATGAAATCGAGACTTGATCAAAACCAAGAGTTGGATGCTTAACCGACTGAGCCCCCCAGGTGCCCCTGTTTTTATCTATTGATGACATGATAGTTTGCTAAAGAAAATCCAGAAGAACATAAGGACTGACTACAATAAGGGAATTTAGCAAGGTAGCAGGATAAAAGATCCTTGGACTAAAATTGATTTTATTTCCACTTTCTAACAACAGTAACTGAACACTCAATTTAAAAATACTATTACCAACTGGAAATTTAAATTAAAAATTACTATTTACAATAGCATAAAACTATGAAATATTTAGTAATAAATATAATAAAAGGTGAGATCTTTGTACTGAACACAAGAAATTAAAGAAAGCAATGGATGGAGGGACATACCATGTTCATAGATTAGAAGACTCAATAACTGGGCATCTGGGTGGCTCAGTCAGGTAAGCATCCAACCCTTGGTTTCAGTTCAGGTCATGATCTGATGGTTCATGAGTTCAAGCCCTGCACCCAGCTCTGCACTGACAGCACAGAGCCTGCTTGAGATTCTCACTCTCTACTCGCTCTGCCCCTCCCCCGCTTTCTCAAAATAAAGAAACATTAAAAAAAGAAGACTCAATAACTTCGACATGTCAATACTTCTAAAACTGATCTATAGTTGAACATAATGCTAATCAAATTCCCAGCAACTTTTAAAAAGATAACCATAAATCTAAGACTTGTATGAAAATGTAAGGGACTCAACCAAGACAATTTTGAAGAAAAGCAAAGTTTGACTAATGCTATTTGGTATCGATGCTTATTTTAAACACATAGTGATCAATACAGTATGGTATTGGCATAAAGATGGATGAGTAACAGAACACAGCATGGAGTCCAAAAAGAAACCTCCACGTGTCAGTTCAATTAATTTTTGACAAAGACACCAAAGCAATTCAATGGGGAATAGAGTCTTTTCAATAAATAGTGTTGGAACAATATTTAGAAAAAAAAAAAAAGAGTAGCGCCTGGGTGGCTCAGTCAGTTAAGCGTCCAACTCTTGATCTCAGCTCAGGTCTTGATCTCAGGGTCATGAGTTCAAGCCACGTGTGGGCTCTATGCTGGGTGTGAAGTTATATATATAACTTTTATACATATAATATATACATTATACATATGTATATATATAAAATGAACCTTGGCCCTCAGCTCACACCACATGCAAAAATTAATCTGAGATGAATCATACTCCTAAGTGTAAAGGTTAATATCACAGCTTCTAAAAGAAAACATAGAAGAAAATCTTTATGATCTTGAGGTAAGTAAAGATTTCTTAAATGGGATATAAATTGCACGCTACATAAAAGAAAAAATTGTTAACTTAGGCTCCATCAGATTTAAAATCTTCTACTTATTAAAAGAAACTGTTAGTAAAGGCAAAAGGCAAGCCACCAACTTGGAGGAAATATTCACAATGCACACAGCAGAGGACTCATATGCAGAATATGTAAAGAATTCCTTAAGTCAATAATAAAAAGTCAATCGATTTAGTTTAAAATTGTTTTTAATGTCTATTTAGTTTTGAGAGAGACAGAGTGTGAACGGGTGGGGGCAGAGAGAGAGGGAGACACGGAATCCAAAGCAGAATCCAGGCTCTGAACTGTCAGCACAGAGTCCAACGTGGGGCTCGAACTCATGCACTGCAAGATCATAACCTGAGCCGAACTCAGACACTCAACCACCTGAGCCACCCAGGTGCCCCATTGATTTCGTTTAAAAATAGAAGATTTGAACAATCACTTCATACCAGATGGTATCTAAGTCATGAAAGAGCATATGAAGACATATTCAACATCATTAATTACCAGGGAAATAAAAATCAGAAGCATAATGAGATGCTAGTACACACAAGAAGAGGTCAGAGTTAGAAAGTTGACACTACTAAGTCTATGAGGGACGTCCAGCACAGAGAATTCTTACATACCGTTGGCGGGGGTGTAAGGTGCCGCGGACACTTGGTAAAAGCTTTCGGCAGTTCCTCATAAAAATAGACACCTACCCAATGACAATTCCATGTCCAGGTATTTATAAAACAGAAATGAATACATAGATGCACCAGAAAGACTTGAACCAAAATGTTTATAGCTTCACTTTGCATAAGGTGTCAAACCGGGAAATCACCCAAACATCCAAGAGCAGGGTGCTGAATAAACAAATTACGGTGATAAATACCATTTGTTGGTAAAATGAACACAGTGCTGAGACGTGGTGCAGCGTGGAGGAGACTACGGATAGTTGAGCAAAGGGAGCCTTGATGAGCGCATGCCACACGACTCCACTTGCGGGAATTGTGAGAACAGACGAACCAAAGCTGAGCTTTAGACATCGGAGCTGTGCCCGAGGCCGGGGGGTGGGCTATACGGATCAGTATTGACTGGAAACAGGCATGAAGGCATTTTCTGGGGTGATGGAAAGTGTTCTTGGTCTCGGTCCGGTTGGTGGTCCCCCAAGTATACACATTTGTTACAGTTTGTGAGCTGTGTGCACGAGATCTGTGCATTTTGACCGTGCGATGTGAATTACGGGGGTAAAGTACTGTCGGGACAAAGAAATCAAAAGTACGCCACCATTTATGAGGGCCAACGTCATCACTTTGAGTTTTATTTGCAAGTTAGGAAGTTGCCAACAGACCAGGAAATCCCCAGCGTTCACAATGAGTCTCATATTTGCTTTGGAATCGGGAACACCATGTCCCCTTTGTTAGATTTCACTTTTACTTTCAGTTCTAGACTCCTCGGCAGAATTTCTCTGTATCTCTTTACCTAAAAAGAGTTTTGGTACCTAAAAATGTACTAACTGACCGAGAAATCGCCTTGGACTGAGGCTGAAGTTGTCAGAGCATTTACTACCACGTGAAATTCCTTCCAGAGAAGTATTTTTTTCATCACGATTGCCCTCGAGGGAAACAAATATTTTAAACTTGATTTAAATACAAGAGGATATTGAGAACACAGCACTGTTGCAAGTCACTAGAGTTCCAAACCAGGAATGGGGTGAATGCGCTGCTCATGCCCTGCCTGGACGTGGCCAGCAGAAGAAAGCTGGTGGGCCAGATAGTAATGGCCCCGTGTGTCTGTCTTGTCATTGTCCTCAAGCATTTCCTTGCTTCCTATTTAGGTGATATCTGGGTGCTGACAGAAAATAGCGTTTTTATATAAAATAGTTGGGACGTTCAGAGTTGGAGGGAAAAGGTTATGAGATGTGACACTATTAAAAAAACGGAGGCAGGTTTAGGATAGAGAGGGTCCAGGCGGATCCACCGACTCCCATTTCTGTCATTCACTCAACAGAGATGCATTGAACACTCACTATTTACAGGTGGTCACCAGCACACATGCAGTCCTTGCCCCCGTGTGACTTGGAATTGTGGTGGGAAAACAATTACTTTTAAAGAATCAATCACTGGAGCACCTGGGTCGCTCAGGAGGTTAAGCATCTGAGTCTTGATTTCAGCTCGGGTAATGATCTCAGGGTTTGTGGGATCGAGCCCCGCGTCCGTGCTGACAGTGCGGAGCCTGCTTGGGATCCTCTCCCTCTTCCTCTCCCTCTGCGCCTCCCCTGCCCATTTTCTCTCTCTGTCTCTCTCGAAATAAATAAATAAACATTAAAACAATCATCATTAAAGTCGAGTGAAACGTTGCGGAGGAGACGTGGCGATCCACTCCAGGGCAGGCAGGTCTGCTCTCCACTCGTGCCCGAAGCACCTGGGAAAGCCAGTTCAGCAGAGTCCTCAGGCCACGGTCGTTCGGTTGGGATAGAGGCTCCCTTGCGCAGGCTCCCCAGGTCTTCACAAAGAGTCGCCACGGGCAAGTGGTGAACTCAGTTGTAATGGAATTGACAGCCTGATGCTTCAAGTCCACACGTGGCTCTTCCTAAACCCGGTCATCCTGAAAACAGGGTTCATCAGCCTGAAAACAAGAGCCGCCAAGGGGGCCAGCTGTCCCGCCTTCTCGCCGAACTGTTCTTCTCCGTGCTCACCGGTCTCGGCTGGTAAAACAGGGTCTTGCCCCCAGGTGTCAAATCTTCCTGGACGATTGGAGATCCTTGGCATTAGTGTTGAGAAGATGAATTACTCTCAGATCTGGGGAGAGAGCTGCCAGACGAAATATCGGACGTCCCGTTCCATTTGAATGTCTGATAATCGGTGAATAATGTATTGCATGGGACAGACTTATACCACAAAGTTATCTATTCTTTATCTCAAAGTTAAATTTAACTAGGTGTCCTGGTTTTGATTTGCTAACTCTGGCAACTGTCTCTGGGAACAAAAGGCCTGTGGTTTCCAGGTCACTGATTTCCACAAAATTGAGTGGCCTGCTAGTAACTAGTTAAATTTTTCAGTTACAGATCATGAAAGGATTTTTTGGAGGTATAAAACGGTTCAAAAAATTGTGAAAAATTGATATAATAACGTTTTTCCGGTCCTGTCTATACTTATTTATGTAAAGAGGGTTTTCAACACTTAACATCTTTAGAAACAAAAAAAGGAACAGAATCTACGCTGAACCCTATCACAGTCTAATAATAGGTAATACGGACGAACACACATTTGAACCAATTGTTCAAATATAAGTCAACACCTCCATTAAGATTGCATTTGTAAAAGAATTTTACTTTTTATATTTAGTAATTATCAATATTTATGATCTATATTATTTTAAAATTTTTAAAGATATTTTAAACTTTATTGAAAGAAAGAGAGCGAGAGAGCAGGGGTGGCAGAGAGACAGGGAGAGAGAAAATCCCAAGCAGGCTCTGAGGTGTCGGCATGGAGCCCTATGCGGGGCTTAATCCCATGAACTCGGCGATCATGACCTGAGCTGAAATCAAGGGTCATTCACTGAACTGACTCAGCCACTTAGATGTCCTGATCTATATTGTTTTGATCAACTGTATAATAAGTACTGAAACTATTATCAGTAATGAAATCGAGGAGAAATTTTTAACACTTAGAGCCTTCTGATCACAGGAAAAAAAATAATTTCAAATGTTATGTATGTATGTGTGTATGTATGTATTTATTTTGAGAGATATTGAGAGAGAGACACACACACGCAATCCCAAGCAGACTGTGCTGTCAGCGCAGAGCCAAAGGCTGGGGATTTAAACCCATGAACTGTGAGATCATAACCTGACCTGAAACCAAAAGTCAGACACTTAACCAACGGAGCCTCCAAGGGTGCCATGCTTGGAAAAAAATTAATTTCAATTTATGCACATATTTGTTTCAGAAGTATGTTCCCGAGTGATCATAAAGATGTCCCTTGCAAACATATATTAAAATACTGTGGGGGCACCTGAAACTAATATGACACTGTATGTTAACTATATTGGAATAAAAATAAATTAAATAAGAATCTGTAGGGGTAGTAAAATGTTCAAGGACAAAAGGGGATGCTACAATATTTACAATTAATAAGACTGAGCTGATAGATTGTTTAATGGATGATGGTGGGTATCACATGGCTGGCTCTGGCGTCTGTAGTCCACCAATTCGTTGAAAAGAGAGCTGGATCAATTGTGTTCTAAAATATCTATGTCTGCCTTTGCAGGCGTTTTCCAACTATGACAATTTTTATGCTTTAAAGTTAAAAATGTCCAGAGGAATATCATGTTTCAAAATTCTTTTGGTGGATACATGAGAAATAGTACGGAACGACCACCAAAAGGTTTTCAGTCACCTCAACGGTGAGTTGAAAGCGTCTTACCGAGGTTTGAACTGGGCAGGCCCAGAGGTGGACTGGGATTTCTACAGGACAGATCATCACGTTGGGACGGTTCCACCCGGAACCCTGACTGCCGTGGGTGGCCAGATCCACGCAATCCTGAAGACGCCCCGGCCCATCCTGACTCTGCCGAATGGAATGGGCGTCCGTTTTGTTTCCACAGGATGACGAATTCCTGAACAATGTTATGGGATTTCCTTTGGTTCCTGATTGTCTTAGCTTTACTGGAAGGCAGGGCAGTGAGGCGAGCGCCCCAATCGGTCCGTTACCCGGCAGGCGGTCCTCAGAGCCAGCGGCAGGTGCACACTCGGACTCCAGGTGTCTGGGAGCGGACACCGTCACTTAGAGACCTCCCATGTGAGATAAGACCCTAAAGGGAGGGACTTTTTTTTTTATAGCCAAGTCCCCCATAGTTACAAAAACAACCAACCGAGCAAAAAAAAAAAAAAAAAGAAAAGAAAAAAAACTCGCTACAGGAAACAAAGAAGGTCACGCCGCTGTCTAAAACACTGGGGCTGGAGGGACAGGGAACCCGCGCTTCCCGCCCGCGCCCTCGCTCCTCCGACCGCTGGCGGGAACGCGTTACCGGGAAGACCCGCGGGTTTCGGCCCGGCCCACCCCGAGCACGCGGCCGCTGCTCAGGCGCGGTGACCGTGGCCGATGCGGCGCGCGGCGCCGCTCCAGGAAAGGCCGCCCGGCGGGGTGGCGCCCCCCGGCGTCGCGGAAATCCCCCGGGAGGGGGGGCTTGCCAGGCCGCGGTTGGGGGAAGTGCGTGCGGTTACCGCCCCGGAGTTCCCCCTCATCCCCCGAGGAAAGCACCGGCCCCGGCGCCGGACGCGGACGCGCGGACGCGGTGGGGGGGGTGGGGGGGCAGAGGGCGGGCCGGCGCCAGGAGCTAAAAGGCGGCGACGCCCTCCGGCGCGAACCGGAGAGCCGGGCGACGGCGACTACCCGAGGACACGGCTGGCACGGCCCACGGGCGCTCGAGGCCTCGGGGCTGCAGGTGTGTGACGGGCCGCGTGCGCGCGCGTGCGCGGATCTCCCCTCGGGGCGGCAGGAGGTAACGGGCACCGGGCGCGTGCATGTGTGCGCGTGCGCGGACTTCCCCTGACGCAGGCAGGAGGTGACGGGCCGCGGGGGCGTGCGTGCGTGTGTGCGCGTGCGCGGACCCCCTCGGGACGGCAGGAGGTCACGGAGCACCAGGAGCGTGCATGTGTGAGTGTGCGGACTTCTGGGGAGGCAGGAGGTAAAGGGGCACCGGCCGTGTGTGCGCGTGCGCGTCCTCCCCTCGCGCGGGCGCGGTGGAGCGCAAGGGTCGGTTTGCCCTTCCCGCCCATGCGCACCCGGGCGCCCGCCGGTGGAGAGCCAGCTGGGCGGGGGGCTTTCGCGGCCAGTGTGACCCCATGGCCCGGAGGTGTCCCTGTGCCACGGTGGATGCCCAGTGAGCTGCGAGACAGTGCGCCCCAAAACCTCTTAGGGAGGCCCCCAGTCAAGTCCTGCTCGAACCCGAGGAGGAACGAATGTTTGGATGTTCGCACGTGTTGGCACAGAGAGTAGATTCCCGGTCGCTTCGCTGGTGGTCGGCGCGGGGACCCTGCAGTGCGGTCATGTGGTTAGTGCGGTGTAGGGGGCGCCTACGTGATGGAAAGGGACAGTGGGGCCAACTTTGCTGTGATTAGCAGCCCCAGCTGTGGAAGGGACCCCTGCAGATACCATGAATGGTTTCAGGTTCAAGTCTCACGGTCTCCAGAAATAGGTACCGTTATTATTTCTGTGGACGGTGAGGGAGTGCAGGCTCAGGGAGATTTTCTTGCCTGAGGTCACCGCCTCCGGTCTGGGGGCCCTGAACGGAAACTTAGGATGTTTGACCTCAGACCCTGGTATTAAACCATCGGGGAGCGGACTTGGGAGTCATTCCTATGAAACTGATGTTTTTAGTGCAGTGCCGGTGACAGTGAGGGTGTGGTCATCACCGGGCGCTGGGTCGGTCAGGTTTGCTCACACTCACTCGGCAGCTTAGTGTCTGCGATCCATGCGGAGCCGGTGGATGCTGGCAGTGGGAGGTGAACCCTGGTTCTGCTCTGGAGGACCTCCCGGTCCGGGGGGAGGCGCGAAGGAGGCGGGACCGCAGGGCCTAAGACGACAGAGATGCGCACTAGCCCTGGGATCAGGAAGTTGCCCACCAGAAATGGTAAGAGTAAGAAGAGAAGAGGCCGATTCCGTGAAGAAACTGCTAGAAAGGAGACAGGAGACCCCAGAGGGTGGCATCACCAAAGCCAGGGGACAGGAACATTTCTCAGAGGCGCCAGTGCCAAATGCAAACTTTTGCATTGGTTGTATTGGTGTTAACAAGACTGACCGCGGTTTTAAGCGGTGCTGGCTAATGTAGTTGTCCCCAGGGTCTTAGCCAGTGCACTTGGCAGTGAAGAGAAGGTGAGACGCAGGCGCCTCTAGCTGGGCCTCGAACTGCCCGGTTCGACCCTCTCGCGTCCCCTTACGTGCCTGTCACCCCACGAGTCCTGCCCAGTGTTGCAAATGTATTTTCGTTTGATTTTCTTAACATTTTCTTTTCTCTAGCTGACATTATTGTAAAAATACAGTACACAGTACGTCTCACATGCACGACGGGCATTAATCCAGTGTTATCGGTGAGGCCCCTGTCAACTGTAGTTCGTTACTAAGGTTTTGGGGAGTCAACGGTTACACTCAGATTTTCAACAGCCTGGGGAGAGGGGTGGGTCCCCCTGACCCTGCACTGTCCAGGAGTCGGCGGTAGTTGCTAGAATGGAAAGTGGGGGTGGGGACGAGAGAGGATTTTTGTCATCGTTTTCATGTGGAAGCTGAGACAGACTTAAGCTTGCTTGTTACGTTGAGGGAAGGGTCTGCAGAGAGGAGGAGGAAGAGGCGAGGGACCGGGGCAGAGGGCAGGATTCAGAGGCAGCGGGTTGTTGTGAGGGAGAAAGGCATGGGTTTGTGGAGGTGGAGGGATCACTGCCCAGCGAGGTCTCTGACGAACAGAAGGCACGGCAGTCTAGCAAACGGGATGGGGGCCAGTGGAGGGGAAATTTGAGGCGGGCCCCGCAGGGTTACAGACTTGCTTGGGCCACGGAGCCGCCTGGCTGGCCAGAGCTGAGGCTGTGCTGGTCTGCAGTGTGGGGCGGGATTCGTGAGGGTCCCCAGCCTGGGGGAGGCCACAGGGATCCCCGGCCTGGGGGAAGGGCTATGGGGGTTCCCAGCCTATTTGGGGCTCTGTGTGCTGGAAGCGGGAAAGAGGATTTGAATCCATCTGGGGTGGGCATCTTGGCGTAGTTTTGTACTTTATCATACAACTGTGGCCTCTGTTTCCGCAGGCATGTATGTCCTTGCGTCCACCCCCAGGCTCTGTAGCGTAAGGCCTGTGCAGGCGGTTCACAGTCTTAGATGTGTAGAGGCCAGGCAGGTGACAGAGCCAGCAGATCCGGGGGCGTCTCCTTTAAACAAAACCACGCTTCATTTACACATTTAACACATAGGAATACTCTTCTCTCCACAAATACAGGACTCTCATTTTTCTCCACACTCGTCCCTCTTTGTCCACCGTGCGTTTGTGTTACTCTCGACAGGCACAGGTGTTAGAGCCGTCTCGCTCCCTCCTGATCCTACTGTGAGAAAAACCACAGTGCCAGATCGGTGACCAATGGCAGCCGGCACTCTCCGTATCGGAGGGTCGGGGCTCACGCCCACCGGCTGCTTGTCGCCCACTGGGGTCGGTCTGGTTTTCACAGGGACCTTGGGGTCTACCGTGTCATGGGAAATCTCTTACTTTTTCAACTGTTGGTAAGGAAGCAGGGCAAGTACCTAAAGTAACAGCCCTGTATCTGTGTTCACTTCCTGGTGTCTGCAATCGCGCTGTGATCGCCTAAGATAGTAGCTCTGGGGAGGTTGAGTGGGGGTGTGTGGGAACCCTCTAGTTTCTGTAACTTTTCTGTATGTATAAATTAACTTCAGAAAAATTAGTAAAATACAGAGGTCCAGTTCTTCGCAAGCCAAACGTAATAATACCCTTGCCGGCCGCCAGCTCGAGCCCTCTGGTTTCTACCAGGGACTTCGTGGCCTCTGCGGGGCCTCACACAGCGCCACGTCACGGGCACAGTGCACAGTCGTCAAACACTAGTGCTCCGCGTTGGATAAAATGTTTAAAAAGAGATCATCGTGTTACATCTGTGGAGTATTTGACTTTTAAAACTGTCTTTTTTTTTTTTTTTAACAGGTTTTACCAAAGAGGCAAAGTGTTCTACTTATAGATTTTTTTCCAGTTTTTTCTATAAATCAAAACATCTCAAAATGGAGGCCTAAAACCCTTAAAAGGGACTTAGTCTAATCTCCGGGAGGTAGTTTTGTGCATGAATAAACAAATTAAGTAGCGAACTGGAGTTTTTGTTATCCCAAAGGATGGTCATTTTTAAAAATACGGTCTAGTTATATGAGGTGTAACTATAAAGTGATGATGATCTTGACTTTGAGTTTGGTGGATATAAAGGGAAAGTGATTCCACCCAGAGCAGAACAGAGAGAAGGAACTCGTGTTGGATAAGGATCTGAAAATGAGCGACAGTTATCTAGAGCAAAGAGTAAATATTCACCCCCCCACTAAATTAGAGAAATACACAGGTGAGGCCTCTGACAGGTCGAGAGACTTCCACGGTGACAAAGAAATGTCCAGAACAAGACTTCGTGGTGCCACAAATTTAGAGTATGACACGCTAGCCTGGGCGATTGGTCAAGAAACAACCTAACCATTTATCTGAATGTTCTTATGTGAAAAGTCTCAAGTTCAACTTGTTCAATGGGCTTTTATCTCTGAGAAGGATAACCCTGGGAATGGTGGCTGGATGGTCCGTTTTGGGAAAAGAGCAGACTTAGAGAGAAAATGCACTCAGACGCAGCGGTCCGCACCCGGAGGGTTTCTGCAGCGACGTGTGACATTTTTCCCACTGCCGAAGTCAGACACAACAGCTGGTCGCTGGGATGGAGCTGCGTCAAGACTTCAGTCACGGCCAAAATCCCGGCGCCTGCGGGACCCGCAGAAACCGCGCGTGCAGATCATTGCTGGAAACACCAAGGCGTGCTTGAGAACTTCGGAATCTGTTTTCTTGTCGTGATGAATTCCGGTTCAAGGTGTGCCGTCTGTGGAATTTCTGACCGAAGCCAAAATTGTGCACTTGGATTATTCACCTTCGCCTACAGACTCAGAGCTCCGACTTTTGACTCTTTTAATCACCAAATCCAATATCAGAATAGAAGATTTGGTATTGTCTTTCCAGCGCATGAAGCTGAGCCTAAAAAGACCAGTTGAGCAAATACATTCTTTTCTGAGAATTTATTTGAAGTAGAGTATTTGATGTGCTAAGTTCTAATGGAATCGCTATGACTAAGTGACCAAGCTGCTGACTCCGGCAAGTAATTACTATTTAAGGAATTTCGAAACAGGCCTTAAGATGCATCGGCCAATTCTGTTCCTACTTAAGCTCTTCATTTGTAGGAAAATTCTAGATTGTTTTGTTTTCTCTATTAAAAATATTCTAGGAAGAAAAATTACTTAAATTGAGCACGATTTGGGATCGATTGTATTCCACTGCATCTAAGATGTCATTAATTGTGAAACACACCATAATTTTATATACTTCTAAGAAAGAGAAGTGCTGCTAATTCAAATAATATTCGAATAAATAATTCGAATATATTTATTCGCTGGAAGATCCCTCTTGGTAACAGAGATGTTAAAAACTTGCGTCCTAGGATCAGCCAAATGCTCCCCGTGCGCGCTCTTCTTTTCAGGCAGGTCTCAGACTTTCCTTTTTTTCTAGCTACCAAATCTCATGATTTAAAAGAAGCAGAGTAAACACAGTTTGGATTTTTTTTTTCTGCAGAGCACATACAGAACATAGCTTTCACCCCCGGAGAGCAGGCCGGCCCTGCGAGCCCTACACTTTGTCCCCAAGCTGGCCAAGCGCCGGAGGCGGTCCACCGAGACGCCGCCCCGCCGGTGGGCGTGCCGGATGCCGAGCGGCATCCCGGTGACCTGACGCGCTCTCTGCTTATAGGCAGGGATTCGATTTCCACGCCGAGGTGCCGTGTGTCGTCGCGCTCGCACCGCGTGTGTGAAGATGATGAGAAGTGCAGGTGCACACGCTCTGCCCCACCGTGGGTCGGCGTGGAGCCAGAACGTCCCCATGCCGAAGCCTAAGTACAGGGAGGGAAGGAAGGACGCGAGGGTTCTTGTTCCAGGCGTCCAGGCTAGCGCTAAAAGTGTCCCAAACCCGGAGCGTGCACAAAACTACCTCCCCAGAGAAAGGCTAGTCCCTTTTCCGCCCCGCCCGCGTGGCCATGAACGTCGCGGAGAACAGCGTCTTCTCGCCGAGGCTGGCGGCAGGCGGCGCCGGGCCGGGGCTGAGGTACGAGCTGTCGTGCGAGCTGTACCGCATGTCCACATACTCGGCCTTCCCGGCCGGCGCCCCCGTGTCCGAGCGGAGCCTCGCCCGGGCCGGCTTCTACTACACGGGCCGGAAGGACAGGGTCCGGTGCTTCTGCTGCGGCCTGACGCTGGACAACTGGAAGCCGGGGGACAGTCCCCTGGAGAAGCACCGGAGGCTCTACCCCAGCTGCAGCTTCCTCCAGGGTCTGAGTGCGGCGCACGCCGCCACCACCACCGCCGCGGCTTCTTCGGCGACCAACTCCAGGCCTGCGCCACCTCCCGGCGTGGAGACGGGCGGCCGTGTCAGCGGCCCTCACGCCGGCTTCCCGGAGAACCCTGCGAACTTCAGAGCCAACCCAGATCTCGGTTCCCGGAGGACGGGTCCCCACCATGGTGCCGTGCAGACCGAGGAAGCCCGCATCCGCACCTTCCAGGGGTGGCCCCTGACCTCGCCTCCGCCGGAGCAGCTGGCCCTAGCTGGCTTTTACTACCTAGGCCCGGGGGACAAGGTGGCCTGCTTCGCCTGCGGCGGGAGGCTGAGTAACTGGGAGCCGGACGACAGTGCCCTGCTGGAGCACCTGAGACACTTCCCCTTCTGCCCGTTTGTAGAAAGCCAGCTGCAGGACGCCCTGCGGTGCGCCGTGTCCAACCGGAGCATGCAGACGCACGCGGCCCGCTTCCGAACCTTCTGCAGCTGGCCCTCCAGTGTGCCGGTTCGGCCCGAGCAGCTGGCCCTGGCCGGCTTCTACTACATGGGTGAGCGGCTTCGCGTGATGGCGGGCGGCGGTCCACCGCTTTCCCTTAGCGCCTTTATGCGTATTCACCAGCTTTGGTCCAAAATTAATTTCAGGGCACAGCGATGATGTCAAATGCTTTTGCTGTGACGGCGGACTGCGGTGTTGGGAATCCGGAGACGACCCGTGGGTGGAGCACGCCAAGTGGTTTCCAAGGTGATGGTTTTGAAGCCCTCTTTGAAATGTGTGTTGTCATTAGGAGATGGGTTATGTGAGTTTACCTGATAATTAGCTGTAGCTTTGCTCTTTCTTCCAAAAATGCACCTGTGAATAAATTTAGGATGAACGACTTAGAAAAGTAACTAAACCATTTTGATGAAAGATACAAGTTTAGGGTTTCTTGTGTATAATGAAAAAATACATATATGGTATAGTCATTTTAATTTTTTTTAACGTTTATTCATTTTTGAGACAGAGCATGAGTGGGGGGAGGGGCAGAGAGAGAGGGGGACACAGAATCTGAAGCAGGCTCCAGGCTCTGAGCTGTCAGAACAGAGCCCGACGCGGGGCTCGAACTCACGGACACTGAGATTGTGACCTGAGCCAAAGTCGGACGCCCAACCGACTGAGCCACCCAGGCGCCCCTGGTATAGTCATTTTAAAACCAAAATCACACATTGTAGAAAAATACGGAGAAAAAATGTAAATGTCCAGAAATCTTGTCATCTGAAGAGGACCAGTCAGCATTTTCTTGACTGTCCATCCAGACCTCTCTTTATGCATACGTACATTGATAGATGAATGTATATAGTATTAAGTGAATTAGATATTATATATACTGTTTGAAACTTTTTTTCAGTTAGCCTTACATCTTGGACGTATTTCCATTGATTCAACATTTCACGTTAATCGATCATCTATTGCCAGGCACCGTGCTTGATGGCTAAAATGCTCAGTTGAACAAAACCAGAATCCTAGATCCTAGGTGTCTTAATGTTAATCTAATAGCAAGAGAAGCAGACAATTAATAAAAACTTAACAAATAAATTACATAGCATGTCAGAAGATAGTAAGTGCTGTAGACAGCAAGAAAAAACAGCACGGTAAGAAACATGAGAAGCGCCACGCAGGTCGCAATATTAAATGAGATGCTCAGTGTCAACACAGACGCGTCTCCTCTCTTTTGATCCCTGCAGAGCGTTTCAGTGTCAGTTCTTGCACTCTCGATTATTCCAGACTTATTTATACTTTTTTTTTAATCGAAGCCAAGTAGCTTCTGATTATATTTTTCATGGTCAAAACTTTAGTATTTTTAATGTTGCTTACTAAACTCAGTCTCCCGACTTATTTTCGTTACCTAAGTTTTTGGTATAATACTCTGTAGCACCTTTACATGCCCCAGATATTTCAGATTGCAATAGTTACCAAGATCATAGAGAAGAGCTCACACAGACGTTTTTAAAAAGTGCTCCTAGCTTTCCATCGTGGTCACTTTGAGGACCTGTAAAGGGAAGGGTGAATCTGGCTTTCTTTCGCACTTGAGTGTGACACTGGGTGCGTGTTACCTGGGAACCGCTGACTGGTGACCGTCGGACTTGTTAGAAAATGTGTTCACCTTCCTCGTTATCCTCTCTCGTCCTCCTTTGTGTGTTTTTAACGTTTAAGCATACAAGGTTTCTGAGAGAACAGCGTCACTTATTAGAGAACTTCCTACCTGTCTCCTCGGCTCTGTGCTTAATGTTCAGAGTGCTTTTAGCAATCTCCGAAATTGGAAGAGCACAGCCGGGAGCTCCGAGTGGAGACCGGGGGCCCCGTGACCCTTGCAGCTTCAGGGTTGGCGAAGTGCCCCGTGCAGTCTCTCACTTGTGTCACCTGGCCTCTGACCGCACTGTCTCCTGCCTCTTCCTGTGTTTGAACTGAATGTTAAGTGGTTATATGTATGTTTGTGTTCATTGGAAATACTTAGCTGTCTGCAAATAGCGGGATTAAAACAACCCCCAAACTTAACCTCGTTCATATTTCAGGTGTGAGTACTTGATACGAATCAAAGGACACGAGTTCATCAGTCAGATTCAAGCCAGTCACCCCTGTCTACTTGAACAGGTACGGGTGGCTTTTGTAAAGCAGTGGGTAACAACGGATAAGTTACTGTCCGATAATCACCAAGAGTAGTACTAGTGAAAAGACAAAGAGTTGCTTTAAAAATACAGTTCACTTTTTATAATACCCAGCATGGTCTTGGAACCATTCTTTGCATACAGATTCTGAATTAGAGACCTCCTGAAAAATAATATTTAAGGTATGGCTCCAAGTATTTCTGTAATAAGGTTGCAAGAAATTGAATTATTTGAGGAGGAAAATTGGCTGGCATCTAATAGTTTTACTAACCACTTTTTTGTCTAAAAGTTGTGAGAGAGAGAACTGGATTGCTCCCTCCAGTCTTCCCGGAATGAGATTGCCGGGAAGATGGCGGGGCAGGGAGACTGAGCCCACTGCGTCCACCCCCAGATACAACCCGGAGAACCCACGTCGGTAAATGACCCGGAGCGTGGCCTGAGGACTGGCAGAGCAGACTCCCCAGCGGATAGAGAGAAAAGGCCACCTCGGAGAGGGTAGGAAGGGCAGAGCGGCCGCGGGCGGGCAGCGGACTGCAGGCCTTCCGCGGGAGAGAGGGAGCCTCAGGAGCAGAGAGAAGCGCGTCCTCACGGCAGGGCGCCCACGTGGGAGAGATGAACCGCATCACCTCTGACTTTGAAAACCAGGAGGGCCGAATTTTGTGGGTTCTTACAACCAGCAGGACTAAAAGCTGGAATTTAAAAAATCGGCCGGCTCAGGTTGGAACAGCCAGTGGTGAGAGGAAACTGAGTCCCCGCCATTAAAGAGACAGCACAACGAACAGTCCGTGGAGACAGAGTGTAATAAGCAGCGGTTTGAAAAACACCTGGGCGCGTGGGAGGCAGAATCATTTACTCATCTCACAGGGCCTCATCTCAGCCACCGAGGGACTCGCTCCGTTTCCTCCCTCCGGCCCTCAGCATGAGCACATGGCCACCGTGGAAACCAGGGCAGCGCCTACACACGCTCCCTAACTGGCTGAAACCACCCCACCCCCTGTGCCGGGCCCACCCCAGTCCCGCTGCTGTGGGTCCCCTCCCACCAGAAGACCGGCACAGACCTTGCTAACACTGTGTCTTGTGCCTTGTGGATCCATCTCATCCAAGGTGCTCTTGGCCAGAGCGAAGCCAAACCGGGGCCGTAAGCCTGGCCGCCAGCAGCCCCGACACGGGCCAGCGCCACTCCAAAGTGAGTCCAGCCCCGGGCGGAGGGGAAGACACCCACACACACCAGTCCCACATGGCCCCGGCAGTGGGCTGGGGGCAGATCCCTGTGTGACTGCAGGCCCCGGGCACCAACAAAGCTTCTCAGGGAACAACACAGAGAAAGTCCAGTGCTCCTGCATCTCTGGCAAACACCTGCTCTGACTCCGCTCACACCCGAGGTGGCCCCAGACTGGCCCACAAACAACCCAGGGACAAAAGTCAGCCCACAACAGGCCAAGACAGCCTCTGGAGACGGCTGGACTGAAGGCAAAATGACTCGGCCTCAACAGGAGGGCGCCAACATCACATACAGGAAATGCCCCTGAAGTGCCAGGTTCTAGGGAACAGGGGCCAGTGCACTGTGGGACATGACAGGTCCTTTCCTTCATAAGGACACTACTTCCAAGAGCAGGATGTAGCTGATTTTCCTAACACACAGAAACAGACACACAGAGAAAACAAGAAGACAACGGAGTACATTCTGAATGGAAGAACAGGACAAAATCACAGTACGAGACCCAAGCGGAACAGATAAGTAATATGTCTGATGGAAAATTTAAAGCAGTGATCATTAGGGTACTCACTGGACTTGAGAAAAGAATGGAAAGTATGAGTGAGACCCTTACACAGAGATAAGGAATAACATAGCAGAGATAAAGGACTCAATAAATGAAGTAATAAACCTGCGTGATGGAATGAGCAGCAGGATGGAAGAAGCAGAGGAATGAATTAGTGACCTAGAAGGCAGAGGAATGGGAAGCTATCAAGCCGAACAGGGGAGAGAAAAAATTATGCAAAATGCGAATAGACTCAGGGAACTCAGCGACTCCGTCAGGGGTAACCATGTTTATATCATATGGATACCACAGGGAGAAAGAGAAAAGGGGGCAGGAGATTTATGTGAAGCAGTAATGGTTGAAAACATCCCTAATCTGGGGAGGAAAAACAGAAATCCAGATGTAGGAGCCACAGGGAGGCGCCAACAAAATCAACTCAAGGAGGTCCACACCAAGACACAGAGTAATTAAAAAGTGGTGATAAAGAGAGAATCTTAAAAGCAACGAGGAAAAGATGGTTAGCTATAAAGGGGAGCCCCTTAAGGCTATCGGGATTTTTCAGCAAAAACTTGGCACACCAGAAAGGAATGGCAAGATATATTCAAAGTGCTGAAAGGAAAATAATCTTCTTGGAAAAGCAGATAAGAACTTACATAATAGTTTGAGGGTTACATACTTTTTAGCCACAGTCAGTAGGACTGATCTAGGGTCCAACTTATCCCAAAGGATGACCCAGGAAATGTCAGGTGTTTGGGTTGAAAGCCAAACAATGATTGTCTCTTCGATCGCTGAGAAGGTGTAGCCCTTTTCTTGCCTTCATGAATGAATATAGGCCTCGTCAAGAATAGTTTATGGTGTAGAGAATTACTTTTCAATGTAGACAAAATACTGCTTTTCAGTTAGAAAATCATTTGCCTATAAGGAAGTCCATTTGCAATAAATTGAGTAAAATAGATCTCTTGGCTCATTTATATTATAATGGACAGGCTAAGACTTATATTTTAATTTATATACTTTTTTTTCCCTGTAGTTGTTATCTACTTCAGACAACACAGAAGATGAAAATGCTGAGACACCAAGTATGTATAATGGCAGTAATTACTGCATTTAAATTGTTGTTTTAATGTTTATTTATTTTTGAGAGACAGAGCATGAGCAGGGGAGGGATAAAGAGAGAGGAAAACACAGAATCCGAAGCAGGCTCCAGACTCTGAGCTGTCAGCACAGAGCCCGACGTGGGGCTTGAACCTCCGAACCATGAGATCATGACCTGAGCCAAAGTCAGACGCTTAACCGGCTGAGCCCCCCAGGCACCCCTAATTACTGCATTTAAATAGAACCTTTTGGTACCAGGGAGATTGAAATGTGATAACAGTAATAACGTACATTTGTTTGGTGCTCTGGACTTCACCGTGCACTCTCCAATACATTTCGTTGGTATTCGTCACCCTGTAGCGTGTATCATACTTGCCTGATGACCATTAAAAAGTATTACGGATGATGGAGCACCTGGGCGGCCCGGTCAGTTGAGCATCTGACTTTGGCTCAGGTCATGATCTTACCGTTGATGAGTTTGAGCCCCTGCATCGGGCTCCGTGCTGACAGCTCGGAGCCTGGAGCCTGCTTCGGACTCTGTGTCTCCTTCTCTCTCTCTCTCTCTGCCCCTGCCCCACTTGTGCTCTCTTTCTCTCAAAGATAGATAAACATTAAAAAAATGTTTTAAAAACATTACGGATTTCTGGTCTCCATTGAAGCTGACTGCATCGAGTCATGGTATCTAAGGGTGGGACTTGAGTGTCTGTAGTTTCAACAGACTGCTCACATCCAGCCTCACCCTTGTTCTCAGACCTTCGAGAAGCACAGGTGCTAGGACAGTGGCTTGCTCACATGTTCTGTCTATACAATGAAGAGGGTAGAAATTATTATTCCCATTCTTCCACAGGGACCCTGAGGCTCAGAGAGGCTACGTGACCTGTCCTTTTAGGCTAAACCTAAAGGATGACAGAGCCAATATTTGAACAGGCTGTTCTACTCTGTTATCTAGTGTTTGATTCAATTCAATAAATACTTATCGTGATTCTGCTCTTCTGAGGAAAGAATTGTGGACAAGGTAAACATAACTCCTATTCTCGGGAGCTAATAGTACAAGAGGTCCAGACAAGGACGCAGATCGGGGAAAGGGACATGGTGGGGAAAGTGAAGCGTGCTCTGCTCTGGGGATGCATGCGGGGTGGCTCGCCCAAACCTGCAAGATCAGAGTACTTGTCTTAGCACAGAACTGAAGGCAAGGGTAGGAGTTATATGGCCGAGGGAGCAAAAGAACATTCTAGGCAGGGAGAACGGCACATGAAAGTCTCAAGCGACACAAAAGAGCAGGCACATTTGAAGAAACGAGCAAAATTCCGTATGGCCAGAAAGAAGTAGGATCGCGAACAGACACATGAAGGAAGCCGGCCAGCGCTGAGTGGTCAGCGCTGCGGGCGCCCTTGGACCCAAGAGCCATCAGTCTGTGACTTCTGGGCTTGAGTGTAGAGCGTGAATGAGAAAGTGACAAGAGATGAGGCTGAAGAGGTGTGCGGGGCCCGGATTGGGTGCCGTCCCATAAGCCACAGTTGACCGTGAGAACAACGCAGTCGCTGATGGAGGTTCGGAAGGAGCATGCCACAGTCGGATCTGTGTGTGTGGACAGTCACTCTGGTTGTGCTGCCGGGAAGGAATTAGACAGGAGAGACTCCATAGGAGGCCCTGCAGCGACGGGGTGAGTAAGGACAGTGGCCGCTCTGAAAAACAAGTGAAACATACTCGATTTAGAAAGCTCCTTTGTTCCTGATCATGGGGAGAAAAGAATGTTCGGTAGACGGTGATCCTTGACATTGTGTGTCTTCCTCCGACTCACAGGTGTGCGGGATAATCCATGTTTTGTATCGGAATACGATATTCCATGTTCTTATTTTAGTGACTGGACGTGTGTATCATTATTTTAAATTTAACAAAGTTAATACAAAATAACGCCTACACATTTTCTGGGCTTTATGTCTTTGTAATCACGTTCAATTCAAAAAAAAAAAAAAAAAGACTATCCCAACATGTGTTAAATTCTCTGTTCCATGTAGTTGTTCATTTCGGGCCTGGAGAAAGTTCCTCAGAAGATGGCGTCATGATGAACACGCCCGTGGTGCGCGCGGCCTTGGAGATGGGCTTCAGCAGGAGCCTGGTGCGGCAGACCGTTCAGAGCAAGATCCTGACCGCCGGAGAGAACTACAAAACGGTGAATGATATTGTATCGGATTTACTTAATGCAGAAGATGAAATCAGGGAAGAGGAGAAAGAAAGAGCAACCGAGGAAAGAGAATCAGGTACGTGCATTTAGTAATCACTGCCTCTCTCTGTGTGGAGTTGATGTTGCGGTCTGTAAGTTACTGAAAGTACGCTCTCAGTCAGTCCAACCCGATTTTGTGTTCAGGGTTCTGAATTTGAATTCTGGAAATCTTCACATTAAAATATATTTGAATTGTTCGTTAGTAAATTGAAAACGTATATGTTGAATGAAAACAGTCTCTTTGCTTTCCAAATGTTTATTTATTTTGAGAGAGAGTGCATGCGCATGCAGGTGGGGGAGGGGCAGAGACAGGGAGAGACGAAGAACTGGAAGCAGGCTCTCCACTCAGTGCCCAGCGTGGAGTATTCGGCCCTGCAGTCCCCCAGGACAGCAGCAACACAGCCCAAGCTCATCTTTGACCATCATCTTTGAGATCATGACCTGAGCCGAAATCAAGAGCTGACTCTCATTTAACTGACGGAGCCTCCCAGGCGCCCCTAGTGAAAGCATTTTCTGAACTTCGGTTTTTACTCCGGGCAGTTGACTGTGTATGTAATCGTCCATGGCTTCTTTTTGATCCCAGACTCATTCCCTTTGCTGTTAATTAGGGTAGGATCAGGGACAATTATTTAACCTTAGCATCTCAGTACATCTCAGCCTAATGACATTATGATGACATTAACAACATACATTAATGTACAAGTTATGATTAAGTTTCCTACCTGCGCACACAAGAACCTAGTTCCCCTTCCTGAACGTTCTGTTATTTAGGGGAGGGCTAGGATGCTGTTTCCCATTGTCCCAGGATAGGTCACCCACGTCCTTCGTGCCAGCCTTGTCTGCCACTGTATCGCCTCTGCTCAGCCTTCCTTTGCAAAGCCTCTCCTCCCCCAAGCGTGTCCATCCCCATGTGGTGACTCTGAGCCTGCCGTGACTTTGGCCTAGACCAAGAGAAAGCCCTCCTTTGCCACTCTTCGCTAAGCACAGACCGGATCCGTAAGTGTTGTCAACAGTTGAAAACAGACTGCAACTTCTAACAAGCTCTTCCTAGAGATCTAGGGATAACGGAGGAGCCTTGTGTCACAGATGGCACTGGGCGGCTCTAACTGTTTGGGCCTCTCTTGGTGCCTCTAAGCCCATCTTCATGCATCTCCGTGGCCGCTTCTGTTCCGCTTCATCTCTCCATAGTTCTGGCCATTCTGCACACGTGACTAGCAAAGTCCCAATATGTTTTCCCCCATGCAAGCTCAGGCGCCCCGGTATCCCCAAAGCCCAGAATGAGGAACGAGTTTGCGCCTCATCTTGTCCAGTGCCTCCTGGGATCTGTTTCTTCCTGCGATGATTGATGGTGAGATTTTCTGCTCCATGCTGGGACAAGCCCACCACTTGGGTGGCTTTGTCTCCGGGGCCGGCCTAGACAGACCTACCCGTCCATAGAAGTACGGCATCCTGGCTTGACCAAGCGTGAGGTCCTCAGTCTGCAGACCCCTAGACCCCCAGGACGACAACGGCAGAGCCCAGGCCCGTCCGTGCCCGGCCCCGCCAGCTCTCCTGTTTCACCGCGAAGTGGAGGTACGGCTGCTTGACCTGGCGTCGGCCATCAGCGAACAGCTCTCAAAGCCTAAAGCCATCCGGCTATCGCACACGTATGCTTCTTTCATAGAAGATCCACAGTCTGCGCAGGTGACTCCAGCCAACCATATACTATCATTGACGTCATGAGAAAGATGTCTTAGCGTCTCTGCGCACCCTCCTGTCCGCCCTGGCCAGTGCGCTGTCTGCATAGAGTCTGTGTTCCAGAAATACTGTTTGAGTGCACGACTGTGTTTCCGTTCAGGTGACCGATGATTTTATAGTTTCCCAAGAACAGCAGGTAAGTAATGTCTTGACAGGTGTGTAAATCAAGTTAGGATAATTTTTGCAGAACAAAAGAATATGCTTCAAAGGTCTATTTGAGGCTCTCCCTCTTACAAGCCAGAATATAGTCTGTGACTTTGAAGGGAGTCCTTTTTCCTCAACTATTAGCAATCCAATTTTAGAAGCCTTAGGAATTTCAGATAGCTCATTAGTCTAAGTGCAATGTAATTAGAAACACAAGTGTTAGATGGAAAAACTAATATACTTCAGCACGAGGTGGAAATTCTATCCCTCCTTGTCTACCAGATGCTTTACCCCAGGGCCTCAGGTTCAAGTCTTACCCCTCTGGCCGTTACTTCTTTCTTCCTTCTGCTGTTGACACAGTAGGCTTGCCTGTTCCTCTGTTCACCACGTACTTGTGGGGCCTTTTCTTTGTGCCAGACCCTAATCTCGGTCTGGCCCTTTCCCGGTGATTCCCAGAGCTCCAGCTGTCTTCGTATTGGGTATCTCTGGCCTTGGCTTTTTGACTAAGCACTGTTTCTTATTCTCTATTACATGGCTCTATTTTTGTGTCCTATTACCTGACGGAGTCAGCATTCGTAAAATCCACCAGTCATCTCCCACACGTAAGCTGTTTAGCTAGCCCCACTTCTGTCATGAGTTATTTTATAGAAAGACCCTTATGGATCATGGCAAAATTGTATAATAATGATTAAACTTAGGTTCATAAATCATATTCCAAGGAGATAATAAAATTGCAGAATTTTGAAATACAAAATACCGACAGGTACAAAAAAAAAATCCAGCTCTTCGAGGAGAAGACAGCAGTCCTGGAGACAGCAGGGTTTCCCTGACCAGTAGGATTTAGTTTTTAAGGTGATGTTAATCCTTTCTCTACTCGCTCTGAAAGATTTGGGTAATGGCAATATCATGTCTAATTTGGGGAGATGATTTCAGTTTCATCTTAAAATGGAATTTTGAAGAAATTTTACAGGTGAATGATAATTTAAGAAATGACTGTTCTATCATTTTCATCTCCTGATTTTATATTTCCCCAAGTTGACTAGACTGAATTGGAATTTTAGTTTCATTCGGTTCTAAATGCTACTTGGTTAAAGGCTCAGCAGTTGTTCAGAATGTCCAAGAGCACAGATGACGGCTCCAGACCGCCTCCGCTTGACCTTTGCGAGTCGCGTGTCCTTTGCGGTTTGCTCGCCTCGCCTCCGGTTCCCGTCTGCTAAGTGGGGGGGCACGGTTCCCGTCTGCTAAGTGGGGGGGCACGGCGCCTCCCTCAGACGGCTGTTGCGGAGGTGGGAGGAGCTAGTGTGTGATGGCAAGTGCTTAACAGTGATGGCCAGGACGGCACAGGGAGGCCCCCTCCCCCCGCACCTGTGCTGCCTGCCCAATCACGAAGTAGGTTGCTTTTTCCTGCAGTTACGTGTAGGCGTGGAAGGAAGTTTGGGAGCAAAGTTGGAGCATGTTTATTTTCTTTTTTTTAAAGATGATGTATCATCAATCCGGAAGAACAGAATGGCCCTTTTTCAACACCTGACTTCCGTGCGCCCCATCCTGGATGGCCTCCTAATTGCCAGAGTGATCACTGAGCAGGAACACGGCGCGATTGCGCAGAAAACACACACCCAGCAGGCGACATTGCTGATTGACACTGTGTTAGTCAAAGGAAGTTTGGCAGTCACCGTGTTTAAAACCTCCCTTCTAGAGATGGACCCCGTGTTATACAAGCGCCTCTTCGGTGAGTGCTGCACAATTATTTGGGGGAACTTTCTAGGTCCACTGAAAATATGCTCTTACTGTGACCGGCCCTGGGTGTTGTACGCAAGTATTGAGTCACGGTGGTGTACCCCTGAAACGAATGTGGCCCTGTTAACTCGCTGGAATTTAAAATTCAGTTCAATTCAGCTTTTCAAAAAAGGAAATATGCTTTTATTTTAATACTTTGGGGTTATTGAAAGTAATTCAGTCTCATTTATAAACTCTTAATTGCACAAAAAGAGAAAAGATTTGTGTTGCTTTGATGTTATGACATTTGTTTATAGCGTTTGGCCAGAGTCAGTTTGAGATATATATTCTGTGACTAAATGTTAACCGTATTTGTTATAGGAACATTTCGTTTAGTGTGTTTTGTTTTTCTCCCTTAGTTCAACAGGACCTAATGTATATTCCCACAGAAGATGTTTCAGGTAAAATAGTGTTAATAATTTAACCAGTAGAAAACATTGGCTTTACTTTCTTGGCTTTTCGTGGGAGGAGAGACAGCAAGTTGCCTGTCCTTAAAAATTCCTCTCTAGGGGCGCCTGGGGGGCTCAGACGGTTAAGTGTCCGACTCGATTTCGGCTCAGGTCATGGGCTCATGGTTTGTGGGATCGAGCCCCCCACACGGCTCTGTGCGGACAGGGTGGGGCCTGCTTGGGATTCTCTCTCTCTTTCTCTCTATCTCTCTCCCCCCCTCCCCGCTTGTGTGTGGACTCTTGCTCTCTCGAAAAATAAAAATTAAAAAGAACATTAAAAAAACCCTTCTGTCAGGTCTGTCGCTGGAAGAGCAGCTGCGGAGGCTGCAGGAGGAGAGGACCTGCAAAGTGTGCATGGACCGAGAAGTGTCCGTCGTGTTCATCCCCTGCGGCCACCTGGCGGTGTGCAGGGACTGCGCCCCTTCGCTCCGGAAATGCCCGATTTGCCGAGGCACCATCAAGGGTACCGTTCGTACGTTTCTTTCATGAAGAAGATTCGAAACCTTGTCTAAACTTTAGAATTCATGGATTACATGGATTGTACTTTTGGCTTCCGTACTATTTGATTTCCTTAAGATTTTTTTTATTTATTTGCAGCTGAAAATTGTTTTATATAAATATACATCTAAAACATATGAACCATACGTATATTAGCAGGAGAACAGTGGGCTTTTGTTCGTGTGAACGAGAGGAGACCCTAGGACTGCACGCGCAATACTTAATCAGAGTGTCAGCACTATCGAAATCGTAAGGGAAGTAAAACTTAAAATTTTGAAATAAGCTTTCAGAATTCTAAATACTCTGGAGTTGCATTAAGAATTGGGAGCACCCTCACCGGATCAGGGTCCTGTACGTAGAAGGTCCTGATATTTGTTGAGTGCGTTTTTAGGGACTTGGTGGTTTTGTAAAGAATTCTGGGAGGAGCATCTAATAAAGCCATCCAAATTCCTCTCGTCCTTAAAATCTCTGGGTATCGGTTAGGCCGCCCCCCGGCTGCCTTCATCCCCCTGAAGACCTCGTGGGTGCCGAGCTGTGCCGAGACCCCCTCCTGTAGGAGGCTCCTGCGTTCCCACGGGGCCGGCCCGGGGCCGGCACGGGTGGCCCGCGCCCGCAGCGTCGTGTGGGCTGGGGGGACGCAGATCGGACGGCCCTCTTCCCCGCTGGCTTATTCGTTCGGGGAGTCTCGGGCCGGCCCTGCCTCTCACGGGAAAGTTCCTTATTTGGTTCTTACCGCTTTGGCGTTCAGTCTGGGACCTAGAGAGTGTACGGGTTAGCAGCCTTCGGAACCAGCGCCCGGTTCTGCGAATACATTTAGTCTGTCCTGTCCGGGCAGCAGAACTTCCCCGTGCGCCTTACCGTTTGGTCCTCAGCGTGCCCGATTCGCGGCTGTCTGTCCTTCGCTTCCCGTAGGCTTCTTAGGGCTTTAAAGCCAGCAGTGACACAGACATGTGACTGCTGCGGGATACAAACAAGGCACGGCCAGCTACAGCAGCTCTAGGTGTCTGCTTCGGAGAAAGGCCTGGAATCCGGCAGGGGCGGGGAGGCCGGCTCCACGCGGCGAGTCCTCTGGCGTGGCGGATTTTGCCTCTCTGTAAAAAGGCCCAGCTGTCTGGCCGCGTACTAACAGCCCCCTCCTGGGTCACTCGGCCGAATTAATGGAAACACTGCTTTAGTGCTTAGGTCATTTGTAACCTAACGTTGTGACAGGATAAATGTTTACAAGTCCACCCCCCTTTTCTTTCCATCTGGTTCTTACCGCATACTACACATAATGTTTTAATTTTGCCATCTTCACTCCTGTTCATTTCTCATTTTGGTAATATGTTGCTAACAGAGCCAACTTATTTATTCAAATGTTTTGTTATCCCCCTACGTGTCAGGTAACCTGAAATTGTGATTTGGAAAAGCTAAACCCGGTGTGCGGACGATGCGCCAGCCCCCGTTTGGGAGCCCTGCACACGCGTTGATGCTCTTGCTTCCCCCCAGCCTCGATCCCGTGCCCCGGTCCAGCCTGGCCTCCGGTCCCGGGAACTGGGCTCAGTGTACAGTATGTCACGAGTGTTGCAATTCAGACCTTTGCCCTGAGCGTCACCTCTCACACTTCCCCATGTTCACCTGGTGCTGTTAGCCGTTGCGTCCCTTTTGGTCACCGTCACTTAACCATCTTCACCTCCTCCCGGCACCTTACGCCCCACAGCGGGCCGCGTGGTGTTGACTAAGTACGTTCCAGGCAGAACTATCAGATGGCGCGCCTAAGCGAGTCACTGTTTCAGAAGCAGCGCTGATACCCGGGAAAGACTGGTGTTCTTTTTAAAAGCGTGCCCGCCCCCACTCCCGTTGCCAAGAGGAGCTAGGCGCGTTCCAGTGTGTCCCGTGCAAATACTAGGGATTTTTTCAAATTGCACAACACGCCTGCTCCGCATCAGATTCCCACAGGGCCTGTCCAGGTTTCCGCCTCGCTTTCGGCCCTTGCCCCGTCCACTCCCCACAGCCCAGCTACGCTGTCTTTCCGTACCTTCTAAAGGTGCATGCTCTTTTACTTCAAGTCTTTGCCTGGAACGTTCTTTCACTCCCTGTGTACCTGACAAACCCTATTCATTCCTCAGGTCTTCCTTGCCCCGGAGGTTACCTCCTCGGAGAGATGTTCTCTGACTCCCTCCCGCCTAATTTACACCCCGCAGACCCTCGTTCTTTCCCTCATGATGCTTACCGCACAACGCAATCTGTACTTACAGATTTATTTGTTTAACGTGATACTCCATCGTCAACACTTCCGTGTGTTTTGTTCACCGGCATGCGCCCAGCACCCAGCACAGCCTCACTGAACGAGTGAGCGAGCGAGTGACTTCCTGTGAGTGCGTGTGGGGCTGTCACAGGGGATTTCTTCTTGCTGGGTTCCCGCCATCGATAAAGTGCGATGGCATCAGCACCGGCCGAGAACCAGGCCAAATCCGCGCTCCTTTAGGTAGCAAAAGGCAGCTTTAGAAAGGAAAGCTCAATCCGATAAGAAAAGAGTCGCGAACAAAGTGGGGTGTGGAGCGCAGTGTTTCAGGGGAGGGCGTTTTCAACGGGCACAAACACGGGCATCGGAATCCTGACAACAGCAACGTTTGGGAGCTTGCGCGTGCGAGGTGTCTCCACATCGTCTCGTCCGAGGCATGCTGCTCTGGGAGCAAGGCCGTGTGGCTGCACCCGGGGACCTCGGTCGGTGAAACCCCGGGCTTCTGCGCAGGTCCTGGTCTCGCGGTTCGTGAGTTCAAGCCCTGCGTCTGGCTCTATGCGGACGGCTTAGAGCCTGGAGCCTGTTGAGATTCTGTGTTTTTCTCTCTGTCTCTGCCCCTGCCCCGCTTCTTTCAAAAATAAATAAACATTAAAACACTTTTAAAAAAAGAAAAGGCAGCATGGCACAGGGATGAGCCATGCAGGCATTGGGTTCAAGTCACAGCTGAGTCCCCTTGGGCTAATTATGGGCCCTCTGTCCCTCTGGGTGCACCTGTGTGGAACCGGGGTCCAACGGCAGCGACGCAAGGAGTTGGGGTAAGGGTTTCATGAGTTAACACACCGGAGGGGGTGCTTAGAATGCTTAGCAAACGTTCTTAATTAGGAACTGCTCCTGCCGATGGCAGCTGCGCACCTCTGCACCGTCACCTGGGGTCTCGCGCTGGTGCGTGCGGAGGGAGGAGAGGATGGTTGGTTGCTGCCAAGAATCGGGGGATCTTAGGATCCCCTTTTGTTTAGTGGCCATTCGGCTGGCAGGGTATTTGAGTCACGTCTGTAAGGAGCCCCTCAGAAAGGGGTCATCAGCTCAGCCTGACTCCTCTCCCTGTAATAGGTGTGTTTACGACAGAGCTCGGGTCATGCCCCAGGAAGAGCCATCCAAGCGTTTTGTCAGACCAGAATCTGGTCCAGAGTAGCTTCGGCGTATCAGTCAGCATGTTACCATGTGATATAATTCCATGCCCAGTTGTCCCATTTTCCAAATCGATGTGGTGTCGGAAAGGAAGCCACGGGCCCAAAAATGGCGGTCCCAAACCGGGGCTTCATACCGAATGGAATGGCAGTTTCCACCTCCCTAGGAAAGAGTCTTAACCGGTCAGTCAGGAATTTTCCTTCGGCACCAGTGAGTCAGCCATGGGAGCGTCTCCATCCTCCAGAGGAAGATGAGGTCGTGTACACTCGACCCCCTCTTCCCCTCCTGGGAACAGTGCTCTTGCTAATAACTTTCTTGCCCCGTCCTCCTTCCTATGAAGCCTCCCATTTCCCAAGGCCGGCCCGTCACCCCTCGGAAACCCCTCCACGTGCGAGAGGGATGCCGCCCGTGTCACGCATGTATTACATCTTCATCCGGTTGAACTTTGTTTTTTTAAGTTTATTCATTTATTTTGAGAGAGAGCGAGAGCGCGCGCACATGTAAGCGAGGGGGGGGGGCGGGGAGGAGCAGAAAGAGAGGGGAAGAGAGAGTCCCAAGCAGGCTTCACACTGTGAGTGCAGACACGGAGCAGGAACTCCTGAACCGTGAGATCACGATCTGAGCTGATTTCGAGAGTTGACGCTGAACCCCCTGAGCCATCCAGGTGCCCCCGATTTTGTTTCGTAACAGTATACACTCTTACGCAAAATAGATACACGTGGAAAAGCAGTGTTAAATTTATTCATAAGAACACTTTCAATGATTTATCCATCAGCGGACACTAAAAGCGTTGAACTATAATGTGGTATAATATTTTGAGAGGTATTTGAACTTGAAAATATTGGGAATATTGGTGGAAAATAGATGCGTGTGGTCTGACTTGGTAGTCCCTAGCCAGGCTACTTAGCACATAAAATGTACCTTAGTCTAAAATAATACGTGTGGTAAGTATAAAATATACAATAAATTTCAAAGACCTACTACAGAAAAATAGAAAATATATCAATAATTTATATTCATTACATGTTGAACTCACATCTCAGATACATCGGGTTATATAAATATATTATTAAAAATAAATTAACTTGTTTCTTTTTACTTAGTATGGTTACTAGAAATTTAAAATTTTAAGATGACATTATATTTCTACGAACAGCCCTGGTCTGGATAAATGTAGTTGCTCTTAATTTTACCACTTCCAAGACGTTAGAGACTCATCAGAGTGTGTATACAAGGTAATGTGCACTATAA
The DNA here is from genome assembly GCA_030068075.1 of Paguma larvata. Taxonomy (NCBI): domain Eukaryota; kingdom Metazoa; phylum Chordata; class Mammalia; order Carnivora; family Viverridae; genus Paguma; species Paguma larvata. The sequence goes on from CM057831.1 coordinate 28,099,883, forward strand.
AATAGAATTCTCTCTAGGAGGCTGCTCTGTCTCTCCTGGGAGCTCCTGGTTATGGCACTTTTAGGACTTATGTCCTAGGTATACACTCCATAAATATTTATTTTTGATGTTTATTTTTGAGAGAGAGAGAGACAGAATGCGAGTGGGGGAGGAGCAGAGAGAGAGGGAGACACAGAATCTGAAGCAGGCTCCAGGCTCTGAGCCGTCAGCACAGAGTCTGATGCGGGGCTCGAACCCACAGACCAGGAGATCATGACCTGAGCCTAAGTTGGACGCTTAACCAACTGAGCCACCCAGGCGCCCCTACACTCCATAAATACTTCTTAAAACAATGAAAGAGTTAAATAATTTGCTTGAGGCCATGTAACTCAAGGAAAAGCAGCAGAGATTAAAGTAAAGGCTGTTTCATTTTCATGCCTAAGTTTAATACATTGTGACATGTTGGATATATTGCAAAGATTAGAATCATTTTAAGCTATCATTTTTTAAAATGTGTATGTTTCAATATTTATGTATCTCGTTTACATAAATCTGCACGGGGAGAACACAACATTCTAAGTCACCTATACTTCTGTTTATTTATTTATTGCACTTTCTCAAGGCTTTGCAACAATTCTACCATGGACTCAGCTGTCCAGAGCCCCCACACGATGGCTGTCTGGGAGACCACTGGGAGAGGCTTCCCCAGACCTGCATCGGCGTTGTGGGTCCTAGAAATCTTTTATCTTCGCTTCCTTTGTCGGAACATACAAACAGAGCAAGCTCCCCTCTGCCTTGTATTTGTCTGCCTGACTTCTTGTGACTATTTTTTCTGCAATCATAAGGCTTTTCCTGAGGACCGTGATTCCTTTCGTGCTAAGTCCACAGAGGCCGTGGGGACTGGTGGAACACTTGGCAACAGGTGGCAGCAGCGCACAGCCTGAGCGTTCTTGTGGGGGTGCCTTGACACTTACATGCAAGCGGGAGTCCCTCACAGCATACTTTCCAGAAACTGACTTGTGGGGCCACCACTAGAGGGGAGGCTCACATGTCTGTCTAGGTGACGTTGACAACAGCTGGACGGGGAGGCTCAGAGTTGGGGAGCTAAGATGGGCAGCGGCGTAGCGGCTTTCATAGCCTCGGAGTTTGTCTTTAGCTAGCAGACGCTGGGTATGCAAAATAGGCAGGCAAAGTAGGGTTATTTGGGATGTATTTAAAGCAATGAGATATGTGAAATTTTGAGTTTGGCACAGGCGAGCTTTTGGGCGAGTGGTACCAACCTGCTGTGAAGAAGTATATGGTCTGAGGGGCGCCGGTTGGCTCAGCTGGTCAAGTGTCCGATTCTTGATGTCGGCTCAGGTCATGATCTCACAGTTTGTGGGATCAAGCCCCGTGTCAGGCTCTGTGCCGACAGCAGAGCCTGCTTGGGATTCTCTCTCTCCCTCTCTCACACAAAATGAATAAATAAACATTAAAAAAAAAAAGAGAAGTAAACAGTATGAGGCCAGAATATAAGGATCACATTCAACCCATACGTATGACACCTTTATCATCCTAACTTTTAATTCACTGATTTTTGAAATTAGAGCTGCTGAGATTTTAATTCATATGAAACGATTAAAGTTTACCGATTCAGTTTTTAAAGATTTCTGAAATTTACACAATTTGACTTTGATACAGATGACACAAGTTTCGAAGTGTCACACACAGGTTTGTGCCCGTTCAGAGCCTCCGCAAGAGAGCTCTACAAACTTTTCCGCAGTCCTCTTGGTCGAGTCCTCATACGCAAAATGAGCCGGTTAAAGCAAGTCAGTCCAGACTCTAGCTCCAAAACCCTAATGAAAAGGTTTTCTATGTTGAAAACACAAAACAAAGCAAAGTCTTAAGACAGAAATATAAAGTGAAAAAAAAAAAAAAGGCAGATGGAAAGATACTGCTTGGAACACTTGTAAGTAACTAGAAGTTGAACAGAGGAGCCATGACGGGGCCGAAATATCCCAGTTCTTAGGGTTCCGGGTTCTGTTCATTCCTTTTCCTGAAGTGTTTAAAAAAATTCAGGGAAGTATACATCTCATCTGTGTACTCAGTGGTACCGGAAAATGCCACCCCAAATGTAGATATCTTTGGTACGTGGATTCTTTTCAGCCGAAGGCCATTGAGAACCATCGCACACAGGAAAAGCTCTAAAAACAGGGCACGAGTTCTCCTTTCCCAAAAAGAAATTTATATTTACAAAGTAAATTTCCATCTGTAGAGATGTCTCCCTCCGAAGTATCAGGAAGGGGACCCTTAACTCTTACCAGTGCAGAGGGCACGGTCTTAAACCCGCAAAAACACATCTTACTAAGAAACTCTTGTTTGCCCTATTTTTCCTGGTCGTTTTCCTATGACTTTCCTTTCTCACCCAGAATTCCCAAACCTCTTTTCCTTTGTTGGTGTTTAAACCCAAGTTCTAACTATCTCTTCAGGCTACTCGTTACTGAGGTTTCTCATATGTACATGTGTGATACACATTTTAGTAAACTCCTGTTTCTCTCTTGTTACTATATCTCGGTCCAGTCTAATCTACAGGACCCCACCTGGAGAACCTTCCCTGTAGTATGGAACTATGTACTATAAAATAATTTTCCCAGGGCGCCTGGGCGGCTCAGTCAGTTGAGCGTTTGACTCTCGGTTTCAGCCTAGGTCATGATTTCACAGTTTGTGAGTTTGAGCCCTGTGATGGGCTCGGTGATGGCGTGGAGCCTGCTTGGGAATCTCTCTCTCTCTCTTTCTCTCTCTCTCTCTCTCTCCTGCTTGTGCTCCCACTCTCTCAAAATAAACAAACTTAAAAAAATTTTTTTAAAAATAATTTTCCCTCTCCCCTCTGAGTTCTTGACTGAGATTAACAAGAAGAACCAGAAGTTGCACATGTACCCCTTACACATACGTGGGGAAAAGGAGCAACTCCCGGAACTGGCCAAAGAACAAGCTTAAATACCGTCTTCCGCTAAAGACCAAAGAGAAGAAAGGTTCTGGGAGGCTAGCAGGAAAAGCTCAGGAAAGAAGCCGGAGGCTCGTCCTGCAGATTTAAGTCCGCACCTTCCCTGTAGGTCAAGCCCCACATCTTCTGTCCGCCTTCCCTTTCCCTGGTCTTAGCAAGAATCCCACTAGGTCTGCTTGGTGAGGGCGTCGCCACCCTTGATATCTGAATAAATTCCCCGTCCCCTACCTTCGATGTATAAGCCCGTAGCCTGTCTTCCACAAGAATCCCCCTGCCCTTGGTGACTCCACGAAGTTATTTTACACCCCCGCCCCCCGCATGCTGCTGGTGGGCTGTAAATCCTCGGCTGCCTTGGTGGTATTCCGACTTGCGCCTGCTCTCTCTCCCTGTCGCGATGCCCTTATCGCCACCGTCCTGAATAAAGTCTTCCTTGCCTGTTGACATTTTGACAAGTGTCAGAATAATTTTTTCCTTAGCAATACCACATAATCAATCCTAATCATCTTTTATACTTGAGTTTTAAAAATATACAAAATGTTATATACGCAGTTGACACACATGGAAAGAAAGATGTTCAATCTCATTCAAAATAGAGCGATAAAATTAAACCTATACTGTAATAATATTAATCTAACAGACTGACAGAAATCTGAATGTTTGACAATGTGGGCAGAAAAAAGGAACTCACGTTGCTGGCCAGATTGCAAAACACTAACACTCCTATAGGGAAGGGGAGGGGCATTTGGCCATTTCTAGCAAAGTTACATATGAATTTACCATTTGACCTAACAGTCCAACTTCGGGGAAGGTATCTTAAAGTTAGATGTATGTTTGTGATTATTCATTACAGCGCTATTTGTAAAAGCAAAACACTGGAAACCACCCAGATGTTCATCAAGGGGGAAGTATTTGAATAATTATGATACCAGTTGAACATATTATGGTACATCTACACAACGGACCACTATGCAGAAACGCAGCATCTCTCTCTACATACGCACCAGTGTCTAGTGATCTCCAGAATGTATTATTAAGTGAAAAAAAGGGGGTGAAATGTATGCTACCATCTATCTAAGAAAAAGGAAGATAGGGATAAATATATGATTAAGTACAAGTTAAAAATGAAAAAAATGAACCATAAAAAATGTCTAAATCATTACCTATGGGTTAGAAGGAAGTAGGATGGAGAAAGGATTTTTCAGTGCAAAGGAAGGGAAGGATGTATGATCGATGAATTGGAAATCAAAGTAAGATTCACGATGCATCTTATTATCAAAACAGACAATCCCACCCCCACCCCCCGAAAAAACAAGACCATATTACCCAGCTCTCTTCACGAAACAGGTTATTAAAACAATACAACTCAAGAAGGATCAGCACCACAAACATTCAGATATATATGATATTCCAAAACCACTTTCCACAAAATGAACCGGAGCACTCTGAATACATCCTTATTACAGGTGCGGGGTAAGAAATGTGCAGAACCAGCCTGGCAAGCGAAGGCTACTAGGGCCAACTTAAAAAGGACTCAGGAACCAAAGTGAGTAAGCTCCGAATGGCCTAAGATCAAAGACCTGAGCCCTGAGGAGGAGGAGAATTTTGCCACCCCAAAACGGGTCTCTTTGACACAAGAATTTCGTTGAGCTGGTTATTTTTAAGAAACAGCAGACACAGGATAAACTCTGAAAACCGAGGAGAAGTTACGTTTTGTAAGAGATGTTTCTGTGTGCCAGGGAAATCCCCGTTTCTAAGGGTGTCTTCTTGACAGTACCAGGAAGAGGGCGATGACCACACCGCTAGAAATTCTTCTCAATGGAGAAGGCGAGGACCACATCTGCATAGCAGGTTCACCCTTGTTTATTCTGCTTTTCTGGTAACTTCCCTATAACTCACTCCCCATCCCTGAACATCTTGTCTTCAGCTGAAGGTGGGATCTGAGGTGACGGCTTCTGCCATGCCATGGGAGTTCTTGTTTCCCCGTCTCTCCCATGGTATATGGGAGGTATACAAGTTACTAAACTTGTGTTTTTCTCTTGTTCCTCTTGGTACCACAGGGGTGTCTCAGCCAAGAACCTAGAAGGATGGAGGAAAAATTATTTTTCCTCCCCCCTGCGGCACCAATAATGCCAACAACCGAATGGAGTACACGTCATGAAATGGTTTCATCCCCAGGTTCATAACGATAGCTGTTCACTCTCAGGGTTTTATCCACCAGGAATTGAATAGTTTAGGGCAGGTTCTAATTTCATTTTACTTCGGAATAACTGTTTGTTTAGACTACTTACTGACCAGTTAGTCCTTTTCTCCCTGATGTGTAGTACCAACATCACATCAAATTCATATACATAATATGTGTAGGCCTTTTTTCCTGAGCTTTTCATATTCCTTTATTTGTCCATCCATGTGCTGATACGATACGGTTTGAATTACTACGGCTTCATGATATAACGTGGTGTCTGCTGAACAAGTCCCTTCAGTCCTATTTTTTCTTTCTCAAAATTGTCTTGGATCCTGTATTGTTTCTACATAAATGTGAAAAGTATTAGAATGGCAACTTCGGCAGAAATATATATCCTATTTTTAAAAATTACCAGCAACTCTCCACTGGAAATACGAAGACGCAGGTTACTGAATAAATTTAACAGTAAACCACCAGGTTATACAAGATTAAAAGTTAAAAAGCAGTTATTTATTATACCTGAATGTTATTACATACTTTTTTGGGAAAAGTATTTAAGGCCTTTGAGTACTGAAAATGTGAAATTTTCCCTATACGGAAGTATATTCATTATCTTACTTTTTTTGGTCAGGACAAGAACTGAAAAGGAGAAATAATCTTGAGAACGCACAAGTGTTGCTACATGTATTTTCCCACCTATATTTGGAAGGTTCTGCAACTTTCCGAGAAACAGGGACTGAACTGCACGCTGACCTACTACTGAGGCATGTATTTGGAAGTGTTTAGTCACTGGGATCCTCCGCAGTTCTGTGTCCTGTGGGGTGACTGGGCAGAAGGGACAGAGGCAGGAAATGGGGACCGCTCAGGACCTGGAATTCCCCGGCCTCCTGATCACGTGGCTCGAGAGGTGGGAGTCTGGAAACGTCGCCCCCGGGGTCCCCGCGAGACCACAGACCGCGCACCAGACGCTGTCACTCGCGGCTCGTCGTTGTGCGGGGGGCGCCCTGCAGCGTCCTATCTGCCCGCCGTGCGCACGCGGGCATCGGTCCCACGTCCCGGCCCCGCACTGCGTTCAGGGCAGGGCTGCGCGCTGTCGGGACGAGGACGGTGTCCTGACGTAAGTGCTTCGAGATCGCAACACCAACAGTTTAAGAACAATGGACACGGTGAGCGATTAGGAACAGACGTAATTCCAGAGAGATTACAAAGTGCAGACTTCAAGACTAATGTGCAAACTTCAAGACTAATGTCCTACCACTCGCCCGCCCCGCCAAGCCGAGCGCAAGTCCCAGCAGTCCGCCACCATCATAAGGCGCGGGGGGCCCACGGCGCAGGCGCAGGCGCTGACGCCTCTCCGGAGGAATTCCGCGGGGCGTACCCCGCCCCTCGGGAGTGAGTGTGTCCAGTGCGCCAGCTGGGGTGTAGCCCCGCCCTCCGACGCGAACCCTGGGCACCGCCCTGACGTCAGCGTGCGTCAGCGCGTGCCCCGCCTGGGCGGGGGCTCGGGACGCCGGAGCCGTGCCTGCCGTCCGCATCTCCGGTGGACTCCGCAGCTCGGGCTCTCTGGGGGCTGCCGCTCCGTGTCCGCGGTGAGTGTGACCCGGCTCCGGGCGCCAGGAGAGTCCGGGCGGGGACGGGGAAGTCGGGGCGCGCAGGCTGAGCGGGGGGAGGGGAAGGCCGCGGGGCCCCGGCCGGGCGCCTGGGTTCCGTGCTCTCCTCGCTCGCCGACGCTCCCTTGCGGCTCGAGAGGCCGGGCCCCGAGGCTCGCGGGCGAGGGGAGTCAGGGCCGAGCTGCCGGGAGGTGCTATCCGGCCGCCGTCCCCGCCTTGTCGCTCCGACTCCGACCGGGCCGCGCACTCCGCGTCCGCGAAGAGGCTGGTCTGCTGCAGCCTCTGGAGGGCGGGGTCCGGGGCGCGGGACCTGTGGTGCGGGGGGGCCGGGCCGTGGGGTCCTTCAGCTGCGGCCTTGGGAGGGCGGGGTCCGGGGCGCGGGACCTGGGGTGCGGGGGGCCCGGCCGCGAGGTCCCTCGGCTTCGGTCTCTGGAGGGTGGGTTCTGGAGCGCGGGGCCGGGGCTCGGGACCTGGGATGCGGCGGCCGGGCCTCGGGGTCCTTCGGCTTTGGCTTCTGGAGGGCGGGGTCCGAGTTGCGGGAACCTTCGCCCGGGCGCGGTGTGCTGGTTCCTCAGCTGCTGTGTGCTCGCGGATGAGGTGTTCAGAGGAGCGAGCTCTCGCTGCCTGTCCTTTTACTGCTACCTGCCTGGTCCTGCAGACCCTCGGCATTAAGACACCGTTTGTCCGGTTACTGCTGTCCTGGGTGCTGTTGACGGACCGCAGGCTCCCTGTTCCTCCGCTGCCGCCTTTTACGTCTGGCAAACTGCCAGCCCCGTCCGTAAACTGTTTGAGTTGTCCCCAGAGGAGGGGGGACCGAGAACAGAATAGCTTTTATGTGCAGTTGTCTGTCCTCAGAGCTGTACGTGTTTTAAAAATCATAGTAGTGCCGGGGCGCATGGGTTGCTCAGTGGATTAGGCGTCGGACTCTTGATTTAGGCTCCGGTCGTGATCCCGGATCAAGCCCTGCCTTGGGCTCTTTGCTGAGCGTGGACAGTCTGCTTTAAGAGTCTTTTGCCCCCTCCTTCTCTCCGCCCTCCCTTGCTCATGGACTCGCTCGCTCTCCCTCTCAAAATAAAAGAATATTTTTAAAAAGGAATAGAAAAACACTGAAATTATTTTTTTAAGAAGTATAATTAGTGCTAATGGGGGTATGTTGCTTTTATTTTAGTTAGGAGTTTCTCCGGTTGGAAAATTTTGGTTGACTGTTTCTGGAGTTAAGATGTATTATCTCAGCATATACTTATCTAAAGTGTAAATCGTTTTTAGAGTTAGTGAATACACTGAACAGTCTATAAGTTCTGTTTACCATGAAAGTATAGTTTTCTAAAATAGGTTTTGTTTTTTTCTTTTCAGATTTTCAGCGTTGAAGAGTCGACTTTTTTCCCCTTCATTTCTTTCCCCTGCAGAAATAAATCCCATTATGGAGGACCCCTGTTATGGAGAAACTTTATAAAGGGATAGTGTGTGAATTCTGTGGAGTGTAATTTTGTGTATGAATTACAGTTTTAAAATAGGAAGGGTTTTTAGAAAGATACCTAGTAGGGTCAGTTACTGGTACATGTGTACAAGTCGTAATTCTCTTCATGATATTTTGTTCTGCATTTGTGGTAACACTAGAAACAACAAGCTGTATCTTCATAGGTTGATTTAGCTCTACAAAATGCATATTATAGATACATGAATTTTAAGTGAAAGGTTATTTGCTTTTTAAATGCAAACGTAAGTGTAAAGGTTTCTCTGGTGGAAATTTTGTAGTTAAATAGTTGATCAGGAAAATACCTTCATACGTTGGTGGGTAGAGTTAGGAAGAACGACATACTGATGCTGCAGGACGTGGAAGCAGATTTAGACAATAGTTAACAAAGGCGAAAGAGTCAGCTTTAGGCAAATTTCATTTCGTTTGACTTCATACACACTGAAACAGGCATAGGTTCAGTAAAGCTTGTGGGGGTCGACATCCCCAAAAGTAGTTACCGAAGTTAATGTGTAACCCACTTTACCGAAGTTAACATAACCCACTTAAGTGAATACTGCGCTGATAACCTGTGTTAAAGTAGCCTTTAGATAATATGAGTGTATGAAGACTTTACAATAAAATAAGCTTTTAAAAAATATATTAAAGTGCTTGAAAGAAATCTGTATAGTTTTTCCCTCTTGAAGCATGATCAGTAGTAGGCGTGATAAACAGGCTTGGTAGCTTACAACTAAACGTAAATTAAAGGCATAATTAAGGTACGGTGTAATTTAGAATTGTGGGAATATCAGCCTCCTTGAAAAATACAGCAGTTTTAACATATTTTCACTCGTGTATCAGCTTGTTTCAGGCCTTTATGTTAGTATTCTACAAAATAATGAGGAAATAGCAATTGAGTTACCTAAGAGTTAATATAGTCTCAAACTGTGCTAAATAGTATCTTGGTAATTAAGGACAGCTGCGCATCCCACCTGAGTGTAAACTCAGGCATAAATCCTGTAAAGAGGGCGTAGTGAGCTTTACATAAGTAGGAGCTTATCATTCGATTCTTTTCTACGGTCAAAACAAAACGCAAAAAACTTATCTAAGGTGAAGATTTGAGAAATTTCATGTGAAGGGTTTTAGCCATCAAAAAGTGAAATCACTCATGCACAAAACTGCTTCCCAGAGACTTGTGCCCGGGTCTGGGTGTCAGAGGATCAAGAGTACGATGGGGGACAGCACCATCTTCGCGAGTCAGACGGTCGGCAGCAAGCAGAGAATACAATACGACCTGTCGTGTGAGCTCTACAGGATGTCCACGTACTCCACGTTCCCCGCCGGGGTTCCCGTCTCCGAAAGGAGCCTCGCCCGGGCCGGGTTCTACTACACGGGTGTGAACGACAAGGTTAGGTGCTTCTGCTGTGGCCTGATGCTGGACAACTGGAAACATGGAGACAGTCCCGTTGAAAAGCACAAACAGCTGTATCCTAGCTGTAGCTTTATTCACAGTCTGGTTTCTCTTACGAGTCTGGAATCCACCTCTAAGAATACTTCTCCAGTGAGAAACAGTTTTCCACATTCATTGTCTCCCACCTTGGAACATCATGGCTCATTCAGCGGTCCTCATTCCAACCTTTCTCCAAGCCCTGTGAATTCTAGAGCACTCGAAGACTTCTCCCCATTGAGGACTAACCCCTACAGTTATGCGATGAGCACCGAAGAAGCCCGATTTCTGACGTACCACATGTGGCCGTTAACCTTCCTGTCGCCCACAGAATTGGCGAGAGCTGGCTTCTATTACATAGGGCCCGGTGACAAGGTGGCCTGCTTTGCCTGCGGTGGCACCCTAAGTAACTGGGAGCCCAAGGATGACGCTCTGTCAGAGCATCGGAGACATTTTCCCAACTGCCCGTTTCTGGAAAACTCTCTGGAGACGCTGAGGTTTAGCATTTCAAACCTGAGCATGCAGACGCACGCAGCTCGGCTGAGAACGTTCGTGTGCTGGCCGTCGAGCGTACCGGTCCAGCCCGAGCAGCTCGCTGGTGCCGGCTTCTATTACGTGGGTGAGAGCCTAGTGCGCCTGTGTTTTCTCTCCAGTTTGCTTTGATTTACATGTTAGAATGTTCGCGTTGAACTTTCTTCTGTTTTCCTAGGTCGCAATGACGACGTCAAATGCTTTTGTTGTGATGGCGGCTTGAGGTGTTGGGAATCTGGAGACGACCCGTGGGTGGAGCACGCCAAGTGGTTTCCAAGGTAATTCCTCCGAACAGTATTTGTGCGCAAGACTGTGTGCGTGCAAGAGGCAGGCATGTTTACGTGCTGCACGGTCACATCTCAGCATAGCAGAGCTGCTTTTCTGCCACTGCGGAAGTGCCGTTTCAAACACCAAATTTTAGCCTTACTTATTTCGATGAAAAGTGTTTAGAATGTTGTCTTTCTTTGTAAGCCGTGTAGTTTACCTTACTCTTGATGACTCATTCACACTCGTGGCGGTACGTTTTCTTTATGAGGTTTCCATTTCGCTTTAAAGAAATCTCAAGGATTATAAGGGTATGTAAAATAGCACGAAAGAACATACACTGGAAAAAAGGAAAAAGAATAAAGGACATAAAATGATTTAGAAGAAGACATAAAAATACATATAATCAAAGCTGGTTAAGTTTGACTATAATTGTAAATTATTTTTTTCTGTATTTTTTTTTTTAAGTTTATCTTGAGAGAGAATGAGCTGGTGAGGGACAGAGAGAGAGAGAGAGAGAGAGAGAGAGAGAATGTGAGCGAGTGCATGCTCAGGGAAGGGGCGAAGGGACCTTGAACTCACGAACTGCCAGATCATGGCCTGAACCGAAATTGGACGCTTTACCGACTGAGCTCCCCAGATCCTCCCTGTACTGGTTATCCTGTGATATGTCACTGTCTCCTGGTAGTTACTGTGCCTCTAGTTTTATCCTGTTGCCTGTGAAGAACTGAGAGGCCGTATTGTTAGTGGAAATAGAATTAGAAAATCTTCATTTTCGAGGAGCCATGTGAACTTGGACATCATGTGACCCATTTGAAACTGTCCTCATCTGTATAATGGGGGGTCGGACTAGATAACTTTTTAAAATTGTAGTTAAAAATACATAACAAAATTTACCATTGTCACCATTTTTAAGTCTGTAGTTCTGTGGTATTAAGTGCGTTCTCATCGTTCCTCATCAGTACCACCCTCCATTTCCAGACTTTCTCACCTACCCAAGCTGTCACTTGTACCCACTATCCCGGTCGCCAGGACTGTCCTTGCGGTCTGTGTGACTCTGACTGAGCTAGGTGCCTCCTGTAAGTGGGGTCACACAGTACGGCGTTTTGGCCTGTGAGTGCCTTCTACAATAATGAGGAATCTCTCGAACCCCTGCCAAGAAATTAAAACATCCCTTTGTCATTTTGTTGAGATACAAGATGAAAAAGAAACTTGAAGTAAGAAATAATTTATTACAGATCTGTGCATTGTTAACAGTTGTGTTTTAAAATTTTATCTTTAACATTCATAATAGAACATTTGACTTTTTAACTTTCAAAGTGACATATATCTTGCTTAAGGTATTTATGTAGGAGAAAGCAGATTTTATTGTCAGAATTTTAAGTGGCGTGGTGATGCTTGACTCTATGGGATTGTGTACACATAGTTTGAAATTTAATACTGTACGCAGAAGACAAAACCAGCTTTCCAGTTCCAGTGTTTGGATGACTGCATTTTCCCCTGTGTCAAATCAAACCAGACCTTGCTTTTCTTCTGTAATTTGTGTTTTATTTTGGATGGCTAAATAAGGGGAGAGACTTAGGGCACTTCTTGTGAGCCCTCTGAAAACAGCAAATTTCAATTGCAGATAACCTTTAATCTCAGTAAATGAAAACCAAAATGGATAATTGTTAATCACTGTATTGTAACAGTTTATTCGTCCAGTATTTGAGTGCCTACTGGTTGCTATTTTGCATGCTAGAGACGTCGCAGTGACTAAGACAAATCTGTCTTTATCGAATTTAGTAGAGGAGGGAAGATACATCAATCAGGGTTCTTTACACTTCCTGCTTTAATCATTGTGAATATAAATTATTTGGTCCCAGAGTAAAAATAATTTAAAACTGTGAAGGTTGAGAGCGTAGTGATGACCAGCCGTTCTCTCTTGTTGATAATAAACTGAATTTTGAACAAGCGTATATGATGTCTATTGAGTTTACCCAGTCACTAGTTGAAAAGCATTTGGGTTGTTCCCAGTGGGGAGTGATAATGAATAAAGCCCCTGTAAACATTAATAAACATTTGTGAATGTATGTTTTCAGTTTGCTTGGGTCAATAACTGGGCGTGGGATTGGTGGTTGTATGGCAAGTTTTAAGTTCCTGAGAACCCCTGTGGTGTTTGGGGAAGCCTGCCCGCAGTGTAGGAGATCCCCAGACGCTCCCTTTCTGCCCTGCCAGTGGTACGGGCAGGTTTTTTTAGCCGTTCTCAGAGGTGTGTCATGGTATTTCACGGTGGTTTCAGCGAGCACTTCCATAATGGTTAATGATGGTGAGCTTCTAATTTGTCATCTATATATGTTTTTTGGTGAAATGTCCAAATCTTTTTGCCCATTTAAAGTTTTTTTTTTTTTTAATTATTAAATTTTAAAAATTCCTAAATTCTGGGTACAAGTTCTTTATCAAGAGTGTTCTGCCTGCTTTCAGTTTATGGCTTGGTTAACAGTGGCTTTTCAGGACGTCAGTTGTTCAGTTTTATCTGGATTATGCTTTTGGTCTCTTAGCTTAGAAGCCTTAACTGACTAAAGGACAAGAAATGTTCTGTTTTTCTTCTAGACATTACATTGCTTTAGGGTTAAAGTTTAGATCCGTGTTTCGTTGTTAGTTAATTTTTGCATGTAGTATGCAAAGGTGGAGGTTAATTGTGTTTTTTTTTTTTTTTTTTTTTTTTTTGCGAATGGGTATTGAGTTGTTTAGAACCAATTTATTGAAAAACAGAAGGAATGGGGAACTTTTTGGAAGACCTTTAACAAATTCTTCTGGTTTGTAAACAAGCTTGTGGGAAATACTCGTGTGTAGATAGAAATACTTTATGTTTTTTGGAGGGCAAGTTCATTCTTCACACGTAACGAAGAGTGAACTCTGGAGAAAGATCAGTAATTATTATGTTGTGAAAGATCACATCTTAGGAATATCAAGTTACAGTTTCCGAAACTATGTGAAATCCCAAAAGTGAACTGTCCAAAACAGCATTTTTCAAGCTTTAGCTTGTGCTCCCTTTGAGTTTCAAACCCTTTTATTGTTGTTGTGTTAATGTGATTAAATAGAAAATACCAGAACGCATCAACACGTAGTAAGAGTTAGTAGTGTTTTACAAGGATTTTTTTCCTGTTTAATATGTACAAATGCATACGTACTGTGATGGAAGATGGTTATACTCTGGGCCACAATCAGTTTGAAAGCCACTTTTCTAGGATGATCAGGTTATATTTTTGGGATAAAACAGTTTTTAAAGGTAATTTTTCTCTTTTTTTTTAGGTGTGAGTTTTTGATTCGCATGAAAGGGCAGGACTTTGTTGACGAGATTCAAGCTCGATACCCTCACCTTCTTGAGCAAGTAAGTTGTTTTCTTTGGCAACACTGAATTCTCCTGAGTAATAGTGACAAAAAGTATTAGGAGTAATATTTACATCTATTTTCCTATAAATTATGGTTACTTTATATCCATTTAATGATGTGTAATTTTAATTTTTCTAACAACATTGTTTAAGGCTTTTTAGAAAATATTTTTTGCTTTTAGTCTTCTGAAAAATCAGTCTGCTGCTGTACAGAGTCGTGGTGGGATTGAAGGAGGATCTGTAGTGTCTCCTCTATGTTTTCACGGAAAAAAACCAAACCCAGTGTTAGGAGTTTGGAATTGCTGACAGTGATCTAGCTGAAGTACACCTTTTCAGTGGGATGAGAAACCATTCATATTTGTTCCTCCTTTTCCTGAAACTAGGGAACTACTTGAACTCTAGTTTGGAAGCAGGTGAAATTTATGGGGATTTTTATGATGATTCAGGTAAAACAAAGTATATAAATTACCTAGTTTTCAGATGATTATATACATCAGGTAGACTTATTTTACTGGTGCTCTGTTCAAGGCTGTTTGAGAGTTTTGATTTTACCTATTGATTTTTCTTGTGTTTCACAGCTTTTGTCAACTTCAGATACTCCTGGAGATGAAAATACCGATCCACCAAGTATGTATGAAAATATTTGAAATATAGAATGGGAATTTTTATAAGAATGTTAACCACGAAAGTATGTAAACAGAGGATTTGATTTCTGAGGACATAGGAAAAAGTGCAGGGAAGTTAACTAATAAATATTAGGTGTTTACTCAGATTCATGACCTTTTTAGAGGATTCTGGCAGGCATACTAATCTTTGTCCGTAAAGTGCTGACGTTCCAGTCGGGGAGACCAGACACCTGCAGAAGAGCACTGACCACCACAGGTAGCTCACAGAGTAGCAGGTTCGAGGTGTCAGCAATATGCCCTCCGGAGAGGGAACGTTTGCTCTCAGCTAGTGTGTTTGGAAAGAGTCAGTTGACATGATTGAAGAGTTGGGCTAGGTATTAGGTATTTATGAGGTATGTAGTAGTATTTTAGTACAAGGATCGGCGTTTGGTTAATGTAAGTTAAATACGTTAGCGTGTCCAAAGTAGTGAAGGCAGCAGTCCGCGGTTTCTGCCCTGCACCGAGGAAGGGATGTTCTGTTCGTGGTGCACCACTGAAAGGAGGACTGTTGTCAGAGTTGCAGCAGGACCAGAACAGGGTGAACACGGCCTAAGAGTCTTGGGAACCATGACCTGGGAGGGCTGTGGAGGATTTGAAATTGGTGTTTGACGTAAGTCCTTGCCACGTGGTAGAACCGGAAAAGCTAGCAGGGCCAAGCGGTCTTGGGCCACCCTGCCGCAGCCCCCTCAGAAAATGACTTTGACATGTCGTCTGTTAAGTTTCGACACCCCTTTCCCTGACTTCTCGATGCTCATGACCTTGCTTCCCGGATGCAGAGAGACCTGCTCCTTCTCCTCCAGCAGAGCCAGCATCTGCAGTCCGTCCTACTCTCTTGTCCATTCCCTTAAGACAGAACTGAGGCCAGCTCTTGCACTTGGCCTTTGTCCTCCTGTTTCAGACCTGCTGCCAGCAGCAGAACTTGGCTTTGGCAGTGATCTTGCCTTTCTGTGTCCACCTTACTTATTTCAGTGCGCAGACTTCGTGCGCCTTCCCCAGCCCTAAGAGGACCTTTTTTTGCATCTGTGTTGTCTTCTAACTGTTGTCTCCTTTCTTGGCTACCTTTTACAACAAGGTGAATGCAGAGAGTGGTCTGAGCTTACTCTGTTCTTTCTCGTTCTTTCTTTAACTTACTCTACTGAAGGCTCTCCTTGTCATGGTCTGCAGGAACCACCAGCTCAGTAAGTGCACTGATCTGTCCTCAGCCTTAGAGACGGTTCAGTGCTTCATCCCTTCTGCTGCTGTACGGGGTATAATCGACACGAGGCACGATGTAAGCCCGGGGTGCGAAGTGCACATCGCTCACCTCACGTAATTTTAGTTTTTTGGTGAGATAAGAATATTTAAGATTTACTCTTTTAGTGGCCTCAGAGTGTGTAATACAGTATTGTCGGCTATCGCCAATAAAGCCTGTATCTGATCCTCACAGCATACTCCTCTGATAAAGTCCATCCACGTTGCAAACGGGTTTCCAACAGGTGTGAGGTGGTAGCTCATTGTGGTTTTGATTTGCATTTCCCATTGATTGGCGATGGTGAGCATCTTTTCTCGTGTGTGTTGGCCGTCTGTGTGTCTTCCATGGAGAAATACCTTCATCTCCTCTGCCCATTTAACATTTTCTGGCCCTGGAGTTCTGTCAGTTCATACACATTTGGAAGTTAACCACTTCTCCTGTAGACCGTATGCAGGTGTTTGCTTCCATTCTGTAGCGTGCATCTTCATTTTGTTGATGGGGCTTTTTTTTTTTTTTTTGCTATGCAGAAGCTTTTTAGTTTGATACAGAGCACCGTATTGGTTTTTGCTCTTGTTTCTCCTGCTTTTTAGTGTCATATCCAAAAAACCCTTGCCATGGCCCATGTCACGGAACTTTTTATCTATATTTCCTTCTAGGAGTTTTGTGGCGTCGGGGCTTATATTTAAGTCTTCAGTCCATTTCGAGTTAATTTTTGTGGTGGTATAAAGTTTGGGTCCAGTTTCATTCTTTGGCATGATGGGTATCCTGTTTTCCCAGCACTGTTTGTTGAAAAGACTCTCTTTTCCCTGTTAAGTATTTTTGGCTCCCTTGTGAAATATTAGTCGGCCTTATATGCATAAATTTATTTTATTTCTGAGCTTTCTGTTCGGTGGGTGTTTTATGTCTCTTTTTCATGCCAATACCACACTGTTTTGATTGCTATAGCTTTGTAATAAGTTGGAAATTAGGAAGGGTGATGCCTCCAGGCTTGATTTTTTTTTTTTTCCCCCTGATGATTACTTTGGCTGTTTTGAGCGAATTTGAGAATTTTTTTTTCTATTTCTGTTAAAAAGTAACATTGGAATTTTGATAGGGATTGCATTGAATCCGTAGATGACTTTGGGTAGTAGGGCTATTTTAACAATATTTTTCCAGGTTTTGTTTCTTTTTTTAAATTCCTTTCAGTATACAAATCTTTCCCCTGGGCTAAATTTTTTTTTAAGTGTTTTATTGTTTTATTGAGATACAATCGACTGTTTCATTGCTTTTAGTGCTACTATAAATGAGATTATTTTTCTTTCAGATATTACATAGTGTATAGAAATGTGATTTTTTTTTTTTTCTGCAACTTTGTGAATTTGTTTATTGTAACTGTTTCGGTGGAGTCTTTAGGATTTTGAATATATAAGATCATGTCATCTGCAAACATATCTAGTTAAAACTACACTTTTATTTGGATGCTTTTTATTTCTCTTCTTGTCTGATTGCTATGGCTAGTACTTCCAGTACTAATAAAAGTGATGAGAGTGGATACCCTTGTTTCATTCCTGATTTTAGAGGAAAAGCTTCCAGCTTTTCACCATTTAGCATGATGTTAGCAGTAGGTTTGTTCTATATGGCCTTCATCATGTTGTGTCCTTCTGTACCCACGTTTGTCCTTTCTAGAGCCAATTTGTTGAGAGCTTTTCCTGTGAAAGGGTGTTGACTTCTCAAATTCAGATTTCTCAAATTTTGCATCTGTTGAGTTTTGAAAGGGTCATGTGCTTTGTATACTTTATTCTGTTAATGTTGTTTATCATGCTTATTGATTTGCATATGTTGAACTGTTCTTGCATCCCAGGGATGAATCCTACCTCATCATACATGTGACTTTTTAATGGGCTGTTGAATTCAGTTTGTTAGTATTTTATCGAGAATTTTTTTTTTAAGTTTTTATGAAAATTTCCATTAACATCCAGTGTAATACTAGTTTCAGGTGTGCAATATAGTGATTCAACACTTCCACCCATCACCTGGCGCCTATCACAGCAAGTGCCCCCCTTTTCCCCATCACCTGTTTTCCTCGCTCTCCCCCCTTCCCCCCTTCTGGTCACCATCGTCTGTTCTCTTTTGTAGTTAAGAGTCTGTTTCTTGCTTGGCTCTCTGTTTCTTTTATTTCCTTCCCTTTGCTTGTTTGTTTCTTATATTCCACGTGAGTAAAATCATACGGTATTTGTCCTTCTCTGACTTATTTTGCTTAGTATAATACACTCTAGCTCCATCCATGTTGTTCCAGATGGCAAGATCTCATTCTTTTTGATGGCTGAATAATACTCGATTGACTACGTATATATGTATGTACATACATATACACGTATACACACACCACATCTTCTTCCTCTGTTCCCCACTTGGTGGACACTTGAGCTGTTTCCATAATTTGGCTGTTGCTGATAGTGCTGCTATAAACATTGGGGTGCATCTGTCCCTTGGAGTTAGTGTATCTGTATGCTTTGGGTAAATATCTAGTACTGCAATTGCTGGACGGTAGAGTAGTTCCGTTTATAACTCTGAGGAGCCTCCGTACCGTTTCCCAGAGTGGCTGCACCAGTTCGCATTCCCGCCAGCAGTGCAAGTGGGTTCCTGTTTCTCCGCATCCTCACCAACATCCATTGATTTCTTTGTTAATGTTAGCCATTCTGACGGATGTGAGGTGATACCTCATTGTGGTTTTGATGTGTATTTCCCTGATGAGTGATGTTGAGCATCTTTTCATGTGTCTGTTAGCTGTCTGGATGTCTTCTTCGGAAAAATGTCTATTCATGCCTTCTGCCCATTTGAAAAAATTGTGTGTTTTTTTAAATGTTAATTTTTGACAAAAGACAGGGTGTGACTAGAGGAGGGGCAGAGAGAGAGAAGGAAACTCAGAATCTGAAGCAGACTCCAGGCTCTGAGCTGTCAGCACAGAGCCGGACGCTGGACTCTGGACTCTGGACTCAAACCCACAAGCTGAGAGATCATACATGACCTGAGCTGAAGTTGGACACTTAACCGACTGAGCCGCCCAGGTGTCTTCTGCCCTTTTTTTTTTTTTTCTTTGTACAAGTGTTTTATATATTTTGGACACTAAAGCTTTATTAAGTCTTTTGGAAATATTTTCTCCTATTCTGTAGGTTGCCTATTAGTTTTTTTGATTGCTTCCTTTGCAGAAGCCTTTTATTTTGATGATGTCCCAACAGATTATTTTTGCTCTTATTTCTTTGCCTTAAGAGACCTAACTAATAAGAAATTGCTCTGGCAGATGTCGGAGAGGTTGTTGCATGTGTTCTCTAGAATCCGTCTTGAATTTAGTTTTGTGTATGGTGTAAAAAAGTGGTCCACTTTCATTCTTTTGCATGTTGCCGTCCAGTTTTCCCAACAAATACTGTTGTTGAAGGGACATTCTTTTTCCCGTTGGATATTCTTCCCTGCTTTGATACAGGTTAATTGACCATATAATTGTGGGTCCATTTCTGGGTTCTCTCTTTGTTCCATTGTTCCAA
Organism: Paguma larvata; assembly: GCA_030068075.1. Lineage (NCBI taxonomy): Eukaryota > Metazoa > Chordata > Mammalia > Carnivora > Viverridae > Paguma > Paguma larvata. The sequence goes on from CM057831.1 coordinate 28,119,123, forward strand.
GTGTCTACTTTCGTGCCAGTGCCATAGTGTCTGGATGACTATAGTTGTATTAGAGAACCGGAAGTCCAGAATTGTGATGCTTCGGCATTGTTTTTTTTTCAAGGTTGCTTTTGCTCTTGGGGATCTTTTGTGGTTAGAGATTGTGTTGAATGTGTAGATGGCTTTGGGTAGTATTGACATTTTCACGATATCTGTTCCTACAATCCACGAGCATAGAATGTTTCCCAGTTTTTTTTGTCTCATCATCCATTTCTTTCATCAGTATTTTATAGTTTTCAGAGTACAAGTATTTCATCTCCTTGGTTAGGTTTATTCTTAGGTACCTTATTCTTGATGGAGTTTTAAATGAGATTGATTCCTTAATTTTTCTTTCTGCTGTTTAATTATCGACATACAGAAATGCAACAGAGCAATTGATTTTGTATTCTGTGACTTTGCTGAACTTGTAAGTTCTAGCAGTTTCTTTTTGGAGTCTTTCGGGTTTTCTATATAGAGTGTCATGTTATCTGCAGATAGTGAAAGTTTGACTTCGTCATTGCTGATCTGGATGATTTAGTTTTTTGTTGTTGTTGTTGATTAATTGCTGTGGCTAGAACTTGTACTATATTAAATAACAGTGGTGAGAGTGGACATCTTGTCTTCCTCACTCTAGAGGGAAAGCTCTCAGTTTTTTCTATTGATGACGGTATTAGCTGCGGGTTTTTCATATACGGCCTTTATGATGTTGAGGCATATTGCTTCTAAACCTACTTTGTTGAGGCTTTTTATCATTAACAGATGTTATATTTTGTCAAATGCTTTTTCTGCGTTTATTGAAAAGATCATATGGTTCTTAACCTTTTATTAATGTGTATCACATTGAATGATTTGAATATTGAATTATCCTTCTAACCCAGGAATAAATTGTACTTGATCATGGTGAATGATTCTTTTAATGTGTTGTTGGATTTGACTTGCTCATATTTTTGTTGAGAATTTAGCATCTGTGTTCATCAGACATATTGGCCTGTAATTGTCTTCTTTACTGGAGTTTTTGTCTTGTTTTGGTATCAGGGTAATGCTGGCCTAATAAAATGATTTTGGTAATTTTCCTTCCCCTTTTAGTTTTTGGAATAGTTTGAGAAGAATAGTATTAACTCATCTTCGGATGTTTGGTAGAACTCACCTGGGAAAGTATCCGGCTGTGGCCTTTTGTGGCGAGTTTTCTGATTACTGATTCAATTTTCTGGCGGTTCTTGGTCTCTTCAAGTTTTCTGTTTTTCCTGTTTCAGTTTCGGTAGTATATATGTTTCTAGGAATTGACCCATTTCTTCAGGTTGTCCGATTTGTTGGCATATAGTTTTTCATAAGAATTCTCTTATAATTATTTGTAGTTCTGTGTTGTTAGTTGTTATTTTTCCTCTCTTGTTTGTGATTGTATTTATTTAGGTCCTTTCTCTTTTCTTTTTGCTAAGTCCGGCTAGGGGGTTATCAGTTTTAATTAAGTTTTTCAAGGAACCAGTTCCTGGTTTCACTGATCTGTTCTATTTTTTAGTTTATATATCGTTTATTTCTGCTCTGATCTTTATTATTTCCCTCCTTCTGCTAGCTTTAGACTTCGTTGGTGGTTTTTTTTCTAGTTCCTTTAGGTGTAATGTTTGGTTACATATTTGAGATTTTTCTCGTTTCTTGAGGTAGATGTGTATCGCTGTATACTTCCCTCTTAAGATTGCCTTTGCTGAATCCCAAAGGTTCTGGACTGTTGTGTTTTCATTTTTATTTATTTCCATGTATTTTTTCATTTCTTCTTTGATTTCCTGGTTGACTTATTCATTGTTCAGTAGCATGTTTATTTTTTTTAATGTTTATTTATTTATTTTTAGAGCGAGACTGCACGAGCATGAGCAGTGGGGAGGGGCAGAGAGAGAGAGGAGAGTGAGAATCCCAAGCAGGCACAAGCCTCGATCTCACGAACTGTGAGATCATGACCTGAGCTGAAATCAAAGTCGGCTGCTTAACCGATAGCCCACTCAGATTTCCCTAGTAGCATGTTCTTTACCCTCCATGGATTTTTGGTGTTTCCAAGTTTTTTCTTGTGGTTATCCTCTAATATCATAGCATTGTTGTCAGAAAACATGCATGATGATCTCAGTCTTTTTGTACTTGTTGATTTGTGACCTAATCTGTGATCTCTTCTGGGGAATGTCGCATGTGCACTTGAAAAGGATGTGTATTTTGCTGCTGTAGGATGAAGTGTTGTGAATTTATCCATTAAGTCCATCTAGTTCAGTGTGTCATTGAAAGCCATTATTGTTGATCTGTTTAGATGATCTAAACAGATGTAAGTGGAGTGTTAAAGTCCTCTACTATTATTGAACTATTATCAATGAGTCCCTTTGTGTTTGTTATTAATAGTTTCATATATTTGGGCGCTTCCATGTGGGGGACATCAATATTCACAGTTGTTAGATCTTCTTGTTGAGTGTCTCCTTTGTTACTCTGTAATGCCCTTCATCTGTTGTTACAGTCTTTGGTGTAAAATCTAGTTTGATATAATTACTACTCTGGTTTTCTTTTGACATCCATTTGAATGATAAATCTTTTTCTATCCCCACTTTCTTTTTTTTTTTTTTTTTAATGTTTTAATTTTAGACAGCAAGTGCACAAGCAGGAGAGGGGCAGAGAGAGACACACAGAATCTGAAGCAGGCTTCAGGCTCTGAGCTGTCAGCACAGAGCCCAGTGTGGAACTTGAGCTCATGAACCACGAGATCATGACCTGAGCCAAAGACGCCTAACTTACTGAGCCACCCACACGCCCCTCTATGCCCATTTTCTATCTGCAGGTGTCTTTAGGTCTAAAAGTCTTAGAGTCTTATAGCTGCATATAGATGTATCTTTTTTTGTTGTTTTTTTTTTTTAATCCATTTTGATACCGTATTTTTTTTTTTCCATTGGAGAGTTTAGTCCATTTACATTCAGAATAATTATCGATAGGAATTCACTGCCATTTCGTTACTTGTTTTGTTGTTGTTCTCAGAGGTTTTCTCTGTTCGTTTGTTATCTTTGTCACTTTTGGTCTCTCCTTTCCACTCAGAGTCCCCTTTAATATTTCTTGCAGGGCTGGTTTAGTTGTCATGACTTCCTTTATTTTTCGTTTGGGAAAATCTTTTATCTCTCCTTCTAATCTGAATGATAGCCTTGCTGGTTATTGTCTTCTGGGCTGTGGATTTTCCCCTCTCGGCACTTTGAGTATGTCATGCCACTCCCTTCTGGCTGCCCAGTTTCTGTTGAGAAGTCTCCAGCTATCCTTATGGGTCTTCCCTTGTAAGTTAAGGACTTCTTTTGTCTTGCTGCTTTTAAGATTTTTTTCTTTACCACTATAGTTTGTAAATTTAATTTGCAGTATGTCTTGGTGTTGGCCTGCATTTGTTGATGTCGCTGGGAGTTCTCTGTGGCTCCTGGATCTGGGCGTCTCCTTCTCCCAGATTAGGGAAGTTATCAGCTATTATTGCCTCAAATAAATTTTCTTCCCCCTTTTTTCTCTTTTTCTTCTTCTGGGACTCCTGTAATACAGATGTTATTATGTTTGATAGAGTCATTGAGTTCCCTAAGTCTATTCTCGTGTTCTGTAATTCTTTTTTCGTTTGTTGAGCTTCATTGCTTTCCATTATTTTGTCTTTTGTATCACTTACTTGTTTATCTGTTTCTTCCAGCTCTGTGTTCATTGCAGGAAGCCTGTTTCCAATCTTAATTAGTACATTTCCCATTTCTGGTTTGTTTTTACTCTTGTGTGTCTCAGGTTAGGCCTCCTAGAAGTCTCTATTCATTTCTGAAGCCCAGTGACTATCCTTAGAATTGTTGGTTCAAATTCTCCAGCAGGCATGTTACTTCTGTCTGTTTTGGTTAGATGGCTGGCCATGGCCTTATCTGTTCTTTCATGTGGGATAAGTTCCTCCATCCTGGTATTTTGTCCTGGTCTCTGCCTTATTCTGTGTGTCAGAAAAACCAGTTATGTCTCCTGCTCCTGAAAGTAATGGCCTTATAAAGAAAGGGTCACGTGGTGCCTAGGGCCTGGCACTTCAAGGACTGTCTCTGGTATGTGCTGCGTGTGTTCTCCTGTTGAGTTTTGGCTTTTCTCTCCTTCAGGCCAGTCGTCTGCAGAGCCTCTCCTGGCCTGCTGTGGGCAGTGTTTGTTCCCTGGCCTGAGTGTGGCAAGTCATAACAATGTTTGCTCTGGTCTGCTTGTGAAGTGAGACCTATCACCACCTCCACCGGAACCGAAGCTTTGCTGAGCGCTCTGCTTTGGAGACATGGAGTGGGTGGGGTTTCTGTTTGTCTTCTGAGAAAGGGGTTGCCCACACTGGGACCGAGGCAAACCTGACTGAGAAGGGTGGCACCGGCAGAGTGCAGGGGCGTGGGATCTGGTGTAAGCAGGTTAGGCCGCCAGTGCGGGTGGCTCTCTGTTGATGCTGAGGGACAGGGGAGGGAAATGGCCCCAGCCGGCTTCTCTGTCCCAGAATGCTGCCTCACAGGTAAGCTGTGTGTGCCCCAGGCATTTTTCAGATCCCGTTTGCATGCTGTCCACCTCCAGGTTGTTCGCCTGCCTTCTCCCCAGGGAACTGCTCTGGGCTCCATCCCAGCCGAGCCCTCTGACCTTTGAAACTACAGGCTTTAAGCACTGCTGGTGGCAAGAATGGATGAAAATCAGCCCCTCTAGTTTTCCAAGCCAGTGGCTTTGGGGGAACATTCTCCTTGTGTGTTCCCCTGGGCGTTTCTCTCTCTCTCTGGTCCTTCTCTGTGACCATGACTCCTCCCATCACAGCACCTGCCATCCATTCCTCCCCCAGACCGTGTCTGCACACTTGTTACCCTCCTCAGTGTGATTTCTTCTCTCCCTTTAGTTGTGGAGTTCGTTGTAATAGTCTTTAGGTTGATTTCTGGATATTTTGATGATTTCATAGTTGCCTAGTTGCGTTTGAGGGATGAGGCAAACCTGGGGTCCTCCTACTCTGCCCTCTTAGCCCTCACCCATGCCCAAGAATGTCAGTGTCTCTGTTCACCAAGGATATTGGCCTCTGGTTTCTTTTCGGGTGGTGTCTTTATCTATCTTTAGTGTCCTGCTCCCTCATGAAATGAGTTGGGAATTGTTCCCTTTCTTCATCTTTTTGAGAAGGATTGGTGTTAATTCTTTTTAAAATCTTTGGTAGACTTGTCAGTGAAATCATCTGATTTTTGACTTTTCTTTCTTATGAGGTTTTTGATTACTGCTTCAATCATCTTAGTTGTTATTGGTCTGTTCAGATACTATATTTTTTCCTGATTCAGTCTTAAGTTTTAGGTTTCTAGGAATTTGTCCATTTTATATCGATTGTTCAGTTTGTTAGCATGTAATTGTTCACAGTAGTCTCTTAGGATCTTCTGTATTTTTAGATGTGTTTTAATGGGTCCTCTTTTAATTTAGAATTTTGTATGAGTCCTCTTTTTTCTAGGTTAGTCTAGCTAGAGGTTTCTCACGTTTTTGTTGATCTTTTCAAAAAAACCAACTGTTGGTGTCACTGTTTTTTCCTGTGGTCTTTACAGTTTCTTTGTCATTTATTTCTGCTCTAATCTTTGATATTTTCTTCTTTCTGCTCACCGTGGCTTAGTTTATTCTTTTTTTGTATTCTTTTTTGTTTTTTAAAATATATTCCCCCATTCTGTGTCTTTTAATTAGAGAACTTAGTCCATTTACATTTTGAGGTCATTACCAGTAATATAAAGACTTACTATTAGGATTTTTTTTTTAAGTTTCTTTGTTGATTTCTTCTTCTTGCTGCAGTCCTTTTTATTTTCTGTAGTGGTATGCTTTAATTCCTTTTTCTTTACATTTTGTTTATTTATTGTAGATTTTTTCTTTATGTTCACGTGAAACTTAACCTAAAACACAGTATAGATGTATAGTCTGTTTTAAGCTGGTAACAACTTATGCTTTTATTATCTTTACCCTACATTTTACACTGTTGATGTCATACTTTATATCTTTTCCTGTTACGTATCTATTAACAAGTTATTTTAGCTAGAGGTATTATTAATTTTAGTTAATTTTTAAGTGGGCTTCACAGTCAGCGTGGAGCCCAACAGGAAGCTTGAACTCAAGATCCTGAGATAAGATCAGAGCTGAGCTCAAGAGTTGGACGCTTAACCGACTGAACCACTCAGGTGCCCCTGGCGATAGTTAGTATTACTGTTTTTTAACTTCTGTACCAGAGAAACGGTTACAGTGCAGGGAGTTCTGAGTTTGACTGCATGTCTATCTTCACCAGCGAGTTGTGTGCTTGTCTGTGTTTTCATGTCACTGAGTGTCCTTCAGCTTGCTGGCCTGCCTTCAGCATTGCTTGTGGGGCAGGTCTAGTGTGAACATTCAACTTCCGTTTGTCGGGTAAGTCTTTACCTGTTTTCGTTTCTGAAGGAGCTTTTGCCATTATTCTTGGTGTGGCTCTTCTCTTTCATGCTTTGCTGTGTCCTGTCTGCCCCCTCACCTGTCCTGCAGGGTTTCCTCAGCGGCCGGAGGGAGCCTGAGGGCGCCCCTGTATGCGAGGAGTCTTTTTTTCTCAGTTTTCAAAGTTCCCTCTTTATCTTTGACTTTTAACATGCTGATTATTGCGTATCTTAGAGGAATGTCTGGGTTGATCTTGCTTAGGGTTCTTGGATTTTACTCTTGCTGGGTATCCATATGTCTACCTTGATTTGAGACTTTTCAGCTATTTCTTTAAATAAATTTTCTCCTGCTTTTTCTCTTCGGGGATTCCTGTGATGTGATGTTCACGTGTTTGGCGGTGTCTTGTAGTTCACATGGGCTTTCTTCACTCTTCCGTTGCTCTAACTGGCTAACTTCAGATCTCTCCCTTCATGCCCGGGTTCTTTGTTCTTCGTGGGCAAGGCAGTTGTCGAAGCCCTGCGCTGAATTTTTCAGTGTATTCTTCAGCCCCAAGGTTTGTTTGGTTCTATTTTGTGGTTTCTGTTTCTTTATTAAACTTCTAATTTTGTTCATGTTTTATCATTTCATTTAGTTGTCTACCTTCGTTCTCTTAAATTTCACGGAGGGTAAGATGATAGTATTTAGTTTGTTGTCAGACAAATTGTAGATCTCTCTTCATTTCTTTGGGGTAAATTACTGGACCTTCACTGGGGTATGTTGGTGGTGTTCTGTTGCCCGTTTTGCATGATCTGAGTAGCATTTCATCGGTGTCTGTGCATTTGAAGGAAGAAATCTCTCTTCTAGTCTCTACAGACTAGGTTTGGCAGCTAAAGGCCTTTTCTTTTCTGTCCCTTGGCTGATGCCTGGTTGGAGCCAGTTTCGAAGCTGTTGCTCGGTCTGTGGTGGAATCCGCAGCTGGGGTTGGCTTGGGTCCCGTCGGGTCCCTCCCTTCATGGATAGTGCTGCCTCTAGTACTGGTACATTGTTCTGTAGGATGTCGGGATAAGGGTCTGCTGCAGGGTCCACAGTGGGGTCCTCAGACAGTAGGACTGTTACCAGGTACACAGATGGATGTGGCTCTCTCTAGGTCCTTGGGAGGGCTCCTGTCTGGTCACCAGTGGGTTCCTTGGTTGGCGGGACTGGCCCTGGATGATGGCCGAGAGGGGTCAGATCTGAGCTGAAGGGCTGTTGCAGGTCCCACAGCCTGGATCCAGGTCTGCAGACCTGGCTCTGGAGGCACAGGTGGGCATGTCTCCTGCCAGGTGCCTTGCTAGGCGGGACTGCTTCCTGATTGCGTTTGGAGGCTGGAGCTGTTTCAGGATCTTCTGAGGTGGAGACAGGCGTGTCCCTCGCTTGGTCCCATGCCAGTAGTATTGCTGTAGACTGAGGCTAAGAGAGACCGGAGCCAAATACAGGGCTTCTTAGCTCCACGTGTGCACTGGGGGTATCTCTTGCTGGGTCTTGGTGCTAGCAGGCCTGTTTGCAGATTGCGGCTGGGATCGGTTGGAGCCTCCTTATAAGGTCCTTTCAGATTCTACATTCTGACCGCGTTCGGTGGATTGATCTCTAGCGGCTCCTAGACTAGGCCAGATCCAGTTCGCAGGCCATTTCAGTGTCTACAGACCTGGAACCGTTGTCTCTGCCAAAGGATGGGTAGGTCTAGCTCCTCCTCATTCTTCTGTGTGTGTGCGGGGGTGCTGGTGCAGGGTCAGGCCAGATGGCCTGTAGCCAAGTCATGAAGGGGATGGAGCTGTTGGTGGGTCTGTAGCCAGGACCGCGGTCGGTGAGTCACCTGCCTGGGTGCCCGCCTGTCTGGTTAAGACCGTTCTCCTTCGCATTGCACTCCCCTGGGGTTTCATAGTCTGCCCCCTCTCAGAGCTTTCACAAAGGCGCTCTTGTTCCCCGGTGGATTCCAAGCTGCTGTTGAGTCAGGATGTGGGGTGGGGCGCGGAGACCTCTTACTCGGTAGTCTTGCTGTCAGGACTGTTCTGTATCCTTAAGACATCTTTGCTTGGCCTCCTGGACACCACATTCTTGGTTTTCTGGCATGTCCATCTGCATGTTCGAATCTGCTTGACTGTGGTGGGCGGGTCAGGGTTAACATGACCAAAGTAAACCTTTCTCCTTGTCCTTCATCCTGTGGATTTGTCGCTTGTCTGGTCTTCCCTAGCTCAGTTAACGGCCCCCACCTGTTAGGGTCAAAAAGTTGACTCCAGGTAGGCATCGTCCCAGTCCTCTCTTTACTTGGTATGTTTAATCTGTGGAGGTCTTTCCATTGTGCCCCACATCTCACCACCCCCTCGTTCATCACCCCAGTCCACCTGGCCCACACTGCCACGTCCTCTGTGCCCCACGTCTCCACGCTTCCGTCCACAGGATGCAGACCTGCCATCATTCTTGTGTCTTGATTGGTGTCCTCATCCCACCCTGCCTCGTAAGAGTTGATCTCAGAGCCAGCAGAGTTGCCTTTTGGAAAAACCAATCTGATTTGATCATTCCTCTGCTCAAAGTGTTTGTAGAACATTCTGGCACACAGTAAAATAGAAACGTGCAGGGCCGTGTCTCTGAGTGCTTGTCACCGCTTTCTTGTATACGTTGAGATCTGGTCTTGATAGGGCTTTCACCCTTGCTGTTCGGTTTGCCTAGAAGATTTCTTTCCAGTGCTCCCGCAGCTCGTTTTTATGGTTCACATGTGTGTTCTGGTGTCATTTCTTCAGACCGCGTTTGCACAGATGTTTGAGCAAGGGAGTTCGGTTATTAGAGCAGCTTTCCAGCAGGTGGCAGTCCGGCTTGTCATTTTCATGCAAGTGACCCTGTTCCCAGAAAGTGCTTTCCTGGTCCCCCAGTCTCCGCTGTCCACATGCCTCCTAGTCTATCTTACTCCTTGTGTCCTTGTTTCCCACGCATCTCTCACCGTCTGACGTCACATGACTTCTTCACTCACGTTTACATCGTTAGGCATATTTTGCATGAGCTGGTCTCCCATCTCTCCGTCCCACCTTTGTCGTTCCGATTGATGTGTTCACCTCTCTGGATGCTGTTGGTCCCTTCCAAGTCCGAACTCTGATGCCACCTTTAATGAGTCGTCGTTGATGTCCCCCACTGTCCTGCATCATACCTCAGTTCGTGTAGCATATTGCTTCCCCCAAACGGCCGTACCTCAGAGTCACTGCAGGGACTTAAAAAAAAGACATGAAGGCCTAAGCCCTGTCCCTAGTGAGTCGCTCATTAAGTAGGTCCCAGGACAGAGCCCAGGAAGTGATGTTCTGGAAAGGCGTAGCTTGTTATAGTCTCGCTTGCTCCTTCTGGAGTTCATACTTCTGTTGGAATTCTAGGTCCTTGGTTGCTGCATATAGCTCACCTTCCTTACCAGGATATGTACTTGGTAACGGACATATTCTTTTTCTCTGTATTTTTATGTTTGTGGAATTTAGCATTGGTAACCTGTCTTTTCAAATAGTTGTTCATTTCGGGCCTGGAGAAAGTTCCTCAGAAGATGGCGTCATGATGAACACGCCCGTGGTGCGCGCGGCCTTGGAGATGGGCTTCAGCAGGAGCCTGGTGCGGCAGACCGTTCAGAGCAAGATCCTGACCGCCGGAGAGAACTACAAAACCGTCAGTGATATCGTGTTGGCGCTTCTCGATGCCGAAGACGAGACCAGAGAAGAAGAGAAGGAGAGACAGACTGAAGAGATGGCATCAGGTACTGGGGAGCATTAGTCACCTGCCTGATTGCTCGGAGGCTCCTGGGACCGGGCGACCCCATGCAGGACCAGCAGCCTGTGTCCACCGCGCGTCCCCTTCTGCCCTGTGGGCCGTGCCGGCGACACTTGACGGCGGCTTTCTACAGTATGTTCGTCTTTAGTGAGGCCTGAGACTGAGGCTAATCAGAGGGTCTCAGCGTCACCTCTCTTGGCCCGTGCTGCTTTTACCTAACAACTCTAAATCGTTTTGAGAAAGGAAGATTTTAAAGCTTAATGCAGGTATTTTTTTAAGGTTACATTCTTTCAAATCGTACTCTTAAACCACTATTTTAACCCCGATCTTTGCCAAGTGGCCCTTGTACAGAAAACGGAGCTGGTGATGAAGTCCTAGGGGAGAAGCCCCCGCCCAAAGGGACCAGTCGCGGTGTCCGTCCAGGGCATGTCAAGCCTCTGAGCAGTCGTTCCTTCTGAAATACTGAGCCCGAGCACCTGTGTCCGGTGCTGTGCTGATCGTGCTGCTTGCTCGGGGCCTCCCCGACTGTGCCCGGGGTCTAGGGTGCAGCCCCGAGTTGAGCCAGTGGAGGGAAGGTTGCATCCGTGGGGTCCCCTGGGGGTTCGGGTTGGAGCTTGTGAGAAACCGTAGGCGTGGTTGAGGAGAACCTGCTGTGTGGTCGTGTAGAAGAGGGTTTAGCGTCTGATTTCTGAACCGGCACAGAGGCTCTGTCAGTTTCTGGAACCAGACGTCAGCTTCGTCGCCTGTGAAGTGGAGGGAATAGTACAGGCCGTGAGGGCTGCTCCGGGGGAAGCCGCAAGCATGTGGAGACCTCTTGTGTTCAGCCGATTGATGAGGGAAGTGACCGGGCTCCGGGCACGTAGCCGAGGGGGCCGGGCCGGCAGGGGAGTCCCGGCCGGCAGGGGAGTCCCGGCGTGCCCTGGCGCTGCAGGGAGGACTCCTCGGCAGGCGTGGACCTGGAGAGAACGCTCTGCCGGGGCGCCGGCTCTGCCGCAGGCGCTTTCTCTGCCCGTGGCGACAGCACTCCTTTCTGAGCTGTTTTTTCGGGGGTTGCAATTGAGAAGCTGTCATACCTGCCCTGTTTAACTGACAGGATCTTTGTAGCAAATAAGGCAATTGATGTGAGAGTGCTTGTGAAACTGAAGGGACGTAACGCAGACAGAAGTCGGTACTGTTTGGGGCGCCTGGGTGGCTCAGTGGGTTAGGCGTCCAACTTTATTTAGTTCAGGCCATGATCTCACAGTTAGTGGGTTCGAGACCATGTCGGGCTCTGTGCTGACAGCTCAGAGCCTGGAGCCTTCTTCGGATTCTGTGTCTCCCTCCTGCTCCCTCCCTCTCTCTTTCTCTCTCGCAAAAATAAATAAACTTTAAAAATTTAAAAAGTCAGTACTATCGATTTTATTGGGGGGTGAGGAAGTACAGAGGTGGGACATTTTTAATTCTCTGCTTAGATAGGAGGGTCCCGAGACATGTAAGTATGTCGACTTTTAGAGGTGACAGAAACAGAGACCGTGTGTCTGTGTGTACCACGCAGTATACCCTAGCTAAATCTTCCAGAGGTTTTCTAGATGATAGGCTAAGGTTTCTAGATGATTAAACTGCAAAGAAATAATTTTCTGCCTCTTTTTGAAGCTCCTGTTTATTCAGTTCCTGAATGTTCGTAGGCTTGTTCGTGTGTGCACATGGTTGGAGCATTTTAAAATCTAATGGAGTTTTTTCCTTTTTTCTTTTTTAAATGAAGATGATCTGTCATTGATTCGGAAGAATAGAATGGCTCTTTTTCAACAGCTGACGTGTGTCCTTCCTCTCCTGGATAATCTCTTAAAGGCCAATGTGATTAATAAACAGGAACATGATATTATTAAGCAAAAAACACAGATACCTTTGCAAGCAAGAGAACTGATCGATACTGTTCTAGTGAAAGGAAACGCTGCTGCCAACATCTTCAGAAGCTGTTTGAAAGACACTGACCCTACGTTGTATAAGAACTTATTTGGTGAGTTTTTGGGAACGTTTGGTTTAGAAATCTCTGAGGTTACATTCACTTTTATGTTTGGGAAACAAGATAAATCCGATTCACACACTGTAGCCTAGATGTTTCGCTTCCCTGCCCGAGCAGGGGGCTGCGCGCTTCCTCGTGAGCCGCAGGCGGGGCCCGTGCTCGGTGCGCGGCAGTGGGGGGGCCGGTGGGCGCGGCCGGTGGGCGCGGCCGTCTTCTGTTTGGTAGAATGATGCTTTTTGTTGTTCCTTCCTCAGTGGACAAGAGCATGAAGTACGTTCCAACGGAAGATGTTTCAGGTAAAACAAAATTCAGACTTAAATTAACATGAAATACTAGTTTTTAAAATTCCTAACTGGAGGTAAAGTAGTAATTGAGTCTCACTGAAGCGTTCTCTTCGCCTTAGGTCTGTCGCTGGAAGAGCAGCTGCGGAGGCTGCAGGAGGAGAGGACCTGCAAAGTGTGCATGGACCGAGAAGTGTCCATCGTGTTCATCCCCTGCGGCCACCTGGTGGTGTGCAAGGACTGCGCCCCTTCGCTCCGGAAATGCCCGATTTGCAGGGGTATCATCAAGGGCACCGTCCGTACCTTCCTCTCTTAAAAGGAGAACTGTATGTTAGCTTAGAAAAGCCTCGAAAGCCTTGTTGAACGTTTGAAGCCAGGCGAAGTGTAAAAAGAATGATTATTCTTGAACACTTGTGTTGTGCTCTGCTCTGGTACTAGTGGTCTTGTTTCAAAAAGTAGTTTCTTTGCTATTTAATGTTAGTCTTTGTTGCTGCGGAAGGGGAGGTTTCCGTTTGGCGGGCCCTGGTGCTACGCGTGCGAGCACAGGTGTGGCCTCAGCGCTGCGGGGGGGTCCCTTCAGCAGTGCCTGGTGATGGCATTCTTTCTGGAAGCTCTGAGTGGTGCTTTAGCCTGTGGTGTAAAAGAACCGAAACCAGGAGCTCTGGAGTTTCCCCACGTTCTGGTGCCAAATTCTCTGTGGCGTCTTTTCACTTGTTTTGAAATAAGGATTTTTTTCTTACTGGTACATAAGCTTTTTCTTAATTTGTGAGAAACATCTTAATAAAGTTCTTTAAAAAGACTGCCCCGTCATTTTCTTCCTCCTGATCACAAAGTCTCGTCTGTATGCTCTGTGGGATTCAAATGAGGTAACTGATGTAAACGTAGTGCCCGTGACTCGTAAGAACTCGGATGTTAGCCATTAAATAAAAAACTGAGTTCATGAAACAGATTACTAAGAAGTTCTTTAATAGTAAGGTGATCTATGAAATTCTTGTAGATGACAGGATCTAACTGCATTTATATTATAGATATTAAAAAATTCGGTAAATCTGCATTGGGATTTAAAAAACCGAGCGTGATGGCTTTGCCGCGGAGGTGTTGGGGGACTGAGGAGGTGGAATGCGGGCACTGCGGGGCGGGGGGGGGGGGCGGTTCTCCTCTTTCAGCCCCAGCTTACTGTCCTGTCCCAGATCTGGTCGCTGGCGGGCCACTGAGGCCCCGTGGAAAGCTCAGATAGGTTAAACCCTCCGTATTTCTTCTTCCCCCGTAACTCCTGCAGATCCCTCGGATGGCGAACACGCCGGGATGGAGACACTGCGTCGTCCGGTCTCTCCTTGCCTTCATTTCCGGCAGGAGGTGCCGACGGACTTGGCAAGTCTGTGCGCATGTGTCTGCGTGTAAGCTGGCCCCTGCTCTTTCGGAAGGAGTTTAAAGAGCATATCAAATCGTTTTAGAACCTGTTGTGTTTCCTTTTGCTTGTCGGCTGCTGTACCCGTTGAGGATCGTCCGTGTGTCCGGCTCAGTGCTGGATTCTGTAAGGTGCGGGCACGGGTGGACTCCTGCTCCCCAAGTTTCTACGCTGAAGTTCTCTCCCTAGTACCTGGGGACGGGGCTGCATTTCCAGGAGGGGCCTTGAAAGAGGTACTTAGGGCCGAGTGAGGTCTGGTGGGCCCAGGAGCACAGGATTGGGGTCTTGACAAGAGATTCCATTGCAGACACAGCCAGAGACCCCAGAGGAAGATGGCCAGCAGCACGCGTGGTCAGAGATCTCCGAAGAAACCAGACCTTCCAGCCTCTTGACTCAAGACTTCTACCGCCAGAAACGGTGAGAAGAGAAGTTTCTGTTCAAGTCACTCAGTCTGGTTCTTTGTTCCAGTGGCCGTAGCAGACGATGCACCGTGCGAGATCCTTGAAGCACATTAGCCCGAATCCTTTCGACAGCCGTAAAGGAAAATTGGAACATGGGTCTCCCTGACTGCCTGGCTGGTGTTTTTGCTCAGATCGTTCTAGTAAGTTGCATTAATATTTTTAAAAATTGCATGGGCTGTGATCCAGCTTAAGAACCAAAAGTGTTTAAATTTGAATTGTGTGTATTTGAAAGTTTATCAGCTTCGGCTTTGTTCAGCTAGTCAGTTTTTACGTGTAAGAACATCTGTTTCTTGCATTCGGTAAGAGTCCTGCCTGAAACGTAAGGCAGTGGTAAGGCGACGCACGTTTTAGGTCTGCAGAGGCTCGTCTGCCTGGATCAGAGGGTGGTGTGTTAGTCTCTTCGTTTTCGCTCTAACAGGGGAACCAGGAGGCGAATGTCACATGCTTTGTTAATTGTTTTATTTAATCCTTAAAACCCTAGGAGACTTGTAAGTGTGCGGATTGAGGCTCAGTGAAGCATAGAGTGAGCCTTGAGCAGCATGGGTTCCACGCTGTGCGGGGCCACTACATGCAGGTTTGTGTTTGCTTTTAATGTTCATTCATTTTTGAGAGAGACCGAGAGAGCTTGAGCAGGGGAGGGGCAGACAGAGAGGGAGACCGAGTCTGAAGCAGGCTCCAGGCTCTGAGCTGTCAGCATAGAGCCCAGTGCGGCCTCAAACCCACGAACTGGGAGATCATGACCTGAGCCAAAGTCGGACGCTCAGCCAACTGAGTCCCCCAGTGCCCCATGCAGATTTTTAAAGAGTATTGAGGGGCGCCTGGGAGGTTCAGTCTGTTGAGCGTCCGACTCCATTTCAGCTCAGGTGATGATCATGGTTCTTGTGTTTGAGCCTCACATGTCGGGCTTTGTCCTGACAGCGAAGAGCCTCCTTGGGATTGTCTTTCTCCCTCAAAATAAATAAACTAAAAAAATATATATCTATATTGCAAAATTTTTTTGAGATGTATGACATCTGTTAGCCATCTGGATGTCTTTGGAAAAGTATCTGTTCGGGTCTTCTGCCCATTTTTATTTGGATTATTCACTTTTTGGGTGTTGAGTTTAATTATTTATAGATTTTGGATACTTTCCCTTTATTGGGTGTGGTGTTTGCAAATATCTTCTCCCATATGGTAGGTTGGCTTTTAGTTTTGTTGATGGTTTCTTCCCGTAGGCAGAAGGTCTTTATCTTGTGAGTTCAAGCCCCGTGTGGGGCCCCGTGCCGCCAGCTCAGAGCCTGGAGTTGGCTCTGGATTCTGTGTCTCCCTCTCTGCCCCTCCCCGACTCGTGCTCTCTTTCTCTCAAAGATAAACATTAAAAAAGAAAAAAGTGGTACAGTTTCATTCTCCTCCATGTCAACTGTCCAAGTTTTCCAACATTATTTTTTGAAGAGACTTTTTTCCATTGGATCCTCTTGCCTGCTTTGTCGAAGACGAACTGACCATATAGGTGCAGGTCCATTTCTGGGTTTTGTGTTCCATTGATTTCTGTGTATACTGTGTATACTGTTGAGTGTCAAGGGTTAAACAGGATTAGAGTATGCCGAGTTGGGGAACAGAGGGATTTTCCAGGCAGCGGGAGAAAATCCAAAGAGAGACAAAAACGCATGAGGCAGTTGTGGAAAAAGAAGGTGAATGCTGGGAGAGAAGGGTGGACAGGCAGGATGGGCAGCGGGCTGAAGATGGCGGGTTTGGCCAGCACTAATTCTGCCGCCCCGAGGAACACGGGACACCTTTCCGGTCGTTTGCGTCCTCAGTGCCTTTCACCAGCACCTCGCTGTTCTCAGTGCGCAGATCTTGCAGCTCTTCGATGAGCTGTAATCCCAAGTACTCTGGTTTTGGTGCTGTTGTAAATCTGGGATCATCGTTATTTTTCAGTGTGGAAATCCTGCTGCTTTTTGAGCGTTGGTTCTGTATCCCGCAACTTTACTGTGTCCATTGGCTCTAACAGGTTTTGGTGGATCTTTAGAATCTTCAGAATTTTCTGTTTATGAAAACATGTTGTGTGGAGATAAAGACTATTTTACTTTCTTTTTTCCAATTCTAATGCCTTTTCTTTCTTTTTTAACTGCCCTGGCCAGGACTTCTCATGCTGCATGCAATAGTGGTTATCCTGTCTTCCTTTTTTTTTTTTTTTTTGGTTTATTTTTGAGAGACAGAGTGGGGGAGGGGCAGAGAGAGAGGGAGACACAGAATCCGAAGCAGGCTCTAGGCTCCGAGCTGTCAGCACAGAGCCCCATGCGGACTCGAGCTTCGAGATCATGACTGAGCCACCCAGGCGCCCCTCCCGTCTTCCTTCTGACGCAGGTGATAGCTGTACCTTATCAAATGTGGACTGTATTATGCGGAAGGACATTCCTTTCACAGATCTAATTTAAGGCTTCATCATGAACAAATGTTGAATTTTGTTAAATACTTCTGTGTCTAAAAAAACGAAATCAGTATGATCGTAGTCCATAGTGTGGGTCATGCACGTCGGTTATGAGCACGGGTCAGACCGGCCTTGCACCCCAGCGACACAGCCCAGGGGTCCCGGAGAATGAGCCCTTATATGGGCCCAATTCTGGTTTTACAGGTTTTGCATCTGTATTCATCAGGGACTCTGCCTTGTTTCCTGCCTTTGGTGTTAGGGTAAGGCTGGCTTTTTAACATGCATTCGGAGGGTGCCGGGCTGGCTCACGCGGGGGAACGCGTGACTCTTGGTCTCGGGGTCATGAGTTCAGACCTCACGTTGGGCATGGAGATTAAAAACACAAGTCTGTGCGTGTTCCCTCCTGTTTTTTGGGAGAGTTTGGGAAGGATTATCATTAATTCTTGTTTGGTAAAGTTTACCAGTGAAGCCCTCTGGTCCTGGCATTTGTTCATGGGGAAGATTCTTGATGAGCCATTCAGTCTTGGTAGGATGTATGTTTCTTAGGTTTTTCTTGCTTTTAGAGCTCAGCACCTTTGCCTGGGCAGACCAGGCTTCCGGGGTGCCGAGGACCGGAGTCTGGCCGAGCCGCACCGGGTTCCTGGGTCTGCACATGAGCAGGGACACTGCTTGTGACCTGGGCATTGCAGGTACGGTCTCATCTGACCTCTCCAGACCCAAGTTCTGCCTGTGCCAAGACCTCCCCTCTTCATTTTTCTTTAATGTTTACCCTTGAGAGAGAATCCAGCAGGCTTTGCACCAAGAGCCCCATTCAAGGCTCAATCTCATGAACCGTGAGATCATGACCTGAACTGAAATCAAGAGTTGGACACTCAACCGACTAAGCCATCCAAGCTCCCCCCTTTCTGTGACAGGTTCCCAGTGGTAGAGGCCACACTGGGGGACTGTGGGTGCGGGGCGGACCCCTCAGCCTGTTGCTAATACAACAAGCATTAAATGCACTAAGGCATTTGTAGCTGACGTATACTGAGGATGGTCATGTTTTCATTCTAACATGAATATTCCTGTTGTTCTAATTCTCCACAGGAGCGGCATGCACGACTCCTACGCACTGCTTCTCCAAGCTCGGGGGCCTGACTGCCCCAGGTGGGACGGTGCAGACACGGACTCAGGAGGTCGGGGGAGGGGGTAAGATTGTGCACTTTGTGTGGGGCTTTTCCTTTCATTTCCACAAACTCACAAGAAACAAAACCACACACACACACACCTCTTAGATGGAGAACAAAGTTTATTCTAAAAATAGATCTCAGTAACCATGAAATACCAAAAGCTGGTCATTATAATAAAAAGAAAAAGGTAAAAAATTTGCTTCAAATTTTCCTCCTCAAAAATACAAAATTCTCACTGTAATATATTGCCGACTCTCATCTATATGGAAATTGTTTATTTTTTGGATTCTAACATATCTTCAAGTACATACATTCTCTGATTTGCTGAAGTAAACATAATTCAGATATGAATTCATGCTTAGGCAAACCGGTTCATGTCATCATTTCCCTCTCTTTTTCCAGATAACCACGACTGACGGCATCCAATCACGTATTTGAAGGTAATGAGCTACAATTATTTTACTCTCTAAAGGCATATAATGATGTTTAGTACTTAAAAAGTGGTTTTAGTATCCTGAAAGTGCTAGAGAAACAGGTAATCAGGAACACCAGGCTCTGACTCTGAAGAAAGCAGGAAAATTGAAAGTAGATGACCAGGTCGGCAAGTGGCCCATTAGTAACTCAGCCCCATCTCTTTCCAAACTGATGGAAACATGGGTTTCCACCTCCGTGTGTACTGCCCCTGCGACTTCCCCGGTCCTAGCCACGCTCATTGCCGCAGCCGGCCACTGTGACTAGGCAGGATTTTATAGATCAAAATTCTTGACATTCTCTGAACACCCAAAGCTGATCACACAAGTGATCTCCTCTTCAGTGTGGACGCCTGGTCATTAGGACAGCTTACTTTCGGATTGGCAGAAAGCGGTTGTATTTTACTTTGGGTCATCATTTAGTATGACTAAATACCCTTTTTGTCAAAACTTGACCCTGACTTGGTCAACTTTGACTGGTGTAATTTATTTAAACTATAAAACCGAACACCCAAAAATATGTGGACTAATCCCAGTGTTCCGACAATACTGTGCTTTTTCTATTAACGTAATACATGCCGAAAGTGCCCCTCTACCGGAGAGGCCTGAAGCATAATAAAAGTTTGTCTTAAAAATTTAAGAATCTATTCCAAATAGAAAGGTTGTTTTAGTATAAAAATGCTATTTCCCCAAATTGGAGTCCAATCAACAGCACACAAAAATACAGCACTTTCTTTGCTGTAGGTTAGTAGCCTGAGGGGTGCCCTCCTCTCCCTGATCAACACAGCCTTCTAGAACTCTAGAGAAATCCCACAGGGCCCTATCTTAGCACGTTTACACTAAACCATCTTAGATACTGAAGGAAGCTCCGCATCCTTGAAAAAGAGCCACGAACCCTACAGTCACCTGGTGCCTATGGAACAGCCGTTGCCGGCAGTGGCAGCGAACTGGACTACACATTATTACAATTCGCTGGTTACACAGAGGAAAAACTGGACTAAGTGCCGTCGCAAGCTCAGCAGACGCTATAATGAACACACACAAGCCCTAAGGGGGCACAGCCAGACGTTCTAGTTCTGACGGGGGCACAGTGCAGTTCGTTCTAACCCAAGCACAAAGCTCTAAAACTAAAACGAGGCTGGAGACCTGACTTACTCGTAACTTGCGCTGTGTGGCTTTAGTACTTAGGGCAGAGCCGGCTCTGGGGGTCAGGGAAGGTCGGCGTCCTGCTCTGCCCGCTCCGACAGCGCCGGAGTCACTCCCCCACAGAAGCGAGAGCAGCACCGACTGACTGTACTTAAAAGTGACTACGACCGCCCCCGGACAGGTGCTCTGCAAATGCTCATTTAAAAAGCCAGCCTGAACTCTCTACCTTTAGGAATCCTGAGGAAACTTTACATGTTTATATAGTACATTGTATGTTACATGCATGACCTGTGTATACGCTTTCCAAGAAGAATCATCCAAATTCGTCGACAGGGCTGTGTCCACCTTCCTGCTGGTCTTCTGAGTTCCTTAAATGATGGCATCATGTTCATCGCTGAAATCAGAAGTTAAAATTACTTGGTTTTCTCTTTGTGTCAAAGCTGTTTTGGTTCATTTAAATAACTTGAAGGTGCAGAATCAAAATTGTCATTATTAACAAATTTTATGTCAAAGGGTCCAGTGTGCCATGTGGTGAAGGGTTCGGACAGAGACTGTCCCTTGTGGCTTCTCCCCGGTTAGCTACAGACTCCCCCGCTCCACAATCCCTTCCTGCAGAGGACCTGAACAAGCCTGTGGAAAGGTGCCCAGAACTGCTCTTCCTGTACCCGGGTTCGGTCACGCCGTTAACATCTTCGTGCTGGCGGCTACTACTTGGGGAACGTCTCCCCCAGCGTCCCGTAAGAACCTGGTCACTTCAGAGCAGTCCTGGCCTGTCAGGGGGCTCTGTCGTCCCATGGACTGTAAGTTGCACCCTAACCTAGGCGACGCTGAAGAGAGTGGGAACAAAATGACTCAAGTCCATGAGGTGCTGTCCCCGGGGCTCTATCGACAGACTCCGGGGAGAGACCAGGCACAGCTCCTTCCGGGAGGGGCTCGGAGTTGGACCCCGGGCTGGCGGCCGTGTACGGAGGAGGAAAAGACTGGCTCACGCGAGCTACAGGGACGTGCTCTGTGGTTAAGGCAGTTTAAAATGCCAACAGCACATTTAATTGTTTCACTAGTTTATAGCCTCACTACATCAATAAACACTGATACTATAAAAAAATGAGTGGCATTTAATTTGCTATGATTGACACGTACCTTCTGTTTCCCTCGTGAAATTTACCAAAACCACGTGATCAGTATTCCTGAATCTGCTTTAAATCTGGCAGAAAACACTGCTGCTCTGAAAGCGCGTTGGCTAAAGCCAGTTTGTTGTAGTTAGTGAAAAATAGGAGAACTCTTTCCATATTCTGATGGGAATAAAGTAACCGGTCCTCTGTTTTAGTTTCACGTTAAATCAGTTCTCAGTGTGTATGACGTGAAAGTCTGGGACACACGTGTATGGCAACGTAAAAAATTTTGGAAAAATAGTCCTGTGGCATTTATGATACATTAAAAATCAAAACAATGGTTCTTGTGAGTCAAAAAACCCAAAAGGACTCCATACAAAAGCTATGATGACGGCTCCAAACAACGGAAGGAAGACCCACATGGTTATGGAAAGGGTGAACGTGATGACAAGACCCATGAACTCACTGATACGATAACCGAATGAGACCGTCAGAAGAATTTCTTGGAAACCATATTTCTACCAAGCATGTTTCCTTAGTGCTGCTGACGAGTGCCAGGCGTGAGCCCAGTGAAACAGTGGCCCTCTCGTGCTACTGTGCCCTGAAAGCGAAAGACCGACAGAAGTCACCGGTTCCGGCCGATCAAGACTCACATGGTTCTGTAACGAATGCCTCTCCGCGAATAGTACGTTTTGCAGCCGAAGTACAGGATCGACAGAATTCCCAGCGTTAATACGATGCCCCCGAGAAAGCTGCCCGTATCGAATTTCGATCCTGGGTTTTCTTTAGCGTTAATAGTTGCCGTGACTAGGAGAAAACGAACAAGCATGCTTTAGGGGCTTTAAGAAACATTACTATAATATAAGCTGCCGCTCCACTGTGTCCACTGCTCCCCAGCCGCCTTCCCATCTGGGGGCCCCTGGACCCCGGGTCCCGTGACCAGATGCAGGGCTGCAAACCCCACACCTGAGTCCTGGGAGACCCCGGCCTCAGGCTGCACCGTTTGAGGACGGGGTTTCCATAGTCGTCCCCAAGAGTTTGTGCCTGCACTAGGAGGTCTGGGTTCCCATCTCGATGAGGGCTTCTAACCCGAAGTTCTTTTTTCGGGAGACCGGTTTTATCCCATCAAGATTCCTGGGGACATTACAGCAGATTTCAGGACACAAGGTGCAGAAATGAGATTTGAGGGTAGAAAATACAGAAATAAGCAGAGGACGCCAGGAAGCCTGCAGTTTGTGCCGACTGCCAAGTGGACCTGAACTTAGAAAACGTTGAAGGGAAAATGCCAAGGGGTCCCGAATTCATGGCTTCAGTCTTAAGTGCAAGAACCAGAGCGTGCTGGCCGACACCACAGACGTGGCTGCATGGTGACACCCAGGGGCCACCACGAGTGACCATGCTGTGGCGCTGGAGGCCCTGCCCAGGGGTGCAGGCAGGACACGTGCTCCGACCACATCAAGTATGACCCCGGTAAGACACGTCACTCCTCCAGTCACGAGGCCTGATGAACCTGAGAGGGACAAGGTCAGTAGCACCCACACCACTCATTTCTGTGGACGATAAGGCCGTCTGCAGCTCTGACTCGACAGGACAGAGTCGCAGATGGGGCAGCTGACGCCCACCCTGAGCACAGGAAGGGCTCAGCTCGCATACATACCTGTTACTGGTGAAGACACAGAGGTGGCTGAACGGTTGTGGGCTGTGCTCAGCAGCGTGGACAGCGTCTGGGACGTGCTTTGGGACACGTGGGCAGCGGAGGTCGTATTTGCGGAGGCCCCCGGGGTTGTGACTCTGGATGCTGTTGTGGGTGACGAGGTGCTGATGCTGTCCGCCCTGGAGGTGTGGGATGGGGGGGGCGTGGGGGATTTTGTCGTGTTCGGGGGCGCACCCGTGTGGCTGGAGGTCACCGTGGTGGCATTCCCTGCGAAAACGAGACACATCGACACGTCATATCCCTGTGAGCCCCCCAGTGTGCACTCGCCCGCCCACATCCGCACGAAGGGAGTTTCTGGAGGATGGGGACAGCCCGTGGGACGGAGGGCACACCCTCGCCCGGGGGACCGGTCTGCACCCTCATCTGGGGTGACGCACGTCCCCTGGCACGGCCATCGGGATGACCTCCCACAGCCGGAGGCTCCAGACCCCCGTTCCCGCCTGAGGTGGAGGCCCCTCCTGGACGATTGGCAGGGCTCGTGTCCATACCGCTTCCGCAGCTGCTCGGAAATGCCTCGTCTCCCATTTGCACACGTGTGTGCACGGAGCGTGTGCCCCAAAACCTGGGTCCACACGCACCCCAGCGCAGTCTTCGTCGTCGCCTCACGTACACACTGCCAGAGATGGAGACGCTCCGTTCTGTCTCCCTTCTCATGGGCGTGCTGACGGCGCCGCTACGAGCCAGAACTGTTTCCGTGTCCCCCCCGGGCATCTCCCTTTTCCCCCTGTCTGACCTCTCACTTGTGTTACTGTTCAATAGGACAAGTCCTATTTTAGCTTTGTAATGGAATTAAGTGCGCAAACGACATCAGGGGTTTTCATGTTCCGGGAGCGCCAGGGGCTGCTGGGGGGGACGGGGTGGTTTCCGGCAGGGTTTCTCAATCACCCAGCAACCGGAACCCGGCCCCGCCACCCTGGGCCAGGCCCCGGTGTGTGCTCGGCCTCCCGTCACAGCCACTTGGTCTCACCAGGCTCCTGTCTCTCGCCTGGCCTACAGGTCACCCCGAAGCCACACTGAATGCACGCAGCGGGCACTTAGAAGATGAAGACGAGCAGACGGTAAGAAACCCAGGAGCTGTGTGTGCACCAGCAGTGACCAGTGAACGTATGGGACACGCCCTGCACACCAGTCACGAGGAAGCGGGGCCGGTGGCCCCCACGGGCCGTCCTCTGGGAAAAACCCAGGGCCAGGTGAACAATTCCTACACGGGAGGTAAGCGGACAAGACCCACGAGCAGGTGGCAGGGGCCCCCGCAGGCTCCACCCTCAGCACAGGGACCCACAAAAGTGCAAGGAACTCACAGCCCTCTGCCTGAACACACGTGGGGCGTACCCGCTGAGCCCCTCGGCCTCCGGTCAGTGCCAGCTGGGCTCAGGCCCACCTGCCCCAGGGCCCAAGCACGGAGGCCGCCGAGGGCCGGGCGCCCACACTTGAAGTGGAAGACGCTGATCTGCTCTTCGAGTGCTGGCCTGAACGGCAGGCCCCGAAGTAAACACACACATCCAGGGCCTGATGGGTCCTCTCGAGGCGGGGCGACGGGCCGGGGCCGTCTCTGCTCGCCCCCTGTGCCCCCCGCCCCCACTGCAGCTCCCCAGTATTTCCAGGACGAGGAGCCCGTGCCCCCGCTGGAGCTGGTGTTTCGTGGCTACTGCTGAAGAGACACCTCGGTGGCCTGGCTCTGGTGGCCCCACAGACTGACAACGGGACAGACAGTTCCAAGCAGACTGTCACCCTCGGGGACCCTGCACAGACAGTAGACTGAAACGACCCGTCCTTCTGTGCAAGAGGCCCACTCCACCCCCACCCGCCCCCCGCCGGGGTTCTGACACCTTCACGCTCCACCCGCCTCCTGCAGGTCGCTGGCGTCTCATGGAAAGGAGTCTGAACACTTGTCTGGCACCTGCATTTCTGACTGTCATCCAGGGGACACCTCCGGATCACCTGGCTGGTGGCCAGCGGGGCTGAGGCTCGCACGCCCCATCACCGTTTGCGGGCCTCCGGTGCTGCTGCCCGAGGGCGTGGCTTACCAGCACCCGAGCGAGTGTCGTGCTGAGATTGTCCCTTCACTGACGGGCTGGGCACATGCAGCTCCCGGGAGCCATCAGAAATAAAATACGGTGCTTGGTAGTCACAGTGTTCTGAGAGACAACCGAGCCAGGGCAGGACAGAGTGACAAGGCTCAGCCCCTACACAAGGTCACCACCCCTTCAAGAAAGAAAGATGCCTGTTCACTGAACACACAGAAACCAACACAGACAGTCAGGGAAGATGAAGAAACAGGAGTATATTCCAAATTCAACAATAAAACCTCAGAAAAAGTTCTTAATGAAATGGAGATAATTTACCTGATAAAGAGTTCAAAATAAGGGTCACAAAGATGCTCAGTGGACTTGGAAGAGGAACGGAGAGAACAACGGAGAAGGAAAACGTAAGCAGCACCAAACAGGAGCCACACGGCTGAAGGACACGGCCGCTGATATAAATGCACCAGGCAGGGGGACAGCCAACTCACTTCCGCAGAAGCATCACCGGCACTCGCCCAGAGACAAGGACCGAAAGTGAAGGGACAGAAAGGTATTCCACGCAAATGGAAACTGGAAGAAAGCTGGGGTGACTACACTTAAAGCAGACAAAACAGACTTTCATGTTTTTTTTTTTTTGTTTTTGTTTTGTTTTTTTAAAGTAGGCTCCATATCCAGTGTGGGGCTTGAACTTACAACCCTGAGATTAAGAGTCACATACTCTACAAACTGAGCGAACCAGGTGCTCCCCCCAAATGGACTTTAAAACAAACAACGTAATAAGATAAAAAAGGGCACTGAATAAAGAGACCAGTTCAACAAGAGGCTAAGATAATTGTATACATTTAATGTACCCAACAGAACTGTAAAGAACTATAAAGCAACTATGAACAGACCAAAAGGGAGAAAAACCAAAAGGAGCAAAGGACCTTAAAACTTTATTTTCACTAAGACAGACCAACTGGACAGAAAAATAATAATAAAAAAAATCTATTGACCTTAAACGGTATGTTAGACCAGGAGGACTTGACAGAGTCTACATATTCTTCTCAAGTGCACATGGGACATTGCCCAGAATAGATACTATGTTAGACCACCAAACCAATTAATAAATGAATACATTAAAAAAATCATAACAAGCATATATTCCAACCACGATGGTATGAAACGAGAAATTAATTAGGACCAGAAAACTAGAAACTTCACAAATATGTGAAGTTTAAGCAACTTGCTACTTAACCACCAATGGTTCAAAAAAGAAATCAAAAGGAAAATCAAAATATACTTGGAGATGAATGCCCACTTCGAGATAAAACAGATCTAAAACCAACAACCTAACCTTATACCTCAAGGAACTAGAGAAAAAACAAAGCCCAAAGTTAGAAGGAAGGAAGCAACGAAGATGACAGTGGAAATAAAAGTGAAAGAAACTGAAAACTGATGAAATGAGGAAGTGATTCTTTGAAGGGCTGAACACGATTAACAAACCTTTAACTAGCGTCGCCGAGACAGACAGGACTGAAATAAGATCAGAAATCTAAGAGACACATGGCTACCACAGCATCAGCAAGAACCGTAAGAGACTGCAAGGAGCAATTCTATGCCGATGAATTGGGACAGCCTACAAGAAATAGATAAATTCCTAAAAACAGACAACCTCCTGAGACTAAATCCTGAATCAGTAAATAAAACCTCCCGACAAATCACAGTCCAGGGCCAGACGGCTTCACAGGAGAATTCTACTCAACATTCAGAGAATTAAGTCTTTCTCAAGCTCTTTCAGAAACAGAAGGGCATACTTCTAACTACGTTTTACCCGGCCAGCATCACCCAGATACCAAAACCAGATGAAGATGCCACAGGCTCAGGTCACGATCTCACTGTTCATGAGTTCAAGCCCCACATCGGGGTCGCTGCTAGAATAACAAAAACACCAGGGTGAAAACACACATATGCTGTCATGTTTACTGCGGCATTTTCTACAATAGCCAAGATATGGAGGCAACCTAAATATCCACTGATCAGTAAACGGATAAGATGCGGTGTATATTGACAATGGAGTACTATTCAGAAAAAAAAATTTTGCCACTGATGACACTATGGACGGACCTTAAGGGTGTTCTGCTACATGAAGTAAGTCAGAGGAAGACAAAGACTGTATGATTTCACTCCTCTGTGAAATTAAAACAAACTCACAGGCCTGATACACTGGTGATTCCAAGAGGTGGGGTGGGGTGGGGGTTGGCGATAGAGGGGGAACAAAATGCACGAAGAGGTCAAAAGCACAAACTCTCGGTTATAAAGTCAGTCAGTCAACGAAGTGTAAGGCACAGCAGGGGGCTATAGTTCATCACACACTACTGCATACTTGAAAGGCGAGAAGAGTAAATCGTAACGGTTTTGTCTTTGGATGAGAACTATGGAGTACTATGGCGGCAAAGTTCACCATTGCGATCAGATCACTTTGCTGTACAAATATCCAGTCATCATGTTGTACACCTGCAACTAAAGTTTACCAATTATATGTCAAAAAACAGAAATGAAACTATCATCGTTAATCATATGAAATAGTCTCTAAGACAAAACTCATAACCAGAAATGTTTTTGTAAATTTTTTTTTAATGTTTGTTTAGTTTTGAGAGAGAGAGAGAGAGAGAGAGAGAGAGAGAGAGGGAGACAGAATCTGAAGCAGGCTCCAGGCTCTGAGCCATCACCACAGAGCCCAACGCAGGGCTCGAACTCACAAACCATGAGATCATGACCTGAGCTGAAGTCAGATGCTCAACCAACTGAGCCGCCCAGGTGCCCCCAGAAATGTTTTCAGAAACATTTAAACATTCAAGAAGCATTTGCACTGAGCCACCCAGGTACCACAGGGCACTTGGGTGGCTCGGTTGGTTAAGTGTCCAACTCCTGGGCTCAGGTCATGCTCATGGTTTGTGGGTTAGAGCCCAACATGGGCTCTTTACTGAGCATGGAGCCTGCTTGGGAATCTCTCTCTCTGCCTCTCCACTGCTCACTCTGTCTCTCTCTCAAAAGAAATAAACATTTAAGAAAAGGAGAGAGAGGAACCTGTCAGTTGAATGCATCTACCAAAAAGGAATCTAGGTTTGCCCCGACTTCTGAGGCCAAGGTCAGCCCAGCAAACGCAACCCCCACCCTTTCTGGGGACGCACGCCGAGGTTTCCCGGGAGGAAATTCAAGAGCTCCCGAGGGCCAGAGTCCAAAGCCTGCTTCCAGAGGCTCCCTTCAAGGGACAGCTGGACACACCGAGGGCACGAACCCAGAAGCACCCTGCCTTGCCCGAGCTCTGCCGAGACCAGCATCTCGAGCGGACCCTTCCACGGACGCGTTTCATTCTGAGTTCCTGCCTTCAAGTCCAGGGCTTCTTCGGAGTTCATGTTCACTGTTGTTAAAAATTAAAGTATGCATCTCGCTAAAACAATGCATTATTCATTCATTCCTACATGATTTCAATCACCAACAGATTCACTCAACAGCGAGCAGCCTGCGTGCCGGGCACTGAGACGAGGTACCTAATACACCCACCGGCCCTCGAGTACCGCGCTGGCAGCAGAAAAGTGGCGAAACATCAGCCTGGCACGGTGAGCCCTAAAAATGAAAAGTGAATGAGCAGAATGCTGGCTGACGCGCAATCCAGTTAAATCCACCTATTACTTAAGTCTGCAAACTTGGCCTATCATGCAGTAAATACACACATTTGCTGGTTGCCTAGAAGACGTGGGAATCGTTACAAGCCACGTGAGCAGAGAGCACGCCGAGGGCATGCCAAGCTGGTGCGGCAGAGCGGACGCGAACTCGCTAGTGTTCGAGTACAGCCGGGGTGATGCGGTACAGGGTCAGAGCGCCCGGGGTGGGGTGGGCACCCGACGGTACCACACGTGCTCCCCATTCTGGCTCAAGGGGGAGTCGGGTGCAGAGACAGGGCAGGGGGCCGGAGGCAAGGACCCATCGCGGAGACCTGAGCAGCAGTGACGAGGGCCTCAGGGAGGAGCCCTGCAGCCCCCCGCCCCTGGCGCTCCTCGATGCGGCGTCCCACCGCTCGCCGTGGTCTGGAGGAATCACGGGCGTGAGGACAGGCCAAGTCTGGCTTGGGGTCCACAGAGGCCCGCCGCCTGCTCTGTTGAGTGAGGTTTTAGTGGAATGTGGCCCCTTGTTCCCCTGCCGTCCACGCCGCTGGCATGCGGGGACAGAGCGGAGCAGGGCTAGGGGAGAGGCCACGTGGCTCTTCGTGAGAGCAAGTCCGGTGGTCTGCTGAATGGTACCCGCTTGTGTGGAGTTCGGGCTTTCACGCCACAGACCACACAGTCGCCCTGGCCACCACGCTGTCCCTCAGGCACCAGGCACACACGGCTTACGGGAGCGGAACCCCCCGGGGCGAGCCGATCGCACAGCGGACGTCTGGGCCCTTCGATGGGGGGACTCCGTGCGTGGCAGGGGCCGTGCGTCCAGCCACGGGGGTCCTGCGCCCCCCTGCCTGGGGAGGAGCCCAGGGGGCGCCGGTACATCAGCTTACGCGTGGGGCACGCCCAGAGACGACGGCTCCCGGGCAGGTGCTCCCTCGGGCAGAACCGCCGTCGGAGAAGGCCAGAGGACGCCGTCCACCTGCGAGGTGCGCTCACTGCTTACGGTAACAGGCAGCGCGCGTCTAGCTCCTCGCAGGGGCCGCTTTAGGAAGAAACAAGGTAAACAGAGACCAAAGGTGGGCACGGGGCAAGGGGCCCGCCTGATTCCCGCACCGGCACGCTCACGTTGGGGCCACGGGACGGCCTCCCAGGCTGCCTCCCGCGTCAGGGCCGACACTAAGCCGGCACCTCGGGTGGTTCAGCCCAGATGTCACTCCCTGCCAACGTCCTATGACCTGTCCGCAGTCTGCACGGTTCCCGACACAGGTGACCACCACGGTCGAGGCTGCACAGGGCTTGAGGTCTGTCTGCTTGTGCGAGAAAACTTTTGTGGGAAAGGCCTCTAAGAAATGAGCCCACATTTTATTACGACTTTTTAAATATTCATTTGGGGGGTGGGGAGAGGGCAGAGAGGAGACTCGGAATCCGAAGCAGGCTCCAGGCTCCGAGCTGTCACCACGGAGCCCGACGCGAGGCTCGAACTCACAGCCCGTGAGATCCTGACCTGAGCCGAAGTCGGCCGCTCACCGACTAAGCCCCCAGGCACCCCGGCATGGGCACACGTTTTACATGGACTCCACTTAGCAGAAGTAAAGGAACATAATTTAGACAAAGTGTTGCTCTTTTAAAAAATGGGGGGCACAGTGATCCCCGACCAACAACGCCCCGCAAGGCGGCGGCGGTGGACGGGACGCGTGGGAGTTCCCCAGGAAGAGGTGGTTTCACCTCTGGCAGCACCCGCACTGCCCCTTCTTACCCCGGGTGCCGGTGTTCCAGCAGGTTCCAGGGGACGGGCCCTGCCGGGTTCTGAGCCGAGCTCTTCCCTGGAGGCTGCTGCTGGGACCCGGGTCGCTGAGCCTGCGGCTCCAGGGGCCTGAAGGCCTGCGGTCCCTCCGCCTGTGAGCCCGGCGCGTCCGCCCGGCGCCTCATCCCTCCGGCCCCTGCCACCGGCCACAGCGGCCTGTGGCTTCACGTCCCACCTGACCGCCTCCCAAAAAGTCCCCTGATCAGTAACCTAGGCCACCTCTGCGACCTCGCTGTTTCCACGGGGATGAGGGCTCACCGGCCCTGCAAGAGAAGGAACTACACAGGGTGAGAGAGTCCCTGGGGTCATCCCACAACTGCGCCCACCGCAGGCCTCTGGCCAAGGCCACGGCGCGGTGTCAGTCTGCCAGAACGACGCCCTGGCTGTCAGGCCCGGGGCGCATCAGCCTGGCGGAACGACGCCCTGGCTGTCAGGCCCGGGGCGCGTCGGCCGCCTCTCCCCGAGCGGAGCACGGCAGCCGGGCCGACGGATCCCCCACGCTGGGCGCCACGGCCCGGTCCGCAGGCCTGTGCCCGAGCGGGAGCCGCGCCCGCCCCGCCCCGGCCCCGGCCCCCTGCCTGAGGCTGCACACGGTCCTCGGGCAACAAGTCACCCACCTGGACGACTCGACGGTGCTGTCCCCCGTCTCGGCCTCAAGTCCCCCCCAGAACGACCGTGCGTCCGGTCCCCAGAGAGGGGCCGCTCACCTCCCCTTTCTGTCCTCTCTGTCCGTCCCAGCCCGCGGGTCAGCACAGGCGCTCAGTGGGGTGTGGCTAGGACAGGAGAGGGCGGCTTCGGGGGCCGAGCTGCTCCTCTAGAGCAGAACGGACTGATTTACCAACGGAAGCTGCCGGCACAGAGGAGATGCGTCAGTCTGAGGACGTCCTTGCAGCTCAGAGGCGGAGGGCCCACCCGGCCACCAGCTCTGTCTCTCCCCCTGGGCCTGCAGTGGCTTTTCCGGGCGAGCTAGGAAATCAGCGGTTTCTCCCTTCAGTCCAGAGAGAGTGAGGCTTTGCAAGTACATTTGAAGTGACTTTGATCATTTTTCTTTTTCCTCCCAGTTGAATACGGACTACATTTTTCTCTACAGTAACTCAGAAAACGCACTGGAAGAGAACGGAAAAGGGCAGTTTGTACGTAGCAGTACGCACATAAATACGTATTATACGTGTACCATATACACAAACGGGCACAAAGGCACTGGCTCAGCACCTGGTGTCCCTGCGGACCCCTCGCCACGCTGTCCTGCCTGCTCTCTGGCCTGAGAGGGACCCTTGGGAGCAACGCTGAGGCCCCCCTGCCCCGCGGCTTCGGGTCTCTCTGGTCCAAGGGAAGCAAGTACCATTCGCTAATATGTTTTCTTCCTCCTTATCCTCGTCAGCCTGTGTGACCGCACGACTCCAAGGACATGACCTTGACTACTGGGGAGCGGAGCCAGCCTGGAACGCGCTCAGGCTACGGGCTCTACGGCGATCTGTCCGCCTCTCACAGGGTTAACATACCGGATTAACACGCAGTCTTCATTGCAAGCCGGGGACTGTTTAAATACTCCATGAGCGCCCTTGCAGGCAGAGCCTGTGGTCACCCCTACTTTGCAGCTACGACGAGGCAGACGGGTTCAACACGAGCTCAGCTAGTAAGAGACCCCAGGGCTTGAACTTGGGCAGGTGCCGCGAGACTCCGTTCTCAGTCGCTGTGTTTGGCTGCCAGTCGTAGTGCAAGCAAGTTGAGAAGCTTTGGTTCAGGGACAGTGACTGTCGTCGCCTCACTGCTGCCTTCAACAAGCAGCTGGCTAAGAATGTGCTAGAACACACTCTAGACAGAATAAACACCGCTCTCAGAACTGCCCTGCATGTTTAATAAATCCCACGGGGGTGCGTGCCCAACAGTCCTGCTGTTCCAAGTCCTACAAGCCTACACACGACACACCACCGGTGCGTCTCCACTGGAAAATGCACACACGACAGTCATGACTACTCACGTCCTGGTATCGTCTTGCTGTCCCCGCACGGCTAAAACATGTGAGGAAACATGTTTCAACTCTTCCGAAATAACATGATTACAGCTATTGTTTGCAACCTCCAAAGTCCGTGCAGGTGGTGCTGTCGTTCAGTTCCAAAGATTGACGGTCTCAGCACGGAGGAGAAGCAAGCGTGGAGTGCAGCTGCCACAGAGGAATGTGGTCATTAGCGAGCTCAAAGTGCCACCGCAAAGAGATACTCAGCGAACAAACTACCTGCTCAAATGTCAGCCAAAAAAAAAAAAAAATCTCCAGAGGTGACGACCATACGGTCTGGTCTGTCAGCAAACGATTTTATTTCTCTGTATGAAAGCATTAGGAAATAATTACTACTGAGCATTTTTTCTCGCAAGACTAAAGAAAAACGTACACTTTGCAGTTACTACAGACCCGTACGTCAGTGCCGGGAGAGGGTGGAATCGGGGCGGCAGGAGCCCGTGGGAGCCAAGGCCAGCCGCCGTACGTAGGCGCCTCCCGGTCAGGGTTGTTCCCTGAGGTCTACAGGCGAGAACGTGGACCCAAACGTAAGGAAACACCCCAAGTTGCTGCAGGAGGTGGTGAGCAAACCTTCACTGGGTCCCTGGACTCCAAGCCTGGTGACCTTTTTATGTGTTTGTTCGCTGTCTCCTGATGAAGATTCACTGTACGTACTTTGTTTTCAGACTCATCACCTTCACTGCAGTAAAACACTTATCAATAATCAAATATTTGTACTTAACACCATAATTTGAAACTAAAATAAGAGCATCACTGGGGTGTGTGTGTGGCTCAGTTGGTTAAGTGGCCGACTACTCACTTTGGCTCAGGTCATTATCTCAGGTTCATGGGTTCGAGCCCCGTGTTGAATTCTGTGCTGACAGGTGAGAGCATGCTTGGATTCCTGCTCTCCCCCTCTCTGTCTCTCCTCCCCTGCTCATTCTATCTCAAAATAATTAAAAAAAAAAAAAAAAAGGACATGGCAGATTTTTAAGAGTTTAAATATTGAAAGTCTGTTAATTTTTTTAAGCAAAAAAAAAAGTTAACTAAAACTGAAGACCTACAAAAAGGTACAAAGAATATGACCAGCTGTGTTCTGATTAATAAAAATTTGCTGATTAAGAAACTCCTGGAAGCTGTCGTCCCCACAGTAACCACAATCCTGAATGTATCCCCGAGTTTACGTCTAAGCAATACGATATTCTCACACGCTCAAGCTTTATCTGAGGAACTTCACGCTGGAGGTGTTTTCCTGTGCCCGCTTTCCGTGCTCAACATCACGTTCCGCAAGTTCGTCCACGTTGCAGTCCGACCCTCTCTCTCATCGCCACGGTATTAACTTCATCGTGAGCATCACGATGCTCCTCTGCGTGTGATTAGATGTGGGCACAAACTCCGAGGCTCACAGGCGAAGCGCGTTTGTGCGCGTTCAGCCTCGAGTCTTACGAGATCCACCCGGGCTTCCCGCAGAAGCCGGCGCTCACCCACCATCCCTCGTCCGGGACCCCGGCTGCCACAGCGCACGCGGGGAAATGGGTGTGCGC
Source organism: Paguma larvata (assembly GCA_030068075.1). Taxonomy (NCBI): domain Eukaryota; kingdom Metazoa; phylum Chordata; class Mammalia; order Carnivora; family Viverridae; genus Paguma; species Paguma larvata. The sequence goes on from CM057831.1 coordinate 28,152,463, forward strand.
GCAGCACGCCTTAAAGAAAACACGCCCCCGTGAGGGCAGGGCCACGAAAGTCACGGTAGCCCGTTCCGTGAAATAGAACATCCACGCGGCGGGACATGATTAACCCACGTCCTCGGGTTCTCTGATGGCTCCGTGAGGTGAAGCCGCACCCCCTTGCCCTGATGGAGGCCTGACGCTGACTTCCTCCCAGCCAAGCACAGGGCAGAGTGCTCGGTGACGTCTCGGGCTAGGTCGTAGGGAGGACAGCTTCTGCCTGGCGCCCCAGGATCTAGTGATCGCGGGACGGCTCACTTTAGGGGAGGCAGGCCCCCCCACCCCGGGCGTGAGGGCGCTAGAGCAACACGGGGAGGAACGAGGCCTGGGAGTCCGGGCAGGGACCTGGGAAGGGGGCCCTGGAGCCCGGCTCCCACCCTCCTGACGGGAACACCTCGGCACGGGCTGTGCTGGCCCCCAGCTCCTGGCTCACCGCATTCCGGGGCGCAGTCACACAGCAGACCCGACACCGGTGCCGACACGGACTCATCAGCGTCGTACAGCCAGCGGCAGAACTGTACGTACACACCCATTGGGTGTGTTCGCACCCGTAACGTGTATTTTATAATGTTCATTTTTGAGAGAGACAGAGTGTGAGCAGAGGAGGGACAGAGAGAGACAAAGAATCCGAAGTGGGTCCCAGACTCCCAAGCCATTGGCACGGAGCCCGACGCGGGGCGCGAACCCACTAGACGTTAGCTCATGACCTGAGCCGCAGTCGATGCTCAGCTGACCGAGCCGCCAGGCGCCCGCACCAGTAATACTTCTGGAGAGTTACTGGGAGGGAAGGATGGGCAGGCTGAAGTGGTTTAGATCTGATACACTGTGTGCTGCTCGAAAGAGTAGGTATGTCCACAATAACTCCTACGGTTTTCTCCAAGCCCGCGGTGACAAAAGAAAAACAAGCCTGCATCAGTTGAGATTATAGAAACTCTCGGCCTCTATAAAAGGAGACAAAATTGCTGTAATTTGAGACCCGGCTAACAAGTCCCCTCCTGTGCTCTCCCAGCCGGCTGCTGATTCAGAGCTGCAGCGGAGAGAGGCATGGGCCCGAGAAGGGCGGCCCGATGCCAAGGCCAGGCCGATGGTCGGGCGTCCGCACAACGCACGCAGAGGCTCCACCAAGCACGCGAACCACTCGAGTGCAAGAACAAAGACCCCGTGTCGCCAGAAGCCCTGAGGACGTGACTATAAAAACAGTAAGTGGTTTATGAGGTACCCACAGACAAGGCTTTGTTTCATCCCACAGGGAACCTAGAGGCACATTGGAGAATTGTTCCTCCATCTTACAGACTGGGAGACACCAGCGAGCGGAGCTGGGACCGCACGACCCCGAATCCCACACCAACAACTGACTGGGCCGGCCGGGTCGCTGGGGTGACAGGACGCGAGGTTGGCACCCGCAGATGCGGGCCGCGACGGTGGAGGCGGCAGGACAGCTGCGTGGTCGAAGCGCAACGGTGGGACCGAGGAGAGGCGGGACGCACATCGATGGCGGCCCTTCTGCGCCTGCTTGTCTGTCCGTCGCGCACTAGAGACCCTGCGGAGGCGGCCAGGGGTCACGGGCTCGTGTGCCCTCAACTCCTCCGGCGCTCCAACGGCCACACGCGTTCCGACCGGTGTCCTGCCTCTCCAAGAGGGACACGCTCCTGGTGTCACCCAGTTCCCCTGCGGAGTTCAGGGACGGGGAGATTCCTGCACGAGGCCGGCCTCAGCACCCAGCGGTTACCACGGTCACGCCCTCCGTCCCTGCAGGGTGCGCGCGCGCACACACACACACACACGGGCACGGGGCCACCTCCTCCCGACCGCTGAGGCCACCTGCTCCCCCAGTGCCACGCCTCTGACGGGCACGTCCACTCGCCTCTCCCTGTCCCGGGCGCTCCCTGTGGGTCCACACTCGGCAGGCTCATCTTTAGGGAGGGCGATCTTGTCCCGCCTTCGCAGGGCATCCGAAGGGCACCGCCAGGGTCAGGCCCCGGGCTCCCGCCGCACCCCACACCCCGCCCGGCGCGCAGAGGATGCAGCCGCGGAACGTCCCGGGCTCATCGGGGGCCGCACGACCGTCGGTGGCTGGGATGCAGGACCAGCCGGGTTCATGCAGTGGACGGAGTCTGAGGACCCGCAGTGACCGCCGAGAGCTCAGGACCAACCCCTGCCCCACCCGCTGCGTGTGTGTCAGAACAAGAGCCAGCGCCGACCCAGCACTTACGTGAACAGTCCCCCACGGAATCCACGGCACAACCCCGAGGAGGAGCAAAGAGGGAAAGTGAGGCACACAGAGGTGGCAAGCCGCGTCGTCATTCCTGTGCTTCGCACTACGTAAGCAAAAGGCCACTGGAAACTCAAACCAGTCAATGGGAGCCAACAATTCAAAACTGCTACCCTGGGGGCGCCTGGGGGCGAAGCTCTGATTTCGGCTCAGGTCATCGTCTCACAGTGTGTGAGTTTAAGCCCCGCATCGGGCTCTGCTGACAGCACAGAGCCTGCATGGGATCCTCTTCCCCCCCCCCCCCTGCCCCTCCCCAACTTGTGCTCTCTCTCTCAAAAATAAACATTTAAAAATAAAAGAAAAACGTTCTCATCAACAAGCATCGCCACACTATTGACAGTTTGCCTCCATCAATCTTCAAAAAACCCCAGCAGGTCAGAATCAGATGCTTGCTTTATTTCCCATCCCCCGCCATTCATATTTTAATGGCTATTAAGGCTTATGCCACCCCCCCCAAGGAAGAAGTTCCTAACATCCATAATTTTTTTTTTAGTTTTTAAAATGTTTATTTACTTTTGAGAGACAGAGAGACAAAGCTAGAGACAGACTGTGAGAGGGGGAGGGGCAGACAGAGAGGGAGACACAGAATCTGAAGCAGGCTCCAGGCTCTGAGCTGTCAGCACAGAGCCGGACGCAGGGCAAGAACCCATGGACTATGAGATCATGACCTGAGCCGAAGTTGGATGCTTAACCGACTGAGCCCCCCCAGGCGCCCCTGCTGTCAGCTGCTCTTCAGGGAACTATGTTAAAAAGGGTAAATAGGCAAGATGTTTTAAAAAGCACAACAGGAAAACCTATCTAGGTAACACCCTCGTCTTGGTGCGAGTTTCCCCAGGACCTGGTTCTTGACAGTTTTTCCCGGCAGAGGGGACTTCAGGAGTGGTAGTGGTCTTCAGGAAGTCACAGAGGTGGTCTTTAACCCCATAACACTGGGAAGAAGCAGCAAGTTCACAGCCAATATCGCACGCCAGGGTTTCGGGACCCGTTTCATCGCTGCTGTGTAATAGCGAGGGCCAACCTGCTACAGCGTGAGGAGCAGGACCGGTGAGCTGGCGGCCTCGTGTGCAGCAGGCCGTGTGACCCCCGCTGGTTTTGGTGGACGTCTTCACCGGCGAACGTGGGCCCGGGGAGGAGGCTACGTGGCCTGGAGACATCCCGACCACCACGCGGTGTCAGGCAGCTCCAGCACGGGCCCGGAGAGGCCGGCTGTGGCCCGGCAGGTGTGTGTCAGGGGCCTCGCACCCGTGGTCTGCATGCAGCCTGTGTGCGGGGGAGGGAGCCCCGGGGACAGCTGTGTGTCTCGGTCCCCTTGCGGCCACCAGGCTGTGGTGGGAATACACGTGCATCCTTCCGTCCTCTCCACAGACGATGTGACTCCCAGACGGGAACCACTGTCCACAGAGGGTTGTCACGTTTTCCCGCGAAGCCGGATGCCCCGTAGCTGCTCTCTCTGCGCAGCTCGCGGCCCGCTCCCCTTCCTCCCAGCAGGACGTGTGTTCCCTCCCTCTTGTCGGTAGTAAACCCGGGGGCACACTTATCCCCGGAGACCTTGGCGGCTCCCCGGGCGTGCGCGTCGTGCACATCTGGGACCGGCCTGCGCCTGGGGAGGCCAGTGACCGAGCTGGAGCAGCCACCCCCCACCCGCTTGGTCACGCGTCTGCAGGTGGTGCGCGGCTGGCCGAGATCTTCTGGTGTCAAGTGCAGCCGTGCCCGCCGCACACACTTGAGCTGTTGTTCCAGGGCCTCCGCGGATCAAAGCGAGTGGCAGGCGGGCCCAGGTGTCCACGGGGGGCAGCGAGGGGGAGCGTTTCTATAGAAACAGGGAGTCCTCTCTGCGGGGACCGGAGAAGGACACACACCCGCAAGGAGCTGCAGTAAGAGCTTCCGGTAAGAGCGTGTTTGCCGCAGCTCACGATGAGCAGGGAGCCGACGGGAGGGTCCTGGAGGGACCGATGGCCGCGCCATCCACTCCGGCGCGCCCAGGGCCGTCCCTGTGATAGGGGCCACTGGCTCGCCCCACGGGGCCAAAGGACGGGGGACAGACCAGCGACCAGCCCTCTCCCAGGATGCAACACAACCCACACGGACACCCTGGCGGCAACACGGTTAAGAGATTTTCTGTTCGTTCTGGCCCGAAGGTAACAGCAACTTGGGTGAGGTCACTTTCTTCTTCTTTTTCTTCTGGTTCTTCATAATTGTGTTTACAGGTTCTGTTTTTTAAAACTTTTCTACAAGAATGCACTTTTTTATTAATGTGGTTTTTGAGAGAGGATCTGAGAGAGAAAATCCCAAACAGGCTCCAAGCCGTCAGCACAGAGCCCAACATGGGGCTCAAACCCATGAACCGTGAGATCCTGACCTGAGCTGAAGTCTGACGTTTAACCGACTGAGCCCCCAGGTGCCCCCAGAATGCACTTTTCAACTTGTGCCCACGGGAAAATTACGGGAAGTGATTTGTGACACAGAAGGTTCTGGAGCGTCAAGTGGAAGCTGCTCCAATGAGACGTTTCCCTTGGGCACGGTCTTCTACACTGAATCTTCCGCGCCAGCCCCGAGCAGGCGTTCCTGCGGCCAAGAACCGGGACGGCACGGACACGCGGGGCCGAGCCCGCTGGACTGTCCGCTCAGCAACAAGCCGCCGCACCCGCAGCGCGGCACCGAGCTCGAGCTCTCCGTCTCCTTCACGCGCCTCTCGGTGTGAAGCTGGCACAGGGCTCAGACGCGGCCAGACGCCCTGAATTCCCAGGACTCGGCGTCTGAGGCACGTGGTTAAGGGGTTCGGTCTGGAGCCTCAGTCAGGAGCAGCGACCCCCGCAGGCCCGGCAGGCCCAGCAGGCAGGGAGGTGACACTGTCTCTTCGCGGAGACAGTGACACTCAGGCTGCATGTATGGGGCCAGGTCTCCCGGATGGATACGACGATGCTTACACAGTGTCCCGGGTAAAAACCACTCCAGGCTGTTCGCCCCTGAAACGGGAGCTCTGCGAACACAAAGGGTGCAGCCAAATGGGGAGCAGAGGGTGACGCGTCCCAGAAAAGTTAATGCCTAGAACGGGTCTATTCAAGTGCGAACGACCACCCCTCAGCACTTCCTCCTCTCCGGGCTGAGGGCTCAGTGAGGAGCCGCATGCGCTCTCAAGTTGACAGAGAACTGTCACACAGTTGAGCGTCAGGACGCTGCTGAACACTCAGGTCGACCCCTACAGCTGACGCAAAGTGACGTTTCCGCCAAGCTCGGCCCCTAACTCTCGTGGTCTCCCCAGAAGGATGTCCCCAGGGGTCATTCGGATTTCGCCCGTAGGACGTCTCGCAGGCGCTGTCTGGATCAGAACCACCCCGTCTGTCTCTAAGCAGCAGGGGGCAGAGGTCTATTTTCCTGGGGGCCGAGGACGCAGACTCCACAGGGTTCCTCGGCTTCCACTCGGCCCGTGTCATCCGCCGGCGGGGGGGCCGTCCTTGTTCTGGGGTCTCCCTGGCTCTGGAGCCCACAGGGCACACGGCACTGGCCAGTCCTTCATGAGTGCCTCGTGGCCGCGGGGCGTGACTGGGAGAAGGTCCAGGGCCCCGTCTGGCGGTCCCACCAGAGCCCATTCCTTGTACCCAGGAGCCGTGTGTTCTTTTACTCAGAGACAAAAGAGATTCTCAACAAGAAAAGGAGATAGGTCACCAAGGTCCGCAGTTTAAAGACCTGAGAAATTCACGCTTTACTGCCAACCACTTGCACGAGTCCCTGTCTCCAGCACCACGTGTTGATGAGAAGAAAGTCCAACAGCAGCAGCCGCCTGTCGGCCTTTGGTTAGAAAGCCTCCAGCGAGGGCACCCAAACGGTGACACAGGACGCTTCTGTGCCCCCCGCCCCGCCCCCACCCCGAGGACCATCTCGGGAAAGTACTCATGCACGAGACACCGCCGACAGAGTCCCAGACCGTCAGGGGCAGGCCGAAGCACCCCCCAAACCAGAGACCGAGACGAAGCCCATCAGGAGGTGCACCTCCAGCTCCCCCACCCCACACGTGACTCTTCGAGAGCCCCACTCAGGGTATGCCCAACAGGGGTCTCGGCAAATTGAGTTCCCCCTGCAGGGCCCAGCAGCAGCCCCATTCATCTTCAGAGCCTAGGCAGGGGTGAGGCCACGGAGCGGATGGACCTCAGCCCTGCCCAGCCCCCACGCAGGGGGTGCAGCGTCCAGCCCCTCTCCCCCAGACAGCCTGAAGGGGGACGCTGCAGGCAGCCTGGAGCTGGCACCCCGGCCCCGTCCTGTCCTAGAGCTGGGGGCAGGCACCCCGTCCTCTCCTTAGAGCTGGGGGCACCTCAGCCCTGTTCTGTCTTGGAGCTGGGGACACTCTGGCCTGTCCTGTCCTGGAGCTGGGGACACCCTGGCCTCTCCTGTCTTTGGAGCTGGGGCCACCCCGGCCCTGTCCTGGCAGGGAAGAGGAGCCACAGCCCCGCCCTGCCCCTCCAGACCAGAGAGGTTCTCAGAACACCTTGAGTTTGCAAAGCTGCACACAAAGGGGACAGCCTGGGGAACAGGGACAGAAGCCTACTTCAACCAGAGAGTCACGTGAGTCCAGACAAGAGCCCTGCGGGCCCCGGAGCTCATTCTGCTAACACAGCCTCATACCTGCAGTCTCTTCCAGCGCTGACCCCCCCGCGGCCCGCTCCGCTGGGGAGACGAGCCCACACGCGGCCCGAGGCACCGTCCGTCATCAGCGCCGCTCACGGCCCACAGCCGGTGGGTCCACGGACCTGCGGAAAGCTGGTGGCCCCGTGTGGTCAGGGCATCGCCCAGCCCGCCGCAGCCGCGGCAGAAACAGCAGCTTACAGCCCCGCCCACTGCTGCTCGGGAGCCGGCGCGGACGGCGTGGACGGCGCGGTCTGCCCGCCCCACCCGAGTCCAGGCGGCCGCTGAGCCCGCCGTGCAGCCTCGCCGGGCGGGGAACCCCGCCAGCCGTCCGCGCACCCTGGGCGGGGCCCCGACCGCGACAGACGGCGACGGCAAGCCTGCCTGCCCGCACCCACACACCCACACAGGACGTGGGGTGAGGAGCTGGCTCTCTGGAAGAGAACACCGCTTGCTTAAACGGCCAGAACCACCAACAACCGAGTGAGTGTGACCTCAAAGGAACAAATGAATAGCTTCCAACGTCCCAAAACCGAGGAGACAGAGGGACATCCAGGTTCAGGAGACACAGGGAGCCCAAAAAGGCCAAACGCGAACAGCGCTCTGCCAAGACACACTATGATTGAGCTGTCAAAAGTCTAAGACAAAGAACCATTTCTTTAAAGCAAGAAGAGACACGAAAATCGGATACGAGGGAACGCCCAGGGATCACAGGCAGGCTTCGCAACAGCAGCGCTCCGGGCCGGGAGGGACGGGGATGCTACACTCAAATACTGACGCGAAAAAAGCTGCCGGGGCGCGTGGGGGGCTCAGCCCGTTGAGCGTCCCACTTCGGCTCAGGTCACGATCTTACTGTTTGTGAGTTCGAGCCCCGCATCGCAATCTGCTGTCATGCAGAGCCTGCTTTGAATCCTTGTCTCACTCTCTGCCCCTCCCCACTCGTGCTCTCTTTCTCTCAAAAATAAGCCTTTTAAATAAAAACCAAAGTTATCACAAAAACATACAAAGGTAGTGTAAAGCTCACGGCTAATGCTGCGTAACGGTGGTGCAGGATTCATTCAGAGCTTACTCTAAAAATTGAATAAAAAATATCCATACCTTCGGGGGCACCTGGGGGGCTCACTTGGTTAAGCAGCTGACTTCGTCTCAGGTCATGATCTCGCAGTTTGTGAGTTTGAGCCCCACGTCGGGCTCTGTGCTGACAGCTCAGAGCCTGGAGCCTGCTTCAGATTCTGTGTCTCCCTCTCTCTCTGCCCCTCCCCTACTCGCACTCTATCTCTCAAAAATGGATAAACGTTAAAAATTAAAAAGAAGATATCCATACCTTTGAAGATCTATTACTAGTTACACCTCTTAAAAAATGTAAACTAACATTAGTAACCTAAAATGTAAGGGGTAGCAGAGGTCGAAGTGTATAAAGTTTAGGAATTCTACTGAAGTTGTTATCAGTTTAAAACAGGGTCTCAAATCTTAAGATATGTTATGTACGTCTCACAGTAACCACGAGGTAAAATCTATAGTTAATCACACAGAAGAACACGATAAACAAGTCGAAGCGTACAAACACCGCGAACGGCACAACACAGAAAAGCCAGACACCGAAACAGTCCCGACGGATCTACACGACACCGGAAACCAACAGAACGGCCCAAGTAAGTCCTTCCCTCCCGACAATCACTTCCAACACAAATGCATAAATTCTCCCATCGGAAGACATAGAATGGCTGAAGAAATAAAAAAACAAACAAAAAAAGCCCAAGATCTATGACATGCCGCCTACAAGAGCCTCACTCTAGTGCTAAAGACACGCACATTGAGAGTGGACGGATGGCAGAGATTTCGAGATCTCGAGCCAACGGTACACAGAAGATTTAGTGGTAGCTACACTTAGTGAGACGTAAATACACTTTCAACTGAAAGGGGTAAGAATACACAGACGAGGCCATTATGTAATGACAAAGGGCCAATCCATCAAAAAGATCTAACAATTGGGGCGCCTGGGTGGCTCAGTCGGTTAAGTGTCTGTGCCTCGTGATTTCGACTCAGGTCATGACCTCAGGGCTGTGAGACGGAGCCCTATCTCAAGCTCCTTGCTGAACGTGGAGCCTGCGTGGGATTCTCTCTCTCTTCCTCCCTCTGCTCCCTCCCCTGCTCTTGCTCCCTCTCTCAAAAAAAAGTAACAAGCATAATTATTTATGTCCTAAACATGCAGAATATATAAAGCCAAAACTAAGAGGCAAAAGGAGAAACAGTAACTCAACAGTTGGGGATTCCAGTTCCCTGCCTCTCAACAGGCGACAGAGCAGACAGAATAAGGTAGCAGCAGATTTAAACATGATACACCAAACGGACCCAAGAGACAGAAGCAAAACATTCTGACAACAAAATACACACTCTTCTCCAAAGCACATGGAACATGTTTTAGCATAGACCGTATGTTCCACAGGCCACAAAACAAGTCACGGCAAATTCAAGAGTGGGCATCTTTCTGGAAGTTTCTCTGGAAACAAAAGGGCTAACACATGACATTTTCTTGCTCTCCTTCTGCCTGGCTGACCAAACACCAGTGGCCGCCAGTTCTGACACTCCCCATCCACCGTGTGAGCGTCACTCCTGCAAACCCGGTGTTCCCCGCAGAACCACCTGGCCCAAATGCCAACCCTGGCAGGGACCCCTGCCACCTGGCACCCACACCACACCTGGTATGCACCTTCACCTGGGACCAGAGCCCCTAAGAGGTAGCCTTGCCTCGCCATACCCAGTGGGCCACCTCAGACAGGACCAGCCCTCTCCAAAACAGCTCCTGCCAGGGGCTGGGGGGAGTCCCGCCCACCAGTTCACCTGCAGCGGTCACGACCCAGCCACAAGAGGAGCAGGGCATGAGGCCTACAGGGGACATCTGTGGAGTGCCCGGTCGTGGTGGCCCAGGGAGACTGGGTTTCAGAGCCCCAAGGGATGCCTTCTACATAAGGCCGCTCCCTCAAGATCAGGAGACATACGTGATCTACTTAATACGACAGATAAACACAGAGTCAGATAAAATTAGGACACACAGGAAAACGTTCTAAGCAAAACAATGAGACAAAGCCTCAGGAAAAATAATTAAATGAAACAGATAAGCACTTCGAGAAAGAGTTCAAAGTCAGAGTCAACAGATAATCCCCCAAATTAGAAGACTGGATCAACACATGGAGAACTTCAAGGTCCAAAACATACGAAGCAATCAGAGCGAAAAACTACAGTAACTGAGATGCAAAATACACCAGAGGGAATCAACAGCAAAGCAGAGGATGAAGAACAGAACACATGTCTGGAAGACGGGGTGGTGGAAATCACCCCAGCTCAGCAGCAGAAAGGAATTTCATTTAATTTTTAGCAAAAAGGAATTTTTAAAATGCAGGTAGTTTACGTGCTATCTGGGAAGACATCGAGCACACTAACGTTCACATTATAGCGGTCCCGGAAGTAGAAGAGAGGAAGGGCAAAAAACGTATTTGAAGAAATCATGTTTTCTATCCTGGGGAAGGACACAGACGCCCAGGCCCCAGAAGCACATAAAGTCCCAAACAAGATAAACCAAAAGAGGCCTACACCAAAACACGTAATTAAAATGTCAAAAATTAAAGAGAGAGATCTTCAAAGTAGCAAGAGTGAAGAAGTCAGTCACATAAAAGGGAAGACTCAGCTAATTTTTCAGCACAAACTTTTCAGGTCACAAGGGGGAAGCATATATTCAAAGTACTGTAAGAAAAAAACCCTACAAGAGCGCCTGGGTGGCTTAGTTAAGTGTCTGACTTCGGCTCATGATCTTGCAATTCGTGAGTTCACGCCCCGCATCGGGCTCTCCGCTCTCAGTGCAGAACCTGCTTTGGACCCTCTATCTCCCTCTCTCTCTGCCACTCCCCAGCTCGTGCACCCTCTCTCTGTGCCAAAAATTAACAAACTTAAAAAAAATGCTTATATATATTAAAAAGACAAAGGAACGAAATCTGAAGTTTACATCCCATTTTGTTGTGCCTCAGGGAAGAGGGAGAGACCAGAGCAGCGGGTCAGCGCAGTAGTCAGGACACACATACCGGCGCAGTTTGTGGCCCCCGAAACAGTTAAAATAGTGACATCGGAGATAACTGATCGCCGCAACAAATATAATAATGTAACAGCAGGAAATATTGCTAGAATTACCAAAATGTGACAGACACAAGTGAGCAAATGCTGTTGGAAGAATGTTGCTAATACACTTCTTCCATGCAGGATTGCCTTCAATTTGTTTAAAAAAAGATAAAGTCCTTGTAAAGTACAAGAAAGCGAAGCCCAGGAGGTAAGCCTGGGTCCCTTCGGGGTTTCGGAAGTTCGTAATGCAACACCATGACTCTTCCTTCTTCCTGAGGCCTCGTCCTTTCCCCCTGGAGACCCCAACCCCCCACTCCCTTCGCCTTAGTTCAGGATGACGTACATACCTCACTGTGCGTGTCTCTGGAATTTCTACGTGTGCATTCCTCATACATACGTTATTAAAGGTGATTTCCTGTTCGTCTGTCTCATGTCCACTTCACTCTTAGTCCAGCTAGGGCGCCCTCGAGGGGACAGTCTATTCGTGCTCCCGACACCACTAAGCGCTCAAGTGCAAGGAAAGGTCTCGGGCCTCCACTCACCTCAAAAGCCACAAGCGAGGAGGCCCGGTGAGGAAAGCCTCACTTCCGGCCTAACCGGAAGCCACCAACGCAGAGGAAAGGCTCCGCGCAGACGCGACCAGCGCTCCGCTGGAGAGCACGCGAGTACGGGAGTGAGCGAGGCTGCCTTCCTGCCAGTACGGATGAGGTTCCGCTGGTCCCGATACGGGGTCAAACCAGCTACCACGCTCCCGTACGCCGCAGCGCCACCCGGACCAGTTCTGGGGCAGCTGCGGTCTCGAAGGCCGGCCGGGCGGGAGCGCCGGGGCCGAGGCCGTCTCCACGACACCGAGCGCAGGGCGAAGCGGCCAGCCGACGCACTCGGACGCCCACCTGAGGGGGCTGGTGGCCGCGGCGACCACGAACAACAGATTTTCAGTGTAGACGGCTGAAGGGCCCGCCGGGACTGTCACAGCTGGAGAGAGGTCAGCGCTCGGCCTCCGAGGACAGGCTGAGTCTCCCGCCACGAGGAGGCCGCGGCGCAGGGGCGGCTCTGCAGGAGCTCCGAGCGGAAACGGCAAAGCTCGATGACAGCGCCTCTATTCACGGCAGCACGCTAGCTTTGTATTCTTTATGTTTTAACAGGCCGCAGGTTTTAGGTTTTTCCACACCCCCGCGTCGTGGACTCCCAGGGCCCCTCCCACGGCGCCCCTGCAGAGCCCCCGCACCTGCCCTGTGCCTGCTTCTTTCCCGAGCGATCGGCTTCCTTCCCGCGCTTCGGGAAGCCGGCGGCTCGACGGGGGCGTTAGTTCTGTGGCCCGAATCCGGCCCTTCAGCGGCCTGCTGTACCCACAGCATGCCCGGAGTCCCCGTAGGCTCTTCCGGGGGGCCACGGCAACACCTGCGGGGGGCGCCTTCTAACGGACCCCGCTCCCTCCATGTCCACAGCGTCCCCTTTCCTGAAGGTTCAAGGATGCAGCTAAAGGGACATCGCCACATCTTCTAAGAGGCCCAGGGGCCTGCTTCAGATTCTGTGTCCCTGCTTCTCTGCCCCTGCCCCACTGGCGCTCTGCCTCTTTCTCTCAAGTATATATAAATGCTGGGGGAAAAAAAAGAGGGTTTCACAGCAGTTGAGTGCAGCCCTCGGGGATGGCTGTGAGGGTTCAAGACCACAGAGGAGGAAGTTGCTGCAGATGTGGTGGGAACAGCAAGGGGACTCTAATCAGAAGTGGAGCTTGAAGACGGGACTGAGTGGCTGCCAGCTCCTGATAAAACCTGAACGGAGGAGGGGCTGCTGCTTAGCAAAGGAAGTGGTTTCTTGAGATGGAATCTTCTCCGGGTGGTGATGCCATGAAGGTTGTTGAGATGACACCGCGAGATTCGGAATGAGACATGAACTTAGGTGATGCAAGGGCCGATTGCGAGGACGGCCTCCAGTTTTGAAAGAGGTTCTACTGTGGGTAAAAAGCTATCTAATGGCATTGCATGACACAGGGGAATCGTTCATGGGAAAAAAATGTCAAACAAGGTGGCAAAATTTGTTTTCTCATTTTAATAAATCCACGGCCACCCAGCCTTCAGCAGCCACAGCCTGATCTGTCAGCATCCAAAAACAGAGGCAAGGCCTTCCACCGGCAGAGAGATTAGGACTCACTGCAAGCTCAGGTCATGATCAGCATTTTATAAGCAATAAGCCTTTTTAAAATTAACATATGTTCTTTTGTTTTCCCAGATAGAATGCTATTGCACATTTAATAAGCTATAGTGTGAACATAACTTTTAAATGCACTGGGAAACCAAAAAATTCATTTAACTCTCTCTACTGTGGTGGTCTGAAACTAAACCACTGTATCTTCAAGGTACACCGGTAAACAAAAACTAAAGGAAATCCAAACAGGGAAGAAATTTCCAGCAAATCACAAGGGAAGATCAAGAGAAGAAAGAAACTAAGAAGTGAAAAAACCAGGAAGCAACACGATGGAAATAAGTGCATACATATTGATAATTATGTTAGTGTAAGTGCATTAAATGCTCTAATCCAAAGACAGGGATTAAAGGAATTTAAGAGACCCCCCCCCCCACATGTTGCCTTTAAGAGCCTCATTCAGATTTAAAGACACACAGACTGAAAGCATGGAGATGAAAAAGATTCCCTGCAAATGGAAATCAAAAGAAAGCTGGGGAAGTGAGAGACTCATCAGACAAAACCGACTGCAAGATAAATGAAGAGAAAGGTGCCATATAATGATAAAGGCACCAATTCAACAGGGTGATAGCACGATCCTACTATCTATGCACCTGAGCTAGGAGCACCCAAATAGAGGGGAGACTGGCAATGATAGCCAGGGACTTTTTTTAATTTAAATTCTAGTTAACACGGAGTGCAATATTGCTTTCAGGACCAGAACCCAGTGATTCATCACTGACGCAGTGATTCATGAACACCCAGTGCTCATCCCAACAAGTGCTCTTCTTAATGCCCATCCCCCATCTAGTCCATCCCCCCACTCTCCTCCCTCCATCAACCCTCAGTTTGTTCTCTGTATTTAAGAGTCTCTAGTGGTTAAGATGTCCATATTACCTGAAGCAAACCAGAGATTCGATGCAATCCCTATCAAACACCAATAACATTTTCCACAGAAATAGAATAATCTTGAAACTCATAGGGAACCACAAAAGGCCCTGAAAAGCCAAAGCAATCCTAAGAAGAACAAAGCTGGAGGTATCACACTCAGATTTCCATCTATACTAGAAAGCTATGGTAATCGAAACAACACGGCACAACACAAAAGTAACATATAGATCAGTGGAACACAACAGAGAGCCCAGAAAAAAACCCATGCTCAAATGGTCAATTAATTTAAGATAAAGGAGGTAAAAATATACAATGGGGAAAAGACAACTCTTCAGTAAATAGTACTGGGAAAACTGGACAGCTACATGCAGAAAAATCAAACCAGACCACTTTCTCACACAGACAAAAATAAACTCAAACTGCATTAAAGACCTAAATATAAGACCTGGGATCATCAAACTCCCAAGGGAAAATGGAGGCATAAACTGTGATAGCAGTCTTAGTAGTTTTATCCTCGGGCAAAGACAAAACAAACAAAAATAAACAGATGTGACTACATTAAACTAAAAGGATTTGTGCAGCAAAGAAAACCATCAACAAAACAAAACCTACAGAATAGGAGAAGACATTTGCAAATGATACATCTGATAAGGGGTTAATATCCAACATATACAAAGAACATATACAACTCAAGACAAAAAACAATCTGATTAAAAAATGGGCAGAGGACATGAATACACTTTTTTTTCCTCAAAGGAGACATACAAATGGCCAACACACACATGAAAAGATGCTCAACATCACTCATCATCAGGAATACGCAAATCAAAACCACAATGAGACACCACATCACACTTGTCAGGATGGTTATCATCAAAAAGAAATAAAGTGTTGTGGGAATGTAAATGGGTACAGCCACTATGGAAAACAGAATGGAGGTTTCTCAAAACACTAACTATAAAACTACCATATGGGGCACCTGGGTGGCTCAGTCAGTTAAGCGTCCGAACTTTGACTCAGATCATGATCTCACCATTGCCTGAGTCTGAGCCCCATGTCAGGCTCTGTGCTGACAGCTCGGAGCCTGGAGCCTCCTTCAGATTCTGTGTCTCCCTCTCTCTCTCTCTCTGTCCCTCCCCTGCTAGCACTCTCTCTCTGTCTCTCTCAAAAATAAAGAAACATTTAAAAAATAAAGATAAAACTACCATACGATCCCACAATTCCACTCATAGGTATTTAACTGAAGAAAACGCAAACACTGAGTAAAAAAACATGCATCTCTGTGTTTAGTGCAGCATTATTTACAACAGCCAAGACCTGCAAGGAACGTGAGTGCCTGTCAATGGAGAAAGAACACATAATGTGCATGTACTGCACAAGGGAATATGACTTCACCATCAATAATGAGATCTTGCCATTTGCAACAACACGGACAGACTTAGTGGCATTATGCTAAGTGAAATGTCAGAGAAAGAGAAATGAAATACCAAATAATTTCACATATACATGAAATCTAAAAAAACAAATGAACAAAAAGAGACTCAAATATAAGAACGAACTCGTGGTTGTCAGGAGGGCAGAGGATGGGAGGATGGGTAGAGCTGGCAAAGGGGATTAAAGACACAGCTTTCCAGTCAGAAAGGAGTCACAGGGCCTTAAAGCACAACGTACGGAGTGCAGTCAGCTCTGCAGTGACGGCGATGACAGATGGCTAGCAGACTCACTGTGGTGAGCAGTTTGTAATGTACACCAATGCTGAACCACAACGCTGTATGCCAAAACTAAAACTCTATGTCAACTACGGTTCTACAAATATCATTAAAAGAACTCCTACGACTCCACGGCAGAATCTCAGTAATCCCATTAAAATGGGCAAAGGACCTAAACAGACATTCTGCCAAAGAATGGTCAACGAGTACATTAAAAGATGCTCACCGCCACTCGCTAACAGTAAAATGCAAATCGAAGCTGTGCTGAGGCGTCATCTCGGGTAAGGTCAGGAAGACCACTGATAAATGCTGGCGATGCCGCAGAACTGCCAAGTGGCAGAGCCGCTGGAGACGCCAGCATGGAGGGCCCTCCAAAAATTAACAGAAATACCCTAGGATCCAACACTTCTAGTTCTGGGCATTCACCCGAAGGCAAAAGAACACTGTGTCAGAGATTCCCCGCACCCCCGTGTTAACAGCAGCGTGTCTACAACAGCCCGACAGACACAGAAACAACCGATGCGTCCATCAAGGGATGAGGGGGTCAGGAAGTTCCGATACATACACAATGGATGTCATTCAACTACAAAAGAGGACGAAATCCCACCACTTTCAACACCACGAGTGACCGCTGAGGGCATCGTGTTGAGCAAAGTAAGGCAGACAGTGACAAACATTCCACGATCTCACTTACGTGTGAAATTTAAAATAACAAAACCAACCAGGCTCATAAAAAAGAACTCAGCCGCGCAGTCACGCCGCGCCGTCACCGGAGGCAGGGGTGGGGGAGGGGAAGCGAACCGGGGGAGGTGGTCAGAAGGAGCGAGTTTCCCGCTGCAGGGTAGGTAAGGAGCAGGGGTGTGACGGACACAACATGCACCATGTTAACGCTGCTGTAGGACACACAGGAAAACCAGGACTAAAACCTCGAACGCCACATTCAAGAACAAAAAACACATTTTGGGGGGGGGTTTGTTTGGTTTTCTGGGTTTTTCTACCCATGAGATGATGGATGCTAACTAAACTTACTGTGGTCTTCGCAGCCTAAGTGCAATCAGTACACTTACACCTTCTACTTCTACAACGCTGTACGTCAATTATTCCTCATTAAAACCGTGAAAATGTTAACTTTAAGTGTAACATTGGCATTACGATGGTTTAAAAAAGAGCGTCCCGATGTTTCTATGTGAAACACGCCATCTCAATACACACACCTTTATGAGAACAGCCAGACTACTGCTAAAGACAGTTTCCTCTGGAGAAAGTCATACATGATTCGTATTTCCGCTATCTGTACAGTGAACTGCTGTTTGCTTTTCCTGTTTTATCATCACGCTATGATGTAAACAGACTTAAGAGGAATTAACTCGGGAAGACAGTTTGCTTTAATGCCTCCGGGAATTTTCACAAGGCACACAGGAACAATTGTGAAGAACACCTGTGCTAAGGGCGATATAAACAGAACAAAAAAATCTTACCTGCGGGTTTCAACAATTCTGTGTGGATTTTCAGGTAAATAAATCTTTTGGTTATGAAACTTTCTCAAGAATTTGTCTATTTTTGGAAAGTTAGTCCCTATCCTTCCTTGATAACTACTGGGCTCCTATCCAATTGAAACAATGTGAATAAAAATAACAAAAAAGAAACGCCTGGGTGGCTCAGGCAGTTGTTAATAAAAATTAGGAAATGAGGGGCACCTGGGTGGGGGGCTCAATCGGTTGCAGTTGAGCATCCAACTCTCGATTTCAGCTCAGGTCATGATCTCACAGTCACGAGTTCGAGCCCCGCATCAGGCTCTGCACAGGTGGTGCGGAGCCTGCCTGGGATTCTCTCTGTCCCTCCCCAGCTCGAGCACACGCACGCAAACGCTCTTTCTCTCTCTCAAAATAAGTATGTAAACTCAAAAAAAATTACAAAATCATGGTAGTAGTAATATCACTCTTTGTTCTCTCCCCAACCTCTCGGGGGGGTGAGCCCAGGAGGAGGAGCCCCGTACTGCCTGCCTTTCTCCCACGTAAGATTTTGTCATTCTTTCCCAAGGAAGGTAGTTTTAAAATCAAACCTCCATGGCAAAAGCAGCCCCCGACTGGCCGACTCACCGGGGGTTCCCTGGGAAGGCTGGCGCCCTCCTGCCCACGTTCCGCCAGCGACCGTGACCCTCAGCTCCACGCTGCAGCCCTGGCCACGTTCTCTGCTCCCCGCTCCTATCTCACACTTGCGGGTGCCCCCAGACCGGTATTTTTAACGTTCCAGGCGATGCTAACGTGCTGAGAAAGGTGAAGAACCTCGCTCTAAGGCTGGACAATTTTCAACACGCCGACGGGGTGGCATAACCACCCGACGGCCGTCTCGGAGATTCGCCCCGCAAGAACCGCTTCTCTTCTATCCCGAGGTCACTCGCCAAGTTCACACTGCGTGATTTCTATGCTGTCCCCTCCTCTTTCTCCAAGACAGGGAAGCACACGTCCAGGGGCCCCTTCGCTCCCGCCCGGATCTCCCCAAAGCGCCCCCTTCCCTGCTCCGTCCCGATGCTGCCCCTCCCGGGCCCTGCCCCTCCCGGTCAGCCTGCGGCTCTTCTCAGCCGTAACAACCCCAGAGACCCAAGGGCCCGGCTGTGTGGACTCCACTGGGCCAATAAGCCACTTGGGCTCATACCCCGAGGCCCGCCCGCCGCTGGCCGTCCCCTCGAGCTCCTGACACACAGCATCTAGCGCCGGTCTCCAGCGTCACCCACAGCCATCCCGGCCAGGTGTCGGCTGGGCGGGTTTGTTTAAAACCCTGCAGTGGCTCCCACCTCACTGCCAGCAAATCGAAACTCCTGGTGGGGCTGTGACATCCCTGTCCCCAGCCCTCTAACTCCCTGCACCTTCAAGATGCCCCTTCAGGTCAGGGCAGAGCTCGATGTTCCTGCCTGGCCACGAGGTCACCGGCCTGACCTCCAGGGCACCTGACTCCGCAGTGAGAGCGCGGGCAGCACTAGCCCAGGGAGCCGGGCTGCGACCCTGCTCACCTCCTGGACCCACGCGCCCCTGCCCGAGGACCCCTCACTCCTGGACCCGCACCCCTGCCTGCCCCGTGGACCCCTCACTCCTGGACCCGTGCGCCCCTGCCCTGCCTGCCCCGTGAACCCCTCACTCCTGGACCCGTGCGCCCCTGCCCTACCCGCGGACCCCTCACTCCTGAACCCGCACGCCCCTGCCCTGCCCGCGGACCCCTCACTCCTGAACCCGCGCGCCCCTGCCCTGCCCGCGGACCCCTTACTCCTGGACCCACGTGCCCCTGCCCTGCCTGCCCCATGGACCCCTCACTCCTGGACCCGCACGCCCCTGCCCTGCCTGCCCCGTGGACCCCTCACTCCTGGACTCACCGCCCCTGCCCTGCTTGGAGACTTGATCTGAATGTAAGAACACAGCCCTCCCCGGAACATGGTATAACGCAACCGGCAATGCTCCCGCCAACATTTAAACCCACTCTTTACAACCGCAAAGTGAAAGGCCCTGCATCCAGTTCAAGGAACGCTAGGCAGGAAGGGGTCTGTGTTAAATCTCGCAGGTAAGACTGGGGTGGCAAGCATTAAATCTGGTTTCTCCTTGCGTCAGCAGAAAGGTACATCAGCTGTGCGGAGCACTGGGGACGAGGCAGTGAGTGCAGCCAGCAATGCCCCCCAAGAGCAGACGTGTGGGCTGGGGAGACCGACTTACACCCTCTCCCAGATGCTGTCTGTCCGAGACTCTTCCCTGAGGAAGGGAAGCCTGAGCTGAGACTGGAAAGTTTGATCGGGTGTTACCCAGGCCAAGGCCGGAGGGAAGGGCTCTTCAGGAAACGTGAACAGTACACCCAAAAGCACTGTGGCAGAGAAGGACGACACAGGAGGGGCCAAGAAAGGGGTCGTTTTGGCCAAAACGCCGGCAGGGACACATTTAGTTTTTAGTTTTTGCCAGGTGCCATTTTAAAGGCAGCTGATTCCCGTGTTACCTGGTGTAGCCCTCGGCACACCTGAACCTCACAGAGGCACTGAGCCACAGACGGTAACTAACTTGCCCAAGTTCACTCAAAGGCAAAGCAATCGTTTTTCCTTTTTACCCTCCCTGAAATGTAACGGCACACGTCCTGGCTGGGGGGGGGGGGGGGCTGTGAAAAACTCGTGGACCGAATTCACCGTGGAGCGGGAGTAGCAGCCAAACCAGTCTTTACTACGGTCCGGAGAGACACTCAAACCATCGCCGTCCAGCTAGTTGTCTCCAGCTGTACCATGCAACCACAGGGAAACGTTCTGCAGGAGGCGGTTAACTCCCTTTTTAAGAAAGGGTGCCCGTGGAGTTAAGTCTGAGTTTAAAAGAACTAGAAACACTTGGTGGAAGTAATTTGAATAATGATTAAAAACTTATCTTTTCAAAATTTCCACAGGAATCATACACTATTTTTATAGTTAGAAAAAAAGGCACAGACAAGCCAACAAAATGACAACCTAATCAACAAACGGGCAAAGGACTTGAGACATTTTTCCAACGGGAACGATGACCAGTGAACACACGAAAAGAGGCGTGCCTTCATTAGTCCACAAAGAAACAAGACGACATTGTTTCAGGCTAAACTGGGGTTCCCCAACACCATTTCAACGTCAGAGGGATTCCCCCCACCCCCCAGAACCCCAAGCAATTCTTGGTGCACCAGCAGGGTGCCTGGAAACTGAGATTTGGCTTACCCACCCGGATGGCATGGGGTCCCGCAGGCCAGGGCTCGGTCCCATGAGGCCACCCCCGGGCCATGGCTGTGCTTCCAACCACCGGCACGGTTTGGAGGTGCCCACGGGCTCTTTCTTAGGCTCTTTTAATTTGCTGGAGCGGCTCACAGACCCCGGGGAATGCAGGACACAGGGCAGCATCCAGATGCACGGGGACAGGGGACGCGGTCCGGGAGAAGGCACGGAGCTCCTGTGCCCCCGGCAGGTGACACTCTCCCGGTATCTCTACCCGTTCACCACCAGGACATTCTCCAAACCCACTCCTCCTGGGTTTTCCTGGAGGCTTCACACTTGGTCGCGCCTGACTCAGGCGTCAGCCCAGACCAACCGAGCCTCCCGCCCCCACCTTGAGGAGTGCGGAGACCGAAAGCTCCAACCGCCTAACCGCAAGGCTGGCCCAGCCCGGCCTTGGGGCGGCCTTCCGAGGCACCTCGTTAGGCTAACGAGAGACACGGTTAGCGCTCTTAGCGACCGAGAGCTCAGCCGCGAGCCCCAACAGCGGAGGAAGACGGAAACCACACGAGGAACACACCTCGGTTTCTGAATGACCCACTGCATTCCAGGACGGCACATGCCCACAGGGACAGCTGAAGTCAGAGGGGACAGAAGCCTCCCACACTGCCCGTGGGGACGCAAAGGGCGCAGCTGGTGTGGGAAGCAGGCCGGCCGGTCACCGAGCACAGGAGCCACAAGTCTCCTCGGTAACACAGCCAAGCACATACGCCCATGCAAAAACGTGTAGCCAAATGTCACCGTCTCATTTCTCACCAGAGCCCAAAGGCAGAAACGGCCTAAATGCCCAGCGACGAATGGACAGATGGGCAGACTGTGGTCTGTGTCCCCAGTGGTACAGTGTTCAGCCGTAAACGGGAGTGAACTACTGGTCTGTGCCACCACGTGCCTGAACCTCGAAAACACTGTTCACGCAAGGACACCAGTGTCAGAAGCCCACACACTTCATGATTCCATTCCTATCAGAGTCCAGAAGAGAGACGTCGACAGATACAGAAAGTGCATCGGTGACCGCCTAGGGCTGGGGGCGGCGGGCAGGACAAGACGGTGGGTAACAGCTTCTTTCCGAGAAGAGGAAAATGGTCTAAAACGGACCGCGATGATGGTTCTAAGTATCGGTAAGTACACTCAGAACCACTCAACTGTATGGATGCGAAACTTATCTCAAGAAAGCGGTTTTTAAAAAAGAACCACAACTCCACCCCCCCAGAACCAGCATGAAAGTATTGCCCCCTCAGTTGGAGGAATCTAACTTCAAACGGTGAGACTTTAGGGATCACACCTCGGAGCAGCCAACAGTAGACTGTCTGCTACGACCCGGAGCTGGGGTCTGGAGGAAATAGGCACCTTCTACTGCCGTCACAAACGTCAGCTTCCTGGAAGAAAATTTAGCAAAAATCGCCAATTAAAATACTACGCCATTTGGCTCAGCAGCTCTGCCAGCAGAAAAGAGCCCACGGGTGCCCTTGCAGAGGTGTGTACCAACACGGGCCAGGAAGGGTGCTCGCCACAGCGCCGCTTCAAACAGCACCACTGCGGATGGTCTAAGTGTCCGTTGGCAGGGGGCTGCATGAGTGAGTTATGCCGTGTCTGTGCCGTGGATTGGCACGTGGCCACGAGGAAGGACGGGGTCTGTGCCGTGGACTGGCACGTGGCCGCGAGGAAGGACAGGGTCTGTGCCGTGGACTGGCACGTGGCCGCGAGGAAGGACGGGGTCTGTGCCGTGTCTGTGCCGTGGACTGGCACGTGGCCACGAGGAAGGACAGGGTCTGTGCCGTGGACTGGCACATGGCCGCGAGGAAGGACGGGGTCTGTGCCGTGTCTGTGCCGTGGACTGGCACGTGGCCGCAAGGAAGGACGGGGTCTGTGCCGTGGACTGGCACGTGGCCGCGAGGAAGGATGAAGCAGACCAGCTGCAGAGCACAGTGTGCGTGGCACTACCGCTGACGCTAGTGGCAAGCACCTACACCAGAGATTAGTGATGCTTAGATGATTTTTGGGAAGGGTGCCTGTGAGGCCGTAGACGCTTCTGGCCCCAGGAATGGACGGCTGTTCCACTAACGGAGAAAAACCAGGAGAAGACATCCGGGGGGACAAGGAGCCTGGCTTGGAGCTGTCACGGGGCATGAGGAGAAAGGCACGGCGGGCCCGTGAGGAAAGGCAGGCTGGAGCTACGTTCTGCGTGTTTTCGAGCACCGCGGAAACGTCCGCCTGTGCGGGGGCCTTACCACGGAAGAGGAGAATTTACTGCGAAGACGGCAGCTGAGGAGGCGCAAAGCCGCCAGCAATTTTCAAACACCATCTTGAAAACAGGAGTCGAGCGCAGTAAGAAGTCTCGGGAACGGACGGGTTCTCTACGATCAAGCGAGGTCCTCGGGGCAGGCCGGGAAAGCCCGCCGCCCGCTTCTGCAGAAACCTGCGCCCCAGCCACGTCCTTCCGCTCAGAATCGCTCCGGTCCTGGCACGTTTGGGGACAAAACCACGCCAACCAGAGACGTGGAAGGGCCGGACCATGGATGTGTCACCGTGCCCCAGGCAAGTCTGTGCGCGCCCGACGGACGTGAAGGGAGACTAACTCGGTGCAAGTTATGCCCAAGACAAGAGCAGCCTGGATGGAATCCCCTGGGGCGGGGAAGCAGCAGTGGGAGGGGTTATGAGGAGAAGTGCCGTCCATTCTGCACCGTGTCCGGCAACCTGGTGTCTCTGCCCAAACCCGTCCTCTGTAACAGGTCACCTTGCACCATGAGGAATAAATTCACACGCAGAGTCTAAAACAGAAGCCCTGTGACTGTATGCAAAAGGGCGAGAATTATTTTCTCTATGACCTGAAAATAAAATACGTTTTTAAAAAGGGCTCTCATAATTGCCCAATGATAGTCATTATTACATTTTAGCTAATGTATCTGGTCTTTTCCCCTCCAATTACAAATTTCTATAGAATCACTAAAACTAAGTAAGACCCTCTAAAAAAGAGTGTCAAATGTGTAGCTAATACTCCTCAAAGAATGATGAGGCCGTATGAAAACGCAACCCTCACATAAGATTGAGTGGGTATCACTGCAGAGTGACCTCGACTTCTGATTCTCGGACCTCAAGTATCGATGTTATTCTACGAACAACAGAACAGCTGTAATCATGGAGATTACCCACTGGAGGGTGGATGAGTCATGTCCGCAACACGCATGGAGTGGTTCTGTGATGAGGTCAATCAGCAGTGACAAAATACGTATCTGGTTCCACAATTCAGTTCAACCAACGTGTGCGGTCATCTCCTATGTACCAGGCCCAGTGTTGGGAAGAGTAAGTCATAGACGCCGCTCTCAAGGAACTTAGATGGAGACTAAAAACAAACAAAACGCAAAGCAGGTGTGCTGAAGCTCATGTGCCGAGTCCGAGAAAACGGACGGGCACCGATGTTTCAAGCAGCATCGTAGGCAGTTCCCACTTCTTCCAAGAACACCTTCCTGCAGTTCACAAAATACGGGCGTTTGCTAAAGGGTTATTCACCTTTTGGAATCGATGCCAAACAAACCGTGTTAGACCATCAGCATCAAGTAAACTGGCGATGGTCAAAAACAATGCTTCCAATATTCAAAGGGTCTATGAAAATATTAAGCATCGCGTCCTATAAAAACACACAAACTCAGCATGTTATGTAAGGGTTTTAAGATCCAAAGAGGATGTAATGACAATAAAACGCCAGTTACGGAAGGTGTCACACACTGAACAAAAAATGCTCGTAACAGCTGTCTTATCCGATGTGGTTAGAAAAACCTTTTGAGACCATGCTTTCTTTTCTCGCCCATGAATTTCCCTGTGCCAGAGGAGCGGGTGTCTGAAATCACCCCACTGACTCTGGAGGCCTCGATCTTTAACGACCGTTCAGAATGTCAGCGGTGGCATTTCTTCACTGAACTGCGTTTCTAAAGGTAAGACCACACCACAGTTTCAGGAAATGCGGTGAAGGCGCCCAGGTTTCAAATCCCAGGAAGTGAGTTTCAAATCTTGGCTGTGCCATGGGGCCGAGGGCAAGTTTCTAAACCACTCTGGGCCTGTTTCCTCCTGGGTGACACGGGACCACACCCCACCCCCCCCTGCACTGGGGCCTGTTTCCTCCTGGGTGACACGGGACCACATCCCCATCTGCTGTTACATCAGCAAACGTGTGACAAACTTCTTACACACCTCGGGCATTCCGTAAACGCTGGCGATTAACACGACGGCTACCTCCACCCTCCCTCTACCTCCCGGGTTTGACGTTCGGTGGTACTGTATTAGATTCAGTAAAAGCGAGCAGGAAAAGCCGCCCAATAACCTAGCACGATATTTTTTTAAAAACCTTCCTATAACTGCCCAGCAATAGCCATTACATTTGGGAGCAATCTATCTAGTCTTTTCCCCCGGACGAAGAGTTTCTGTGCAATTACTGAGGCAACAATAAATGAGCCATCTGTTCAGCCGGAAGCCAGTCGGGGAGGCTGAGACCATGGGAAGCAGGGAGGTCACTGAGAGCATGAGATGAGAGGAGTCCAGAGACCATGACAGTGGCCGGCAGGCCACAAAGTCCCACCACAACGTGACCGTACGGAATGCCGCTGAACCATTCGCTTAAAAATGGTTGACATCCCGGGTTTCACGTGATGTGTATTTTTCTGCAATGAAATAAAACTAAACAATCCACAAGAACGCCAAGAAGTCAGGGCTTGGACAAGCTCGTGCCCCGGGCACCGAGCACACCTCCGCACATTCGGAACGTCTGTAAATATTCCCTGAACCAAAGCGGGGACTGTGGGTCTGGTGACGGGATCTGTACGCCTATTCCGGTTTAGACCTCAGTGCGAGAAACAGGCCGTGACGACTTACTGCTGCCGCCCATGCCATCGGCGTGGTTCCCGGATCCCGGCACGCCGGAGAGCTCACAGTTCCAGCCGAGACACCCACGTGTCCCATGGTAAAAGGACAAGGAAAGTGCCTCACCACTGTTTCGGGGGGAGGCAGCTCGGTGGGCTGCAACCTGACCAGCAGTAGAAACGCTAGCAGGGTACCCCCAAGTCCCCACGGCGGGCGGGCCTGCAGCTGCGCATTCCCCCGGCGACACGGGCGACTGAAGCGTTCAGGTTTCTTATCCATAGCACAGGGCCAAACCTTCACGCCTAAAAACCGGCCTCGAAGCTCAGCAGGGAACTCCCGGGAGACCGAGAGTCTCAGCACTCCTGCGCGTCCTGGCCGGGCCGAGAGCCACCACGGGCGGGCCGGCCCCTTCCGGAGCCTGCTGAGACTGCTGCAGGGCCCTAGGGATCGGGGAGTCGGGGCTCCGACGCGTCACCGCCCCGGCTCCACGTGCTCGCCTGCTCACACTCCTCTCCGCGCCCGACACAGATGAAAATCCCCGCTCTCCCCCCTTTCCAAACTCACCTGTTGAGTTAGCACTGTCGTTTTCTGGCGACGTCAGCTTCTTTGCTTCTGGAGACACTATAAAAATAAAAAGATATCCTGCGATGAAAATACATTTAGTATTTACTAAGACCGCTGGCATCGGGGGGTGGGGCTGCGGGGGAAAGCAGATGTCCACGGCAAGGTCCGCTTTGGCCGCTGTCACCCTGAAACACACCTCGACACCGTCAGTAAACATGGGGCCGTGTTACTGGAACTTTCACGACGGGAAACACGCAGCTTCTGTAACAAACACTCTCGCTGCACTTGCTACGCGTCGGCTACCGCAAAGTTCGTCCACCGCATGCGGACACGGTGAGGGGTGAGCCAGAAACCAATTTCTGCTACGGACCACTCTGCCCGGCGGAGCGGACCGCCTGGGGGGGACCTGCACCACCGAGACCCCGACTCCGGACAGCGGAGAGGAGACGAAGTGCGCGGGGTTTTCTTTGTCCCTCCCCTCTGGCAAACAGTAGTCTCTTCTCTGTATTTTAGAGTTTGTCTTTTCGCTTTGCTCGTTTCTTAAATTCCACATGTCAATGAAATCATATGGTATTTGTCTTTCTGACTTATTTCACTTAACAGTGTGAACAGTGTGAACTTAACAGTCGCTCCATCTACGTGGTTGCAAAGTGCAAGATTTCACTCTTTTCCATGGCTGAGGAATCTTCGGTCGCGTGCACAGCCCCCACATGCACGCGCACTCTCACACGCCCCGCACCTCGGCTCTGTCATCTGCCGAGGAAGGCGGCTGGGGTGGGGCTGCTTCTGTATCTGGGCTACTGTGCGTAAGGCCGCAGTAAACACAGGGGTGCCCGCATCTTTCCGACTGAGTGTCATTTTCTTCTCACAGACACTCCGAGGGGAAATTGCTGGGTTCTAGGGGGTTCTATTTTTAACTTTTTGAGGGGCCGCCACGCTGTTTTCCACAGTGGCTGCACCAGTGTGCGTCCCATAATAGTGCATGAGGGCCCTTCTCTCCACCTCCTCCGCCAACACCTGGTTTGTTTTTTTTTTGCCTTTTTTCTAGCCACTCTGACAGGTGTGAGGTGGTACTTCCTCGTGGCTTTGATTTGCGTTTCCCTGATGAGTGACATCAAGCATCTCTCCATGCGTCTGTCAGCCGTCTGCAGATCTCCTTTGGGGAAATATATTCAGGTCCTCTGCCCACTTTTTAATTGCATTTCTTTTGGTGTTGAGTTTATTTAAGTTCTTTTTATATTTTGGATATTAGCCCCTTGGGATTTTCATTTTTAATTACAAGTCTTCTCAAAAAAGTACAGTTCTTTTCACTTTTAACTAGTGCCTTAAGATTTGGAAGCAAGTTCAACGGAACTCTATGCCCAGTTAAGCCACTCTCCAGAGTGGTTTATCCGACCTGGGTCTGTGTATCACAGGACATAAAAGAGGGAGGCCACCGGGGAAGACACCTGTCGCCCACCCCGCCAGCACTCTGCCGGCACCCCTCCCAGCACGGGGACGCCAACGACCGTGAAGGACCTGCCGTCACGGTGTGTGCACGCTTCTTCCTCTCGACAAACTGTTCCGTTAATCAGAAAAGGGCGGTGTGAAGACAACCCAAGAGACCGAGGCCAGCAGGCCTTCCTGTCCCGATGGCCTGCTGAGGGCAGCCCTGAAGGTGGGCGTCCAGCTTCCCGAAAGAGGGACTCCTGGTGACCACGAGGCAGGGTCCCAGGTCTGTGTGCTGCCTCGCCCACCGTCCCCCCGGATCCCGCAGCGGGTGTGGAATGCCGGCCAATGCTGTGCCGCGCCTCCCGCATGCCGGGCCTGCGGGGGAGCCGGCGACTGGCACTGGCTCCCCCGGCCCTGCCAACGGGTCCGAGACAGCAACACAGCTGCGCAGAGGCAGGAAGGGAGGCCCGGAGAAGGCCACCCCGCCAGAAAGGGGCAGAGCCTGGACGTGCACCAGACGCTGGACCGCGAAGGCCCTGCCTGGGAATGCCGGAAACGGCTGGTGATTTTCTGGTCTGAACCCGCTTCTCTCCTGGGCTCGAGGGTTGGAGTGCTTCCAGTTGTTTAAGCCCCAAACCAGAGCTCGTGCGTGGACTCCCTTTCCCCACCACCTCACCCACTCATCCGTCAGCCAGGGATTTCAGGTCCACCCCCAAACGGGCAAGCAATCCACGCACTCATCTACGCTGCCAGCGCGCCGCTGTCTTCCCCCTGGGCTGCTTCGGAGCCTCGGTTTCTGTGTCCCTGCCACTGTCACTCTTATGAGGTATCATCTTTTGCTTGACAAAGAAGACGAAAACAGATGATCTTTGTAGCTCGTGGGCCTTTCTCCGTTTGCAGTCAGTTACTTCTGCAGCAGGTACGTGGGTAGGCAGGTTTTGTATCCAGGAGACACAGATACCCGAAGCATCTAACCACGAAGAGGCTGATGCTTTCTGTGACAGAGGGCCCAGGTACTAACGCACAATGATGTGCCGAACGGAGGAAAAGACAATTAATGGATCAAGTGGTACGGGCTCACTAAGGACTAACTGAACCTCCCCGCTGGCTGCCCAGGAGGGCGGGTTCGGGGCCTGGGCCTCGCTTGAGAAGTCTGCTGTTAGGAGTCCCGCCCTGATCTCCACCCCCCTCCCCTCCCCACGCCAGGCCGAGAACACGCGGACTGCGCTCGCCTGAGAGCAGACGGGTAATCGAGAGAGCCCGAAGTGGCCGTCTCCAGGCAACCTGTCTGAACTCTCGAATCCTGCATTTCTGAAGCCACCTCAATTCTCGGACTTTTCTGTCCAGACCCAAGAAAGTCCCTCCTCTCCACTACGGCTGTGCCAGGTAGGTTTCTGCGACTTCCTGCCAAGAGTCCTCATGGACGCCACCCCCAGGGTCTTCCGCTGCACTCACGATCTCTCCCGCTTGCTGCCTCCCTAACTCGTCCACAGCCTCCCCCCACCTCCGACTGAAGATATTTATGAAATACTCGGCAGGCTTAAGGGTGTTTTAAACAAGAAGAACTCCAGTGTTCTGATCTTCTCCTGCAGTATTCTGGGTAATGGCACATTGGAGACTGAAGCATTCTCTACCAGAACAGCCAATACCACCTGAAGCGAGTGAGTGGCGAAATGGTTCATTAAGAGCTTGGATTTTAATCTCTGAAATCAAACATATGTGAGCTGTTTTACTTTGAGTACCTTAAGTAATATCTAAGCCTCAGTTTTTTTCATCTATAAAATGGGAATAATACTGTGAGGACTCATGAGGGGGACGTGTGCACCTCGATTAGCATAATGAGAGGGAGGCACACTGGAAACTGCCGACTACAAATACTGTAAAAGCTTGAGTATGATTAAAAATTACTGTACTTCACACGGGTACTTCGTACACCTGACGCGCTACATGCGGGGGCCAGCAAACATTTCCTTGTTTTGAGAAGTTCTCTCCGGAGCCTTTTACTCTAAGTTCACAGTATCAGAGTCTGCAGACACGGATTCCAGGTCCTCTTCGCTGTACTAGTTCATGAAATGAGGGCTCTCTCGCAGTTGAGATTCATTCCATGATTTCCAAACAGCGCTCACCTCTAGTGAGACTTGAAGTAATAAACAGAACAGTCCGACAGTGAGGATTAAAATAAGGCAATCTGTTATTAGGGCAAAAAAAAAGTAAAGCAAGGACACTCAAGTTTCTCCAATCAGAAATTCATCGGAGAAACAATAAACTTGACTCCCACAAAATAACAACAAAAAAATGGAGACCTGACCCTTTAATTACTGGTATAAAATTAGCACCAAAATATACTGTTTCATTCCAGACTGTCCACCTTAAAGCGAAACACCTCATAATATCGAAAATAGGATGGATGTGATTTACTGATCATTGTTTTCTAAAATGAGGTCAAAATCAGGTCTGCAAAACCCGTTCGGGACATGCAAGCACAATTCAGCAGAGAAAACAAAATCAGCCAAACAAACAAAACGTGTTATTGCCTTAATTTCACCCAGACTCTGCTAGCCAAAACAGGTGTTGCGCCTCAACCGCAGCCTTTATCTTTTGGTAAACATACGGCAGGTGGGCAGAATTTAAAACCACGCAGGACTTGGGTCACTTAAAAGAACTTACCCTAGTTTACCGCCCACTGCCTAGTAACCCGCCTGCGACCGTGGCTGACAAAGGGAAAACGGAAAGTACGCCCTTCCCCAGAGGGGACCCCCCCCCGCCCCCGCCCCCGCCCCCGCACCACGAACCCCCTGGCCGGGGGCGCGCATACCTGGCGGCGGACCAAGGGCTGCGCAGCAGGTGCGCGCCGGGGCAGGTGCCCGCCGCCCCGGGCGGGGGCGCGACCGCAGGGGCTCCCTCCAGGGAGCAGCGCGCGCCTCCCCACGTCCCCCGTCGTGTCTGGGGGACTCAGTCTGCGGCCGCGCAGCCCCGCGCTGAAGGGCTCCCCAAACTGAGCGGGCACGTGTGCGCAGGAACCCGACCCAGCTTCCAGAAGGGGGGGCCGGGGGCACTTACCCCCAGGACACACCAACTTCGGGGGGGCGGGAGGAGGACAGGAAACCGCGAGCCCGTGCCCTCCGCCCGCCCCTGGATCACTCAACAGGTTACGCGCCCCTCCGGGCCTGCGACGGCGGCCGGCACGAGCCTCAGTTTCCCCGGCCCCGTCCAGGGGGGCCCACGCGCGCACAACTTTCCGTGGGGCCCGCGCCGCCACCTACCGTCCAGGCCCGCGCTGTCCACGGCGGCCTTCAGCAGCGCCAGCACCAGCAGCGCGCACAGGACCAGTGCGGCCCAACTGCCGCGCGCGCCCACTCCCATTGTTCCGAAGGCGGGACGCGTCGGCCCCGCTGCTCCCGACCGAGCGTCTGCCGCGCCGCACCGCCGCGCACGGGCGCCAGCTCCGCGTCGCCTCCTGCCGCCGGCCCCCAGATGCCCAAATAGGGCGCGGGAGCCGGGCTGAGGAGAGGGGCGGGGCGGAGCCGGCGCGCGGGAGCGGGGCTAGTGCTCGGGGCGGGGCGGGGCGGGCTCCGGGGGCGGGGCCGGCGAGGCAACGCATAGCACGCGGACGCGACTTGGCGGAGGCGGAGGAGCGGGCCGAGGCCGAGTAGGGGGCGGAGTTCTTCTGGGGCGTGGCCCGTAGACGGGCGGGGCCTATCTGGGGCGTGGTCCGCATGTCCGGACTTGGAGGCGCCAGGCCCCGCTGACTCGCGGGCGAGCCCCGGACGCTCCAGTAGTTTCCTTTCTTTTCGGAAGTGGCAGTATTGTTGTCGGGGACCGGAGCGGGCGCTGGGCCTCTCGGGCCCGGAAAGAGGTGTTGGGTGGTGGTCGCTGAGGCCCGGCGCGCGTGGCCCAGCTGCACGGAGGAAGCTGCAGGCTGGCAGAGCAGCACGGAGGCCTCCCGCAGGGGTCGTGGCCCGCCGGGCTTTTTCTTCCGGGGGACCCAGCCTCAGCTGGGGTGGGAGGCTCTACAAATTCCTAGTTTAAATCCACGCATAAGGCAGCCACGATCTCTGGACAGGTGCACCCCTCTTTACGCCCCTGGGCTCTCGGGAAGGACCCCCGTCAGTACCCTGTTCTAACAAATCCCACGAGGAGCTTGCTTTTAGGACAGAAGACAAAGTCCGCTCTACCCCGGCACCATTTCAGTCCTATGGGAACGTTTCACTTTCCATGGGGGGACCTGTACGCTGTGCTGTACGGCATCCTCTGCCGCCTGTGCCCTGCAGCTCTGTGCCTGAAGGGCCCATGGAGAGGGCGGGTACGGGGGGAACCCAAGCTGGCAAGTGGAGCCTCCCAGACCCAGCTCGGCCCCTTCTCTCCCTGGGCGCTGCTGCCCCAGTTCACATGGAAGAACCTGTTCGGAATAGTTTTTGGCCAAGTCCTGCTTAAAGCCGATTCCACTCACTTGTCTTGACTTGCAGGGACTCTAACTAAAGTCAGCATTTTGTTCCTGCTGAGAACCCTGAAGGGACCTGTAGGGACTGGTAATTGATGCAGGACAATGGCAAAGATTGAGTGGGACCCTTCAGCTGACGTGGAACACAGCAGGATCCAGGACACTTAAAATCCTTGTGAATGCCCAACCTACCACGCTGTGCCCGCTGCAGATCTTCGATATCCGATTTCGTGTCCTAGAGGCCACATCCTTGCCTTTAAACGTTCAATTCCCAAAACGGTTAGGAGGGATAATACTTTCTTACCTCAGTGAAGTCTATCAGTATGGACATGACTGATTGCGGAGCTTGAAAAGCGCAACGTGTCCTGGCAAACACTCCCTGGCTCCACCCTGGAGCAAGCTCCGCACCTGGAGCTTCTGGTTATCCTTCTGGAGAGTCTGGTTTAGGAATAAATTGTTCTAGTAACTGCTTAGCCTGTTGACCAAGCATTTCACGATCCAGGTTCAACCTGCCTTTCCAGCCTTTGTTTGCCCACCCATGGACATGAGAGCTTTCCGGTTCCTTGGCATTGGTACGCATCGTTTTCTCCCTCTGAAATGCCCCCCTCTGTTCTCTCCACCACCCTACACCTGAATCTTCCTTTCAGGCTCAGTGTGTGTGTACCTGGGAATCTGGGGTGGAAATGTGAACTTGACAGTTTCTCCTGGAAATGACCTTGACCTGGATGGCCTCAGATTTTCTCTGTTGTCTGATTTCCACATCACCAGCTTTGCTTTGGTAGTAACGGCACAAAACTGTGGCTGGGCCCACCGTTTTTAGTGTAAGGGGGCTGGGCAAGGGGCTGTGTCCTTCCTGTCCTCCTGCAAAGTCCTGGGGGTCGTCTGCCCTCCCCAGGGAGATCTAGTTCTGCCCCCACCACTGCACCATTTGACCCTTGTGATGTGAACAGCAGCCCTTGGCCATCTAGTTGTCCCCCACCTTCCCAGCCTGTCTGGAGGCCTCTCTGCAACCTCACCGGACTCCCCACAGTTCTCTAAACGTGCTGGGGCCTTCTGTGTTGAGTGTGTTTGCTCTGGCTCCTCCCTGCGCCAGGATGTCTTCTGACCTCCCCTCCTGGTTAGTTTTCAGTCGACTCTTGAGATGCTCTTCCTATCTCTTCTTCTCCCCAGACACCCAGGCAGGTGTTGGCGCTCAGACCTCCCTGCTCATACTTTGATCGGCTTGGTCACCTTACTTCCACCCACTTCCCACGGCAGCCAGAGTGATCCTTCTAGAATATAGTCAGATGATGCTATTCCCCCGCCTGCCGCTTTCCAGGGTCCAGATTCACGGCCTTGCACAGCATGGTCCTTGGCTGCTTTTCGAGCCCTCTTTCCTGCCCTCTCCCCCTTCACTTGCTCAGCCCCAGCTTCTGTTCAGTTTTTTAGAAATGCCAAATCGATTCCCACCCCAGAGCCCGTCTGCTTGCTGCCCCCTCGTGTCATTTAGCTCTCGGCTCATCTCAGAAAAGCTTTCCTTGGAGACCCCACCTCACAGTTTTACATGTCTTTGTGGCATCTAGCCCACCGTCATTACGCTCACGTATATGGTCAGAGTTGGTCTCTCCTCCAGGGATGTAGGCCCCACGAGACCAAAGGCTGCCTCTGGCTGCAGGTTTCTGGTTCAGCTCCTATCCCCCATTGCTGTAACACAGGGGACGCTGGTCGTATTCATGGCCACTCAGCATCTTTTGACCAGCTTGCCTGCATTTGAGCTCAAATCCCTAGCCTCCTTTGCAGCTAGGCTCCAGAATGTGCCGGATGCTCTGCCAATCCGACACGTGCATGTGAAGCTTCAGTCTCGGTGTGAGCAGACCGAGGCACCGGGCTGGCACGGAGTGCCCGGCTCTGTGGATTCCAACAGCAGCAGAGGAGGCTGGCTTCGCACGGCAACATCCCTTCCCCGGGGGACGTACGGCCAAGTTTCTGATGGAGAGGCGGCACTGGTGGGGAGCTACAGGGGACACGGTTTCTCACTGGAGGACTTCTGCAGGGTTCAGGGCGCTCTTCCAGGAGGCTCAGCCTCCGCCATGATCCTCTGCGCCGTCCACCAATCCGGAGAGCTGCCCCGCATCTCCAACGTCCTCCTTTTCTGCCAGGTCAAGGAGGGTCAGCTTTTCTTCCCGTCTAAGGACCCTTGCTCTCTACAGTTGTACACGCCTTTCCCCCCAGAAAAGCATTAGATGCTTTGTCGACGCTGAGAGCTTACAGTGTGACGGACAGCATCCCGACGGACTTGGCAGTCTCGTGGCAGGACAGATGCACAGGCACAGTTAGTCACTGAGCCCGAGTGTGGTGGATGCCACGATACGATACTGGACAAGCACGCTCCGGAATGAGGGTCTGTGTCTTCCGATTTGTGCCTGTGAGTGTAACACACTTCCCAGCATACCGAAGGCATTCAATGTGTATTTGTGCCATGAACTTGGGGTGGACATACACAGAGCAAACTATGGTACTTTTCTCCCTCAGTGATTTATTTTCCCATCCATTCTGTATTTCCCAAACGTCTGTGTCTTAGACTTCAGGCCACCGGAGGACGAAGCAGAGACTGGGACCCTCATTCATTCATGCACTCGCTCAGTCAATATCCAAAAGTTTACTGAACGCAAGTCATACACCAGGCGTGGTGCCAGCTGCCGTGCAGCAGACAGCAGAGCTCCACCTGCCTCCTACAGTGACAGACCCCAGGGGGTGGCCGCAAAGTGCACTGGTTCCCAGATACAAATGACAGGAGCTGCTTGTTAGGTCTGTACAAAAGATGCAGAGATTCGTGTTTTATCACTGCAATTCCTTACATCCCACAGTCAGTTTTTATTCATTCAAAGAAAACGAGGTAATAAAGGAACGCTCGTCTGGAGCGATGTGCACAGGTCACTGCCTTCTGGCTGTGTACAAGCCAGTCTGCTGGTAAATCAATACTCGCATGAGGAACGAATCGGAATTTTCCAGACTGTGAGGCCGCGAGGAAGCGGCTAATAAGACAAGGCGTGGAAGGGCTGCACAAGAGTCTGAGTTGGTCTGTGGCCATTTCCCTGTCGCTGCCGACTTCCTGTCACGCTCCCCGTTAGCAGATCGGTAGCGAGTGGTTATCCGCGGTGACTGGCTTCGCAGTGCGCGCCCACTCGCTGGGGCTCCTCCCTCTCTGCACCTTTGCTTTCTCCCCCGTGTTCCGGAGCCCCTGCTCTACCCACACCTTCTTCCTCCCTCTGCTTTTCGTTTTTCCTTCATGTTTCTTCCCCCAGAGTACAACTAATTCAAAAGGGTCTACTGGGTATCTATTTTGTATTCAATGCTCTGCAGGATTCCTGCATTCAGCCAGAGCAAAGGCAACAAAACAAGAAGTAAAAACCAAGTGAAGGTGAAGATCCGACAGCAGACAGCCGTGAACTCCTGCACAACTGGGTTTTGCTCTCCCAACAGGGGGGTCAGAGAACAAAGTTCTGGGCAGAGGACAGTCGAGAAGCTGACTTCTCCGAAAGGGAGTGGGGCGCGGTGTCTGACTCCACGGCCTCTGTCTGGGGGGAGGAGGTGGTGGGGAGTTTTCGATGTGCGATCTGGGCAGGATCACGTCGTGTCGGGAGGACGGGAGGACGGGAGGAAGAGGAGACCCGAGGTCAGAGGCATCCGGCGGCGGGCACGGGCAAGCCCCCTGAGTTGTTCCACCATTAGTCCCAGCTGCGTATCAGCTCTTCCCTGGACGAGGCCACAGGGATTCGGCTCGCTTTCCTTTCCTCAGTAGCGTCACTGCCTCCTACCCGCTCTTCGGTGCTCTTCCTCCCTCAGGCCTGCGTGTGGACTGGTCGCAGTCCCCAGGCCACGGCTGCCAGCCGCAGGGAGCCTGAGCACTTTCCGTGGCGAGAGTTTCAGTGCTAATCATGGTGAAGAAATTGACAAAAGATAAAATAACTCTGATGAGGAAGTAAAAAAATCTGAAATAAAGTTCTTACGGTTTTTTATTAGTGTTTAAGAGAGAGAGAGAGAAAAAGAGAGAGAGAGAATCCCAAGCAGGCTCCAGGCTGTCAGCATAGAGCCCGATGTGGGGCCAGAGCCCACAGATCATGACCTGAGCAGAAATCCAGAGTCAGACGCCTCACCGACTAAGCCACCCAGATGCCCCATAAAGTTCTGACAGTCTTGACCCCTGCTCAGTATTTCCTGTCTCCCACCGAGGGAATGGAGGAACGGGACTTAGCCTTCATCCACTCCATGAAAGTCTGAACAACTGAAGGTGCGTGCGCGCGGACACACGCGCACACACACACACACGGGCCCACTAGGAGTTGAGTGCTGCTTGTGGAATAAGCAGGTGGTTACCTTAGGACAGGTGGTCAGGGGAGGCTTCACTAAGAAGGTAGTAGTCCGGCTGAGTCCCTACAAGGAGTCCTGTGAAAAAACCAGGGGAAGTACATCTCAACCAAGCCTGGTGTGCGGGGAGCAGAGAGGAAGCCGCTGTGGCCAGAGCTCGGTCAGTACGGGCAGAGAAGCCGAAGATGAGGCTTGGGGTTTTTCAGGTGAGAAGTGGGGATTTTAATTTAAATATGACGGAGAGCCATTTGAGGGTTGGCAAAGTGACATGTTATGATTCCTGTTTTTAAAAATGACTACCCCAGGGGCGCCTGGCTGGCTGAGTCGGTTAATTGTCCAACTTCAGCTCAAGTCATGATCTCGCCACCTATGAGTTTGTGCCCTGCATCAGGCTCTGTGCTGACAGCTGGGAGCCTGGAGCCTGTTTTGGACCCCGTCTCCCTCTCTCTCTGCTCCTGCCCCCCTCTTTCTCTCAAAAATAAATAAGCATTTTTTTGAAATTCAACGCTACAAAAATAAAAAAGACTATACCAGCTGCTCTAGAGGAACAGGAGTAGAAACGGGAATCCTGTCAGGAGGCCACTGGGTGGTGTCTTGACTACCGTACAAGTGGTCACGATGGACGCCCCAACGGGTCTGGGACGCGGACTGGGCGTGGAGTGGGTTGAACGTCGCGGCTGACGGAAAGAGAGATGAAGGCTGACCCCTAGGTCTGTGGCCTGAGCACCCGGCGGGCGGCGGTTCCACATCCCATACCCTGCCGCGGTCACGTGCACCCTCAGAACTTGGTCCCAGTGCCCCTCTGGCATCTCCGAGGCCCTCGGGGCAGCCTCCCTGCAGAATGTGGGCAGAGAGAGCCACGGCGGAACCAAGTTTCGATGATCGTGTGTGAGTGTTTCCGTGGTCAGTGAGGCTCCCTCTGGGCAGCGCTGGGCGTTACTGAAGTCCCCGCTCACCCGGGAGAAGTGCACATTGGGTATCACCTGCAGTGACAGCAGACAGGAAGGAAGAACTATCGCTGAAGAGATGAAACTGGGTTTTGGAGATTCACTGCAATGTTGGGGAAATAAAACAGGAAGATTCCAACAAAAGCTTCCCTGTACCAACGGAGAAGAGAAAGAGACCATGACCTCGATGTTGGGTAAGCATTATCAGTGACAGCATGGGCATCAGCGACAAGTGACTGCAGAGTCTGGAGAGGTTTTCACATAAATTTATACAGAAAGTAGAAGAGAGGCAGGAGAGACGAGAGGACGTACCCTGGGATGGTGTCATCATACCCGGGAGAGGCCGTGAGCCGACTCAGAGTGAGTGTTTACACTTTCAGGGCTCAGGAGGCCCAAGCCTTTGCTTTGTGAGATCACAAGCTCAGACCACTTTGACCAGGTCTGCTGTGTCCTCAAGGTGACATCCTGAAGAGGAGACGGTAGGTAGGCATGGCTTCCTTCCTCAAACAAAATTCATCATTTTACCTTTACAAGTGGCCACATAATTTTTCCAGAGACCTTTCATGTAGCCCACACCAAATAAATAATATATGGAATACGAGAGTTTCTTCGTCTAATAAAAGGTAATACACTATAGGCATTTGTGATTTCTCCCCCCGCCCCCCTCCAGTCCTAACTACTACATCCCCTTCCAGGAGAGGGGCTGAGCGGAAGACGCAAGAATGGATGCCGAAGTGACGCAAAGGGCTATAATTTATTGGCTGGAAGGAAGAAGCAATAGAAATTCAAGGAGGGGGAAAGAAAAGCAAAACCAAGAACCACAGGGATGAAATTGGAGGGAGTTTGTGGCTGTGATTTTGAGAACGGGGCTTTGAGTCACCTGTGGGCTGGCGACGCCCAGAGAGCTGAATGGGGCCAAGCAGATGGAGCGCCATTATGGCTACATGTTGAGTTCCATTCAGTATTCTTCAAGGAAGGCCAAGATTTAATGACATTTAAATGGCCTGTGATAACTGAACTAATTTCTTCCATGGAACGGGAATCCCTTCCAGGTCAGGGTCAGGTTACCCATCAACCGAGAGTCAGGGGGGTATTAACCTCGAAGGTGGTGCTCTTTGGGGAGCACCGACTGGAACGGCAGCATGGACGCAGGAGCACAACAGCATAAGCTGTGGCCAAACTCTTGAGGCTCTTCTATTGGGATAAATTACAGTTTTCCATACGACACATATGTAGTAACAACCTACCATCACGAGGGACATCATAAGAATATGAGGGCTGCTGAGGCGGTAGGAGGGGTCACCTGTGGTATGTTGGGTATGAACAGCTATTTTTCCTGTTCTATTTTTTAAGCTTGCCATCCTCAAATTGTAATAATTTGCTTAAATTTGAAGATTCTACAATTCTACCATATATACCAAACAGAAAACACCATTCTTAGGGAAAAAAAAAAAAAAAAAAGCATGGGGACAAAGTACTCAGGGGTGAATAGTTATTTTTCTGATAGTTCTCTAGGTAATCTTTTTCTTTTCTTTCCACTTTTATTAATTTGCCAATTTTTCTAAAATTAAAAGTTTTGCATTTAATGTAATATTTTTAAGCCCTTATTTTAGAACTGTAAGTGCAATAATGATAAAAAATGTGTCTATGACTATTCTACAGTTAGGCACTAGGTGAGAAAGATAAGCATAAGTTAATCTTCTCTTAGAGCTTAGACCCGTTGAGGAAAAGAATAAAATTCTCTCTATGATGGAGAGCAAAATCCGGAACGTATTCAAATTCTTTCCCCCAGATGTATTAAGGAGTCTCTCTCCAACAGTCCAGGCTTTGTGCAGACACTGCCACCATCTGCCTGATCGGATGACTTGTATCTTGGTGAGTTGACTTGGAAAGAGGACTGTACTGTGACTCAAGATACTTGTTTCCGCCCTCGGCCCTGTAGCTGACTTACTGTGTATACGGTCAGGCTATCTAACCAGTTTTACCCGTGATTTCTTCATTGTAAAAATAAAGGATTTACATGCGTTGTTGGTGGGAATGTAAACGGTATGGATGGTATGGAAAACAGGTTGGCAGTTCCTCAAAGAGTCAAATACAGAATTATCCTATTACCCAACAATTTTACTCCCACGTATATACTCAAAGGAATGAAAAATGGACTCAGATATTTTAAAGGCAATATTCACAGCCTTTTTCACAGTATTGAAAAGTGGAGGGGCGCCTGGGTGGCTCAGTCGGTTGGGCACGCGAGTTCAGCTCAGGTCACGATCTCACGGTTTGTGGGTTCGAGCCCTGCATCGGGCTCTGTGCTAACGGCTTGGAGCCTGGAGCCTGCTTCAGAGTCTGTGTCTCTGCCCCTCCCCCACTCACACTCTGTCTTTCTCTCTCTCTCAAAAACTAAACGAACATTAAAAAAAGGAAAGAAAAGTGGGAACAAGTGTCCCTCGGCAAAGGAACAGAGAAACTGAATGTGGTAGACACACGGAAAACGTCCGACACTCACTTCCCTACACCAACAGGCAATGCCCAGGCACCAGCTCTGTGCGCTACAGTTTAATTCGCCCCCGACACCACCGACCTGGGGACAGCATCAGACGGCACAGGGGAAGGGTTCCGTCTCCCCGCCCCCGACACACACACACCGTGGCGGCCGGCTGCCCATCGCCCGGGCTGTCAGTTGTGCTTCTGGCCGACTGGCTGTCAATCGGAGGCTCCCAGGGCCTGTCCTTGGGTTTGACTAATTCTCACTGAGCTTGGGAAACCCCTGTCATCACTGGAGTGCCGGCTTACTATGATAGGCTGGAACTCAGGAACAGCCAGACAGAAGAGAGCGGCGAGCAAGGAATGCGGGCAGGGCACGGGGCCTGGCCCGCTCCAGGGCACCACCGTCCCCCAGACCTGCAGAGGGTTTTCCCACCCGGATGCTCTCTGAACCTGTCCTTTCTGGGTGTTCACGGAGGCTTCGTTACAGGCACAGTCGATACAATCACCGCCCGTGGGTCACGTTTTCACCTACAGCCCCTCTCACCTCTCGGAGGTCAGGGGCTGGGACTTCGGGCTCCCGTTCCTGAATCACCTGGCTGGTTCCCCTGGGCACCCAGTCATCTTGCTCCAGTGACCGAGGGGCTTTCCAAAAAACATCTCGTTAACATAACAAAAGACACCTGGAACTTTCTCAGACTTGGGAAATTCCGAGAGTTTTAGATGCTGTCCTGCTGGAAAGGGACATGCAGCCCAGTACGAGTTTCCTGGAACCGACGGTCACACCTGGCCGGCTCCGTCGGCAGAGCAGGCGCTCTTGATCGTGGGTTGGGCGTGACGCCGACTTCAACGAGCAATCCCAGGACACAACACACCTTGGCACATTCTTCGGCCAGAAAAGGGAACCCAGTTCTGAAACGTGAGTGGACTCTGGAAACATGCTAAGTGGAACACGCCAGATGTAAACCACAAACACGGTGATTCCAGTTGGCTGAGGCCAGTGCATGCAGACGGCAGACAGGCTGGGGGTCGCCGGGGCTGGGAGTACGAGTTAGCGTTCAGTGAGTGCCGAGTCTCTGTTGGGGCAGTGGAACATTTTTGGACACAGCTAGCAGTGGAGGCTGTACACCACCGGGAACGCGGGCAGTGCTGCTGCGTGGTGCGCACAGCGGTCTTGTGTGGACGAGACAGTTTCAATGAGATAGTTCTAAGTCTCTTTGACCTCTGGTGTTGTAGAACGCCGCGGCCGAAGGGCTCACGAAAGAAGAGGGAGCCTACGTGGGTCACGAGAGACGTGCTGGAACGAGGCCCCTAGGCTCTGCAAGGGCTGTGAAGGCCAGGTACGGCAAGTGGGAGACGGCGGGGCCCAGCCCGGCGGGGAGAGGGGTTTTCTTTGGCTTCTGCAGTTTACCAACACAGAACTTAAGATTTAAAAAAATTAGTCGCTAAAATGTAAAACCCGGGGGTACTGCAATGAAAAATTCTCAGGTCCGATTCCTCCGGAAACACTGAAAGATGCAGTGATGACCAGTCCACCATCCCACCTAGCTGGAGACAGCACACGCCCCAAACATCCCTTGGTCCTTACACACTCCCAGCTGGCCTCACTGAGGTCTCCTGCTTAGTGACCCGCCTGTCCTGTGGCATTTGAATTTGGGGCCCCTCGCATCAACTGGTGATCAGGTGAATTGTTTCTGAGAGCCTACGCTTGGGTTGTCAGTGTTTTAAAAGCAAAGTGTCAGAAAAATTTCTTTTTCTTAATTTAGTTCCTTTTACCTCAACTACCACACAAAAGGGACTGTTCTGGGCTACCACACAGGGTTTCAGTTTTCTGTAACTGACACAAATATATGTGAATAATTTTGTGAGCAGAGAGTTCTAAAGAATCCTTAAAATAAAGAGATTAACCATGCATGATCTCTCTGAAGTCTGATCACTGCTTCCTCAAATATTCAAACATTTTTTAACAACCTTTAAAACCTTCTACTTTTACTGGGTTTATTTTCTATTTCAAAAGGAGTCCTAAGTATCACATGAAAGTTGAAAGACAATTTAAACAATACACAGAAGTCTGTAAAAACTCCTTCCTGTTTGACCTCCTGAGGAGTAACCTCAGGTGTTAGGTGTTTTTATTTTCAGACCTGTTTTTTTTTGTATGTTTCTTTTTGCACATACAGTTATGCAGAGATTTGTATGTGCAATTATATGAACAAGGAAACATAGAACATATGGCTCTTTTTTCCGCAATAAAAGAATTACACTGTAGCCACTATTTCACAACCTGCTTTTTTCCTGGACAAATACTGTGACCATGTTTCCACGGCTACACAAAGAGGTGTGCGTCCTTCCTTGTGCCAACCACGTGGTACCAGAGCACGGGTGTAGTTTATTTGAAATTAATTCTTCTGCAGATACTTAGGTTATCTGTGATTTCCCTAATGTGAAGTTATGGCACCGTGAGCATCCTGCAGGCGATATCCTGGCAATATGGAAAACGAGATTCTGAGGGGGGTGTTCTTAGCAATGAGATTGTTCACTCAGAGCATACGGGTTTTAAAAATTCTGATCGGTGTTATGAA
The DNA here is from genome assembly GCA_030068075.1 of Paguma larvata. Lineage (NCBI taxonomy): Eukaryota > Metazoa > Chordata > Mammalia > Carnivora > Viverridae > Paguma > Paguma larvata. The sequence continues at coordinate 28,194,679 of CM057831.1, forward strand.
GTGCAGTTTAAAATCTACATTCCCACTCTTGCTGACACTGAACATTACCTCTTTGTCTTTTGCCAACGTGATAGGCAAGTGACGGAGTCTCATTTTGTTCAATTTGCATTTGCATTTTCATTAACTGAGACAGCACGCCCTTGGTCATTTTATGAGGCACTTGCATTTCCTCTTCTGGGAGCTACTTGTTTACATCCTCGGTTGCTTAACTCTAATACGAGTTATGTACATGGAAATATATCTAAAGATCTATATACTAAGAGAGGTTTCAAAACCCAGCTCCTGGCTCGGAGCGAGTGTTTGCCAGCAAGCCAACTTCCTCTTGCCGTGGCTTGTAGGTGTCTGAATCAAGGGTACGACAATAACTTCTGTTCTTTTCCCGGAACAACCAGCTTGGTGTGGTGTGTAATTTAAAAACAAAGAAAAGAAACGACAAAGGTCTCTCACTAGCCTTTAGAAGATCATAATCGAATGCTTTGAAATGCACATGGGAGCAAGGACAATGAAAATAATACAAATAACTTGCCTTTGATCAGTGCTTTGCGTTTTGTGTTCTTTTGATAAATAAGATATGTAAATATATAATGAAAAAAGCAAAAAAGATAAGCACCATAAGATCATAACAGGGGTTTGGGGAAAACAGAAATAAGCTGGTGGTATGGGGACTGGTATTGAGGAACAGGAGAGAATTCCAAGGAGGACAACAGAGAGGTGGAAGCTAGGATGGGAAGGAATTTTGTCGGTGGAAGAGACAGAACAAAAGAGTGAGGGTCTATCTGGCAAAGAAAGATCATTTCTCTCTGAATTGAGCATTGCATTTGTAATGTCTGGGCAGTGGCCACAGCAGTGATGAATCCTCTATCGACCTTCCTTCCTTTGTGCACCATACTCCTATAACTCAATCTTGAAGTTATATTATAATTTATTTTAAAGCTAGGTTAGCAGTACTTATACTGGTCAAAATAGACTTTAAAAGAAAGACCATAACAAGAGATAAAGAAAGTCACTACATGATGATAAAGGGAACAATCCAACAAGAGGATGTAACAATAGTAAATATCTATGCACCCAACAAAAAAGTATCTAAATACATAAAGCAAATATTAACAGACATAAAGGAAGAAATTGACAGTAATACAATTATAGTAGGAGACTTTCATGCCCCACTTACATCAATAGATACATCATCCAGACTGAAAATCAACAAGGAAAGAGTGGCTTTGAATGAGACACTGGGCCAGATGGACCTAACAGATCTATTCAGAACATACCCATCCCGAAACGACGGAATACACATTTTCTTCAAGTACACACGGAACATTCTACAGAAGAGATTGCATCTTAGGCCACAAAACAAGTCTCGAGAATTCAGAAAGACTTAAGTTATACCACGCACCTTTTCTGACCACAATGCTATGAAATTTGAAGTCGACCACAAGAAAAAATCTGGAAATCCACAAACACATGCAGAGTAGATAGCATGCTACTAGAGAATGAATGGGTAAACCAAGAAATCAAAGACGAAATGAAAAAATACATGTAAACAAGTGAAAATGAAAACACAACAGTCCAAAATCTCTGAAATGCAGCCATAGTGGTTCTATGAGGGAAGTTTATAATAATGCAGGTCTGCCTCAAGAAATAAGAAAAATCTCAAGTAAACAACATAACCTTACACCTAAGGGAGCTATGAAGAGAGGAGTAAACAGAGCTCCAAGCCAGAAGATACAGAACAAAGGGCAGAGGGTCTATCTGGGAAAAAAGATCACTGCCCTCTGAAATGAGCATGGATGGCACGTGGAATATTTGGAAGTGACAGTAGCAGGGAAGAATGCCTATTAACTCTCTCCCTTTTGAGCACCACACTCCTGTTAATTCAATCTCGAGTTACATCATAATTTTTTATCAACCACATCTCATCACTAGTTTAGATTGAGTTTCAGATGAACAGAAATCTGGTGTTTGCACAGGGACCTTGTCTGTGACTGCAGGAGGAAGACGCCACGTCTGAACCATCCAGTCCCTGACGCGGTCACAGTCACAGCAAGATCCGTGAGCTCACTGATTCCTTCCTTCAGCTGTTATGACATTCCAAGGACAGGTACTGCCCACCCACTCTGCATTAGGACTGTGCCTGGTGCTGGGGACACGAAGATGAGAATGTCGAGTTCCCTTCCTTGTGGGACATGAGGTTCCCCCACGGGCTGGAGTAAGGTAAGACTTAGGTGCTCAGCTAGCTACAACACATGAGTCTCCTGGTCTTAGAGAGAATGTGTCGGAATCGGAGTTGCTTGAGGGCCTCCAGGTCTTCTTCACTCTTGGCAACGAAGGCCGGCCTTGCTGGCCACCTGGAACTCAGGCGCTGGTGAGGGGGGCTCCCGAGGAGGCAGCGACTCACGGTCTCTTTCAGGGCGACCTTGGTCTTAATTTATACTGTACTTTGTTTGATCTGTTCACAGGTGAGTAGGCTTCAGTGGAAAAAGGAAGTTTTACCGAGGCTTAAAATATTATTTCTTATTAACCAGATGGCTCGCGTGACCCTCTGGGATGTTAACAAGGTGCTCTGGCCCTAATGACAGTGGCATTATAACCTAATATAGTTAGACACTGGTTACTTCTTAGAAGGTAATTTTGTTCCAATTGCCTGGTTTTGTACTGTCTTGTTTTGTTGCTTGTTGTAAATCATAAATGTAACAATAATAAAGTATCTAATAAACATTTTCAACTGGCTGGGTTTCTATATTAACAAAACAATTTGTATTTTCCCTATATTAAATAAATCGGATAATGTATTTATAAAAGACCAATGAAAAAAGTCTGACTTCAAGATTAAGACAGGCATAGAGAATGACACTGTCGTTAAGTGTTAGGAGATGGGCGTTCTGGCCTCATTTCTGCCACTTCTAACTGTGCAGCCCAAGCTACAGACATATAGTGCTCGTTTCTTCTTAGGTGAAATGAGAATGAGGATGGATGGATGGATGGATGATGGATGGATGGATGGACGGACGGACGGACGGATGGACGGATGGACGGACAGACAGATAAGATAAATAAATGTTTTGGAAACGACTCATTTTTTTTTAAGTTTATGTATTTATTTTGAGAGAGAACGAGGAGGGGAGAGGCAGAGAAGGAGGGAGAGAGAATCCCAAACAGGCTCTGCACTGTCAGCAAAGAGCCCGATGTAGGGCTCAACTCATGAACCGTGAGATCATGACCTAAGCCGAAATCCAGAGCTGGACACTTAACCAACTGAGCCATGCAGGTGCCCCAGGAGGACTGATTTGATAAAGGACTGTCTTATGTCCCATTCAACTGCCAAAGACAACAACAACATGGAACCACACCCATGAATTCAGGGGACATAAGCACGTGCTGACCCCAGAGACACGAGGCTGTGCACCCGCCCCGTCAAACATACTCGTCCAAAGCTTGATTCTGCATCTGCCCCTTCTCTCATCTGCCAGCATCAGGCAGCCCCTTAGTTTCTCAGAACTTCCATTTCTTCAGCTGGGATATGAGGATAATAAGAGTACCTCTGTCATAGTGATGTTAGAAAGAAGGAGTGACCTAATTCATAGAAAACCCCTACTGTTGAGTCTGGCTCAGCAAGTGGTCAGTGTTACCTCTGTCTCTACCTAAAATACTTGGGTCTAGCTTCCCTACGCTTCGTAGGAGCACGGTTTCATATGGTTTCTCCAGCCAGTGAGGCTCAAGCCTCTGGGATCATGCAAAAAAGAACTGATTTAAAAATACTATCACTGACAGGTGCCGGGTAGCAATAACAATTTTAATAACTGGTCACAATTATAATTTTAATGAAATAAACACAATATAGCTCTTATTAGTGGCAGGCCATATTCTAAGAACGTTATATGTGTTAACTAACTCCGTCCTCAACAAGGAGGGTATTAGTATTATCGCCCGCTTTTTAAGAGGGAGGAAATCCAAGGCACAGGGCACACAGCTGAGAGGCAGAGAGTATGTGAAGCCAGGACATTTGCATCCAGAACTCATGCTCTTAACTACTTTGCTTGACTGGTTATTTTATTTTAAAAATTATTATTATTATTTTTAATGTTTATTTATTTTTGAGAGAGAGAGAGAGCACATGCACGCGCGTGGAGGAGGGGCAGAGAGGGAGGACAGAAGATCTGACGCAGGCTCTGTGCTGACAGCAGAGAGCCTGATGTGAGGTTCGAATCCATGAACCGTGAGATAATGACCTGAGCTGATGCTGGATGCTCAACCGACTGAGCCGCCCAGACGCCCCTACTTTGCTGACTGTTTTATAAATATTGCATAAACTCCTGAGCATGTATTTGATTTCAATGTTAGGAAGCTTTAAGAAGTCGGGGAAACCCTAGAATTAATGATGAAATGTGAGAGGAAAGTTCAGGTAGACTAAAACGTTAAAGTTTTCTGTGATAATAAGGAGGGAGAACGCTGAATGAAGCGACCATTTTTGAAACGAAACCAGTGAAACTCCCTGAGAATGGCCCGGCAGAGCGACCAGTCGGTGTCACTGGCAATCTGACGGCCTCGATACCCTGGTGGACTTTCAGTGAAAGCGCGTACAAATGCTGGATGAAGGATAAAGGGACATTGAGAAAACAAGACTTGAACAGACTGATGAAGTTAGGAATTTTCAAAGGTTAAACAGTAAGTGAAAAAAACAAAAACACAAAAAGGTTGAAGACCTGGCTTTCCCCACGAGGACATGTGCCAAACCGAGCTCTGGTTTTCAAGCGATGGGGTTCAGGACACACTACCCTGCAAGCTGAGGGAGGAACGTGAGAAGGTGGCAGAAGCGGGCAGGCTCTCTGACCCTCCTGACCCTTCTCCCCGACGCAGGTCATGAGACCTTCCAGGGAGAGGGGCCCTCCCTGTACGTGGACCACAAGCATACTTCTGGAGCCGCCCTTCACCTCAGAGGGGCGAGGACCTCTGATCGGCTCTACCTGTGTCTACTTCTGTAGCCAAGGACGACAACGCTCATAATGGAAAGAAGGGGCGGTGGCACCAACGTGACCACTGCATGGGGAGAACGGTGCCAACACTCAGTAAGTGCCTGATGATGTCACCGAAGAACGCATCCCAGTAAGGCGCTGGTGCGGCACCTTTACATCGATACTAACGGTCCCGCCGTCTGATATTCAAGTGCTGTCTTGATCGGCTTTGTTCCCCTAGATAACCTCTACAAACCGAATTAGGAAGCCTGTCCTGCTTTGTTCTCGTCTCAATGACATTCGATAACATGTTCCTTGATATTTAAAAATAAATTCACCCACAAAAACACTGGGGATAGGTTTTGGAATGGGGCTAATATTTATTTAAAATTCTTTCCTGGGGGGAGGTGCGCCTGGCTGGCTCAATCGGTGAGGCATGTGACTCATAATCTCGGGGTTGTAAGTTCGAGCCTCACACCGGGTGTAGAGATTACTTAAAAAATATATATATATAGAATAAAATAAAAATTCTTCCTTAGGTATTGAGCATATTTAAATTTGCCTAATTACTAACATACGATAGGTGTTCAAATTTGTTAGTTTCCTCCCCAGCTGGAAAACAGAGGAGATTGTAATGTTAAAGATGACTGAGAAAGGGTATAACTTTAAGGAGATTTAAGAATTTTAAGAAGACTAACGTGAGAACAGTGTTGAAAAAGAAAGGTATCAGAGAATCCTTTGGGACTGTGCTCCTCCAACACCTGGTGATGAAGCACCGACTGTTCTCCTCTTTCTAAAACTGAGCGCCGACCATTTGTAAGACACTCTTATGACTAGAAAAATAAAATTCAAATAATTGGCATACAAGATGCAAGCCCAATGACCTATTTTTAGATTCACTAAAATCACTCTCTGTAAATACTGCTAACGAGTGTCTCAGTTTCAGTCCTTCCCTCAGGGAAGGGAACCAGCAGGCAGGCTGGGCCACAACCCCCTCGTCGACACCGTCCAGGACCACCGGGCACGCGCCTGCTCCGGAGCAAACAGGGCTGTCAATGCGTCCAGGGAGACCACGAACCCCGCAACGCGTCAGCTAGAACTGATTGGAAAGGCCTCTTGGGGAGGATTCTGGCCTGGGCGAGGTCCTGCCGAGACGTGGGGCTTTGCCGGGTTGGACGCTGTCCTCAGGCGGGCACAGCACAGGCACAGGGATGAACAGAATCGAAAGCTTTCCCTGGCCCAGAGACAACGGCCGTCATTTCAGCCAGGATGGGAAACATTTTGGCTATTTTTGTGGCTTGGACACATTCCTGCCTTCGTCTGTGTTCAGACAAGCCCAGGCCTGGTCTGAGGCTGTTCGGTGAAGCTGCTGTGTGCTCGCTAGCGGTGAGGGCCGGGCCGGCTCCCGGAGGCAGGGCCACTTTCTCTCCCCACCTGTGAGGTGGCACAGGGGCTGTGGACGGTTAGAAACATGTGAAGGCAGAGGACCCGGATGCGGGGAGTTGCTGACCGCAGGGTCTGTGTCCCCGCAGTCTGGGGTGGGACTCGAGAGTCTGCAATTGTAACCAGTCCCCAGGCCCAGGCGTTGCTGCTGATGCCAGGTCACCCTCGGAAACCCGGGAGGTCGGGGGGTACCAAAGGTGTTTACAGGAAGCAAAGGCCTTGTAGTGAGCTGTGTTCCCAGGGTAAAGTCTAGAGCTTTCTGGAAATACTCTGTGCGCGTCTGACCCTGGGCTGCACCGTGCCTGCTTCTGGTTTAAACCACCACTGCCGAGGGGCACGTGCACGTCTCTCCGAAGGAACAGTCTCTCCAAAACAATGGGTGCAGATGGTTGACAAATAAGCTTGGAATTAACATGAAAATAAAAGTTATGTGTTTTTTGTCCACATTCCAGGAAGTTCCCAGTTACAAAGAAGCAGATCCATTTTAGGAAAATGGGTTCACAAACTAGCAACTGACTTATTCGCAAGTAGATATTGAACCAAATGCAAAGTAACCCTCACAATCCCCTTTTAACCTATTTTATTCTGTCCATGTTAAGACAAAATTCCTTATGCAAGGAAGATGTAATTGCTTATGCTTTTAAAATATATACATGTCTGTACTAAAAAAATAGAGTTTCTGCTCAGTTTTGTTTATTCCTTCCTAAGACATTTGGTGAAGAGAGGAAGTGGTAAGTAGGGTAGAAGCACGTGATCTCTAATTATTCTGAAAAAAGGTTTCACTTGACTTTCCTCTACATGTGGCTGCAGAGGGGATAAAAGAAAGAGTGTGGCCGGGGCCTCCGCGGCTCAGCTGGCTGGCCTCCATCTAACGGTTTACATTTCTCTATGGCCAACACGGGGCTTGAACTCATGACCTCGAGATCAAGAGTCGCCGCTGAGCCAGCCAGCTCCTCCTGATTTGGTTAATACTTGACCCCCCAAAAATTTAAGTATCCTACGAGGAGTCAGTATCAGAACTTACTGATAGGATTTTCTACAGCTCTTTCAACAAGGTCTAAATACTTTATTAACTCTCTTTTTAAAAGGCTACCAAGAATCTGGTAATTCATGAAAAACACTCAGGTGATTGTAAATTATTATTTGTAGAAACAGGAAACTTCCCCTTCTTTCTACAATAATTTCATCGTCTGTAGAGAAAATGGGCTTTGATAAGAAGCCAGATCATGCAAATCTAATAGGGGATTTTCAGCTTAGCATCAGAATAAGAAATCGAATAGAGTAAGAAGGTTAATCTTGAGGTTGAGGTGGGTCTACCACTACCCGGCTGTGGAGAAGGAGGTCTTGGTCTGATGAATATTTTAACTTGGGTTTCTCCACTTGTGAACTCTCAATGTCCAAGTTGTTACACTAGGTCCAGGGCTGTGCGTTTTGATTTCATTGTACTTATCTTTTTCACAGCTCTTCTTAAATAGCATTTCGGTATCAGAAGCGTGTGGACAAGAGTGTTCCTGGAGAGAGCAAAGGTCTGGGGACAGGTTTCAAAGAGTTGAGGACCTGGGGCTTGTGAACTTGGGGAAGAGGAAGTTCAGAGTGGGACGTATAGATCTCTCTGAAAAACATGTGGACCCTGTCATGTGAAGAAGGCACATTCGTGTTCTGGGATCAAAAGGTGGAAATTATGAGGAGATAGACTTTGGTTCCAAGTAAAAAGCTTTCAGATTTTCATTACAACATTACCAAGTATTAATTGAGCACCTACTGTGTGCTAGGCACTGATCCAGGATCTGGGGATTTGCCGTGAACAGCACACAGGACTGCTCCAATGAGGTGTGCGTTCTGTAGGGCAGCCTGAAGTGCTAGCTGCTGAAGGTTTTCACACAGACGGGCTGCTGACAGAGAACTCCATGTCTGGGATTCCTGCTTTGGATGGGAGAACTTCCTCAGTCTAAAAGCCTTACAGGTCTTTAAAGTGTATGAACATTTAGTCAACCAACAAATACTGATTGAACAACTTCTTACTGCCAGGTATAGCCCTGGTCACGGGAAATGCAAACACGCAGAGATCTCCCCACCGAGGAGCTTTCAATCCTGTTGGGGACAAAGGCGTAAGCAATGTGAAAGCTTGGTAGTAGAAACATGTAATGGAGCAGGAGCACACGAAGGTGGAAGAGAAAAGTCAGGCCGAAGGTGTTCTCAAAGAGGGGACATGGAGGTAAGTTTGAAGGGACGAGGAGGACTTCAGCAGGCAGCAGGGACCCATGAACAAGGTCGTGGAAGCCATAAACAAAATGGTGGATGTGAAAACTGCAGGTAGTTGTATGATCCTAGTTTTGATTCTAATTCCCAATGGATAAAAATGGGACCTAAGGCACAGTCACTGGGATTTGCCAGTATCCATGACATTTGAGGGCGGATGCAGGATTTGGTAGGGTGACTTACCTTGTAAGTTTATACATGCATATTTGCGAAAATCATTGAGTACCTATTATGTGCTGGATACTTTATTATGTCGACTGGGGTACAGAAGGATTTACACCAAGTCCTTGTCCTCAAGGAGGCTCCAGTCTAACGAGGGACCCAGACACCATCGGCTGGGGAGAAGAAAGTGTTGAGAAAGACACTTGGGTAAGGACGTGGAGACCACAGAGACTAAGTAAGGAGGGGAGAGGGGAGATGGGAGATGACCAGCTGACCGTGGGGTTGAGCCTTGAAGAGGAGGAAGGACTGAAGGAGGGCGAGTCCTGGGAGCCGCGGAGGCTGCAGGGTCAGCCTGTCCCGACAGCCGGTGCCGGGAATTCTAAACATCTCCCGAGTGAGCCCGCGCCAACACTCGGGACAGGGGCACAGGTACCGCTGCCTGGCTGGTGGCCCTCCCGCACCGTGTGGTCCTCGCGCACGCGTGAGCAAGGCCAGCCCTGTCCCGCCAGTACACCAGAGAAGAAGACCGAAGAGGAGACCCCCTTCCGTCCTGCCCGGGTCTCCTTCCCGAGCTAAAGCGCATCAAGACGAGGTGAGAGTGAAGACACCTCCCGCCGGCCCGGGACACCCGGTGAGCGGTGCGGGGTCGGGCCCGCGGCAGGCGGAAGCGCGGTGAAAACCGGCGCGGAAGGACCACGGAGGAATGGCCAGAGACCCCCTCAGACGCAGACTGACCCCTGAGTCAGGCTCAGCAGCAGGTTTGCATCTAAGACCGGAAACCTGGGGATGCGAGAAACATGACCTCTCTTCGTGGCCCCTGAACTAGTGTCACGTGGCCTCTAAGCGGCTGTCGCCTCGGGATGACGAGGGTGAGTGTCCGCCGCCCCAGCTGGTAGCGCCCACACCCAGCCCACTTCGGGGGCCTTACCTGCCTGTGGTCCTCGTCCGCAATGTGCTGTCGGGACCGCTGCTTCTGGCAGTTTTCCGGACAGGTTTAGGACGCTGGAATATATGGCCACGCTCTGAAACCTGGCGCTGAGGGCTGTACTCCTGGAGGAACCGCCTGGAGGCCCACAAAGTCCTGGGTACGACTCCCACCTGCCTGTACGCATGCGCAACGTCTCCCTGACAACCTGCTAAGCGCCGCGCACTTCTCCTGACCACCTGCCGCCATCAGCGTTTGCCTGCCTGTGCTCATGCGCCTCTCCTTGACCGCCTGATGCCCTCAGCGCCTACCTACCTGTGCGCATGCCCACATCCCGCTGACCGCCAGCTACCGTCAGCCCACCTGCCTGCCTCTGCGCATGCGCCCTCCACCCGACCGCCGTCAAGTCCTGTCTGCCTGTGCGCATGCACACCTACATCTTCTCGCCTACAGTCAGCTCCTGCCTGCCTATGCACGTGCGCACCTCTCCCTGACCACCTGCTGCCGTCAGCTCCCGCCTCCCTGTGCGCATGCCCACACCCATTTCTGGCCCTAGTTCTCCGCACCACCCAGCTGCGTGCCCTACAGTTTCACTCACCCCTCCCCCCGTGTCCTTGAGGGAGTCTTAGATCCCCCCAGTTCAGGGCTCAGCCCCAGGACTCCGGCCCCCACTCCCCATTTCGTTTGTGGGTCATGAGGCGTGGGTCCCCAGGGTCCAAGCAACTTCTGTCCAACTTGGCTACACACCTCGTGTTCACGTGCTCGCCCTCCTCGGAGTCCAGCGTTTGCTAGCGCAGCTCTGAGAGCTGAGGGAAACACGTTTACCGGTTTACTAAAGGGCCCGACAGTGTGCAGGCGAACCGCCGGACGGAGAGGCGCACGCGCCGAGGTCCGGGACGCCCCGGCACACGAGCTTCCGGGGGCGGGGCGTCACCCTCCCCGATGTGGATGTGTTCCCCCGCCCGGGAGCCCGCCGAGCCCCTTCTGTTAGCCTCGTCAGTCATTAACTTGATTTTCAGGCCCTCTCCCTTCTGAGGAGAATGGCCGGGGGAGGTGCTGGCGTCCCAAGCTCCTAATCCTGGCTTGGTCTTTGCGGGGAAGGGAGACCCGCGGGGATCCCCTCGTGCACACAGAAAGCACTCCTATCAGCCGGGACGCGGCGAGCGTTTCAGGAGGCCCGTGCCGGGAACTGGGGGCAGAGACCGACACGTACCTCCTCTGCCCCTTCGCGGTGCCGCGGCCTCACCTGTCGTTTCCCGCCTCCAGTCGAGATGGCCTCGGGCTTCGGGGGTCGAGTCCGGTGCCGGCACCCGCGCTCCGCTCTGTGGCTGGTGGGAGACGGCGGTCGCCGGTCCTGGAGCCGACTTACTTCTGCGGAGACGTTCGGACTCGACTTGCTGTATTTCGGGTGCTCTCCCAGCTGCCCGGTGAGGCGAATGTTATGATTTCCGTACTGCCGGCGAGAAACCGGAAACCCGCACGAACCAGGCGAGGTGACCATGTGATTCGGCTGGTGCACAGCATCAAACCCACGTCCCTCCCGGCCGGGGTCGCCCCGTGGATGGCGTCTGGTGGGCGACAGGAGCTGCCGTTGATCATGCGGGAGCAGGTGCAGCGTGGAGCCCTGAGGGCCACGCTGGGGTTGTGGGCGGCTGGCTATTTGTCTCTCCGTAAAAGAACAAATCGTAATCTTGGTAATCATTTTTACTTAAAAAAATTCTCCATCTTATTGATTCGTAACGTTAGTTTTACTCTTTCTTTTAGGAAGGATGAGCTTGCCATCTCCTTTTATGAAGCCAATTTAGCTCTAATATCAAAACTTGATAAAAAAAAAACACAGTACATTAAAAGTAGATTACAGTCCAGTCTCGCTTGTGAATACGGATGCAAGGATCCTAATGTGTACTGGCTCACTGGATTCAGTGATTAAAAGAATATAACATATTGTGATAAATTATGGTTAATTTTTAGGAATTTTAAGGAGAAAAATTCTACGTTAGAAAACAACTATTAATGTAATTTCATATACTAACAAGTTAAAGAAGGAAATACTTAGGGACATTTCAACAGATGCACAAAAAGCATCTAACTTGCTATTTTAGTAGAAAACTAGAAAGAAAAAGAAACGTCCTCAATGGGATAGTAAAGTTATCTTTTTACCTGGAAACACTTGAAAAGCATTCCCTTTAAGATCAGAAACAATACAAGATACATGCTATCATCGTGTTCCGCATAACGCTGCAGGTTCAGGCCAATGTAATAAGACAGGAACGAATGCTCAGAAATATAAGGACTGGATGGAAAGAGAAGAAAGCATCGCAATTCCAAGTATTGTGATCATTTACATGAAGACTAAAAACCAACACTTTTAGAAGTAATAAGAAAGTTCAATATTACAAGACCAATGTAAAAAAATCAGCAGTGTCCCTCATTATCAGCAATAATAAAATCAAGAATAAATAATAAATACCAATAATATACCCTATTCTATAATAAAATACCAAATAAAATACCAAAACAGCAACAACAACAACCCTGCAAAATATCAAGGACTTAAGAGACAAAAATTCACAAAATTATTACAGAGGAAAATTTTAAACTCCAGCAAAGGGCATAAAGAAAGAGCTGAATTAACAGTGAGATAAATCATCTTCAGCATTGGAAAGATAAGTTTTCCCCTGATTTAATGGAGTTTCCAGCAAAGTCGCAGCCACCTTCGGGGAGATCCTGCCCTGCTCGTATTTGGAATGAACCCTCCACTGAATGACTCTTGGTAGAAGGCAGGACCCCCTCCGTGGAAGTGGTAGAAGGGCCAGACGCCCCTTCTTGTAGTGTGTGATCTGAGCTTGGACATGAAATTCTCCTTCTCAGAGCTCTGAATCCTGAGCGATGCAGAGATGTGGGGAGGATTCAGAGGCCTTTTCTCTGTGGCAGCCTCCCTGTTGGCGTCCAGCAGGTGCTCCCCGCTGTCTGTCCGCCCTGCTGCCGCCTGCTCTTCCTTGCTTCCTGCCCAGATTTTGAGCCCGTTTCTCTGGGCTTTTTCCCCCGAGAGCTCTGGTGAACTCTCATGTCTTCTGCAGTAGATTCATTTCTGCATTAAATCAGATAGAACCAGTTTCTGTTGCTTGTAATCAAGAAATTGGAGCTGGGAATCTTGCCAAAATATTTCTGAATTTCATGTGGAAGAATTCAAGTCTGCAAGTAACTGAGCCAGCAAACTTTTTCTGTAACAAATCCTAACCATTTTAAACTTTGGTGGCTGGATACAACTACTCAACTCTACTGTGTAGGGCTCAAAAGCAGCCACTGGCAGTATGTCGGCGAATGGGCATGATTGTGTTCCAATAAAACTTTAATTACAAATAGTTAGTGGACAGAGTTTGGCCCAGGGGCTGTAGTTCCTTAATCTCTGACTAAGACAGTCATGAAGGGGCGCTTGGGTGGCTCAGTTGGTTAAGTATCCGACTTCAGCTCAGGTCATGATCTCATAGTCTGTGGATTCGAGCCCCATGTCAGGCTCTGTGCTGACAGCTCAGAGCCTGGAGCCTGCTTCGGATTTGGTGTCTCCCTCTCTCTCTGCCCTCCCTCACTCATGCTCTGTCTCTTTCTGTCTTTAGAAAATGAATAAATGTTAAAAAAAATTTTTAACAGAAATTAAACAAATAAAAAAGATAGTCATGAAAAAGGAAAGCCAAGAGGAGAAGACTCACACTACTAACTAGTCAGACACATCACCCAGCCGTAGGAAAAACAACTTGGTACCAGTGTGGAAACATACAAACGGCTCATGGAACAGAATAGAACCCAGAAATAGGCCCGTGAGAATTTGGGTTATTTAAACATTTTGTAGGAAAAGTTGGTTCACTATGGAAAAAGATAAATTAGGTCCCTACTTCAGAAAAAAATATAAAAATAAGCTCAAAATGTAAGTATGAAGCAGGGCACCTGAGTGGTTTGGTCGGTTGGGTCTGACTCTTGATTGTGGCTCAGGTCATGTTCTCACAGTTCGTAGGATAGAGCCCTGTGTCAGGCTTAGCACTGGCAGCACAGAAACTGCTTGGGGTTCTCTCTCTCCCTCTCTTTGCCCCTCTTCTGCTCATGCTCCCTCTCTCTCAAAATAAATAAATTAACTTAAAAAAATAAGCTAAATAAAATAAGATAAAATTGCTGGAAGAAAACAGGAAATATCTTCAGGACTTCGGGGTATGAGAGGATTATGCTTGCCAGGCCATTATTAAACTATTTTTGCGCCCTCAGAGGACACATCGGCAGAGAAAGCAGTTGTATTATTAGGGCAAATTAACTCAGGTGAGCACAGCCTCATTCAAAGACCAGAACACAGGTAGTGAACCATTCACTGGGCTGTGGAAAGAAAGGAAGGCCAGGCTACATGAGGCATGGGTGCTTTTTGTGTGGATAACAATGATGGCAAATCCTGAAGGGACAGTATTTGGAGCCAAAAAGCAATCCAAGGGTCTGATTGGTAATTCTATAAATAACATGGCTTTCATATCCAAGAAAGGGACAAGCAAGACACAGAGTAGATCCTTACCGTTATCTTACTGGACAGGCAATAAAAAAGAACGTGGCAGAAGTTCTTCAGCGTCCTGCTTCTCGGAAACTGTAGGTCTGGGCACCGGCTGCTGTGTAAAGAGGCCAACTGGGGAGAGAAAGAGGTACCAGCTCTCCAGCCGTCTGTGCCAGGGCAGCAGACATGTGAGCGAAGCAGTCCTGGACTTTCCGGCCCAACCGCTTCTGGATGAGACCCTGATCAAGGCCGGCGGAAATATCCAGTGGGTCCACAGATTTATATAAGTGAAAATAAATGGTTGTAGTAGTTTCGAGACATTGGGTTTTGGGCTTATTTGCTAGAGAGCCATAGACAACCAAAAAAGTCTATTAAGCAACTATTAAGCCCCAGAGTGCTTGGAATATGGAATATCCCGAATCACTACTCCAAGCTTTCACATGTAGCAATTATGGCGTGGGCTATCGTTCAGGAAAAAGTCAATTTCCATTCAGTGCTTTTCCAGACCACTAGTTTATATATCAGTTAATTAATTCCTTCTTTCAACACATGTTAAAAGGGGGCCTACTCTATGTCATAAGCTCTTTTAGGTACTGAACAAAACAGATAAATTCCCTGTCTGAAAGTAATTAAAATGATACCCCTTAGTCTTTGTTGGTGATGTGATGGTTATTTAGATAATCAGAATAATAGGGTTTAGCTAAAAAGGCATAATTGTCTGATCTGGACATGTAAGAAATGAAGTTCAAAGGAAATTTATCCTAAGTAAATTATAGCGAATATCTTTCTAAGTATTAATACTTAAGCTGAATGGAAACCATTTAACTACTTCAAATTTAAAATAGTCTGTATTTTGCCTATCATTCTCGATTTGTATAATCATCTCCTGAAAGATATCTAAAATGAAAATTTTAATTGAGCAAGTTAACTCAAATTAATATTCATTCATTCATTCCACTGTTCGACAAATATTTATTAGATGACTTCTATGTGCCAGTCATCATGCTAATCAGTAAGTTTCTAATTCTGAACAATTCAGACATAGACACTGTCTTTTCTGCCCAGAAATCCACCATTCCTACCAATAACACGACAGGGGGTGGGGGGGATGCTTAAAGAAGTATTAGATTGAGTATGGTGACTGTACCAGAACGATTCCATAGATTAAGAAATTGTGGTCTAGGTACTCTGAGCCACCTCAAACTATAACTGTGTGTGATCTAGTTATAGGTAAACGGAAGAAGTAGAGTCGGTGTTAAGTTCAAACAGAACTTCAACCCGTTAAGTAGGGTTCCCAACTTTTCTATAGACTTGCTTGGTTTTACTCAGGGCTAGGCGAGTTTGCTAATCAGAAAGGCAATCTCAGATAGGCTGTTTTCAAGGTCTCTTTCAGGTGAATGTGTAGCCCCTACACCTGCACACAGAATGAACTTGACAGTCATCATCAGCCACGTCAGAGAAAGCAAGTCCACTGTTACTTTATAAACAGGGACAGCCTCTGGTCCTGGGCTCTAAAGTCTATAATCCTCAGCAAAATGCCTCAGTGAAAGACAGCAGGGATAAAAGCCTATCCCCTTTCAGTAATCATGATACCATTCTCCTCACCCGTTAATGTTGCCACAGATCACAGCTGTCCCTCAGCTGGAGCTCAGGCCAAAGTGCAGTTCACCGTCCTCTTCCCGCTTGGTGGTGATCAGAGTCACTCTTTCACACGCGTAGAAAGATCTGTGAATAAGTGGGCAGGGTCATATACGACAGCCTTCCATACCTACAGAAACTATAACATCTATCTCAAAGACACAGCCATGGTCGCCACAGTCTACAGATTCATCTGTCTCCAGAACAGTAAAGCACTAACACTGAGTCCTCTCTTTGTTGGTTGGGGCATTGATGACTGGGCCGTGGTGGCAAAGAGGGTACAAACTAGGACTCATTTCTGCCAATTCGTACAGCATTTAATTGTAGCAAGTACACTTGCTGCTAGAATGAAGAAATCTCCGCTGTGAATGGTAGATGGTTTCATAAGAGGAAGGATGACCCCATGTGGCAGTTTTAAAGCACAACCTTAATTTTTTTGGCACGTTGTGTCAAGGTGACATGTGTACCCCGTCTTTACTCTGGTCCAGCTTGCAGTTGTTTTGAGCAGCGGACTCCAGCTCCGTGATGCTACGTGACTTCCGAGGCTAGATACAAAAATCTATCCAGCTCCTTGCTCGTGGGAACACCTGCCCTTCGAGCCCTGAGCCACCGTGCGTGAAGTCCTGTCACCTTCGCATCTCATGCTGGAGAGACCACGTGGATGTGATAGGGCCAACTGTCCCTGCTGAGCCCCGACCTCCAGCCACCCACAACAAAGCGGTGGACATGGGAGTGAAGCCATCTCGGACTCTCAGAAACAGCCCATCTGCCCCATGAGACAAAAGAATCACCCTGTGGAGACTTGCCCAAATTCCTGACCCACAAGATCATGAGATTTACTAAAATGATTGTTGTCAGAAGCCACTATTTAACGTAGTGTTTTAGTGCAGCGACAGATTACTGAGACACCCCTTGTGTTAGTTCAGGTCCTTCAAAGGGCAGCTGCCAGGACAAGATTAGACATGCAAGATTTACCGCAGGGTATCCTTCCTGCCTCTAGGAGGGACAGAGGGGACACAGCAGAGTAGGCAGGGGGTATCTTCAGACCAGGATGTGGAGCCAGAGTCAGTGAAGTCTTGGTTACATCTCCGTGGTGAGACAGTCTTGACCAGGCTGGCGGGAACTCCTAAGCCTGTTAGAGACATCCTACTTGTCCAGACTACTTTATGGTCACACTGGAGTTATGGACTTGCATGGGGGCTGCGGTACACTAGAGTTTGTCGGACGTAGCTCAGGAACTCATTACATATCACACAGCCCTTTACGGTGGCACTTAACAGAGTGTGTTATAGTAATTTCTGGATTGTGTGCTCTGTTCACCAGACTTTGAGATTCTGGAAGGTACGTATGTCTTTCACCTTTGTAGGCTTCTTCGTCCCTAAGTTCCTGATTCAGTGAGTGTTTGTTGAATGGCTAACTGAGACTAATGATCAAAGTATGTTTTCTGTGTAGTCACTGGAATAATCCTTTGACCATGTATGTGAGGGCTCATTCTGGACTCTCTCTGCTATTCCACTGGTCTCTATGTCTCTCTTTACGCCAGTAGCATATGGTTTTGATTCCTGTCGGTTTGTAGTAATTTTGAAATCAGGAAGTGTGAATTTTCCAGCTTTGTTCTCAGGATTTGTTTCTCAGGATTGTTTTGGCTATTCAGGGTCCGAAATTCCATATGAATTTTAGCATAAGCTTTTCTCTTCCCGCATTATATCTGTGGATCACTTTGGGTAGTATTGACATTTTAATGATATTAAGTCCTCCAGTTCATGAACATGGGATCTTCCCACTAATTTGTCTTCTTTGATTTCTTTCAGAAATGTTTTATATTTTTAATCATACAAGTATTTCATCTCCTTTATTAATTCCCACGTATCTTTTCTTTTTGATAGAATTGTTAACGGAATTGTTTTCTTAATTTCCTTTTCAGATTGTTCACTGTTAATGTTCAGAAATGCAACCGGTTTTTGCTTGTTGACTTTGTATTTTGCTACCTTGCTGAATTTGTTAGTTCATTATTATTGGTTTATTCTCATGTGTGTGCGTGTGTGTGCGCGCACACATGCACGCATGTAGTCTTTAGGGTTTTTTACATATAAGATCTTATCTGTGAACAGAGATAATTTTACTTCTTCCTTTTCATTTTGGATGTCTTCTATGTCTTTCTGTTGTCTAACTGCTGTGCTTAGTACTTCCAGTGCAGTGTTGGGTAGCAGTGGCAAAAGCAGGCATCCTTGTCTTGTTCCTGATCTTGGAGGAAAAAATTTCAATCTTTCACCACTGAGTATGATGTTTATTGTGGGTTTTTCATATTTTTATCATGTCGTGGGAGTTTCCTTCAATTCCTAGTGGGTCGAGTGTTTTTATCATAAAAGGGTTTGAATTTTGTCAAATGCATTTCTGCGTCAGTTGAGACGATTATGCTGTTCCCCCTCCTCTCTGTTAATGTGGCGTATTACACTGATCGATTTTCATATCATTGTATCATGTTTGCATCTCAGGAATAAGCCCTACCTGCTTGGTGTGTGGTCCTTTTACTATGCTGCCGAATTTGGTTCGCTAGCGCCTTGTTGAGAATTTCCGCATCGATTTCACAAAGACTATTGGTTTGTAATTTTCTTGTCCTGTTTTTGTCTAGCTTTGATATATGGGAATGTTGGCTTTATAGAATGAGTAAGGGAGTATTCCTTCCTCTTTAAACTTTTGGAAAAGTTTGAGAAGAGTTGACTTCAGTTCTCCTTTAAGTGTTTGGTGGAATTCACTGGTGAAGGCTTCAGTCCTGGGCTTTCCTTTGTCAGGAGACTTTTGACTACTGATTTAATCTCCTTATGAATTATAGATCTATTAGGTTTTCTATTCATGATTTAATCTTGGTAGGTTTTGTGTTTCTAAGAATTAGTCCATTTAGTCTACATTATCCAATTTCTTGGCATATAATTGCTTACAGTGTTCTTTTATTTTTAAATTTTATTTCTGTAGAATCAGTAGTAATGTCCCCATTTTCATAGCCGATTTTAGTAATTTGAGCCTTCTCTCTTTTTTTCCTCAGTCCATCTAGGTAAAATTTTGTCAATTTTGTTGATTAAAAAAAAATTCAGATTGTAATTTAATTTTTAATCTATAAGATTGTTTTTCTAAACTGAAGACTTTATTTTTAGGATAGTTTTAGGTTCAAAGCAAAATCGAGTGGAAGGTACAGCCATTTTCCACAGACGCCCCACCCCCTTCCCTTGCAGGCAGAGCCTCACTCATCATCAGTAGCCCCATCGTGGGGGCGATGGTGCCCCACAGTATGTTAGGCTACACTCACTTCTCTTTGACCCTTTTTCCTTTTCTTCATCAGATTTGATCACTTCCATTGCCCTGTTATCAAGTTTGCTGATTCTTTCTTCTCAGAGGGTGATTCTCCCACAGAAACACGTTCGCGGGTCTCTGTGCTGCAGAGCGAGCTGTGTGGACATTGGGGAAATGAGTTTCTGGGAGAAGTCAGAAGGAATGGGATATAGACCTGAGGACAGGAAGTTGGGACCTGGGGGGGTGGGTGGCGGGTGAGAGGCTCCCGATGCTGGGACAGGTGAAGGATTGAGGGAGGGGGATTATGTTCAATTTCGGGTGTGATCGATGTCGCTGTCCTGGGGGGAAGTGAACCCCATTGTTGACGTGCCTCTTCAGCATCTCTGGGGACTCACGGAGCCTCACTGGCAGTCGGGTAAAGAGAAGAGGATGGGACTGATGTCTGGGTGGGCCTCAAGGAGCAGCCTTCTCAGGAGACATGTAGGGAAATGGGGTCAGGGGGAGAAATTTAGTGGGAAATGACTATGGGAATGGAAATCCTTGGGAATTCACACGCGTTTTGTGGAAAGACCTGGACTCACCCGAACGCTCGGAGTGAGAGCTTGGGTTAAGACAATAAGGGGAACTTAGTGTGCCTTTGGGCCACAGGAACGAACGAGAGGGGGTGGACCTCCCTCTTTGCCCACACGGCGATGGGGCGAGTGAAGACCTGGAATGACGTGATGGGATCCTTGTCTGTCTGTTTGCTCGTTCCTGTCTTTGATCTCACTCTACAGCGTACTTCCTGGGGGAAGTCCTTGACCACGGAATACAAACTTTATTTATCTGTATATTTAACGTTTATTAACATCTACCTAGTGCAAGTTGCTTGAGGAGAGTCATCGATGAATGAGACACTCATGCCATAAAGGGGCTTATCCCCAGAAGGAGAGAGAGAGAGAGATGCATGAAAACCAACCACGACACAGGCGAGAGCCAAGTCAGTGCTCAGCGGTGTTCGGGGACCGCTTGGGTTAGCCCTGGTTGGAGAACAGTTACAGGGAATCTGATGAATGAGCGTGTGCTCTCCCCGAAGCTCCACTTCCTTCTTCATTTACTTCTCTCCTGTTCGGAGGGAAAATAAGAACATCTTATATGGTATAAAACACCAAAAAACCCATCCTAAGACGCTAAGAAGAGAAGAGGTGTCACAGCAAGTACAGAGTGTCATTCACGCGATGATTTTCTGTGTCCACCACGAAGGGTCTGAAGAACAATTTCAGAAGGCTACGGAGGTGGTGCTGGGCGGGGGGCAGGCCCTGGGGGCCGATGTCTGCCCTCTCAGTCTCTGCCGTTTCACAGCGTGCCATCTTGGACAGGGTTCTACTTAGCCTCTCTCAGTATTAGATCTCATGCCTGAGCAAGACACCAGCAGCTCATTGGATTGTTGTCTTAAATGAACTGATGCTCGTGAAATGCCGAGTACACTGAATGCTAGATTTGTTTTTATTATTCTGAAAAGAACATGGAGAATTTCCCATCCGTAAGTTTAATCATATTCTTTTCCATTTATATTTTCTGTGCATATGACTTCTTGGGTTAATGAACTCACTCCATTTAAAACCTGTGCAATTAAGTCTTGCTCTCATTTACCCAGAAGTTACCTCCTTCCAACTTTGACTCGGTGTCTAACACGTAAGAATGCCTTGGTCGGTCTTCTTCACGTGAAATCTAATCTCTCCCTTTTTTGTTCCCTTTCTGCTTTCTCAAGGTTCTGAGACAGTAACCCAGGCCACAGGATGCTCCGTGAATCTCACGGGCATATAAAGGGAGGCGCTATTTTCTGTTTGGTTGTCGATAACTTTATCGACAGTTGTCAGTGGTTTGTGAATTTTTTTTTGACAGCAGCAGCAATGTGAGCCGGAACTTTAAGGTACAGTTATGGTATTTTCCAGAGAGTGCTCTCCGCACGCTACTCTGTGAGAGTGCACTTGGCATTGCCTCGAACTCAGGGAGCGCTGAGTTCAACGAGCACGGGAGGGACTCTTTAAGATACGGTGCGTCTGAAATACAGTGGGTGGTGTTTCCTGAACTGGTTTCTCCACAGGGAACTGTCTTGTAGGACCACTCAGTGTTCTGGGAACACGGTTTAGGAAGTGCTGACGGAGAGTAAATTGTAGGTTCCACGGAGAGCTTAAATGCACTTTTAATTCTAGGGGCAATTTTCTCTTGAGGACATCGCCCCATCCGATGGAAGCGCTTTTATCGCTTGTCTGATCTTTCAGACACTTAGGCAGCTGGGGAGGAAGGCGGTCTATTCCTCAGGGCATCTCCTCTGGGGGACACCCTCCGAAAGTATCTGAATTGAGCCAGAAAGAACACTGAGCGGCAGCTTGGGGGAAAAAACACCTTAGTGGTGTCATTTTCATGAATTTACTAAACGATACCATGTTACCAAAAACTTAAAATCAATATCTTTATTGTATGAAATAGCCTGGTTACCCTTGGGGTGTCTAAGGTCTCCAATTTCTCCCCTCAGTGGGCTTGAGATGTGAGTGGCAGGGTGTTTTTCCAAGTTTCCCAACCTCTCCTGTTCCAGCCCACCCCGCGGAGACAGCAGGAAAGGCCCGTGACGGGAAATTATAAAGATTACCGTATAACTCCTGGATTTCTCTGATATCGCCTGGCGAGAGCTCGAAATTCTCCGAGTCCCCGGCTCTGTAGGTGGGGTACATGACGGAGTCGGGATCAGACGAATGTCTCAGTCCCAGAGAATGGCCAAGTTCATGGGTTGCGACCATTAGGAAGTTAACTCCTACAACCAAAGAGTGACACACGGTAACCAGAGAAACAGCCAAGTGAATACAGACATAAAGGATTCCTAACAGAAAACAGAGCAGCCGTGCAAATGCAGTCTCGGGAGCCCCTCGGTGCGCTTGTGTGGAGGCCTCGCGGGTAGGCCTGGCTGAGGCGGGGAATCACACGAGCTTTAATATCGCCCCCCTGCTGCCGAAGAAAAGGACAATCGTTCTGTCTGTGTGCTCCCCCTCCGGTCACTCGGCAGTTTTCTGGAGGGAAGGTAGAGGCTCTGGGGGCATCTGGCCCCGGGCTTGAGCCCCTGCTCTGCCCGAGAGCGGACAAATGGACAAACCAAACCTATCAGTTCCTCCCCTGCTTCTCGGAGGCAATCGTGTGGGGCTGTCGGCGGTGAGAGCCCCCCTGGTACTGGGGACGGTGGCTGTCAGCGGTGAGAGCCCCCCATACTGGGGACGGTGGCTAGTCGCTCACGGGCGGCGGTGGGGAGGGCCAGGGAGAAGGAGGCCACCATGAGGACGCCCACACTGAAGGCAGCGTGTTCCATTCACGTCCTTGTCCTCCCCGCTGTCCTTCCCTCCTCGGACTCACAAAGGGGCGGCCGCAGGCCGTTCACAAAGGTGATACGGCTACCAGTGTCACTGTGTCTGGCACCGCCGTGCTAGAGACCTCCCTTCGCAGAGGGCCCGACCTCCCTCTCTGGGACCCTTGGCAGCCGGTGAGTTCATTTAATGTGTTTACTTTTAGAATCCTCTCCACCTCGTATTATTTACACCAGAGCTTTTCTCCATTAGTGTCCTGGGGGGGGGTCTGTGGTCCCTCGACGGGCTGGGCTATGGCGTGGGTTCCTTTTGAACCACAGTCAACAATCTCAGAAGTGTCTACAACTCCTAAATGTCATAGCCTCTGCTCCTCTTTCTCCTCCAGGAAAACAAACGTACTGGGACACTTGGGAGGCTCAGGCGGTTGAGCCTCCGTCTCCTGATTTCAGCTCAGGTCACGGGATCGAGCTCCACATAGGGCTCTGTGCTGACAGCGCAGTGCCTGCTAGGGATTCTCTCTCTCTCTGTCTCTCTTTCTCTCAAAATAAATAAATAAAACTTAAAAAAAAGAGAGAAACTCAGAATCCTTTTAAATGCTTTCTTTCCATTGGGCGCTTGGGTGGCTCAGCCGGTCAAGCGTCTGACTCTTGACCTCGCCTCAGGTCGTGATCTCCTGGTTCATGAGTTTGAGCCTCTGCATCGGGTTCTGCACTGACAGCACAGAGACTGCTTGGGATCCTCTGTCTCTCTCTCTCTCTCTCTCTCTCTTTGCCCTTTTCCCACTCTGCCTGTCTCTCTGTCTCTCAAAGAAATTAAACTTTAAAAAACCCCCAAAACACCTTGTTTTCGGGAAATATAAAGAAAGAACTCTAATGTACCAAATTATTACGGTATCCCAAACACTATGCTAAGCGCTATATAAACACTATCTCATTTAATTTAAAGAACGATCCTGGGAGGTGGGAATTATTTATAGTCCCATTTCACAGATGGAAGCTGAAGCTCAGAGAAGTCAAATGACTTGGCTAGAGACACACAGGGAGCGGCTGGTAGAGGCCTGGCAGGGTGAACCGGGCGTGGTTTGCACTCCTGTCCGGCTTCCGTACACACAGCCTATGAGCACGTGAAAGGAAATAATGCATTTAAAGCCCAGGGTACAGTTCCCGGCAGCTAACGACGCGTCAGTACTTCTCGGTACGTAAAGCAGGGCTCGCGCATGCGCGGGAAGAGAGCGATGCGGCGCTGACCTGTACCCCGGCCGTCGCTCCAGCGCTCGTCGCTGTCGAAGTGAGCGTCCCCTCCCAGCCCCGGCCCCGGTTCGTAGGCGTGAGCCAGGGTGCCTCCTGGGCCGTCAAACGGGTTGAAGTCCCCGTGAGCTGAAACAAAGAGGGTGGTTGCCCTTAGTGCCCGAGCTTTATCTGCCGGTTGATACAATGACCGCAGCCAAGGAGCCCAGCCCCGTCCGGGAAGTCGCTCGCGGTCACCGGCAGGGCGGTGTGTGCGTTTCTGGGTCCAGGAACACCCTCCTTCACGAAACCACCGCTCTGCACCGGTAGCCACCCGAGGCTGAAAGCCTACTGGATACATCGCGTCCAACCTACAGGGGCGTGTGGGCGCCGCACTCGGGCCCGGGCAGGAGGGAACGCAGGTGCGGATCGCGTTCAGGAACTTACGTGTGTACCATTTAGGACCCTTTTCCTTGAACGCCCAGCGCGTTCTCTGTGGGTGGCGCAGTCGGTCTCTAGGAGAACCGTGCACAAAGTGTCAAAATGAATTTTGTCCCTGCTTCTATTTGTAATGCAGGGCTGTTTGCATTTGAATCGGTGTCAGGCTGTATCCAGTTTATCCACTTCCTGGAAGTCCGCGAGCGCCTTGGTTAGTGCTTTCTGCAATACTTTTTTTTTTAATTTTTTTTAACGTTTTTTATTTATTTTTTAAAGACGTAGAGACAGAGCGTGAGCAAGGGAAGGGCAGAGAGAGAGGGAGACACAGAATCCGAAGCAGGCTCCAGGCTCTGAGCTGTCAGCACGGAGCCTGACGCGGGCTTGAAACCACAGACCGTGAGATCATGGACCTGAGCTGAAGTCGGCCGCCTAACAGACTGAGCCACCCTGGTGCCCCTGCAACACTTCCTTTGGCGTTGTCAGTACTGTGCTGGACTTCAAACTTCAGCTAAGTTCACAGGGCCCAGGCAGTCCCGCGTGAGGACAGACTGGCGAGAACAGTACTTTCTCTAAATTTGCACCATAAAACACTAGCCATTAATAGCAGCTCGTGTGTATGGGTTGAATCTCTGTAAGCCCTGTCATCTGAATGCTCTCATTTTCTGCTTTCCTACTACACTGGGGGGTCGGCAGCAGGCCCTTGGAGAGACCACTGACCTTTGGACGTTGTAACCCTTCTCTTGGTTGGGTGTATTGTAACCTGTCCCGTAGACACACCCACGTGCATGTACACACCTATCAGGATTCATGCTACAAAACAGGGCTTGGTAAACATTTTCTGTAAAGGACCAGATAATAAGTAATTTAGGCCTAGTGAGCTTGGTGGTGGCAGTCACAATTGCTAAACTCTCCCATTATAGCCCAAAGCGGTCACTGATGACAGGAAAATGAAGGACCATCACTGTGTTCTGACGAACATTTATTTATAAAGTGCCGACACTGCCCACAACAGAGGATGGAAATTTGTTTACAAAAATAGATGGTGGGCCAGGTTCGGCTCGTGGACCATGATTTGGCATCCCTCTCGTGGCTCTAGAGGAACCTAGGTGGCTCAATCTGTTCAGCGTCTGACTCCTGATTTCTGCTCAGGTCGTGATCTCACCGTTCATGGGATTGAGCCCTGTGTGGGGCTCTGTGCCGAGTGTTCGGAGCCCGCTTGGGATCTCTCTCCTCTCTTTGTCCCACCCCGATTCACCGTCTCTCTCAAAATAAATAAGCTTTCAAAAAAGTGGCTCTAAATTAATAAACTAGAAAAAGTATAGTGACATATATACCTCATTTTATATATATATATATATAAAATGCTGCTGATATATAATGATATATAATCATATATACATATGCATATGATCCTAAATCCTGAAAAGAGGGAGGCGCTGATATAAACGACAAGCAAAACAGCACACAGGACCAGCCTTCCTTACCTCTTCTTGCAAAGGCAATCATGATATCAGCAATTCCCAGCGTAACTCTCCTGAAGGACAGTGGGATCTCTTTGCTCCACGTATCCAAGGCCTTCTCCACTAACTGATTCACCGTGACACGTGGTAAGTCTCGAGTGTATGATACGATCCTGGTAGCAAACAAGAAGACAACGTTTGACCTCCTAGGAAGAGGGCTTTATTTGTCTCTGCCCGAAGGACCCCAAGGAAAACCAACCTGTAGGTGACCACTTTGGAAGTCCACTTCGGCCTGTTTCTGGACGGTGAGTATCCTCCGATGTCTGGCAGTCCACATCGGGGTTTTTGCATTATTATTACCACGCGGGAGTCCAGCTGTCCGGTTTCTGGCAGGTGAAAGAACCTTTGCATTTCCTTGAGTTGGGCTCCGAAGCTGTCGACATCCCTCGATTTTGAGTCAGATGGGTAAAATCTCTTGAGATACTCCTGTCGGAAAGAAGAAGATGTTCTGTCACCATTTTTGTCATCTTCTTATGTCTCCGAGATCTAGATATCTTTACCTCTGACTCCCGTGGACTCAAACAGCAGTTCGAAGACAGAGTGGGTACAGTCATTAAGTAAAATAAGTGTGCGTTAATGAGATGAAAATTTAATATTGACAATGACACACAGTCATTCCATTTCATGAACAAAGGAGTCCCTCCATTTCCCTTTTACCCCATGAAATGTTTCGAGGAGAAACCCACTGTCCACTTTACAAAACACAGACTCGCTGGTACTGGCCCGTCGGGAAGAGCACCCAGTGTGTCCCCACGGGGCACGGCAGAGGTGCGGTGGGGAGGTCCGAAGTCAGCAGCCACGCACCAGGTCCCCTAGAGGTCTGGCCCTAGCTGAGGCTAAAGGGTCTGAGTCCTGAGAAAGTTTTAGTCCCGGGAAAGGCTATTGTGAAATTATTTTGTTTACTGTGCGTGTTGTCCAGGGGAAGACAGCAAAGCTCGCGACGGCGGAATGATTTTCCCAGAGTCACACATCTGAGCAGTACCAGAACTGGCCCTGTCTCCTCACTGCCAGTCCTGGGCTCTTTTCATTGCTCGGTCGCCAGCAGAACCCACACCTCAAGGCTGCGGGACAGAGCAGGTCGCCCAGGTGTATTCCGTGTGCAATTGGGTCCTTGGTGTTCTCTTAAAAGACCTGAGTGTCTGGGTGTGAGCACGGGGGTCCAGCAGCCTACGTAGGAAAAAGTAAAAAGTGAATGAAACAGGAGAGGCGGTTTCACAAGAGCTGGTCCTGAGCACCTATGACTGGCAGGGACAATGCCAGGGTTTCCCATACGTTTAAACTCGAGCCACCCTGGGAAGTAGGGGTGACTTTGTCATGACGAGTCATGGCTCAGAGAAGGGACACAGCACAGGGTCACCCCATAGGGATCCAAAGGAGATGGATTTTTTTCTTCTTCTTTTTTTAAAGTTTATTTATTTATTTTGGCAGGAAGAGAGAGAGAGTGAGCAGGGAAAGGGTGGAGTGGGAGGGGGCAGAGGATCCGAAGCAGGCTCCGTGCCGACAGCAGAAAGCCCGACTCGGGGCTCGAACCTGTGACCTCCGAGATCATGACCTGAGCCAAAGTCAGACACTTAACCGACTGAGCCCCCAGGTGCTCCACAAATAAGTCCTTTTATCCCGAATTACAGGCTTTCCAAAGACACTCTTTGGGAAGATATCTTTTTGCAGCCTTGATATGAATTTTTCTGTTTTCGCTGGTTTATTGCCAACCAGCGCCCTAAGTACAGGGACTGAGTATTCTTGCTAACACACTGCTTCCGGCGACCCCATTAGACGAACTTTGTGAAATTGCTGTTTTGCAGGCTAAAAACCAGTCAAATGCCAGGAATTTCACATGGCTCAGTGTAACGCGTGACGGAGAGTTTCTCAAAGTCAAAGCTAATGTGAAATACAAGTAAACTTTTCTTATGCTTAAGGCTTAAGTTTTTGAACAATAGTCAGGAGGAAACAACGCATTATTTTACCGATATTAACTATTTATACTTAGTAGTTTGCTCGTTAAGTAGTATATTGGAAAGACCATGGTTTTTGAACCAGAAAGTCTTGTCTTTGACTCCTGTTGCTACCATTACCATACGTGAATCGGTTTAACTTTCCTTCTGTTTCCTGGGATGGAGCTACAGGTTCAAGGACATACAGTATCTGAAGCACTCTATAATCAATCATTGTTGCATGCATCATAGTTGGCATTGCCATCACTCGCTTCTTCACTAGAACAATCCCGTGAGCTGAGTATTGCTGTCCACATTGCGTGAAGTCGCGAGTGCCTGCTCTCCCACCGTCTCGTCCCTGTCGGCTGGTAAGGGGACAGCTGTACACTCCACCCTTGTTTTCTGATTTAAGCCATCACCAGGAGTCCTTGTCTTAAGAGCAACACTCAACTCTTTATGAAAAGAATCTCAAGCCACAATCAATAATAACATCAACAATTTCAATTCCTTGAGGGGGAACACAGTGTCAGGTCCCGCAGCACCCCCGAGGGTCGGATGGCACTACCATCTCCAGCTCGCCCCGGGGAATACCAGGGAATACCAGAGCTTGGAGAAGTGCAGGAATGTTCCCACGGTTGTCTGGGTGGGGAGGGAGGAGGGGCGGGAGTGTGAACCCACTTGGGGCAGGCTCTGAAGCTCGCTCTCAATAGCTACTTGATTAAAATCCATATTGTATATTATCAGAAAAACTAGGGGCACCGGGTGCCACTGGGTGGCTCAGTCTGTAAGCGTCCAACTTTGGCTCAGGTCATGATCTCACAGTTTGTGAGTTCGAGCCCCGCATCAGGCTCTGTGCTGACAGCTTGGAACCTGGAGCCTGCTTCACACTCTGTGTCTCCATCTCTCTCTGCCTCTACCCCTGCTCGCTCTGTCTCTCTTTGTCTCTCAAAAAAGAATAAACGTTAAAAAAATTTAAAAAAGAAAAAAAGAAGAAAAACTACCCAAACCTATATTCTATAGAATCAGAAAAACTACCCAAATGGAAAAACGAGCTTCCTCATTCGGCGGGTGAGATCGGGGAGAGGGCAGGGACTTACCTGAGCCCATCTCCACTGTGGCTCACTGTGGCCGCCGGCCTCCCAGGGGAGCGGCAGGGCCCGGCCGCGGGGCAGCAGACACAGGACACACAGCGCTTCCAGCCACATGCTTGGTCCGCCGCTCTCTGCTGGCCGCTGCAGATTTATATAGCTCCGCAGCCCTGCGTGTGGGCACCGGTGACTCACTGGAGTGTTTTCCTTCTCTTCAGTGTCTACAGAACTTTGGAAGCGTGTGTTATTTTTCATTAATGGCAACAAGGAAGTTTTATGTCCTTATTGGCAGGAAGCATACAAGATATTTGCCTTTCAAAGGATTCCCCCCCGCCCCTTTGCTGTATAAATTTAACCCATGAGAAAACACATTTTATTTGCCAAAATGAAATTGTTACTTAGACTCATCTTTTCAATTTAAAATATCGGGGAATGTCATTCGGGACTTATTAGACCGTGATGCAGCTTAAAGGAATTTTGTAAAACTTTGAAATGCGTGTAAAAGTACAAAAAACATACAAATAATCAAATAATTATTAAGCAGACATTCTGTAACAATCACCAAGGTCAAGATTTGAGTCCAGCTTCTTTATTATCAAAGATGAAACGGAAGCCAAAATGACCAATTAACTTATTTCCCCAAGGTCACAGGGTTACTTGCTAGTGGTCCTGACCGCCAGCCCACAGCTCTTTCCATCACGCCGCAGCGCCTGCTCATTTTGTCATTATGTTCGACATTTCTTGGGAGAGTCCCACGGCTTTTGACTGGAATACATCATGGAAAACCCCCCAGATATGCGGGAGCTGAAAATTTAATTCGTCCAGCATCTCCTAAATCATCTAGAGGCTGGGGGCGGTGAGTCAGCAAAAGTAAACTTTCCAGATGAAGAAATTAAATTTGCAGGGCGCCTGGGTGGCTCAGATGGTTAAAGGTCTTGATCTCGAGGTCCTGAGTTCAAGCCCCGTGCCGGGCTCTGCGCTGGGCATGAAGCCTACCTAAAAAAATAAATAATATGCTCTCTTCATGTAGATGCGTGAATTCTGTGTCACCACAGTTCAGCCATACTTGAGAAGCTGGTATCTTTACTCAGTGTGTGACATGTAACAGGTGCATTACATGTTTATAAAAAAAAATTTGCTTCTGGATTTGGATCAGCTATATGGGTCATATGAGGTCTTCTGTGATCTTTGCTTTCAATTAAAGTTCAAAGCATTCTCTATATATTTTTTATTTCTGTTTATTTTTAGTAATTCAAAGAGTATTAGATGTTGCAAATATTTTAAACGAATTTTAGTAACTCCCTGGAATACTCAGTTTTGGGTTGCAAGAAAGACAACTTTTCTTCTGTTGTTCCCCTAAATTGTAATTAATGAAAAAGCGAATGAGGGGGATCGAGTCCCAGCCCCTGTCCAGAGTGTTGCTCTAGGGCGGGGTCACAGGGGGAGAAGTACTCTTAAAACAGTGGGACAAACGCTCGCAGTAGGCCATGTGACCAGCCACAGGGAACAGCTAATCCTTCCCGTGGGAACTAAGGACTGACCCGTGCATTTGACCTGGATTCAGGAGGGTAACCAGGGGCTCCCTGGGTAGGCATTATAGGAAGAACCTGTCGAAAAGAAGAAGACAGGATGAAGAGTGAGCCGTCGGTGTGGCTGCGAGGTGAGTGGCTGGGGTCCAGTTGTCAAGAGCCAGTCCTGCATGCTACGGGCGTTTGACTTTTTCCTAAGGGGTGTCAAGGAACATTTCAAAGGAAGAAAGTGGCGTTGTCAGATTTGTGATGTCGTAAGCAAATGGCGGTGGTGGTTCTGAAGATGGGGTGTGGACGACAGATGCCTCTCTGGAGAGGGATATTAGAGAGGCAGAAAGGTCAAGAAAAAGTTACTGAATAATCCAGGTGGGAGAAGAAAGAAGAGGCCCTGAACCGAGACTGACTGCTGGGAGGAGAAAGAGGAATGACATTCCAGACTCGTGTGGAAGGTGGGACCGATGAAGACGAAGCCCAGCAAAAACCTTGTTGCCGATTGGCTCAGGAGTGAGGAAGACGGAAGTAAAGATTGATGGACTTAGTGGACGGCAGTGCTGTCACCACCGAGACAAGGCTTTGGGGAGAAAGAACAAGAAGTAAATTTTTGTAAACACTGGCTTGTGGTTAAGCAATGACATCAATTTTGGATATTGAGTTTGGGTATTTTCAGCTGGAACATCAGATCTGGAGCTCACGGGGGTGATCTGGTCTGCAGATGTAGGTTGTGAGGGACTTATTTCAAAAGAAGGAAAATCATGCTTTTCTTCTTGTAGTAAAATTTGCATAATGTAAAATTTGCCGTCTTGACCATTTTAAGGGTGCAGTTCGTTGCACTAAGTCCATCCACGATATTTTACAATCATCACCAATATCTAGTTCCAGAACTTTTTCGTCAATCGAAGGAGAAACTCTATACCCATTTAATGCTAAATCTCTCCTTCCCTGTCTTCCTAGTCCCTGGCCACCTCTGAATATGACTATTCTGGGCAGCTCGTATGAGTGTGCTCATATCACGGCGGTCCTGTTTTTTAAATTCATTTTTATTAGAGAGAGAGGGAGAGCATGAGCAAGGGAGAGAGGGTCAGAGAGAAAGAGAGAACGAGAATCCCAAGCAGATTCCATGCTCAGCATGAAGCCCGACGCGGGGCTCGATCCCATGACCCCGGGATCATGACCTGAGCCAAAGTCAAGAGCCGGACGCTCAACCCACTGAGTCATTGTCGTCCACTTGCGTTTGCATTATTTCCTTCAGCACAATGTCTTCCAGGTTCATCCGCATTGTAGCAGGTGTCAGAACTTCCTTCCTTTTTATGGCCGAATCATATCTCATCCTATGAATGTATCACAGTTTATTTATGAATTTATCTGTCTACATCTTGGGTTGCTTCTTGCTTGGCTGTTCTAAACAACTGTGCAATGATCATTGGTGTGCACATATATGAGTTCCGTTTTCAGTTGGTTTGGGCAGGTACCCGTGAGAGGAATTGCGGAGTCAGCACCAAACTGTTTTCTACAGAGATGCCACCATCTTACATTCCCGCCAGGTACAGAGGAGGATTCCAAGCTCTCCACATCCTCATCAACATTCGTTATTTTCTGGGCTTAAAAACTTGTCTTTTTTATAACCATGAACTGGTATCTCGTTATGATTTTGATTTGTATTTCTAATGATTGATGAATGATGTTGAGCATCTATTATGTGCTTGTGGTCCATTTGTAACTCGTCTTTAGAGGAATATCTATTCAAGCTTTTTGACCATATTTTTAATTGGGTTGTTTGTATTTTTGTTGTTGAGTTGTAAGAGTTCTTTATATATTGGGGATGTTAAGCCCTTATTAGATGTACAATTTGCAAATATTTCTCCCCTCTCTGTAGGTTGTCTTTTCATGTTCTTGATAATGTCCTTTGATGCTGTTGGATCCAAAAATCCACCACCATGTCCAAAGTTGTAAAGATTTCTGCCTATGTTTTAAGAGTTTTATGGTTTTAGCTCTAATATGTAGGTCATTGATCCACACGCTGTGTAATTTTTTTTCTTTTCTTAAAGTTGTTATTTTAATTCCAGTTCGTTAACATGCATATAACTAACTTATTTGTTTCTGGTGTACAATACAGTGACTCAACACTTGCACACATCACCCAGTGCTCCTCACAGCAAGTCCCCTCTTAATTCTCATCACCTATTTCACCCCCCCCCCACCTCCACTCTGGTGACCATCAGTGTGTTCCCTGTAGTTAAGAGTCTATTGAAGGGGCTCAGGTGGTTAGGCGTTGGACTCCTGATCTCAGCTCAGGTCTTGCTTTCAGGTTTGTGAGTCAAGCCTCATGTTGGGCTCCATGAAGGGTGAGGAGCCTACTTAAAAAAAGTCTGTTTCTTGTCTCTTTCTCCCCCCCCACCCCACATGTTCATGTGTTTTGTTTCTTAAATTCTACATATAAGTGAAATCCTATGGTGTTTGTCTTTCTCCGATGACTCATTTCACTTACTTTCTAGCTCATCTGGCTTCATCTAAGTTGGTGAGAGTGCCAAGGTTTCATTCCTTGGACGACTGAGTAACACTCCATTGTACATATATCCGACATATGTATCCATTCATCTGTTGGTGGACACTTGGGCTGCTTCCAAACCTTGGATTTTGGATCCAGATTTCTCTTGGATAAATTTAGGGGTGCATGTAGCTCTTTGAATCAGTATTTTTGTATCTTTTGGGTAAATACTTAGCAGTGCAATTGCTGGGTTGTAGGGTAGTTCTATTTTTCATTTCTTGAGAAGCCTCCACACTCTGTTTTCCAGGGTGGCTGTGTCAGTGTGCATTCCCACCCACAGGGCACGAGGGTTCCCCGTCCTCCGCATCCTCACCAACATCCGTTGTTTCCTGGGTTCTTGATTTCAGCCGTTCTGACCGGCGTGTGCGTGCTTGATTTTTGACAGCTTTCCTTTTCGCACCTCTGCTTTCCCCTGCTGCAGTGTGATTTTCTGCTTTGATGCTCTGACCAGGCTGACTTGTCATATTACAGGTGGTCGTTGTGTGCAGGTCGGTTTCCTCGTGTCACTGCCTCAGATATGTTACGTGAAAAGCAGGGATGGTACCTTTCTCATGTGGTTGCAGTAGCGACGGAATGAGGGGATTAAGTAAGTGTGGGAAGAGTTTTATAATTGCTACATAGGATCTTTGTCACGACCCTTACGTGTGGGGAGCTTTTATGTCCTGTAATGCCCTTTTTCTTCCACCTCTATGAACTCGGCAGGATGATCAGATAATTTGGTTTAAAAGAAAAATAGGAGGTTTAACTGGTTTTGTTAAAAATTTTATTGATCCTGATATTGCCAATGTTTTCTGAGACACAAGGAAGTAACTATTTTAAACGTTATAATGTGGTTAGTTATAATAAACTACTAAGGAAATCGTCTTGGGGCGCCCGGGTGGCTCAGTCGGTTAAGCTTCCAACTTCAGCCCAGGTCATGATCTCGCAGTTTGTGAGTTCGAGGCCCACGGTGGGCTCTGTGCTGACAGCTCAGAGCCCGGAGCCTGCTTTGGATTCTGTGTCTCCCTTGCTCTCTGCCCCTCCCCCACTCCTGCCTCTCTCTCTCTCTCTAAAAAATAAACATTAAAAATATTTTTAAAAAGCCATCATCTTATCCCAGATGGTACTGATTTAAACAAGGAAAGCATGTGTGCTATTTCTCAGTGAAAGCTCTGGGTGCACAGTCTGAACAAACGACACATCCAGAAGAAAAAGTCACAGAGATGAAGAGAGAGTGAATCAGATGCCAGGACCAGGGACACAGGTTTAATTTCAGAGGCACGGACGCAGCCCAGGGGCAGGGGGAGGTGGGATTCTGCAGGGCAGGAGGGCCCTGGGACACCCAAGTGGGTGCAGGTGTGTTCAGCGTGGCCCCGCTGTGCCCGAGTGACAAGTGACCGCGCAAGGTGACATCCTAGCCTGTTGTGAGTGCGGTGTGTGTGGCTGCAAGAGCACCACCTCTCGGTGAGGTCGCAGGGCCCCAAAGCCCACGCATCGGCTGATGGAAAGTTCTAGAACTGGGAAACAGGAGAGGCAGGATGTGCTGAGTGACAGCAGCCTCCGGCCTTCCTCTCTACCCCTTTCTTTCCCCTCAGACCAGAGCCGACAGAGATGGGGACCCTGCCTGAAGCAACGCGGCTCCCTGCGGTCCCCATTGGGGCCCACTTTACAGGGTACACTCGTCCTCGCCCGGCCCGGCCCCGAGGGCAGACGGAGGGCGCGCTGGACCTTCTCCAGGCCCCAGGCCGCACAGCGGTGGGAGGACGGTCAGCGCCCAGCCCGGCCCCCAGGTCACGTGGACCTCGGCCCTGGCCTTCCCGTTCCTACGGAGCCCCCGGCGGCCGCGCCTTCTGCCCCCTGGCCTGCTGCCGGCTGTCCCGGCTTCCCGCCCGACGCTGGCGACTTACCTTATTTTATGTTCTAAATTAGGCGTCTCCTAGTAACGTCCACGCCGTCTTCTGTCCATCAGGCACTCGGGGCCTCCCTCCCCTCACGGACTCGCTCTAGTGTCTCTCTGAGCACAGTTACTCGTGTCCAGCAGGCCCTGGCCACAGCAGGTGACAGGAGCCACGGGGAGTGTCATTGGGGAGACCCTGCCGGCAGTTGCTGCTTTCTGTGACTTTCAGAGACAGGAGCAAGTGGCTTACCTCAGGTTGTGCTCAGAGCTGCCCGGGGCGTTGCGTGCGCTGGGGGTTCCTTCTGGCTTCAGGCAGTTCCTCTGGGAGTAAGCGCCCCCCTCTGCCCCTCTTCTGCAGGTTTAGGTCGACCTGGAAAACCCATCAGATCGATGCTTCGAGACAGAACGGCTCCCGGGACGTTTCACGTCTGGACCTTGAAGCGTTTGTACGACTAACACCGGCACCACTTTCCGGAGATGCCAAGCGTCCTGGCCGGGGATGCGCCCTCTGACCTGCCTGCCACTGGCGGCCTGGCCCTAGGGTGGCTCCTGGCTGGACTGCACCTGCTGGGCCGCACCTGCCGGGCCGCACCCCTGCCCGTGAGGACACGGCCTGTGTTCACCTGGGGCGTCTTCCCTCGGCCTCCCGGTGGTTGTGGCTGAGGAACTGGCTGGTTTAAATCCAGATTAGAGCCGCTTCCACGATGGACCACGGCTTTCTCCCTTCTCTCCAGCTGACTGTTCTTGCCGTCGGGTCCCCCGGCCCCTGCTGCCTTCCCTCCTTCACCAGCTCTCGGGAGACTCCCCGGGCCATCGGCGTGGTCCTAACCCCATTCATGGCCTTAAGTTACTTGCATTTTCTTTTTATTCTTTTTTAAGTTTTTTTTTATTTTGGGAGAGAGAAAGACAGCAGGGGAGGGATTGAGAGAGAGAGAGGGAGAGAGGGAGAGAGAAAATCCCAAGCAGGCTCCACACTGTCAGCACAGAGCCCGTCATGGGGCTGGAACTCACAAACTGCGAGATCCTGACCTGAGCTGAAATCAAGAGCTGACACTGAACTGACTGAGCCACCCGGGCGCCCTGGGTACTTGCATTTTAGTCCCGGTCTCTCACCGAGGGCGGTCCTTACCTCCTGGAGAAATCGCAGACGTGAGTGGACAGCGAGGGTCACTGCTAAGGGGGGGGCCCCTCCCCGCCGTTGCTCCTTCACTCGTCCCCACTGGCTTCTGGCCCTTCACCGGCTGAGAGGAGGTTGTAACTAGTGGCTTATTGCCCACACCTGTGCTTCCCAACCTCTCTGTTCAGGGGCCCCCAGGGGCCCTGGGGCGGCGGTCCGAAGTAGGGACCCCAGGATGGGCCGTTTCTCTGCACTGGAATGTTCCGTTTACACCGATGATGAGGTTACCAGCCCCGGAGTCTACGCAGACGTAGAAACCTTGTTTAGCAGTTTTTCTCAAGGACGGAAAAACGCAGGGGGTGCACAGACGTGCCGTGGAAACACACCGTGGCCAGACCACCCCGGGAAAGAATCCACGACGACAAGTCAACGGGTGTGCTTGTTGGACGGTTTCAGTCCCGTACTCCGCAGCTGGGGTTCTAGATTCCTTTTCTGCATTTCCCACATGTATTCGACCGAGGAGTAATTAGGTAATTAGGCCTTGCGGAGCCGCGAGGTCCTGCTGAAGCCTGGGAGAGGGCGAAAGAATCCCGCTGACGGTGGCTGCTTCTCTTCCAGGCTTGCAGGAGGCGAGGCCCCCGGGGGGAACGGGGCCCCTCATCCCCGTTTCTCGCTCGGCAGGTGTCCTTCCGATTTCCTTTCTTCCGGCCGCCTGAAGCCATTACGTTTTCTCAAACATGTCCTCGGTGGTTTGTGCAGTGGCTTCATTACTCTGGACGGCTGTTTCAGTCGAACCCTCATCTTGTGGCTCCCACATCAACGTGACGAGTTGGCTGGGAGGCAGGACCGCCCCCAGGATCACAGCCTGGCCCCACGTTGCCGTGTCGCCGCCCCTGGTCTAGACCATCGCTTTGCCAACGGAATACACCTGCTCTTGTTGACCTGGGGCCACAGCTGTCCACGATTTTCTTTTAAAAAAAGGAGTGTCACACAGGCTAGGCAAATATTGGTGAGGGCAAGGGATAATGGGGAGGGGACTTGTCCCCAAACCAGCTAGGAAAGCTTCCTAAAGGGTTTTGCTAACCCTTTCTTTGTAGATACATTTTTCTTTTCTTTTTTTCTTTTAATGTTTATTTATTTTGAAAGAGAGAGAGAGAGAGAGAGCTTGAGCAGGGGAGGGGCAGAGAGAGGGGGAGACACAGAACCTGAAGCAGGCTCCAGGCTCCGAGCTGTCAGCACAGAGTCCGACGTGGGGCTCGAACCATGAACCATGAGATCATGACCTGAGCCGAAGTCGGATGTTTAACGGACTGAGCCCCCCAGACGGCCCCCTATTTTCCAGTTCACCACAGCAGCTCTTCCTTTTGTGTCTGAGACTCTGCTCCGGAGAGGAGGCCATTTCCTGCTCCCGTCTTTGAGCTGGACGGACTTAGCACCACTTAGAAGTCTGTATCTATGTCCCTGGATTTATTCATTTGTGCAAGACAAACATTACTTTATCCATTATATGTGCTCGGTCCTGGGGATAAAGGTGTGAACAGACATACGCTCTGATCTCAGAGGCCTTGTGGGGAGCAGACAAGGAGCGTCTTCCATAGGAAAGAGCGGATGAGAAGCAGCAGGGTCGAGGAGGGCCTGTTGCTCAATCTGGAGGACTCTTCTTGGTCCCAGTGGGATTCGACCACTTCCGAGGTGACAGACGCCCCCGACTCTGTGGTAACAGACCCTCCTGGCTTTTCTCCCACTCTGCTCCCCGCTTTCCTACTTCAACTCCCCCGCTCTGCCCATCTCTTCACTCTTGGCTGTCCTCACAGTCTGTCCCCTTTCCTTCTCGTCCGAATGTTCCTTGGGTGATCTGACCTATTCCAGAGGGTTCCATGAAGGGTTCCCGGCTTGCCCGGTGCTGCAGTGTCTGCGTCCTGTCTTCGGATTTGGCTCATTCCTCTCAGCTGTGCGACCTCAGACAGATCCATGTCTCTAAGCCTCGTTTTCTTGGGGATAATAATATCTCATCGCCCAGCTGCTGTTGGGGTAAAGGGACTGTTTCCAAGACACCTACCGCACTCCCTGTCCTCAGTTGGGTCTAAACCTGTCCCCTATACATTTGTATTTCCTGTTGCCTTCTAGAAACATCCAGTTGGATGTTCCACGGGAACTGCGCATCCTGAACTGACCTTGTGATCTCTCTCGCCAATCTCTTTTCCTCGGCATCTCTGGGTTCAGTAATGTTACCACAGTTCACATTTTGCCTCCGTGGCTCTTCAGGGCGTCGTGTAGTTTGGGAGCCGACGGCTCTGAGCATGGCTTTCACGTCTCTGGGGCGCGGCTAGGGGTTGGCGTCCCAGGCCCCCCAGTGCATGGAACAACTTGAAGACCTCACAGGTCCCAGGCTGTGGAAGGAGCCGTCTCTGTGGTCAGCATTCCCGTGTTGTTCTGGGAGGGCTTCCTGGAGGCCTGGCCTTCCCAGGTTTTTGTTAACAGATAATTCCCCAAATTTCCTTTCTTCTAAAACCGGCAAAGGCAATTCCTATGACTCTCAACTGAATCCTGACGGATACACTACTTCACAGGGTTATCTCGAACGTTAAATGCAATAATATACGTGGCCCATTTAAAACCACGCGGGACACGTAATCAGAACACACCGATCGGTCTTTGAATTATTTTTAAGTTACGGCCATTGGTAATGTTGAAATTGATTGCTCTAGGCTTTTCTGCTTCCCTTAGTAAGTGCTATATATTTTCATATTTTATTATATAATCACAAAGGTAAACACTCACAAAGATCACCACGTACTTGGCTCTGCACTAAGTGTTTTATGGGTCACCGATGCCCAAGACGACGCTGGTAGGTAGTACGGTTACCCCTGCTCACAGATGAGGACACGGAGGAGCAGAGCTCAAATCACTGAGGCAGTGCCTCACAGCAACTAGGCAGAAGGGACGGGCGGTCTGGCCTCTTCATCACTATGTCACCCTGCTTCTGTCATGGGACGTAACACTGTTTCCCAAGTTATTTCAAAGCCATTTCCTGTCTCAGTAGGACTGTAAGTTCCTGGAGGGCAGGGACTCGTCTTTTCCTTTGTGTGCTCTGCTTCATGGCTCCTCTGAGTGTTTCGTTCTTCCCATATCTGCCTTAAAAAAAAGCTTTCGGGGGCGCCTGAGTGTCTCAGGTGGTTAGGCGGCCGACTTCAGCTCAGGTCATGATCTCACAGTCTGTGGGTTCGAGCCCTGCGTCGGGCTCTGTGCTGACGGCTCAGAGCCTGAAGCCTGCTTCCAATTCTGTGTCTCCCTCTCTCTCTGCCCTTCTTCTGCTCACGCTCTGTCTCTGTGTCTCAAAAATAAACAAACATTAAAAAAAAAAAAGCTTTCGAGTTTAAAATAATTGTGTATTTACTTTCCAAAAATAGAAGGGAGAGTTGCTGAATATGCCACACCCGGCTGTCCTGAGCGTTAACTTCTTACAGAATGATGAGTCATTATCAAAATGAAGTTACCATTGGCGTATCACTAGTATTACTACTCTACGGTCTTTAATTGGAGCTCGCTAGCTTTTGCACTCACGTCTTTTTCTGTTCCGGGGGCAGTCCTGTGTACCGAAGCGCATTTAGTCTCTCTCTGTCTTTTTCTTTTAAATCAGCAAAGCAGGAAGAGAGGAATGCTAACTATATAAGCCAATTCGACGATGAGATCAAACTTCTCAGCGACCGTCTTCGTGAGGTCTAATGGCCTAGCTCTAAACATTCAGAGTTTGTAACTGCCAGGTTCTCCTTAGTTTTCAGAGAGAAGGCTCTCATTTTCTGTCTTCTAAATTAAGGCAGTATGATACATAAAAGTCGACATTTAAAGAGAAGTGATTGAGAGGGTATTTGAATGAAGATACATTGTCATTAATAATAGCGACTATTACTATTTAATAAGCACTTCACATGTGATTTTGCTGTCAAACATCCTGTCCGTGCGGACAGATAATTATAATGGAAATCTGTTACTTTTTGGTCGGCTTGGCGATTTTTCCTTTTGTGACTGCCCCTCCCCGACCTACCTAATCCTCACTGGGTCCTGATAAGTCCTGCACACCAGGTTTAGATGCAGTGACTAGTCCGGAGTGAGCGGGTGGCCCCAGAAAGTACCAGTAAGAAGCCTTTTCTGGGTTTGAGACAAACTTTTCAAACTTTGAGAACCGAGTGACAAGAACCCAGCAAGCTTGGGGCAGCTAACGGTCATCTTACTACCAGACGGAGAACACTTGTCTGAGAATGACACCGAGGTGGGGTCTTCGGATTTCCAGTCTCCCCACCTGATCCCGAGGCCCAGCCCGAGCTGGAGGGGTTCGCGCCCCCCGGATCTTCCACTCACACAAACGGACACGATCCTCACGCACTTGTCTGTTGGTTGGTTTTTGACTGTGCTGGTTTGGGTTGCGTTTCTGATGCTTTCAACCAAATAATTCAGGAAGCTCTCTCTCGGTTTCAAAGTTACAAAGGAGGTTCCCGATAGAGCCAGATTTGACCCAGGCCGGCCTGTCTGCGAAGCCCACAGGCCTTTCGACATCGAGTGCTACCTTTCACTCCTTAATTCAGGCGTTCAGTCCTTCGCTCTGCAGACACATGGGGAGCGTTTGCTCCGTTAGCAGTCACCCAGCCGGATCGTAAGTCCCCGGCAGATTTCTAATACCAGGTTTTCGCGTCGTGATCATCACGGTTATTAATACTGACTAGATAATTAAATGGTTTCACCGACTGAGTTACCGTCTGGTCCGATTCTCTTTCCATCCTGATCCCAGCGTGGTTATGGAGAGTGACCTAATCTCGATGTGGAGACTGTAGCCTGGGCTACGCAGCGAGGCGAAGGACAGAGGACTCTCCAAACCCACGGCCACTGCCCTACTTATGGCTCTTAGTACCCCTTGCTGGAGGGTTTGGGTGAGTTTTTTACTCACTCATCAATTTCCCAAATATTTATAAACATACGGTACGCGGTCTGGCCCGGTGGTGAGGCAAGGGGACTCGTGAAGAGGAACGCCCAGAATCTGCCCTCGAGAAGCTGGTATCTTGGTTAAAATAGACACGCAAAATTAGCACACAAGCTGCTCTGTACACTGTTCTGTGTTTGCTGAGGAGCACTGAGGAGGAACGGTTAGCCCAGGCTGGGGTGCCGACGGGGGCCCTGAGGGACACGGAGGCGGAGTCACACCTTCAACATCTGATTTCATCAGCTCGTCCCATGGGACTGGTTGGGCGCCTTGAGGGACGGTCCCTGCTGGGGAGCTCAGATTCAGTGTTTAGTACTGACCAGCCAGACCTACAGCGGCAGCAGCTTCCTGGGCTCACAAATACCCCCGTTACCACCCGAGCTGCTCCCAGCCATGGCGTCTGAGGGGCAGCAGAGGACAGAGGCCGACCGGCCTCCACGGGACGCATCCTCCCATGCACACAGGTGTTGGGTACTTCCTCTCAGCGGCAAGTGTCCCGTGGGTGCTCGGGCGAGACACCAAGGTCCACATGTTGGCCTCTTACCTGCATAAATTCATTCGGGTGAACTTTCCAGGCCTCTCTGTCCCTGATCTTATCGTCTTTCTATCTCACTCCTTCCCGACACTGAGGAACCAGTCGAGCGACTCGAGAGATCCTAGGGAGTTACGTCTGTTCTGACTTTCGATCCTTCCCTGCCATGCTGAGGCCATGACGGCTTATCACCCCCCGCGTCGCAGCTCGCGGCCCACTCGGTGCTCTGCTTCCTGGAAGAACCCCCCTCCTGACTGTTCCTCAGAGCCACCCCCACTGAGGCTACGGTCAGAAACGGGGGCGTGAAGTTTCCCTCCTCCTCAACTGTGAAGGGGAACAGAACACGCCACCCAAAATGTGCAGCCTCCGCACGAGGAGGGTTTGAGCCGCAGGCAACTGAGAAGAAGCAGAGACAAGGAGTGTTCTCTCCCCTTCGCTGTTTGCCTACAAGCAGGCCCTACACCTGGAACCTTCCGCCCCTCCCCTCTCCACCTAGATGCACAGGAGTTAGTCACTGACTTAAGTTCAGTCGGTTAAGCATCCAACTTCAGCTCAGGTCGTGACCTCTCAGCTCATGGGTTTGAGCCCCACATCTGACTCTGTGCTGACAGCCTGCTTCGGATTCTGCGTCTCCCTCTCTCTCGGCCCCTACCCGGCTCATGCTCTGCCTTGTCTTTCTCTCAAAAATAAATAAACATTTAAAAAAATTTTAAACTAATTGTTTACTTAACAATTTGTGACTGTAAACAGGAAAAACTCGCATGGTCACTCGTGTTCTGCAAGTGAGTGAGTCTCTGCACCGAGCTACGACGCAGTCCGGTCCGTCAGAGACGGCCTAATAATGCAACCACCGAACCCTCCCGGGGACTCGGCGAGAGCACTCTTAGGATGACTGCGCCAGGAGAACACTCAGTACTCTCTCTTTCTCACCCGTTTCCCAGTCTGATAACTGTACCTAAAATGTAAAATAGATACCCAAAATGAGATTGCCCCCATTAGTGTACTCGGTCCTCTGTAATTAGTTCTTCGTCCGGCAGGACCCGTGGCCGGCGGCCTGCTTCCCTGTGCCGTCTGGGTGAGAGACGTCAGCTCCAGTGCGTTAGACGCGTTTACTTAGCCGCCGGCTGACACTGTGCGACAGCTCATTCGAATATTCGTTCCTAACGTTATGGTGGAACTTGTATTTTGTGTTTTTGTTTCTTTTTCTTTTAATTTTTTAATGTTTACTCCTGAGAGAGACAGAGACGAGTGTAAGTGGGGAAGGGGCAGAGAGAGCGGGAGACACGGGGACAAACCTAGACGGTCACCAGCCCAGAGCAGCACGAGAGGACTGTACGGGAGAGACTTCACTACCTAGATCCTGTCTTCCGTCGGCGCCAGCACACACTCACCTGCCCACAATTTGCTGCCCCCAGAAACTCAGATTTCTTTTCCTTTTCCTGTTCCTTCTCTGGAAAGGTATGTTTTGGTTACATGTCCTAACCACTCCTGACTCCTCGGTCGGTGTTCCCGTGTGTATGCTTGAGGCACATGTAATAAACTTCAGTTTTTTCTCATTCGTCTGTCCTCTGTCAGCCCACCGTAGAGGCCCCCAGTGGGAGAACGCAGAGGATACAGGAAGACTGCTTTCGGCCCCTCCGGTTCTCACAGGGAACCCCACAAGGTTACAAGCATGAGCTGGGGAGAGGCGTGGGAAGGCCATACGTGCCGTTGGAGTTCTGGCCATCTGTTCACGTCTCCGGGTCAGGCTGGGCTGTCACACGCATTTTCCCTTCGGGGAACGGGCATGTGCTAGCCTTGTCCCCCACCCCCGGGGCTCTGTGCCGTGACTCTCTTTCTGGGGCTTGTTAGATCTTCCGCTCGAACCGTAATGAAATTATCCCTCTCTTTAAACCTGACCCTATTTACATCTGGCGGCCCTGTCATTCTTCCAATAAATAGGCCGGAATGACACCTGCTGTCTCCAAAGCGTAAAGGTTGTAGCTCTTATTTCTTAGTGGTCAGAGGTAGAAGACGCCGTAGCTTGTCCGTCACCCGGGAGGGGGTATTTGGGTGGCCCAGGACACTGCACCCAACCTATGGTGAACAGAACCATAGGGAAGAAGAGAGAGCCAGTCGCACTAATACCGCTATTGACATAACTCCTCTCTCCCACTGAATTAAACCATTGTCTTCACCCTAAATTAAATCACCTTTATGTGCCGTCACAGAAATGTCTCCAAGTACGTAAAGCCTGTTTTACTCCACGGACTCAGGACAACCCTGTGAGGAAGTTAAGAGGGCGGGATCTTCCAAACGACAGATATGCCAGAGTTCAAACTGTGTAACTATCATCCGTGGCTGATAAATGGACCAACTGTGTGACTGTCACCGTAAAACTCATTACTTAAATCCTCCGTGACTCAGTTTCCTCCCCTGCGAAACATCAGTAAAAGTGGTCTCTGAGTACTGGGGTTTTCGCGAGGGTTGAGATACACAGTGGTCCCCGTAACCATGGCTTCGCTCGCCGTGGCCTGTCACCTGTGGTCGACCACAGTATGGAAGTGGATGACCTCCCCCGCCGTGTGGGCAGGCAGTCAGAAGGAACCTCATTCGGCGCATTGTTATCGTCGCCCTATTTTATTGTTTGTTATTATTGTTCATCTCCTACTGTGCCTGACTTACAGGTTCAACATTCTCGTGGGCAAGCACACACGGGAGAAAACTTGGTACACGTAGGGTTCGGTGCCACCCATGGTCTCAGGCAGGCACCGGGGGTCTTCGAATGTCTCCCCTGCAGACAGGGGGATGCCGTCGTGGGACTTGCTAGAACGGCCCTTGACACATGGCAGGCACTTGTGAAACGGCTCTCGTTGTCAGGACCACCATCGTTCCATTCTACAGATGAGGAAGGTGAGGCACAAAGGTGTCACGGGACTCGCGAGTCACTGGTAGAGGCAAGCTGTAGACCCAGTCTGACCCCAGAGCTGTGCCTTTTCAATTCTCCTGCATTCTGGA
This sequence comes from Paguma larvata, assembly GCA_030068075.1. Lineage (NCBI taxonomy): Eukaryota > Metazoa > Chordata > Mammalia > Carnivora > Viverridae > Paguma > Paguma larvata. Next base: position 28,238,983 of record CM057831.1, read on the forward strand.
GGGTTTTGTAAGCCTGTTTATGAATGGACACGAGTTACTCACGTGTCTTGGAGAAAAGTAAAACTGTTGTAAGAAATGCAAATGGAAAATAAGTATTTTCTACAGGACGGAGAGAGAATGTTTAACTAACATCTGTGTGATTTTTAAGAAAGATTTGTACATATAGTGTTTAAAAAAAATAGCCTCGTTGAGTTGCGATGTATATACCATTAAAATTCACCTGTTAATGGCGGTCTTTTTTTTTTTTTTTAAGAAGAGTTTGAGAGAGTTTTGTTTTAGCTCATGGTAGAATTTTCAAATTCACTCTTAGTGTGCAATCATCTGATTGAATCTAACCCACTCAGAGCTGGGAAGCGCCCATAGCCGAGAAAGCCTTGGGGAGTACAGCGATGGGTGTGAAAGTCCCCAACCTTCCCTCGAGGTTAAAAGCCGGTGTTTTTCGATAATTTGCATTTCATTATTTTTGGTCTTGGAAATCTTGATTAAATCAGACACCAGGACGCTATTCATGTGTGTGTGGCATTTGGTAATACTTTCGCTATTTTCGCTGTCAGGATTTTCTTCGGCCTTCGTGTTTGTTTTGAAGAAACTGCATGCATTTGTCCCTCGGAAGTAGTTCTAACCTCGTGTCTTAGGCCGGTCATTCCAGTCTGGGAGTCTCCCAACCCAGAAAAATTCCCGTGGTTTCTGGGTAACTCCACCGTGGGTTTCAAATTCAGATTCACAGGGCCCCCTCGTTCTGCACTTCCCACATCCCACGTGTAGTCAGACCTGCCCGAGGGGACATCGCGTCCCCATACCTTACCAGCAGAGTTTCTCGATACAAGGGGACGTTGTCTTTTCCCCCAGGGACCTGAGTTTGGTGTATGTTCTAGGCAGACAGAGGACATCAACCGGGAAACGGGAGGGAAGTTCCTGGAGAGTTATAACTCACAGGGGTGGGTAACGTGATGCCGGAAGGGTTAGTGAAGCACTCACCACAGAACGGCCACGTTTCTGAGTCCGTTGAGGCAGAGACCAAGTCTGACCCCAGGCTGGTTTGTGTGGACAGAGCTGGTCTGTAAAAGGAACGTGGACTTTGGAGCCAGATACTCATGGACTCAAATCCATCTTACTTACTTGCTCTGGCCCCGTTTTCTCACCTCTAAAATGGGTTATATAGACGTTTTAAAACTTTCTTGTTTCTGGTTTCCTGGGTTTTAGCAATTTTTTTTTGAAGTGTCTTTAGGCTGAAAGAAATGTCGGAGAGTCCAAATCAACTTAAAAATTAGTTTGGTTCTCAAAACTTAGAAACTATTTGAAGAAAGAATACACAGAAATTGAAAGAAAAATTATTTTTATTTTACTCTTAACCACGTTTCTTACTAATGGGATGTGTGTGCCTGTTTGATCTTGGAATGAGATCAGTCGACATTGGTTTTCGGACTGTATTTGCTTTTCCTCATAGCCACAGTGGAAAATCCAGTTTCGCAGTTTGATGACGTTTGAAGGAATCTGGGGTTGAAAACACGGACTACCTTGAGCCACTAACTTGTGCAGTGTCCAACGAAGGTTAGACTTGTTGTATTTCTATCTCAGGAGCTCGCTTGTGCACCTTGAGGTATGTTGGCACCAAGTTTGGGGACTGTGGGGTGGAGACAGAATCTGGGGGGATGAATAACGGTGAGTGGGCTGGCGCCTCGTTAATCACAGGTGCTCATTAAGTGCAGCTACGGATGTCAGTGCCACCGAGGAAAGGAGAGAGGGAACACGGCCCAGAATCTGCTCAGCAATTATTCTTCTTGAAAATAACTTCCTTTCAGTACGCCGAAACAAGTCCTCCCTGGGTCCCCGTGCCCCTTGCACTGACACCTGTCATGCAACATGAAGGTGAAGACACATGTCTTCTCTCGCCTGTACATGTGCATACACACACGTGCACCCACGCACACGCACCCTCGACAGGCAGGCAGACCCCTGGAAAAAGTCTGGGAGGTCTACCCAGGAGAGGCACACGGATGTGTTTGTTCGGCAACACTGGCGGGAGAGTCATTAGCGTCTCTGATCCTCACGCTAAGAAGCAGCATGTATTTAAAATTATATTGGTTGAGGACACTTTTGACATGCAGTTCGTCGCAAACCAGTGCTAGTTTGCAGCCACAGCTCAGCCTCAGGGCCAGGGTGGGGACAGAAACAACTGGTGGCCACAGGGGAGAGTCACACCCGGGCCAGTGTGCAGGGCTGCCATCGCTGATGGTTCCCAGACTTTCAGGTTTTCCCAGAGATCCCAGAAATGTTGATTTAACAGGGAAAGTCCTGATTTTTAAAGTCTCAGCTAACTTGAATGAATGAATGAATAAATGAAGAGCAGTATTACATGGCCCAACACCATGCAATTCAATCAAACATGCCCTGTGGTCTGATTTGACCCTCGGAATCCCCATTTCCAGCTCTGAAACCAGCCCGGCCCTTGCCTCTGACCGCTGGTGGCAGAAGCCAGCCTTGTGCGTATGGTCCGCGGAGTGAGTCATGTTTTAGTACCGTCTTTCTGGCTATGACCAAGTCATTTTCAGTTCTAATCAGGAAATGAAATGAATAAAAATACTGACTGGAAAAGAAAGGCTGAAAGTGAAATTTTCAGTTCCTGGACATTTTATATATAACCATGCCAGGAACACGAATGAAAAAAAAAAAAAAACAAGGGAACTCCTGGCCGGCTCAGTCAGTAGAGCGTGCAAATCTTGATCTCGGGGTCATGGTTTTGAGCCCCATGCTGGGTGTAGAGATTACTTGAAAATAATAAAATCCAGGGCGCCTGGGTGGCTCAGTCCATTAATTGTCCAACTTCAGCTCAGGTCATGATCTCACAGTCTGTGGTTCGAGCCCTGCGTCGGGCTCTGTGCTGATGGCTCAGAGCCTGGAGCCCGCTTCAGATTCTATGTCTCCCTCTCTCTCTGTCCTCCTCTGCTCTCTCTCTCTCTCTCGTAAATAAACATTAAAAAATTAAAAAAAATAATAAAATCTTTATAAAATATTAGCGGATTTTCTAGATATCTTAAAAACCACAAATATTCAAGTACAAAAGGGAAAAATATTAATGTTGACAAAAGGAAAAAAAAACTACCCCTGTAATAACCTATCAGTAATGAGTAAGGTTACAGGTGTCTTTTTTGGGCCTGAACTTCGTTGTAATTCATCTCTGCACAGCTGTGTGAAACTCTGCCAATCTGTCTTTACTCATGGTTAACTGAAGAGCACTTTCTGTCAATTTTCATTTTGAAAAATTTTGTTCGACTTCGGAAAAGTCTCGAACCGATGTACACATCTGTCAGAGTCATAAAAAATCCTAGTTTCACCTCAATTCCAGAACTTCTCTGTGTCTTCGGGATCAGCGTTAGCATCTTTCCTACATCGCTACGGCTGACAACCGTTCAAGGACAAACAGAACCTCCGCGTAGTCCCGGGGCACGACAGGAGGGACGGGGTCTGTTCTCCTGTCTTTGGAATCCCACCTTCCCACTACTTCCTAGGAATCATCCGTTCAGACGCAGGCGGGCGTAGAGCCACGGAGACGGGAGAAACGAGTTTCGCATGCGTGTGCACGAGGTATCCCAGTCTCGGTTCTGGGAGGCCGGCGTCGCCAAGCCCTCGCCGTCCGGGCTCGCTGTTCCGTGAGAACATCTCCAAATGCGCCCCGATGGGGGACACTGAATTCGTTAACGATAGATCACGAAAACCCACTAACTGGAAAGGTATGGCACGTTATCCAACTCCAGCCTCCGCGTCTGTGTAGACCGCAATGATGGAGGTCTGCATGAGGGCTACTTTGGGGAGTAGAGTCCTGGAGGAGGGGAACGAGGAGCTGCGTTCTCCACGGGAGGCGGGACCCACCTCTATGTCACGTAAACATCACGCATCCTGAAGTTAGAAACGTGTTAGATCTCGAATATTCTTTCCTGTGCAACAAGAGTTAATTACTCCATTTAACTCGGTGTGTTTGCTGCCTCCTGTGTTGGCTCCGCCGTCATCCAGGGAGTCTAATTTTCCCCGGGGGAAGAAAGGAGAGAACCTTCTACATTCTCTGTTAAGTCCAGTCCTGAAACTCAGCTCTTGCCCGATGCAGGAGACATGATTCCTGTCCAGGAGACGGTGTCTGTGAGAAGTATGTTTACCCGCGAAAGAGGACGCGACTCCCCAGCTCTGACAGGCGACCAGGTGAGGGGGGACCGGACTGCACCCCTCAGGCCCGCAGACACCTTCCAGACTCCCACGGAACCAATAAAACCTGACCCAGAGACCGCAGCTACTGCTCAAGACAGACGCCTGGTGTGGACGGTTTTCTTTGGAGAATATAATGTATGACATTTTGATCATGAAAGTCAAGGGCCAGGAAGTGGGAATAGAGGGAAAGGAAGCTAAATGGATCAGTGTGATGAAGTAACAGGAGTTGCCTGGTTTACTGGTGGTTCCCCAAACGTGTTCAAGGGCCTCTGAGCTCAGGGAAGCGGACCAAGGGGCAGAAGAGGTCGCAGCGACCCAAAAGGAGACGCAGCCTGGAGAAGAGGCTGGTGTTGGAGGGGGTGCCTGTGAGAACCTGGCTCAGTGGCAGGAACAGAAGCCCCGAGAAACCTGGAGCACCGGGCGGGGAGCAGGCGCCCCCCGAGAACCTGGCACTGGGCGGGGAGCAGGCGCCCCCCGAGAACCCGGCGCGCTGGAGCACGCTCTGCATCAGGACAGCTGCTTCTGGTCCAGGCGCGTCCACGCCCCACAACTGTACTCATGGGACCAGAGCGCCCCAGGCTCTACTACTTTGTGAGGTCACCACCGTGGGAAATACGTTCCGAGTTCTGAAGAGCCAACTGACAAAGTGTTGCAATACAACCCCGCTGTATCTTGGGGCTGTCCGCAGTACCTCTTAATTATTCTGTGGTTTCGGGCTTAAATGCTTGAGTTTCGCTGCTGGGCAGTTCTTGGCACCACGTGGTCAGGTTGAAATTTGGGGCTCTGTCATTAGAAGACTAATTAAATCCCGGGGCGGGGGGAGTTGGCTGACATCCCCGAGTGGCCGAGGGCGGGTCCCAGGACACTAGCTGCCAGGCACGGTTTCTGGGAAGACTGAAATTCTTTACCAGTTTCTCAAGCGCATTCTTACTTTGGGTAAGAATTAAACTGTCCTTTGGTGAAGTTTAACCCGATGGTCTTTTATTCCGTCCTTGGCGGAAGTTTCACAGCTGGCTTCGATGTTTAAGGAATAAGGCCTCGTTGAAATAATTTTCTGTGTAATTATGAAATTGTCGGCCAACGTTACTTCTCCCAGCCCTTCTTTCTTTATATCTCCTCTGTTTTTAGACACTGTATGTGAGTATATAACATGTACACATAGACAACATAGGTGTATATAGGTATATGAGTGTACAAGGTGTAAATGTGTAACAGACACACACTTCGCAGGTGAGTCTTAGTTGTGCAATCCTGACTCTGGAAGCCTGCGGGACAATTCTGTTCACAGGGTGACAGGTTTGAACACAAGGCACATCGTGTGAATGAATGCCTCTGTCCTGTGGGCCACGGCTCCCTGAACTCTGGGCCGCGGAGCGCCGCCTGCCTGGGCCCTGTGGGCTCCCGGGCCGTGGTGGCGCTGCCTACAGAACTCGGGCGTGAGCGTTCATGCTCTTGCAGAAGCAACTTCTCAGAGGAGGTTTGTGTCTGTTGAATCTGTAACAACCTCTCTGTGAAGAGAAGCAAGGGGTTTGGCATGTTCCTCCTCCTCCTCCTCCCCCTCCTCCTCCTCCTCCTCCTCCTTCTCCTCCTCCCCCTCCTCCTCCTCCTCCTCCTCCTCCTCCCCCTCCCCCTCCTCCCCCTCCTCCTCCTCCTCCTCCTCCTCCTCCTCCTCCCCCTCCTCCTCCCCCTCCTCCTCCTCCTCCCCCTCCCCTTCCTCCTCCTCCTCCTCCTCCTTCTCCTCCTCTAGACACAGAAGTCAGCTGTTTCCAAACCAGGTGCTCACACCATTGTTGCTCTTCCTTAATGCATAGTAACTTAGTTTAAACCATCGCGGGAAGGGTCACGGAGAGGACATGGCCCCCAGTGACCCCCAAGCTCCTTCTCCCTGCTGCACTCTGAGGCTCCTCACCCCTGCCTCCACCTGGAAGGATCCATCCCGCTGACCCCCTGCTGGGTCGTGTGCAAGCGAGGGGGCTTGAGCCTCACGGAACTGCTGAGACCACCTGTGCAGGACACAGGACTGAGCCCAGGGTCCTGGCGACGGGTGCACACACACAGCCCGGCCTTGCAGAGCCCAGGACAAGCCTGCCGGTGAGTGTCCATGGGAGCTGCAGCCTCCAGACTTGGGGCGGCTGCCTCTGCCCGCGGTCCGTCCCTGCCCCCCACCGTGTCCCCTGTGGCCCCTGTGCCCATGTCCAGATTTCACTGGGAAGCTCCAGAGCTTTGGAACCAGACTTTATTTAACAAACCTTTTATACTCTGCAGCTCCATTAAAAAAAAAATCCCATTTCGTAGCCTGCATTTTTAAATTGTTGAAAAAAGTCGACTTCTTCAGCTTGATTTTTGGGACCCCTCACGAGAATTACATCGGTAAGCCAATGTAACCGTGTGAACTTCCCCCATGGTTCTTTCTAGAGTTGCGTTGTTTTCTCTGCATTGTGATTTGAGCCATTTCTGTTCCCAGAGCGTCTGCTCTGCTTCTCTGTTTGCAAACAGAGAACTGCCCCGTGAACAGTTCCCGGCGTTTGCCAGGTGCGGGTGGGGGTTCCTGCCACGACGGACTCGCTCCCCGAGGGCCGGGGTCGGCCGGGCCCTGCTCCTCACGGGGGGCCGCTGGAGGCCGTCCTGACCGCTGGCGGCAGAGTCGGAAGATCTGGGTGCAAATCTCCCTGGACTTCTGGAGTCTCCTTGGGTCCTCGTCTGGGAACAGGGATGACGGTGACCTTCTCCTCACAAAGGCTCGCTTTTCTTCAAAGACTGTGCGGCGTCATGAGGCGACGACACCCGGCCAAACTTGCAACACGCTCCGTGCTATTCTCCTGTCTTCTCTGATGAAAACCTTTCCTGTTCCTTCCACCCAGACAGCCACCGAAGCGACGTTCCGCGCCACGCCCGTCCTGCACGAGTCCCCGTTCCTTCTTCCTCATCTGCACTCGTTCTGGTATTACTTGCCTTCCTTTTTTCCCCAATGTCCACTCTTGCTCTCCTGTCCTCCTCGATCCTGTATTTCTTTCAGGATGGGGTTCAACATCCCCCCCCCCATAATTATTCACAGGCCTTAGCTTCTCCGGCCTTACGCGCACAGCTTCGCCTGCTCCCTGCCGTGGCGTCTCTCCTGATGGCAGTTGTCCGACTTTCCACGAAAACGAATGTTCTCTGACGGCAAGGACGATTTCCCCTGGGACGTCCGTGTCGTCTGCTCCCGGAGCGCAGGGCACGCAGGAGGAGGCCGGAACGGCAGTGGCGGATGCTGGGGAGCCGTGGGCAGTGCTGGTGTCCCGGGGCCAGCAGGACGCGCTGCCCACCGGCTCCCTAGTGCCCAGTGTCCCCAGGAGGCAAGTGGCCCGCGGTGGCGTGTTAGCACAACAGCAAACCGAGTCCTCGGACCTTCCGTGCTTGCAAGGAGGTGACACCCCGAGGGTGAAAACTTCGAACGCAGGGGGCTTCTTATGCTTTTGATAAAACCGGCTGTACCCAAAAATCGTTGATGAGAAAGTTTTCACTTACCCGGTCACTCTGGTACTGTGCTGCCTCAGAGTGACTTCTCTCCAGTTTCCCGTCACGTGTGGGCGTGGAAGCTGGGTAAATTCGGGCGAGGGTTTGCTAGTCCTTCCCTGGAGGCTCTGGGCCTGCTGCATTTCCCAGGCCCGAAGGAGCCATGCACGGCGGTCAGGGGCTCGGACAGCCCCGCGACCACGTCCGCCGTCCTCGGTGGCCCTGCTGCAGGCAGTGTCCTCCCTTCCAGAAGCTCGGCCTCCAATCAACTTTCCGAAGGACGGTGCCTGGCACAATGAGAGGAGAGATTAATTTTTACTTTAAATATGTTGATTTTATTGGTGAAAATAACTTCAAAAAGAAATAAAAAAGGGGCTCTTGGGTGGCTAGGTCGGTCAAGTGCCTGACTTTGGCTCGGGTCATGATCTTAGGATTCCTGGGTTCAAGCTGACCTCGGGCTCTGTGCTGACAGCTCGGAGCCTGGAGCCTGCTTGGGATTCTGTGTCTCCCTCTCTCTCTGCCCCTCCCCTTGCTCACGATCTGTCTCTCTCTCAAGAATAAACATTAAAAAACATTAAAAGGAAAAGAAATAAAAAAAAACAAAATACGAAGTTCCACCATACCGTTAGGAACGAATATTCGAATGAGCTGTCGCACAGTGCCAGCTGGCGGCTAAGTGAATGCGTCTAACGCACTGGAGCTGACGTCTCTCACCCAGACGGCACAGGGAAGCAGGCCACCGGCCACGGGTCCTGCCGGACGAAGAACTAATTACAGAGGACCGAGTACACTAATGGGGGCAATCTCATTTTGGGTATCTATTTTACATTTTAGGCACAGTTATCAGACTGGGAAACGGGTGAGAAAGAGAGAGTACTGTGTTCTCCTGGCGAAGTCGTCCTGAGAGTGCTCTCGCCGAGTCCCTGGGAGGGTTCGGTGGTTGCATTATTAGGCCGTCTCTGACGGACCGGGCTGCGTCGTAGCTCATCGCAGAGACTCACTCGCTTGCAGAATACGAGTGACCATGTGAGTTTTTCCTGTTCACAGTCACAAAAACAGTCTTTCTTTAAACAATTACTTAAACAAATTTTTTTAAATGTTTATTTATTTTTGAGAGAGAGAGAGAGAGAGAGAGACAGAGTGTGAATGGGGGAGGGGCAGAGAGAGAGAGGGAGACAGAATCCGAAGCAGGCTCCAGGCTCTGAGCCGTCAGCACAGAACCTGTCACGGGGCTTGAACTCATGAACCTCGAGCTCATGACCTGACCGGAAGTCGGACACTTACCGACTGAGTCGCCAGGTGCCCCTGCAACACAAACAATCCTGTCCAGAGGACTGCAGAGGCAAACTGTACCATAGAGGTAAGATGCTAAAATCCAAGCTTTGTGTTGTATTCACCTGCAGGGTCTTAACCAGGTCCGCGTCTACGAGCACAATCGCATCAGCCTCCTGACGGCATCCACGCCTTCTCCAAAGTCTCCACGTTCTTCGTCTTATGTTTGTTTAAGAGTCATGGTTTTTACCCTAATTTTAGGAAATCATAGTTTAGCAATGTTGGCGGTGGCGCCTAAGTGTGAGGACGCTGTCCTGAGTAGTTCCGTCCTGGTTGCTGACCTGGCCGCACCCTGTTCTGGCTTCTAGAGAATTCCAAGCGACAATAGAGCTTTTGGCTTTGCTTAAGCTCTGATTCTCTGGCTTTTCTCTCTCTCTCCTGGTTTTGTGTTTTGTTTTTCTTTCTATTTGCCCCGCGTCAAGAATCTATTTGTGGTTGGTTGCACCGAGGACTGGGAGTTTGGGTTGACAGCATAACCATGTGGTTAAGGAGACAGTAGAGGTGAGTGCCTGTTGGATGAGAGGCAGTGTGGAATCTGGGTGATGAATCTCTCTGGCCTGTCTGTTCAGCAGCTCGTGAGCTCGAGTCAGTTCAGGATGCTGTGCCCGTGTGGAAGGAGAATGGCCTCAGACGTAAACCAGTCAGTTTTCATGTCTCTGTTTATTCCTGACTCCTGGCTGGAGTGGGAGACAGATGGGCTTCTGACCCATGTGTGTTCATGTCTGAACTAAAACAGCTCTCCCCGCCCCACCTTTAGTTGTGAGAGTGGGAAGCTCTTTACAACTTCTGGAAGGTATTAACACTGGAGGGCACTAAGGAGTAGGGTCACAATGTCTTTTTTAAATTAAAGAAGCTCTGTTTGGATTTTTTTCCTTCTGTTTTGTAGAGGTAAATGTCCCCTTATGTAACTGTAATATTCTGTAATTCACAGAAAATAAGAAAAGTGAGTTTTCCTTTAGTAAGTGTACTAATTTGTAAAAAACCCTGTTTTCATGAGGCTGTTTACTTAGAAACATCTTAAGAATTTATGTTCTCATCACGATGGTAAGTCTTTGGCAAATCAGAATTTGGTTTTATGAACAAAGCTGTTTTTCCCTCTGATTTATCACTGTGAGGTACAATACAAGTATCACTGTGAGGTATAATACAAGTATTTACGTAATTTTTAAATCAGAAATTCATTTGTTTTCTCATGAAAACACTAATTTGTACCTGCTCAGGGAAGCTCTCCCTGCTTCCCAGACTTAAAAGTACAAACTACGCCCCAAGCCTCCCGTTACAATCCACGACACTGCTCTTCAATTATTTTTTCCCAAAGAATTCTTCACCTTCTAACTACTGCACAGTTTAACCACTCATTACGTGTACCGTGCGCCCATCTTCCTCGGTCCAGGGGAGGCTCCCTAAGGGCAGCGGCTCTTGTTTTGTTTGTGGAACTAATCCTGTGTCATGTAGATATTCAACAAATGTCATGGAGGAAACTAGAGTGCAGTTGATGCTGGATGGCAGCAGAGGTGAGAAATCACTGCGAAGACGTAGTCGGCCTGGCCAGCTTCTGAAAGACCCCCTCTGTCCCTCCACTCCGGACCGGACCCCACGAACATTATGGGTCAAGGAGGAGACCCTGGACATCACAGAGCCTGAGGCTGGATTTCTGAGATGATGTTCAGGGGACCCTGTGCTGACGAGGAGGAGACACCAGGGTGACCTAGTCCACGCTCTATCACGGAGGGCGTGCCCCGAGTGCCTCAGTTCCTTCCCAGGTCCTAACCCGGCGAGCAGCCTAAAGCCCCGATGGGGGCCTTCACCCTTCCCCTAGCCAGGGAAGTCAATGAGCCCATAGAAATGTGAGCTCACAGAGGACGTGAGTGACACGTCTGAGGAGAGCATGGTGTCCACAGACAGTTCACACACTCAAAACCTGCATCCGAACACAGACGGAGCATTTACACAAATGTGGCCATGTGTTACGTCCGAGCGCGACTTGTCTGGACATATATTTTGAGACATATACTTTCCGAAATGGACACAGGGAAACTGGAAAATTTGAACAGTCTTTGACAGAGTAAAGAGATTGAATTTGTAATTAAAACCTTCCCACAAAGAAAACTCCAGGCCTAGGCGGCCTCACGGGTCAGTTTTAGTAAACATTTAAGAAAAAAACAACACTGACCCCAGACAAACTCGTTCATGTAACAGTGAAGAAGATAGGCTTCCTAACTCATTTCGTGAGACCCGCATAAACCAAATATCGAAACCAAACAAACACAAGAGAAGGAAATCTCAGGCTGACATCCTTCATGTCCACGGATGTGAGGCTTCTAAACAAAATGTCAGGAAACAAAATCCTGTGATATATAAAGAGGATAATCCGCCATGACTAAGGGGGCCTGTTCCAGCAAGAGGGCAAGGTCAGTTGAAGGTTTGAACAATCATTTAATTAAAAAACAAACAAACAAATAAAAGAAACCTATTCAGCCATTTCGATATGCAGACAGTCATTCAACAAAATCAACTCCTGCTCCTGATGATAGGAGACAAGTCCTCAGTCTGCTCTCAATGCGTGAAACTTCCATTCATTCTATGCACATAATCTACGTGGGTTTCAAGGTTTCGAACACATTTGAGCTGGCTGAAACGTATCCAGATATTTCTGTGACTAACTTGTGATTAACGAAGAAAGAATAAGAGGCAGAGGGACAGAGAGGTTGAGAGAGCTTGGTAATGTGGCTGCACTTTTTCTAGAAAGGTCAAAGTCCTGTCAGCAAAACCCTGTCACTACCGTATTAATGTTATGAAAACAAGAGAATTGATCTTCAAGTTCCTTTGGAGGAAGGAAAATCCAAGCCTTCTTCCCCCTTGCCGCCTTTAACTTTCGGGGTTCCCGTAGCACGTGCGGTCCATGCTACTCGCTCGGCGGTCAGCATGGATTTCCCTCTCTGTACGCGCTCACGCCCATGTCTAGTCTTACCTGTGAGACTGTGTAGTCACATCTGTCGGGGTTACTGCGAGTCTCATAGCAGATGAGGGACACAATGACGCTTGGAAAACTGGAGTGTTGAATGTAATTCCAGGACCAGCTACGGGGTAAAAGGGATTCGAATCCGGGATTCGCCCTGGACCTTGGTACACTGGCCCGCTGGTGAGCCACACTGGCCCTCTCCATCCACGCTCCGCTGGCTGGCCGGACCGAAGTTCCAGGAAAAACTGTGGAATCAAACACTGATTTTGGGACCAGGAAATGTGGTTAACACACAGAGACTGTGGTTTTCAGGCAAAGCCAGAAGAATGTGGGAGAGATCTTGCCAGTCTCCTCTCTAAGGCTTGGTGAGAATGCACAGGTGTTTTCACTGTAAGAACAAAATGGAGTTTTTTGTTTTTTTGTTTTTTGTTTTTTACAGGCTCAGTTGGCAATTTATTTATTTATTTACTTATTTATATTTTTTATTAATAATTTATTGTCAAATTGGTTTCTATACAACACCCAGTGCTCAATCCAACGAGTGCCCTCCTCTGTACCCACCACCCACTCTCCCCGCTCCCACACCCATCTCTCCCCTCAGTTCTTTCTTATTCTTTGAGAGTCTCTCATGTCATGTCTTCCTTCCTCTCTGTGGCTTTTTTTTCCCCCCCTTCCCTTCTTCCTCTCCCCCCTGGTTCTCTGCTAGGTCTTCCAAAGCCTACCTATGCGTGGGAACATATGGCATCTGTCTTTCTCTGCCTGACTTATTTCACTCCGCATAACATCCTCCAGTTCCATCCATGTTGCCACACATGGCCAGATTTCATTCTTTCTCATTCTGCATAGTATTCCATTGTATATATACACCACATCTTCTTTATCCATTCGTCAGGTGATGGACACTTAGTCTCCTTCCATGATTTGGCTATTGTCGAAAGTGCTGCTATGAACATTGGGGTACACGTGCCCCTATGCATCAGCAGTCCTGGATCTCTTGGGTAGATTCCTAACAGTGCTGTTGCTGGGTCATACGGTAAGTCTATCTTCATTTTTTTTGGGGAACCTCCACACAGTTCTCCAGAGTGGTTGCACCAGTTTGCATTCCCACCAACAGTGCAAAAGGCTGCCTGTTTCTCCACATCCTCGCCAGCATCTATAGTTTCTTGATTTGGTGTTTTTGGCCACTTTGATGGGTGTGAGGTGGTGTCTCAGTGTGGTTTTGATTTGTATTTCCCTGATGATGAGTGATCTTGAGCATTGTTTCATGTGTCTGTTTGCCATTTGAATGTCTTCTTTGGAGAAGTGTCTATTCATATCTTCCGCCCATTTCTTCACTGGGTTATTCGTTTTTTGGCTGTGGAGTTTGGTAAGTTCTTTATAGATTTTAGATACCAGTCCTTTATCCCATATGTCATTTGCAATTATCCTTTCCCAATCCGTTGGTTGCCTATCAGTTTTGTTGGTTGTTTCTTTTGCCTGTGCAGAAGCTTTTAATCTTGATGAGATCCCAGTGGTTCATTTTTGCTTTTAATTCTTTTGCCTTTGGAGATGTGTCGAGTAGGAATTTGGTGCGTCTTAGGTCATAGAGGCTTTTTCCTGCTTTCTCCTCTAGGATTTTGATGGTTTCCTGTCTCACATTCAGATCCTTTATCCATTTAGAGTTTATTTTTGTGAGTGGTGTAAGAAAGTAGTCTAGTTTCATTCTTTTGCATGTTGCTGTCCAGTTCTCCCAGCACCATTTATTAAAGAGGCTGTCTTTTTTCCATTGGGCAAAATGGAGTTTTAAAACAATCCTGAAAGGCTCAGTTAAGGCTCGTGGGTGACCAAAAGCTTTCTTCTAGCAGAGCAGCCCTTAAGATTTTGTGTCTTCTTTTGTGATTTGTTCCTGGATTTTGGTACCAAGAAACATACAAAACAAGAAAAAAGAAAACCCGAGGCTCTGGTTGAGAACTGAACCATGTTCCGGAAGAAGGGAGGGAGCGTGGCTTCGTAGCCCGGGCACTGGATGCGATTCAAACACACTCGAGATTGTTTTCCCTGCCTCCCTATTCGTGTAGAAGGCATTTCTGCCCGTGTGGGGCTCCCGCCTCCTCCTGGAACTCAGCTGTCTACATCTGCCTGCCCACTTGGGCCTTGACCCTGGCGTGTCCAGTGAGACGACAAACCCGAGTTCACGACTGCAGCTTGTGCCCCGTGTTGTGGTCTCCCCTATTTCCCAGCGTTCTCCCGCTCACGGAGGCCCAAACCCACGCATCCGTTACTCTCTTTTCCTTAATCCCAGCAGACACTGTAAGAGCAAATCCTGTCAGCTTTCGCTAGAGAATTTCCCTCCATCTCACCAACCTTAGTGCCTGCACTGACGCTTCCTTGGTGGGCACTGTCACCATCTGTACCCTGGAAGAGAGCCACCGTCTGGTGTCCCCACCTCCCCTTACTCTTACAGGTGTCACCTAGCAGCCAGAGTGATTCTCACGAAACGTAGCTGAGGTCACCTTATGCACCTGCTCAGAACCTTCTGGTCTAGTTAGTGCACAGCTGCTCTTCCTGGTGGTCAGCAAGGCTCCCGTGGTTTGGGGATCCTTCCTTTCTGACCTCAGTCTTTCTCCTGGTCTCTCCCTCCCTGCCTCCGGCCACTCTGACCTTCCTGCTGTGCCTCGCAGTTGCCAGCCCCTTCCCGCCCCAAAGCCTTGCACTTAACTGCTTCCTTGGCCTAAACCGAGGGCCCCCCGGTGGGTCTGCCCCCCCTTTACTCACATCTCTGAATGAATGTCCCCACCTCAGTAAGTCCTCTCCGCAAACATAGGTTCGTAAAATGGCGCTCCAACATGCCTCGGCCTCTCCCTGCTTTATTTATGGTCTGCGGAGCCTGTTCGGTGTCTTTCGTTACATCTTCATCTGTTTGTCATTTGAATACAGAGTCTCTCCCATCAGAATGTGTGTTCCTCAGCTGTGAGAGCTTCACCAGAAAGCAGTTGAGCCTACGTCAGTGTCAACATCACATCCGTGCAAGTATTTGTGTCTGGACGCAGGGAACACTGAGGGTGGCGAAGGCGGGGTAGCCGGGTCCTTCAAACAGGCTGAAGTGAGTACTTACGGGGATGACACAGCAGTTTAGGGAAGAGATACAATTTCTCAAAAGAAACTGCTGATAAAATTACCACCTTCTGGAAACTCTCGGCTCATCGTGGGTGTATGTCTGGAGTTTGGAGGAGGGGCACCCGCAAGCGCTGGGCACCCGGGAGTCCCAGGGACGGGCCCCAGCAGGGCTTCTGCCGTGCGGTCCCCTGCAGAGGCGGCCGTAGACGCACTGACCGCCTAACCTGTAAAGCTCGCGTTATTTTTCATTGCGTTACAGGCTGGGGGCTCCCGGCTCCTCACACAGACATGCTTTTTTCCTTCTCCTCCCACCGCAGATGATCTAAAATGGATTTATA
This sequence comes from Paguma larvata, assembly GCA_030068075.1. Classification (NCBI taxonomy): domain Eukaryota; kingdom Metazoa; phylum Chordata; class Mammalia; order Carnivora; family Viverridae; genus Paguma; species Paguma larvata. The sequence continues at coordinate 28,254,406 of CM057831.1, forward strand.
CGGCTCATTTCTCAACTGGTCTTTACAAATGTTTTCTCGTTGAGTCTGTCCGTCCTCCTCTTTTCTGGTGTCTCCTCACGCTCTCGTCAGGACAACACGCTGCATCGTGCAACAAAAGTTTAATTTTGTCTCCTGCCATTTAAAATGATATGCTGGATTAAAGGAACGCATGGTGGGTTATGATTAATGGAGGAGAGAGTCAGGATATGCGCGTTAGAAGAACTCTCGTCTGGAACCCAGAGTCATTTGCTAACTTCCTGCTGGACCGTAGTCACCGGCCGGTCCCAGTTCTGCTCTTATTTGGATGACAGGAGTCCAGGTGGTGGGGGTGGGGCAGGGACTGACGGGAGCCCAGATGCTGGGAGGGGGGGTGGGGCAGGGACTCGGGCATTTTGGGTACAACAGGATTTGTTTTATTCTGGCCGAGTTGACCGCCACTTGGGCGTGGCGGCACCAAGGACAGCGCCACGGATGGCGAGATCAGAGGGTGCTGCTTCTCCCTTCTACTTATGCCTACAGGGGACAAATACAGGAAACTTTTGGCTTGGACTTTCCTGTCCTCCATAGGGGAGCCGAAAACAACCCGTTGACCAGATTTAGGCATTTCTTCTCAAAAGGCACTTCATGGGGTGATTTTCGCTATGAATATTCACAAAAGCCTGGCAATATCACAGAAGGAAGCAACTAAAGACAGGAAAAAGAGCACACCTAGATAATACATACACAAAAGCACTCAAAGCTGCTGTGAGAATTTAAAGTTATGTCAGACAGAACCCCAAATCAAGAAACTGCACAGGCTGGCATCTATGTAAAAGGGACATCTGAGGCGTTCCCGAATGACCATTTGGAAAAGAACAGAGGACCTGATGGACGGAAGAGCCACACCTGGGTGAATCCACTCACCTTCAGCAGCCCTTCTGGGGCTTTCCAAGGGCTTCTGGGCCACCCGTCAAGAAGGGCTCACTGAAGTCAATAGGACAATGCACACAGGTCATGGAAAGAAAGTCTGCTAACTCCTGCCTTTCTCAGACGAGCAGTCGAACCACAATGGGCTCAAAACTGTTACTTCACAAAACATTTTTGTGCTCACTCTGGAGCCGCGTGACGAATACGTGTTATAAATTATTTCCGCACACAGTCTTGTTTCAGGTGAGCGTATAAATACTCTCATTGAGTTCTGACGCGAACACAGTTACTGTTCCTTGCGCTTTAGAGAGACTGTCTTTCCAAAATACGTACAGCTATATCTGAAGCCAGAAATTCTCTTACTCAACAAAGGAATATTAATTTGTAATTTATTTGGGGGAGATGGAGTTAACAAGAGTCAGCATATTATTTGCTTACTGATTTAATTTGCAATTTGGAAGAGAAAAATCTCAAGTCACTGGTTATGAATCCCTGCGGTGCCATAAGCTGTCACATCTTCAGCTATCACAGGGATGCAGACACCTTCTCTGAAATGTCTCACAACAAAATTACTTCTAATTGCTTTATAACAAGAATTGCAGAGGGTACTGGGGACTAAGAGCTTTGTGTATTTTGACTTGTATATTTATGCCTCTAAATATCTCTGGGAGGTAAGAACTATTCCTATTCTGATTTTATAAAGGAAGAAAGCAAGACAGAAATAAAGGAACTGACCAACACTGCACAGCTAAAAATAACAGATGTGGGGTCTGAAGTCTGTCAGACCTCAAACACATGCTGTTTTGCTTCCAGTCATGTTCATTGATGAAGTGTCTACAACGTGCATGACCCTGGGCTAGCACCGGGCGCCCAGAGGGCATGGAGCTGGTTGTGCTCGGCGGCAGAGGTCTTCAGGCCAGCGCTTCATGGCTCCGAGCTGGCCGGACTACTTGGCCCGCGGAGATCACCACGCCACCTTCATCTCTTGGCTTATTATTATTTTCAAGATGACAGATTTATTGAGATGTAAGTCACACACAGTACAATTTATCCACTTAAAATGGACAACCCAGCGGCTTTTAGTATATTCACAGAGCTGTGCAACCCTTACCATCGTCACTTGTAGAACACGCCCATTGCCCTATAGAGAAAGCCCCCACTCCTTAGCCATCACCTTCCACTGCCCCTCCCCCAACGACCGGCAAGTGCGTGTCAGCTGTCTGTCTCTTGATTTTCTTATCCGAACATTTCCTATAAACAGAATCCTAGAATAGGTGGCGTCTTGCGTCTGGTCTCGTAGCACACTGTTTTCAAGTTCCATCCACGTTGTCACACGTGGCTCTTTTTTTTTTAATTGCTGAATAATATTCCGTTGTATGGTTTACCACATAAAAAAAATCCATTTGTCATTTTATGGGCACTTGCACTTTTTGGCTGTTCTGAATAATGCTCCCATGAATGTGTGCACGTTGTCGTGTGGACCTGCCTTCCTCTCTCACAGGGAGACACAGGGGAGCAGGATAGCTCGATCACACGGAAACTGGTTTTAGCCTCTCCAGGACCTGCCAGACCACTTTTTCGTTCCTCACTGCTATTAAGCACTTCTCCTCAGCTAGCTGCTTCTGCAAAAGTGACTTTTCTTCTGGAAACCACGCATACTGGAACTTGTCTTCAACTGTCAAAGATTTGAAATAGCCACTTTCAGTAACAGAAGCCAACGGGGAGGGTGAGAGTCACCTCCAGTGAGGGTCCCAGTCCCTATTTATTTTAAGTTTATTTATTTATTTTGAGAGAGAGAGAGCAAGCACAAGTGGGGGAAGGGCAGAGAGAGAGGGAGAGAGAATCCCAAGCAGGCTCCACGCTGACAGAGTGGAGCCCGACTTGGGGCTGGAACTCACGAACTGTGAGATCATGGCCTGACATGAAATCAAGAGTCAGATGCTCAACTGACTGAGTCACCCAGGCACCCGGCCCCGTCCCTTCTCAACACTAGGAAGAAACTCAGTGAAGGATACAACAGGAACGGCTGACAGGGTGATGCTGCAGCCAACCTGGGAAGTCAACTAAACATATGTATCATTTAATGTTAGGATCATTTCATCTTTTGACTCCTGACATTCTAGAGGGTCAGATTAAAAAAAATCACAAGAATGACAAACAGCTGTGCTTTATCTATACTGATGAGCAGGTAAGAAAGAGAAAATGTTCAGCTTAAAGTAAGAAAAACTAAATGGACAAACTCCCCTACATGGAAATCTACTCTGAAGAGGCTCACGTGGGTGGTTAGAGACGGTGTCACTGTAGGTGTTTTATTGTCAGGAGGTGGAAATGGATTGAATGTCTACCATTTCTCCTGTGTCTGCGTACATACTGTCTCTAGTTTCGGGTTTTCTCTAGGTTCGTGGAGTCTGTTGCCAAATAATGAGGGACGGAAGTCAGTAGATATTGACTGAGAAGAGAAATGAGCAGCAGTTCTCATACGGCATTTTTATTGGCTGTTGTTAAAAGTTTTCCTGTTGCGAAGTGTCCGTCTCTTGCCTAGCCCAAAAATGCATTTGAGTGGGTTTGCCCACCAGGACCTGCCTCAAAGACAGTGAGCACAGAGTTAAACAAACAACGAGAAATAAAACTTCCATGGTATTTTGTTTGTGATCTGCTCAAGGCACAGATGGACACATTTATACTCGTCACAACAAATGTAAAGGCCACGGAAGCCACTACTGTAAAGAATAATTAAAATTTACATGGCGATAACATGTCCTTTTAAAAGAATTAGAATACTTGTCAGAGAGTCCACAAATAGGCATCTTCTCAGAAACAAAAACCCAAATTTATCAACTCGCTTCAGGATATTAGGTAAGAAACAAAAGCAGTGGGTGTCTCACCGAAGAGAGCATTGTGTTGATTCTGATTTTATGTGAAGTTGATCATCTATAGAAATTTCCCATTTCGATTAAAATTATGAATTCATGACCGTGAAAAAATTGTGAAGTGTAATTATTTCTGATGAACTCGAAATCACCCTTAGGATTGAAGGCCACGGGAAGGATCCCTATCCTGCATTCTGCGTTAGTCCTTCCGGTCCGGGGACCCGCTGCTTGCGCTCGCGATCGTTCCTGAGGAAACACGAGAACTTCCTGTCTAGCAGCCAATCCAGGAGCTCGACTTCAGCACGCTGACCACATCTTCCTTCTCTGTATCATACTTGTATGCTTTTGGTCCCGAAAAGAAGTAAATGTAGCCTAAAAAGAGACAAAGGTGAAAATGTGGTTACTGAAGATGACTTGAAAATCCGTAAATGGAGGACTTGAAGGTCGACCAGAGGGGAAGTGGGGATTTGTCAGGTGGAGCACAGGCCCCTGACTTGTCCGTCAACCGTCACCTTCCGCTGGGGGACACCCTCCAGGAATCCCCTCCCCCGCCTCTCCCTAGCGAACCACTGGCCATTCTGTAAAACTTGGCAGAAGTCCCACCGTGAAATCTCCAGCCGCAGAGGCTGGGTGTCATCTTTTCTTCCTCAGATCACCCGTTGCCGTTGTCATGAAGACGGTCACACGACTCAACACAAAATTACAGACTGTCTTATTTTCTAGGAATCTTATCTATGTCGGATGGAGGGACATTTCCGAGAGTTATTAGCCATTCCACGAGAGCAGAGAACGTATCTGGAAGGGTGCTCGAATTTCTGAATGGAGTCCAGCTCTGTGCGATATACTCAAGAAGAATGTGTAGACTGGTCCACAAGATTCAATCGCATTTATTCCACCCGGTTCTATTCAGTTCAACCTTCCTGGCTGTGGGATGAATTTCAGGAGTTGGGTGATGGCGTGCGGAGAGGCCCAGGGACTGGGGTGAGAATATGTGCGTTTTCAAGATGAAGAAGGCAGTTTTGACTGGATGGGCTTCAAGATGTACCCGACGAATGGCCTGAAGCTGTATTTTTAAAACTTTCAATTTGCAAAGAGAAAATCTTGATGGCAGACATTTTATACTCTTTCTAGTAATCTGGTCAGAACCAAAAGTAAGAACCAAGGACTCCCATTTGGAAATCTCTTCTCTGTCATGTGAAAGCAGAGCCCAGAGTTCTTGTTAAAGTTTCCACAAAGACAGATTTTGGTGGAAACACTCACCATTCAATTCCACAGCAGCATCTATTTGGCCATTAACTCCTGAAAATTCCTCTTCGGTGTTCTTTGGATAGTCTTTTTCCATTTTTCTTTTTCGTTCGTCATAGCTGGAAGAAGTGTTATTTCATAAATTATGTTACTAAGAGGTTTTTGTGGATTGAAGGGGACATGTTGCTACTGCGGCGTATTTACCCAGGTTGACTTGGGACTTTAAATGCACATGTGTATCTCTCTCTGCCTCTCTGTGTCACACACACACACACACACACACGCACGTGCACACACGCACGTGCACACACACGCATGCATACACACATACACTCCCTGTCACTTCTCTTCCAAGTTTCTGAGATTCTAGGACCACTAATTTGGGAATCATTTGCTCTAAACAGATATATTCTTAGAATTAATCTTGGAGTTATTAATTAATAGTTCATTCTTAGAATTATTCTATATGTCATAGCAGCATGTTCCTACAATTAAAAAAAAGACATGCCGCCTTTTGAAAGGAGCTCCACATGTATTGCTGGCGCTTTATTTGCTGTTTCAATGATCCCCCGCCCCCTCCACTCGTGAATTTGTGCGCTTAGATTCTCATCCGAGAATCCGTTGAGAGTCCTTCACGGGATCTTTTTATTCATGGGCTGCTCGCTTTGCAGCCGTGGAGGCAGGACCGAACAAACACTGCAGAACGAATAAACATACAGGTGAACAGTTGACAGATAAAGATCAGAAGCAAGTAAGTCTCGGATAACCGAGCCTCTGCTTTGAAACCAGTTGAAGTGAATTAAGTTGCTTTCGTTTCCTGGTAAGATTTTACGTCTGACCTAATGGTAGGGGAAGTTTCTTTTTCTGGACCAGCAACCACCATGCAGCGATCACTGGGAATACTGTTTAATACATCTCTTTGTGATCTGCCTTGCCCCTTTGGGAAAGACACTGTGACTCGCATGAGTCAGCGTGACTCGTACGGTTCGGCACGTAGGCAGTTAGGCAGACTTGGTCTCAAGTGTGAGAAAGTTCCTTCTCTGTTGGCTGGGAGCCCCCCGAGGCACATTCCCAGGGTGGACACCACCCCCCACCCTGCCCTGAGAGGTCAGCCAGTTCTTGCTGGTGCCTGGAGCGTGGGGCAGTTTCCTGCTGCCGTGGACGACAGCCGCCTCCCATGTGCGCCTGGCATGTGGCACTCAGCGTGGGCCGCGGGCTGGGGACAGAGCTGTCTGGACACTGGGTGGGACTGCACCCCGGGAAAGAAATGGTTGGGTGAAAGTGACAAGTGCATTGAGCTGCTTGGTGGAGTGTTGTGGACAGGAGTGGACACCGAGTGTCCCAAACTCCCTTTTCAGAAGGACCATCAGAACCTTCCAGCAGACCAGGGACTGTGCTCCACGGGTCACTGCAGCGCAGAGGAAGGTGGGAGGCATTCACTGCGTTTCCACAGCATTGACTGTGTCACCAGAGCGTGGATACCGTGTGTGGGGACGGGGCACCCGGGTATTAGGAGTGACCGTAACGTCTCAGGAGAGCAGTCAGGGCAAAGCTGGAGGAAAAAATACGAAGAGGTGAGGCACATTGGCTCCTACATCTCTTTTGTTCCCTCTCTTCCAGGCTCTGAAATCTGCAGTCCTTTATTAAAAATCATTTGTAGATTAATCTTTGTTCACTAGGCTATGTCGTCTTGCTTCCCTGACACAGCTGTATGGAGGAAACGGAAGCTGTGAGGAAAAAAGCTCTAAAGCTTAGAATCTCTGGGGAGTTGGTGGAGAAGGAAGGGCGAGGGGCAGATCTGCAGGTGGAGAGGGAGGTGGCAGGAGCGCACTGCACCTGCCTTCCAGCGAATTCTTTAAGGTCAGACTCGTGCTCAGGGCAAGTGCTGGAAGGGCTTTCGTGTCTATTCTCTTTTGTCTGCTCTGAATAGAAGCCTCAAAGCTGCACTTGCTACACTCGGCTGTGCCTCAACTTTGTGCATTCAAACATTTAGAAGGGACCCTGAAAATAAAGTCATCATTTATATTGTTTTGTGGCAAAATGTGTTCTCCGTCTGAACAAGTGACTGATGAAAGGAGGTCTGCAGGGAAACCACTTACAAGTGGGGTTCTACTTGTTACAGACATTGGATGCTTGTTATTATGGTGTATGGATGTTATATAACATTGGATGGGTGTTATATTACAGTGGGTGGGTGTTGTGTTACAGTGGATGGATATTATATTCATGTTATATTACAGTGGATGGGTGTTATATTACAGTGGGTGGGTGTTGTGTTACAGTGGATGGATATTATATTCATGTTATATTACAGTGTATTCATGTTATATGACATTGGACGGATATTATGTTATAGTAGGTGGTGTTATATGACAGTGGATGGATGTTATGTTACAGAGGATGGGTATTATATTCACGTTATATTACAGTGGGTGGGTGTTGTATTACAGTGGGTGAGTGTTGTATTACAGTGGGTGGGTGTTGTGTTACAGTGGATGGATATTATATTCATGTTATATTACGGTGGGTGGGTGTTATATTACATTGGGTACATTATGCTGGATGGGTGTTGCATTACATTGGGTACATTACGCTGGATGGGTGTTACATTACATTGGATGGGGAGGGCTGGGGAAAGGACAGAGCAAATATGGGTTGTTCTTGAGAACAGAAACCAGTTTAAACGCAGGAGTATATTTTAAAGAGAGAAGAGTGATTATCAATCCAATAGGAAGATATGGAAGAAAGATCTTTCTCTTTTTATCTGTCTGCTTAGTTCACAAAGAGGGGTGGTGGTAATACCTAAAATCTTATTAATATCTATCCAGAGGATAACAGAGGTAATAATATACATAAAAAATGTTTCAGAAGAAATTTTAGAGAAACAATGTCTAGCTGAGAATTTTAATTCCCAACCATGTTTGTAAAATCCTTGGGAAAATCGTGACGTCACTGTTTCCCTTCTCCACGCCACGCACCAGTTGTACATTTAACCACCCCCTGCCCTGTTGGCCTCCTCTCTGCCCTTTTGCTTCTCATCCTATGGCCTCTTATGCTTGAACTGCTTTCCAAAGATTATCACTCTTAACAAAATCTATTTCAAGATATCAGTCTGAAACACAAATCACCATTTTGGGATTAGCTGATGACATATAAATATTTCATTGGGACCTTTTTGATAGACATTATGTAGATGCACAGAACTACCATAGAGTTACCTACTTTTCATGGTACCAAGGACAAACATTACCGCCAAATCATCAAAAAGAATTACCACTTATTTTCATGATCAGTTCACAATGAAAAGAGACTTTAACACCAAAAAGACAGAAAGGATATAATCTCAGCATTAAAGATGGTTCTTGCCAACAATGTGTCTTTATACTAACCCAGACTATATACCTACATTTCTGCTATTGTTCTGTTCCTATTTTGCTGTGGTGGTTGGTGGAAAGTCTGTGACAATCTAGTCCTCAGTTTGTGGACAGATATTTGAGGATTTCTGTAATAGAGCAAAGAGCATACTGTGTGCAATCAGATGGCTCTGGGTGTGAGCTGACTCTGTTACCTCCCAGCTCTAAGATTGGGGAAAGTGCTCGGAGCTCTGGTTTCCTTAACTGGAAAACAGTGGGCATGAGGATGAGGGATAATTTATACACACACACACACACACACGCGCGTGCCTGGCATATGTAGACACCAAGAACCATTAACTGACCGACTAGTATGGGGTTGAGTAAACTTGGTGATTTGACCTGGGCCCTTAAGTCATCCGGAAGTTTAATCTTTACCTAATGTTCAAGCACACTTCATCCGGATAACATTCTGTAGTAGAGGCAAGGGTGAGAAGAGGTGGAGAAGGAGAACTGCAGGATGTGGAGGTAGTCCAGAGAATGCAGTGGAGATGGAATTAGGACTAAGAAGGTGTACTGTTGTATTTCGGATTCTGGTGAGGATAAAAGAAAAGGAAGTGAGAAGACAGGATGAGAATCACGAGAGTGCGTATTTTGGCTGAGGGTAAATGAATGGGGAAAAGAATGAAGAATGACTGTGTGCAGTAGATGGCAAGGACCTCTGGATTTGGACTCAGAGGGCATGAAATACCACCGCAGAGGGACCGCCTTGTAGCGGGGTGACCTGGAATTAATGATGTAAGATTTCTGAGATGCAATGTTTTTAACTGTTAAGTGGAGATAGGAACACCTACTTCTCAAGGTTGTTGAGCAGGCAGAGGGGAAATTGAAAGAAAATGAGGAAATACTTAGAATGATTCCTAACACATAATAAGCCTCAAAAAAATATTAGCTGAATGAGAATGTTAAGCAAAGAAATGCATTTTTTGGTGCATCTATCATATACTAAGTACCTGCTAAAATCATTGCCCATATTTTCTTATCTCGTTTGTAAAACCTAAATACCAATGAAAAATGATCAACCAGTAACCTTGTTTATTTCCTCTATGCGCTTCTGTTTCATCATTTAATACTGGTTAATGGGAATAGATATTAAAGAAAGCATGACTGGCAGTTAAACTTTACTGGCAATGTCACAGTGTTTTTTTTCAGATATGTTATCTTTCTCTCCACCTTGGTAATCTAAGGGCTTGCGGGACTATTTTGGCAAAGTGCCTGCATGTGGTTTAACTTAACGCTTTGAATTTAGATTGGTTAGGAATTCTGGTGTGTTGTGTCTTGATTATGGCAATTTCTAGCCTACACCAGTAGCAAAAACTAACCCCATTCCACACTGAGTGGGGAGCTGTGTCTGCTTAAGGAAAATGTGAGGAAGGAGGGCCAAAGGGGGAATTTCGTGATAAGGGATCTAAGTTCCATGTTTTCAGGAAGTTTCCTCAAGGAGACATTTCTAGTGAGATGGAAACCTGGAATCCCCTTTGAAGTTCATAATCTACTTCTAGCTAGGCATTGATGACTTTTGGGGAGGAAGAGGCCTTGTGTAGAGTGTAGACCACTCTCTACACTCGAGGAGGACAATGGTCAGGAATGGGGAGAAGGGAGGAGGTCATCCCACATTACGGTCAGTAACCCTGCCTTTGAAGGAAAGGACAGAGGGAAGATTTTGGAATGAAGACTCTGTAACATTGTGGAAAAATACTGACCGCCACCACTACCGCCTGGTTGTATGATGACGTGCAAATTTGTATTGCCAGCCTGAATTCTCTGAGTTCACAACATGTATAGAGAACTGTCTTCTGGACATTTCCATTCTTGGGTTTCACCAACATGCCAAACTCCACAGGTACAAAATGGAACTTGTGTTTTTCCCTTTATTTCTGCTTGACATAACGGTATTCTTTTCCCATTGAACGGCCTTAGTATCTTTGCCAGAAATCATAGATATATGGGTTTATTTCTGGACTTTTAATTTTATTCCATTGATCTTTAGGTGTATCGTCATGTTGCTATCACACCGTCTTGATTACTGTTGCTTCATACTTAAGTTCTGAAATTGGGAAGGCCGAGTCCTCCAACTTTTTTCTTCTTTTTCAAGATATTTTAGGTTTCCTGGGTCCTGTGAGTTTCCATGTAAATTTTAAGATCAGCCTGTGCATTTCTACAAAGAAATCGGTGGTATTCTGATAGAGATCGTGTTGAGTCCTGGAGATCGATTGGGCAGTACTGTCATTTAAAAAATATTAAGGCTTCCAATCCATGAACATGAGATACCTTTCCATTTAGATCTTGTTTACTTTCTTTCAACAGAGTTTTGTAGTTTTCAGGCTATAAGTTTTCCAGTTCTTCTTTTAAATTGATTTCTAAATATTATTTTTCTTTTTGGTGCTATTTAAATGGAATTGTTTTCTTCCCTTCATTTTTGGATTATTCATTGAAGTGTATAGAAATACAACCGATTTTTGCAAAAATGAACTCACATTCTGCAAATTTGCTGAACTTACTAGTTCTACCAGTTTTTTCTTTTTTGGGGGGGGAATTCTTTAGGCTTTTCTATATAAAAGTTTATGATCTATAAATAGTTTTACTTTTTTCCAGTCTGAATGCCTTTTATTTTATTTACTCTTGCTTAATTGCCCTGCCTAGAGCCTTCGTTACAATGTTGAATAGGAGTGGTGATAGTGAAAATTTTTATCTTGTTCCTCATTTTAGGGGGAAAGCATCAAGGCTTTCATCACTGAGTATGAGATCAGCTGTAGTAGTTTTTATTTTGCAACAGTGTTAGATTTTGTCAAATGCTTTTTCTGCATTTATTGAGATGATCACATAGCATTTGTTTCTTAACCTATCAATATTGTGTATTACATCAATTGATTTTCAGAAGTTAAACCAACCTAGTATGCTTGGGGAAAACCCCACATGGTCGTGGTGTGTGATTCTTTTTCTATGCTGCTGAATTTGGTTTGCTAGTCATTTTGGATGATTTTTGCATCCATATTCATGTAAGATACTGCTCTGAAGTTTTATTTTCCTGTGATGTGTTGGTCTGGTTTTGGTCTCAGGGTAATTCTGCCCTCACATAATGCGTTGGGAAATGGCCTCTCCTCTTCTATTTTTTAGAGGAGTTTGTGAAAAATTGGCATGAATTTCTCTTTAAGTGTTTTGGTAGCATTCATTACTGAAGCATATAGCTCTGGGTTTTTCATCATGGATAATGTTTTGGTTATCAATTAAATCTCTTCACTTGTTATAGGTTGATTCAGGCTATTTATTCTAGACTCATCTTCATTGTTTTATATATTTCTATGAATCTGTCCATTTTGGCTTATTTATCAAATTTATTGGCATATAGTTATTCACAGCATTCCTTTACAATCCGTTTAATTTCTGTAAGGTTGGTAGTAATGTTCCCCTTTTCACTTCTGATTTTAGTAATTTGAGTCTTCTTTTTTTATTTTTTTTAAGTTTATTTATTTTGAGAGAGAGAGAGAGAGAGAGAAAGAGAGAGAGAGAGAATGGGCATGTACAAGTGCGGGAGGGACAAAGAGAGAGGGAGAGAGAAAGAGAAGCCCAAGCAGCCTGTCAGCATAGAGCCTGACTTGGGGCTCATTTCCCTCAAGCCACGAGGTCATGACCTGAGCCTAAATCAAGAGTTTGATGCTCAACTGACTGAGCCATCCAGGCACCCCGAGTCTTCTCTTTTTAATTAGGTCAGTCACATCAGAAATCTATTTTGTTGATCCTTTCAAAGAACCAAATTTAGCTTTGCTAATTGTTCTCAAATTGCTTATGTATTGTCTACTTCATTTATTTCCACTGTAATCTTCATCATTTCCTTCTTTCTGCTGGTTTTAGGTTTCATTTGCACCTTTTACCCAGTGTTATAGGTGGAAGTTCAGGTTATTGACTTGAGGTCTTTTTTTAAAGAGCATTTAGAGCTATGCTTTGCCCTTTGGGTACTGCTGTCCCTATATCCATATGTTCTCAAACACTGTGTTTTTTTCCATTCTTCCTTAAGTATGTTCTAATTTCTCTTGTGATTTCCTCTTTGACACACCGGTTGTTTTAGAGTATGTTTATTTTCACGTACTTGTAAATTATCCAGTTTTCCTTCTGATATTGATTTCTGGTTTTGTTTCATTATGATCAGAAAAGATTTTTGGTAGGATCCAGTTGAGACGTGTGTGGTAACCTGACATGTTTCCTAACATTGCCTATCCTGGGCAATAAACACTTGAGAAGCACATGCATTCGGCTTCTGTGTCAAGTGTTCCATAGATAGCAATTAAGGCTTATTGGCTTATGGTACTACTCACAGCTTCTGTGCCTTACAGATCTTGTTGTCTGCTTGCTCTGCTCACTACTGAAGTGAAATACTGAAGCCTCCAACTATTATTATTCATTTGTTCCCCCCTTCATTTTTGTCAGGGGTTTTTGTTTTTTGTTTTTAGGTTTTTGGTTTGTTTTTTTTTTTTTTTTTTTTTTTTGGCTTCCTGTATTTTTGGGGTCTGTTGTTGGGTTGTTTTATCTTCTTGGTAGATTGACCCTTTTATCACTAAAAAATGTTCCTCTGAATCCCTAGTAATGTTTTTTTTAGTGTTTTATTTTATTTTTTTTGAGAGAGAGAGAGACATGGAGCACAAGCAGGGGAGGGGCAGAGAGAGAGGGAGACACAGAATCTGAAGCAGATTCCAGGCTCCGAGCTATCTGCATGGAGCACAATGTGGGGCTCAAACTCTTGAATCCTGAGATCATGACCTGAGCCGAAGTCGGATGCTTAACAGACTGAGCCGCCCTGGTGCCCCCTTAGTAATGCTTTTTATCTTAAAGTCTGTTTTGCCTGATATCAGCATAGCCACTGTGGCTTTCTTATGATTGCTGTTCACAGATAGATATTATCCCCATCCTTTTACTTTCAATATATTTGTATCTTTGAATATGAAGTGTGTCTCCTGTAGACATCATAGAGTTGGGTCTTTATTTTTTTCCATCCAGTCTAATAATCTGTCATTTGATTATATTGTTTAACCCATTCACATTTAATATTATTGATATAATTGGATCTGAATCTACCACTTTACTTTTTTCCTACACGACTCATGTCTTTCTGGTTCCCTTTTTCCTCCTTAATGCTTTCTTTTGCATTAGCGAAGGTTTTCCGATGTACCATTTTAATTTCTTCCATGACTTTTTCACTACATTTAAAAAGTTATTTCATTAGTGGTTGCTATAGAGCATATCATACATACCTTAATTTACCATAAACTGGTAGATTTATAACTAACTTAATTCCACTGAGATTCAGAAACATTATTCCTATAAAATCCATTCCTTGCTCTTCCTTTTGGTGGCGGTGTTGTTATACTTATTACATCTATATAGGGTATAAACTCCCAGAATACAGTGTTCTAATTACTATTTTATACAATTTAATGTCTTCTTAAGAAGCTCAGAGGAGAGAAAGTATATATTTATAGTTTTTGATATATTAACCTTATTTATCATTTCTGCTTTCTTTCGTTATTCTGTGAATTTGAATTACCATTTGATATAATTTTCTCAGCTTAACACAATTTTCTTCATGCCCACTTCTTTTGTGCTTTTATTGACAAATATATTATGTTTCTGAATGTTATAGACCCAACAGTATAATTTTATACATATAAATAATAAACATATATATGTTTATATATATATAACTGTTTATATATATTAAAACTGTTTTAAACAGTTCACTTTAAAATTAGGGGAGCCCAACTGGTGGCTCAGTCGATAAAGCATCTGACTTCGGCTCAGGTCATGATCTTAGAGTTCATGGGTTCGAGCCCCACGTCGGGCTCTGTGTTGACAGCTCAGAGCCTGGAATCTTCTTCGAATTCTGTGTCTCCCTCTCTCTCTGCCCGTCCCCTGCTCACTCTCTATCTCTCCTTCTCTCTCAAAAATAAATAAACAGTAAAAAACAATAAAATCAGTTAAGAGAAGGAAAGGTAGAAAGTATACTTTTATACTATCTATCATAATTATGTGATTACATTTACTGGTGCTTTTTGTTATTTTCAAGTAGATTCAAATTTCCACCCAGGGTCGCTTGCCTTCAGCCTGAAGAACTTGCTCTAGTGTTTCTTGCAAGGCGGAGGTGCTAGCAACACATTCACTCAGTTTCGTCTATCTGGGAGTATTATTTGGTCTCCATTTTTTTGATAGTTTAGCCAAATACGGGATTCTTGGTTGAGAGTTTTTTTTCTCTGAGCGCTGTGAAGATGTTTCCCACCACACTCTGGCCTGCCTGGTTGAGCCAGCTTCCCATCTTGTCTGCTTCTGCTCCAGTCACACTGCTGCCAGAGCAAGATGGTTATGCCATAAATCTTACTGGGTTCCTTGCTTATTCAGGACACTTAAAGACGTCCTTCTTTTCTATGAATTCATGCTGGTCTCCCTGGAAAGGTGCAGGCCCCCATCATCTACACTGCTGATTCTCTCTCGTTCTAGCCCCATTGTGACCCTACAGAGCTGCCTGAGGTTGTTCTCAGAAGCACAGGCTGTTTTGTGCCATCAGGGTCTCTGCTTCAATTGCTGTCCCTGCCTGGAAGACACACCGCCTCCTGCCTCCCTCCTGGGAAAGTCCTACTTTCTTCTCAAGATCAAGTGCAGTCATCACTTTGTCTAAGAGTTCCTTCTTCAACATCTTTATTAGAGTTGGCCATTTCCTATTTATTTTGCCCCACTGATTCCTATCCAGTCTTCTACAGGGGCACGTGGGGCACTGGGATTGCTCTTAAATCTTTACCTATACATTTACTCTCAACTATGTGCCTTGCTGAGTACATGGGTGGAACCATACGAGCTGGGTATTTATTATGGGACAGCATTTTACATCATTCTCATTTACGCCCAACTCTGAGCTCGCTCTAGTACAGAGCCCGGCACATAAATGTGCCCAGTATGTATAGACTGGAAGTGATAGTTGGGTGGTGCCGTTTTAAAAATTGAAGATTAAAAGGCAGGATTTGGATCTCTACCCATCTTTCTTATTTTTATTACTTATTTCTCTATGGTGACTTCAGTATACTTGGGGCATTGTGAAGGGGAGAATGTGTCCTACTTTGCATCATGCCTCCAGTCTGTCTGCGTAGAACCTAGGGATGGAAAGGGGATGGGGCCTGTAGATTTGCACATCACTGTATGCAAAATTCAGAAAACACTGACTTCCTCAAAGAATGATGGAGTTGAGGTCATCCCCAGTCCCCGGGAACTCTGGTGTAGCCACTGCTCTGCTGTTGGTAAGCAAGAAAGAACATCTACAGGGAGAAATGAGCCAAATGTGATGGAAATAATGTAAAGAAAGAAAAACTGGCTGGACCATTGGGGGCTGCCAGGAAGAGGGAAGGAAGGAGTAAAAGCGAACAGATGGATGGGGAAGAAGCCCTTGTTGTGAAGTTTAAGCAACACATCATGTAGCTTGTGGTGGTGTAAGCCTGGTGGTGGGGCACGTGGTGGCATGAGCATGGTAGAGCTCCATTTCAGATTTCAACTTGGAGTTCTCTGTGGCTGCTCCCTGTGAGTTACTACTTCATCGATGTGTGGGCTCCCACTCTTGGAGCTTACACCAACCTGGCCCCAAGCCAACCCTCAGTCCTCAGCGGGGAAATTCTTTCATAGTTGTCTCATGGCACATCATCACTAAAACTGGTTCCAGCCCTCAGCATTCATGGAGAATCTCCTGACAACAAGCATATCCAGAGACTTCTCTCCCCTTGGCACATCATTTATGGCACAGACTGAACCAGCAAGAGGACTGAAGAAGAACTAGAAGAATGACTAAAGGCAATAAGTCCTAACACACTGTCAACCAAATTCTTGGTCTATAACTTGAGGCTGTGGCCTTCTGTGTTTCTGAATACGGCCGTGTGCTTTACTAATAGAACAGTTGTCTCTTTTGGTCTTTCGTCCCTTTCCTGTTTATTTATTTTTTAAAAGTTTATTTATTTAAATTGTGAGGGAGAGAAAGAGAGAGAGGCAGAGAGAAGGAGAGAGAATCCCAAGCAGGCTCTGCACTGATGTGGGGCTCGAACCCACAAACCATGAGATCATGACCTGAACCAAAGTCAAGAGTTGCAGGCTTAACCGACTAAGTCACCCAGGTGCCCTTCCTCCCTTTCTTGTTTGGAACAAGATGTAGTGACCAAGGCTTGTTTGAGTCTTAGCGCAACTTCGAGAGTGGTGTCTACATGTTAACCGTGGAGCAAAATGTTAGAAGGGACTTGGGTCCCTAGCGAGCATGGATTCACCTTGTGAGCTCTAAGTCTATTAAACTCCTGACACATTCCATACATGACAAAAACAGACCTTTACGTGTTTTAGCTGCAGTTACTTCTGGGTATCTCTCACTATCAGCTGAATATAATTTCTAACCAATACATGGCTTCACGTGACAATAAGATGTCTGCTAAACCAGGGGTATGGAGTTCAGGGTGTGAGAGTTAATGGAGTGGCTAACAATACCCTTTGCTGAACTTCTGAGCTGTAGGTCAAGGTTACTTGTGTTATTCTTTGGTGCATAAACCAGGCATGTTGGAGAACATGAAATAAAAGACTCTCATTGGTGAAAGGATCGCCCGTGCTTTGCCAAAAGCAGGAGTTTCAGTGCAGTGTTAAGGACCTTCAGTCTTTAAAAAGGAACTTCCCTGGGACCAGTTCTCTGACTGGACTGCTGCTCAGAGAACTGTTGAAGCTTCAACAATCATCTGTTAATCATCTCAACTTTTTAAGCATTGTTAGGTACCCTGTAAGCTATTACAGTTACTGAACAGTTACTCTATTTGAGCACCTACTATGTGCCAGGCTCGGTCTAGGTGTCTACATGTGTTATTCACTTAATACTCTAAATAACCTAGGGGGGGTAATTTTATTGTATTATTATCTTTTTTAATTGTTCATTTATTTTGTTAGAGAGGAGAGACTGCATGAAGGAGAGGGGCAAAGAGAGAGGGAGAGAGAGAATCCCAACCAGGCTGTGTGCTGTCAGCTCAGAGCCCAACTGGGGCTTGATTTCACGAACCGCGAGATCATGACCTGAGGTAAAATCAACAGTCAGATGCTTAAATGACTGAGCCACCCAGAAACCCCAACCTTGGAAAGTTACTTTTAAAAGTGCCTACTGTGCTTTCCTTCCCATAATATCAAAATGGGTCTTTGACATTTGAATTAAATCCCTAGACCAAGTTTTTCATGAATCTGTTTTATCCAGATTACTGAGAATTGTCCTTAACAGACACTCACAGAAGACTAGTTGGAAAGGTGCATTGTGCTTTCCTCAGGGGGGAGTCAGACATCATTATAATCAGAGACACTCTTCCTCACCAACCTTACATTTGCAGAGAACTAAAAACCTCTCATCAAGCCTCTTGTGTTAGCTGTTAAGCCTCAATTCTGCCTGGCTGGAGGTTCGTGCTTTGCTGGTAGCTCGTAGATTAGTTCACAGACTAGGTAATAAATAGAGAATTGAAATAATGGGAGATTGGATAATCCCCCTAGTGAGATTCAGGCTGTGAGTAATCTTTGAGAAATTAACTGAATAATCATAACATAAATGCTCTCACACTCCCACACACGTGCTTACACATGCATTTCCAATATCATTCTCTGAATATCCAAAATGGGAGTTGGTTTCTCAATACTTAACTTCCTGTACATCAGCACTGTGATTGCAGCCACTTTATCTTAAATAAAGACCTGGGGGAATCTGCCCAGCAGATATTAGGGGCTTAATAAATGAATTACTATCAGGATTTCAGAAAGGAAGTTCTGAAAGAAAAATAGCGTGGTTTAATCATTGCACTGGAAGTGACAGGTCAGGACACCCCATGATGCTCTGAGCAACGGTACTGGGGCTTTCGGTGGCCCAGGGTCAGCAGGTCTACAATTGTTTGGCTTCCATTTCTATAAAACAAAATTTTCTTTCCACAAAACAGATATGTTCCATAGTTATACTACTTTCTTGGCTCCAAATTGGAGAAGCTATCAGTCAGATGGAAGAAAAACACAAAAACTTATTTATAAATTTCCTTTATGTCATAGAAATGGCTATTACGAATAGGTGGTATGCCAGCACAGCTATAGTTCAGAATAGAAGGAGACTTGAAGAGTTTCCCAGTCAAAGAAAAAACTAAAGGAGGTCATGACCACTAAACCAGCCCTGCAAGAAATATTAAAGGGGACTCTTTGAGTTGAAAAGAGAGACCAAAAGTGATGGTATAAAGGCAGGAAACACAAAAACAGTAAAAATGAATATTTCTGTAAAAAAATCAGTCAAGGAACTCACAAAGAAAGGATAGAAAATACAACATACCTCTACACCATGGGGAGGAGAGGAGTAGAGAGTGGGTTCAAACCTTAGTGACGATCAACCTAACCCAGACTGCTGTATGCAGAGGACATTATACACAAACCTAACAGTAACCACAGATCAAAAGTTACTAATAAGCATGTAAGAATAGATAAAAAAACTGAAATAAACTGTTAGAGAAAATCAGCAAAACGTGAAAGTGACAAAGACAAGAAAGGATCAGAGAAAAGCTCCGGAAACAACAACCACAAAACGAGTAATAAAATGGCAATAAATACATATTTATCAATAATTACTCAGAATGTAAATAGACTAAATGCTCCAATCAAAAGACATAGAGTGTCAGAATGGATAAAAAAGCAAGACTCATCTGCCTACAAGAAACTCATTTTAGTCCTAAAGACACCTCAGGATTGAAAGCGAGGGGATAGAGAATCATCTATCATGCTAATATATGCCAAACAAAGCCAGGGTCATAGAAGCATTTATATCAGACAAATTAGACTTTAAAACAAGGACTGGAATAAGAGATGAAGAAGGGCACTATATCATTATTAAGAGGTCTATCCAACAAGATTTAACAATTGTAAATATTTACGCACCCAACATAAAGCACCTAAACATATAAAACAATAACAAACATAAAGGAACTCATTGACAATAATACTCTAGGAGTAGGGGACTTTAACACCCCACTTACACCAATGGACAGATCATCTAAACAGAAAACCCAGAAGGAAATGATTGCTTTGAATGACATACTGGACCAGATTGACTTAACCAATATATTCAGAATATTCCATCCTAAAACAGTAGAATACAGATTTTCTTTGAGTGCACAAGGAACATTCTCCAGAAGAGATCATTTATTAGGTCACAAAACAGACCTCGACAAATACAAGAAGATTTAAGTCATACCATGCTCCTTTCTGACAACACTGCTATGAAAGCAAAAGTCAATCACAAGAAAAAACTTGGAAAGACCACAAATACACGGAGCGTAAATAACATGTATGAATGAGTTGACTAGGAAATCAAAAGAAGAAATGAAAAAAATACATGGAAACAAATGAAAACAAAAATACAATGGTCCAAAACCTTTGGGATGCAGCAAAAGTGAGAGGGTAGTTTAAAGGCCTATCTCAAGAAGCAAGAAGGATATCAAATACACAACCTAACTTTACACCTAAAGGAGCTAGAAAAAGAACAATAAACTAAACCTAAAACCAGTGGAAGGAAAGAAATAATAAAAAATTAGAGCAGAAATAAATGATACAGAAACTAAAAAACAAAAAACAATAGAACAGATCAATGAAACCAGGAGTTGGTTCTTTGAAAATATTAATAAAATTGATAAACCTCTAGCCACACTTATCAAAAGAGAGACAGAGAGAGAGACAGACAGAAAGGACCTAAATAAATAAAATCACATATGAGAGAGGAAAACTAACAGCCAACACCATAGAAATACAAAAAATTACAATTTTAGAATATTATGAAAAACTGTATGCCAATAAGTTGGACAACCTGGAAGAAATGGATAGATTCCCAGAAACACACAAAACTGAAACAGCAAGAAATAGAAAACTTGCAAAGATCATTAAGCAGTGAAGAAATTGAATCAGTAATCAAAACAGTCTCAACAAATAAAAGTCCAGGATTGATGGCTTCACAGGTGAATTCTACCAAACATTTAAAGAACAGTTAATACCTATCTTCTCAAACTTTTCCAAAAAATAGAACAGGAAGGAAAACTTCCAAATTCATTCTATGAGGCCAGCATTACCTTGGCACCAAAACCAGAAAAAAACTCCACTAAAAAAGAGAACTACACCCAATATCCTTGATGAACATGGATGTAAAAATTCTCAATAAGATACTAGGAAATCGAATCCAATAATACATTAAAAAAATCATTCACCACGAACAAATGGGATTTATTCCTGAGTTACAAGAGTGATTCAATATTCACAAATAAATCAATGTGATACATGACATTAATAAAAGAAAGGATAAGAACAATATGATCATTTCAATAGATACAGAAAAAACATTTGACAAAATACAACATCCGATCATGATAAAAACCCTCCAGAGAGTAGATATAGAGGGAACACACCTCAGCATAATAAAGGGCATATACAGAAACCCCACAACTAATATCACCCTCAATGCGGAAAAACTAAGAGCTTTCCCTCTACAGTCAGGAAGACAGATGGGATGCCTGGGTGGTTCTGTTGGTTAAGCGTCTGATTTCAGCTCAGGTCATGATCTCATGGTTTGTGAGTTCAAGGCCCATGTCGGGCTCTGTGCTGACAGCTCAGAGCCTGGTCTGCTTCTGATTCTGTCTCTCTCTTTCTCTCTCTCTCTCTCTCTCTGCCCTCCCCCACTTGTATGTGCTCACTCTCTCTGTCTCTCTTTGTCAGAAATAATAAATGAATAAACTTAAAAAAAAAGATAGGGATGCCCACTCTCACTACTGTTATTTAACATAGCACTGGAAGTCCTAGCCACAGCAATTGACCAAAAGAAATAAAAGGCAGCCACGTAGGCAAGGAAGAAGTCAATTTTCACTATGTGCAGATGATAGGATACTCTATACAGAAAACCTGACCTAAATATGAGACAGGAAACCATCAAAATCCTAGAGAACACAGGCAGCAACCTCTTTGACCTTGGTTACAGCAACTTCTTACTTGACATGTTTCCAGAGGCAAGGGAAATGAAAGCAAAAATGGATGAAGGACCTGAATGTGAGACAGGAAACCATCAAAACCCTAGAGGAGAAAGCAGGCAACAAACTCTTTGACCTCAGCCACAGCAACTTCTTACTAGACATGTCTCCAAAGGCAAGGGAATAAAAAGCAAAAATCAACTATTGGGACCCCATCGAGATCAAAAAGCTTCTGTACTGCAAAGGAAACAATCAACAAAACTAACAGGCAACTGACAGAATGGGAAAAGAAAGTTGCAAATGGCATATTGGATAAAGGGCTAGTATCCAAAATCTATAAAGAATTTACCAAGCTCAACACCCAAAAAACAAGTAATCCAGTGAAGAAATGGGAAGAAGACATGAATAGACGCTTCTCCAAAGAAGACATCCAGATGGCTAACAGACACATAAAAAGATGTTCAACATCATTCATCATCAATTAAATACACATCAAAACCACAATGAGATACCACCTCACACCTTTCAGAATGGCTAAAGTTAACAATTCTGGAAACAACAGATTTTGGTGAGGATGTTGAGAAAGGGAAAAACCTTTTGCACTGTTGGTGGGAATGCAAACTGCTCTAGTCACGGTGGAAAACAGTATGGAGGTTTCCTCAAAAAATTAAAAATAAAACTATATGACCCAGCAATTGTATTACAAGGAATTTATCCAAAAGATACAAAAATTCTGATTCGAAAGGGCACATACACCCCGATGTTCACAATAGTACTTTCGACAAAAGGCAAATTATGGAAAGAGCCCAAATGTTCATTGACTGATGCATGGATAAAGAACATGTGGTATATATGTATACAATGGAATACTACTTAGTGATGAAAAATAATGAAATCTTGCCATTTGCAACAATGTGAATGCAACTAGAGTGTGTCAAGCTAAGTAAAATAAGTCAGTCAGAGAAGATAAATATCATATGATTTCACTCACATGTGGAATTTGAGAAATGCAACAGAGAAACATAGGGGAAGGAAAGGAAAAACAAGATAAAGACAGAGAGGGAGGAAAACCATAAGAGGTTCTTAAATACAGAGAACAAACTGAGGGTTGATGGAGGGAGGTTGGTGGGGGGATGGGTTACATGAGTGATGGGCATTAAGGAAGGCACTTGTTGGAATGAGCTCTGGGTATTGTACATAAGAGATGAATCACCAGGTTCTATTCTTGAAGCCAAGACTACACTGTATATATCAACTAAGTTGAATTTAAATTAAAAAAAAAAAAAAAAGAAAAGAAAAAAATCTGAAAGACTCCACCAAAAAACTGCTAGAATTGATAAATGAATTCAGAAAAGTAGCAGGATATAAAATCCATAGTAATCTGGTGCATTTCTGTACACTCACCATGAAGTTGCAGAAAGAGAAATTAAGGCATCAATCCCACTTACAATTGCATCCAAAACAATAAGATGTCTAGGAAAGAAACTTACCTAAAAAATGTAAAATACCTATCCTCTGAAAACTATAAAACACTGATGGAAGAAACTGAAGAGGCCATAAAGAAATGGAAAGACATTCCATGATCATGGACTGGAGGAACAAATATTGTTAAAATGTCTATATTATTGAAAGTAATCCACCCATTTAATGCAATCCCTATCCAAATACCAACAGCGTTTTTTTTTATGGAGCTAGAACAAACTATCCTAAATTTGTTTGGAACCACAAAGATCCTGCATGGTCAAAGCAACTTTGAAAAAAAGGTTATAAAAAAATAAAGTAAAACTAGAGGCATTGTAATTCCAGACTTCAAGTTATATTACAAAACTATAGTCATCAAGATAGTATGGTACTGGTGCAAAAACAGACACATAGATCAAGAGAACAGAAGAGAAAACACAGAAATGAATCCACAACTATAAGGTCAACTAATCTTCAACAAATCAGAAAGAATATCTAATACAAAAAAGTATCCTCAACAAATGGTGTTGGGAAAACTGGACAGCAGTGTGCAGAACAATGATCTGGACCACTTTCTTACAGCATACACAAAAATAAATTCAAAATGGATGAAATACCTAAGTTTAAGACAAAAAAGCACAAAAATCATAGAGGAGAACGCAGGCAGTAATTTCTTTGACCGCCACTGTAGCGAGTTTTTACTAGACATGTTGCCAAAGGCAAAGCAAACAAAAGCAAAAATGAACTATTGGGACCTCATCAAGAGAAAAGCCGTCTGCACAGTGAAGGAAACAATTAACAAAACTAAAAGGTAATGTATGGAATGAGAGAAGAGATTTTCAAATGGCATATCTGATAGAAGGTTAGTTTCCAAAATCTATAAATAACTTTTAAAACTCAATACACAAAAAACAGCTAATCTAATTAAAAATGGGCAGAAGACTCGAATAGGCGTTTTTTTGAAAAAGATATACAGATCGCCAACAGACACATGAAAAGATGCACAGCATCACTGATCATCAGGGAAATGTAAGTCAAAACTACAATGAGATACCACCTCACACCTGTCAGAATGGCTAAAATTAACAATTGAGGATGTTGGTGAAGATGTGTAGAAAGGGAACCCTCTTGCGCTGTTGGTGGGAATGCAAACTGGTTCAACCGCCCTGGAAAAACAGTTTGGATGTTTCTCAAAAAGGTAAGAATAGAACCACCCTATGACCTAGCAATTGCACTACTGGATATTTATCCAAAAGATACAAAAATAGTAATTTGAAGGGATATAGGCCCCACCCCCACCATATCACTAGCAGCATTATCAACAACAACCCAACTATGGAGAGAGCTCTTATATCCATTGACTGATGAATGGATAAAGAAGATGGGGTACGTATACAATGATAATATTACTCAACCATCAAAAAGAATGAAAACTCAACATTTGTAATAACGTGGGTGGGGCTAGAGAGTATTATGCTAAGTGAAATAAGTCAGAGAAAAACAAATACCATATGATTTCATTTATATGTGGAATTTAAGACACAAATGATCAAAGGGAAAAAATAAAGAAAGACAAAGCAAAACACAGACTCTTAACTAGAGAACACAATGACGGTTACAGAGGGGAGGTGGGTGGGTAATGGGGGAAACAGGTGACGGGGATTAAGGAGTGCACCTACTGTAATGAGCACTGGGTGATGTGTGGAAGTGTGGAATCACTATATTGTACACATGCAACTGATATTACACTGTATGTTAACTAACTGAAATTAAAATAAAAACTTAAAAATAGTGACATAAAATTAAAATGAAAACCCTTGGACCCAAGTTGGGTACTTTTCCGCTTCCAAACAGATCCTGTCAAGGACCTGATGTATTTAGTACATTCGACAGCTTAGAATCTGGTTTTCTCACTTCCTTTTCTGAAGTTTGGATGAACAGGGATTCGGAAGTGAGAGTGGGGATTAGGGGCAGAGCATGCTCTCCCTTCAACACAAGTCAGTTAAGGACAGAAACCCAGAGGTGGGATGAGGTATGGCCTTGTGTGCAGTAATTGGATGACAGATGGCGCATTGCTCAGTCTGCTTATAAAGAACCCTGCAGGTCGGGCTGGGCGAGCATATGCGATCCACTTGGAATAAGAAAGGGATACTTTCTTTCAGTAGGACTTTCCTTTGAAGAGCCCCACAGTCATGACCACATCCATTCTGCACAAAATCACAGAGCATTCTGGGATGCATTGGTACCCACACGCAGGGAGTCAGCTCTAGCCCCAGGCACTCCCAGTGGGTAGCTATGTATTTGGGGAATCTGCAGCCACTGAAGGTCCAGTTAATAAGTGCACTGAAAGAGCAGGGTGTTTCATGTGCTGGAGAACACACTGGGATTAATGAATGAATGTTTCACTATTTGGATGGCTCTGTATCTTAGAGACAGTGTCCACCATGAGTAAATGCCACCCCAGGGGCTAAGAGGTGCCCATGGCCTTTTGCGAACCTGCTTTGCATTCTTTTCTGCAGAAGGATTGTCCCTTCCCACTGAATACATCTGGACGATCAAAAGAAGAAGGGCCATACCTGTAGTATTCGTCTCCGACAAAGAAAAGGGTCTTCTGCGCATCCTTGAGGTGGACGGCAGCATCTATTCGCTGCACATACCTTGGGAAGCCAAAGTCATAAATGGTGCGAGGAGGACCTTGCATCTGGAATCCTCTTGTTGTCCAGTAGTGGGGGCCTGAAAACAGAAATTAAAGTTCACAAAAACTCTGGGGGCGCCTGAACAGCGCACTCGGTTGAGCGTCTGACTCTTGATCTCAGCTCAGGTTATGATCTCACGGTTTGTGAGTGTGAGCCCCAAATAGGGCTCTGCGCTGATGGTGCAGAGCCTGCTTGGGATTCTCTCTCTCCTTTCCTCTGCCGTCCCCTCTCTTGCTTGTGTGCTCTATCACTCTCAAGAAAAAAATAAACACACCAAAAAAAACCCCCAACAACCTTAAAAACTCTGTGCCACTCAGTGAGACATTTCATTCATGAGGATTTCTACACACAGTCACAACAATGGGAGTGGTTTATGGGATACTCACTGGCTATTATCCCCTATATAAACTTTTACTCTATTAAAGCTACTCTGTAGGAAAAATCTCTAGTGATACCTTAAGAAAGCAATAATGTTGATACAGTTGTGTCTTAAATTTAACATACTAATTTTTTCCAAGATAATTTCCATGAGTATAATCTCATTTGGGTCTCATGTGTGCATGGGAGAGGACGGGCATGGGACATGCAGATGCTGTGATTTTTAAGCTGGCAGCAGCCTTCCACCTTTACCCCTCGGCATCAAGAAAAAGAAACTAAAACTGACACTAGACACTAACCGGTTAGCCATTGTCACATCTCCAAGGTTGGTGTTACTGTGCTCACGGTGCAGAGGAGCACTGAGAGAATTTCCCGGAGTCATTCAAACAGTAAAGGGCTGGTCAGAGAGCGACATCGTGCGTGCCCACCTCCTGAAGCCACGGGTGTCCTTCCACACCCGGCTGCCTCTAGCAGGGCACAGCAAGAGCGCTGTTCTCCTCCCACGGGGCTCCATGTTGGCTTCTGTTCACAGGAGGGTCTCAGTGGGGTGTGCCACCCCGCAGGGCAGGGGCCAGGTCTGTAGCCCCCTGGGTGCTGTCACTTAACACGGTACCCGTCTAGGGCAAAACCCTGGCTCTGATGGCCAGTGCTATTCCTGCCGTTGTTAGGACAGCAGAGTGGCATTTCCCACCCAACCTGAGGAGGCGTCATGGGAACACGCGCCACCATCGCGGAGCAGAGGCTGACGGCACTCGGTGTCCCAGCATTCTGGGCCCTGCCCCCTGCCGTGTCTTCCCCTCGGGGGTCTGTAGAGTACCTTTGAAGAAGTAGGCGGTGCCCCTCTCGGCCACTTCATAGGCCGCGTCCACGTTGGACATCAGCTGGGGGAAGGAGCTGGTAATGGTGCTGGGCCGGATCCCTGCCATCATGTGTACCTGACGGCGCCAGAAGATCCTGTTGGCCAACGGACAAGACGTCAAGGTCGACGCTGATCATAAACGCGACTTGGTCAGAAACGTACTGCGAACCACACGTCACAAGCCATTTCTAAACGCCTCTTGTCCTTGCCTTGTTTGTAAGGAGAACATGAGTCTTTTGACCTTAGGAAACAGCTCTCTTCCCTTTCAGTCCTTGTAGCATCTCTGCAATCCCCTTTCCTTCAGTTATTTAAGGATGTTCAAGACACGGAAGGAGACAGCAAGGAGGTAGTGCCGGTGGTTTACACGGTTAAGGTGTGCACCTAACGATTCAAAACATCAGTTGGTGCACGTGTCCCTTTCTTATTCTGATATTTTAAAAATTAAAATCTCACAAAAATAAAACACGATCCAGGTGAATATTATGAATATTACAAATGAGTCAAAACTCTGTAGTTGGGGGATGCAAATTGTTCCCAACAAATCCAACAAGAACATTAACAGTGAGCAGTTCTACTCCCTGTAGAGTTAGCTATTGACAGTGTTTCTATCCTTGAAACTAATGGCCTGTTAACAGAAAATCTGGCGCATGCAAATTGACTCAAGGTTTAACGACTCATCTAATCTGTTTCCATAAAACTGTGGTAGTATCGCAAGGGTATTGGGCTGAAACTTTCAACGTAAATGTGGTCCATTTTGAATTTTGAAAGTGAAAATCATTTTTCTAAAATATAAGTACTTTACTTGACCCTGTAGAAACTAGAATCTATACATAAAATTATTTGTAGATGGTGAAACTGCGATAAAGTTTTGGCATTAAATTTCCTGAGTAGTTAGTGTAGGAACTCCTCAAACTTATGTTGAGTTTTCGTGTTCAATTAATTTAATAAATATTTGCAAGCGCTATGAGCAGGGACTGTGGTAGACATCAAAGATGAAACAGGGAACAAACCCAGGCTCAGCCGCCAAGGAGCTTAGCGCCCAGCAGTACAGATGGGTACGTAATTAGGCAAATATAATTCAGACAGGTAGTTGATTAGGCGGTCATGACTATAATTACAACCAGGCAGTTGTGCTGCAGAGTCAGGTTCAGGACACTCTGGGCACACAGAGCATGCCCCACAGGAGGGAAGTTCCATTGCATTGAGCACTTTGGTGAAGGTGTCTCAGGGGAGGCCATGTAAGCTGATGCTGAAATTTAAAAGAGCTTTAGTACAGAAGACACATCTTCATGTGTCCTAAGTGGCATCATGTTGCAGAAGGAAAAGCACATTGTGTTTCAGAAGACGTGGGCTTGGGTTCTAACTCTGGCCGGCATCTGCAAGCTCAGTCTTATCATCTCTTAGGTGCCGCTAATAACACCTGGCCCGTCCCATGAGGTCATTACGAAGACCCAATGAGAGAGTGCATAAGAAGTGCGTTATAAACTGTAAAGTGCCATACAGGTAGATATCGTCCATTCTAAAGATTATTATTTGCCTAGGTGCTGCCCACCTACTGACTGGGCACCGACAAAACACAGGGTGGCAGGTGTCCACATAGGGCGTCCCTCACGCCCTGCACATCGCAGCCCTATCTAGAAATCATGTATTAACAGATGAAACCCTGAGATCCAGAAAGGCCAGGGGGGTGGGCGGCAGCGGTCATCTGATAGTTAGGGCCAGACACGGTTGTCTTGATTTGCTTCTCAAACTGATCTGTCACACCGGTTCGTTCCCAGCCCCTTTGTTCCCAGGCACCGCCTCCCATCAGAGCTAGCCTTCTCTGGAGGTGAGAGGGAGATGCCTCCCCTTCTTTCCCTCCACCACCAGGACAGGAGTGCGGGTTTGGGAACCCAGAAGATTTGGGTACTGAAAACATAAAAAGGTCAAGTTCATAGTCTGTCATCGGATTTTTGGTAACAAAAACCTGAGGAGAAATCCAAAAAAGCAAGTGTTTGTCACTTAATTCAACACATAGTTCTGAAATGCTGACTCTTCAT
This sequence comes from Paguma larvata, assembly GCA_030068075.1. Taxonomy (NCBI): domain Eukaryota; kingdom Metazoa; phylum Chordata; class Mammalia; order Carnivora; family Viverridae; genus Paguma; species Paguma larvata. The sequence goes on from CM057831.1 coordinate 28,283,289, forward strand.
GTCACCGTGCTAGATGTTGCACAAGGCACCGAGCGTGCGCTTCAGGGACGAGGGTGGTGGGGACGAGAAGGTGAGGAGAGAGGGCAGGGAGGGGCAGACACATCCTCTGGTGACCAGTCACCACCTGAATCACGTCTCTGACAAGGTTCAGAGAAATTCCAGCCATTTCTTCTTGAGCATCCTAAAGCTGGGAACGATTCCCTTTCATTTTTCATTTGAAAGCTAACAAGCGACTTTAGGCAAACATAAGCCTCATCTTCCATTTGCAGTCGGGACACAATGTCCTGAATGACTCAGGAGGAGAGGGAGTAAAACGTAGCAATTAGGAGAAAACATACTGTCGGAACTTGTCACATGTATTTGAATCTAAAATTTCTTTCTGAATACACCTTGACTTCAGATACTGCAGGTGTTGTGAGGACCAGATCGAAGGAAAGTGGTCATTCTAAACCAAGAGCAATCTTGCGACCCTGGAGAGGTTTGGCATTGTTTGGGGACAATTTTGCTTGTCATAACTGGGGATGGTCAGTGCTACTGGGGTGTAATGGGTGGAGACCAGGGATGCCGCTAAACATCCAACCATCCACGGACAGCCCAGCCAACAAAGACCTACGTGGTCACAACATCAGTAGTGCCCAAGTTACAAAACCATTGTTGAAACACTGTGACAACGTATTGTAATGTGGAAATTGGACACGTAAGGTAGAAATCAATACTATATCCATCACTTATGGTACATAGTGCAAGTTCCAAAAAATCCAAGATCATGAATGTTTTCAGGATGCTAATAGTGGGTAATGAAGTGACAGAACCCATGCTCAGAAGATCCACAAACTTGTAGCAAGTGATTACAGTCATAAATGAATTAAAACTGACAATCTTCTCCCCCCACGGAGTATAGCAAATGATCTCCTAATACATCTGTCAATGGGTTTAAAATCTAAGCAAACAAAAACCACCCATGTACTTCTTGGAAAAGAGCAGTTGCAGGATGTATAGGAACTGGCGGAGGAAATAGGTAATCACTCTATCAATACTCTGTACTCTGATCTTTGATAAGGAGGGCAGGACAATGGGGCTTATTGACAGGACAGATCTGCTTACACATTTAGCGGCTGCACTGTTTATCTCTTGGTTCCCCGAGCCAGTGCGGCGCCCGGTACACGGTCAGGGCTCAGTAAATATTTGTTGGCCTTATAAATCGGTGCCAGGGACTGAGAGGAACTAACTTGGTCACCAATTTTCATATTCTCTGAAATTTTTATTCCCTTTTCCTAAAGAACAGCAGCTAACTCACCAGGTTTGAGATCCGTTTACCTGTAACCTGCACCTGGCCTTTACCTGGGGCTGGGCACGGCTTATCCATCTTTCCAATCCCCAAACGCCAGGGGCCTGCTCCAAATTTGCTGAACTTTTGTTCCTTGTTGTATCCAACCGGCTTCCTTCCCCACCAGGGTGGGCTGAGCCGTCTGTCTCTCATCTCAGGAGAGGCCTCCAACACCTCCTTGTCTGACTGTGGGGATAACTCAGTATGAGCTGAATGGGTACCTTCACTTCTCATGGTCTCCGACCCTTCGTTCTCTTTGGCTGCTCTTCTTTCTCATCCTGCTCCCTAGTTTCAGGGGGAAGAACGATCTTTCTTCTTTCTATGTTTTTGATGCTTTCAATAGAATTGCTGCTTGCATCCTATGGAGATGGGGCTGTGTGGTCTTGTGACAAGGGCAAAGGAGCTTGGGGAGATGTGTGACCCCATGTGAGTCACTCAATTTTTTGAGTCTCGATTTCCTGTCAAATAAAAGTGAGATGCTGTCTCACACTAGTATCTGTGCCGATACTTCGGAGGATCAACTGAGACAATGCATATAGAAGTGTTTCAGAAGCTCTCGACTGCTCTCACAACAATTTGTAGATACTGTAGAAAGACAGGTTTCTACCCTACAAACGTCCTATTGGTGATAGGTAACACTCAGCCTCGGACTTTATGAACAGAGCTAAGTTTCTTTCTAAGTTTGTCTTGCTGATGTGAAAATTTTGTCACTGGAGGTTCTGAAGTCCAAACTATGACATCACTGACCGACAGGCTGCCCATTTTGGGGAGATGCACTAATCAGATAGAGGCCAAGAAATAAACGAGTCATTGTTCATCTCCTGGAGCTCAAGGAAAACACAGGTTATACAATTGAAGACCCGTGTGTAGGCAGTGCTTAAAAATGGCCAGAGCAGGGCACAGTGCCCTTAACTTGTTCATACCCATCTGAGGAGCCCATGCGGGTCCACATTTATCAGCCGGAGCCTGTGAAACTGTCCAGGGCCCCGTCCTCGGCCAGAAGGAGGGCGTTCAGAAGGGACAAGGAATCCGGGCTCCTACTCCACCTTCCGCTTCTTTGGCGGAATTCTTAATACACAACAGAGAATCAGTCTGTAGTGTATTAAGTAAATACAGGGCCACCTGCTCCCTTTCCATGATGCAATCCTAAACCCAGAAGAGACACTTCCCCAAGGAGCCTTCAGACGTGTGGGCTGGGCTCGGCTCAAAGCCGCAGAGACCTGGGGGATGCCAGACTCAGAAAGTTCTAGTTTATTGTACCTCCTTCCTGAGGAGTTTTGCACTTCTGTTTCTCCACTGGCTCCTTGTCATGCCTTCCAACGTGTCCAGGAATTTTCCATTTTTGAAAGGCCCTCATTGGACCCTGCGACCTGATCCAGCCATTAACTTACCTCTCTCTGTCACTGACCAGACTCTCAGGTGAATGGCCCGTATCTACCATTTCTGCTCGTCCCCCAACTTCTGCTCGTTTGTTTCCCAGGACCTGGATTCCTTCCTCACTCCTCAGCTGCATTGACACCCCTCATCCCTCATCTCTCGTCTTCAGTCCTCAGTGTGACGGACTTGGTTCCTTTTCCACTATTGATCACACTGGGGAGGAAATTCTCTTTTCCTTCATTTATTTGAGTCTCTGTTAAGGGGTTCTCTCTCTGAGGTCAAGTAGGTATAAGATTCCAGCCGGGGAAAATAACAGTGTGCATACACGAGTATGGAAAATGCTTAGGACGGCACACAGCACGGTGTAGGTGATCGTGGAACGTCAGCTGTTACTATTAGAGTTCATTTTCAGATCCTCTGCTGCCTCGTCCATGTGGGAGGACCCACGGGGCCACTGTGAGTGCTCCCCTGAGCACCACTAGATCGCCATCACCCTCAATGCGGCGCATCTGACACCGAGTGTTTCTGTGTGAGTCCCACAAATCGTGTTTTCCTGTCTGCTGTCTTTGACTCTTCTTTTCCACCGTTTCCTCACTAAAGAGCATCCACAGCGCGCTGGGGACTCCATCAGGATGCCTCTTCCATCCTCTTCATTTCCCACCTGTGGAGCCTGACCAGCGCTGTCCTCCGTGTGCTGACCTAAGATACATACATCGTTCAGGATGCAGCCGTGAGTGACTGATGGATATCGTTAATAAAGAATCCTGCTTTCAGAATAAAACAGAATGTGGACGAGCCCATCAAACGTTTTCCAGATCCCTCGATGGTCTAAGGACTTTCTTCTCCTTGTGGTTGTTCACCTGGGCGGCAGGTGAGGGCCTGGAGCACAGCAGCAGGCCTCACGTGCTTTCCCCGCACACTCCAGTGCGTTCGGGTCAGAAGTCTAGAGGGCTTTCACATCAAGATGTAGCGGCCCCCTCGGGAGCTGCCCCTCAGGGCCCGGTTTTCTGTGCGAGTGACGGGATGGGCTCTGGACCAGGAATGCGAAGACCCGGCTGGCAGGAGGCTCTGCTGGGCTGGCAGACAGCCGGGGCCCGCCTTTCTCACCACCGACACCAAGGATTTGGACTCGGTCAAGCTTCATGCTCATTCCGTAAGCAAAATGCTATTACTCTGGTCAAGTTTATTGCTGGTCGTGATATCCTTGGTTTTATCAGTAACATTAAATTGGATAAAACCCGCAACAATCTGAGACATGCAGCCAGAATTCTGGCTCCTCTTCCCCAGCGGCCTGAGGAGATGTGGGTGAGCCTTAGTATTCCGTCCCCCACCGTAAAGAATAAACGTGTGTGCCTTAAACATGGACACACACATGCACTTAAGTGGGATGTATTTAGGACCTGTGCCTTAGTATAGGCGAAGCTCATTCTCTTCAAACAGAATGCTGGAATGTTCCAACAGACCTGCACGTGCCGCCAGAGTGTGCAACCGTCTCAGGGTGACTGTGAAGACCGCGTTGCGTCCTGGTCTGGAAACAGCCCATGTGGTTATGACGTCCGTGGCCTGAAAGGTGTCCTCTGCAGATGGTTGTTGGTTTGGGGGAACTCGGGGGGGACAGAGAACAACGGCTGGCTGTCATCACGGCCGTGGCCTTGAAAGAATTCTCTGTTCTTTGTTATAGGCTTAGCAAGCACTTAGGGACTTTTGGTGACAGCCAGGAGGGGATCAGAGCTACAGTCATGGGATTCAAGCTCCAGATGGCACCTTGGGAAGCCGGGAGCTGGCGGTGGGGACAAGGGCTCTGCAGGTCACAGGGTGGCCGGTCCCTGGCTCTGTGCCCTTGACAGGTGCAGCTCCTGCAGAGTCTTGTGAACAGGGAGCCAAAGTGAGGACCTGATAACTGAGTGCTCATCACAGTAAGTACAGCCCTCATGGGCGTCCCTGTGATGTCCTTGATGGCCCAGCACCTCGTCCCAAAATGGGGAGGACAGGTTCTGGGCCCCGGGCCAGCTTGGAAAGGGAGCACTCCTCACTCCCTCCCTCCCTCCCGGTACTGCCTCCTTGGCTTCGGGCTTGCCGGCCCCGCTCCCACAGCCCAGCGGGAAATGGGAGGCAATGAGGGGGTGGTGACTGAGCGCTCCTGTCGCCCACCCCTCATTTCTCAGTGCCTCCTGAACCCCGGCCTCCCTTCGTATTCTGTCACCACCCTCAGGGTTTATGGCCACACTTTGTCAAATAGTCATTAGCCATAGTGATTTAATCAGTCATGCCTCTGTGATGAAGCCTCCATAAACACCCAAAAGGAAGGGGTTTTGGAGATTTTCTGGGCTGGTGAACATGTAGACGTGCAGCCGTGGGGAGAGCGGTCCATCTGGGGAGGGCAGGGCAGGTCTGCTGTCTTTCCCAGTACACTGCTCTAGGCAGCTCTCCATCCGGCCTTCCTGAGTTCTATCCTTTCATAACAAACTTAACCTAGTGAGTAAACTGGTTTCCTGAACTGTGTAAGCTGCCCTAGGACACCAGCCTCCTAAGGAGGCTTCACGGGAACGTGATTCACAGCCGGCGGGTCAGAACTGGCATTTGCAGTGGACCGAGCACTCGACCGGAGGAGACATCTGATGTTCCTTCCGGGCAGATGGTGTCAGAATGGAGTTGAATTGTAGGACACACAGCTGGTGTCAGAGAATTGCTGGGTGGGGGAAAACCCCCACATCAGAACTCGTGGCCAGAATTGAGATGTCCTATGCGAACATCAGGGCCCTACGGTGCCCACTCATTGCTGCTTCCCCACAGCTGTCTACAGGACCCATTATTTTCTTTGCACTTCTAGGACAACCTCGTTTTTTGACACTAATTGTAACCAATGGAAAGAATCCTCTCCTAATCCATTCTATTAAGTGCCTTTTAATTGGAAGAATTTTTGCTGGATTTTTCTTTACAACGTGACGCCAACAGCGTTCCTTATGGAACTACACCCTACCGCCCGAAATGGACAGTCCTCGGCATAACTGCCCCAGCTCTCTTTCTGGAACTTGAACATGACCTTGTAACACAAAATGGAAAATTTAATTCTCTTTCACCCTGTATACATTTTTCAACCTCCTTGAGTTTTTTCCAATGATAACCACTGCCTCTCACCATTCATCAGTCTTTCAGCCAACAGAAAAATAACGGCGTTATTATTAGATGTACTTTAACTAGAAAACCTATTACCAACAACCATTTCCTGTCTTCTAATAAAACTTCCACATTAATTTCAAACACAAAAACTTTGAATTTTTGAATTTAAGTTTTGAATATAATTGTTTTCAAATTTATTTCCTCTTTCCTTACTATACAAATCTTAAATTTACTTCTATTTAATTTCCCCAAGTGATGTCCATGACAATAAACAAACTAATAAATAAAAACCAAGCGGTACCCCCCCCCTCAGCTGGTGCAGCTGTAAACACAGCTATTCCTATATTATCTGGACTAACAAACCCACCATCATGAATTACATCATAAGTTACTCCTATGCCATTAAATTTAAATACCATCTCCACCTCACCCCATCCTTTACAACTCACAAAACTACTAACGCTTCTATTAATAAGTCCAAAAGAAACATTCCTAAAACAACAGTATGAGAAACTCAAACCTCAGGGTATCCCTCAGGAGCGACAGCTGAGGTGCCGCTAAAATCCATCAATATTCCTCCCTTCTTTATACTGTCTGGCCACCAGCTGACAGTGGAAGAGTCAAGGGACAAGGGACCTTAGGAGGGTTTTCAGAAGACTGCCGACTTTGCAGTTTTTCCATCCATCGATCCATCCCTCTGATCATCTATCCATCCATCCACCCATCGATCCATCCATCCACCACCCACCCATCCACCTGTCTGTCCATCCACTTGTCTATTCATCTGTCTGTCCAAACCCATTACTAAATATTTACTGAGCATATACTATGTGCTCTCACTAGGGATACAGTGATGGACAGAACGGAGGTCAGATCAGTCTGGGCTGGTGTTGTAATGGCCACTTAGTGAAACTGTTAGCTCAGAGAAGTGCCTTGTTCTCTTTGAGTTTCTCTCTTCAACTGTAAATTGGGAGTTCTAATCTATACCTATGCCATGAAGAGGATTAGAAGTCCTTATGTATATGGAAAACTGCGCCCAGCACCAAGAGCATGGTGGGTGCTGCACAAATGGTGGTTTTGGTGGTTCTCGATCTCCCTGGAGATCGTTGCCTCCCACCCTACTGCCACGCACAATCCTCCTTGTGGCGGCAGGAGCACCACTAAAGTGGGGCGCAGAGCTGAGGCCAGGAAGGAGAATCTCTAGAGTGGGGTGTGGAGCTGAGGTCAGGGGGGAGCACCTCTAAAGTGGGGCGTGGGACTGAGGCCAGGGAAGACTTGGCGGCACGCCTTGGTGGGGCTGAGGCCAGGAGGACGCGTCTCGGGCTTACCGGTCCCTGAAGAACAGGAGCTCCTTCCCCAGCATCGTCACCGCGTCAAAGGATGAGCTGGAGTCACAGAGGTCGGGGGTGGATGGATTTTGGGGTGGGGCGTGTGGCACGGTGGGCTTTCCCAGGAATGTTTTCCTGGGTCCTAGGATTCAAAGTGACTTGGTCAACATGGTACCAGGAATCTAGGGTCTGTCTGCTTCTGCCTCAGAGACCCTCTTTCTCTGTATAGGACGAGGTGAGGAGGCGTGTGGCTGTCTGTGGCAGGCAGACCCGGGTTTGAATCCCGACCGGGCACATCCCTTATCCCTCCAAGACTCTGCTGTTTCATTAGTGAGAGGGGAGGGAGCAGAGGGTGTTGTGAGAAGTAATGTCCATAAAGCACCAAACACATTGGCTGTGGTGTTAGAAGGATTGTCTCCCAGACTCGAGGTGTCTTTTAAAAGTTGCCACAGATTGGGTCTTTTTAAAAATTTGTTTATTTATTTAGAGGAAGAGGGAGCAAGCAGGGGAAGGAGAGAGAGAGGGAGAGAGAGAGAGAGAGAGAGAGAGAGAGAGAGAGAGAGAGAGAGAGAGAGAGGGAATGAACCGTGAGATCAGGACCTGAGCTGAAACCAAGAGTCAATTGCATAACCGACTGAGCCACCCAGGAGCCCCTGATTATTTCTTTGTAATTAAATTCTTTGTTCTCAGTAAGACTGTTACTTCCTTCTGTGTTTTCTTGCCATGGGCATCTACTTCCAGGAGTCCCGCTGTGCAGTGAGCATAAGCCTTTGTCGGGTGCCCGGCAAAGACCGATTCTTACGGCAAGGAGTGCAGTGAGGGGTGTGCGATTTAAAGGCAACCTCCGGTGGATCCTTCTGTAAAACAGGGGCCTGCTCCCTGGAGAGGTGTTGGTGAGTCTTCACCCCTCCCTCGGTGCTCTACAGGGCTGTCTGTCATCCACAGGAAGTGAGCTGGGGCTGCTGGCCACTGGCAGGTCCCTGCTCCTGATCGAGCCCCGTGGTCACCAGAGGTGAGGGTCAGAGACGGAGTCAGGGCCAGGGAGGACCCATGAGAATAAGAGATGGTAAGACCTGGGGTGCAGCGGGGTTGGCCATGGGGTGAAGATCAGGGCCGGGGGAGGCTTTGGGAAAAGATGAGAAACTGGAAGGAGGTCAGGTCAGAAATGTGCTGGTGGACAGGTACTCTGCGCCCAGCACCCTGTGAGGGGTGGGTGCTGGCAGGGTGGTCAGGGCTGGGGGATGCGTATGCGCCTGGCGATAGTAAACCATGCTTTGATATTTTGTTCGTCTGTGCGAGAATGGCCATGTCCAAATACACGCCTCGGCCCCTGGCACAGTGAGCGTGGCCATCAGAATGGCGGTGACCTTCCAGTATGGGAAGGATCTGGAGAGGGCCGGCGAGTCTTGGGACTCAGTCCTTCTTGGCGGCCCACGGGTATCGCTTCACACTGGAGCCCTGCCCTCGGTGAGCTGGAGCCCAGTTTGTACAGTGGAGACGCTCATGGGATTATTTCCTGTTGCTCCCATGAGGAGCAGCGGGTACTGGCTGAAAACTTCTTTGGAGAAGATCTGTCTCCCAAGAGTCAGGTGCCACCTGCCTGCGGAAGAGTGTGCTCCTGTCTAGACAGCCAGGTGGGTTGGCCAATACCCAGGGCTCCCCAGGCCCTTTTCTAGGCTGGGAGGGTGCAGAGAGGCTCTGACAAGTCAAGGTGAGTTAACGGGCCTTCGGGCTTAGGGGACAGTCAGTGTCCCAGAGTTTTCTGCTTTTTATCCATGAAAGCAGAAGTGTCAAGGTCTAAGACTTCCAAGATTCCTTCTCAGGACTGTGTGGATCTGCCTTTCTCTCAAGGAAGACCAGGCAATAATTCTTTACTACCTTTGAAAGAATGGTAACCTTGGGATAATTGTGATTATCTTGGTGTACTTACTGTCTTGAACCTTCACTCTCAGCTATCAAGGGAGGAAAGCACTGAACACTCTAAGCAGGCTGGTCCTGAGGATGGGGTGATATCATGAGTCATGTAAGCCTGTGGGTTGTCTCTGCACTGAGTCGTTATCGTCCTCCCCGCCATTATTAGGAAGGTAAGATCGATTGTCTGCAGATGGGTAGGAACCACATATAGGAAATCGCAAAATATACCCATCCTCTCCCAATGTCTAAATTCTGACCCTCACCTCAAAAAACCCCCAAAACCAAAGACAAATGATTATATTTTCTATGGCTGCTGGGGGACCAATATGCTCTGGAGAAGAGATGTAGAATTTAATTGCACATCTTCGAAAAGAAAGCCCTGTTCCTAACTGGTACGTAAGCTCTTCAATAAAAGGGCGCAGTGGGGCTTGTGGTCCCCTGCTTGCTCTTTCCCTGCGCAGGTAACTCCTGGCAAAGTATACTTGGTCTACATTGGGCTTTCAGGATCAGCAGTCGGAGGAGCGTAGCGACATACCGTACAGCGCCTGGATCCCTTTCACATCGTCCTTGGGCAGGTGGAATCCGTAGGGATGCTGGTACTTGTACGTTGGGTACATAAGTGCCGATGGGTCTGTGGAGTGCGCCAGCCCCAGCGCGTGGCCAAATTCGTGAGCCGCTACGGTGAATAAGTTGAAACCTAGACAAGGTGAGACAGAAAAGGACCGCAACAATGCGGGGCTTTATTTTCAGTATTTTTTGTCTTTACAGGACAATGTATGCCCAAATCCTAGTAGTAAACTCATTTTCTTTTCAAAACCAGGTTATTCAAAGGTTGGGAGATTACTCTGGGGCCGAGCTGTGCTGATGCTACCTACGCTTCCTCCTTGCTTGGACGGGGCTCTGGACTGGGGAGGGACGGAAATAGGACCCAGTCTGTTTTGTTCCTTGTCAGCGAAGCTCTGTTGATTGGTGGAGATGGGCCTAATTAGACCTAACGGTGGCAATGAAATCTAGATCCGGGCACGACTGTGGGAAGTTCCTTGTCGTCACAGCCTCCATCCCTCATCATCCACACTTCCCGAAGAAGACTTCCAATGACAGGCATGACATTCTGGAACCTTTCCACCCATCCCCAGCACACTTCTCAGGAGAACCCTCAGGTCCTTTCTGAGCACAGCCTGTTTGTAAGCACAAGCGAGAGACAATAAATGCTGTGCAGAGAGCAGCCTGTGGAGGGAGGATGGGGGCGGCTCCTCAGTACCCCTCGCTATGAGTTATGAGTGGGTTCAGACAAGTCTACGGGATGCTTGTGGGTGGGGCTTTCCCCTTCCGGTGTTCCCTTGTGGAATTTTGGCTTACTTGTTGTTTCTAGCCAGCCCCCCTACTTAAAGGGTGGCCTGGGATGTTGACCTCAAGGTTTCATGGTGGAGGCCCAGAAGAAGGTACAATATTTTCCAGGTTATGGTGAATTGTGCATATATACCATTCATTCCCAAAGTCCACTTCTCAGCATTGTCGAAATGGGTGTCCCCTCCCAGACCTTCTCCAGGTGCAAACGCATGGGCGAGGGTCCCTCGAGGCCCATCGAACGGATAGGAATCCCCGTGGTCTAGACAGGCGGGAGAGAGGTCAAGAGCAGTTAGTCTTGTGGGCAACTTTCAAGGCATACTTCACACTATAGGGAATGCACAATATATTTTTACAGATTTTTAAAGTTTATTTATTTAGAGAGAGATAGTGATCGGGGAGGGTCAGAGAGAGAGGGAAACACAGAATCTGAAGCAGACTTCAGGCTCTGAGCTGTCAGCACAGAGCCCGACATGAGGCTCAAACTCATGAACCGTAAGATAGTGACCTGAGCTGAAGTCAAGAGGTAAGTCAAGAGCTGAAGTGAAGACACTTAACTGACTGAGCCACCCGGGAGCCCCTGGACAATATCCTAACCGTGTGGACACTCTCATGTGAATAGAATGACTTTGAAATATTCATTTTTCACAAGAAGTTCTCATATCCATGAGAAATTGAAAAATTAAAAGAGATATTTCGTATTTCGAAGGTAGTTAGCATGAAAAATAAAAAAATGGTCTTTTGTTACTGTTTTTCTTGCCATGTCTATCAGGTGACACAGGGCACAGCGTGGACTGTGTCCACACTGCAGATGACCAAACAAGGAGCGGACAGTCACTGCACAGCGGCCTGCCCAGAGCGGTGTGCGTGCTGGCGGAGCACAGCCGTCAGGGCGCGATCGGGCTAAGACGGTGCCCTGAGCCAGCGCAAGCTTTCTGCCTCCACGGCACCGTACCACGTAGGGAGGTATCGCAGAGGAAACAGAGTTCCTCCGTAATTTCGATATGCTTTCACGGGTCAAACTCAGGCAAGCAATACAGGTGTTTATGAAATCACAACTTTTCAAGCTTTGCATGTTTTTGTCTTATCTATGTTTCACTGATGGTTTTTAAAAGATTTTTTTTAATGTTTTTTTTTTGAGACAGAGAGAGGGAGAGAGAAAGAGAGAGTGTGAGTGAGGGAGGGGCAGAGGGAGAGGAAGATGCTGAATCTAAAGCAGGCTCCAGGCTCTGAGCCGTCAGCACAGAGTGCGATGTGGGGCTTGAACTCACAAACAATGAGATCATGATCTGAGCCGAAGCTGGATGCTTAACCGACTGAGCCCCGCAGGCGCCCCTCATTGACAGTTTTTGATAAAAAAGGAGGAAGAACAAAACGAGGCAGCATTGTGAAGCTATGCTCACTGGCTTTCATGATTTTATCAAGAATACTGTGTTTTGCTAAAATTCAACACGACAGAGCTCTGGTGTGCTGCCTGCGGGGTTCGGTGCAGTGCGGGGTTTGGTGCAGTGCAGAGCCTCAGCCTGTGAGCCCCGGGGACTCTGTTCAACAGCAGTGCGGCCCCACTCAGCTTGTGTTTCAGGGGAAAGACCACAGACCTGCACGATGGAGACAGAAGTGGCCTCCGAAGCTGCCCTGAGCCATGCGGCCGCCTCACAGGGGTGGCCCTGCTGTCCAGGAGGACCTGGGGCTGCCACGCGCCCGGCCGCACCGAGGGCCACCTCGGAGGACTCACCCCAGGACCTGCTGACCTGGCTTCTGGGCACATCCTTTCCAGGACAGCAGGTTCAACTTCGGATCAGGACTTGAAGGCTCAGGGACCCTTGGACGCGGTGTGTGAGGAGGGAGGAGGCAGGACACTGGCTCCCCCCATTACTTAGAAGGTGACAAAGCAAAGGAATTTTGTGGCCTTTCCTGAATCTGCTCACTAGACGTGCGGCTCTGTAAAGGGCTCCCTGTGCAAGGTTCTGCGTCCACTCCTCACCAGGGTGAGCCAGGTAGAGGCCTGGGGACCCCACAACGTGTGGGCGGGACAGCAGCACCCCTCCTCCCCGACCGGTGCTGCAGAGGGGAAGCGTTCGGGGTCACTGTGGTTCCTGGTGACGAGCCCTTGTTGGGTCCCTCCGGTTCTAGTCTCTGCCTGACAGCTGTCACAACTTTCCCATGACCTAGGCCTCCACCCATCACACCCTGTTGGAGAGGATGGTGCCCACTGCTCTCACTGAAGGTTGAAGGAAGAAAGAGTTGGCTTAGCAGGCAGAGCCCAGAGACCCCACGGTACCTCCACTTTCAAAAGATATCATAATGTCCGCTTCTCCCGAGGTCACTCTGACGAAGCTCAGGGGGACAGCGCTGCCCCAGGCCTGCAAGGCCATCTCCACCGCCTTGTCCACGTCAGCGGCCGCCATGGAAGGCGTGTACTTGGATATCCTGTGGAGACACAAGGGACGCGTTCTCCTTTCAGTAGATTAGCTCCTGTGAAGAAGGGTGAGAATTTGGTTGAGGACCAGGTGGGCTCAACAACCTAAAGGCCAAACACGAATCTACAATTTAGGAATTTTTCTCCCAAACAACGATTCCTACTTTGCTTTCAGATTTGCTGAATTCCTGGAACGGGGGAAATCTTTAGGAAAAGATGATGGGGCACCTGAGTCGAGATAACGTGGGGCGGAAAGTCTGGCTTTCACTGTTGTTAGGTCATCCCTGAGTTTCAAGAGTATAACCCTGTGTCATTTCACAGGGAGTGAGAAGTCCACTTTCCCTTCAAAGGGTTTCGGTCAGGAAGGGACCTCTTCTTCCCCTAGCTGGACTGAAAATTTTCAATCGTAAAAAGGAAAAACATGGAGTTTTGAGGTTTCGCAAATTTGTATTTAGGGCCATTGGGATTTTCCCCGTTGGGGGGAATGTTTTCCTTTTAAAATAACACGTATCTTAAAGAGGAAATGCTAGCTTTAAACAAGGGTGCTGACGTGGCCCAAAAAAGGAAATCCTTCCTTAAGTGCTAGTGCGACAGTGACTTCTGGAGGCAGAAAACTATAGAGAGTTTTGGGCTAACGCTGGGCAGAGTGGTTGACGGTTCTCAGGGATGTGCTGCTTGGTGCTCGGGAGGACAGGGGCTGGGGGCCCCCGCCAGCAAGCAGAGGAAGGGCAGGGGAAAGGAGGAACCACCTGGGACCTTGGAGGGAGCCAGGGGTGTGGAGTGAAGAGCAGACTCAGCGACCGCCACCCCGGGGAGCAGACACCTGCCCTGCTTTCTCCCTCTGGCTCCTCGTGCAGTCCCGTTGCTCAAAGTAGGAGCCCAGCAACTACTTGGTAAACGCAGGCACGAGTGAATAAAAGCCAGGGTTTTTAAAGCCTTCTGGGTGGTGATCAAACGTTAGCACCTGTGATAACTCCCTGAGAAGCTGGGTCAATAGATACACAGGTGTGAGCATAAACCTGCGTTTTGACAAGTATCCTGGCTATTCTGACGCGGGTGGTGCTGCCTCAGCCAGAAAGCAAAGGGGCTGATGCTGGGGGCCCAAAGGGAAGGGGCCGAGTGCCACAGAGAGCACGCACGTAGCTGGCCCTCAGCACTGGAGAGGCCGGGAGCACGGAGATCTCTCAGAGAGATGGACAGATGGGCACGGACAAGAGTCCGCACCTGGAGATCGCTGGGGCAAGAGAGGCCACAGTCAGGCTCGGCCGGCACCTGCTTCAGTCTGGACATGACCCTGGGCCTACCTGACCTTCGCCACGAGCTGAGACAACGATAATCTGCATTTTGTGATCAGTTGGGATCTGAGCCCAGTTCTGACTCCAAGATGTACACACATAAGCGCTAAGCTGCGTTTTCTGTTTTCATCCTCTGGGTTATAAGAAGTTACTGTGAAGTTCAGTAGCTGCATAGACAGAATACTAAGATGTCTCTAGTGCTTTCTCTTCCTTCTCTCTCTCTCTCTCCTTTTAGGGGCAGGGGGCTTGCTCAGGAGTGCACGGATGGTCAGTGGGAACCTGCTGAGGGGCTTGGGGCTGTCTGAGCAATGTTATCACAATATTCTACATCTCTGAGTTTCCCGGTGCCTCATCGATTCCCGATGTCTTGGCTGTGCTTAGTCTCAGGCGACAATTCTGTGAGGCAGCTAAATGTTGGGAGAAACTTCGTGGCTTTATATACAGTTTTCCCATCCTGCCCCCACACTCTTGGGAGTTCAGCTCCTTCTGGGGTGCTTCTTGCCCTCGTGTTTGGATTTTTGAGGATTTCCTGGACCGCAGCACGGTGACGATTGTGTTCAGAGTGTCACCTTAAGGACTTAGGCTCGCAACTGCCAACAGGCGGCCCAGAGGAGCCTCTGTGCTGGCGGGCGCGGGTCCTCCCTTGACCACAGGGACCCAGGGACTGGGTGCGACAGTTACAAGCCACCCACCTGCCACCCCGGCACGTGCAGTTGGGGAGAGATGAGCAGCAGCTGGTTACGGCCGTCTGTCATACGGATAAAAGAGCAAAGTCTGGCCCCAAGCCTGGCCTGGCTCTCCGCTGCCCTGGGCAGCACAGGCCCACTGGGCTGCCCCACAGCGTGCCCCTGTCTGCCCCCACTCCTCTTGCACTTGGAAATTCTCACTGTTTGCGAGGCCTGGGCAGAAATGCCATTGCAGGCTGCCCCTTTGCAGTACCCGCTCTGTGTGGCAGGTGCAGGCCCAGGTAACCCCTCTGGGATCCTGACATCATATTTGTAGTGAATCCTCCCCTGCCACTGTCTAAAGAGCAGCCCTAAAAAGTCTTCCTTATGATTGCGATGACCCATGATTTTTATACAGATTGGAAGGAAGATGTTTCCAGAAGAGTAGGGAAGGGAAGAAAAGAAAGGAAAGGAAAGGAAAGGAAAGGAAAGGAAAGGAAAGGAAAGGAAAGGACAGGACAAGGAGAGGGCATTTCTCTCTGACCGTGGAAGGACTCCGTCTCATTACCTGTATGTCAAAGTATTTTTTTTCCATTTGGGTTCACCTGGAAAGAGGCGGTAGTTGGCCACGTCGGGAACTCCGCAGCGGGGCCTCTTGATCACGTCCATCGTGGACCGGTCCAGCTTGCCCGTGATTCGGAGGCCAAAGAAGGCTTGCAGCTCCTTGATCTTCTTGACCAGGGAACCGGCTCCTCGCGCGGCCATCTCGCCTAGCTGGTGGCCTCCCTTCCTCGTGTAATACTTGTCAAGATAGTCCTGAAACGGAGAGGCAGGTGGACACGTCTGTACCCCGTCTCCGGGAGAGACTTGTGCTCAGGTTAGGACGGGACCGTTTCTTGACAAGCTAAACAGGGTGGAGGGCGTATTCCTGCCTTAACGTCTAATAATAGGGGTTTTGTTGACATATTATTATATATTCATGTGAAGTAACACGAGGTCTCTAAGATCAGATTTTGAAAAATGTTTAATGGCATGGAATAGTGCACTCATTATAATGACAATATACTGAGAAAAGCAAAGGTGAAATCTTTATACAGATTATAATCCTAATTTCACAAACAAAACAAACATATATGTGTACGTATTACACTCATGTTTGTGATATATCTAAGGTTAACACGCAAATTAACATTTAAAATTGATATCGATTGATACATTCATAGTTACCATATGCATATAACTTATAATGAACACGAGTGACGTAGATAACAGTAAGAAATATGTCTGAATATCAATCTTGTTTACCTCTGGGTTGTAATAGTATGAGTGACGATTTAGTTTTCATCCTTTCGTAGATCCCAAGGGTTCTGCTGTGAATGCAGACTGTAATTGTTCAGGAGGAAATGAAAAGGAGAAAGATGCACTCACTTGTTTGGACCTGGTGTTCTGTCTGCTCCCTGTGTTGTCAACCAGGCCTCACCCCCCTTCTTTCCTGGTGATGGTTCCTTGTGAGATTCTTTTCTTTTTTTCAATGTTTATTTATTTTTGAGAGACAGAGAGAGACAGAGCGTGAGTGGGGGAGAGGCAGACAGAGATGGGAACACAGAATCCAAAGCAGGTTCCAGGCTCTGAGCTGTCAGCACAGAGCCTGACATGGGACTCGAACTCATGAGCCATGAGATCACGACCTGAGCCAAAGTCAGATGCTTAACTGACTGAGCTACCCAGGCATCTGTCCCATCCTTGTGAGACTCTTAACGAGGTAAAGATCCAAGAGGAGAAGAAGAGGGTTAGCTTGGAGCCCCCAGCCCTGGAGCCTAGGTGAGGGGCTCTGAAACAAAGATGTGACCATTTGGTTTCATTTCCATCTCTGGGAGGCCATCTTAAGCATTCTATCTATGTCATTCTATGTCTCTCATCTTTTTTGCAGATGACGGTTCTCCGCGTCACTCCTCTCTGCTCAGGGTTATGCTATGAAGACATGACACTCAAGCTAAGTTTGGATTAGGCTCTGCCAGGGGGAAGCTCTGTGTAGGAGACCAGACGCTCCAGGCTTCCCGAGACGGTTTTGATTTCCCATATTTTGTTCCCTTGTTAGGTCATGTACAACTCTTACACTCTGGGTTCTAAGTTTGGTTTACACAACACGGTCACAGAAGAGAAGAGGCTTGTGATACGTAGAGTTGGGAAGAGGTTTAGAAGTACTCTAACAGGATAAGCCATGTTTGTAAAGAAAAATGTGGGCAGCTGAAGACACACTCAGATACTCATAAACTGACACCAGGCTGAGGAAGAGAGGGGTCGCCAAAAACTCAGTAATCAAGAAAAATAATATTGAGTGCAACACTTAGAAATCAAAATTAATGCAAAAAATCCACAATGAACAAAGTATCAATATTTTAAGTAAACATGAGGTCCAATCCTGTCTCATTCTCTCACCCTAATCCCAGCCCTGAGTCACAGCCAAGTGTTTTGAAAAATATAGACGGAAGTGTGGGTAGTGGTTTTATCTTAGTCAGGGAACTGAGAATGATTCTTTTTTCATTACCTATGTTTCAGAATTTTTCTTTTCTTTGTTGTTTTTGCTTTTTTAAAAATGGTTCGTTTATTTTGAGACACAGTGAGACAGCGAGCAGGGGAGATGGAGAGAGAGAATCCCAAGCAGGCTCTGGGCTGTCAGTACAGAGCCTGACATAGAGGCTCGATTCCCCGAACCGTGAGATCATGACCTGAGCCAAAACTGAGAGTCAGACGCTGAACCACCTGAGCCACCCGGGTAGCCCTGTTTTATAATTTTTCTACTGCAAACATAATTAATTTGCACAATGTTTTTTTCTTTAAAATACTCAGAAGATGCTAGATCTTCAGCTCAAATGGTTTAAGTCCGACATATGTTTCCACGAATAGGTGGACTTTGTGAGACAAAGCAAAAACCAGGGGGAGGGGAAGAGGGGAAAGGAAAAAAAGACAGAGAGGGAGGGAGATAAAACATAAGAGACGCTCAAAGATGAAGAACAAACTGAGGGCGAGGGGAATGAGGGAGGGGGGAGAGGGGGTGACGGGCATTAAAGAGGGCATGTGTTGGGATGAACACTGGGTGTTATATGTAAACCAATTTGAAAATAAACTATTATAAAATAAAATAAAAAAAAGGATGAAAACAGTACCTGACACAGTGCTAGACACAGAGTACATGTTCAGTTAATATTTAGGGTCTTTTTCTCTAGGTGAAATAAGGAAATTTGCTTCTTTGAAGAATTATCAGATGTCCTGAGGGCCCAAATCATTCTGGGAACTTTCTTGTCAAAATTTTTGACAAACTTTTAGCATCTTTTCAGAGTCAAAACATTCGGGGAGGCAGTGAGAGGTGCACTTAGAATTGCATTTGTGTTCATCTTAACCCTTGGGTGTTGTTGGCCCTGGTCAAGGATTTTATGCACCCCCAGAAGTGTCCTATTTGCTCCCCGCCCTTCACCCTCCCCTGTTGTTAAAATGACAGGATTTTAGGGTTGGCTTTCAGGTGGTTCTCTTTCTGCTTCTCTTTCAGTGTTTGAGAGAATAAAATAATGGAGGTCCACAAGGTCAGTCCCAGCAAGCGAGGAGCCCAGGTTACCCCCTCCCCCGCTCTTTGTCCAGTGCACTTTCCTGGCACCCTTCTTGAGAATCAAGAACTTATAACTCAGAGTCAAGTGTGTTTCGACACAAGGTGAAGTTCTACGTATGGTTTCTTCAGCATTTCTTTCTGTTTTGGCTAAGCTACGGAATGGGAGTTGTGAGAACTTCTGATACTGTGTGATGAATCCTGGGTTGTAACGAGTTTGGGCAATTCTCCTAATTTCTGGGGTCTTCAGTGTTCTCATCTACAAGATGAGGTTAGTATTGGTTTTACTGACGACACCAGTGTCAGGGGCCAATGAGACTCTCAGTGTGAAAGTGCTTTTAAGGGTATTGAAGACGTTACATGTATACACCGTTTTACTTATCAATTCCTCTTCTAGAAATTGGTGCAGAAAAAAATCATCCTTTAGCTCAGGGTGGTGTACAGAGATGATCACAGAAACATTTGTGTGAAAATAATCTATGGGTCTAATTAAATTATAACTCACTTATATTCTGGAGTATTTGTAACTCCTTAAGGTGATGTTCAGAAAAACAGTATAGAAATCAAAATTTTCTTATGATACAATAATCAATAATAAAGGTAGGAACCAAATATTAAAATTAGAGGATCTCTTTGTGCACAGAAAGTAAAATGGTCGTAAAATCACCTGAATTTAATGTTCTGTGTTTGGAAGGTTTCAATTTTAATTTTTTATTTTCTTTAATTATGAGTTTATAATAATGTGATAACTAAAATTTATATTATTTTTAAGGAGCTTAGCAACCTGTTCAATGTTGTTTTAAATGTTATATTGATATTACTGGTTTTTAAAAAACAAACAAAAATAGAATAAAACTCTGGTTTAGGACACTAAGCATTTTATCCGTCCGTCATTTTCATAGCCTTTATGCTGATCAGCAAAGCAGAAGTTAAAGAATTATGAGAGGGTGTTAAATCAGTCAGCTAACTACTTGTTCAGTTTTTCACGTGCAGGTTATTGGGCTCATGGCTTTGGCAGGAAGCATCTGGCATTTGGAAATTTTGCTTGTCTGGTGTTTCCGGGCACAAGAAACTGTCCGTTCTCTCTGGGCAAGTGGTCTGGAGAGAAGAGAGCTGTTCGGAAGCGAATTATCCCGACCCGGTTCACAGGTTCACAGCGGAGTCTACTGGTGACCGGCTACGGGACGTGGCCAGTCCCACTGTGCGCCCTGTCCCAGTCATCAGCTGCGGGACTCAGCCAGTCCCACCGTGCGCCGTCTCTCAGCTCCTGCCGTCATCCCCATGTGGTGGCCATGTTCCTTTGCCCCCAGATAGTCATGAAACTGGCTCTTTCTTAGAGCTCAGCGTCACCTTGAATGCCACTTCCTCATAGAAGACTTTCTGGACTGCTCAGGTGAAAATGTCCCCCACTGTCCCAGTTGCTATCGTCCAGGCTCATTTTCTCCCCCAATATCACGAATCATTCGAAATAATCCTGGGTGCTTGTTGATTGACTACTTGTTTATCTCATCCCAGCACCGTCTCCCCTCCCCCATCCCCATTATCCCCACATAAGTACCGTAGGAACAGGGATCCGACTTGTCTCGCTCACTGATGTTCCTCCGGTGTGCAGAACAGACCCTGGCATATGCACACAGTAAGCTAGTAAACGATCGTTGAACAGATGAACTTAAACTGCATGCTTTTGACTTATTTCTTCGTCGTACTGTAAGGCTGCCAAAGCTGTTACACATGCAAGTCCCCCTTATCCACAGGGGATACGTCCCAAACCCCCAGCGGGTGCCTGAAGCTGCAGGTAGTACTGCACCCTGTAAATCCTGGTTTTTCCTATACGTGCATCCCTATGATAAAGCTTGATTTATAAATTAGGCATGGCGTGAGATTCACAGCAAATACTAATAATTACATAGAACAATTATGCTGATACACTGTGATAAAAATTATGTGAATGTGGTCTCGCTGTCTCTCAAAATATCTTATTTTTCTGTACTCATATTCTTTGAGAATGTAAGGTGGTGAAATGCAGCGAGGTGAGTGACATGGGCGCTGGGACGTGGCATTAGGCTACTAGTGACCCTGCTGATACGTCAGAAGGAGGATCATCTGTTTCCCCACCACGAATGACCGTGGGTGACTGGAACCATGCAAAGCAAATAAGGGGAGGGGACTGCTGTATTTCTATAAACTCTAAGGGGGGACATTAATTCCTTCTAGTCACTGGAATCCGCTTTAGAGGCTAGCCCAGATCATTTTTTTTAAGTTCATTGTTATTTATTTTGAGAAAGATCCAGAGAGCAAGCGGGGGAGGGGCAGAGGCAGGGAGACAGACTTCCAAGCAGGCTCGGTGCTCTCAGCGCAGAGCCTGATGCGGAGCTCGAACTCACGAACTGCGAGATCATGACCTGAGCCTAAATCGAGTCAGACACTTCACCGACTGAGCCCCCCAGTCGCCCCTTACAGCCTTACAGAGGGATGGCTTCTTCCTGCCCCGAGCTGGTGACGGGGGCTGCTATAGGCAGAAGCAGGTGCTGACCAGGTTCCCTGGTCATTGGTTGAAGGCCCTTCTGAGGGGAGGGCGTAAGGGAGCCTGAGAGGGAGCGGGAGTGAGGCATCCCCAGCACCCCAAGGCCACCTCGCTCTTCCTCAAGACTCCCAGCAAACTTATCTTTTCCTGAGACTCCCTGGTCTTATTCCTGCATAGACTACTCGGGGTCAGCCGGGTGTTGGTGCAAAGGGCCGATAGGTAACGGTTTCGGTTCTGCCACATTCCACCATCGTGGTACAGAACGGTACTGAGGACCCTACAGAAGGCGAGGGACGGTTGGGCCCAATGGCCATTGTTTGTCTGGACCGGGGCTAGATCACGGTCTTAGGCTCCCTTGGGTCAGTGCTGGCCTCAGCACGACCCTCCTTCCGAGGTCACAAAGACTCAGGTATCCCAATCAGAGTGGCATGGGGCATGCCGAGGACGTTACATCTGGGGAGAAGGGACCCCGAGCCAGCTGGCACCGGTGAAACACGATCTGAAATAGACCCCGGAATTCTGAGACCCGGTATCTTGAAATTAGCCTCCGTGAAGTGGGCTCAGGCCTAAGGACGCTGCGTTTGATGGCTCTGCTCTTGGCCTCCGCTCCGCTGTTCACAAGCACGGCCGATACTGAGAGTGTTCATGACCGGTGTGGCGGGTGGGGGGAGCTGACTGATTAGAAGCCACGGGTGGGGCTCACAGTCGGGGAGGCCACGCCAGTGCGTGCCTGCAAACCCGTTCCGCAGAGCCCCCACCAGCACGGGGCAGGGGTGTAGTGTGGTGGGTAGGAAAGGAACCAGAGGCAGAATTGGGGATCCCGGACGCGACATCCACTCACAGACCGCTGAGAGCAAGGCTTTGGTGCAGACACGTCTCATCCGCCCCTTGTCACTAATGTTGGGAGTCTCATCCTTAGAGGCTATCCCCCGCGAGATTTTATTTTTAAGGAATCTCTACCCACGACGTGGGCTTGAACCTGCAGCCCTAAGACGGAGAATTGCATGCGCCCCTAGAAATGTTTCTTCAGGTTAGAGATTGCTATCTTTCATCACAGGCAAAAACCGCTTGGAAGCAACTAGACACGAGTCACTTGGAGTCACATAATCAATGCCAACATTCTGGGGCGACTCACTTGTATCGCTCCTTTCCACCCGGTTCAGAGAGGTCTTCAGAGAAGAAAATACGGAAAGCGGATGTAGATAAGGCACGTGGGGAGCATGCTTTAGAGAAGAAAGGCTCGCAAGTGAGGAGCGGTAGGCACCCGGGAAAAACTCGGTTCACGTTAGCGTTTGATCCGGTTTGCCTTGAAGGAAGAGCCGTTTTCTACCGTGTGAACACACGAACTCTTTTTGAGGCGACTGCGAGGAAGCCCGACACTAGATTCACAACCTACGTCTAGCGTGCAAAACTTGCACCTCGGTTTTTATTTTTCTGCCTCTGTTCCTCCTACATTTTTCCTCAAAGATTTCGTCTTTTCATATTGCATGCATTTTTGGAAGCCGCTCCCGTTTCTGCAGGACGCCGGCTCCCTAGATATCCGTTCATTTAGTTGGGCAGCACGGGCCCCAAACACGCACCAGACAGCAGTCTTCGCTGTGTGGCAGGTGGTATCCGTTAGACTCCCCTGGACTTATAAGACGATTGTAAAACAATAACGGATTTTTCCTTGTTTTCTCATTACACCCTTTTAGGTTTTCTGGGGTGGGGGAAGGAGGAGGGAAGTGGGCAAAGATTCACAAACCTGTGCCAGGCGGTAGTTGGTCCTCGAGGTTCTGGGGGTGGCGGCAAATAGGGAGGGGGCTGCGGTGGAAAGCCTCAGGGCCGCGATGAGGAGCACAGCAAAGCCAGATGCGGGGAGCACCTTCATCTCCTCAGGGCCGCTCGGCAATTATAGCGGTCCCGGGGAAGGCAGCCTGCGCTTTCGCGCTTCGACCTTGAGCTGCTTTTATAGCGTCTGGCTGGTCTGGGCCCTCACATCAAGGATGACTCATGTCTCGAAAGGTAATTACACAGCTCATTTCTCTCCCTGATGATGGGGTAACACACCGGGGCCCGGGAGTCGGGGAAGGCTTCATTCTCTGTGATTTACCGAGTCGCCAAAGGCGAAAACGGTCGGTTTTAATGACGTTTGTCGGCTGCGGACACAAATTGGAGTAAACTTGATTAATTTTAACACAATTCTACAGAAACATTTGATGAGTCTCAGAGAGGGGACTTTTTCCGCTCTGATGGCAGAAGAGGTCGGTGATTCGAATACGGTTTAGCTTGTCCTCGGTAATTCTGCCCCTGTCCCCATGCCCCATCCGGTCTCCTGCCTCTTCTGCAGCCTCATTCCTCAGTGACGAACTCTGTTCGCAGTGATGGTTCTGGGCACACAGGACCCCGACTCCTCAAGGAAACATTACATGACAGCGTGCTGGCTGGGGCTGGAAAGCAGACTGATAGCTGTTCAAAACTCGTGAATAAGTTGATGCGTGAGATCTGTGTTAGCTCCCCGAAATGCTGGACGGAACTACCGGTTCTCCGTGCGCTCTGGTCAACTGGGGTCGCGCTCTCTTTCCTGGCTCTGATGAAGAGAGACGCTGATCTAGAGATGGCGCAGAGAAATGGTTTTTATGGCATGAAGAGCACTTGGGCATCAAAGTGAGATTCGAGCTGCATGAGTCTGGGCGGGTTGTTGAACCTCTCTCTCTGCGCATCGGTTTGTTTTCATCTGCAAAAGACTGACGACACCGTGTGTAAGCTCGGCATTAGAGGAGAGGCATGGCGTACAGCATGGTGTCTGGTGGCCGTTTGGCATCCGGGAGACGTAGATCCAAATCCCAGTCTGACGTCTGTCCATATGACTTTGAGCAGGTTACTCAATCTCTTTGTGGGGCATTTTCATCTGTAAAACGGGGAAAAGGAATCTCCTCTGGTGGATTGTCACAAAGGAGTAAACCAGGTCAAGGGAAAGCCCTTAGCAGAGTGCCCAGTGGACATCAGCTCCTACAAAATCATGTTTGACCTATCTTTCTACTCGGCACCAGGCACTTGGGAGGTTTGAACAAATGGATTGATGGACCACTCGGACCACTCCATCAGTCATCCCCAAAGTGTGGTTCTGGGACCAGCCACATCAATGTCACCTGGAAACTTGCTGGAAATGCCAACTGGCTGAATCAGAAAGTCTGGGAGCGGGCCCAGCTGTCTGTGTTTCCACAAGCCCCTGGGTGATTCTCAGGCACGCTACGGTAGGAAAACACTGGATTAGTTGAGCAAATAGCATTGTGAGGTCTGGGACGGAATGAAAACAATGTATGGAAAGTGCCAAGAATATCCCAGTCACAGAAAGCATTCGGTCCTGCCCTTGCCGTCCAGAGCAATGATTTTTGGTGGTGATGTACCTTGTCTTTGAGCGTCATTCTTTAAGTTTTTGGCAAATAATTTATCACTGATAGTTGTTAAGCCATGAAAATGTATAAATGACTTGCCTTCCACTCAGGGCAAGTCCATTAGACTTGCGATTCCACTTCCACTAGATTCAAGGTTATTCCCATAGTGATCTTGCGTTCTCTCTGTGGCTCAATTGCCTTCCGAGATTCTCTCTGCACAGAAGCGAGCAGCCCGTGTGTGGGGTCTAGTGAGTGAGCCGGGTCCCCGGTGAGTGTCTGTCACATGCGGAAATGTCTGTCGTGCACTCTGAGAAGGCACTCTCTTGTCTAACAGAAGGAAAACCAGAGACCCACGAGACTCGTTCGGCTCACAAGTTGTAAGCTGCCTGAAGGCTGAATGACACAAAAGTCACGATCGAGTTCATTTTATCAATGAATGAATGGATGTACACACGTACTCCTGGCCACTTTTGGTCTGTGGAGAGGAAAGTATTTCAAAATTTGTACTTGCAGCTTCCTGTTCTCCCACACCTTCACACAGCTGCCCACATTATAGAGGAAACTCGCTTCCATGTGGCCATCTTGTGGGCTTGTGTTCTCCCCAGGTCGCTGCTTCAGTCCCTCCGATGGTCCCGAGGCAAAGGTAGCCAGCGAGCGGAACACAGTAAGGGAACGCGGGTCAACAGAAGCTTTTCTCACCTACAGAACTCAGAGAGTCACTCAATTCCATTTTTGGAAGGAGATTAGGATCAATAACAGCCTGTAAGGGAGTGACCTGGGTATTTCTGGAAGGTTCCGGTATTCTCTCTTCTAATGCAGGAATGCAATCACTCCTGATGTTCCCACTGTGACTCTTCACTCATAACATGCAAACACTGAAGAAGATTAGCAATTTATGTTCTTATAAGTCATTTATACAGTAGTGTAAATAAGTTTCACCACAAGGCCAGGGCTAGGTAACATCCTTGACCTTCCAAAAGAGCATGACAAACTCAGACTGGTAATTTCTCACTAGGTGTTTCCCTTCCCTGACTTTCTTCCTCATTATCGGGGAGCAAAGTCTGCTTTCTGTCTACCATTCTTGTATTAAATCTCAATTTAAATCCAAACTGTTCCAGCCTAAAGAGATCACATCAAAGCTGGCCAATGACTAAAAGGAAATGAAATGAGAGACCGGTATCACAGGGAACCATGGAGAGTGCAGTTGTCTGTGGAAAAATGATACACATGAAGCAGGAGGTCGGGAGCCTCTGAGCAGGGGTGATGTTTGGGGGGTCCTGTGGACTTCCCAGGAACTCCACTGTGTACCAATAATGCAAGGGAGACGAGTTTAAATCACAGAATCAGGCTCACTACAGAGAACGGCTTCTTGCCTGATCCCAGCTGAATTCAGCCCACGAGAGTTCATTAAAACCTCAACATTGGGGTCTCTGATACGGTGTCTGCTCTGCGTGTGACTGGATGGGTTGACAGACACTTGTTGACCAGACAACTGACCGCCTAGTTATCCTACTTAAATGAGAGACACAGACTTTGTACCTAGACAGACCTAGAATCAAACATTGACTTGCCACTTTCTGGATGTGTTAGTCATTGGTATTTTAAGCTGTGAAATCCAGTTCTAGCTAATTTAAGAGAAAACTTTTTTTGGGGGGAGGGAATACCTGATAACTGAGAGAAGTTCCAGGAAGGCCGGGGTACCAGGCCGGGAGAACATCAGGACCAAGGGCCGTAGAAACCAAAGCCAAAGAGTGACCCATTTCTGGGGCCCTTGTCTCCCGTCACCAGACAATATGGCAGCTGAGCAGCAAAGGCAGCCACTGGCTCCTCAGATCCTCGTTCTCACGGTCTCGGTCTCTTTCCCTCAGCGCCCAGAGTCTTCGAGAGCCAGGTGAGTAGGCTGGGCCTGGGTCACATGCCCTCACCCTCATGTGCAGAGTCAAGAAGCAGGAGGGGCTCGCAGCTTAGCGTCCGGCCAGGGGGTGGGACGCACTCCAGAGAGACCACCAGCCGTACGTGCAGTGGGAACACCTCCCAGAGAGGAAGTTCGTGCCGGGCGGCCGAAGAACAAACCAGAACCAAGCCACGGAGACGCGCGCCGCCATCCGGGAGGCTCCGGCACCGCCTCCTGCCTTGTGACACGGAGGATGGAACCTGTCTCACAGGACGTGGAGAAGATTTGAACGGTAATGGATGCTTAGTATTCAGGCCGGCTCATAAATGGGAGACCCCAGAATTACTTTTTGCTACAAATTGCAGAAACTTCCCACAAGTATTGGGATGGGTTAAATAAAAAATGAATACGAGACACTTTCTTAGTTCTAGGATACCATTGTTCATTGGATGGAGCATTGATAAAATACCAGCTGTGGGAACAGATGAGGCATCATGTCACTAAGAGCATACCCCGCCGTAGCGAATATTGTGTGTTTGTTGTCTGTCCGTCACCGCTAGAATGTAGTTTCCACAAGGGTCAGGACTCCTTGTATCCTGTCCACAGCAGTGTCCCTAGTACTCAGAACAGGTCCTGCACAGAACAGTTGTGCCATCAGTGATTTCTGCGCGTACGAACCCGCAGATGAGTGACTGAGTAAAGCAAGTAAGAAACCAAGACTGTCCTCGGAGGGGTAGCTTTCAAATCGAACAGAGGCTGTAGCATTTCCCCAGGGAGTCAGAACTTTTCCGGAACCCGGATCATGAGCCAGGCATTGAACCAGGTGCCCATGTACGTTTTCCCCACAACTTCGAGACCCCTCAGTTTTCTTTCTTTCTTTTTTTTTTTTTTTTTAATGTTCGTTTGTTTGTTTATTTAGAGAGAATCCCAAGCAGGCTCTGTGCTGTCAGCGTGGAGCCCAATGCAGGGCTGAATCTCATGAACTGAGATCATGACCCGAGCAGAAATCAAGAGTTAAGAGCCTATCACTTAACTGACTGAGCCCTCCAGGCCCAAGACATGTCGCTTTTCAGGTCAAGTGGGGTCTCCGAGATTTTAATCGAGCCCTGCTCCAGCTCAGAGACTGCGCCCCTGACAGTCACAGGACAGCGCCCTGGCACCTGTGCCCGGCAGTGTCCAAGCGCACACGAGACTCTGGGGCTGGCAGGCGGGCCGCGTGGCTCCCCAGTGCTCCCGGGTCTGGCCTCACAGAACACGGCCAGCTGGACCGCCAAAGCCCTTCGTCACTGCAAACAGTCCAACTGCTACCCTCTTTTCTGTCTTTCCGTCCTACTAAGCAACTTTCATAAGGGATTACATCTCTGGATTTCCAAGGAGTTCAGTCCTGACTGAGAAGAATCCCCCCCACCCCGTGGGGCCGGCTTCCATCTTCCCTCAGCCCTCATGCGGCTCAACACGGTCTTCCTTCCAGACCTCTCCGGTAAATACACGCCACTCTGAATGCCGACTTATAAAAAATATTCACTTACTTAACTTGTAATTTACACAATACTCTCTTTTGTAGTTGTACTATGACTTAAAATTTTTTTTTTAACATTTATTTATTTTTGAAAGACAGGGAGAGACAGAGCATGAGCAGGGGAGGGGCAGAGAGAGAGGAGACAGAATCTGAAGCAGGCTCCAGGCTTCTGAGCTGTCAGCACAGAACCCGATGCAGGGCTCGAACCCACGGACTGGGGGATCATGACCTGAGCTGAAGCCGCATGCTCAACCAACTGAGCCACCCTGGGCACCCCTGTACTATGACTTTTTGAAGTTTAGAAGTTTTTATTAAGAACGGAGAAAAACAACTTCTATTATGAATTTCTAAGTAAACAAATATTGTAGAACCAGATGGAATAAAAATAGAAGAAAGAAAACGTGTATTTGAAATCAAAACCCCCCTCGGAATCCCATACAGAAAATAGGCAAATGTTCACTTGTGAGAATGAACATCTCACTCAGGGCCTGGTGAGCTGATCTGTTGTCTACACGGAGAACAGGAGGGCGGGGAGCGGGGAGGGTTCACCAAGAAAAGGAGAGGAAAGGAGGGGAGAGGAGGGGGCGAAGAGGAGGAGAGGGGAAAGAGAAGAGAGGGGAGGAGAGGCTGAGAACAGAGTTATTTATACTGAAGATGGGTTTGGTTGGAGAAAAGGAAACATCTAGGAATTGTCAGCATTAAAATGAGCTATTGAAGAAGTTCGTGAACTTGCTTCCAGGAGTCTGACTGCAGGACAGAGACGCTTTGAGGAGAGGAAGGGGCTGAGTTACGTGGGGTTCTGCCTGTGGCTTGGTGTACGTGGAGAAGTTAGATTAGATTTTTTCCATTTATGTATATGTATTTACACACATAATTATATATATATGTAACTAGAAGTAAGTATATATAAAATAGAGATAAATTCACTATGTTCAATGTATATTCAATAAATTTTTCAATAAATTCACTGTCAATTTCATTCAATCACATCCATTTGTTTCATTTAATTCATACTCAGTTCGTGACCATCAGTCACGTTTTAGGCCCTGGAGATCCACAGACGGGAGGCACGGTTTCTGCACGGCGGGAGCTCAGGTCGGCGGCCGCAAGACCCGGACCTTGGAGCAAACTCGGATAAACACAGCCCGACTTTGTGACAGGAACGTGCGCCTTCGCACTGAGGCGGGCGGAACCCTGCCCCAAAGCAACGGTGCCGTATATACCGAGAGCCCTAAACGGGGCTGTGCTGTTTGGGCCACGAGCCGGCCCTCAGGATTTCCCCTAAGACAGTCACTTACAAGACTAGAAACAAAAATGCTCGTTTTACGTCTCATTATAGAGCAAAAACTCGGAAACTGCCTCGATGTCTACAAATAAGAAGAGGCGACAGAAATTATGGCAACTCCGTGTTACACGATTCAGCCGTTAGCCCTAAAATAGCAATGTGCCAACTCTTAAAAGAATAACTGACCGAAAGAGCGAACTACGAAATTGGACAAATTCGGTGCTAGTTTGCTGAAGAAAAGCATGTGCTCGGAGGCAAACAGCGGGAGGGGAACCGACGGCAGGAAGGAACCGACGGCGTGAAGGTCAAAGCCTTCCTATTTAACCATTCTTGTATATTTTCCATTAACGCCGTCGCATGATTTTGAAGACAGCAAGTGGAGTTTGGAACGACCGTATCAATGTACCTTGAGGTTTGCACTCGAGGGCACAGAGGACCCATGCGGAGCTGGGTGTTCCTCTGACGCACTTGCTCGCCCGCCCCATGTCTGCGCGCTCTGTACAGGGCCGGACGGGCTTGGTGCTGGAGGCACAGACGGTAAACAGAAACCCGTCCCTGCCTGCCTGGCTGGGTCTCAGAGCCTCCAGAGAGAGACTTGGGTGTAAGCTCAAAACAGCCTACCGTGTAATTAGGGGAATAAGAGGGGCTCGTGAAGGTCCGAATGAGAGCAGGAGAGGGAGGACCTGTTGGTGCCCAGGGCTTTGAGAGCGGGAGGGGGTGCGGGGACGGGCAGGGCGCCGACCACGGAGTGGGCTTGAGTTAAGTGCTGACTGGCCCGGGAGTGGGTCGGGTGACAGGGAGGGGGGTGGAGGCCAGCGGGGAGGGGTGAGGGGAGGAGGAGACGTTATAGGAGCACCTGGTCTAGGAAATGGAAGGTGTTCTTACGCACGAGGTGAGCTGGGCGGGGACGCGGCAGGAGAGGGCGGCGGAGACCCGTCTGTTGGAGGACACCTCTCACCCACGGTTCCGACGATGCGGCCGGTTGGCAGAGGCCAGGGTCCGACCCACGGGGAAGGTGGGGGGCACAGGCCCGAAGGGAGGCTGCAGGGCTCAGAGCCGGAATGCGCTTGGCAGATGTGAGCAGTGCCACAGAGCAATCTGGAGCAGCCGCGGGGGCCGCCGAGGCTTCGAGGCCTCGCTGAGTTTACCAGAAGGGCCCGGAGAGGGGAGACGGGGCAGGGCACTATGGCCGGGCCGAGGCATCCACGCATAAGGGTGTGTGAGGGCTTCCCGTCGGGGAACACGGGACTGGAGGGGAGGGGGGCACGGAGGAGGGTGTGGGAGGCCCGGCCCAGGGGCTGATGGTCACGTGCGTCTTAGGTCACCAACCATGAAGGACACGTGCGTCCGCGGAGTCAGCGTTTTGCGTGTTCTTGTGCAACCCCAGGCCACCAGCGCAAGCGTCCGAGGTGGAGAAGGAGCCGTGTTTACGGCGCGAGTGAGGGGCGGGGTTCCGGGAGCCCCATCAGGGCGCGCTGCACCTGCCGGGGGCCCCACGACCCAGCGTGCCGACGGAGTCGCGCTCCGGGGCCGCCTCAGCAGATGCTGCCCACCAACTTTTCCCTCTGGTTCTGTCTACACATAAACATGTGACCATTTTGGAGGAACTACCACCCCGTCCCCACGTCCTCTTGGCTTTTCTATCACGCGCGTCCCCGAATGTCTGCTGAGCGTCCTCCACGTGTGCCGGGCACGGCTGGGCGCGCGAGGGGCAAGGAAGCAGGCAGGGCCGTGGGAGCAGACATTTGAATGTGCTGAAAAAGCAAGTCTCCTGACTGTTCAGGGGGAAGAACATTCCGGGCGCGGGGAAGGGTGGCTGCAAAGGCCTGGGCTCTGGGCAGGAGCCGTGAGTGGGGCGGAGGCTGGGACACCGTGAGCCAGGGACTGTGGAAGGGGGTCGGTCAGGGCCCACTCGAACCCCGGACCGCGGCGGCCAGCACCCGAGGGCTTTTGGGCAGACACATCACAACCTAATGTGTGAAAACCGCGCCTCCACCTTCTCATCTGGAGGAGAATGAGGAGGGTCGTGCCCCTTCCAGGCATGTCATGAGGGTTAAGGGTCAGGCGTGCACAGCTTCCGCAGCTGTGGACACACACCAAGCGCTCAGCGAATGCCAGCATTTTCTGCCAAGACAGGGAAGGGCAGGGAAGCTGTGAAGTTGGGAGCCAGGGAAGAGGGGGGCTCCGTGCTGGCCATTCGACGAGATTGCAGGTGGACAGCGGGACACACATCCAGAGTCGGGGTAAGTCGAGACTGGAGACGTGAGTTTGGGAGGCACGAGGTGTAGGTGACGTCAAAGCCTCAGGAGTCACCTGCGGAGAGAGTAGGCAGAGAAGAGAGGTAGGCAGCCCGACCCTAACGGTAAACAAGTCATCCGCTTGCCTCTTTCTAGAAAACTCTTGAGCTTTCCTTCCCCTGCCTTAAACAAAGAATTTATTGGGTTTCTTCTTTCCTCCTTCCTCCTTCCTTCCTTCCTTCCTTCCTTCCTTCCTTCCTTCCTTCCTTCCTTCCTTCCTTCCTTCCTTCCTTCCTTCCTTCCCTCTCTCTTTCCCTCCTTCCCCAAAAGTCATTAGGCAAGGCCAAATGGGGATGGTGAGCTGGGAAAGACAGGCCCGAGCAGGAGTCAGGGGATACGTAAGGGGTGGTGAGAGGCCGCAGCCCGGCAGGGTCAAGGTTGGGCTCACGGAGAGGACTAAGATTATAGGAACCAGGATTCTCACTGTCAGAAAAGACCGGCACCGGTGTGCAGGGAACTTCATGAAGTCAGAGAGGATGGGAACGTGGGTGTTAGTGTAAACTCCTATGACGTAGAAAGAAATGCGGAGCTAAGCCTGCAACAGTGCACGTGCACACACATCCATGTACGTTTCCCATCAGCGTCCACGGAAAGGGAGCAGGACTTCTGGGAAACGGCCGAGACTGGAGCCGGGGGAGGGGAACGAAGAGAAGAGGCTGGAGCATTTTGAGGGGCCGGGTGGGAAGGAAGTCCCCCGCAGTGGTGGAGGCCAGTCTAAAGGACCCACAGTGGCTGGTTGGAGCCTCCTCTGGCCGAATCCGGGACACTCAGCTTCAAAATACTTGACGACAGTAATGGGTGGCAGTCCACTGAGGGAGATAGGAACCCCTGAGTCTATACCAACATAAACACACAAACTGTAGAGGGAAGAGTTTTCTCTTGAAGAGTTTCATTGGTACAAAGCCAACGAATAAACTCAAAGGGAACGATGGATGAGAAAATAATTGCTTGGAAGCCATCTTAGAGGTGATTGATCGAGGTAAGGAACCCCAAGGGAGGCCAAGAGTACTTGGCAAAAGCGCGTGAAGCAAGGGATTTGCACCTAGTTACAAGACGTCATCGCACAAAGCGTGTTACCAAGGGGGAAAGTTCCCATCGCCTACAAGGAGACAAATGGACATGACGTGCCACCCAGTAGTTTGCAAAGAAAAGAACAGAGTTTCTGTAACACTCTGGCCAAAAATACGTAATCTGAGTCTGTTCATGAGAATATGCAGGCAAACTCAAGCTGAGAGACTTTCCATAAAATAACTGCTATAATTAAAAAACGTCAATGTCGTGAAAGTGAAGGAAAGGCTGAGCGCTGTCCCGAGTTGGAGAAAAACAGAAGGAACAGGACAACACGGTGGTGCACGGATCCTTCGCTGGAAAGGATATCCCTGACAGAATTGAGATGAGCTCTCTGGTGAGAGTTCTTTCCACTATTCGTGCAAATTCTCTAAGTTTGAAGCTGCTTGAAAATTAAATAGTTTTTAAAAATCATAACAAATGGTCATCTAAACAGGAGACTCAGTTTCCTATGCTCGAGAAACAGGACTCGGACACACACAGTAGGACTACTTCGCAGGGTCGCCCTGAGGAGCTAATTAGAGAGTAAGAAAGTTATTTATGAATTTAAACTGTTGTGTCAACCAAAGAGAAGGAAAGTGGGAACTACTCTGACAACACTCAAGCCAAAAAAATTCTGTTAAAAATTAAAGACAATAGGTAAAACCATACCTTGCAAATTAGTTCTGGCTGTGCTGAATCATGTAAGGGAAAAACCTAAAGATATGTCCAAATAAGTTACAATTTTGTGATTCATTAAGTGCTGTGTTAAATCTCATTTTATACTTAAAAGATATGATCTTTATTCATAGAAAACATTTCTTCTGATTTCCTTTAAATAAGTATTGGAGAAGTACTCAAAGATTACAGGTTCGAAAGGGTCCCAAGTCACCAGGATAAATATTCATTTAGCACTGGTCTCGCCCTGCTTGGGGAAGAAGAATTATGTGATCTCTCAGATTCCCAGGAAAAGTTACAACGGTCGGAAATGTCCATGGAACAAGTCATCCTAAATTAGGCAAATTAATAACGGATTTCTTTATTTTCTGAATCTCTAAGTATCTCAAAAACTGTATCATGTTACACAGTGAAAACAAGAAATTATGACCACATTTGTACAGAGAGATGTACCGTTACCAGACTCGCTGCTGCGGCCTCAACCCCAACATTTTCACCGTGTGACACCGTGTGGAAGCCATGGCCCTGGGCTGCTTCTTTGTCCCCTTAGTCTATCTCCCTTTCTTTATCCAGGTCTTGAAATGTCACTTCTCTCCAGGGTTCACCTTTAACCATCTTGTTTGAGTGTTCATTCCCGCGTATTCCTGTCTTCTGTGCATGGTCTTTGGGTGACCTCACAGGCGTCGGGATGTGGCGGGCCGAGCACAGGCTCCCGTTTTCTTGGTTACCTCGAGTCGGTCCAGGAATGGGCCATCGGTGACCCAGTTTCCGGGATTAGATCGAGTTTTCCAAGATTACTGGATTTGGGGTTAGAGACTGAGCTCTTTCTGGGAATGGAAATGTGAGGCTCTGGGGTCACCTGTGTCCCTGTCACCCATGGTGGAAGTGCCAGGTGGCTGTAGGAGGGAATGAAGCAGAGGTATGCACATGTGTGTGTGTGTGTGCGTGTG
Source organism: Paguma larvata (assembly GCA_030068075.1). Classification (NCBI taxonomy): domain Eukaryota; kingdom Metazoa; phylum Chordata; class Mammalia; order Carnivora; family Viverridae; genus Paguma; species Paguma larvata. The sequence goes on from CM057831.1 coordinate 28,317,253, forward strand.
TGTGTGAGAGAGAGAGAGAGAGAGAGAGAAAGAGAGAGACAGAGAGAGAGAGAGAGATGGAAAGCCTACAGTGTTGGTACACTGCCGGTACCCACCGTCATGGTTAATTCATCAGCACCCATGTCGTGCTCATAGGTACATGTTTTCCTTTTTTTTTTTTGGAGAGAGACAGAGAGAGAAAGGGAAATTTGGGCCTCAAACTCATGAAACCATGAGATCATGACCTAAGCCAAAGTTGGATGCTTAACCGACTGAGCCCCCCCACCCGGGTGCCCCAAAAACCTCATTTGTAAATGGTTTCCCAGAACCTGGAAGCCAGTGTCTGTAATGTCCCCGGGGTCTGCTTCCCCCTCAATGAGCGGCCTCATTGTTTTGCCCTCAGGTCACTAACACACCCTCCTGACCCATCCCCTGCATTAATAGTCTTTCAACTTTCTAACTCAAACTCTGTCCTGTCACCAAGGTAACACTTATTTATTTATTATTATTATTTTTTGTAATATGACAAAGTCTGTATCTGTTTAAGTGATGAAATCTTCCCACAGCAAAAGTAACTTCTTAAATCTAACGATACTAGCACTGCAGAGCTGGGCAGAAAAATTCGGCCATGCGGTTACGGCATAGAATTCATAGATACAAACGAAGAGCATTCACGGAACGACTGTACAGAGTAGAAGAGACCCCGGTCTCCCATGTTCCGGCATCTGGCTTGGTGTTCAGCACCTCCATTTTCAACCAGAGCAAGGAAACACAACCAGGACCGTACTGCGTTCCTCATACCTGGATTAAGAAGTCAGAAACCAAGATGACAGGGATGAAAACACACACGGATGCCTCTCTGTCAACACAGTGTCTCAAAAGCTGTACGGATGTAACACGGGTGCGTAAGCAAGCATGCACTTTGATGCCAGTTGCGCAAAGATGGCACCCTCGCCTTGCTGCTTGCTAGCTGTTTGACATTGGACAAGTCACTCAACCTCTCTGGGTGGTTTCCTTGCTCTATGGCATGCCCTATGAACATCAGAGTCCAGGAAGTGATAGCTCTCATCGTAATGAGAACTTTCTCATTTACATCTTAAAACTGGACCTCCAGAATCGCAGAGATTTTTGAGATGAATTATGGACATATTTCTTAAGCTTCCGTGTCAGGCACCATCTGTCCCAGACAGTAGGTCCATTTTTCATCCTCCGTCCCTGCGCCCACGGCCTTAACCTGGCCACCAAGCCGGCCAATTCAGAGCAGACTCTCCCTGGTTTCTCCCCCCGCACCTGCCCACTTCAATTCCTCAGCCCCTTGCTTGTTGTCTGCATTCTGCTCTCACAGTCTCTGGCTGCCTGTGGCCATGCCACCCTAAGCATGCCCTCTCAGCCGGTCCAGGGCCCACATCTCTGCCATTGTTTCTCAAGAGGCAATAAAGTTGGACAACTTTCCTCTGTTACGCAACACTTCCTATGTGCTGCAGACCGCAGCATACTCGGGTCGACCGGCCCCGCCTTTGTTTGCTTACCAAATAAGCTCCGAATTCTTTGTCCTGCCGCAGTCTCATCCCAGCGGCCCTGCCAGCCCCTCCTAAGAGCCTTTCAACTCCAGCCAACTGGGTTTAGTCATTTTACCCAACCGCGCCCAGCTTGTACCAGCCCTGTGCCTTTCCTTGGGCCGTCTTCTCCAGCTCTAGCCTCTTCGAGATGTTTGACTACATTCCACTTCTCCGTGAAGACTGGACCCCCACCCAGCCCCGATCCCCCTCCCCCTCCGCCAGCGCTCCAGCCTTCGTGGTCTTCCCTTCCCTTCCCTTCCCTTCCTCTGTTGCAGGGCGTGCGCGTTCAGTGCCGGCACGTGGCCCAGTGTGCTCTGGCCACCGACTCTCCGGGGCGCGTTCTCTTTCCCCGCTCTGAGCATGAGCCTCCTGAGAACAGACACCGGGCCTTGCTGTGTGAGTTTGGCCGTGAGCAGTCACTCAGTCAGTATTTCATTATATATATATATTTTTTTATTTTATTTTTTTTTATTTTTGAGACAGAGAGAGACAGAGCATGAGTGGAGGAGGAGCATAGAGAGACGGAGACACAGAATCCAAAGCAGACTCCAGGCTCTGAGCTGTCAGCACAGAGCCCGACGCGGGGCTCGAACTCACAGACTGCGAGATCATGACCTGAGCCGAAGTCGGCCGCCCAACCGACTGAGCCACCCAGGCGCCCCCAGTATTTCATTATAAAGACAGGCCCAGTTGGAGGTTGACAGGAAAGAGAATTTTGTTGACAGAAAAAGTTGTTCGCTAACTACTGTAATGTATCATCAGTTCTTTAGTTCTTGCCGTTTTATTCTCTGTATACGACTTGGCCCTTGGATTCTTGGAGTCCCAGTCATGGAAGGAAAAACCGGAAATCCCCCAGCTCCGACTGAGGCGGAGGCCATGATGGCCTCACCGTGCCCACTGCAAAGCATAGTCAAATGTCTTGTCATGAAACTACTTCTCTTCATCCACCCTCCCCTCCAGACCATGGTTTCAGGTGGTGGTGGTGAACGTCGGAGGCCAAGAAGGCTGGTGAAGGGCTCAGGGCCTAAGGGTGGGTCAGGGACCCCTCCTGAGTCCTCACATAGAGCCTGGGCCAGGATAAGTAAGGGGCCTGGTGGGGGTCCTGTGTAGAATCCATGCGTAGCATCATTATATCCTGCATCCACATGCCATCATAGTATTAAGTCTGGCCCATTGCCAGCTGCGCGGAGTGACCTGGGGCAAGTTATTCCAACTGTCTTGGATTCAGCTTTTGCAAAGTAGTTGGGAGCGCTAAGATGGATCTCGTTGTATCCGGTAACATACATAAAGCTGTTTTGCACCGCACTCGTCCTGGCATAGATGCTCAATCAGCCATGGACCTCTTCCTCCTAGTTTTCGGTTCAATCTCACTCCTGAAATGTTTCTCAGAACCCGGTTGGAGCTGGACAAAGTTGGGGTTCCATCCCCACGACTAACAAGAACCTGGCAGCGAGGCCGGGTGGGGTCATGCAAGGTGCTTCTGCGGGGAGCCCCGGCCACCATAATAAATGACACTGGGCGCCTTCACTGCCAACAGTGGGGCTGTGAGGTTTTTCATCTTTCACTCTCACTCAGAGGCAGATCCCTTTCCTTAAAGGCCGTCGGATTCTCAGGCAGAGGGGTGCACGTATGTTTTTGCTTAGGGTCTGAATCTTCAGTGACGTCCGGGCTGCTTCTGGGGGACACCGTCCTCCTCAGAGAAACATGAAGCAAGTTGTTCATGAGTTGGGTTCACAGGCAGTCTCTCAGGGCCACAGCGATGAGCTGAAAGAAATGGGAATCTCACCGAGGTTACGTTTAAAAAATAAGATAGAATCACATCACCCTGGTAAAACTTCCCAGGGCTCTGCCGACCTTGAAGAAAACGCCCGTTGTGGTTTCCGGGACGTTCCTGCCCTGGCCTGGCCTCGCTGGCCTCCTTCCTGTTCTCCCTCCCTGAGGCCTTCACTGCGTCAGCGACGGACTCCGCGTAGCCCCTGAATCGTGTCATAGGCTCTAAAGCTTCCCTGACTCTCCTGTTCTGTGCTTTCTGACAGGGGACGCCCCCCAGTCTCTGTGTCTGTAACGTAACAGTGTCTTGCTGCTGGATCGGTGGCTGTCCCCCTTCACCCTGCTCTGCTCCTTAGACGGCTGACTCCCAGAAATATGTCTGTCGACGGCAAGACGTCCAATAGATTCACAAAACATATTGTTGAGTAATTAACACGTTTGTTGAACGAATGAATGGAATCACTGGGTACAAGGAGAAAAGGTGAAGACTTGTTTTGTAAGAATAATATCTCATGGTCGTTTCTCGAGATCTGAGAAAATGTTCCAACATAATACGATTTTTGTGGTACTCTCGTCAGATTGATTTGTCCCTTGTCACAGGCCAAGCTCCCATGGGGGTGGACCCTGAGGTGGACAGTAGAGGACCAGAAGTTACTGGGGGTCGTGTGGGACCTCCGCCGATGGGGGGGGGAGCAGGGAAAGAACAGGAGAGGCTGGGGTGATGCGGGTCTCACCACGGCGGCCTCCGGGGGCAGCTCTGAACTGATCCGAGTTGGGGTGTGGTCGTGGAGCCTCATTATCTGCCCTCCCAAGGGACCAGTCTTGGGTGGCAGGAGGGGGACGGCTCTTCCGAGCAGGCAGACCGCTGAGGGCCATCTGCGGCAGGCCTGTGACAGCTGGGGACATTGGCACATCCCCAGAGGGACATCTAGACGTCCCCGTGGGCGCTGTGTCTACGAGTTCTGGGATCGGGGTGTTTGGACTCCGTGAGCACCAAATGTAATGGGAGGCATGTGGGGGGTGGGTGAGGACCCCCCAGGCTTCCGTGGACACAGCAGGAGAGTGTGTGGAGGCCTGCCAGCCTGGTAGGCTCTGGCCTACCGACCAGAGCGCCAGAGCCGTAATAGAGCCTTCGGTCTGGAGCCAGGCGAGCAGAGCCCACCAAGGCACTGAGCTGGGAGCTGTCAGCCAAGTCAAAAATACCTCCCCTGAGAGAACCGTGCAGGGAGGAGAGGGAGCGGGGGTCGTCCCATGGCAGACGGAGCCGAGTCCATGGAACTCACCCCGTGGACCCAGAGTGAACTGAATCTGCTAATGATGACTTAAAACACCGTGTCTCTCACCCTTCACCGCTCCCAAGGCCCTTCGCGAAGTGTAGTGCTTCTGCCCAAAGAACAGAAAAAACCAGATACTGAAATTCTACAAATGCCGTCATTTGAAAATCTCCAGAGTTAGGATTCAAGTAGCCTTCGGTCACTGAATCTGAAGGTTCGCAGTTTTAGATGAGAGAAATGGTGAATAAAGCACAATGTGGGGGGCAGTGATTTCAAGGAGGTGCATGTAAATGAAGCCTCGTTGTCCCAAAGCACGTAATCCTAGTGATTCCCGGGCTCCCGGGGACACACCACAGACCTCCCTGAGCAGTGCTCACGGCAATTACAAATGTATTTCGTGGTCATCCAGCTTCTCAAATAACTTCATTTTTCTCTCTATGAGGACAGACGCCAAGGTCTCTCCATTCTATAATCCCAAAGTTCTTCTGTTGATAAATCGTTCCTCAAGACCCAAAGAGTGGTTAAACAACATCTTCATTTTGTTTTATAAGCCCTTTCCCTGATAATTTGAGACAAATTCAAAGGAAACAGGTCAGTAGTTTTGATTCACTTACAATTAACCAGATTCTAACTGAGGGCAATGTTCCGTTTTGGGAAGGACTAGTTGGTCTAAGACACAGGTGACGTGTTTGTAAGAAAACGGTAGTCCTCGCAAGCTCTTTCCGGAACACCTGCCACCTTTTGGGCAAGTGTGTTCATGCACAGTGATGGCAAGTTTCAGTTCATTAAGGTATCGAATTCTGTATTTGGATTTGCACCAGATACGCACATGCCACAGCCGTGGGGTCTGGGGCAAGTTAGCCTTTCTGAGCCTGGACTGAGGATACTGGAACCCACTCCATCACGTTGTACGAACTGAACGAGAGGGGGTGTGTAGACGGTGCGCAGAGAGCTCTGGCTGGTGCTTCTCATTACACAGCACTACGTATACTACACACGACACATCATGCACCATTACACATTATGTTCATATACAAGGTACGACTATAATTCAATATCATAGATACTAATGACTATAATCATAAGGTCTGATTTACCTGCAGAAGTCTCCCAATTTCACTCCCTTTTGACTTGGGTCCTTCGCACATGCTCAGAACCACTAAGGACATGAGCAGGGCGTAATGAGTGCGTACAAGGGTATGCTCTGCTTTTCTTCTCTTTTTCCCTTAATGTTTCCTTTCCAATCTTTTAAACATACCCTAAATTTATTTTTCCTACCTCCACCCACCCACTCGGCACAGTCAAGAAGCATTCTCTTTGAGGATACGGGCTCACTTTTTCTTTTTTCTTCTTTTCCCTTGGGCGTCAGTCCCTGGTGCCCAGGAGTCTCGTGCCAGCAAAAACAAAAGGTGGAAGGATATTTGATTGAAGTTTACAAATATCCCAGTTACTCATTCACTTAACAGACAGCCATCTGCCTGGCTCCAGTGACATGGTCATAAACCAGACCTAGCTCTGCCTGGTAGCAGCTCAGGAGCTGGGCCAACGGGTAGTCCTACAAAAGGGCAATTTAAACAAGAGTCAAGGGTAGGTACGGGAGGTCACCGTTGTGGGGTCCTCACAGAGGTCAGAGACACCTTCCTGGGGGCGTTGAGATGGGCAGCAGGAACAGACTAAGGAGCGGACAGAATGAGGTGGTCCCGTGTGTGCAAGAACGTGACAACCCAGAGTCCCTAAGTCCGTGGGGCAAGCAGAATGGCAGGACACAAGGCAGAAGAGGCCAGCAGTCCAATCTAGGGAGTCTGGACCATGCCATGCATCGCTTGAACTTGACCTTGGAGGTGAGGGATAAACACGGAGGGTTTAACTTCTTGACTTTTCCGGTTTGTATTTACTTCTTGTTGTGTTTCTAGTATCAAGAATAGAATCTCGGCTCGGTTGAAACTGTGCATTCCTGGGAAATTGGAGCCCTGGGGACGGAAGGAAGCTGTTGGCGTGTACTCCTCGCCTCCCACCTCTGAGTCTGCGTTTATAGCGCCCTGCCGGCTAGTTCCCTGGGACCATCATCATCACACCAACGCACAGCCCGAGAAAGTGGCAAACTGCCCTCCCTGACACCTTTCTCTTTGCCTAATGTTCATCTTAACCTGATTTCACTCACACGAAATGGGGCGGGGTATGCTGTGTCTTCTGACCCCCTCCCACCTTTTCCATGGTGAGGCCGCACCTTGGCTTCCACTGCAAATTAATCCAACCTCCAGGTTGGTTGCCTCTGTGGAGTCCTACTCCTACTCTTAGTTCGGGGTCTTATTCTTCCTCTCCGGTGCGATTGTCTTCTGTCGTCAAGGTCGTTGTTTCTCTCCACAAGGCTGTTGATGCGGTCCTCGTGTTCTGATAAGAAGATCACAGGATAGAATAGCACACAGGAGACAAAGCTTAAGATACACAGCGAACGTATTTTTCTAAACGTTTCTTATGAGGTAGCACTTCCACAAAACTCTATTTCGGTTTGTTTATCTCCTTTTATTTGGGTTATTGGTTGTATTTCTGTGTCCCGAACCGGATTATGAGTCTCTGAAAGCAGAAACCATGTTTCACTCTCCTCTGATGTCCTACCCCTATAAGATGAATATGAACTGTAGAGAGCAGTTTAGCAAATCCTCGCTCTATCAAATTATAGCAGCAAAAAGATCGACTAGGAACCAGAATTGTGTTCTGAACCCAGAAATATTTGCTTTTTCCTCCTGGAGAACCCAGAATCTTTTTGAAAATGCTAACTTGCAGTTCGAAGCAGTTTAGGTGAAGGATAGAAGCAGCCGCAGCAGCAGAGACGAAGCCAGCACTTTGGGGTATTATAATTACACCTCGCGGTTGTTGTTATTATAGCCCTTGAGGCGTAATCACGCTCCTGGTTCCACAAAACGTCGAGGATCACAGGACTCAGAAGGTCTCAGAAGGTCTCGAAGGAGACAGGAGTTTAAACGTTTGCAAACAACTGCTCACCCTGTATTTTCTTTTAAAATATCCAGGAAAGGAAGGACACATAGAGGTCCAGTCTGAGTTTGTGAATCAATACTTTTTTTCTTCTTCTTTTTAAAAAATTCAAGTATAATGAACATACAATGCCATATTCGTTTCAGGCACACAGCACAGTGACTCTACAATTCTATACATCCCTCAGGGCTCATGGCCGTGAATGCAGTCACCATCCATCAGCACAGAGCATCATCACAGTATTACTGCTTCTATTCCCTGTACTGTCTGGGATTAAGAGGTACAGATGTCCAGTTATAAAGTCATGGGTAAATAATATTTTATGTAAGCCTTTTCTGGTGAGGGTGTAACCATCTAATATAGGATTCTCCTCTGTTCTTCCTTTTCTTGCTGCTTCTGGGAGTTCTCTGAATCTCTTTTTTTTGTTTATTTGTTTGTTTGAAGGGAACTTTAAACCTCTCGCATCTCTACACACACAGCAACCAAGCAATCAGTTCTTGTTTCTGGAGCATGTGCCCCCAGGTTACGGGTGATTCTCAGCTTTGACGAGAAAACGTTTATTCCAGGACAAATGCGGCGCTTTCCCTAACAGGGATTTTGGTGACAGAGGCTTTTCTTCATCTCATGACCTTTTCACGTACTCTTCTAAACAAAAGAGTCTGCTCCTTCACTCCTTCAGCATAGTGCTTCCTTCCCGGCACGATGACACGACCTTGTGTCCTCTCTTGTTGGGCGTCTGCTCAGGTCAACAGCCCCCATCTGGGTGTAAACCCAGAGCTGATGACAGGGCATGAAAAAGGCCAGACGGCTCCCAATGGTGGCATGCATGGGTGGTTGGAAGTTCTGGTGACTCGGTTCCTGGGGTTTGCCCAACACCGCCATTTGCAAACTCTGCTAGATCATTCTTGTTTTAAAGGCTTCGTTGTTTCCCATCTGGTTTCTGGGTTTTCCACGTACTCATTTTGCCCTCTTCTCATTTCGTCCACTCCTCAAGGCCAAAGGATGCTGAAGGTCAGCATGTACGAGCTGGTTGTCACCTCAAGGCACACAGATTGTACCAACTCTGATCGCTTGGTTGCGAACTTCCTGGCCTCCTGTCTTGAGAAAGACTTTCGATAAATGTGATGACACAAGTACCAGTCACTGCGCCAAGGGAGTGAAAGGGGGTGGGGTGGAGGGAAACTTTAGCTGTGGGAATCGAGAAAGCTTCCCGGAGGAGGGGGGTGTCTGGTGCCCTAGAGCACGTGAGGGGAAGGCCAGGTGAAGAGGACACGATGGTAGAGGGAGGGGGCTCCAGAAAAACAGAACGGCAGCTGCAAAGGCCTGAAGATGAAGGAGAACACGGCCGTGTTCAGTCAAACTTGCCGGAGCTCAGCACGGCTTACTCAGCAGACACGGGGCTGGGTGGGCAAGGGATGAACACGAATGGGCCTTGGAATCATGTTAATAAGGTGACAGTGATGGAGGACAAATGAAAGGTCTTAAGAAAGAGAGTGGCGTTAATCGTATTTTAGAGGGCTTACTCCGCCTCGGTGTGCAAAATTACGGGCAGTGGGGCTCCCGCAGCTGGAGGTAGTGATAACCTAGCAGAGATGATGGTGGCCTGAACTGGGGAGGGAAAAAATTAGATGAATTTGAAAACAGTAATTAGGTAAAATGGTCAAATGGAATGTGATACACCGTCACTCCCCTCAGGCTTGCAGTCAAAATGACGCAACAAGACTTGACCCCAAGCAGCGGAAGTGGGGGCTGAGGAAGCTTGCGGGGGAGCCACAGTGAGGGGGAGGGGTTCCTGGGCTTCTTTGACACTTGCTTCTGAATAAGCACAGCCTGGAAGTAGAGCTACCAGCTTTTCTGGGGCATGAGATCCCTGCCACGCACGTAGCATGGGTTTGGACGATCGTCCTGCAGGAGACGGGAGGCCCGCCCAGACGCTTCCCGGGCTCAGCACCGACCAGAGCACACCCGAACCGTTGTGACTAATTCTAGAGTTCACATTTTATTTTAGTTTTGAATGTTTACTTATTTGTATTTTTGACAGAGAGAGCGAGTGTGAGCGTGCGCACACAAGTGGGGAAGGAGCAGAGGGAGAGAATCCCAAGCAGGCTCTGCACCATCAGTGCAGAGACACTGTGAGATCAAGACCTGAGCCAAATCAAGATCCTCAACAACTGAGCCACCCCAGCGCCCAGAGAGTCCACATTCTAAAGTGATCATAACTGGAACCTCCGCAGAGACGAATGGGAAAGTAAGAGGCACTCAAAACGCATCATACAAGGAAGACGTCAAGAAAGTTAACTCATGAAGATGAGCAGATGCGGGTGGAGGTGCGTAACAGCCCTCCTCCGACACCTCAGTGCTTTTAAACATGTGCTGTGTGGCCTCAGGAGGCTGAGCCGGGATCAGTGGAAGGACAGAAATCCCAGAGGGTAGATCAGAGCTCACCCTGCAGGGGCACCTGGTGGTTCCGTCAGTTAGGGGTCCGACTCTTGATTTTGGCTCAGGTCATGATCTCATGGTCCATGGGATCAAGCCCCGTGTCAGGCTTTGCACTGACAGCATGGAGCCTGCTTGGAATTCTCTCTCTCTCTACCCCTCCCCTGCTCATTCTCTCTCTCTCTCTCTCTCTCTCTCTCAAAAATAAATAAACTTAAAAAAAAAGAAGAAGATCTCACCCTGAGAGATCTAAGTCGTGGAGCCAGCTGAAAAATGGAGGCCGTGAATCTTCAACAGAGTAGGTTAGGACCTCAAAACTACTTTGGCTCGTGACTGCATCATTCCAATATGTCTCCACGGTCACGCTGACTTTTCCTCTGTGTCAAATGTTTCTCTGCCTCTCTTGTAAGGAAAATTGTGATTGGACTTAGTGCTTGCACTGAGAATCTAAGATAATGTCTCAATATCCTTAATTCAACTGCACCCACAAAGACTCTTTTTCTAAGGGAGGTCACATTTACAGGTTTCAGGGATCAGGATGTGGATTAATCTCCGGGAACCCTTCTTCAGCCTATCACAGGCTTCTTGATCATTTGCAGAAATACAGACGGTAGCAGCCACCAGTGTTTTACTATGTATCCTAGGCAGTTGAACTAATTGTCTTCTTTCTCTTCTTCTTCTTTCACCATTTTATGTTTGTTTGTTATGGTCATCTTTACACATTTATCTGTAGATTAAAGGGTGTTGAATGAAACATGGAATCATGACACGATCAGACAAGAATGGACATCACTCAGAGATCCTGGCTCGGGAAAGAAAGCAACAAACAATAAGATGTTGGGCTGACTATTTTTTTAGTGTTAGGACAAAGGATGTGCATGTTTTCAGTTGGACAAGGGATGGTAAGTTCTAGAGCATTTGCTTTAGAAGTGTAGTATAAAAGGGTGGCTATTGGTGTAGGGCCGATAAAAGGGTGGACTTCTTTGGGCATTTCCATTTTTTGTGATTGCCTGGTATCTGAACTCTTATCCTAGATTTAGAAGATTTCCTACTTATGAGATCAGACCAGCTTCCAACATTGAAATTGATGATGCCAAGCATTTGCTTGGTTCAGCTTCTCCACAGTGTGACGTGAGGACTCAGGTGCTACACAGTCATTCTGGGGAGTCTGGTGGCTGTGGCTGTAGTGACTTCCAGCTTCCAGAGGTGGACTGGAAGAGATTCTCCTGATGGCAACAGCATCCAGTGTGGGCATCCTTGGCAGAGCAAGCTGGGCTGACTGTGCCCAGTATGGTGAGGTAGCACCTTTGTAGAATGAGTTCAAGGAGATATTTGGGTCTCTAGAACAGTGGAGAAATGTCTTTAAAATTCTAAGAGAAAATGACTTTGACAGATTGGTCAGGTATAAAAACTTAAGTTGATCAAGATACAAATCAAAAACTCAAAGAAATCAATTTTCCACGTATCCTGTCTTAGAAAATTACGGGAGAATGTGGTTCAGTGAATTGACAGAGTAAAGAAAGAGAAAAACATGATATCTGTGAGGCGGAGGAGCCAACACGGAAGAGAAATGAAGGGAAGTTTTAAGAAACATAGCTGGGCATTAAGGCTAGAGACCTACCATTAAGGTCAGGATGGACAGCTTCAACCTCAGGGAGGAAAAGTAGAGCTAAATTAAATGGTTAGATAATATCTGGGTTGGATAATTGTCAATAGGACACATTGAATCAGCAGGCACATTTGAAAAAACTTGGAATGGGCACATAGAAAACTAAGCAATGAAAAGGAAAGCAATAACTAACTTCTAGGAAAAAAAACCTTTTTAGGAACAAAAATTACATGTAAATGGAAACTCAACCACAGTAAACTATTTTGACTTGGAAGTAGATGATCATTAAGAAAAATTGTAAACTGTCGATTTAATAAAATCTTATGATCTGAGTAGAGAGGGAGTGTAAAGAAGGGGTGGAGACTATGCACTTGGAAAAACCTGAAAGGGCTGGGATATCGTGGGTTTCTCGTGCAGCATTTACACGTCGCAGGTCTGAGGTTTACGGTGCCGTTTTCTCTTCACGAAAATGTTCTCTGAGGCGCTGAGCAGAGCAGCTGCAGATCAGGAGTCAGGGTGCAGGCGGGTGCCTTCTGTGAGTGTCAGCGGAGGGCTTGAGATCCAACTTTGCTCCTGTAGAGGGTTTGAGACTGCAGTGCCAGACACGACCGCTGTAATTCCTTTCCCTTCTGTACTGTTGGAAGACACAACTGATTTCTCACAAAACCCTTTCTTTCTGCATCTGGACATGGCTAATGGACTTTTTTTTTTTTTTTTCCCACAAGGCAGCACTCCAGAAAACAGCCCCTCAGTGAAAGGAGCTGTTCGTCCAGGGGAAATCTGTTTGCCTTCTTTAGTCAAGGGAGGACCTTAACAAACGTAATCCTTAGTTCTAAACAGTAGCATTCTGGAAAGGTTTGCCTTCTTCCCAGCCGCAGATAACTACAGAGATCACAAAGAGCTTTCACGCATGCTGTTTTATTTACCAGCACAACAACCCTCTGAGTTATCATGTGTTAAGTATTGATTACACTCCAGACATTATAAACTATAACTAGTTCTTCTAGATGAGCGTTGTTGTACCCATTTTCCTGATAGGAAAACAGGCTTAGAGAGGCAGCTTGCGAAGCTCACCAGTTGCTGAATACCAGAACCAGGAGTGCCGCTGGGACCTCTCGCGTGGCAGGTCTTCCATTTCTTTCGAGCACTGTTGCGACCTGAAGGTTTCCCGCATTGGAGTGAATTCCAGCCTGTAAGCATGACATCTGGCGGAAGGTTGTTTGTTGTTCAGTAGGACTTTCGCCTTCCCCATCGTTCTACCTACTGTGTGCATGCGCGCGCGTGTGTTAACACTCACTTCTTTCAGCCCTTAAAACCCTCCAGGGTCTTCTATTTGGCCAACCACAGAGTTCCATAGTCCTGTAGGCACAATTATTTTCTTATGAGTCCCTTGGAAAGACCTGTATATAGAAGTGGAAGATAAATTCCCCTGGGCAGTGACTCTGCCGACAGCCGCTGAGGGCGGCTAACTGAAGGGTACACGGACGCCTAACCGTACATTAACAAGGCATCAAGGTGAGTACATGTGCAGACATCCTTTCTGAATGCCCTAGACTCTCTCTGTCAAGTCGCATCCGAAGAATTTGGATCCTTACTGGAAAGGGGTGTTTTAAAATTGAAACATAGTTATTACATCTAATTTTCTGTCTATCTCATCTCTAGAGCTCCCAAAGTTAGATTTCCAGGTCCTTCCTTCCATCGAAATTGTAATTCTTTCTCTCTCTCTTTCTTTCATTTTTTAAAAATATTTTCTTAATGTTTTATTTATTTTTGAGAGCAGGAGAGACAAAGCATGAGCAGGAGAGGGGCAGAGAGAGAGAGGGAGACACAGAATCTGAAGCAGGCTCCAGGCCCTGAGCCGTCAGCATGGAGCCCGACGTGGGGCTTAAACTCACAGGCCGTGAGATCATGACCTGAGCTGAAGTCAGACACTTAACCAACTGAGCCACTCAGGCGCCCCCTCTTTCTTTCCTTTTGAAACAGGCTCCTTCCTCCCTCCCTCCCTCCCTCCCTCCCTTCCTTCCTCTCACAACTAGAATGTATCACTATATATTATAATTGTTGGGGTTTTTTTTCTTTAAAGAATTTCTAAGACATGGACTTAGATATTAGATGCGGTTATCATGAGGGCAGGGGGAAGTTACGTGGGATTGTTTCTTTTCCCTTTGCACTTTCATGTAGTTTTTAATTAGGAAAAACGTTGCATAAAAATGTGTCTTACTTCAGACTGTGCTCATTAATATCCCCATAGCAACACACATGCACCAGATTACGCCTAAATCCATAACATTTTTATGTTGAGGAAATACAGACACCCAATGAAACCAAAAGGCAAATTTAGATGAGTTTTTAGGCAAAACCAGGCCTGTTTGGAGGTATCTATAGTCACAAACCTGATTTGTACGACATCTGTAGCTACTTCTTTGTCAGTGAGAATGATTTCCCTAGGAAACTTTGAAGGGAAAATGTGAGAAACCCTGAGTGTAAGGGAGGAACATTCTGGAGTATTTCTACATGGAGAGGAGATTAATGGCCCCTGAGACCCCTTTTAAGTTCAAGTTTTTCTAAATGCCTTTAAAAAGGCAGGCAGGATTGAAAACAAAACAAAACAAAACAAAAAACAAACAAACAAAAAGCAGGGAAGCACCTTATATTTCTAGTTTTGATTCTACCTCAGGGAAGACGATTTGTGGTAACCAGCGTTTAACTTAGGCAGCAACTTTCTTTGCTGGAGTTTAAGATCAGATCATACACTAAATGGTGCTTTTCAAGGGCAACACAGCCCTTCCCCAATTGCTATAAGAAGTTCATCATGTTTCCGCACGTGCCGGAGACAGAGATGAACTCTCTAGCTGATGTTTGGAGTGCGAGCCTTCTGTTTAAGCTGCGGATTCTCAGTTCTACTCTAGTTCACGGCCATGAGCACCTCCCTGCAGATCCAGAGCACGGCAAGGCAGACGAGGCTGTGTCTCGGGGCCCCCACGTCTACCCGCAGGCTCCACAACTCACCAGGCAAAGGACGGGGCTCCGAACGGAGTCCTACTCACGGCTGTGATTTATTAGAGACAAGTCAGCCCTGGGCCAAGTCCAGGGAAAGTCGGGAGCACGTTTGCAAGGGTCCTTTCCCAGTGGAGTCACGGAAGACTCCTCACAGTACGTGTGAAGCATTGTTAACCGGGGAAGCTCTTGGAAGAGTGGGTGACGGGAGTCCCCTCTGCCTGCCTCTGCCAGGCGTGTCTCCAGATTCCAGACTCCCAGCAGGAGAGCAGGTGTTTAGCATAAGGCGTGTCGTTTGCACGGTTCAAGCACAGTGGGCCTTTCTTATGCATTAATGGTGGGAACCCTTCCCAAATCTAAGTGTCTAGAAGCCAGCCGACCAGTCGTGCTACCAGAACTTTCTAAGGATAGCAGCTCAGGCCGCCGTGTTAATGCTTTCCTGCACGGCGGTCTTTTGGGCATTTTCTAAAAAAAAACCAGAAAAACAAAAAAACAAAAAAAAAAACCGTTCTATCCCCGCCAGCAAAGGAAGGACATCTGGAGTTTTTGGAGTGAGTGTAACCACTCTGCCAGCTCTCCTTTCTTCCTAGGCCAGTAAGAGCAGGGAAAGTTACAGCAGGAGAATCAGCAAGAGGCTTTTTTTAATCCTTCGAATGGGACCGAATAAGTGCGGGCTTGTCCACGCGAGCATCGCAGCGCGGCTCAGCTAGGCAGCCACGGAAGGGCTCCCTCACCACAGCCCGCCGTCTGCCCGAAGTACGTGTCGGAGCAGGAAAATATGTGTGTGGAAAGTTCCAGTGCTGACTTCCTAAGGGGCTAGCCGCTGATTGCAGGTGTAATACACGGTCATCACCTTACACAGGGCTTCCCTGCGGGGCCCTCGCGGGTCTGGCTGGGGCGGTTCCCGGATGTTGCTTTCTCCCTGGACCGGAACCCCCGTGCGGCACAGTGTCTCGTAGCCCTTCGAGTCACCGTCTTAACGGCTCTGGGTCCCCCATGTGTCTCCTGCGGTACCGTTGCTCCGTTTTCTGTCCTCTGTTCCTTGGGGAAGCCCGGCTGCCCCGGTTATCCAGGAAGGGAGCCAGCGTGGGAGAAAGAAGAGGTAGCGGGGAATGAACTTTGAAGAGCTAAGTGGGTTGAGCTAGAGGCATGGCAGGGAGGTGACCGGTCCCCGGGCCCGGCCTCCTGGGCTCCGGGCTAAGAGCATCCCGACATTCTTTCCTGCGCCTGCCTCGGCCAGCCCAGCTCCACCCACTTCTTCCTGGAGTAAATGGAATTTCGGGTCCCTTTCTCCCTATGCAATAAAGTCTTGCCTCTCTTCTGACCGCAACTGTCTGAAGCTAGAAATAAATCACAAGAAAAGAACTGGAAAAAACACAAACACACGGATTCTAAACAGCACGTGCTAACTAAACAACCCATTCATCGATGAAGCGGCCAAAGAAACGAAAAAATACATGCAGACCAAAGAAAATATACAACGTATTTTTTTTTTTTTTTTTTTTTTAGCGAAAGAAAGCTTTAACATCTTCGACTTCCACTTGTGTTGGCAGAGACTGTAAAACCTCCTAGTACTTGTATCGGGAACATCCCAGGTCGCTTTGGCTATGCCGAGTGAGAAGCGGAACTCACTGGACACAGATGGTACCGTACACACCTCCTTAGCAGAGATGCCACGACCCGAGTTAATGCCTGATTTACAGGGGACATAACCACCGCCCGCGGGCCCGGGCGGTCTGTACTCGTGTACACAACGTACACGGATCCTGCATGAAGCCTCAGTTAACGAGCATCTCAGAAGTGATTGTTTTTGGGTGGGACCAGGGTGACCCCTGGGGACACCCCCAAATCCTCAGCATATGGGACTTTGTAAGCCGCAGGGGGAGGCCTGGCTTTTCCCGTCGCTACTCTGCCCACGAGGACATGTTTGGGCTTACGTTCCCAGAATAGAATTTTCCAGGCTGCTTGTGCCCCGTAGTAGTATGTGCCCACAAAACGAGGAGAACTCTGCCTCTCCAGAGAACAGCTCGGTCAAGGAAACGACAGTTTCATGAGGAGGCGCAGGTTCCCTGGACAGGAGGGATCGGGATGGATTTTAACAACGGAAGTCCAGAGTGTGGACAGGACCTTCTCAGCGTGGTCTTGCGTTATTACGATTAGATTCTGATGGGAAGGCAAGTTATTATTAATTTGCTCACATAATAATTAAAATGTTGATTCGTAAGGTACATTTCTCACAATTTATCTCAACAGTTGATAATTTTATTCTTCCTCCAGTGCGGAGAGAGAAGAGGGGTAATATGTGGTATTATTCATAGGTGACGAATTCGGTGCATCCCAAAGCTACTGAAACAGTAGATGGAAGCCTAGAAGTGAGGCATCCCTACCTACCCAGTTCTGACGCCTCCTCTCCACCTCCCTTGCATTCTTCTGTAATTTGTTTCTTTATTTTGCTTTCTCACTCTTTTTTAATTGTGGCAAAAATCTCCCAACGTGAAAGCCGCCTCTGTAACCACCTTTTAAGTGTGCAGTATTGTTAACTACGTGCACATTGTTATAGCTCTATCGTTACACAGCAGACCGACGACTTTACTCTTATAAAATTCCTGTAAATAAAAACAGGCTGGGGCGTCCGGGTGGCTCAGTCGGTTAAACATCCAAATTTGGCTCAGGTCTTGATCTCACAGTTGGTGAATTTGAGCCCCGCGTCGGGCTCTGTGCTGACGGCTCAGAGCCTGGAGCCTGCTTCAGATTCTGCGTCTGCCTCTCTCTCTGCCCCTCCCCCGCTCATGCTCTGTCTCTCTCTGTCTCTCAAAAATAAATAAACATTGAAAAAAAAACAAACAGGCTCAGCAGAGTGGCACGTACCATGTCTGCCAAGTCCTACAGAATATTCGATATTTTTAGAGGGAAGATGGGCAAACATTTAAGAATTCTCTCTTTAGTTTGATACGAATTAGGAGAACTGGCCAACTTTTTGATCTCATTTGTGAAGGAAAATGAAGTTTACATTTCTGTGGACATTACTTAAAGGAAAAAGGGCCAATCTAAAGAACGGTGGTTCACACGTGGTGTGAGTCCCACGGGTGGCGGCGTGGACTGGGTCGGAAGGCGGAAGCATTTCGGAGAGGGCCGGCCCCAGGCTCTGGTCTCGCTTCGCTCTTCCTGACCATGTCGGGGTGGGAACGTGCGGCCTCCTCCCTCCCGCGGTGTTACGAGGATTAGATGCACAGGTCATTTCTAGCATCACCGCTGACCCGTAGCAGACACTCAGTGATACTTAGAATCAACTGGACGCTTACTGTGTGTCAAGACTGTTCCAGATCTTTACACAGATCAACCTGCGCCTCCAACAATAAATAAAAACCTTGTGGGAAAGGTGCTATTATTCCAATGAGGAAACCGAGGCACAGAGATGGTAGAATAATGCTTTCCTGAGTCACACAGACTTGGAGACAGTGGAGGGAGGGAGATAGGAACCCAGGTTCGAGAAACTCTCTGTTAACTAATACTCTAAAGTTTTAAGTACAATCTACCATCATGCATGAATCATTCAAGGGCCTTGCTCCAGGGGCACAAGGTAGATGCCCACGGTGTTCAGCGGGCTGGGAGTGGATGGGACGCATAGGCAAATGATGAAGGGACGTGCCAGTGACCTTCATGACAGGGCAACCGTCTTCGGATTTATTTGGTCGGTGACGGGGACCAATTACGGGCATCAAAACGCTCCAGATAAATTTTTCAGCGCTGGGCATAAAAAAGACCCTTACCAAGGAGTAAGATGTGTGCAGCCCTCAGGGACCTTCTGGTCTAGTAAAAAGGAGCCGGCTCAGAACTCGCTGCGTGCAGACTAGAGGACTTGGGAGCGGTCTACAGGAACGGCGGTGGGGCCAGGAGGCGGAGAGGGTCAGCTGTGCTCCGAGGGGCGGGGAGAGAGGAGGCTTCACCCGGGGCTGGGAAAGGCTGACCCTTAACGGCCCGTGGAAGGTCGTGGTCAGGAGCCTGTGTGACGGCCGTAAGAACGGAGACGAGGACAGGGACATGCTCGAGGTGGGCAGTGACTACCTGTGGGCCCAAGGGGGGCAGCCACCTGAGGGCCCGTCCCTGGGGTGCTGTGAGCGGGCACGGTTTATGGAAGAAGAGAGGGAAGTCGGCTGTGCCGAAAGCATCTGGAAGACCTCCTGATGTAGACAAAAGACCCCGTGAAGGAGACGTAGGGTCTGGGGACCCCTTTCTCTCCCTTAAAGACAGTGTCACTGATAAGGAGAGAAATGGGTCCTGACTTCTCCCCCTTATCTCAGGTTAGTTTATTAGCCTTGCAGTCACACCGGGGGCTTGAGGAACGGTAGGAGGTAGATGAGGTTCGCACAGCTAAGGGGTGGGGAGCCGTTCCAGCGGTACCGTTCTCCCCCACCCCCGTGGCCAGGGTACGAGACAGCTCTTGTGGTTGGGGATGAGACGACCCAGGAACACAGACTGTACGGGCAAAGGCCCTGTGGTGGGAGAGCTCCCTTTAGTTGAGGGAGCGCTTTTATGGGAAAAGTCACGAACTGCTCTTCTGCACCATCGTCCCCTCAGCCCTTGGCTTTCAGGAAGGGGCCCTGAAATTCTTGACTACTGAGTGAACGAATTCTCTTTGAGGGACTATCGTGTTACAGGGTGTGGTTCTGGGCTGGATTCCGACACCCAAGTCACCATTTTCTGTCCTTCCAGCTCACAGGCTCTGGGAGGCTACTGCCATCTGGTGGCGAAGTGAGGAAACACATCGGGTGGATGGGAGCGGGGAGGCAGGCGACCCCTTGGTGACCCCTGGGGTACCAAATTCCCTCCATCCCGTCTCCCACTATCATCAAAACGTAAGGACGATGACCAATTAGCCCCCAGATAACTTCTATTACCGTTGTTGTCCGACAGAAGATGTCACGTCTTTGACACATACAGGCATTTTTCACAGCAGCTCCGCAGACTGGGCGTTTCTATGATCTTCACCTTGAATATGAAGACGTGTGAAGACGGAATCACCTTCCCAAGGTCTGAGGGCTTTTACCTGAGAGCTTGCACGTAGCCCTCATCTGTCTGAGGATAAACTCGAGCCACGTCACCTGCCTGGTAGCTCTGAGCACTTAGAATTCTCTATTTATTTTACTAAGAATGAGGACAAGTGGCCAACACTTCGATCTCATTTATGAAAGGAAAACGAAGTTGACGTTTCTGCCGTATGACCGCATTGGCGGACACCCGCAAATCCAGTGAGACCGACTGGCCCGAAGCCAACGAGTTCTCACTAGGGAGGAAATGGTCCGAAGGAGGGTTAATAAGGGGACACCATCATGTGTAAATAGTTCTTCAGCGTGAAGAACTTTCCAGCAAGTAGATTTGGCCACTGTGGAACAGGATGCCTTAGGATGTCCACGTCGATGGGGTTGCTGCTGGAGACGCGAGTGGGACCAAGATGTGTTCTGTTCAGCCCATGCTGCATCTTGTAAACGTTTGCGTCGTCTGGGTGTCCTTTCCAATTTCTCACAGTCTCGCTCGTGTCCTAAACAATGTGTGCCCCAGAACACGTGTCGGCCTTACCCGCCAGGCCTGGTACATCTGGTTTCTTAACCACAGAGTGATTTACAGGTGTTTTAAGAGATGTCCTATCATATATGTGATGGGCTAACAACATTAAAAAAAAAGTTTTCTTTAATGTTTATTTTTGAGGGGGGGGCCGAGCATGGGTAGGGGGGAGGCAGACAGAGATGGGAACACAGAATCCAAAGCAGGCTCCAAGCTCTGAGCTGTCAGCACAGAACCCAACATGGGGCTGGAACTTGTGAACCCTGACATCATGACCTGAGCTGAAGTCAGATGCTTTACCGACTGAGCCACCCGGTCTCCCTTGTTTATTCATTTTTTGAGAGAGAGAGAGAGAGAGAGAGAGAGAGAATGAGCACAAGTCGGGGAGGGGTAGAGAGAGAGGGAGACACAGAATCCGAAGTTGGCTCCAGGCTCTGAGCTGTCAGCACAGAGCCCGACGCGGGGCTCAAACCCATGACCCGAGCCGAAGTTCTATGTTCACCTGGCTGAACCACTCGGGTGCCCCAGAGAAGATGTGTGTGTTTTAATCGCCCGCCAAGCAGACTGCGACAGCTTCCATCCGTAATAGCAGGACGTGAGAACAACTTTTACCCTACACTCTTGTCGGCATCGTGTGTTAAGGTATTAAGGGCAAACAAATAATTTCCACTGAGAGGTAGAGAAAAAAGTCGTCCGTGCTTTGTTTTTCTTCTTATTTCTCTCATTGCGAGTGAGAGCGAGCCGAGGCTCGTGTGTAAGCCCCCTGCACCGGCCGTGAACGGTTCCTGTGGTCAGCGCATTTTCCCGTCGAGGTCATCGTCTCACTTCTGTTAAAAGAGATTTCGACGTTAACTAAAGGAAACGATCCCTTCCCATAGGCAAATTCTTTTCTATCGTCCCCTCTGCTTACAGTTCTTTTCTTTCTGGAGAAAGTTAAATTTTTATTGAGTCAAATTTTCAGACTCTGCATTGTCATTTCTGGCCTCGCGTCTCACGTAGAAAGGAAAGGATGTTTGTAAGAAGTCTCCCCTGTTCTCTCCCGGTCCTTTGTTAGGGTCCCCCACGACACCAGCTCCGGACCGGTCGACCCTTCCTAGGCAGCGTTGTTTCTTCAGAGAAATCTCAACTCCCCACCCCACCCCCGCCCCGCCCCAGCCATCATGCACCGGAACCCACATTTTTCAGGCTCCCCTTGGGGTTCACACGAAGATGGAAATTGGAGAAACACGTCTGCGTTTCCCGTCTATGGAGCAGGGGTCAGAGCGGGACGCGGGGAAAGGGCCACCCAGGTTCTCACTAGGGGGCGCACGGGGACCTGGAAATGGGGCTGAGGGGCCGAAGCCTGGAGTTCAGATAAGAGTGTGAAAACCACCGTGACCTCGGCTGGGAGGGCGACACGGGGTCCAGAGAGAGCGCTCGGGTCTGCGCTTCCGAGGAGCGGCCCCAGGACGCCTGCCCCGCCCCCGGCTGCACCTGCTCTTTGTCCCCGACGTCCCGTGGAGAGGAGCGGACCCCGACGGCCGGCCGAGCACCAGAGACGGCGGTAAGACCGCCCTCGCCACGACGGCCCGACCCGGCCCGGCCCAGCGGCCGCTGGCTGGTCGCCCAGCTGGGCCGCCACGCGGGAGCCCTCCCCCCTCCGTCACTCAGCGCCGGGGGACAGAGGCCGAGGGGTGACCGCTGGCAGTCAGCCTGGGGAGAAAAGTCAGGAATCATCCCCACCGCACCCCCGTCACGCATCACCGCCGAGAGGAACGTTCGGTCTCTGTCCTCAGACGGTCCTCGGGAGCAAGTCCCCGCAAGCAGTTTGTAGAACGGACTGGACGAGGGTCCTGGTGCTCCCACAGATTTCTGAGCCCTCAGAGTGGGGGGGGGGGTTGGTCCCTTCTGGGAAAGACGCTTCCCAAGCGCCTTCCTCCCTGGCTCCCGGCCCGAGCCGCCCAGGGGGCTGCCCACCCCGTTTTCTCTGTCGGAAGCTCAAGCGAGGGCGAGCCCGGCTCCTGTTCGGTGGCACCCGCCTTTGGGTCGGGCACAAGGGACCACTGGCTGCCTCATCCCCGGGCGGCGTTTCTGCAGCTGGACTCGGGAACAGAGCGAGGGGAGGAGCAGCTCGGAGGGGGGAGGAGAGACAGGAGGGTATTATCCAGACGGAAAAGGCCCTTCGAGACCCAAAACTGACACTACCGACGAGGGTGGGGGCACCGCGCGAGCGGGCGACATGACGCCAGCCAGCCGCCAGCCACCAGCCACCCCCCATCCCCCGCCTCTGCCAGATCAGGAGCCTCAGCCCCGGCTCTTATAGGGCGAGGTCACTGCGAGCTGGGTGAGGGGGCGGCCTGGGCGGCCCATCTGTATTCGTTAAGTCAAGTGGGGCCGGCTGTGCGCCCCGTCAGGGACGATTGGGACGAGCCTTCCCGAATCCCGGTTGGGGCCTACATTGCTGGGAGGTCACTGCAGGGCAAGAACAGGGCGGAGGCCCGGGCTGGAGGCCGAGACGGACCTTTGCCTTCCGCCACAGGCCATCCGGGCCACGGCCAGCGTGGGGTCCGCAGGACAGCACGGCTGGGGGGCCCAGGCGGCGGCGGGGAGTGGCTGGGCCGCGCACACGCTAGTGGTTTCCGGAGTGAGGTCTCCAGCTGTATCCAGTTGCCCGGGAACTTGTTAGAAACGATGTAGGGCTGCGGCAGCAAGTCGCGGGGTAGGGGGGACCCCGCAGTCTGTGCTGTGACACGCCCTCTCCGTGACTCCACATGCAGTAATATCGAGAACCACTGTGTCAGTGAGTCGGTGCTACCGGACCCCAGTCTGCACCGGCGTCACCGGGGAGCTCGCGGACTTGCCGGATGGCAGGCCGTGCCTGGCGGAGATTCCGAACTGGGCCAGCTTGGAGGGGCGCGTGGCTGGGGACGTTAAAAGCTCCCAGAGCAGCTCTCATCATGCATTTGTGACTCCTGCCCCCAGTTCGCAGGGAACTCCTAATCCCCGTGGACAGTGCTGGGAGGTGGGGCCCCGAGGGGTGCTCAGGGTTCGGTGAGTCACGGGGGTGGCACCTGATGTCGGGAAGCTGCCCTTGTAAGAACCGGAGGAGGCGGGAGATCTCTCGTCCAGGAAAGCTCACGTGAAGACAGGCCCAGGAAGAGAACTCTTCTCAGCGGGACGCGGCCGAGCGGGCCCCTGGGGTCCAGCCTCCAGGACCTCAAGACATCCACATTTGCTGGTCATTGGCACCCGTCGAAGGCTGGGAATTACTGTTGGGAACAGCGCACCAGTGTGGGGAGACCAGGGGAGCCAAGCGTCTGAATCAACTCCAGCCCAGCCGGCAGGCTGCACCCCCAGGGGCCAGCGGCCTCCTCCCGGCTCCACCTGTGGCCAGCAGATGGGGAAGCCGGTTCCCCGCCGGGGACTGCCAGCCGGGTGTCTGAGCGTGGACTCCACCTGTCCGGCCTCAAAGCGCACAGCGGTGTGTCTCGGCTCTCTTCTTCATACAGCGGAGCGGTCCTCCCCCGACCGCTCAGGGTCCTCCTAGGGACTACGTAAGACTGTGGACGTGAGAGCAGGCAGTGAAATTCTCTTCCTTTGCTTCCGGATGCTTCTCAACATTACAGAACATTGGAGAACATCGGCGTTCTATGCAAACAGCTCGCAAGCCAATGTTTTTAGACACTGTTATTACTGTGCAGTAAGGGGGCCCCAGGCTGAGAGGCGGGATAGGCGAGACACCGGCGGGGTCCTCACGGTCTCTGCCGGTTGCATCTGACGCCTGTCTTCGTGGCCAGACAGCCCTGTGTGCGGCTGGGCCCGGGTTCTAGCGCTCCTCACCTGCTGTGTTGGCGGGTTGCTCAATGTGCCTCCTCCTTTTTCCTTCGCGCACGTTGCGAAAAGAAACCACAGCCGTCGTGAAATCAGACTTGGGTGAAACCTGTTGCAGGAGAAGGAGGAAACCCATTGCGAGAGCCCTGCTGGCGGCTGTGCAAGGGCGGGTGGGGAGGAGAGTCCGCTTCTGACGGGGACATGGGTGAGCGGGCACCAGGGACTCTGTTGTTTTGGGGATGGGGACAGGGTAGACCCGGCGCTGGGACATTCGCTCTGGGAGAAGGGGGCCAGTACACGGGGCGGGATTGGGACCCTGAAGGCTCTCACGTGACCTCGGGCGAGAGAGGTGACCCCTCCGAGCCGTGTGTCTTCATTTGTAAAACACAACAGTATCCGCTCCCACAGGACTGTTAGGAGGACTAACGAGACACCATAAAGCAAAGAGCATGGTGGGTTTGTGCACGGTCATTATGGTCACTTAGTCCTTGTAGAACTGGCTTGAGATGACAGTCAGTGAGGTTACGGGCTTAGAGGGAAGAGCGTCTCCTGTTCCGATGGAGGACGTGTCCAGACACGGCAGCGCGTGGCTCCCACAACCCGCTGTTCCCGCCCCCTGGGACGTGGATCTGAGAGTGGGGGCTGCTCTAACTCGGCTGCAGAGACCAGAGTGGAAAATGGCCAAGTCAGGTTCGATTTGCTTTCTTATTTTTTAAGAAATGTTGCCTCTAGTTGTAAATTCTTGAATTGATTTCTTGTTTTCTTAAATTCCATTCTTACGGAAAAAAAAAATGTCACTGAGGTTTATAATAAAGTCTCACACCCCCCCACGCCAGAATCTTGGCTCACAGACCATAAATTTTTCCAGATTAATGAAAAAGGTATTTCTCTGTTCATATATTTACTAAATAAAACCACGATGTGTTTATTCAGTACTTTTGAGAGGTCTGCTTTGTTGGAATCTGGGAAGCTGGTGGCTGGCGCTGCCCTGGCCCCGTCCAGGTTCTACCAACGTGCCCACACGCCAACCTGGACAGCCCCCCAGTGGGCTCCAGACCGTGCTAAGTCATGCAGGGTGAGGAGCAGATGTGGGCCCACCATCTGGAGAATGAGCTTCCGGCGGGACTGAGGTGCCCCCGCGCGGAGTGCGGTCACCACGGGGTCAGGACGTCCCTCAGCGTTTCTCTGCCATCTGTTAACGACCGGGGCTCGGTTTGCAGTTTCTTCTCGTCTCTCGCTGGGTCGTTGCCGGGGGAACCTAATCCAGCCCGGGGTCTGACTCGCCTCCGAACTTCAACCCGAGCGTCTGACTGCCGCCTACGCATCCACATTTTCTCTTCAGGGTTCGATGGACCCAGTGAGGGGACGTTCCGTTTGGCAATGAAAGTTGGGCTGTACTTGACTCCCGTGTTGATGTCACACCACACATCCCACCGCCTCCCTTCCGAGCACACCCTCAGGTTATGGTCTCGGCCACCCCGATCCTCCACTGGGCGGGAGCTTCCTAGCCCACTTCCTCTTTCTCCTCTTTGGCTCCTACTGCTTACGGTCTCAGGACAGCCAATGCAGGTCACATAACAGCAATGTTGCTTCTCAAATCTCTGTAGAATCGAAAGTCTATAGTGACGGATGAGACCTGGTAAGATCTGTCTCCCCGCTGCTGCTCCAACTTCATCTCCTTCCCTCAGACTCCTTCTCCAACCGGGGTTCTCCCTGGTCACGGGATCCCCTTCCCTGTCCAACTCAGCCTCAGGACCTTTGCACTGAGCTGTTCCTCCTGGAGCGTTCTTTCCCCGAGACACGGTTTGCTTGCTGAGCTCCTTCAGATTTCAGGCTCGGGTCTTCACGAAGGGCTCTGGGCAGTTCATTCCCAAACACGCCACACATGCCACACCTTACTCAAAGTATTAGTCGTGTGTCGGTGGGAAAACAAATCACCGAGTGTCTGAAATGCGGGATTTAATGCAGGAGATTAATCGTACGAGTGAGGGAAGAAGCCAAGAAAGCCAGAGCGGGCAGTGAACAACCCAGAAGATGGGGTGGGGCCGTACCCCTGGAGCAGATGCTGGAGACTGAAGAGAGGGAGGGGAGACGGGTCCTGGCCTCTCCCTGCCCCCCCACCGATGACAGCACCCAGCTGTGGCCTCAGCCTGCAGGGGGCGGCGCCCGGCACCCTGTTCCCCACCGACCATTGATCATGCTTGTCGTATTTATAATATTTTTGGTTGATTTGTGGTTTCTCACTTCAACCAGAATAGGGAGCCCATGAAGGCAGGGCCTTGCTTGTTTTGCACACTTGTATATCCTTGGCTCCAAAATAGTGTATGGCATCCAGCAGACACTCAATAAATGTTTGTCGGATGAAACAATATGCCTCGACAGACTGTGCGTCTGACGGACCTCACCCACTGAATAAATACGTACTGAATGATGGAGGTCGATTCACGATTATACAACCAGGTAAACGTTATGCGAAAACTGACAAGGTGCCATCTTTGCTGACAGCCATCCGACAGATCCTCTAACACAAGACTCCTGGCAAGACCGCATTTGTTACAAGAAGCCCCTAATTGAGGACGCATCTTCATACGTGATTCCTTCGAAATCCAGGCATCAACGTTCCAGAGAGCTTTCAGACTGCTTCACTTTCCATCTCGTCTTCATAAATTTGTCCAGCAGAAACCCTCCCCATGTGATTCATTTTGCTTTCTAAGTTTTAAAAATAGTTATGGACACCTGAAACTCTAAACTCACATTGTAAAGAATAATTAAGATTGAAAATAGATCTCATACTATTTATTGCTAATATAATCGAACACTATAGTTCAGAAATAGACCAAAATAGTTAATTAAGTCCCGAGATGAAAACCAAATCTGGCTTGCCAGTCAGTGAAGCAACAGAGCCTGCGCGAAACCCTGAAGAGCCGTCAGATAGAAGCATCTCTCTGTTCTGGAAACTCTGCACTTCTAAGGAAGTCTTCAATTCAGTGTTGAGTATTTTGTTCATATTTTCCTGACCTCTCCCGGAGATCGAATTCTAAGTGATTCGTATTACGAAAGGCTGGATTTTTATTTCCCTGTGGAACCTTCAGGTGGATAACGGTATCTGGGTAGTGAGTGAATACAGACTTAAAATTTACGATTCTGTGACCAGTTTAAGTATGTTAAAGATATTTTTTAGCTACTGATCTTCCTTTTTAAGATTCTTTGTATGTGAAGACAAACAAGGGACTGAATTTGAGCCTAAAGATTTATTATGTTTTTAAAATGTCTTCAAACCAAATCAAACCAAACAAACAACAACAAAAAACAACAACCCCAAAACCTTCGCATTATCCTGGAACAAGTGATTCATTCAGGTGAGTGTCTTAGGAGAGTCTGCTCATGGCAAATAATGGAAAGGTCATGGTGAGTTTCCCCTTTGTCTCTGGGCTAGAGGAAATTCCAGTACGTTCTCTCTCGGTGTAAACTCACGTCTGTTCCCTGTCAGTGGCTCAGATCTCCACAATGAGTAACTTTTGTCAACATGTCTTGTTCATGCTTGCTTTTAAAGCTGGTTTCTTTGTTTCCAGACCTGATCACAGATCCTTGAGAAAACTGTCAAGACACAGCAAACTGGAACAAAGTTTGTAGTTCCAGTTAATTTGTTTCCAGTAAGTGGACGGCACAGATGGGAAATGATTGGCTCGTGTTTTATTCCAATTTCGAGAAACTCTGAGATTGGCATCTTGTTTTTCCAACTGTTTGGGATAAATTATTCAACTCACCTAATTAAATAATGATGGCTCATACTTATCAAACTCTGGCTATGCCTCAAATCCTGATGCTACGTACTGTACGTGACCAATTGTTGAGACTCTAGACTACTCGGTCTGGATCCCTTACTATCGTCATTTCACAAATGGAGAAACTGAGGCACAGAGAGCCCAGTAACTTGCCTGAGGTCCCACAGCAGGTAAGTGGAGGAACTGAACCTCAGGCCTAAGCAGCTGGCTCCAACACCCATAATCTTGCCCAGCCTCCAATATAGCAAAGGGAAATTAAAATGCCTTCTTTATGGAGTAAAGTGAGCATGTATTCTGGGGTCTTCTCTAGGAGAAAAACATACCTTGTTAAGCTGCTTTGCCAAGAAAGGGGAGGGGAGGCCCTGATGCACCTTTAAGAGTCAATAAAACAAACCTTCACTGCTTTATATCTTAAAAGAAAAGATAATAGGAATGTGTGTTCCTCAGAGAGCACAAACAGGGGGAGGCCGGGCTGAGACGCAGAGGGCTGGGTGCCCAGGAGGAAAGACTTGGTCAAGGGACAGTAGGAATAGAATGGTCTTCCCCCCAGTTGCTTGGTGGACGGTCTTAGAATCCCCGTAGAACTTTGGAAGTCAAGTTCATTTAAATTCCAAAGACTGAGTGAAATCATCTGACCTCTGGGTTATTCTTATAAACGTTTAATATAACTCTAACAGTCACATGTGTTCCTTGGAAAACTGTATTTTTAGACATTCCATTGGGTTTAAAATAGGACTATTTTTATAGTTGTGTCTTCTTCTCACTGGTGGACCAATATTTTTCTTGAAAATCAAGGGGAAAGTCACTGCCTACAGGCAAATCTGATGGTCTCCAAATTATAATATCACAGGTATTTATGCCACTGATCTGGGAATAGATGCAAGGAAACCAAACAAACTTGACCAACATCTGAGAATCGACTAAGCAGTGAATGCACTCAGCAGTATGCAACACCATTCTTCTAATTTTTTTTTAACTTTTATTTATTTTTGAGATAGAAAGAGACAGCATGAGCAGGGTAGGGGGGGAGAGAGAGAGAGAGAGAGAGAGAGAGATAGAGAGAGAGAGAGAGAGAGAGAGAGAGAGAGGGTCTCTGAAACAGGCTCCAGGCTTCGAGCTGTCAGCAGAGCCCTATGCAGGGCTCAAACCCACAGACCATGAGATCATAACCTGAGCTGAAGTTGGAAGCTGAAGTGACTGAGCCACCCAGGCGCCCCACTGCAGGACGTTTAAACCAGCCTTACTGAAGCAGAAGTAACATATAATAAAATTCGCTAATTTTTTGCTGTGTGTCTTAAAATATGCTCCATAATGTTACCACCACCATAGTCATGACATAGAACATCTCTGTCACTTGTGGTCCTTTGTGTTCAGTCCCTTCCCCTCCTTCCGGCCCCTGGAAGCAGTGATCAGCTTCTATCATTTCACTTTTGCCTTTTCTAATTTTTGTTATAAAAGGAATCATATGATATGTAATCTTTTGTGTCTGGGTTCTTTCATTTTTCAAATGCTGTTGAGATTCATCCACGTTGTTGCATGTGAGTTTTCCGCTGTCTGGATGTACCACAGTTTGTGTACCCGTTTACCTACGGATAGACACTTGGGTTGTTTCCAGTTTTAGCTGTCATAAATAAAGTAATCATGAACTTCATGTACTCCCATTTATATGAGTGTGGTTTCATTTTTCTCAGGTAAATATTTAGGAGTGTGGTCATTAGGTCACACGGTAAGTGAATGTTTAACTTTATAAGGATTAGTCCAGTTGGCTGTGCAATTTTTTATTCTTACTCCGAGAGAGTCCCAGTCACTCTATCTCTTGTCAGAACTTGGTATTTTTTGAACCATTCTGTTGGGTATGTAGTGGTGTCTCACTGTGGTTTGAATTAGTGTTTCCTAAATGATTGAGATACTGAACATCTTTTTATGTGTTTATTTGCCACTCATAAAGAAAATACTTTGGTCATTTAAAAAAATTGAGCTGCCTTCTTTTTGAGTTACAAGAATTCGTTCTATATTCAGGATACAAGTTCTTTATCAGAAACATGTTTTGAAAATAATTTCTCCCAGTGTGTGGCTTGAATTTTCATTCTTTTAATATTTTTTGGAAGAGGAAATGTTTTAAATATTGATGAAATTTAATTCATCAGTGTTTTCTTTTATGACTCATGCTTTTGGTGCACTATCCAAAAATCCCTGCTTAATCTAAGGCTGCAAAAGTTTTTAAACTACTTTCTTCTAGAAGTTTTATATTTTTGATTCTTCTATTAGAGATCTATGGCTCATTTTGAGTTAATTTTTGTGAACCATGTGAAGAAAGGATTGAGGTTCTTTTTGTCTGTACCTATGGCTGTTTGATTATTCCAGCACTAGTTGTTACAAAGACTAGCCTCATATCTACTGTATTCTAGGTATTAAGCTGTACTTCTTAAAATTTTCTGTTTCAAACATGCCATAGCTCTTTTCTATATCCCTTTCTAACAGGGATCTGTGAACAATGAATTCAAGGTGGGGTTGGAATGTAGTTGTAATAATTCCTGAGATTTTGTATGCATATTTTCTATCAGCTGATACCTGCTCAATCTATCATCTCATCAGAATCAAGTTCATCTGACAACCTCTCATCTTCTGGGTCAGAAAATTAATGAAGAGCTGATCCAAACATTCAGTTTTGAGGGTGTAAAGGTAAAATCTAACCATTCAGAATTTAGAAACTCAACAAATACATGGTGTAATAGAGAGGACAGGAACTTTCCGCTTGTAGGTTTAGGCTCAGATGACCTCTGTATTTTAAACACAGGGAGGAAATCAGTGTGTGTAAAATCTATTTTAAACTCTCTAAAGAATGGTTAAATGCATTGGCCTACGCTTGGGTGGTTGGATGGAACATCACTTTCCTCCTTCTACTAGTTTCCTCATTGTTGGGGGAGCACCTGTCGTGTAACACCTCCTGGGTTTCTGTAGGCACTCACTTCTCTTTGGCAGGTGAAATAACTGATTTATTGGTGAATTTGGGGACATAAACTGGGCACATGTAGCTGCACCCTCTTTGTTTCTCTTTAGTCTCCATGCAGCCTATAGAGGGCTCACATTCTTGTGGAGACATGGTTCTTTCCAGTTCTTCTTATCATTTCCCATGTATAAGTATGTCTTATTCTAGAATTTGATATTAGGAAGCTAGCTTGCCCACAGGTACAGTCGCTAACATAAGCTCTATCAGTAAAAACAAGTGGCATTTTGCTCTTCTGACTGAGTGTTATTTCTCAGTGGGTTCAGAGCATGGGTATAGATGATGGTTGTAGTTTATGGGGCCTATCCAACTGCAAAGGTCCAGACAAAATAGTATGCAAAGATTGGTTTAATAAATGTGTGCAGTATTTAGTTATTATAAGACACATGGCTTTCTTATTCAAGTCCACAAACATAAAGTAGGCTTACAATACAGAAAGAGTTTTGCTTAGACATCATAACTTCCTGTAAAAGGAGTCAGGCAGCTCAAAGTGTGTGCTGACTCTTTATGTAATAGACATTGAGAACCAGGACAGGCAGCTGATGCTAAAGAACAGCTCTATCTACTGTGAAGCAGAGTTCCGATGAAAAGACCTCTTGAGGTTTAGTTTAGGTCTACGAATTTATTGATAACTACAGACTGTTCTTAGCACATGAACAATACTGAAAATAAGCAAGTTTATATTCTTATGATAAAACATCTCTCCTCCTCCTGAGTGTACTTCTCCCTCACTGACACTAAAATCAGATGATGAGTTTAAGGGTTCTTTACACTGAAACCAAGTATTGGTTTTCATCATTCTGGTAATGTTCTTTGCCTTAGGGTCATATTCAAATTGCTTTGATCCACGGAAGAAATAGAAGAATCCTAGAGAGAGAGGACCATCGTGAGTTACCTTGCACAACTATACAATGGACCCACATTTTTTAATCGTATGAATATAGAACAAAATAATTAAACATTACGGAGAGAAAAGAACCTTGTGCAATTATAGAGATACATTTTACTTTACTGCTGTCACCTGAAAAATGTTATTTTTATTTTCCCAAGAAAGACGCCAAGGTATGAAACATGAACGCCAAGGGAGTTACCACCTTTCTAGCCAGACTGTGGTTCTAGCTAGACTAGGTTTCAAAACAGTGTCTTAGCAAGGGTGTTGAAGGCCCCTGGGGGTATGGCCTGGGGCCTTATATCCTCATTTTCCTCAAGTCGTTCTGCTCTGTTTTAGGTGTTAGGGTTTTGTGCTAGATTTCAGTGCAATAAAAGGTGGTGTCGCTCAGAAAAAATGTAGACTTCTGCTTACTTCATGTTCTAGGTTTTATTGTCCGTTGTCGAAGTCTGAAGATATGCCAGCTATCCTGGTACATTAAAATACCTGAGGTTCTTTTAGAACTGTAGATTTCTGGATCGTACTCATAATTCTAGACCTGCCTCAGTGACTCTGAAGAATTTGTAGTTTCTCACACAAACCCCAAGTGTGCATATTAAACTATACACTTAATAGTTTGAGAATCACTGTTCAGTGTGTGTGCTGAGTCACTTTTAACATTTAAGAGTTTTTCAAACACTTCAGGGGGTGTCTTTTTGGGACTATCTTGGATCAATGGTAGGTAAAATTAATTTTGGTACTTTCTGCATAGATTTGAAATAGTATGATAGAGAATATAATTTAGAACTTACTAATTCATTTTGTGAGAATGCCTGACTGGTTAGAGTTTATTATTACATGTGCTCAAGAATAGTAAAATTACAGGGGCACCAGGGTGGCTTGGTTGGTTAAGCATCCGACTTCGGCTCAGGTCATGATCTTATGGTTCATGAGTTCAAGCCCCGTGTCGGTCTCTGTGCTGACAGCTCAGAGCCTGGAGCCTGCTTTGGATTCTGTGTCTCCCTCTCTCTCAGCCCCTCCCCTGCTCATGATCTGTCTCCCTCTCTCAAAAACAAATGTTTTTGAACATTTGTTCAAAGTAAAATTACATTAAAAGACAGACATCTATGTTTCTGAGCTACCTTCCTTCACAGCCAGTAAAATCTTCCTCAACATGAGGCATTGATGCTTACCTTTATGCTGGAAGACGGCATCGACTCGGAGACCAATTCCTGGGAAGTGCTTCACCACCCTCTGTGGGTACCCTCTGTCCATGGTCTGGGTCACTTCGTCAAACCTGGATGCGTGGATTTGAAAGGTTTCCAGGGGATCTTTGTTTAGGGGAGGGGGTACTTAATCCTTCTGCTGCCCGCTTGGAGTCAAATAGGGATGTGGAGAGGAGGGAGCCCCTAGTAGAGGGAAACTATCAGACGAGAATTCAAATAATTACAATAAATAATAAAAATTAAAATAATTAAAAACATGTAGGGGTGCCTGGGTGGCTCAGTTGGTAGAATATCTGACTATTGATTTTGTCTCAGGTCATGATCTCAGGGTCGTGGGATTGAGCCCCACATTGGGGTCTGTGCTGAGAATGGAGGCTGCTTAAGATTCTCTCTCTCTGCCCATCCCCTGCTCTCTCTCTCTCTCTCTCAAATTAATAATAATTAAAAACATGTCAAAGATTATGTTTGGCTGAATCATTTGGAGAGTCTTGAAAACAAGAAAAAGTGAGGGATAAAAGCCACATCATCAGGCCGATGGATGCTATTCTGGAGAACTATAAAATCAAAGTATGGGCTCTCAAGAACCAGACTCTTAACTACAGAGAACACACTGATGGTCACCAGAGGGGAGGGGGAGCGGGGAGGGGATGGGGGAAACAGGTGATGGGGATTAAGGATTGCACCTGTTGTGATGAGCACTGGGTGACATGTGGACATGTTGAGTCACTCTATTGTACACAATACTGTATACTGAAACCAATATGACACTGTATGTTTACTAACTGGAATTAAAAAAAAAAAACAAGGGCTCAGCTTGGAGCTTTCACAGATTTTCACTAGATATGTTTGTGTCACTGGCAATTTGGTTGGCATTTGCAACCTTTATTATTTTATCTTATCTTCATTTTTTTTTAAGGTGGAGCAAGATCTCTGGACTCACTAAAACATCCTTTCGTTTGGCAAATGTCATCCACTCACATCATTGGCTTTAAGAGAACTCCAGGTGGGTTCTGTCTCTGCCTGAGTTACGGTGATACCATGTGAGTATTTTTCTGCAAAATGAAGGGGTTGATTGCACACCGACCTCCAGCACCAGATGCCCACAAAGAAGTAAGTTTTTCTTATGCTGTGGTCACAGACGGCCGCATCGATTTTCCTCACATGTCTTGGGAAGCCAAGCGTATGGATGGATTTGGGATAATCTGGCAAGACGGCATATCCTCTGATCATCCAGAAGGTGTCATCTAGGAAGAGAGAACGTGATTATCTTCTCATCCGCTTCCGAGAGGGAAAAATAGATGTCGAAAGCAGTTGGAAAATAGCGAATGCCTCGTCTCTCAGGCTCAATGCCTAGAGCTATAGTAATCGTATGTCTCCACTTCTTCTTCCCACTTTCTTTAGTCGCTTTTATCGTTAGTATTACACGAATAACATCCATGTATAATTAATAGTGTGTGTGCGCACGAGGGTGCGTATTAGCTGGTTTCACCGTAATGACCATTTCTCTAACTCTGATAACTATGTTTGTGCATCTCTCTGCGATTTCTGCCTCCAAGGATTCTCAAAGGCAAGTAATCTGACAAAATCCATACGAAAAGTAGCAATGCCAAATTAAATATAAGATTCCAGTTAAATCTGAATTTCAAATAAACAGTGACTAATTTTTGGTAGAAGTATATTCAAAATATTGCGAGGACATACTTCTACTAAAAAATTATGTGTTTTATCTGAAATTCAAGTAATCTTGTGGTTTTATTTGCCGAATCTGACAACATTAGTAGAAAGGGAATGCAAAAGGGAGGTGGATGACCTTTATTTGGTAGAAAGAAGATAGTTTTTAGTTTTAAATCAAACAGGTTTCTTTTAGCTCCCATGCCATTGGGATGATGTTTGTCTTCACAGCCACAGAGACCGCAGAGGACCCCTGGGCAGTTTTTGTTTACAACAGGA
Source organism: Paguma larvata (assembly GCA_030068075.1). Lineage (NCBI taxonomy): Eukaryota > Metazoa > Chordata > Mammalia > Carnivora > Viverridae > Paguma > Paguma larvata. The sequence goes on from CM057831.1 coordinate 28,352,079, forward strand.
GCCCAGGGTCGGGCATGGCAGAAGCACTCTCCAGTCGGCCCCTGCGTGAATATTATGTTCCTGGCACCAGAATACCCATTGACCGGTTCAGGCATCCAGAGACGGACACCGTGACGGGCAACGTTACCTTTAAAAACTAGAATCTTATCTTTGGGGTTCTCGTATGCAGCTTGAATATCCGTTGGCAGCGATGGCCAGAACGAAGAGATTAGTTCAAATTCAACATCAGTGATGTCGTAATAGATCCTCCATACGTGCCTGGGTGAAACAAAACCGCTTAGCATGCGCAGCCTGAACCGCAGTGAAAATGCTGTAAACCTGCGCTGCTCTCTTATTTAATTGGTTAGCATTCTCATCAGGTAATTTAGAGCATTTACACAATTTTCCTTGGCAAATTCAGGTAGTTGTGGCCTCAGTTCCGCCCTTCGGACAATCAAGGTCAGGACAAGCCTTTGTGCCCACTCCCCTGGGTACTGAGAATAGCAAACTACCCACAGAAATCCCAATTCTGAGAACTCAGTGGCCTCATTTTTTGCCAAAACGGCAATACTCAAGATTCCAAGGCAACAACACGCGTGCTAAGAAGAACTCTTGGGGCTGATGTTTGCTAGAATGAAGAAATGTTATCGGTGCATGCTGAAGTGTTTCCTCAGACATTCCTCTGTGTCTGTGAAACTCGGAGTCTCCGAAGGAGATCTGCACAGCCCTGATGCTCGGTTTCCCTCCTCACACTGGCCGCCCCTCCCTGAGACCCCCGGGCGGCCGCAGCCTCTGCTGTGGGGAGCGTGCCATCGGAGGGGTGTGTAGTTGTGAGTGGAGGCTGACCAATCGCAGACATTCTGCCCTTGTGCTCATATCCTTGTGAGATGGTCTATGTCCCAATGCTTGGTTCTGGAAATACAGTCACCGTACACACAACTGACTTGCCGTGTTGCAATTCAAGTCCAGTAAGTTGGGCACAGCGAGAGGTGAGATTTCCTACCGCGGCCACCGCTTTTTTGAGGCAACATTAAGGAATGGTCTACTCAGACATGACGAACAAGTGCCTCTCTGAGTAGGAAAAAGACCTAACTTTTATCATTTGGTGATTTCCAGGGTGTAAATACTCCAACCATGGCCAGTTTCAAGCTACAAAAGTGATGTGAAATGGTTTGCAGAAGTCCCGAAATTTAACAATTGGCTCCTGACATGGTATAGGTCAGCTTCGGCACCGCTGAGACTGGTGTATTATTTGAGCTAAGAAGTCTCTGGAGGTCACCTTCTTAAAAAATGACAATTTAAAAATATGCTTAAGAACGTTTAAAAATTAATTTATCAAACAAGGAAGAGATACATACACAGAGTAAAACATTCAAGCACGAGGGGCGGTGATACAATGAAGAGGAGAAGGAATGGTTCTCACTCTCCATGATTCTCTCTTCATCCCCAAATCTTGAAAAGAAAAATATTCAGAGGAAGTTCGGGTGTTTGAGGGAATGGGTTTACCTGCCTTTAAAGAACATTATTTCTCTGCGCAAAGTGGTGACAGCATCAATAGTCAAATCGCGGTCACAGGCATGGGGGACGGTGGGTCTCTTTGGCTTAATAGATGCCGTAGGTAGACTCCCTGTGATGAGAAAAGAAACACCGCAGTGAATTAAGAGGGCGTGTGGAAATACCTACAGAAGGATCTTACTCAAGTGAATATTTTCTTCATGGTACTATTTCAAGAAGTGATTTTTTCACTTCCTTTCTGGAAAGCTTCCTAGCTAGTTCATGCGTATTCAGATTTATGATGTTGCTCACCATAGATGGATTGGATTCCATTGATATCGTCCTGAGAAAGTGGGTATTTGTTAGGATCCAGGGAGACATAATTTGGGAACATCAAAGCTGTTTGGTCATTGGAGTGAGAGAGGCCCAGTGCATGACCAAATTCATGAGCTGCCACAAGAAATAAGTTGAATCCTTACAAAAAGAGGAAAAACATAAGTGTGTGGGTTAATCAAAAGGAGAATGGTTGCATCTGAGACTAGGAAGTAACTGAGGAGAAAGAAAAAGAGGCTTGCCACTGCGTGGATAATTCTCATACGCACCGTTATTTATCTGGGAAATATTTGCACAATAGTAATTGGTATTAGTCGTACCATGGAGAAATACGATCTAGAGCCAGTAAATGGGAGGAAGCAGGAGTATCAGAAATGGACGCTATTTAAAAAATAGACGGGTGCCCGGTGGCTCAGTCAGTTAAGTATGCAACTCTTGGTTTCGGCTCAGATCATGATCTCACAGTCAGTGGGTTCAAGGCCCAACCTGGGCTCTGCATTGGCAGCGTGGAACCGGCTTGAGAGTCTCTCCCTCCCTCTCTCTCTGCTCCTCCCACCATATGCACACACGCACACACTCTCTCTCAAAATAAATAAATAAACTTAACAAAAATAGAAGCCACCAGGTTTTGGTTGTTGCTGGGCTACACCATATGGGATCACGTATCTCCTGCTTGTATCCTTCAGAGATTCCCTGGTGGCTGTAGGATCAAGTCCAAAGACATTTTCATGGCTCTTTATGATTCAGACCTTGCCTTTTTTCCAGCCTCACATTTTATTTCATATTTCATGAGCTAACCATACTGAACCATTTGCATGTCTCATCTGTGCCATATTCCTTATTTTTAAAAGTTATTTTAATATTTACTTTGAGGGAGGACACGGGGCTCAATCTCATGAGCTGTGAGATCATGACCTTAGCTAAAATCCAGAATTGGACACTTAACCGACTGGGCCACTCGGGCACTCCTGTGCCATGTTCTTTCTAACCTTGATATCTTACTACCTACACTCTGTCTACCCAGAATATTATCTCCTCCATCCTCTGTTTGCCTAGCTCCCCTACTTGTTGCTTGGGAAGCCCCTCTAGAACCATCTTCTTCATGAGGTGTCTCCCCCCACCTCCTCTCCGGGCTGAGTTAAATGTACCTTTCTGCGTTTCCACACACTCAGTGTTTAATTCTGTCATATTACATATGGGACTGCATGAAGCAATCTTTCAGTATAGGGACCGTGTCTTTACCACTTTTTACTCCTGCCGACTACTAAACTGCCTATCAGCAGTGGGTGCTTAATCATGGTTGCCGGATAGTCAGGTGTTTGGATGAAAGAGTAAACACCTGTGCTCCCGCACAAGGCATCACCCTCCCCCCGTACGTGCCCATACTAGAAGGCTCACCATGCACGGGGAAATTATACATTTTTATCCCTCTTCTCTCCCACTGGTCTGCAAGCTTATAACTAAAAGACTGTCCTTGGACTTGCAACCAAGCCTTCAGATCCTATGACGGAGTCCTGTTCAATGATGTTTGCACAAAACAGACATGGACTCGCCAAGGATTCTCTAATGGTCCTTCATGCTTTTCTGCTCTGGCCTTTGCTGGCACCTCTTGTCTGGCTGGGACTATCACTGGATGTGCTTTTGGACAAGATGGGACAAGTGACTCTTTCAAAAGATAATTCAAACTCAGGTCTTCTCAATGAATTCTAAACCCTTCTCCTGGTTTTGCAGACCCTATGTAGTCTGGGTCCTATTTGCCATTTCAGCCTTTCCTTCTGCCACAGTCCTGGTACATGGGCTGGTTGGGTTATTCTGTCCAGAACACTCTCTATGCCACTTTGCTTTCTGAATCCCTGCTTGGCCTTCAGTGCAGATTTGCTATCACTTCCTCCTCTGACTTCTGTGTTTGGGTTCAAATTTCTTTTCTGTACTGCTACTACATTGCTATAGTTTCCTCTAACCCAGCGTTGGTCACACTGATTTTAATTGCCATTCAACAGCATATGTCCCCTAGACTGTACACCCCTGAAGGGCAGGGTCTGTGTCTTGCACACTCACATTTACTCCATTTCTATCATAGTGGGTGGCGAGGAAGGGATTTTTGATTGACTTCATTTACCAAACTTGTGGAGCATTTATCACGTACTGATTTGAACAAACTACGAAATTGACCCGCAGACTATCTGGAGTTACTTGGTCAGTACTGAACGGTGTCTTGTATACCGCGCATGAGGAGAGCCATGGCCTAGCTTTCCTGGGACCCTGGGAACCAGACCCCAGAACCGTGGTGACTGTAGTCAATGACAGCAAACAAAGAGTGGGGAGAATGTCCGAGTTTACTGAGCCCGCTCCTTTGCTGGACGCACATACTTTCACTGTAGTAAAGTTTTAGTTTTTGTGTGAAAAGTAATAAAATATTTCTTATTTTAGTGCCAGGCAGGTTTGTAGAAGAAACAAAGTCAACACAGTTGCTCTGAAGGAATAGGTGGGATATAGAGATTAGGGTTTAATTCCTTGGCAGGTGGGCAAGTGTTAGAAGAGGAAGTTCATGCTTTTAAATAGACCTCGTGTGGGCCGCTAAGCCAGGTACCATCCGTCCAGCACGAACTCCAGATGACCACCTCCCTGACGTCTTCTTCAATCCCGAAGCCACGGATGACTTCTATCATCAGTGTAACACGGAGCACCCTGTGCCTTATGGGGTGGTGTGTGGTCTGCGCCGCACACCGCACAACATCATGACCTCCGAAGGGCTGGGAACTTTCTAGTACAATTCTGTGGCCCATCCAATGCCTTGTTGGCTTCCAGGCACATAGTGGACCTTCAGGCATTGTGAGTGTATGAATGAATGAGCACAAGAAGAATGCTCTGATCGCTCTGATTAGCAGCTGGATGTGTGGGTAAGGCTCTGAACTGTACAAGCAGGGCAAGGATACTGAATGCTTTCATCAGTGTCATCTTGGAATATGGGAAACTGGGTGGGGGGTGGAACTGAGAAGGAAAAAGCAACTAATTGCAAAGCTATATGGGTTTCAGGGATTCTGCAGAATAATAAAATTTTGTTCAGGAAGAAAATGGGGCTCACCTGGTCCATCCTTGGTCCAGTTTTCATCCTCATCGAAGTGAGTGTCTCCACCCAGACCCAGCCCGGGAGGGAAGGCGTGGCCGAGGACCCCCAGGGGGCCATCGAAGTAACGAGGACACCGACCGTGGACTGAGACACAATCCACAGGAGAGAAGGTCAGTGTCTTCAAATCTCCACAGATGAAAATAAGCATACTCTTCTGTCTGCTGTGCCCTTACCTCGGGTCCTAAAGGCGATCATGATGTCTGCGGTTCCCTTGGAAGTCTTGGTGAACGTTAACGGAGTAACCCTGCTCCAAACATCGAGGCCATTCCTGATAGCCTCGTCCACGTCTGCTCGTGACATATCTGGAGTGTAGTTTACAATTCTTAAAAATTACCAAAATAGATGAATTGGTGGTTACATATGCACATAAACACACACGGACGCAAAGGAAATCATTTCTTATCAATCGTACACTACGGTGACTTCTAGTATTGTGCTATTCTTGCCTTTGTATCACGCTTTACTATTTGACTAGGGCATCTGTACATATGCTGCATAACCCGGTCCTCCATCTGTCCTATTGATCAGGGAGTCTTCTCACGCTTTAACAAACGAGGCTTGAAGAGGTTAAATGACTTCCTTAAGATCGTCTGCTAAGTGTGAGAGCATCACCGTCATGTCTGTGCTTGCAGTGTACATGGATGTGTCACACAAACTTTCTAAACAGAACGGAGGTGTGTTTTCTCAGGTGCCTCATGGGAATCAGCCTTGAGCACGTGCCCTAAGAGTCTCCCTTCAGAGCCTTCAAGAGTTACTCAGAAAAAGATTTTCTTCTTATTTATACTATCTTGCCAAACCTAATTTTATTTTAATTCTTAAGACTCAGTACAGTGAAGGAAGAACTAATCATCTCTAGGGGCTGCCAGGAGGGCCTGAAAGCAATAGCCAATGCCACAGACTCAGATCATAAGCCCGCTTCATCCTCTTCCTGCCAATGACCAGCCCCCTCTCCTCGACACACCTGAGGCAAACTCCATACTTCACCCCGGGGTCCATTCATCTGAGACATGAAGGCTCTAACCCACACGTGTCCCTGCCATGAACCGGTTCTTCTCCAGGCTCCCCTCATTCTCTCCTGGGCCTCCTCCATCTGTACCTTCAACCATCTGCAATCAGATGCTGGTGCTTCTGGGCCTGAGTTCGTAAGGAAGTGGCGAGGCCAGTGATAAAAGCTAATCTGCCACAGCCAGTCGGCTGGTAAGATTTGACCAAGGCAAATAACCTTCTGGTTCAGTTTCTCTGTGTTTGAGGTGGTCCTAACTGTGGTGCTAACGTACCAGTTTTGTGGGGAGGATTGATATCAGTGATATTTGGGAAGGGCCATGCACCTAGCAGGTGCTTGATAGAATAAACTCGTATTTTTATTGTTTCTTGGAGATTATACCCCTGGGGTTTTGGTTTAGGGGGAAGTGCGTTGGCAGAGGCATTACCTGTACGTGAGGTTGTGTCTTCTCCACCCCGGGAGAGTGTAGCCATACTGACCCACATCGGGCACGCCACACCTGGGCGTCGTCATGATCGCGAGAGTGTTGGAGTCCAGCTGTCCAGTCACTGTCAACCCAAAAAATGCTTGCATTTCCCGAATTTTGCCATCTATGAGACTCCTGTTCTTGCTCTGAACAAGATGGCTCCCTTCTATTTCAAGAGAGTAGAACTGGTTGAGATACGCCTGGCCAAAAAGACAAAAAAAAAAAAAAAAAAAAAAAAGAAAGCACAGACTACAAGACAGCACATCTGTATCTCAGGATAAAACAAAATTGCCTCAAACCCTTTTGGGCAGTGGTGGGGGGTGGGGGGAGAAAGAAATAAGGAGCAAAAAGGAAGGAGCAAAACGGGAAAGAAGAAAGGAGGAAGGAGAGAGTCGCCCTGCGTTTTCAATTTTCAAGAAGTGGCCGAGCTGTGTGTGACCAGAACTGTCCCAAACACACAGCCTATCACGCTCTGAACCTCCGCGAAAGACAATCAGCTGCTTCTACGTGTTAAATGATCACACATCTTACACATTTCTGCTGTTACTTTCATTATACAGGACTGATCTTTAGAGGCAATCTCCAAGGTAAGGTCTTTTTCATGCACGTAGGGATAAGAGTTACAGTTGGGTCCCCAACTGGTCGTATAGAGATCTCTGCTCTTCCCGGGGCCGTCCCCTTGCTCCTCCCTCTGTCTTTACTTGGAACCTTCACGAGAAGTGGTAGCAAGTCTCCTTCCCCACCCCCACCCCACCCGGCACACAGTTACTTGGTGTCCTAGGAGCTGCAGGGAAGTACAGGAATCTTTTGGAGGAATTTGCTGTCTTTTTAGGTTCCAAGACAATCGATACCATTCATTTTTTTACTGATAGTCGTTATTAACATTTATCAAGATAGTACCTGCGCCAGGTGCATGTTCTCCGCGGGGTCCATCTTTCGGGCTGTAGGAAACGCGGAAGAAAACGTTACGAAGAGCAAAAATTGGAGCAGAAGCCTCTTCATTCCTGTTTTCAGTTGAAGCCTGTTTCTGTTCCCACAGAATTTAGAAAACAACAGCGAGGCGTGGCATGAGTTGGCCTGTATCATTATTTAATCAGTAACAGAAAGGGACCGCTTGCCACGAAGTGTGTCATGATATGGGTTTTTTTCCCCCTTAGGTTAACTTGATTTTGCAATCGTGATCTGCCGTTTTTGCAGTAAACACAATCACGGCTCGTTATTGAACTGAACGTCATAGCAAGTCGGCGTCCAAGTTCCTTCTGTCCTTGTGAAGTTGGGAGGGTCTCCTACGTTTGAAATTCTTGAGAGTTTATAATTTTCTTTTGAATGAAACCCCCAAATATCTGGGATAGAAGGTTGTCATGGAAGGACAACTGACTCGGGAATCAGATTACCGTCATTAACGAGGAGAAACACTGCCTGTTCCTTGGGCACCTATGTTTGCCTGTCACCACAAAGCGAAGCTCGAAGAAGATACTGTTCCAACCTCACTGGAGAATTCAGACATACACAGACATCAATGCCAGACAAAACACGGGCAAGCGGCGAAATGTACAGCAAAGATTCCAGAGCCTGAGAAGGGCCAAGAGGTGGGGGTGGGTGGGTGGGTGGTCACCGCTGATGGAGGTCCTGGCTGTGACAGACACGTGGGGCTTCTGCTGCCTCCTGAAGAATGGGCAGGGCCGGATCCCACAGAGGATGTGTGGAGGGAGGCCAGAGGAAGCAGGCAGCACAGTGGAGGTGAAGTGCAGGAAATCCGGCCAACAGGAGCAAATGTACGTGGGGACAGCCGCGCGAGACGGAGGGCGGAGGGTCTAAGAAAGGGGACGAGGAGAATGAATGCTTTGAATCCTTTCATGTCTAAGACTATCCCTCCTTCCGTCCTGACGCTTGAGCCAGGATATGTCTGGAGAATTTCAGGCAGAAATAAATTTTCTTTAGAACTTCGAAGGTACTCTTCCATTGTTTTCTAGAATGTGGTGGTGTTGCTGGGAAGTCTTTTAATTTGATCCGTGATATTTTTGCTTCTGAAAAATGTTGGAAGTATTCTCTTTATGCAGATACTCTGAAATTTCATAATGATGCCTTTTGATGTGGTTTTCTTTTCTTTTTCTCTCTTCTTCCTTCTTTCCTTCCTTCCTTTCCTTCCTTCCTTCCTTCCTTTCCTTTCCTTCCTTCCTTCCTTTCCTTCCTTCCTTCCTTCCTTTCCTTCCTTCCTTTCCTTTCCTTCCTTCCTTCCTTCCCTTCCTTCCTTCCTTCCTTCTTTCCTTCTTTCTTTCTTTCTTTCTTTCTTTTTTTTTTTTTTTTTTTTCCCCCTGAGATCAGGAACACGACAGGGATGTCCACTCTCGCCACTGCTATTTAACATAGTGCTGGAAGTCTTAGCATCAGCAATCAGACAACAAAACAAAATAAAAGGCATCAAGATTGGCAAGGAGGAAGTCAAACTTTCACTTTTTGCAGATGACATGATACTTTACATGGAAAACCCGACAGAATCCACCAAAAGCCTACTAGAACTGATTCATGATTTCAGCAAAGTTGCAGGATACAAAATCAATGTACAGAAATCGGTGGCATTTCTATACACCAACAATGAAGCAGCAGAAAGAGAAATAAAGAAGCTAATCCCTTTCACAATTGCACCAAAAACCATAAAATACTTAGGAATAAACCTAACCAAAGATGTGAAAGACCTCTACACTGAAAACTATAAAAAACTTATGAAGGAAATTGAGGAAGACACAAGGAAATGGAAAAACATCCCATGCTCATGGATTGGAAGAATAAATATCGTCAAAATGGCAATACTACCCAAAGCAATTCTTTCTTTCTTTCTTTCTTTCTTTCTTTCTCCTTCCTTCCTTCCTTCCTTCGTTCCTTCCTTCTTCCTTTCCTTTCTTTCTTTCCATTAACATTGCAGGGAGGTAAGCAACCCTTTCATTATAAAAACTTCAAGAGAACTTTCCCTACGTTACTTGATCATTTCTTCCCACCCAGTTTTCCCTTCCTTGTTCTGGAATCCATGCCTCTCAGACCCTCTGGGATTGAATCTCTTTCCTCCTAATACATTTATTACCGTTTCCTGTCACGATTATTTCTCAGCCCACCCATTGTGTTTCTTATTTCAACTAGATCTTTAGTTTCCAAGAGCTCGTTTTAGTTCTCTGAATATTTTACTTAATCTTTCATTTTCTCACATTGTTTGGTTTTCGATGTAAAATATGCCTTATCTTTTGAGAATGTACAGTATTTTTAAGTTTATCTTGACATCTTCCTTTGCCCCCAGAATCGTCTCTGTTTGTCCTCAAAGTTTCTTTCTGGGTGTCTGTTCTTAACCCTGGAAAATGTTCTCCCATGTTTGGAGGCTTTGTGCCGTGCCGTCTGTTTAAGAACGAGAGCAGAGAGCTGCCTGGGGCTCCGTGAGCAAGGTCAGGGATTGGGAACCAGTGATCCTCCCCGCAGGGAGGCGGGGTGTGTTCCAGATGTTTCGTGTAATGCCTTAGTTGGGATAAGATTTGGTTGAATATAAGAGAGAACTCAAAGTAACAGGTAACTCATAAAATAAAAATTCTTTCTCCCTCGCGTAACAGAAGTCCAGGTTGGGAAGGTCAGGGCTCCTGTGACAAGTCCCCACCCCGAGGTCGCAGGCAGCACCCGCATCGGTGCATTTCTCTCTGTGTGCAGTGCTCCGTGGTCCAGGCGGCTTCACGGGCTCCGACCATTGCATCTGCATTACAGGGAGCACGAAGGAGGACGGCAGAGAGAGGAAGGTCCCCGTCTCTTTCCAGAAGCCCACGCAATAATGTGCTAACGCACTTTGGCAAGAAATGAAACCCTGGCCACATCTGGCCACAAAGCCCACAGCAGGGAGTCTTGAAGCTGAATGTATTGCTGCCCCCAGTGGAAGCAGAGCGTTAGGAGGGGGGAAGGGTCACGCAGGCTTCAGCAACCTCTGCCATGCTGAGATTTCTACAGTGCCAGAGTCCAGAAAGCTTTATTCTCGGGCTCTTACGTCTCTCCAGAGGAGACTTCTCCAGTTTCCCATCGTTTCAAGCTCCCACCAGCAAAGATGTAGGAGATGCCTCCGGCACCCTCTCTGCTTTGGTCCCAGGGCACGGGACGTCCTGGAGCCACCTGCGTGGGAGGGAAGTGAAGGAGGAATGCCCGCCTCCCCTCCCTGCAAGATGTGAACAGTGGAAAGGGGTTGGGTTGGCTCTTCAGAGGGTCCAGCTAGAATCGAGCCCCGATCATACGTCGTAGGAACCTTGATAACACGTACTTGTCCTGGCTCCCTCCCCACCCCCCCACTCCCCCCCCTCCCGCCTCACTCTGCCTGCCTCCCTACTCTTGCTTCCTGGGACCATGTCCCCAGCGAAATAACTGCAGCAAGGTCCGGACTTAGGCTTTGGTTCCAAAGAAATTTAACGTGAGATAAAAAAAAATAATCTCATTAAGTTCTAAGCTCAGATTCTTGGAGCTCTTAGGTTAACTTCAGTGTAACAGCCAGAAAATACCACATATTGTCCAGATGAGAACTTTGAAAAGGGGAGTAAGTTTTGAATTCTTGGTTTCACTAGGAAGTGCAGTTCGCTTCCTAGGACTCTGTGAAATATGGTTAAAGAAATAATATGAACTCGGTTCTCATCTCACAAATGTATAGGTGACATCTGGGCCAAGAACCTCTCATAACCCAGGTGTCCTGAGAGGAACCTCCATTCCCCACGCCTGTAAAAACAGACAGTCTTAGGATATACACTAGTCTGAAATGGACTCTAATGTTAAAAATGAAACACTCATTGTGGGTGTTGTGGCTGGCTCAGTCATCTAAGCGTCCACCTCTTGGTTTTGGCTCAGGTCATGATCTCCCGGTTTGTGGGTGTGAGCCCCGCATGTGACAGTGCAGAGCCTGCTTGGGATTCTCTCTCCCTCTTCCTCTGCCCTTCCGAGCTCTTGCTCTCTAAAAAATAAACTTTAAAAAATTAAAAAAAAAAAAAAAAGAAATATTCTGTCCTTACAGGGTCTTTCGTGTTTGTTACGCGGATGCAAAGAATTACTCGTCTCTCTCTCTCTCTCTCACTTTCCCTAGCACGGTGCCTGGGACACGTCAGTGATTACTTATTGCCGAATGAAGGAATGACTGGAATGATGGTATATCCTAGTTTGCTTTCTCAGCTCGTAAAGAAGGTGAGAAAAACGTGCTGATATATTTGAGGGAATTTGCAAAAGAAATCAGATCCTTACAAACTATTTTATAAATGGAAACTGTATTAAAAGATTAATGCCAATGCTGTAATTCTGATAAGGAAAAAATGGCTGCAAATATACTGAAATCTACTATTCTTGTTATACTTTATATGAACTATGTGGTAGCATCTTAAGGAATTAGAGATTGCAAGTCAGTCATTTAGTATAAGTATTTATTTTAAACTCACTTAATAATTTTTGAACCAGAATAAGGTACCAAATTATACTAATTGTCTGTGGGATTTAAAAACTAACAGAAAAAGAAAACAGGATGTGCCGGTAATAAATATATTTTACGATTCACTTATTTAACGTGTAATAAGCTGCATTATGTTCTAACCCCTGCCTATACGACGTTACAATGATCTTGATGCCTGGCTTAGCCCGGGTGGTCCCTGAAGGCCTCAAGTTCTCGATGGGAAAGAACCACTGTCAAATGTATGCATCTAAGCTCAGTTTAGTTTAATGCGATTCACTGATCTTGTGCCCAGCACTGCTGTGTTTGTGCAGTAAATCCCACTCGTTGGTAGCGTGCACCCTCCAGATCCCTGGACAAAAAGAAATAAGGAGCAGCAGATCCAACTACTAGCGCTTTTGCTTGGAATCTCAAGGGATAGAGCAGGGAGGAGGCGGAAGGGAAAGTGGTACCCGCCCTTTTTGCTCCTTTTGGGGGAAGGTGATGATAATCGACCGTGTCATTTTGCGTTGACTCATTTTCTCCAGCGGAGATGTTCTGTCCTGGCTGGTGGGTGGACCAGGGCTGCCGTACAGAAGCGTCACAAACTTGGCTGCTTAAAAAACCCAGTTTATTCTATCACAGCTGTGGAAGCTACAAGTCTAAAATCAAGGTGGTGGGGGATAAAAGTCTTTTCTCTCCAGGCTCTGGGAAGGATCCCGCCTTGCCTCTTGCTGGCTGCTGGTGGTTGCCGGCTGTTGTTGGCACGGAGATGCATCATTCCAGTCTCTGTCTTAACCTTCATGTGACCCTCTCGCCTAAGTGTGTGTGTGGCTCCTCTTCTTCCAAGGTCCTCTCTGCTCCAGTAGAACTTCGTTGTAACTAACTGCATCTGCAAAGACTCTCTTTTCAAACGGGGTACACTCAGAGTCACCTAGGACTAGACCTTCAACCTCTCTTTCTTGCAGGGACACAATTCAACCCACCACATGCATCAACGAGATTTTCTTCCAAGACTGGAAAACAGCACCACGTTTTCAGTAAAGGCAAGATGTTCTGTTTACGCGTTCATGATCTCTGTGTGTCACCAAAACCCAGTGCTGACCTGTCTGCAGCAGATACACTTAAGGCACTTAGGTATGTATGAGCATTTTAGAAGTCGGATGAGTGACAAAATAGTGAATACTGAAGTGACAAAGAAGGCTTCATCTCCTCTCTTGAGCTGGAATACGGAAGAACTCTGTCAGCCCTGTAGACAGAGAACTACACGAAGACAGCCCCAGTGAGGACAGTGACAGGAGACAGTACTTATTGTTGAGAAAAGTGTAAATAGGACATGGTAAAATGGATACACAGACCAAACTTCCCTTCCATTTGCAGGAAACGGAGGCAGACACGGGTGCCTTTGCTTCAGCTTTATCTGCAGTTAAGCCATCGATTGCTTCTTTCAACCCTGGTAACCCTGTGAGCACCAAGATCAAACGCATAATATCTTGGTCCACTGAAGAAGAGGAAGAAGTCTGCGCAGAAAACAGAACAAGAAAAAAGATCAAGAGGCGAATTAGCTTGTAGAAGATCTCAGATGTTTTCAGTTAAGAAGACCCCACTCCTGTTCCAACAGAACGCTGAAATGTAAATGTGTTTTACAATTTTAAGCCAGTTTATTATTAGGGTGTGTTCTACTTACGATTCTGCTGGAAGACCGCATCGACTCTACTTCCGATGCCCGGAAAGATGCTTGCTGTGTCTCGGGGATAACCTCTTTGCATGGATTCTTTTTGGGTATTGTATCTGATGAAAAAAAAATGTCCCAAGTTTTAAAATCAATATAATATATAATGATAACAGTTTTCTTTAAAGTGTAGATACTTCACAAAGTGCCTTCACACAAATTTTCTCATTTGGTCTTCATTACGTCTTATTTTCTGGGCCTAAGAATGCTTAACTTTTCTACCTAAGGGTCCATTTCTATTTCTAAAATATGTGGGTCACATTAACGCTAAGACAGACTTTTGATTGTTAGTACGATGTTATTTTCTTTTTTACTTATTTTATATTTCTTTCTTATTTATTTAAAAAAACTTTTAATGTTTATTTTTGAGAGAGACAGACAGAGTGTGAGTGGGGAGGGGCAGAGAGAGGGAGACACAGAATCTGAAGCAGGCTCCAGGCTCTGAGCTGTCAGCACAGAGCCCGACGTGGGGCTGGAACTCACGAACTGTGAGACTGACCTGAGCCGAAGTCGGATGCTTAACCCACTGAGCCACCCAGGCGCCCCATCATACAAGGTTATTTTCAAAAAGAAGAGCTTGTATTTTCTACAGATTTACTTACTGGGTGCGTAACCAGCCTTCCTCCCTTCCCTCCTCTCCTTCCCCCTCCCCTCCACTCCCCAATAGTAAGGTAAGAAGTCCAATGGGGGCACAATTTGCAGCATCCAAATAGCATTTTCCTGAGGGTGTCAGAATTTAACTCATAACTGAAAATTAGCCTCTTTCTTTGCATCCCATCCTGGAACCATATTAAGGTTTGCTCTGTGTCCTGACATTGAATCCTCAAAACCATCGTGAAGCCATTTTTATTTAATAAAAATGACACTTTCATTTTATAAAAATGACATTTTCAAAAGCTATGGCAACATTGATCATTTCGTGAAAAAAAAAATGCCTATGAAAGATCATGTAGGTGTTTTTAAACCTTCAGACGGCTGGGGGCTAGTGGTTGTTTTTTTTGTTTTTTTTTTTTTTACGACCTCAGCGTCCCGGATCATGCCCTTCTTATGCATGAACAACCTGCTTTCTGCCAAATCTAACTCAATCCATCATGTCATAGATAAAGTGAATGATGGGCTAGGCCCATAGGGAATAAAAGTGACTCCCTGGTGATCCTTAGAGACTCACTGGGGAGATGAAACAGGGTCGTACTAAGCAGCGGTTCAGTTTCCTGAGGTAGAGGTCATCACGGGGGACTGGCTGGAGAAATCAGGGAGGGCTTTCCAGAGAAGAAGGACCTGTGATAGCCTTGCCAGAGACTGAGCTGAATTTTACTACATGACTACTAGGAGCCAGGCAGATTCATATACTTTCTCTTATGTGTAGTTCTTGTAACTTGTGAGGCAGGCAATATTATCTGCATATTACAGAGAGAAGAGAGACTTGGAGAAGGGGAATGATTGACTTAAGATCACATGGCTTCGTACCCAGCAGAAGTAGCATTTAAACTGAGGACCCTCTCATGTCAATCTCTAACTGAGAAAATAGTTGACCTTACCTCCAGAACTGGTTGTTTACAAAGAAGTAGATTTCTCCCCTGTAGTAAACAGCGGCATCGATTTCGCGGACGCTGCTCGAGAAGCCGTAGTCTGAGATGTCCTTGGGATAACCTGGCTCAATGTCATAGCCACTCAGAGCCCAGTACTGGCGGCCTGCCAACGATTCAGGTTATACGTTACATAGGGTTCTTCCATTCCTATAAAACCGCGTCTTAGTCTTCGTGTAAGATCATCATAGAAACAGATATGGAATAGTCTTTAACGGACAAAGGAGTTCAAGTTAAGTTCATTGGGCTGTATCAGCCTTAGTTAGTGGTTCCCCAGTACCTACAAAATTCCAGCATCTCAACCTGACGTTTAGGGACTCATAGCTGGGTCTTTCCTATGTCCTGGCACTTTTATGCAGAGACTGTATTACAGGACTCTCAGAAAACTATACTGGGGATGAGGCTGGGAGAATGCCCCAGGGGGCCTAGTAAGGTTTCCTCAGTTCGTAGATGGGGAAACTGAGGCCTGAGGAGGGAGCAGCTGCTCAAGTGCACGCAGCAGTTGGTGGCAGGAACCAGACCCAACCCAGGTCTCCGGACACAAATCTGGCCGCTGTCAACCGTTGTCATCGGCTCGGCTCCTCTCGGCCCGGAAGGGGCCACAGAGAAGCCTTCCCCTCCCCGCAGGGACAACCCAGGTGAGATGAAACCCTAGGGGCTTACCTTTAAACAGGAAAACTAGGTCCTTGTCTGGGTCCTCGTACGCGGCCTGGATGCCGTCCGGCAGGGCCGGCCAGAACAGAGAGATGAAGTTGAGCTCCACTTGTGGCATCTGGGGGTGCCTTCTCCAGAAGTATCTGGCGGAGCACAGGGGACAGAACGACACACGGCGGCCTGAGCAGGCACCTTCCGTGGGTCCTGCACCGGCATGGCCCCCACCAGGTCCCCGAGCGGGTGGGATGGTTCCCAGCACGGTGACCGGCACGGAGCCTGGGCTTTACACGGGTATCGCTTACGTCGTGGGCACTTCAGTGTTCAGGGGAGGTCGCAGACGTGACCTTATCTGCTTACATTTTGTCCTGTCCCCTCCTCATACCCTGACGACTCTCATTCTATTAGTCTCATTGTCGTCCCTACAAAATGACTGAGAATATCTAGAGTATTCCAGCAAAAGAGATACAAGTGTGATCACCCGTGGTTACACAATCACGAAGCAGCCAATGGAAAATTGAAAAAATTCAACCAGGGAAAGCATTTGCCCTCCAGCTCATGAAGGCATAGTTCCCATTTACTGGAGTGAATTTGGGGGGAGTGGTGAGACTGGGTGAGGTTTTGTGTCTGGTAAACCCACGTGTGGAGCCCGTGTCTGTGACACTATCACCAACATCTGAATGTTTATGTATGTTTGAGGGTTGTTGTTGTTGTTTTTTTACAATTTTCCTGGATGTTTCAAGCCACCCAGGAAACACGGTCCCTCCCAATGAGGTGCGTGGGCACAGAACTCAAAGGAAAAGCTGAACGATGCGTAATGTGGGACTTGATTAGAATCCAGTTCTAAGTTATGCCAGGAAATTAAGTCAAAGGAAGAAGTAGTTAATCGCATACTTGTCTTTAAAGAATAAGATTTCTCCACGGAGTGTGGCAATGGCATCAAATGTCAGTCTGGGGTCACACGCTGTGGGTGTGGTTGGTCCAGTTGGTTGGACAGGGTTGCTTGAAGGTCCTAAAAAAAGAAAAGAAAAGAAATGAAAAGAAACGAAAAGAAACGAAAGGAAAGAAAAGAAGAAGAAGGAGCAAAGAAAAAAAGAATCTTTTTTGAGGTCAACTCCAGTGTGACTCTTGGAGTACCCCGACCCTTCTCAGAAGGGGAAGGGATTCCGCATGAAGAGAAAGCCTACCAGACTATCCCACAAGGCACTGAAGGAAATGTACATTTGGGGGAAAGGAGTTGGGGAGGTTAGAGGAGGTCATTCTGGAAAATTCTATCGTCATGAGAAGGTTCCCAAGCTGTGGTTCCTGGCATGTCTGGTTCTGTGATGCTGTCCCCAACTCCGCTCCACGCTGGTTTACAGACCCTCCAACCTTCTCATGGGTTTCTCATTCTCTCAGCTTCCAGGGACCAGGAGGCCAGAGGAAGGAGACGTACAAAGTCTAGACTTGTCTACGTCCCTTCCTGGAGACCATCGGCCATGGCCTTAAAAGATGTTTCTTTCTCTGCATCCTCCACTGTTATTCCTGCTCTGTTCTCCACAGACAACACTTTTATCATGCGCAATATGTATCTGCTTGTTGACATGTTTCTTGAAGTGCCTTCTTTGCCTATATGCATTTTAATATATGCAAAATCACGTACTGTGTAATTTAAACGCTGTGTAATAGGCATCATTCTGTTTCTTTTCCACAAAGCACAAAGTTTTAAAGACCCATCTCTGCTGTTGCCACAGGCACATCTAATTCAGTGGTGTCCCTGCCTAGCCGTTACTCTATGGCGTGCATCGGCCAAATGTGACAGGTGCCTTCTTCCAGATAGATCCCCAGGAGCCCTCCAACTTCCACCACCACAGACAAGACCGGGAAGAACATCCTTGACGTGCCCACGCCTCACCATGTTCCACAGTGTTCTTCAGATGCCCTTACCATAGATGGCCTGAATGCCGTTGATGTCATCTTGAGGGAGGGCGTAGGTGCTGGGATCGTGGAAAGCATAGTTTGGATACATCAAGGCACCCGGGTCAGTGGAGTGAGACAGCCCCAAGGAATGGCCGAATTCATGGGCAGCAACAAGAAACAAATTATAATCTGCAACGCAAGCACATGTGGTGAACCGCTCCAAGTGGATCCAAGGGTGGAGAAAATATGATCTCAAGGAATGCAGCTTCCAAGCCAAGAGTGCCTGGAGAAACAGCCCTTCCCATGCCTGTCTTTTGCATTTTCCCTGCAGGCTCCGGAAGAAATGGAGATTGGAATGAATCGAGGTAGGAGTTATAGGGTCAGATTAAGTGAGTGTCTCATCAGATCTTAGAACCAAGAAAAGCTACCTTCATTCTGACTCCATGAGTGTGGACCTGAGGCTGAGACACATGATGGCAGGGCCACCACGGTCCCGTGACACTCAGCAGCCCTCTCCAGCCTTCTAGATCCTCAGCCTTCAGACTGAATGAACAGGTCATTAGACAAGATGCCTGCTGGGCAGGCAGTAGCCTCAGATGCAGGAGGACCTACGTGGCCTCCCTAATCACCCATCGCCAGGCACCAGCTCTTCCCTGATTCTGAATTCTCAAAGCAGCTTCAAGGATTCTCCGGCAGAAAGAGACAAACCTGCTCCTTCCCCCATCTCTAACTTCCAGGAGCACAGAGCCTTCCCCATCTGGGAGCCCAAACTTCCAAGGCTCACACTCCTGGCAAAGAGCACCCAAGCTTCTTGGCCAAGTCCAAGAGCTCGTCACTTGCTCAGCAGACACGTGCGGACTCGACTCGTGATGGGAGTCCTTCGCTCCGGCCATCTCACACACACACCGAGCATGTTGTCACAGCCCATCTCTCCAAAAATACTAATTATGATTGTAGAGTATTTTCCACAGGCTAGGAAGTATAATACTATTTAGTCCTTGCAATATTTGTATGAAGGATTGTTAGAAATATTTTTACAGTCAAGGAACTGAATCCTGCAGATTTCAGGTATCTCCTTAAGGGTCTTGCAATAATAAGTGGCAGAGCTGGGGTCAAATCCAGGCATGAGGGCAAGACCCACACTCTGACTACGATGTTCAACTTCCTACTGACAAATGGCCTAGTGCAAGGCTACCCAGGCTCCATGGCATTTTTGTCTTGACCATCACATCCCTGTACTTTTATATTCATGAATGCATCTCAAAAACCACCTCTGAGTGTCGGGATTTGAGGGCCAAACAAATCTGGGGAGTTTGTCATGATGCACAGTCTAGAAGGAGAGATGAATGCCAACAACTTGGATGGGAATGAATGATGAAAAGAGCAGCTAGAGAAAGAGCCATAGAGACGTTGGGATTCTGAGGAGAAAGTCCTCGTTTCCAGCTGCAAGACAAGACAGGGGTGGCGTGTGACACAGCATAGAAAGAGATTTTCAAAGGGGGGACTTGGGGCGCAATGTGAGCAAGTATAGGGAGGTCGGGAAGCATGCGGCGTGACGTGGGAGCAGAGAATGCACAGCGTGGCCGTGGCATGTGAAACAGGAAGACAGCCGTGAGAGATGAGGGTGCAAAACTACCAAGAGCCTTCATGCTGAGGGAGGTATTTGGATATTATTTGGTCTAGAAAATGTAAACACTGAAAGCTTAAGCAGGAGAGTAACGTAATCCAAGATGAGCTTTTCAAATATAAATTTTGCTGCTGTGCTTGGAAAAATTAGAGGGAGCGGAGACCGGAGGCAAACAGTCCAGGTGGGAATCTGTATCATTTAGTTCAGGTAAGAGGTAATGACCACGTGGACCAGTGGGGAGGGCAACAGGAATTCTAAGTAGCAGAGAGTGTTATCTGTCTTAGGGTACACACAGCTCCTAGCACAGGGACTTGGGTAGAATCAACACTCACCTGTTCGTTGAGAAAACGGTGGGAGGAACAGGTCTCAAGCAAAGATAAAAGGTTCCTTTCCTATTTTCTAGAAAGTGTTCTGTGGCGTGTTGTTACCCAGGGCCTTGTGAAGTACCTGCGTGGTCTGAGTAGACCTGTCCTTATCCTCAATCCTTCCCTTCAGGTGGTCTGACCCTTCTTACTATGAGTCTTCTCCTGAAAGGGGGGTGTGTCACACAGGAACACGCTACAGAAAAAGAGCTCTGTGAAGATGAAATAACTCGACGAGAAAGATGGCGGCTCTTTTCTAAGTGGGGTATGTTTCTAAATGAACCCAATTATTTCTTGATCTCCAAAAATAAGGGCCTTTTCCAAACATCATCAAATTTCGAATATTAAAAGAAAGATACCCCTAAAGCAGTAGTCAGCAAACGTTTTCTGTAAAGGTTTAGTTAGTAAATATTTTAGGCCTTTGTGAGCTATATGGTTTTTGTACGAAGTACTCAACTATGCAGTCATGCCATGAAAAGAGCCATAGATGATACATAAACAAGGGGGGCCGTGTTTCAATTAAACTTTATTTATACAAACAAGACTGGACAGGAGTCACCCATCGTCTGTAGCCTTTTGATTTCTATCCTAGGAAACGAGGTCGGTAGCTGGCCTTAGGGCTTTTTAAAAACCTAAATTGGGGGCGCCTGGGTGGCTCAGTCGGTTAAGCGGCCGACTTCGGCTCAGGTCACGATCTCGCGGTTCGTGAGTTCGAGCCCCGCGTTGGGCTCTGTGGCGGTTCGTGAGTTCGAGCCCAGCGTCGGGCTCTGTGCTGATGGCTCGGAGCCTGGAGCCTGTTTCAGACTCTGAGTCTCCCTCTCTGTCTGTCAGCTCCCGCTCATGCTCTGTCTCTCTGCCTCTCTCTCTCTCTCTCAAAATTAAATAAACATTAAAAAAATATTTAAAAACCTAAATTGACTTAATATTATGAGGTAGTAAAGTTTTTAATGGTCCGTTTGTGTGGGTTTGACATGTTACAACAGCTTGGATGTGTGTGTATGTATGTAGGTGGCACTACTAACGTGACAAGGTTTATTCAGAAGCTGCAAGGTGACATGACCTTGGTTAACTTACTGTCGGAATCTGTGGTCCATGTTTCTTCTTCGTCGAAGTGAGCGTCTCCCCCGATGCCTCGGCCTGGCTGGAAGGCATGAGCCAGGATTCCATTGGGTCCGTCAAATGGAGAATTGTCACCATGATCTGAAATGAAACAGCTTGTATCAGCTCCTTGCTGAGTCTCATTCGGGTTAGTCCGGGAAAGGAAAACTGGGCTCGAGGGCGGAGGGCCTACCTCTTTGGACAAAAGCGATATTGATGTCTGCTTCTCCCTGCGAGATCTTGGTGAAGGTCAAAGAGGATGCCTTAGTCCAGACTTCAAAGGCTTTCTCAATGGCGGTTTCCACCTCGGCCTGTGACAGCTTCGTGGTATACCTCAAGATCCTTCAAAAAGAGAACATGGGGGGTCACCAGACTGAGCTGATCTGCCCGGGAGTGAGTTGTGTACATGACGTGCTGCCCCTGGACAAGGCTAAGGAGCGGGTGCAGGGCTCAGGGCTGCAGACAAGGCCCTTCCTATCTGTAAACTCAGTTTCTTTGTTCCTAACAGGACAATCACAACATAGCTCCCTCTCCTAAGGCTCTTGCGGGATCGAATACATGTCGAGCCTTCTGCTCAGCACTCAGCGGATCGTGGTACTCAACGGGACGCACGGAGGTAATGAGTAAGCCTTTGTCGGGGCCTGAATGGGGTTCACAGAGGGACAGCCCGACACTGCCATCGTCCCCGAGGCTGCCGGAGGAGGAACATGAAAATGTCAGGCTTTGGGGCAAGGAGAGCCTGTGGGCTCTTTGCTCTTTCCCTCCCGGCCTCACTCACTAGTCTCCAGTACCCCCAGGGGGGGGACACGGTGTCCCGAACAGCACCTGGCACATCGCACACCATCGTGAACGCCCTTAACGAATCCTGAAGCTCGGAATCTCACCTGTAGGTCAGGTTAGTTTGTTCCCACTTGGGGTTCCCCGGGGTTAACATGAAGTCCCCGTTGTCAGGCACCCCGCAGCGAGGCTTCCTCATCATCGCCAGCGTCTCCTCGTCCGGCTTCCCCGTCTCGTCTAAGCCGAAGAATCGCTGCATCTCTTTGAGCTTTTCAACAATCTCACTGGTGCTGTTCCTCCTTTCGGACCGGTATTCCTTCCGAGGTAGCCGGTAGAAGTTCTCCAGGTAAGTCTGGACCAAGACAGAGAAGCAGGGGGACTCACCGTGTCACTACCGTCAGGCCTCTGAGCTTTCCCGCTTCCTTCCTAAGTCACTCCCAACCATCTACGAAGCTGACGGTCACGGGAACAAACACAGATCTGTAGGTCGGGGTTGAGAGAATGCTGTCTGTTGGTCAGCACGGCCCCTCCATTCAGGGCGTCAGGTAACGTTTATGCATACAACCAGGTATTTCATAAGGGATGAGGCCCAGGTCCTCACGTGAAATGCTCGCACCCAGTCAGGAGACTGTATAAGTAGTGCTAGCATTTACTGATTTCATTTCATTAAGTTTATTTATTTTGACTCAAGGAAGGAGGGGCAGAGAGAGGGAGAGAGAATCCTAAGCAGGCGTGTCATCGCAGAGTCAGAAGCGGGGCTCCATCCAATGAACCGTGAGATCACGACCTGAGCTGAAATCAAGAGCCGGACGCTTAAGCGACGGAGCCGCCCAGGGCCCCTAGCACTTCTTGATCTCTTGAGACTTAACTGCATCAATGCAGAGTCTCTTTTATGTACCTTTCTGCTTCTCTAGAGAAGGTTCATTACCACTAAGAAATGGAGGTACGTGGAAGGAGGGAAATTGCCAAGATGACAATGCAGGTCCCAGACCTTCCTGATGCTTCTCGGGTGACAACTGACGGTTTCACAAGAACTCTGGGTAGGTCACTGACACTAGCCTTTTATTCACCACAGCGACTCCGGAAGGGGCCAGCACTGCATAGCAAGTGAAGGTTCTGAGGGCGGGAAGCTGATTCTAAGGCTTCCTTCTCTCACCTCAAGAGCACCTGCCACGTGGCCAGTGACACATGGCAGAGCGCTTTGGCGCTCTCACGGGCTTGGGGATTCAGACAGGCTTCGTTCCAATTATTAGCTCTGCCACAGATGAACTGAGTTTTTGGACACATGACCGAACTGATTTAAGATTCACTTCGGTCTCCAAAGTGGGAGTAAGAATCCCCTGCCACGCAGGGCTGCAGCAAGGCTGACATGAGACAGCGTTGGGAAACGCTGAGCGGGGGTACCTCGTACAGAGCAAATACTCCGTGAGCTCGAGCTATCGGCCTGGGGTTCACTACGCCCAGTGCAAGAGATATTCAGGAAAAAAGGAAGAGGAAAAAGCAAAAAGAATGCTTTTCTAAAAGTGCAGCGCTAAGAAAACTGTGCGTGACCCATCTGTGACAGCGTTCCCAGTGTGTCTTCAAAACGCGGCCTGACTCCCGTACTGCAGGCGACGGAAATAGCTCTGTGTTTTGCTGCGATGGTGCTTCCCATCGCTTATCAACAGCCTCACGATCTGGGGTAGGGGGTCTCATAGCACCACGCACTGATTTATAGTTCTTTCTGATTCCCTGTCCCCATGCTCTCTGGTCCCCCGGAGACATATGGCTGCAAAGACAAGTCCGTAGGGACAACACCAGGCAGGCGGTAACTGGGCTGCATCTAAAGGGAGGGAAGGATCTCGGGTGCACGAGAAAGACAACATTTAGCTTTGGAAGTGAAGCGGTTCCTTCTCGATGGGCCCCGCAGCTGGAGGAAGCCCAGCGGCAACAGTTTCCCTGGGTCTAGGGAGCCCCACTGGGGAGCCTCCAGATCCCTGCAGTGAGAGGTTCAAGCCCAGACAAAGCGTCCACGCAACTCTTCAGGTCGACCTCACCACAAGGAAGAAACCGCCCATACCATGTCCTGGTAAGCGGCACATCAGCCACCCGCCTGCCAGCCGGTCCCCTTACCTTAACTACCTGTGTAGTCTCGTCTTCCGGGGATTTCCAGCCTCGCGGAAAGGCCCCGGCACGCAGCAGGAAGAGTGCGAGCAGAAGCGGGAGCATCTTCGGACTCAACATGGCCTTCCCCGCACGCGCCGCCAGCCCGGCCTCGCTCTGCGCCCTCGGGGTGGGGCCCTCCCCTCCGGGGTACCCTCCAGCTCAGCGATCAGGGGCCCCCCACCGCTGTCTCTGCTCCCTTATAAAAGGCGTGCCTTAATTGCCACACCAGGAATGTGAAGTAACAGGGGTTAATTACGCCGGAGACTTGTGCAAGGCTCTGGTGTGATTTAGGACTCCAGCACCGGGCGGGGGTGTCTTTCGACAGAAAACACAGGGACAATGTGCTCTCTTTGCTCTGGAGGTTTTTGGTCAGAGATTTACTCTTGCCCGGTCGTCTGCTCTAGGGGACGGAAAGGAAGAGTCCTGAAGTTCATGAGCAATGGTTACGTGCGCGTTTGCACTTCTGGGTGCGGAAGAGGTGAATTTATGCAGGGGGTGTGGTGAGAGGAACGGGAGGTATCTGGGGGCCGAGGACCCCAGA
Organism: Paguma larvata; assembly: GCA_030068075.1. Classification (NCBI taxonomy): domain Eukaryota; kingdom Metazoa; phylum Chordata; class Mammalia; order Carnivora; family Viverridae; genus Paguma; species Paguma larvata. The sequence goes on from CM057831.1 coordinate 28,376,324, forward strand.
AGAGATCTCTGGGCAGTGAGGAGGGTGTGCCCGGGCGTGTAGTCAGCGAGCAGGGTCTGTGTGGGCCCCGGAGCAGCTTCTGGGAGACGGGGTTTGGGCGTCAGCGTATCAGAGAATCCCCAGGCCGCAAGCTGGATTTTCCGCAGGAAGGACAGAGAGCGAGAGTGACAGTGACAATACACAGTGTGTTCAGGGTTCATGATGTCCCTCCCGTACGTCCTTGGATGGCCTTGGATGCTGGCATTTTCTGCATTTTTCAGAGATGAGATCCTGAGAAGAGGACTTGGACAAGTCACGTGCTGCGGGGGGGCATGGCGAGGGTTCAATCTGAGCAATGTGTTCCCAGACGCTGAGCGGGCGGGCACCCGCGCAGCCGCACCGGGAGTCCAGCCGGCCCAGGAGGAGCACCGGGTCCAGGCCTGTGACCACCGGGGGACCCTGGCTTGTGTTCACCGAGGGGGAGATGGTGCGTCTGGGCCCCTGGGGAAAAGACGTGGGGAGAGGGACTGCAGACCCTGGGGCTGCCGATGGCTGCACTGGGTAGGGGCCCCCGGAGGGCTTTAAATCATGTCACCTGGTCCCAGGGATTCTGACGGCAGGTAGATCATGTCGCCATACAGTCTGCGTGTTCATTTACACGTATGCACGTATATCCTGCAAGGACAGGCATGTGCTGGGTGAATGGGTCGATCACCATGACCAACATTTATGAGATTGGACACGTGTTGATAGGGAAATAAGGTCTTCGTCGGAGACGCTCTGTAGCGACTAGTTCAGGTCCCTCCTGAGGTTTCTCGTGACCTTTGTGAAAACCCAAAGAAATGCGTCCCGGGTTAGAACATACCTGGGCAGCCGGTTTAGGCCCATGATGTAGACTCCTGCACTCACCCCAACTTTGCCCGCGACCTGCCATAAGCCAGGCGCTGTGATGAGTACTAGATTCCGGGAGAGAAGGTCGGAGCAGTTGGGAGGAAATACCATGGGAGTCTGGAGGAAAAAACAATGGTGGGGAAGGTGGAATCCAGGAAGGCTTCATGGACGAGGTAGAGCTTGAACTGGACCTTGAAGGGGAAACACAACGAGGGTGTGCAGAGATGTGGTCACGCATGCCCTGTGTGCACATGGGGTCTCCTTGGGTTGTTCCAGCCCTTCTAGGGCCGGGATCATGTCAATCATCCCCGTGCGCACAACTTAACCAGGATGTGGCTCCCTCCACCTTAGATCTTTGGTGACAAAACCTTTTCCCACTAAGATTGCCTTCACACTGGCCTACCCTGTGTTGAAATATTTTGAGGCACTGGCTTGTTTACAAGGGTCATAAAGGTACTTTCTTCTGAATATACTGGTAAGTGATTTAGACAAGAATCCAAAAGATAAGGTATTTGTATAAAGGTTATACTCAACAGAATTCTCCAAAAAAAAAATAAAACTAGAATATGTTCTAGTAATCAACTTCCGGGTACTCACCCAGAGAGAAGGACAACACAGACTGGAGAATGTAGATGCACCCCTATTTTTATTGCAGCGTGATCTACAGCAGCCAAACATGGAAGCAGCCTAAGTGTCCGTAGATAGATGCAGGAAGATCTTTATATCTATCTATCTATATAGATATATCTATATAGTGGAATATTACTCAGCCATAAAAAAGAATGAAATCGTGCCATTCTGGCAACATGGATGGACTGAGGGTGTATTATGCTGAGTGAGATAAGTCAGACAGAGGAGACAAATACCATATGATTTCACTTGTGTTTGGAATCTAAGAAGCCGAAGGAGGGGTGTCTGGCTGGCTCATTCAGGGCAGCACAAGACTCTTGATCTTGGGGTGGAGAGTCAGAAGAGGTAGGTGAAGGGGGTAAGAGATACGAACTTCTAGTTGCCAAACAGCTAAGTCACGGAGATGGGAAGGACGGCCTGGGGAACACAGTCGGGAAGACCGTAATGACCTTGTGCAGGCGCAGAGGGCGACGGCCCCGCCGTGAGCACGTGGTTCTGTGTGGACTTGCCCAGTCGCGATGCCGAACGGCAGACACTACCGCTGTTCGTCACCTATGCGTCTGGAGCTATGAGGAGAGGTGGAGGAGGCGACGTAGGTTTTCTGGGCCCCCGTTCCTGCTTCTGAGTCCTGCCTTCACACCTGACCGTCACCTGCCTGCCATGCCTCACCCCTTCTGACGCCTGGAGCCCAGACTGCTTTCAGCCCCTCTCCCTTCAGAAAACGTACTACGAGGAAAGGGCCGACTATCGGTCATTTACACTCTAGTGTGAACTTAGGGGCTATTTGCCTTTTAAGTCAACTTACTCGAATAAAAAAAAAAGGCAATTTGTTAAAAATGAAGGCTTCCTTCCGTAGAAGAGGAGTTTTGGACTGAGTAAGAAGATGGAGGAAATTCAGTTCTGGACGAGACGATTGTCTTTGGATTCAAAGCGATGATGGATCTCTGTATTTCCAGAAAGCCGCCCCCTTCGGCAGCAACCTCGTCTGATGACCCGATTTGCCGTCCCGCAGCAGGGATAGCAAGCTGTACTGTTGTCGCTGTTTTGCATCTTAGGCCCAAAGAGTTGAAACTGCACGATTTAGTCTGTTTTCTCTTTATTTAAAGAAAAAAAATAACAGAAGGTCCAGCGAGCGGGGACGGGCCATAGGTGGCAGGGAGGGCCGGATGTGCGAATGCGTGCCTGACTCCCGAGGGGCAGTCGGAGTTTGCTCCCGGGAACGTGATCTGGTGTGGGAACCAGGGTGCACCGAGCCCAGGAGTGTGCCCCGAGCCCAGAGTGTGCCCCGTGCGGCACGAGCCAACCTGATTCAAAGCAGCAAAGGAACGGCCCCGCCCTCGTGCCCTTGATCTTCGCGGGTCAGGAGGGAGGTGGGCCCTCGGGGTCGGGTCAGCAGGGTGACTGCTGGCGTCGGCTGTGGTGAAGCGTCAAGATCACTGCACTTGACACCGTGCTACCTGGGCGCCACTTGTAGCTCCGCCACCTCCGGCCTGAGCAACTGCCCACGGCTCCTCTCAGGTGTGAGTCCACACCTCGGACACCTGCAGGCCCTCAGGACAGTTAGAGCAGGAGCCTGGGGGACGGCCAGTGGACACCCCCTAGAGTGGGGCCGTCTCTGTGGGACGGGCCACTGTGCGGCCATTCTGTGAACCGAGTTTGCAGAACGAGGAGCTCTTCTTTTCCAGAAAGAGAAGTGTTCACGGTTGGGCCACCGAGTGACGAAATAACTTCCACGCGGTCCAGAGCTCGGTGCAGCCGGCGGACATGTGGTAACTCCTTGTGCAGACCGCGAGTGGCTAAGTTGGTGGTCACGCCCGTCACCACCCGTGAACCCCCGGGTGAGCCGGAGTCTGTGCTGTCAGTGGTGGTAAGGGGTGTGCGAGCATCTGCGCTCGTCTGGGACGTGGAGTCTCTCTTACCCCCCGGAGCCGCCTGACCGCGGGAGGAAGTGGGGGTCAGCATCCTGGTCTGACAGGTGAGGAGGAGGCTCAGGGGTCCCATCAAGCGAGCCTGTCTACCCCCCGCCCCCATTTCTCCCCTCTGCTCCCAGGGAGGAGAGATTCAAAATACTGCGCCGGTCCTCCCTCGCGGCTGTCCCTCGGGATCTGCAGGAACCGCAGGCGGCTGGGCTCTGCTCCCCCGGGGTCAGCATCTCCGGGCACCCCGGGCCTGTGCGAGCTGAGAGAGCAGCCGGGCGACGCGAAGAGGAGTTCAGAACTTCGTGGTGGGCGCCTGGGCAGCTAGGTCGGTTGGGCGGCAGCCTCTGACTTGGGCTCAGGCCGGGATCTCCGGGGGTTCCAGCTCGGCCTCGAGCTCCAGGTGACGGTGAGGTGGCTCGCATCCTCTCTCTCCCGTTCTCTCTGCCCCTTCCCCCACACGTGCTCTCTCTCCCTCCCTCTCTCTCTCTCTCTCTCAAAATAAATAAACTTAAAAGAAGAAAACCTTGTTCAGGAGGCCGGAGAACATGTAACACGGAGGGGACCATCACACGTCCGGGGCTGACAAGCAGCAAGAGTGGCACCAGCCGGGAGAAGAGCAAAGCCCAGGAGGAGGCTGGATTCTGGCGGAGGCCGGGGCGGACGAGGGCGGGGGTCAGGGTAGAGGGAGGAGGGACGTTGCCGGACCGGGGGAGGGACGGGACCGGGCGTCGGCGGCCCCTGGCGAGCGGCCACTCGGTTTCTGAGCGAGGGCGCACAGCGAACCTGGGCCGCGGCGTCCGTACAGCCCGGCGGGTGGAGCTCGGTGACGGCCGCGACAACCCGGGTCTCCCTCCAGGACGAGGAGACACAGCTGGGCGAGCCGGCTGCGCGGGACGCGGAGGCGAGGCGGCCAGAGCGTCACAGCTGCGCCCGGGCGTCCACGCCGCCAGTACCTGGGTATCCGGGTCCGGAGGAGGCCCGGGTGGTCCCGCGCGGGGGGGGGGGGGGCGGCAGCGAGAGCCCCCCACCCCCGCCCCGCCCAGTCTTCCGGCCTGTGCTGCCGCCCCCCCCCGGGGGGCGGGGAGGGCGCCACCCGCCGTGGTCAGCGCCTGTCCCCACCCGGACACGTGCCGCTCCCGCTCCGAGCTGCCCGGAGGCAGGGGCTGCCCGTGACCCGCCCCAGGCCCCTGTCCTCCGCGTCACCCGCCCGGCCCAGCCCGCGAGTCCTCGGCTCTCCTTCACGGAGCCTCTCGCGTCCGTTCCCGCCCAGCCGTCCCCGGAGACGGTGTCCGCCCCCCCCCCCGGTCCCCCTCCGACCTCGGGAGCCGCCCTGCGCGTGTCCGCCGCCGCCAGCATCCCTGCAGCAGCACGCGCCCTGCCGCCTGGCCGGCCCGCGTCTGCAGCGCGTGCGGCCGCTAGGGCAGGACACCGGCGACGCGAGCGGGGGGTCACCCTGCCCGGGGCCCTCACACCACACCCCTGCTCCACGTGGTCACGCCGTCCCACGGCGCCCCTGCTCCGTGCGCCCTCAAGCTACACCCCTACTCCGCGTGGTCACACCATCACACCGTGCCCCTGTTCCGTGCGCCCTCACACCGTGTCCCTGTGCCACGGGCCCTCACACCGTCACACCGCGCCCCTGCTCCACGGACCCCACACCATGTCCCTGCTCCTCCCCACCTCCCAGCCCATCCCCACGTGGGTCGAGGGGAACCCCTCTGGATGAGCCCTGCGTCACACCTGCAGGGTCCCCACAAGACTCTGTTCTCCTCTCGGTCACCGACTCTCAGCTTATTTTTTAGTTTAAAATCCCAAACAGCACAGCCATCCTGACGACTGGGTGACAAGGCAGGGCCCCTGCCTCCGACGGCCGCTTCAACAAGCTAGCACAGGCCAAGGGCCCGTGAAACAAGACGGCGGCGCACCTCACCGTTCTGCGGGCAGGGTCCCTCGGGGGCCTCTCCGGGCTACAAGCCAGGTGGGAGCCGGGCCCCGGGCCTCTCTGGAGGCTCCAGGGGACAGTCCCCTCTCTCCCTGTTCCCACCTCCGGGGGGGGGGGGGGTGGCCCGCGCACCGTGGCCGTGGCCCCGGCCGTGGCTGCAAACCCAGCTGGACCGCTTCCCTGCGCTGTGCCTCCGCGCCTCACCTCCGGCCCTGACTCGCAAGGGTTCTCCACCTGAGGCCTCCCCGAGCGGATTGAAGCCACCTGGGTAACCCAGGCCACGCCCGTCAAAGCCCTCAGCCTCACTGCACCTGTGAAGTCGCTTCGCCACGTAGGCTGCTGTGCTCACAGGTTCCAGGGATGAGGCATCCTGGAACTGGAGGGTCCTGGGGCCACGGCTCCGCCTCCCGCAGGCCGTCCTCCTTGATGGGAACAGAGAGAGGCAGCCGGGACACATGTGGGGCGACTGCGCCTGAGGCTGCGGGTGGGCACGGGGTGGGAGAAGCCCGTTGGGAACTTATGTCCTAAAATCCCAGGACGACCGCGTCTGCCCTGGCCCTTATTTTGACTCAGGACACTGAGAATCCATCACTCGAATGTGTACTGAACACCCATCATAGGTCGGGTGCTGTCTGAAGGGCCTTTGCAAAGTCATTTCATGTACATCTCTTAAGTATAAAGCAGAAACAGGATCAGAGAGGTTAAATGAGTGATTCGAGGTCACACAGCTAACAGGTAAATGGGTTTTAGGGCCCAGGTTTGGTTTTATAACCCCAAGTGCAAAGCCAATGACGAGAGTGGCCCTGTCACCTCAGGATTGTTTAAGTGTACTAAGGTCACCACAGGAATATTCTGGCTCTTCCTTCTCCCCAGTCCTGCAAGTGCAATGGCCCAGTGCGCGGGGGCAGAACCTGAGCTGACGAGCCTGTGCGTCCTCGCAGGTGGCCAGTTTATCTTTCGCCGGTGGGGTCGAGGTCTGGAGGCCTGGGTGTCGTCTCTCACCCCCACCACCCCTCCATTCACTTGACCCTGGACAGGTTCTTCTGTCTCTGTGCCTCGGATTCACACCCCCGATGAGCCCCTTGCCGCTGCGGGGTCCTGAACGGCTCTGTGGTGCCCGGCTGGCAGGGGTGCTGGGAAGACCCCAGGCAGGCATGTGTGACGGGAGGTGCGCGGCCCACCGCTGGCGCCCAGGGCAAGAGCGGCCGTTTTCCGACAGCTGCGGCAGAGACCATCTCCCAGAACAGCTGTGGATCCTAGAGGCAGCAGACAGAGAGCAGGTCACAAACTGAAGCCCAGAGGACTCGCTCACAGAACCGTGTAAAATGTTCTAGTAATACAGGACCACACGCTTTTCTGTGAAAAGCAATTTCAAACCCTCAAAAGTATGACATATAAATCTGAGAGTCCCCAAGCCTCCACTAGAGGTGACCGCTGCCAACGCGTTGGTCTCTCTGTACAGCTTTCTCTGTGTTCATGGCAAATATGGGAGCTTCTCATTAGTTACGGGAGAAGTTTCCAGGACCACAGTAAAATGCCAGACTCTCCGAGGCCGGGCTCGTGGAAGCCCGGGAAGTCCTGGACGCCTGACACCTGTCCTCCGTGGTGGGACTGCCGCCGGTAATGCCCGCGTGAGGCCAGGAGAGGGCGCCCAGAGTCCACTCGGTGCTTATCATTGGGGGGGGTAATATTACAAATGATTTCTGTTTAATTTTTGGAACGTTTAGGGTTTTTTAAGTTTTCTTTCAATTTTTCTTTTCCCTCTTCCTCTCCCTTTTCCCTTTTTTAGATTTATTGTTTTGTTTGTTTTACTCAGGCCACACTATTCTCATTAGTCTATATGTGGCTCCTTTTATTATTTTTATCACTGTTTTCCTCTTCACCCAAACCACACCTCGAATACCCTCCCCTATGGAATATTACTCAGAAGCTTTTCACAAAGAAATGCGTATCACTATCTGGGCCATAAAAAAAGGAGGAAATTAAGGCGTCTGGGTGGTTCAGTCGGTTAAGCATCTGACTCTTGATCTCAGCTCAGGTCATGATCTTAGGGTCATGAGTTCCAGCCCCATGACGGGCCCCGTGTTGGGCTCTGTTGGGCATTAAGTCTACTTTAAAAATAGAAGAAGAAAAAAGAAAAAAAGAAGAAGGAAATCTTGTCATTGGCAACAATGGATGGAGCTAGAAAGGATTATTCTAAGTGAAGTAAGTCAGCCAGAGAAGGACAAATACATTCTTTTGTATTCCTTTCTAAAAACTTCAAAATCAGCTTTTCAGGTTTTCTGAATAATCCCATGGAGATATAATTTAAGTTTCATTACATTTATAAATTCATTTGGGGAAAACTGGTCATCTTTAGAGTATTAGGTCATCAGCTTCTCTTTTTTTCTTTTCTTTTCTTTCTTTCTGTCTTTCTATTTTTTTTGTTTTTTAGCTTTTCTTGTTTTATCTTTAATAGTGTTTGAAAATTTTACTTCTCGACATCATGTTCTGGTTTCACTGGATTGCTTCCTAGAGAGATTTATGGATTTTGCTGTAGCTATTAGTATTTTATTTTCTGTATTTTATCTACTTGGTTGTTGGGAATGTATAGGAACATGAGTGATTTTGTTATGTCGATGTTATATTTGGGAGCATCGAAACGTCTGTCTTGTATGAGGAGTTTTGGTTCTTTTGTGCTTTTCTGTGTAAGTGATGAAACTATCTGCCAATAACGGTAATTTGGACTCTTCCCTTTTGATCCTTATACCTCATGTTTTTATTTTTTTTCTGTTCTTCTTCTTCCTGTCCTAATTTTCAGTCAGGTCTCCAGGACTATATGGAACAAGTATCGATGATGTCGGCAGCCTTGCCTTTTTGCATTTGTTTAATAGGACAGCGACCGAAGCTGCACCTTACTTGCTGTGTGTGACAGTAGAACACACAGTGTTTTCTCTGAAAGAGTTTATGTAAAATTGGAGCCATCCGTTCCTTGAAATGAATCTTTTCACAAAAAAATCCATAACACTATCTAGGCCAATGTTTGTGGGAAGATTTGTAAGTCGCTGCTTTTAGTTGTTTTAGTAGTTATCGAATAATTAAGACTTCCTTTTTCTGTTACTTTCTATTTTGTTTATATATTTTGGAGATACTGACATACAGTGAAGGGTACAAATCTTAAGCGCATAATTCAGTGAATTTTACAAATGTCCCTGCCCATGTGACCCATCCCCCATGAAGAGCTGGAACATTCCATTACCCTAGAAAGTTCTCCTTGCCCTTTCTCACTCACTCCTAATCCCTCCGCAGAGCCAACCACTGTTCTTATTTCCTTCCCTACCGATGACTTTTCCTAATCATAAAGTTCATACAAATGGAAACAAGAGTAGGGAGTCTTTTGCCTGGAAGAATGGTTTGCAGGTTAATCTGTGTGGTGCTGCGTCCTCGTAAACCATTTCCACTCCTCGTTCTATGAGATCGTCTGTGTGAACATACTGTTTCCAGATTTGGGCTACACGCATAGTGTTGCTATGAACCTTCCTAAACAAGCTTCATGTATGTTTGTGTTTTCATTTATTCTGGGAAAATATGCAGAAAAGGATAGAGGGTAGATAAATATTTAACTTTGTGAGCAACTTTCACATCGTAGGCGAGGTATAGAGATTCTAGCTCCTCATTTAGTATATTCAGTCATTGATATTAATAAGTTTAGTGGTTTTGTAGTAATGCCTTATAAGAATTTTATTGTCTTGATGACTAATGACGTTAAATAGTTTTTTTCATGTGTTCAGTGGCCATTTATATGTCTTCCTTTATGAAGAGTTTGACTTGAAGATCTCTGTGTATTTTTCAGAAATAAACTCAAAAAGGAAGAAAGAACTACAGGTAAGACAGGAAGCCATCAACATCCTCAAGGAGAAAGCAGGCAAAAATCTCCGTGACCTCAGCCGCTGCAACTTTTTACTCAACATGTGTCTGGAGGCAAAGGAAACAAAAGCGAAAATGAACTCCTGGGACCTCATCAAAATAAAAAGCTTCTGCACTACAAAGGAAACAATCAGCAAAACTACAAGGCAACCAACAGAATGGGAGAAGATGGTTGCAAATGACATCAGATAAAGGTTTAATATTGAAAATCTATAAAGAACTTATCAAACTCAACACTCAAAAACAAATAATCTAGCGAATAAATGGGCAGAAGACATGAATAGATACTTTTCCAAAGAAGACATCCAGATGGCCAGCAGACACATGAAACGATGCTCAATGTCATTCATCATCAGGGGAACACAAATCAAAACCACACTGAGATACCACCTCACACCCACCAGAATGGCGAACATTAACAACTCAGGCAACGACAGATGCTGGCGAGGATGCGGGGAAAGAGGAACCCTTTTGCACTGCTGGCAGGAATGCGACCTGGTGCGGCCACTCTGGAAAACAGTATGGAGGCTCCTCAAAAAATTAAAAATAGAACTGCTCCATGACTCGGCCACTGTAGCACTAGGTATTTATCCAGAGGATCCAGGAGTGCTGTTTTGAAGGGGCACACGCACCCCCGTTATTTATAGCAACGCTATTGACAATAGCCAAAGTATGGAAAGACCCCAAATGTCCACTGACCGATAAATGGAAAAAGAAGATGTGGTTTAGGTATGCAATGGAATACTGCTCATGGAAAAGAATGAAATCTTGCCATTTGCAACAATGTGGCTGGAACTAGAGCGTATTATGCTAAGCGAAGTTAGTCAGAGAAAGACAAATATCATGACTTTACTCATATGTGGAATTTAATATATAAAACAGAAGGACATAAGGGAAGGGAGGCAAAATAATATAAATACAGGGAGGGGGGGGCGCCTGGGTGGCTCAGTCCGTTGAGCGACTGACTTCGGCTCAGGTCATGATCTTGGAGTCCGTGGGTTCGGGCCCCGCGTCAGGCTCTGTGCTGACAGCTCAGAGCCTGGAGCCTGCTTCAGATTCTGTCTCCCTCTCTCTCTGCCCCTCCCCCACTCATGCTCTGTCTCTCTCTCAAAAATAAATGAACCTTTAAAAAAAAAAAAAAACAGGGAGGGGGACAAAACATAAGAGACTCTTAAATATAGAGACCAAACTGAGGCTTGCTGGAGGGGTTGTGGGAGGGGGGATGGGCTGAAGGGGCAAAGGGCATTAAGGGGGACACTTGGGATGAGCGCTGGGGGTCATGTGTAACTGATGAATCACTGGATTCTACTCCTGAAATCACTATTGCACTACATGCTAACTACCTTGGATGTAAATTAAAAAAACAAAAAAGACATCTGTGTATTTTTAATTGGGCTGTCATTTTATTATTGATTTGTAGGAATTTTCTAGCTCTGCTGGGTCCAAGTGCTTTGTCAGATATATGTATGAGAAACACATCTCCCCTGTGATCTCGTATTCCCATGAGGTTGCCAGTTTCCCCGTGGATGGCTTCAAGGCCCGGGTCCTGGCAGGTTCTCTGCGAGCTGGACCAAGACAGAGCAGGAGCAGCTTGGGGCAGGAGTTGGGTACGAGAGTCTGCACTCAGCTGCTCTCGCTTCTCATCCTCATTAGGGGGTCCTCCCCCCAGGAGCCACTCACAAATTCGCTGTGACGCTCCGAGCATTTCTGGGAGCCGCTGCCGTGTCCGGGCTGGGGGGGAGGGCAGCCGGGGCCCTCAGGGGCTCGTCGAGCTGACAACACACCTTGTTACCGGTGTCCGGCTTTGCTGGCATCCCGCGTCAGTTCTGTATTAATTTGTTAACTTTTTGTGAGCAGCTACTTGGCTCCTGAATTATATCAGTAAGACAGACGAAGAGCACAAAACAACAACAAAAATCAAACAAAACCTAACAATGGCCCCTGTCCTCACGGACTTCCCTTCCTGGGGGCAGACAGGCAGTAACGGCAGAGGTACGGAGTGACTGAATGACAGAATCTGCTAGAAGGTGACAGGGGCTCTGGGGAAGCTGTGGAGAGGTGTAGGACGGTCGGGACCATGTCTGCATGGAGGGAAGGTGCACGCTGGAGTACTGACAGGAAGCCCGCGGAAGCACCCCTGAGAAAGCCATCTGAGCAGGATTGCAGGAGAGGCGAAGGACTCAGCCCTGCAAGTGTTTGGGGGGATCTCAGTGAAAGGGCCCTGAGGTTTGAGTACACCTCACACGCTCCACAAACAGTGAGGCAGCCAGTGCGGCCGGGAGGCAGCAACCTGAGGGGAGAACACTAGGCGATGGGGGGCAGACACTAGACGCGAGGGGCAGAGGGGGCAGGCTTGCAGGGCCCCGTGGGGCCCGAGCCTTTGCTGGGTGTGAAGCAGGGTCGCCACCCCGACCTCATCCCGCCCGGGCCTGCCGCGTGGGCGCGCGGTCCGCAGCAGCGCGTGGCAGAGAAGGAGCAACAGTAGAACGTGCTTCGGCAGCCCCGCCCCCGCTGGGAGGCAGCGGGACCCCACCCCCAGGGTGCGGTTTCCTCCCCCCATGCCGCTCAGGTTTTGCCCCCGTTCGCGTCTGCTCGCGGGTCACCGATCTCCCCTTACTTCTGCGGCTTTGATTCACACGAAGCAGCCCACAGCTGGCTTGGCATCTGGCCCAGAATGTCTGAGCATGCATTTATTATCTTGGTAAAGAGAAAAATAATACTCAACAACAAACAGTAGACAAAGAACTCACTATAAAATCGAGGTGCCCTGAGCACAGAGCAACATCAGAAAACCCACGAGAATAAGTTGTAGGAGCGGAAGAGACGACGGGCCCAGTACTGACTGTCAGCAGCAATCGCTGGCCGCTGCGAACGTGTGTCTGCGTACTGGGACCCACCCAGAACGCTCCGCACGCAGCGCTCCCTGGAGGGCGAGCCCCAGCGGGCGGAGGTTCGAGGCCAGGCCCCTAACCTTGCGAAGCCAGCCAGGACGATAGCGGAGAAGCCGAAGCAGCCCACTCATGGTTCTGCAGTAAACTTGAGGGTATGTGCTGGCTCCAGGCTCTGGACTTCCTCCCCAAGAAATTGGAGATAAGTCCCCTCAACGGGGTGGAGGGAATATACACAACCTACGGAACCCAGGGCTCCCCCCAGGACCCGCAGCCAAAGCTCATGAATATTCTTTTAAAAGCTGCTCATATATATATTTTTAAGGAAGCTCTATGTCCGACGTGGGGCTTGAACTCACAACCCTGAGATCAACGGTTATATGCTTAACGACTGAGCCAGCCGGGCACCCCAAACCCTTCCCTTATTTGACTCAAGGCTTAGCTCGGACTCGAAACCAGAGAGGCGGATGGAGAGCCGGCCCCTCCCCCTCACGCGATACCTGCGCCGTGAGAAGGGCGAGGGCTTGAAACTCCACACATCCCATCTTCCCACACACTTCACGGCGAACCTGCTAACCTCGGAGACATAGTATTTGAGAAGGTGTTCTTGCGAGAGGCATAATTACTTAACATAACATAGAATATTGACAAAAACCTTCTCTATGTAAACCTAGGGATGAAATGCGACCGCGAGACCCTCCGCACTGATCTGAAGCTAAGTCGCGGACGTCGGTGAAGGAGGCCAGTCTCCATACGACAGACTCTCTCCGGATCGGGGTAACTAAGATCGCACTCCTATGCCTGTGCCTCAGGACGGCCGAGGCACGAAAATAAAACATTGAGACAGCTGGGGCCTGGGGAAAACCCCGCCCCTGGGCTCACCACGGGTCTTGTCCTCGACTCCTTTGTGCCAATCACCATCTCCTTCTGCAGTCGAACCAGCTGCTGGTTTTCAGGAGAGTCAAAACTCGCTTGGTTTGAGGATCGAATTTGTACTGCCTTTTTCCATGAAAGAAATAGAAAAATCCTAGGGGTAAAATGAAATAGATGGTGATTTTACACACGAACTTTTGCAAACCCTGGTACATTCCCACACGTGGGATTTGCTTTCGTATCTAGGGAACAGGACGTTTGTCATTTCTACGGCCACAGAATGGAGACAGTGAGTTGTCTTTACCTCCATCTTGGAAGGCGGCATCAACTTTATTGCCAATTCCAGGGAAGTCCTGAGTTACCTCTTTGGGAAAACCCGCGTCCATGGACTGCGTGTTTTCATCATACCTGGTCAAAAAATTATTAGAGATTTCAGAATGTGTGATTAATGACAATAAGCAATATTCAGCATTAACTATTAAGCCACTGTTCTGAGTGGTCTGAGTACACCGATTCCTTTGCTCTTCACAGGAAGTCTGAGAGGTGGGGGCTACCTTTATTTTCATTTTGTAGAAAACCAGAGACTCCTTCAAGCAGCTGTGAGCGGGTGCATGGCCAGCATGAAAATAGTAAGAGGTTTTAAGTGGCAAGTCCCAGCTCGACAGGATGGGAGGCTGGAACAGGCTAGCCCATCCCGAGAGCGGTATCGGCTCTGACACCTGATTCGGGTTTGCACTTGGCCTCCACCGGCCGCCCTGTCAAGGAGAACGGCTGGGGGAGGGAAGGTTCCTTTGGGATGCTCCTGCTTTTTACGATCTGGGGAAACTCCACCCTACAGCCCCGTGCCTTCCAAGGACAGACGCGGCCTGACAGTAACAGGGGACTAACTGATGCCTGGCGTGGCTGCGTCCCTTCACAAGGGGGATGGAGGTTCAGCGCGGCTGGAGAATAATTTACAAAGAGGCGCCCTCCTTCTGCTGAGGGACCGACTCTCCGTCTGACGTCACCTCCAATACTCGTTGGCAACAAAGAAGTACGTCTTCCCCGTCTCGTCGTCGTGAAGGGCAGCATCGATTTCCTCCACCCTTTCCAGGAAGCCCAAGGAGCCGCCGATGTCCCTGGGAGAGCCATGCAGCGTCCGGCGCCCCTGGATGGCCCAGTATTGACCGAGTGTGGACCGAACAGCCCACCGTGAAAACGCTCTGCGGGGCCCCGGCGACAGCGGGCGGCCTCGCACACGCTCAGTCACCAGAGTGGACACGGAGTTTCGTCCCCAAGTGAGGTGCCCCCGGGCCAGGCACTTCTCCTGCGGGCGGTCGGCTGGCTTCCCCAGCTGCACAGGGAGTGCGTGGGGGTCACCGGGTCCTGTGGGCGAGGCCCGTCCCCTCCTGTCCCTGGAAGGCACCTCTCAGCCCTGGCAAAGGCTTTTGTATTTGGTCACTTAGCTCCTCCGGCACGTCAGTCTACCTGCCATCGTGAGGGTGCATCACAAACCGGTTCCCACCCCACAAAAAGGCGGTTTGAGACCTCGTGTGTATATAAATCCGCCTTAGTCTGATCTGTGTCAAGATTCTTGACTTATTTAAACGGTCCCCTTAATTTTCAACCAAAAAAACAAAAAAAAACCACCAAAACCTGATGAAAAATGTAACTCCTAAAACCATCAACCAAAAAAGCCCCAGAAGCTTCACCTTTAAAGAAGAAGACTTCGTCTCTGCCAGCGACTTCGTAAGCGGCGTCCACCCCTTTTGCCAGCGGTTCCCATAAGTCAGAAATGACATCGAAATCCTCTGCTCCGTAGGAGACCCCCGGGCGTAGGGAGAACCTGATTCAGCGGCAAGGAGACGACGGTAAGAGCGGCCACCTCGGGGGACGTCCGGCTCCTCTCGTGGGACCGAGTCTAAGCCCGCCGGCTGCCCCACCCCCACGGGGTAGCTCATCGCGCAGAAGTCCTCAGTGCCAGCAGACGGTAGAGGCAGCGGGAGGAGGAGGCTGGAGGAGGCCGCTGGAAGAGGCCGGAGGAGGCTGCGGGAGGATGGTGCCAGAGGAGGAGCCCGAGAGAGGAGGAGGCCAGAGGATTAGGCTGGAGGAAGAGGCTGGAGGAGACCGCGGGAGGAGGCCAAGGGAGGAGGAGGCCAAGGGAGGATGCTGCCAGAGGAGGAGGCCAAGGGAGGAGGAGGCCGGAGGAAGAGGCTGGAGGAAACCGTGGGAGGAGGCCGAACGAGGAGGAGGCCGTGGGAGGAGGCCAGAGGATGAGGCCGGAGGAAGAGGCTGGAGGAAGAGGCTGGAGGAGGCCGAGGGAGGAGGAGGCCGAGGGAGGAGGTAGACGGAGGAGGAGGCCGAGGGAGGCGGAGGCCGCCAGAAGAGGAGGCCGGAGAAGGCCACGGGAGCAGGCCAGAGAAGGAGGCCGGAGGAGGAGGCCAGAGAAGGAGGCTGGAGGAGGAGGCCGCAGGAGGAGGCCGCGGGAGGAGGCAGAAGGAGGAGGAGGCTGGAGGAGGTAGACGGAGGAGACCACGGGAGGAGGCCGAGGGAGGAGGCCGCCGGAGGTGCAGAGGCTCCGAGCAAACCTCTGCGGGTTAGCCTTTCCGGGGGGGAGCTCGGCCGCGTTCGGGGCGCAGCCCGGGCAGCCGGGTAGCGGCTCCGCACAGGCCCCTGGCAGCCGGCCGCAGCGCTCCCGAGGCCGTGGGGACCGGGCGGAAGCGCGCCAGGGCTCGTGGCCGGAAGGACCTGCAGCCTCAGCGCCCGGCCCCGCCCCCGCGGCGTCGGCCCCGCCCCCCGCCCGGCCCTCCTCTCCGAGCTCCACGCTTTGTCAGCCCAACGGCGGGCCAGTGAGGGGGCCGAGGACCGTTTCCAGTCCGTTAGCGACAAGCCCGCCGTCTGCCTGCCTGTGTCCTCATGTTCGCATGTGTGCCCGAGAGGAGCGGAGTCTTTCTCTTCCTTCCTTCCTTCCTTCCTTCCTTCCTTCCTTCCTTCCTTCCTTCCTTCCTTCCTCCCTCCCTCCCTCCCTCCTTCCTTCCTTCCTTCCTTCCTTCCTTCCTTCCTTCCTTCTTCCTTCTTTTCTTTCTTTCTTTCTTCCTTCTATCTTTCTTCCTTACCCATTTTTAAAGAAGAATGATTCTCCACGAATTTTGGTCATGGCATCAAATGTTAACTTGCCATCACAGGCTTGTGGTATTGGTGGATCTTTTGGCTGGATGGGATTTTTGGAAGGTCCTAAAAAATAAATAGACGTTCTGAAGTAAGTTAAGTTGGCATAGTATATTAACACAAAATCACTTAGAATGAAGGCTCTACTTTTTTTTATTTTAGAGAGAGCAAGTGAGAGAGAGCGAACGAGCAGGGGAGGGGCAGAAAGAGGGAGAGAGAGAGAGAGAGAGAGAGAGAGAATCCCAAGCAGGCTCTGCACTCATCATGGAGCCCAACAAAGGACTTGATCTCACCGCCCTGAGATCACCACCTGAGCCACAACCAAGAGTCGAACGCTCAACTGACTGAGCTCCCCAGTTGCCCCACAGAAGGAAGGGGCTTTCTTAGAGGACGCAGCCGATAGCTGTTTATTTGAAACCCACATCTAGGCCCCTAACTGTGTGTTTTACTTTGTGCTCACCATAGATGGCCTGGATGGCACTGATGTCCTTCTGAGACAGCGGGACATCACCATAGTAGAGGTATCTGGAGAACATCAGAGAGCCAACGTCATCACTGTGGAGTAGTCCCAGAGAGTGGCCCACCTCGTGTGCGGCCACATAATACAAGTTGTAATCTAAAAAGACCAACGAAACACGTTTGCAATTATTAGAATGAGTTTTGAGAAAGCCAAGAGGGAAATATAAACATCCAAACCTCAGAAGCTTTCCTGTTGACTTTCTTTGTGCAGATTCGGTGTGTCGTCTGGTGGCATGTCTGTGTGGGGGCATATGTACGTTGATCAAAGAAAGGAGAGTGTCCTAACAATTCTAGGTGGGCTGATTACAGTCTGAATTTGAGATTGGACTAGTGTGATTCCTGGAAGAAAGTCAGCTGACAAAGAATAATCCCATTGATTAATAAGTATCATAGAATAAGGTGGAAAGTGTTATATGCTAGAGGAATAATAGGATTCTATTGACATTTTTTTTTCTGCTCATAAATCTTATATTATGCCTACTTCTAAAAATTTAGATAATATAGGAAAACACATAGAAAAATTCCCCCAAATCTCTTTCCCAAAAACAGCCATTTTAAAATTTTGGTGTATAATTGTGTATGTGACAGTGTGACTTAAAACACCCTAGCGACATTTTTAGAGTAACGTATTTTTGTTGGGAAAATGGTATTCCCTTACTTTTTTAAATAAACGAGACAAAAGAGTTACCATTAGCTTTCTAAGCAATCGTACTTTTAGTAAAAGCTCGTGTTTACTACAGTATTTAAGGCCGACCACAAAGGTGGCCCTCTTTACCAAAGGCATTCTTGTAGAGAAACATGGACCCACAAAGGGGGGAAAGAAGGATTTGTGGACTCACTTCTGAAGTCATTGGTCCATGTTTTCTCTTCATCAAAATGAACATCTCCTCCAGTGCCTCCTCCTGGTGGGAATGCGTGAGCAAGTGGGCTCAGGGCTCCGCCAAAGTGGGAGTTGTCGCCGTGATCTGTGAAGAGCAGGGTAGCAGGGGCAGGCTCCCATTATGTGCGGCTTCCCCGGGGGGAGGTGAGAGCAGGGACAAGGAGCCCAAAGCTATTCTTCATCTACGAAGCATCCCTTCCTTGGCCCATAAAATCAACACCCCTCCAGAGTATGCTCAGCCCAGGGCAGCAGGTCCGGGAGCAGCAGCGGGAGGCGAGATTCAGAATGGGTTTGGGAAACCAGAAGGGCTTACCTCCCCAGACAAAGGACAGCATTATGTCTGCCTGACCCTCCGAGAGCTTGGTGAAGGTCAGGACGGAGGCATCACTCCAGAGTTGAAAGGCTTTCTCAATGGCGTTGTCCACCACCTGGGCTCTTGGCAGGTCCGGTGTGTAATTTTCAATCCTTCGCGTGAAATAAAATGGAGACACATCAGACCTCCTTTCTCATGGCTCCGGTGGGGAAGAGAGTCCTCTCTCCGGTGCCCATTCCGGTTACCTGTAGGTCAGGTGCGTGCGCTCCCATCGAGGGTTGCCCTCGGCGAGGACGTACGGAGCCGCGTCGGGCAGCCCGCACCTGGGCTGCTGCATCACCGTCAGGGTGTCCGCATCGGCAGCCCGGTCACCTTCAGCCCGAAGAACTTCTGCATTTCCTTCAGCTTTTCAACCACTCAACTGCGGTTTCCCTGCCTTTCCGACCTGTTGGTTCCAATCTTCAGGTTGTAGTACTTTTGTAGGTATTTCTGATAAAGAGAAAAATATCGAAACAAGAGACATGAAACCTTCCTCATTTTCTCCTGAAAATTCTCAGGATTTCACTGGTGGGGACAGAGAAGTTCTTTGGTCTTGAAGATTTATTGCAAAGGGGGTGGGGGGGGAAGCTGTCTGCCCCTGCGGTGATTTCATAGCATTCGTTAGGATTGCTCACGATGACACAGTGAAGTCAGCGCTAAGGTCGCCAGGACTCTCTCTCTCTCTCTCTCTCTCTCTCTCTCTCTGTTTCCCTCCATCTGCCAAAGAAATGTCTACGGATGGGCAGGCAGGTTTTTCTCTCTGGTATGTGGGAACCTGTTTCAGAGAAGGTAGTTACCCCAGAATGATTCCCAAACCCGCTTCAGCTTCTAGCCCTTGACCTTGGAAACGTGAGAAGGGTGTGTGGAAATCGGCGTCACATGGACCATCTCAGCATCTTGCTCTCGTGTCTGAGCAGGCGCCGTGAAGATGGGTGGCCCCGAGGCCCAGAACAGCAGGAGCAGAGGAAGACGGGGCATGCCGACCTGTGTCCTTCCTCTCTGCCGCGGGCCTCCGGCGCCCCCCGCCTCCTGCCGCTCCAGGGTGTCCGCGCGTGCGCGGGCTCCCCCTTTTGTAGGGTCCTTGCAGCTTCAGAAAAACAAAGGCTACCTGATCCCCATCTGCCCAGAAGGGTCACATCCTCTTTCTTTGCAAGGTGTGGTCCCGACTCTCGAAAATTGTGACATACGGCAGGTTAACCTTTAATCTTTTCTTTTTATGATCTTACGATTATGATCAAACAGGACATCAACAAAGCGACACACCTCCTCCCACACAGTCGAGTTCTCTTATCGACTCTGTGCTATTTTAAGAAAGGTCTTTAATGTCTTCACTACAGTGAATCACCCGCAGAGCAGCGCATGGACTTATGGAAAACTGGTGGTAGCGACTGGATCCCGCTGGTCCTACAGGCTCGGGTCTCCGCACGCACCGCCCTGCAGACCGAGGGAAGATGGGCTGTGTGCGTGCTCTGCCCCTTCTCTCCTTCTCTTCTCCCGGGTAGGACCCGCTCTGGGGTCACTGGCTGGAAAGGCCCTGGTCAGCGGGAAACTTACATGGGATTTTCCCCTGTGTCTTTCAGCCTCTGGTTTCTACAGCCATCGTGTCCTCTCTGAATCCCAGCTCAGCCTGCAGTGAGGTCGCCGCTGACTAGGCTGCCCGGTCCACAGGACGGGGGTTACAATTCACCACTTAGCCTCAGCCCTGCCTGGTCTGGTTCCCGGACACATCTGGACAGCCGCGTGGATGCCGCGGGGGGAGCCGCGTGACAGTGACCTGCGGCAGAGCCCATCCGTCCGCCGCAGGCCGCTCTAGACGGTTGAACACGTGTCCCACACGCGGCTGTAGTTACTGATCCCATCACATCCCATTCCCCTGTCTCCGCTCCTGGCTCTTACACGGTGTCTGCTCTGCCCCAGCCCCTGGGCGGGGGAGGACCGAGACGCGGTCAGTCAGTTTCCGATGGGACCTCGAGTTTGTGCTGTGACAGAGTCGCAGAGAAGACACAGGCATCCATGTCCCCGGAGGACCCGGGGGAGGAGAGACCGGAGCATCAGTCTGGCCCTGTGTTTCCTGACCTCCATTAACCTACCCCACTTCGACCTTGCGTTTCTTCTTTTTATGATGCAATCGCTTTAAAACCATAACCTCATTCCGAGCAACGACATCCGTGGAAACGTGATTAGTATCTCAGTCCTGCATACGGGCGTCTTCTGGGCCTCCTCTGCCCTGGCCAGACCCTCCCCCTTCTGGCAAGCTGACTGCCCTCCCCGAGACCGTGACCTTGACAGCAGAGTGGACGGGATATCCAGGCTGGATCTTCGGCTCCTTCCTCTTTGGCAGGTGGTTCTCTTCTTTCCTGCCAAGGCGTCCTGATTCCACAGAGTCCCGCGGGCTCTATGAATCCCTGCCCAGCAGGCAGTGCCCCTGATGCCCATCGGGATGCTGGCGTGCACGCGGGCGGGCGATGCTGGGAGCTCGCCGGCCCCCTGCCCTGTCGAGTCGGAGTAGCGCATGAGGGCAAGCAGGAAACGGGAGGTGAAAGGCTTTCTCACGAGAAAGCAAATCCTCTCTTTCGCACAGGACTCCTGATGCCAGCAGAGCCAAGGTGGTATTTTCTAGGACAGGTGGAAATACAGGCTGTGCTTTTCCAGCCGCGGTGAAGCAGGAGCTCCCTGCTCACACAGGACGATGCTTCCTGGGGTGCGGAGACGGTCACCTCTGTTCTGGTGCCTCCAGCCAGCCATCTCCTGGCTCACTCAGAGCCGCAGCGACGGGACAGGAGACCCCAGGTGAAATCGGGAAACCATGAGTGTGGTTTAATAAAGGCTCCTACAGTAAGAAATCTAGGAGTTATTCAGCAAAGTGCTTTGGGACTCAGTTTCAAAACTGCCGCACGCTTTGCTCAAGCAAAACCCCATGTGTGTCCCCCACTCTGATGGCAGTGAGGTGGAGGGTGGCAGCCGTGGGTCCCTCCCCTCCCCTCTTCCGCGGCCCCAGGCTCCAGGACAGTTGCTCCCCCTGGAGGGCTCTAGCATCTGAGCACATCCACTGACCTGACTTTTCGTTGGAGTCAAATAACCTCCATCGGTTCTGGTTCCTGGCGTTCTTCGTGAGGACAGTTCTCACTCCGTGTTCCTTCCCACGCCCCACTTTCCATATGGAAGTCAACTGTAGAATGTTCCTCTACGCTAGAAATTCGACTTAACTTGGCTCTGTTCCAAATTTCGAATTCATTTTGAGGATGAATTCCTATTCTTATTTTGTTTTATTTTTTAGCCATCGTTGCCAGTGGTCTGTGATCAGAAGCCTTTGTCATTTGGGGCACCTGGGTGGCTCAGTGGGTTAAGCTTCTGACCAGCTCAGGTCATGATCTCACAGTTTGTGACTTCAAGCTCCGTGTTGGGCTCTGTGCTGACAGCTCAGAGCCTGGAGCTTCAGATTTTGTCTCCCTCTCTCTCTCTGCCTCTCCCCTGCTTGCACTTTCTCTCTCTCTCTCTCTCTCTCTCTCTCTCTCAAAAATAAACATTAAAAATAATTTAAAAAAAGAAGCATTTGTCATGTGATGTGTCTTGTTAAGGAAGCTCTCACGACAGTGGCACAACCATTTTCATACGGTAACCGAAAGCAGGTGTGCACCCACTGTGCGCCACAGGCACACGCTGAGACTTCACACGCTATGTGCATTCGGGCATTATGGACTCTGCAGGTAGGAGGTGAAGGCTGACTCGTTTATAAGATAGTAGGAGGCTGACGCTCAGAAAGGTCACGTAACGCACCCAGGACGCAGCCCGGGTAGGACGCTCGGGGGGCTGCTGAGCCTGGCTGCGTGGTGCCTGAGACCTGAGTCTCGGTGGGGCCCCAGTGCCCCCAGGCCTGCGCACGTGCTCACATTCCGGAGGGCTCACTCCCGAGCGACAGAGAATCTCATGAGGGATAGACTCGGCACGATGATGCCACGTTCCTGTGAGAGCAGGGAAGCCCCCCCCACCACCGTGGCTGCCAGGCCTGGTGCCGCCTGCCCGCACCCTACAGTCCTCACCAGGCCCGTGCAGCCACCGAAGCCTCCATCGGGAAGGGGATTCCTTAAGAAATGAAATCACGCTTGATAAGCGACGACATTGGGGCAGGGCAGGAGGGCGAAATGAAAATACGTGGAATCTGCAACCAGATCGATGTAGGTTCAAGTTTTGTTTCGACACCTGACCAGCTCTGTGACTTGGGGAGGTTCCCACCGTAGTGGTATGTACCACAAAGTTCAGAAAGTTCGGAGCTTAAATACATGCTGTAACCCTTCTCCTCGCCGCGGCCACCATGTGTGGCACCCCTAGCTTCGCTAGCCGGTGACAGTAAACACAGCCTCAGCGCTCCTAGCGCCCCTCCGCTCGGCCCCGGGACGGTCACTCCTTCCCAGAATGCTTGGGCAGCCCTTGGGCACAGATGTTGCTCCTGCTCTGCGCGGTCTGCCTGAATTCAAACGCCCAAACGTTGCCACGGATCAGCTTTTGTTACTGGAGCACTTTGCGAACGTTTTGTTGAACTGTCCGAGACTTCCTGCCACCCTTTTCTCAAGGAAGGAAAGAATTCGTGTTTGCATTTCATGACTTTGCTTTTCCCCGAGAGGAAAGCCTTGGCAGTGGTCACGCGAACGGTGAGAGGGCCTCTCAGCATAACTCCAGGCAGGCCAGCCCAGCCCTCCAGGCTTTGACCTTGGCACCCCCAGCTTTCAGGCCCGCCTGGGCCAGTCCTGGCAAGACCCTTGCTAAGTCAGGTTAGAGGGAAACTGCATCTTTGCTTTCTCGTGTTGTCTCCTCACGCTGGCCTGCGATCCGCAAGAATCCTGCCAGGCTGTTCTGGCCAGAGTCTGCCCTGAACCTTGACGCTTCCCCGTGGAAATTCTCCGTCACTGACCCCCACATGTGGCGCTTCTACTACACACGCCCACTCTCCCCTGCTGCATTTGGAATCGAGACTGGTTCCACACTCCGGGGTCTTTCCCCCCTGGTAACTGTGCTCGGACAGAATCAGGTTCTACCACCGGAACCACGTCCAGCTCTGGTTTTCCAGAAGGAGGGAGGGAGGCCACGCAATGGCACTCGGGCCCCCGGGGTGAGCCCCACGGTGGTCCCTGAGCTGCTGGCTTCTGAGACCGTGGAATTTTGCCTCGGTTGCCATGAGAGCTCCCTGCTGGCTTAGCTGTGTCACAGCCCAGAGGAGACGGGCCCAGAGGACTGTAGCCCCTATCGAGTCTCCACCACTTTGTCCTCTTAGTGGGAACCCCCTGAGCCTCCTTCTCACCCTCTATTGTCCCCACCATCGGGGACATCTCATACACATTCCCCAGAGACCAGCAGGCTCTGTGCCCCTTGGGGCAGCCGCACGACAGGAGGCCGCACGCCCGGCCGTACCTGGATGGGCAGCGTCACAGGAGATCACGTGGTCACTGCTCCACTGGCTCCGGTCCCTCCCCCACCAGTTAGCGATCCGTCTCCTTGCAGAGGAATCTCTCCCCTTTGATCCTGAAAGAAACTTTCTGGAACCACACCTCCCTTCAAGCTGCGGCTCTCTCTCGTGTCATCACACTTTGCGTGTTTGTTTGCAAGGACAGGTGGCACTCACTCCCGCCGTGGCCCCACCGGGCCCTTCGAAGAGGACCTGCAAGTGTGGATGGAACGAAGGAGCTGATGCTTTGGGTTCAATTATCTGCAAAAACACTTCATTGGATGATTAGGTTCAATGTGTTTCATTCTCCTAGGGGCGAATAATTACTTAAACACACCACCAAGAGTGTGAGTGGCTGTTGAGTGGATGTTTCAAGTGAAGGTCATTTCCCTTCAGCCCTGGCTCCATGCTTTTTTCATGCGCGGCCAGGAACGTGTCCTCGAAGGTGCAGCTTATGAAACGATCGGGAAGGTGTTCCAAGTTACAGTGCACTAGTAACGAGGGGGCCGCCCTCCCACGAGCCAGCCTTCTCGGCAGGTGCGGCTCTTCTGACAAAGAGGCTCGGGGGACCAGCCAGGACCTCGCTCGTCGGCCCCCACGCGGGGCAGGAGGCTCGAGATGCGTGGGAATGCCCGGGGCATCTCTGCGGGCTCTGAGTCACGCTGCAATCCAGACCACGACTTCCCCGCTGTGTGTTGGTTTCCTGCCTTCAGATCCCTTTTCTGTGAATCAGGTTCAGATTATGAAACAGATTATGTCTGTTTTGCTGAGCTTGCCTCTGCTTTAGGACAAAGGAATTGTCACATGATCGATTGTTGTTTTATTTGTCTGGATTACTCATGCCTCAGTCCTCATTTATTATGAGGCCAACTAGTTTGATCTATTGCTTTTCGTCCATTAGTCAACTCTTGGTCAAATGTGCACCGGATGAAAAGAACCACACTTCGTGTCCGTAGAGCTTCATGCCTTTTACAACAAGAGCTTAACCTTGTCTTCGCAACACTCGTACCGAGCACTCAGGGTGGATGTCGTTAGTCCCTTCTGACAGACGAGGAAACTAGCTCCTCATAACTAAGGGATGTGCCTGAGACTGCGCAGCCACCACAGGGCTCGGGAGAGTCTGTGACCCGGGTCTTGGGACCACAAACAGGCACCCACGCTCTAAGTACATATCAGGAAGCAAGGCAGCCATCTTGGCTCTCGAATGAGTTACTGAGAGAAGACAGATCGAAAGATAGTTGGATGTATAGATAGAGAGATAAATAAATCATTATTAAATATTGATTTACAGGGCTTCCAACCAAAGAATGATGGTATATTATTTAATTGTACTGACACAGACCTAGAAGTATGCTTTGTATGCCATGACTAGTGAAAACTGACTGGTTTTACTTTTGCTCTACTACACAGGTGACCGAAAGGTCAAATCTCTTTAGAGCACATTAAGTCAACATGCGGTTGACGGTCTGGCCCAGAATTTGCTCAGTGCCTAACGCTGGCACACAGTGTCTACGCTTTCCGGGAATCCATCTCGGGCACTCCTAATTGAGGCACGATATGTCAACATGCCCATGGGAGCAAACGCAGACTGCGAAGTACAATATTTGAACCCTGAAGTGTCTCCCAAGTCAGCGCACACGGTTTCCCTCACGTGGGCGCCCGGCTCCTGCAGAGAGATTTCGGCAACCCTCCTGTCCCTTCAGCTCACGCTGCGTCGCTTCTTACCTAGATCCTAGAGGTTATCTGTGCGGCGGCGAGGGAGGGCAGTCCCTTCCCAAACACCGACAAGCGACGAGGAACTGGGACTCAGATGGCCCTCCTCGGGATGAGACGGGGTGATGGAGCTGAGATGTAGGCCCTGGTTGAATGGATTCCAAAGTCAGTGTTCTTTCTGGTTTTGGTGCTTTGTTCCCTAAAGTGACAACCTTGGGTCTGAAGACAGTCGCACACATGTGAGGGTGGAGGTGGTGTCCAAGCAGCACGTTTGATGAAGCCTAGCTGAGAGTCAGCAGACCCGGGTTCGAATCCCAGCTCCACCCCTTGCAAACTGAGCACGTGGACAATCTTCTAACCTCTATGATGCTCTCTTACAAACAAGGACGTTATAATGCTTCCCCCTCCCAATTATGAAAAGCCAACTCCTATAATGAGTCCTCTGTCAATTGTATTGATGAAAGTATAATAATTATCATTTCCCTGATAGATTTCCCCTATAATCAGGAATTACAAAGGTGAAGTGTCGCTCATAAAGCATCTCTCTGACATGAAAAGAGAGAACATAACCTAAGTAGTGAAAACAGGACAATTTGATACAACCCTTGAGTGACTGAGACCTTAAGTAGCTTCACTGAAAATCTGAATAATTTCATGATCATGGGTTCATGGGATGTTGGGTGGAAGACAGCCCTTTAAGAAAAAGGATTAACTCCACTTAACATCATACTTTCTAGCTCCACCCACATCATTGCAGACGGCAAGATCTCATTCTTTTGTACGGCCAAGTTATCTCCCATTGTGTGTACCCCACATCTTCCTTATCCATTCATCACTCGATGTACACTAAGGTCGCTTTCGCAGTCGGGCTGTTGTTGATAGTGCTGCTGCAAACATTAGAGTGCACGTAACCCTGTGAACTGCTATTTTTATATTTTTCGGGTAAAAACCCAGTACTGTAGTTCCTGGATCACAGGGCATTTGTATTTTTAACTTCTTGAGGAACCTCTGTACCGTTGACCACGGTGGCTGCACCAGCGTGCATTCCATCGGTAGTGCACAACTCTACTCAAATAAAAATAAATGAATAAACTGGAAGGATTAAGATTTCGGTGAGAGGCAGAGAGGAGTGTGAATCCTGACTGTCTTCTCTGCCAGGCTGCTTCCTTTGCTGGAGAACAGATAAAGAATAATAATATCTCCCTAAAAGGTTTTCGGGAGAGTCAAGCAGAATAATGTGTGCGATGCGTGTGTATCCGTTCTCGTCACATGGAGGTACACTGCTCAGTGAGTACTGATGTGTTTTAGAATTGAAGGATATCTGTTAAAAAATAACCTGATTAAACCCTCTTACATGACCGAAGGGAAAACGGAGATCTGGAAGCGATTCAAAGGACGGGTGAGATCATTCGAGGTAGGTTTCAGCCTCTTCAAGGAAATCTGATTCTTAAAGAAACTGCTTCTGCAGTGAGACGAAACAAAGGAAACATATTTTTAGCTGTATCCACATTATAGACCATGCATCGAACCGTCTCCTTAATGAACATGGGAGCCTCACCTGAGAAACAGCCATGTGATCAGTTGCCCCTCATCATCACCATCATTGCCAGGAGTGGGAGGCTATGCTAAGAATAATCGCCAAGATAACATGTTTCCAAGAGAGATAAACTGTGCCCTGAATCATGGATCTTGCATAATCAACCCTGCGATTTAGCTAATGACAGCATGATGCTGCCCCTCTAATCTTTTCAGGAAAGCTCCCTGATACAATCATTTACAAATCAGGTTCAGGCATCAACTGATCTATGACTTATGAAGCACGTCCTCCAGGGAAGACTCTCACCCAAACAGCTGTGTGACCTACTGACTTTGCAGGGATCGAGTTTGTCGGAATCCTTAAGTATCTGTGTGGCAGATAAACACCTCCAATTTTTAGCCTCCCAGCTGCCCTCCACCCCAGCCTTTGAGAGGTCAGGTCTGTGTCCGTGATCTTGAATCTGGATGAACTCCATGGCGGCTCTGACCATGAGAATAACAGAAAGGGTGCGGTGCCTTCAGAGACTGGCAGCCTTCGCTTCTGGTCTGAGAACACTTGCTTTCAGAGCCCTGAGCGTCCGTGTACAAAGTCTGTCTTTGCGGAGGCCACATGCCCTGAGGGGGCCCAGGCCAACCAGGCAGAGAGGCTGCATGGCGCGGGATCTGGCTACCTCCGCCCTTCCAGGTGGGCACCAGACAAGTGATGCAAGCGACCCCAGGCCCAGCCATCAACTGAATAGAACCACGTATGAGCCCAAGTCGGCACTGGGGAGCTGCAAGGCAGCCCACACAACCACGAGGGATTGTCGTTTTAAGCTCCTAAGGTCTAGAGTGTGTTTATTTTTCTACAGCAACAAATGACCAGAGGATCTCCCTTGAATGCATCTTTCAGAGGCCTGGCCACCCCTTCCCCTGAAGGGATTTCACTTGCTGAAATAGTGTGTGTCTGCTGGATTACCGAAGAGATGTCCACAGGCAGGTAGGGTGTCTGGTGTGCTTCCTAGCTGAGGGCCTGCTTCTCCAGCTTCAGTTTTGCCGGCTTAAAACTACGGCCTTGGTGCTGTGATGGAACGAGTACTGAATGAACGCACGGAGGAGCATGGTAGATGAATCCTAACACACGGAAGGTGGTGTCAGACATGAACTCTGCAGAGACTTTTAACTCAATTGTTTCACATATGGGATAAAATTTCATGCGCTTAATTATAAGTTGACAAGTTGAATGCTCTAAAACTTTATCTCCGAAACGCACATCAAAACAGCCTACTCTTTTCTGGACTCTAACCAAACATCTTCTGGGTCCCCAAGCGGGGCACGCCCTCTCACGCCTCTACGCCATTCCTCATGCCGTCCCTGCGCTGGGAAGGCCCTTCCTCCTCAGACCTGCGGCCTGACAACTCCCACTCTCTGCTCTAAGGTCCAACCTTACTTCCTTTGGAGCCCTTTCTGCATTCACTCACCACCTGCTACACGCCAATCCCGTGCCCTCGAGAAGGTTCGAGTAGTAAACAATTCAAGAAGGTTGCAGCCTGATATGGGGTAAATTTGAGGCGAGAAGTTACAGTGGAGTGTGAGAAGTGTTTTGGGAGCCCCTGGGCACAATCTGTGGGAGAACAGAGCTGAGCCCTGGAGATGGGGGAGTAGTGTGGGGAGAGCCTGCGTGGTTTGTTGGAGCTTCTATGTTTTTCATTAGGTCCATCACATTGAACAAAAGAGGGTTTACTGTCAGTAGGCAGAAGACCTGTGTGGCACCCAGTAGTAACCACTTCGAACTAACCCCCCCATCCCTTCTTCCAGCTCTTTCCCCAACTCTCTCCGTTCTAGTCGCCGGGGTCCAGCTGTCTCTGTCAGAATGTTTGCCTTGGTGTCAGCAAGCAGGGGTCTTGAAGATTCAACGGCGACAACTGGGTCAGGTGTGTGGGTGATTTCCAGACCTGGCTGTCAAGAGCCTGAATGCCGACTCTCCCTGGGAAGCGCTTTCGGCAGGAGAGGCCCGAGGTCCCCCTCTCTGTGACGCACGTCTTCACTTACAGTCAGTCAGTGTTGCTCAGACTGTCCTTCGTGCCCGGGAACTACTGCTCACTCTCCTGTCGTAGGAGAACGAGTGTCTGGAAACCTCTGGCAGCCTGACAGCAACTTGTATCTATTGAATCAAGTAATGTAAAAATTGAGCCCTCTTAAAAGCTTTGTCATTTCATTTTCCTACAATTCCTTTTCAATGCATTTTACAAAAATATTGGTGTGTGATTTGTTGTAAGTTTAAGACACCGGCCCTTTACAGCAAGTGTGGCAGGAAGCAGGGCTTTAGAGCACGAGGTCTGAACGCCCCCGCGGGCTCTCCTTGCTCCCTCCCTGGACCGTCACCCTCCCCCTTGCCTCCTAAGTCCCTGCCCTTTGGTCTTCCGAGGGCGTGTTTGCTCCTCTCGGTGGCCCCTAGGGACCCTTCGGTATTGGATATTGGGGGGGAGCCCCTTCTAGGTGATCCTGCAGCCCCGTGTGCCTCCCCATGGCGGCTGACCAGCCAGACCGCTCGCGTCTCCATCTGCCTCCGCGAGAGGAGAGCCACGTCGGGGGTGCTCCGCGCCGGTGTCCCTGGCGTGCGGCCTGCTGTGCGGTAGACCTCAATGAGCGTCCGTTAAGGGCGGCAACGAAAGAGGGCCGGAGGTGAAACCGCCATCTAGCCTCAGGAACGCGCCTCCCGCAAACACCTCTCTCTCCACCTCCAGAGCAATCAGGGCTGGCTGCCCGGGCAGACCGGCTCCACTCTCTCTGTTCCTGGCGTGTGGGGCGTAAAGACCTTGTGCCAGGTGTTCTGTCTCACCCCGGGGCTGGGACGACCCCGCTCCCCAGGCTGCTGTCCCTTCTCGCCTCTCCCCCCACCATTACTTCGTAGGTGGCCTGGCCCCGGAGTGACTTCCTGCACGACGTCATCCCAACCCCTGCCTTCTCCACTCCCAGTGCCTCTCCTCTCCACCAGTTCAGACCTCTCCTTCTCGGCTCTGCTCATGACTGGATCACCTTTGTGCGTTTCAAATATGGTTCACAAGTCCTGGACCTCCACCGCGGCACCTCTTCTCTCTGTCTCTCTCCGTGTCTTCCCTTGTCTGTCTCACTGTCTCTCATCTCTCCCCCTCCCTCTCTCTCTGTTTTGCTCCGACTCTACTATTTCTCCTACAAGTGTATTTCACACTTGCACCCTCATAACTGTCAATACCAAGAGAGGGACATTATAATTCAAACCCATCGAACTTGCCATCTTTCGTAGTTTCCTTAATGACTGAAAATGCGGTGTGATGGTGCCGCCTGGTGCCTGGTAAGCGGGTGAGTAGACCCTGCAGGGGGAGAAAGGGAAAGACACCCGAAATCAAGCAAGGGCAGCATTGACCAATTTTTTCCTCCTTCGGAAATTTGCTCAAAGCTCCCCCTAGTCAGTCACATGTCTGTCTGTGTCAAAGGTGTCATCACCGGATGGTGAGCTCCACAGGGGTAAGACATTTCTGCCCCCAGACCTTCTGTAGCCGAACTGGATTTTGACCCGAATTATCTGGATAATTGCTGTGTGCCTGTGACCCCACCTACAGTCGTTCACCATGTTAGGTATGTGTTGCTGATTTTAAACTTTCCACAAACTTGGAGGATTAATACGTGATTCATTTTAGTTTGTTGTTTTAGTTTCTGCGGCCGTGGCAGAGCCGGGCGCTTCGTAAAACCCCAAGGCACTGGCGGATCGCACTCTCCTCTGGAGACGGGAGAGTTTCCGCCTCCAAACTTACTCGGATTGTACTCACATCCTTCTCTTCCGTCTCTACACCCTATGGCCGTTTCTTGACGAGTCCCAGCCCGTTCCCAACCCCAACCTTCCTCGGTCTCCCTAAAGCCAGAATCTTGCCTATAGGTGAAGGCGTCCTTTTTCCAATTGCCTGAACCCAAACTGGCCAGAGGTCGGAATCACACTAACCTTTGCTGCATTTCTTTTTAGGACCCCTCGTCAGCTGTCCGTCGGTGCTGGGCTCTGGCCGAAGGTGGGGGCGTCGATCCTGGCCCAGCCGCTTCCCTCCAGCTGAGCCGCTCATCGCTGCTCCTCCCTCCGGCGTCTCCACCGACGGCACCTTCAGACCTGATGCCCTTGACCAGGTTATGACCGGCCTCGGCTTCATACCCCTTTTGGATGCATGTTTTGCCCCCTGGATCGAATCTCCTCATCGGCACCTGCATCTGGAGCTTCTCTTGCTCTAGGAAAGGGGTTAAGCTTCACCCGATTTCGAGATTGAGCCGGACTCTGTCAGAAGTTAGTATTCTGCGGGAGAATGTCAAGGACAAGGTGGAAGACGGTCCAGGCCCTGACGGATGACTGGTGTTCCTCGAGGAAAGATGGGGAGAGGATTGAGAGTGGGGCAGCGTGAGCACAAGCCTGTAGGTAGACACTGACGGAGGCTGAGCGACATCTCTCATGTGGCCTCCTCCCGTCCCTCTGCCGCTCTCCGGCTGCAGCCCTTTATTTTGCTTTCTCTACACACGGCACATGCAGAATTCAGAGGACAGGGCGACTGAAGGGAAGTGGCCCGTGAGCCGGAGAAGAAGTCAAGGTTGACCGAGATTCCAAGACGAAGATGTAAGAAGAAGGGGGTGGGGTGCCTGGGGGCTCAGGTGGGTAAGCGTGAGACTCTGAATCTCACTCAGGTCGCCATCTCACGGTTCATGAGTTCGAGCCCCGTATCGGGCTCTGCGATGACAGTGTGGAGCCTGCTTGGGATTCTCTCTCTCTCTCTCTCTCTCTCTCTCTGTCTCTCTTTGGTCCTCCCTTGCTCATGCTCCCTCTCTCTCTCTCAAAATAAATAAATAAACTTAAAAAAGAAGAAGGTGGTGCTGTTATCTGAAGCAGGGAAGGCGGAAGAAGGAATAAGTCTGGGAAGGCCACTTTGTGAAGGGAACAATAGCACCATAAGAGTCAAATTTCTCCTGTCTTCAAGAATCTAATGGGTTCCACTCAACAGTGCTGAGTCTCACATCGCTAAAAGGGCTACAGAAAGGGCCATGAACCCAACGCTCCTCTGCCAGTTCCGAGGGTGAGTCAGAATCTTGTTTTGTCTCAGAGCTAATTGTCCTCACCTGTTCTCTCTGCCGAGGCCTGTGCCGTCAGGAACACCCTGTGTGGAGAGTGCTGCCACCTCAGTGAGCCACGGTCTCAGTGAACTTTGTGCCTTTAAAAGCAAAGGCGTTAACTAGCACCTGATGGAGACAGAGTTAAAGGACTCGGGGTTGACTTGAAGTCTGTGAATCTAGCCTCGAGAAGAGCAAGATGAACGAAACACAGAGTCCTGGAGTGGGAGCTGGGCGAGACCGTTTAGCAGATGCGGATCCCTGGAAAGTCTCTCCTGCTGAGCCTGAGTTCTGCAATAGTTAGAATTACTGTTGACTGTTGTTTTTATGAAGCCTGAATGGATTGCATATGTAAAGCACCTTATATGGGGCCTTTGGATTGAAATTCCACTTTTTCCTTATCCTTCAACCAAGTAAAGGCATCCATTAGCCTGGAAACAAGAGAAAACGGTTTTGGGAGCACTGTCTTTGTCAAAATGTCCCCGAGAGGGTGCACACTTTCCACTTTCTCACCTCCAGGCATTCTCGGTGAAAACGTCAGTGTTGCCGTCTCTACGTTGAGTGTGCCCTCACCCGCTCGCTGGCCGCGGCACGAGGAGGTTGGGACTAGGCACCCCCGTCTTCGTGGGTCTAAGCCAGTCCCTGGTGTGGGGCCCTCTCTCCTTCCCCCAGTGGTGGCCTCGGTGTGGCCGTGAGGCATGGGTGAAGGAGAGCAGATCGCATGGACAGTGATAACGGATGGAGGAAAGGTAAGGCCAGGGCTGTCGGGCCCCACGAGAGAATGCTGCCTGAAGATCACAGCTGTCATTCTGAGTGCAGAGCCCAAATAGCAGCGGACACAAGTCTTACACCGCAACTGGAAACGGCCCTAAGACCTACCAATTCGTCTACACCCGAACCATCCGGGACACCACGGCCACATTCCCACCACCGTGGGCACTGCCACGCTGCATGGAGTCAGTGCATGGGACAGATGCACGGACAACAGTGGTGGTGCTCATGTCTGGGAAAGATAGCTGGGAAGTTGGGAGGGGGAAAAACTCTATACTAAAGAAATAGACCTTTCTTCCTTTGGACTTTGGGCCATTTGTCGTACTGCCAGTTCAAAGGGTCTAATGTCAATTACTTGAAGAAAAAATGTAAATGTTGAATTTTTTTGAACCAAACAATTCCTTGTGGTTGTGATTTGTGGTTAATCACTCAGTATTTCCGACTCTCCTCGGGTGCATGACAGGATGTCACGTGTGGACCTATGGCATTCGATGAGGCAAAGTGAACGTCCTTTGGCCAATGAGCTGCAGACTGTTACATTCACACAGAGTTGGGAGTTGACGAGAAACAGCAACCATGCCTTCCCTCCACAAAGTGACGGACGCAGCTCGAGGGAGTGGCCATTCCATCTGCTGTGTCTGGAAGGGGGACAACTTGGATTAGAAATCCCAACAGGACACCACGATGGGCTTTTAGCTTTAAGCTGCAGAAAGTTGGGAACTGTTCATGAACACAGCAGAGCCTGGGCTAGCCTGAGTGACACTCATGCCATGGGCTTTGGTCCCTCACCATCCTCTCCTCCCTGCAGCGCTCCAGGCGTCCCCACTTGTTCCCACGAGTTCACAGACACCCCATCTTCCACAGGGTCGCTGGCTGTGCATCGGGCTCCACACTCCTTCATTAAATGGCCCATCGATGCCTTTACTTTGTTATTTCACGGGAATTTGTAAGTTCGGAAAGCGAGGTGGTTCTTCCTCACTCTCAACTATCTCTCACGAAACTGCTTCCCTCCAGTGACCCTCAACTACCCTGAAACCGCTGCCACTCCCTGGGCTCACACTGGGAACCCAGAGGTTGCTCTGAATACCTTCTTTGCCCTCAGAGCTAGCCTGCTGCTGAATTGGACAATGGTGAGATACAGCTCACATCCATCACGTGTCCCTATCTCCTGTCACCTCCTTTAACAGGTTGTCCAGTTTGCAACATGACTTCCACTTCTCTCCAGCTAGAGAGCTCACTCAACATATGCCCTGGCTCGTGTCACTTTTCCCTTTTCCACTTAAAAACTCCTTCAGCAAATCCATAACGCACTTAAAATACAAGAAACCTCTTTAATACGACGGATATGATTGGACCCTTCCTACCTGTCTGACACCTTCTTACTCCACGGCTGCCTGCCAGCACACCGCTCAGGCGCCCACCTTCTTTTGGCTCCGGGAGCAAGGCAAGATTCCTTCACCTCTGAGCCTTGACATTACTGTGCATTTTTCTCCTCCTAGAACGCTGGATCTCCTCCCACCTACCGGCCTGATCAACAGAATTTACACGATTTTTTCTTCGTTCTTGTCCCAGAGGGACACTTTCGAAAACCAGGCTTTAGCTGGGAGCTCCCTCCCACCCCTGACACCCTTCTCCCTTATCATTCTGTCATTGCTTTATTGATATTTTTATGACTTATAATTATATATTAATTTGTGTTCGTTTTCTTGGATTTCTTACTCCCACCAGGCAGAACCCAAAGAGGATGGGTCATAGGTGTTTTCCTCACTGTCGCACACGTTGTAAAGACAGTGCCTGTCATGTAAGTGAATCAATAAAAGAATGGCCAAGTCTCTATAGGGTCCCTGGTAAGGCGTGACGCCTATCACTAAGTGATGATAAACCCGCCATACAGTTGGGATGTCCGTGGGAGCTATTATCACTTAGGAGCTGCCAGCTACAAAATGGTAACGAGAGAATATGTTAGTGAAAGAACGAGAAGGAGATGAGCGATTTGGTCTCCAGGGCAGTCAGGGAGAAATGCCGAAATAACACTTGGGTTAAAAATGGGTGACTGGATTCCAAACGAGTTTTGTTTCCACGCCTGTGAATGATAACATGCACTAGATGATTTGCTAGGTTCTTAAGCTCCAATATTCTAGAATTCTGTTTTCCAACATTTTCCAGACCCAGTCTTACTGGACAACTACTGACTAAGCTCTTTCTTCCTTAGACAGGTAAGGAACACTTACGATACCTGGGAGGTGAAAATAAAGATCCCATTGGTACAGAGAATGGGAGAGGTTACGTGGCAGCCACATGCCGCATTCCTGAGTGTGTGTTCCTATTATATCTACTAGCAGAACAGCTATTACGTGCTCAGTCCACACCGCAGTCATCATATTAAAAATAAATTTTTCTAGAAAGAAGGAAGAGGTTAAAAGTAAAAATCTTTATTAAATGGCAAACAAAACACTCACAGAGATACATTCTCTGAGTAGGGCACATGGACGTCTCCCACTTCTGGTCAATGCAATCCAGCAGCAAGTGACGCCATCCAGATAAATGCTCCATGACATGTGAAAGTGCCTGCAAGGCTCCTTCTTGGCCACTGCACATGCAGGAAAAATTCACCCCTCTGACTTCTAATAAACTAGGTGAATAATTATTAGATTCATGTAAAATGAATCTATCTCTGTCATTTCTCATTTAACAATATAACCAGTTGTTACTCTTCAATATACGTGTCACCATCCTGGCATTTGGGTCAAACTCAAACTGTAATGGTCCGCTGAAGAAATAGAAAAATCCTGTAAATATAGATGAGGAAAACGATAAGACACTCTTCAAGTAAGTCAATTTGCAACATGCAAATCTCAGAATGAGAGTGGGCTAAGAATGAATGGCATTTATTCAGTGGTTGCTCTGGCAGCCGCTGTGCTGAGTGCTTACATGCTTCGTCTCATCTATCTTTACCAAAAATGTGTGAGACATCACTAATGGGGTTCAAAGTGAGAATCAGGGAGATTTTGCAATTTCCCCAAGGTAACTTCTCTTGTGAAAGGAGGGAGAACTCTGTCTCGTCTGACTTCAAAGCTAGTGCTCTAAAACATTGGATTGTACTACCTCCAGATTGATAAAATTCTATGGTATGGTACTTTCCCTTCTAGGTCCTGAAGTGCATCTTGGGAGGTAATTGGACCCAGGGGAATCAGGCCAACAATACAAAGCCCTGGAGGCCCGTTGCCTGCTCTGTACGCACCAAGGTCAAGATATCTTAGCAATAAGATCACGTGCCTCAAGAGCATCACGATCCTCGAGCCCCAGCGTGTCCCTCCAAAATCCCTTCAGAACAGGCACACAGGTTACCGCCCCATCTACCCATGACCGGAAATCGAATTTTGTCTATTTTGAACATGTGGGAAGACTGCTATTTATTTACAAATGAATTACTCAATGTAGGCAACTGCAGACTTGAACAGAAAGCCAGACAAGGCCCCTTGGGAAGGGACGGGAGAGAACAGGTAACAGAAGGAGAATGACAGCCTGCCGTCAGTAACCCGGCTCCTACATGGTTGTGTTCTTATACCAAATAGTGACCTGAGTAATACCGGCTATGGTGTGCAGAAGCACCCTTCCATTTTATGTGCAGGTATGAAACGGAGACTTGGAAATTATTCAGGAAAAATAAACGTAAGCTCAATTCACACAAGCTGGCAAGTTACAATTTTAAAAAATTTAGAATATAAAGGGTGTAAGACTGAATGAGTTGAAGATTGTTTTGGTTCTCCACATCATTCTGAGTCCATAAAATGCCCCCTAAGTCTCCCCACAGGCAATGAAGTGGGTGCCTTCTTACCAAATTCCTGAAACACAGCATCGATCTTTGGCTTAACTCCCGGAAAGTCGTCGGCTATTAGCCTGGGGAAGCCTTGCTCCATGGACTGGCTATTTTCATCAAATCTGTACCAAGTGAAAGAAATAGAGCTCAACATTGTGCAGAGGCCCCATTACATACAACAGTAGGAAATAACGTTACTGCCTCAGTGTGGAATCCCAGATAGTCCTCGAGTAGGGTAAAGAAGTGGTAAGCACTTACAGGACCGTAAAAATGTGCGACTTTCCTGGACTATAAGCTTAGCACATAAACCAACATTTTCTCCAGAGGCAAGAATGTCGTGCTCTTCCACTGAGGCTCCATTTATATGCCTGAGGTCAAGTTTCTAAGCCTCGACACAGAGCCCACATGCCTTTCTGCCACAAATTCATGAGGACTGCATACACATAAGATGCGAAGTGAATTAATCATTTGGCAAAAACAAACTCTGGTTATCTATCACACACTTGCTCTATAGACCGTGTCTCTACAGCCTGGTACACCTGGGCTTCCTATGGTGGCTTGCTGTCTGGACCTCAGGTGGCCTCTCGTGATGTCTTCTGGTGTCTAGATCTATGACCCGGGGACCAGCCCTTCAGAGAGCCCTTTATTATATCTGAGAAGTGGGGTAACTCTAAGTTGTCTTCTTCATAATCAGAAAGTTGCAGGTTAGACCGAGTTAGGGGGTGGGACTGAGGAGTATCTGTAAAGAAAGAACATAATTTCCCTAATCAGGCTCCAGACAGAGTCGTTTCAGCCACGGTCTCACCTCCAGTATCTGTCCTCTATGAAGAAGTATGTTTTCTTCTTTTCTTTATCAGAAACAGCGGCATCTACTTTCCCCACGGCTGGAGGAAAACCCAGGCTGTGGATGCCTGTTGGATACCCTGCTTGTACCTCGGCTCCTCTGATGGCCCAGAACTGATTTCCTATTGAAAAAAGAAAGCCAAGAAATTTTAGTGAAGCCTTGTGGTTTTAGAGAACATTTTAGTACATTGTTGTGGAAAACAGGAAATCTTGGTTTTAATTCCAACCACTCACCCCACGCCCAGGTGAGAGTTAGTATTTAACAAATATTCCCCGAGTGCGTGAATGAATGAATGAGTAGTTAACTCTGGCCCCCGTCCTTTCTGGGTCTTCTATTTATTGTCTATGAATAATACAGTTGATTGCCGTTTATAATTGCAGTGACTGATCCTGTGACTTCTTACAATCGCGGGTGATTCTTAGTCCTCGTTTCTAACTAGGAACCCTCTTGTAACTGTGCATCACAAAGTCAGGTACTTAGTGGACACTTTGCTTGGGTCCCTCATGGTCACTAGTCCAGACTGTGCTTCTTCTGAGTAGCCGAGGAAGCCATCCAAATGTGAGCAAATCAGGACACTGAACGTTCATCAGTCTCCCTGTTTTTATTTCATCGCACCCCCTGCCATGCCCCGAATCCATCCCTCACATCACTGCCAGTGTAAACGACCTGAAACACCAGTGTGTCGTGTGTCTGTCTTGCCTCACCCAAAGCGAATGACTTGCACCTGTCCGAGCAGCTCCAGATGGACTCTTGCCTTTGCATAGACCATTTCTCCTCCTTGAAGACCTTTCCACGCTACACATTCGGTCTCTTTCCACACGGCACAGTTCTCCTTCAACACCCATCCTGACGATCATCCTGTTCCGGGGACTTAGCCGAGCCCCGGGTGCGGGGCCAGCACTCTTCCCCACGGCACCTGCCAACTTCCCTCAGTCCCAGCTCGCTCTCGGCTTCAGCTCTGCCTCCCTCCCTGGAACAGGAGCCTCTTTCGGGTTTGACCTGCACTAACGAGGACCCTGCCTGGCCCATCACAGCGATAAATCGATGTCACAAAAATTAACGATGAAAGCAACGCCTCAGAGTTAGAGAGGTGTATCCAATGCAAATTCACACCGTTTCATTTCCTCCTCATAAAAGTGAGATCGTCAGAAATACTTTTAAAAATCCCCACACAGTTTGACATTTACAAACACTCCCAAATAACTTATGAGTCAAGGGAAAAAATTAAACACAGAGAATTTTTTTAAAAACCTTAAAAATGAACATAATGAAACTACTACAAATCGAAATTTATAGGAATGGAGCAAACGTTGAGAAGAAAGGGATATTTTTAGGCATAAATGTTTATACTAGAAAAGACAAAAGGACTGCAAAGCACCAAACTGGAGTTATAAAAAACAGTAATGGAATACATTCGAAAACAGCAAAAATGCAGGGAATAATGATGTGGACAGAAATGCATTAAATAGAAAACAAAAATGCAATAGAGAGGACTGACAAACTGAGACATAGTTCTTTGAGATGCAAATAAAATTGTTAAATATCCTGTTAGCCGAAGAGATGGATAAAGAGAGAGGCACAAAGATTCTACGGCAGGAAGGAGAAAGGGAACAAAACTTCACTAATAAGTGAACTAACAAAATGCTCGGAAGGTTTCGTTGCAGTCGATCTGAAAACAGACAGGGTGGAGAAGTTCCTAGAAAGATATGATAGCAACACTGGCTCGAAAAGTAACAGGAGTTCAAAGAGCATATTCACAGTGAAGAAACTGAAATGGGGATCTGAGAAAGGGCCAGAGTCCTGGCCGCCCGTTAGCGCATCTCTCCCGCTGGTGACACGGTGTAGTCCACTCAGCACTGCCACCAGCCGTCCTCCTTGGCCTGTCCTTCCCAGCAGCACCCTGCCTATTTTTGGCCTTTGCTCTCCCACACAAGTTAGGGAACTGATTTGTCAAGTTCCATGAAAACTATTTTGGCATTTGAATGGAAAATTCCTTGTATTTATAGATAAATTGACATTTTTACTATATTGGCTGTATATTTCCTACATCGCATTATTACTATTTTCCTATTCATGAAAATGGGGTAGCCTTCTATTATTTAGGTATCGTCGAATTTTTTTGTAAGTAGGTTTCATGCCCAGCACGCAGAGCCCAACATGGGGGATGAACTCACAACCCTGAGATCAAGACCTGAGCTTGGGTGGCTTAGTCAGTTAAGCAGCTGACTTCGGCTTGGGTCATGATCTCACAGTTTATAGGTTCAAGCCTCATGTCGGGCTCTGTGCGGATGGTTCCGAGCCTGGAGCCTGCTTCCAGTTCTCTGTCTCCCTCTCTCTCTGTCGCTCCCCTGCTCATGCTCTGTCTCTCTCTCTCAAAAATGCATAAATATTAAAAAGATTTTTTAAAAGACCTGAGCTGAGATCAAGAGTTGGACAGTCAATAAGGTACCCCAGTATCATTGAATAATTTAAAGAAAAACCTATAGTGTTCTTATATGCATCTTGTCTAAGCATTGGCACTAGGTCTTGCAGTAATAAATTTACGATACAAAAATTATGAATATGAACTTAAACATAACGGAGAAAATTCATGTCGGTGAAATTTTGGCAATAGAATTTTTTCCACAAATTGAAATTCTTACATAGTACTTGCCTTTGAACACAAAGACAGTATCCTTGTCGCTAACTTCGTAGGCGGCATCCAGGCCTGACGGGAGAGACGGCCAAAATGAAGAAATCAAATGAAATTCAGGTTCGAGGTTCCAGTGAGATCTACGCCAAAAATATCTGGAAAAGATAAAGAATAATTACAATTGTCTTTCTCCTTTCAGAGTGTATCTAAAAGAACATATTCTCTCTCTTTCATCAGTGACAATTCAGAAGTCCCTTCTAGGCCATTGTCCTTCCTGTGATCTCAGGTATTGAAATTGATGGCAATATAAGTACTTCGCTTAGTGTCTGGTGAAGGGAAGAAGAATTCTGCTCTACCTTTGGGCTTCCAGCTGACTAAGAATTAAATTTACATGAGGCAGATTAAAAACAGAAAAACTCAGAGTTGTATGACGTGCACGCAGAGGCCCCATGATGACATCGAGACCCGGAGAAGTGGCCGAGGCAGGCAGTTGTCATAGTTTCGAGACAAAGAAACCATAAATCCGTGAGGCACTGGCAGCAAGGAACACTGAACTTCGGGACCTTGAACTAGTGAGGAATCCTAACCAGACTTTGGGCTGGGGGGCACATTAGTAACGAGCAGCAAGGGTTGTTGACACAGCGCAGCATGCAGAGCCCAAATGTCCCATCTCTGGTGATGAGGATGTGTCTTCACCTCCTGCTGCACGGAGGGCACCCGTCACCTGGAGACATCTCCTAGACAGGCTATCTCTTAAGTAACTTTTACTTAAACTTAACTGATAAGCTACACCTCTCTAGAAGTTCATGAAATAGTAGGCATATTATGCACTCATTAGTATTTTTTTTTAAGTAGGAAAACACATACCCATCTAAGTTTGTATGCAAATAGAATATCTTTGTAAAGAGACAAAGGCAGTAGGTAGCAGTGGTTGAACGTACAGGGAGAAGAGGGACTATACAAGTCAGAGATGGAACAGAGATTTTCCTTTTCACTCTGTGTCTTTTGGTGCTATTTTAATATTGGGCCAGAAACATATAGCCTTTTTTCTCA
This sequence comes from Paguma larvata, assembly GCA_030068075.1. Lineage (NCBI taxonomy): Eukaryota > Metazoa > Chordata > Mammalia > Carnivora > Viverridae > Paguma > Paguma larvata. The sequence continues at coordinate 28,417,159 of CM057831.1, forward strand.
AATTAAATAATTTAAATAGTAGCATTTGTTAGCACAGGTGAAGGTACAGCTGTCCTTCTAGAAGTTGAAGTTGCATGGTTTCTGATATTTATATGCACCAATTACTCATTCACTTGTTTGCCTGACACACTGCATTTGCTGGGCCCGTTCTAGGCCCTGGGGATCGAAAAGTGAACGACACAGAGATAACCCCGTGCCTTGACCCAGAATCCGCCTTCGCACGTCTATAAGAAATGATCCAGCCTACGTTTAAGGAGATGGTAAATTGCAACAAGCACCAGATAGGAAAGATTTTAAAGTAGAGGAAATATTTTATGCACACCCTGTCTGTCAAGTTTCTGCTTTCCTTTCTAAGCATTGTACACCAAAAGAGTAGATAGGGAAACAGAATCTTCTGGTCTAACCTGTCTTTAAAGAACAGGATTTCTCCCCTCAGAGAGCTGACGGCGTCAAAGGACAAAGCAGGATCGCACGCGGCTGGTGTCCCAGGGCCTGGAGGCAGAGACTCTTCGGGCACCGTGGGACCCTCGGGGGACGCACGGGGAGGTCCTAAAGGGAACAGATGCGGGGTCAGATGTCATGAGAATGGGAGGCTTCCATCAATTTCTATGCTTTCCAAACACTCTCACAGTGCGTTGAGGTGGATGGCAAATGCTTTACGCAGCATTTAAAAGCTTTCCTGAAGACCATTACTGCCAAGCTCCAATGCCTAATCTTTCCAGCCTCACTCACCGTACAGGAACTGGATGCCGTTCACATCGTCCTGGGAGAGGCGGAAGCGGCTCAGGTCTGGGGGCTCGTTGTAGTAGGGGAACATCAAAGCTCTGCGGTCAGACGAGTGATGGAGACCCAGGGAATGGCCAAATTCGTGAGCGGCCACGAGGAATAAATCGACTCCTGTTTGAAAAACCATAAACGTTCAGAATCGAACAGCTGTTTGTTCTATAAACACACGTGTACGAACACATGCCAGGGACACAGGCTATCCTTGGGACCACGTGGTACTGTCCATCTTATTTGCGGATTGGCTCGCCAATTAGCATATTCCATGCTTCATGGGAATTTAATTAGTTTTCAAGGTTGCCTTGAAGTCAATGTGATAAGAGAGGGTTTCACCATATTCCTCCTCCCCAGTTCTCTCTTCGGTCAGGAATACCTGGCCACTTTGCCTAGAATGACAGTGATAAACTTTGTTTCCAAAAAAATTTTTTGGAGGTAGCAAGACTACATGTCAATACATCTAACTCTTCATTGTCTCTACAAATACAAGGTTGGGACGCCTGGGTGGCTCAGTCAGTTACGTGGTCAACTTCAGCTCAGGTCATGATCTCGTGGTTCACAAGTTCAAGCCCCGAGTCAGGCTCTGTGCAGACAGCTTGGAGCCTGGAGCCTGCTTTAGATTGTTTGTCTCGGTCTCTCTCTGCCCTTCCCTGCTCATGTTCTATCTCTCTGTCTCTCAAAAATAAATTTAAAAAAATTAAAATAAATAAATATACAAATACAAGGTCGGTTTTTGTTCAAATCGGTAACATGTGCCAGTTGTAACCTCAGTTCAGATTAATCGCAGAGTATTCACCGAATTCCCCACGCTCTTGCACAACGGCAGGCATTTCCTGTGGGGATTTAACCTGACTTCTTCCTCTTTTCAAACACAATCCCACAATTTTTGATGATTAAAAACCTCTCCAGTAGTCGGTGCCACTGGTAGGTACAATCTGTAGCTTAGAACAGAAATAGGTCCGATAACAGTTTTCTGCGGCACAAACACAGCTGATTCCAGCTTTTCTTTATCTAATAAAAATTTTTTATTGAAATTAATAGTAGAAATTATGTAACCAAGTCTCCAACCGATTGTGCAGAAAAGAATCGTCGTTCAAATAAAGCGAGACCATTTCCCGCGGCACGTTCGGACCCTCGGCCAAGATGCTCTTTGCATTCGCACTGAGCATCCCCACCGGTCTTGAAAGAAACAACTGTTCAACCATGTGTTTCTAAACCTGAGAAGCCACTCGGAAAAAAAATGTAGTTAATTTTGGTCATTGTGTTTAAACTTAGTGAAGTCTTTCAGAATTAACTTAGAAAATAAAATAGCTCCTACTCTAGAGACAGTTACGTGTTTACTTAAACAGATGACATAACAATTTCCATTATTTGCTGGCATTTTTCCTGATCTTTTGAGAGAAAAGGAGGCAAATGGAAAGAAAAGAAGAAACCAAGGGCGCATTTTAGGTCGGAACTAATTCAGCACAGTTCATTCTACCTTTATCATTTCTAGTTAAAGAAATGCGAAGCATTGTGAACACGCCGCACCCAAGAGCTCCACGGGGTCCTGAACTGTGAAAACAAGACTGAACAGTGCCTCCGTTACTGTGCTTGCTGGGAGCAAAGGAGCAAACGTGGACATCAGAAAACGTTCATCAATAGCGATTGAAACAACGGTGCTCCCGGCTGTTAGCACGCAAAGATCACGCATTTTAGTTATTAGGATGCTACATTTACTGCTCATCTGAATGATCGAACTCTCCTCGGATGGGTTGGGTGTGATTCCTGAAATCGCCCAGAGAGCTTGGGGCCGCACCTGTTTTGTCCACACTCCACAGTTCGTCGTCATCGAAGTGTACATCTCCGTATATACCGGGGCCAGGTGGATAGGCATGAGCCAGAACGCGTCCTGGCCCATCGAAAGGGACAAAGTCTCCATGTGCTGGCAGAGAAAAAAAAATGATGGTAATATAAGCCTTTAGAATATCTTCATACCCTTTTCCAATAAAGACCAGACGAAAGATAGGTGTAATTTTTTTTACCTCTAACTGCAAAAAAGATCATTATGTCAGCCTTTCCTTCATAAATCCTGGAGAAAGTGAGTGGAGTCACCTCCTCCCAGACTCTCAGAGCCTTCTCAATGGCGGAATCAACAGCCTCTCTGGGCAAGTCCAGGGTATATCGCACAATCCTTTAAGAGAAAAATCGAAGAGACTATTTTCTCCTGGGATAGTAACTTGTAGAATCGCAGTGGGACGGGAATGCCTCTCCGGACCCGTTACCTGTAGGTGAGGTGGGCTTTCCTCCACCTGGGCCTGCCGGGGAAGGTGGCGAACTGGCCGACATCGGGAACGCCGCACCTGGGCTTGCGTATCATCGCCAGGGTGTCGGGGTCCAGCTTCCCCGTCACCTCCAACCCGAGGAACTTCTGCATCTCCCGGATTTTTTTAACGACGAGATCACTGTCCCTTCTTCTAACAAACTGTTTCCCATCCTTGGCGAGGTCGTAGTAGTTCTCGAGGTACTGTTAGTGGGATGTTCAACAAAAGCTTCACTGAGTAATTAAAAAGATCAAACTGGCTTTATCAAACAGTTCATGAGTTAGTCAGCAACCCGTCTAAGAAGTACGGGGGGGGGGGGTCTGTCCACCTACAGAAAAGGAGCAGTTTTTCAAGGCAGAAAGGGGGCAGAAATTTACACTCTTAACATACACCTGGTTCAAGACTTAAGTGGGATAAATTCTTTTGCCTAAACACGATAGGTAACAATATGAACTTTGTTACCTGAAATTCTCTGAAAATCACAATGAGCATGTTCCTCGTCCCTAACTATTTCAACCAAAGAAATTCTAAAGCCGGAGAAGTTTCAAGCATTTCCCGTTTGTTCTTCCCATTTAGCACCAAAGCAGCTGCTAGCATGTCGTCACGCAACCTTGAGGCATTCTCTTCCCTGTTCCCTTCCCGCACCACACGTAGGGACAGCCCACCGTCGGCACTTAATGTGTCCAGTGCTAACTTCGCCCAACACAGCTGGCCGCCAAGCAACTCAGCCTGGTTCGTGTTGCACCTTCGTCTCCCCTGCGGGACCGGCCGGCGGCTGCGGGGCCGTCATCATGACATACCTGGATGAGATCCGTGCTGGAGTGCGCCTCCCTCTCGGCTCCAATCGGTGGATGAGCTGAGCAGACTGGCAGACAAAACAGCACAAGGATTGCAAGACGCTTCATAGCTCAGGAAAATCTTCCTGGCCTACTGGCTTTGTGTCTGCCCTCCAGTGACTGTCCCTTTCTAGGGCAAGGGCACTTATATCTGAAGAGCATGATTCATGCTCGTATCTGTTTTCGTTTTTTTTTTTTTTATCTGAACATCAAGAATTTTCTTGAAATTTTTAGGTAAAGCTGATTTGGTCTACATCAGTGTTTCCCTTCCCTTCAACTTGTAAACGTGGGTAATGAAAGCATGATTACTTTCCAAGAAATGGTTTCTGTGTTTGTAAAGACGAAAAAGAACTGACTATTCACCTCTGTGTGTGTCCCGAGAAGCAGCTGAAAAGCCTGGTGAAAGACACCTGGTGGAGACATTTGGAAGCAGTGACATTTTCTTTTAGAAAGACTGTATTTTACGCTCAAATATAAGCAGGTTCGGTAGAAGTCGGTGAAAGGAAAGAAATGACGGACACCACTTCAGTCTACATGTGGGCATTGTTATCTAGAAGATATTGGAAGAGATCTTTCATTTCTTGAGTTGTAAAACCCAGTCGTCACTGGTTTTCAGATGGATTTCCGGTCCTTGGGATGGGGCTCGAGTGAGGAGGAAGCAGGTGGTGGAAAGGAGGGCTCGCAGGGGGGAGGACGGAGCACGCCCTGACTCCCCTGTGGATTTCGGAAGGGAAGACGCGCCCACAGAAACCTCCCCGTAAAAACCCTTCAAACTGCAATAAATTGAAAGGCATCTTAGGCTGAGAAATACCTCCTACCTTCTTCTTGGCTTTAACAATAATCTCCTCGGTTCCTGGTCCCAAGTACCCAGGACAAGAAGATGGAATGAGATTCGTCCTGAGGAATGATGACGGATGCCCCCCCACCCATGCAGCCACACAGCTCTGCACACAGATGGCACTTTCTCTCTTTTCTTTCCTCAGCCAAATGCAGTGTTTTTCACATCGTGAGTCTGCAATAAGTTATTTTTACCAAATTAACCTATTAATACAGAGAACCCTCAAATTCTTGTAATGTAGAATTATGATTTTCTCTCACTAAAGACAAATTAACTCTACCTGATGGGAGTCGAAGTTCGAGAGTGTGCAGGAATCACCCATCAGCGCACCTGCCCCTTACGCCCCACCGGGCGAGTGGGCCCTGGGGCCAGAGGTGGAGGAGGCATGGGGGTGCCCCGAGCCAGCCCGGCCCGCCTGTGGCTGACGGAGCCATGGGGTCAGCTGTACCACGGTGGTGTGGAACGGACCTCAGCCGGAGAAAGAGGGGTGCGGGGCTCTGAGAAAGTCAGTGGGACTTAGAGCAGGTGTACGATCTCTGTGGACCACCATTTCGTCATCTATGGAAACAGGGTGGGTGTCACCTCGCGCACGAGGCTGTTGTATGCTCGGAACAAGGGTCTTACCAGACAAAGCCTGTTGGCCTGACAGGTCTGTGGCCATGGTCGCAGGCACTGATTTGGCACGCTCTGCGACACCTCCTCCGCATCTGAGTCACAACTTTATTGGTAGTGAGCGTCCTGTCGATGGATCTGACGATGTGGAATGACACAATGAAAGTCAATGCGGTGGTAAGGGCCGTGATTGTAACTGTCGAGACACCAAAGCGCAGGCCCCGCACGGGTGATGCTGGCGCCTACCGTATCCTACACTCTCCCACCATGCGGGGAGGAATTAATGACCTGGGGTGGGAAGAGCGCTATAGGTTTGTTTGTAAGTCTTCCGTTGCTTTATTAAGCTTCTGAAAGCGTGGATGTGGCCAGGCAAGTATAGAACTGTTCGTTAAGGAAAGGAGAAACCTTTCTAGGCATATGCTACTGTACGCCAGGCCCTAAACGTGTTCTTTCCCACGCTCAGAACTACACGGGGACATCGATTAGGATCGGAGAAATGAAGGAAGCCAGCTAACAAATGATAAGTGCTTACTCAGAATCCTCACCATTGCAACTTATACTTTTATCAACGAGCCTTTCGGCTTGAACCTCGGCTCTGGCCCCAAGGTCGTCCTCTCACCTTTTGACACTTTTTGTTTGCTTTTCTCATTCTTGAGACTTACCTGTGCCAGTACCTCCAACTTATCTCCTCAGCTGTGGTCTTACCGCCTTGATCGTGCTGTGAATCCAGGCTTTTCCTTTGGTCTGTGTCCATTCACCCTGTCCCGTGCGGGTTCTGGCACTGGGAGGGAGAGGAAAGCCAGTGATGTATCTTCCAGACTGAGAAATCGCTTTAATGCCGAAAAACAAAGAAAACCACTCTGTGCCATTTCGGTGGAGTTTTATCCATGGTAGCTTAGTGACAAGGCACCGGGTGGATGACCTGGGGGGTAGGTACTATGTGGCTATTCCCCCCTCCTCTTCTCTCCCATTCTCCACTCCTCCTGCCCAGCTCTCATGGAGTGAGGGGCACAGTGGTGCGGTCACAGGGTAGTTCTCTAAGGTGGATGCCACCTGGGAATCGGTGGGATGGACGAGACAGACTCGGTGTGGCCTGCACCCCTACGTGGGGGCTGGACGATGTCATCCAGATAGAACATGTGTCTATAATTTATCGTGTCCTGTAACCAAACCTGAGAAATGTCCGATACTCCCCACAGAGCGATGGTCCAGTTCTTGAAAAACGTGGTTACCTATCAATTTTCAACATGCAACAACCTCCGATTCCAAGATCGTAGATACACACATGACCCTAGGTCGGCTGTGTCATGACACCAGCTGTAATAGTTTGCAACTTCTTCTTTCACTGGAAAGTCCTGATGTTATTACAGGTTGGGGTTATCATGTTAGGTCACAGGCTGTGGACAGGGAGAATTTCACTTCCTTTCCCACGCTTTTAAATATCACCTTGCTGCAGAGTGGGAACACAGTTACTGCTGAATTTTTACCATTTTATTTCTTCGTGGTAATTTAGGTAAGTATTTTAGGTGACAAGTTTTTGCCATGAGAAAGACTATCAGCAAAGGAGACAAAATGTCAAAGGAGGGGTTAGACATGCCTCAGAACTGTGGCTTCAGTGCCTCTTGTAAATATTCAGAAGCATGATTATATATGGTGACCTATATTAACCATTATTATTAATAATAGTTGGATACACAAAATAATGTTACTATGTTTTCAGTTTGGATTTGGGTTCATTGTTGGGTTGGCTCGTTAGCATGGGGAGCTTTCTTGGTAGAAAGAAACTTGTTAGGGAGGAGAGTAACAGTGATGAAAACTTCTGGGCTTGGGAGGATGTCGGAAAGAAAAGGCGATTCTCATTTATTTGGTGTTTTCTATGTGACAGGTCTGTGCTGGGTGACGGAGCTTTGTCCGTCTTCAGGAAAGCCCTGCATTATTTTTCCTCTGTCCCAGACAGGAAACTAAGATTCAGAAAGTCCAGAGCATTTGCTTGAGGTCACAGAGACCTGAGGAGAGCAGAGCTGGCCTTCGCTACAGTTTGTTGGCCAGAATGCTGTCTCTTTTAGACACCTGGCATAGGTCTAGAAAAAATAGCTACTACTTACCCTGTTCATGGTATTTGGGGCCAAATCCTCCCACAGGCCTCCCACTAGACAAGCTAGACTTTTGGCTAAAACCGAAACAAAACACAAACAAGCAAATGCTCTAGTTTTCAGCGCATCTGGGCTCACAGAGGAAGGGAAATCCTCAAATGTTCCTCCTAAATCACTCCATGCCGAGATTCTGCAACCGCACGGATTTGCTCCAGCAAAGCGATCGTGTCTGACACCGTAGCTCAGTGCATGGCACTTGCTTGGCTAAGTTTACACAAGTCTGCCATCGCCCACCGTGATCCATCCACCTTGTGCCAGGGCCAGAGGCAGAAACTGAATGGGGTTGTGATAGGGACCACCTTCCCTGTTGTTGTGAAGCCTTTGATGGAATTACCTGTCTATACAATCCTTCAGGATGTGGTATTGTTTTTCGGTGTCTCTAATTTTCCATCTTGCCAGAGAATTTAGGGAGGAGCAGTTTCAGAGGCTTCTAGTCCCACCGAAGGTCTAACTCCACAAGTCCGCAAACCAAAAGGAAAGTCTGACTAAGAGAAGAGACACAGCATGTGTCCATGGACCCACTGGACCCTCTGTGAGCCTGAGTCAGAGCCTTATTCATTACACTTTCATAAGCCTTCTTTATTTTTTAAAAACGTTTTTTTTTAAGTCCCAGTTAGTTAACATATGGTGTCATATTAGTTTCAGGTGTAACATAAGGCTACTTTCTAAACTAGAAGATCAAGTTGCTATTCTGTGACCTCTTTATCAGTGTTAGTTCAGATCTGGTATCCAATCATTTTTGAAATATCTGGATGTTCCTCTTCCCCTAGAGCACAGTTACCTTGTTAAATGGACACAAGTCCTTTTGTGGGGATAATTTACTACACTCACATACACATGCACACACACACACACAGAGGCTAACTGCTTATTATGGGCTGAATTTTGTCTCCAAAATTTATATGTTGAAGTCCTAGCCCCTCCATGCCTCATTGGGACTGCATTTGGACCTAGGGTCTTTAAAGAGCCAACTGAGTTAGAATGGGGTCATTAGGGTGGTCCTAATCCAGTATAACTGGTGTCTGTATTTAGAAGAAGAGATTAGGACACCAGTACACACACAGGAGAGACCATCAGAAGACACAGGGAGAAGATGATTATCTGCAAGCCAGAGAGAAGCCTCAGAAGAACCCAACCCCGTAAGCATCTCCTCAGAACTATAGCCTCCAGGGCACCTGGGTGGCTCATTCAGATGAGCATCCGACTTCGGCTCAGGTCATCATCTCATGGTTCATGAGTTCAAGCCCCACATTGGGCTCTGTGCTGTGTGCGCAGAGCCCGCTTCAGATTCTCTGTCCCCCTCTCTGTCTGCCTCTTCCCCACTCACACTCTCTCTCTCAAAAATAAATAGAACCGACCAACAAAAAATTAAAGCCTTCAGAATCATTAGAAACTTCTGTTGTTTAAGCCATACATATATGTAAGTATGAAGAAGGATCCTGCTTCAAGGAGACCTAGACTCCTCTGCGGCCAGTGATCTTGAATTTGTAAATCTTTTTAGATTTGGAAATTAAGTGAAAATCAAGGATTTTCTATTGCAGTAACTGATATAAGCAGTTTTTAATTTTTAAGCCATCAATTCAGCAATACCTTTATTGTGCACTCATCTACTTACTACTACAAACACATGAACTGTGGAGATGAAGGCCTTCTAGTACCATCCTAGCCTCCCTGTTAATTAGAATTGCTTTGATTTCCCTTGCCTTTGATGGTTAAGTGTGACACCTGCCCTTCTCATCCTGAAATCCCAACATCCCTATGACACTAGAGAGCCCAGTTCAAGCAACACCTCATACTGTCACCCCAGCCCACAGACAGCAACCATCATTGTGTATTTCAGACACCAGCATGTCCCCTCGCTAGTGCATTCTGTACAACCTCAGTGAAGGGACAGCCATATGGACCAGAAGGTGTCTGGGGGTGGGTCCTCCAATCTCATGTAATAAACCCATTCAAGATTCCCATCTCCTTGGGCCTTCCGGCTCCTTCCCTAATACTATGCTACAGAAGGGTTGGCATCTCTGCCTCATACACTATAGGACATCATTGTGGTCAAGATTAGAGACTCCAGGTCAGCAGAGTATTGGACAAATGCCCAGTTTCCTTGCAGAACCCCAGTTCTTGAGCCCAGAATGAGTGCACCATGTTAATAAATTCTTCCCGGTCCAGCCTTACACCCCCTCCCCCCCAGTCCAATGCCTTTAAAGTCTAATCCCAAGCATGTTTCGCTGGTTCCTGATGGCACTCAAGGGCCATATCCTCTAATGCCTTTGGTTTGTAAGCAATTTCCTGCCTTAGCTAGGATTTGAACTCTGTCGAGACATGACCTTAGTTATATGCCTGGGAACAAGTGAAGGAAGCAATTTGGGAAGAGGACGAGCATTATCTTGTGAGGTACTGACTCAGGTAAGGGCTTTGTTGGTTCCCTACACAAGGGGACGGCGCCTTCCTTCAGCAAAGGGAGATCCCACTTTCAGGGGAATTTGGGTGTTCACTGTTTCCAGATTTGTACCCCCATTATTCCAGCTAGGAAGGGCCCGAATCTGCAATTAGATCTGGGGCTGATTTTCAGCACAGCCTGCAACAGATGAGAATTTCCTTAAATGTCAATAATGTCTTTTGGCTTTCACTGTGTGTCTTCAGTTGATATTTAGCTGTCCTGAACTACTTGCTTTCTTTTTATCAAATTCCTGGGGTGGTTAACCAGCCTGCTCACCACTTCCTATAACCACCGGGCCTGCCATGTCATTTAAGTGTTAAGGCCAACTGATCACCCATTACTCATCATTTACCTTTATTCCTTCGCAATCAACCCCAGATGAGAATCTCTATCCGTGTGATGACACTACATACCAAGGTTGTCACTGCCCCACTTCTAGTAAAATGGACTTAATCTGGTATTTTTAGAAAACAGAGCTTGAAAAAAAATTTAAAGCTAAGTGACTATTAAGGCATGTGAGGCTGAGGGAAGACTGGATTGAGGGTTGGAGAGAGCAAAACAGGGGAAGTGGAAGAGACAATACAGAGATGAATTGTCAGCCGGGCGGAGATGAGAAACGTCTCGCTCAGAATGGCACCAAAGACCCACTTGAAGTACCTCTCAGGAACATCCCTCTGAGGAGAGGGAGATCCGTTTACTCACCCGTGTCTGTCGCACTGGTACAAGGATTGTTCCATGAGTGACTACTCTTCTCATGGATTGTATGAGTTCCGAGTGAGTTCCCCAGCAGCACTTGATGCGACACCAACAGGAAAGGCTGGAAGCCCTCGAGCAGAAACCACAGGCCTGATGAGAGCAGCTAGAGGCTTAGAAGCTGGTTTAAAACCTGGACAGAACCAGTCACTGCTGCTGTGGCTGGAATACGAGACAGAAGGCCAAGAGAGACTCTGAAGAGGATGTTTGCCCTGAGAATCTTGATGAGTCCACAATTGCACTCTTAGGTATATACTCAATGGAAATGCCTAGATAAGCACAGTATTGTTTATAAGAGCCCCTGAATGGTAACAAATCAAAGCCCATTGTCAGTGGATGAAGCGCAGAAACATGATGCCTAACACAGCGAGGGAGATGCGGGAGAACATATACTTGATCTATTAGTTCAATGATAGGCAGATTTAATCTCAGATGTTCAAGGTCAGCATGGTGGTTGCCTCTGGGAAATAGAGAACGCAGAGTGGACACAGTCGGTCGTGTCTCCAGACCCCCATTAGCACCAGTGCGCCCATCCTCCCGGCTTCTTCACGAGTTGGCAGCTGGCAATTCTCAGTTGTCCTGTTTCTTTGCCAAAGAGGAGCCATCTTGCCTGGGAGCGATGCGCTCCCACCCAAATAAGACGACTGAGGACACAAGGGTACAAAAGGCTGGTCCCTTTGCCCTGAGATGGGATTAACTGTGATTCAAGTTTGAATCATTAGATTGGAGCACTCTGGGACCGCATTTTGTAGCTGTTTCCCCACTCTCAAATGTTGTGTCCAGTCTTGTCCTGAGAACACTCTTCTCCTAGTCTTCCTGTTTCAGGCTCTGATTCTAGTGGACTGAGCTGACACAGACTTGAGCAGAGATAGAAGGGTCTTGATTGCCGTGTACCTGGTGATGTTCTATTTTTTGAGAGTTACATGGAGTTGTTAACTTTGTGATAACTCATGGATAGGAACACTTACGATCTGTGCATGTAAGGGCAAATCGGGACTGATTCCATTTTGCTTAAGGGCAAACTGGGACTCACTCCATTGTGTTCCGTGTCCTCCACCTTGAGTCCCAAGCACCTGCGCAGAAGCCTGACCTACGGAACAGGACCTTTGACCCTTCCTCAGCCAATTGGCTAGGGTCATGACCATCACCCCTCCCATTGCCCCTAGACCCCTTTAAAACTATTGTGTTTTTGGAACGAGCCCTCTCTCTCGACCCACCGCTGTGTCGGTGCAGTAGGAGATTGAGCTCGAGCTAGCTCGAATAAAGGCTCTTTGTTCTTGCATCGGACTTGGCTCCCTGGTGGTTTTTGGGGTCCCCGAATTCTGGGTATAACAAGTATTTTTCTGTATTTATGTTATATATACTTCAATATCAAAGAGAGAGACCTGGCCGAAGGAGAGGTTACACTTCTTTCCAAGTTTTTGAGTTAAGAACTGCCTACCCCAGAATCATGAGTACCTCAAAACATTCCCATCCTCTTCTACATACTAGAAAGTCTGCCAATACCACGAACAGCCGTGAGCTCCTCATAAAACTTGCAGGACTCAGATATTACCTGTGGGACTCCTACTTACAGGAACGTCCTCACAAATTAGGCATGATAAACCAGATAAAGAATAACTAGATTATGCCGCTTTAACAAAATCTAGAATCTTAGGGGTTTAGAACAATCAAAGATCTTTAAGCAAAAATCTACTGAGGTTTGAGGTGATTGTTTTGAGTGGTGAGGAGTCAGTTATCTTCCATCTTGTGACTGCTTTAGCTGTGTTTCCACGATCACCAGGGCGAGAGGTACCACTGGAGAAACGTGTACCGGCAACTGTGTCTCCATCTGGAGGTGATATCTGATGTGGAAAATGTTGGGGTTCCAAACCGATGGCCAAGAACAAATTCTTGAAACATCTTTGGTGCAAAACATGATTTTATTAATGTGTGGGGACAGGGCCCCTGGGCAGGAAGAGCTCCCCTAGGATTGTGAGGAGAGAATGATTATATTAGGGGAGGTAAAGGCAAGGGGAAGTTTCCGAAGGGACTTTCACATGCTAAAGACTCCCAGGATCCTGGAGGCATAGCTATTGTCAAGCTGATGCTGTTTTCCCTCTAGCAAAGCATTAGCATGAAGACAGGTGGGACTTCCTGAAGCAATGTCTTACTCTGTCTGCCCCTACTGTTGTCAATGGGCTGCAGGTTACAAGGAAATTTAATTTTATCTTCCATTCTTTTTGCCTTTGTTCTCCATATCAGTACGGGTCCTTGCTGGGCACAATCTACTGGCCAGGACTAGTCAGAGGGTGCTGCCCGCCCCTCCTCCGTGGCCACCAGGAGTGGGACCTCAGGAAAGTGGAGCCCTCCCGCGTGCTCCGAGGGAGGGACATGTCCTCGAACAACTTGCCAAGCTGGCCACAGTTTTACCTGAAACCAATTTTGGAATCGTGACATGGGACACGGGAAGTCGTTCTAACCGCCTGTGGATGATGTCTATTCCATGAAAATGGGAGAACATCCCACCTTTCTGTGCACCCTCACTTCCCACATGAATAGTCTGCATGTTTGCTCTGCTCCCACTTCAAATTCGAAAACTAATCTCTGTAAGCATATCCTCAGGAAATAACAATGTAATGACCTAAATACACTAGAAAGTTTATAAAACAGTAGAGACATGGACGGCTTATTCCAAACATAGAGTGCTTTATTTTCTGTAACAAAAATTGTTCCTTGCATATTAGGAAGTTCTAGCGCCTGCTCGTGTGTTAGGGGACTGCATTTCCTCTGGCGAACACTCGTATTTCTGGTCTCCTCTCTCAAAGAGCTGCATTCCAGCATCAGGGGCAGAGTCTTCTACTTCGGGAAAGAGCTTCTTTGCAAAAATGGCCCGTTTGAATCATAACCCACGAACCTGACTTTTCTTACTTCTCAGTTGTGGAACTAAATTACAGCAGAACATAATACATTGCATTCGAAAGCATAAAAGATATATGTAGAATGAGGTATAAATAAGATTATACCTAATAGCTCTGCATTTTTTTTAAACAAATGGCTCTTCAGGAAGACACCTCGTTGGGCTCTTGACATATATTTTTCTGCTGCACCAGTTGGTCAGTAATTTTTGCAGTTGAACCAGCTATTCGCTTTGTCAAGAGCTAAGACTCTCTTAGTTTTAGGATCGAATTTGTATTGCCTTGTTCCATGAAAGAAATAGAAATATCCTAGAAAGAAAACAGAAGAGACTTACTCTGTTATACAAACGGTTTCGACGCTCAAGCCAAATTCTTGAAAAACCCTTTCATTTGCGAGAACGAGTGTTTTCGGCATTTGCTGTCCCACTATATTCACTTACCATCCTTCTGGAAAACAGCATCAATATCGTTTGGAATTCCAGGAAAGTCAGCTGCTATCACTTGGGGATAACCAGCATCCATGGATTGCTTATACTCATCATACCTGGTCAAAAAGTAATTGGAGGCGTCAGAACGTGTCAGGTGTGCAGACTTCACGGTCATCACAGGGAAGTTGGCAGCAGGATGTTTTAAGAACCGTTAACTGCAGAGATCTTGGGTAGCGCGGGGGAGGAGGAAGCAGGATGCTGGATGGAGTGGGAGATCTAGAAGGCCCTCTGAATGTCAAATACTAATTCGAATTCCCTGGAGGTGCCACACCACGTCCTACTAACGGTAAACTGCAATGAAAGAAGCATTTCTATCGGCAGAAGGGGCCTGTGAGGATAAACGCCCTCCTTCTTAGGTGTCCTTTTTCAAATTTAGCCCCAAGTGTTCCCCGGATGTCCACGATAATCACTGAACAGTAGACTTGGACGCTAGATTGGCTACAGCCGTTCCCAGAAATGGCAGCTGGCCAAAGCAGTATGAGACTACGGTGGTAATGGGTCAGTCTAGAATGTTCCCTCTGAGCAGAAAGAGCCAGTGCGCGACCATTTTCTGTCCTCAGTCTTTACCTCCAGCACTTGTTCTCGACAAAGAAGTACGTTTTCCCAGTTTCTTCATCAGAAACGGCAGCGTCGATTCTCTTCACGTCTCTGGGGAAACCGAAGGACCTGTGGATGTCCCTGGGGTATCCGTACAGCACGTTCGTCGCCTGGGCAGCCCAGTACTTATCACCTGCCAGTCGAAAAGCAGAGATGAGGATACTTGTCCAGGGTGCCTGAAGACGGTGGGCTGATTTCCAGCTAAATTCTCGGCCTCACCTGCCGGAGCAGTGTCCTGCCTACATCAGAACCATCCGGGAGGTCTTTAAAGATGCCGAGGCTAGTGTTGGATCCCAGATCAATTACCTCAGTCCTTTTTTTAAATATCAGCCTCAGCAGCGAGCTTGGAAATGGCCCAAGTATTCGTCGCACCGCCTCAGCGATACCAGGCTCGCTCGTGCAGTCGCCTCTGGCCTCTGAAAGTCCCTGATGATGGCTTCCCAGAGGTCACGGTGTTGTCATGACTCACAATCTGTAATGGCTTGCAGCCTTAGTCAGTGGAAACCTGGCTAGAATACAGATCCAAATACTAATTTATGCTGGGCCCGGATCTGTATATTTAGACTTAGAAAGCCCCATGTCACGTAACACTGGTCTATCTTGAAGCCAGACTTCTTCTCATTGCATAGATATGCTCGCTTACCCCTTACGAGAAAGGAGCTTGAAACTTCATGCATCTGACATCCTATTTAAGGGGCGCCCGGGGGACTCAGTTGGTTGAGCGTCTGACTCTAGATTTTGGCTCAGATCATGATCTCGGTGTCGTGAGATGGAGCCCTGCATTGGGCTCTGTGCTGAGCATGGAGCCTGCTTACGAGTCTCTCTCTCCCTCTACCCACCTACGCACTCTTTCTCTCTAAAAATTAAATTAAATTAAATGAATTAAATTCCTGTTTAATTTCATCATCTAAGGGCTAGAAAGCCTGCTTTCAAAGTTTTCCGTCCATCTGAACTGCATTCAATACTTCTTGCCTTGAGCGTAGGACTGAGTCAAGTACTTTAAGGTTTGTGTGTACTATTTGCAGAAATACTGATGTTTGGCATAGTGCCTTCAAAACCAGGAGCCCATCATTGGATTATGTTTCATTCTGATGGAATCAAAGAAGCGTGTCACATTCAATTCATGATGATTCAGGACCTCTCATACTTTAAAGTACATGCTAATTGCCCGGGAATCTTGTCAGAATCCCAGAAGGTCTGGACTGGCCGCTGAAGGACATGGACAGACCTTGAGGACATCCTGCTAAGCGAGAGTCTGTGGTCCTAACAGACTCCCCAGGGGATGTCAAGGCTGCCCCCTCCTCCCTCGGGAGACTCGTTAGTAGTAAAACAGCCTCCAGGAAATCTCACACTTAATGTCTCTGTCCCGTCCTCTCTATAGCTTTGGCCTCAGTCTCTACCTTTCATTCATGAGCCTCCCCAGAGGGGATTTGGAAATAGTTCCACACAAAAAACACGTTCAGAATTCCAGGTTCATTAACCAGCAGAACACGGCTCTCTGCAGTCACGTGCTGATGGTTGAAAAGGACTCAGAGCCGCACTATGTCAGTCTCATTCGAGGGGATGGACTCCCACTGGCGTGATAAGTGAGACCGTCCGATTTTCAGAAGTGCGCAGAGAGAAAGTAGCTACAACTCTCTTCTGTCTCAGCCCCAAAGCAGAGGAAACGATAATTCACAGAACTGAACAATCGTGGAAGCATTACCTTTGAAAAACCGGATTTCGTCTTTCTCAGCAACTTTATAAACAGCCTCAAGTCCGCTTGGCAGGTTTGGCCAGAAAAGAGAAATGAAGTTCTGCTCAACTTCCGGGAAGTAGGAGCTGACGCGCATGTAGAACCTGGTTAGAAAAAGCAAAGAGAGTTTTCAGCTCACGGGGAGCACGCGGGAGCTGGCATCCAAGGGAGGTTATCGCTGGGGGAGCGGGTCCTGGGGAAGGTTTCACATGCGTCGTCCAGGCTGGTGCTGTGAAAAGGCCTGGCTTCTCCTTCGAAAGTGCTAACGTGACTCTCATCACGAGAGTGGCCTTAGCGAAGAGAGCTCGGCAGTGGCGATCAGATCGGTTACTTCTCCGTCACCACTTCGTGCCCTGAGAGGATCTCTTTCCTCCTCTCGGCCTTACTTTACCACTCTGTAAAATGGGACTATATTTCCAGGATTTTCTACTTCGATGGTATTTTTTTCCCTGAGAAACAAATGACAGAATGCACGGCGGCATGCGGGGGGAAGTTGTCGGAAATTCATCACGCTGTGCACATGCCTGCAATTGCTTGCGCTTCATCAAAATTATAATCATGTATGTAAACAGTGTAAGACGAATAACGCGTGAGGCACAGTAGCCGCGCATGGTTCCCCAGAGGCGTGAGTGTTGCTATGGTTACGGTTGTTATGGTTACCGACAAAACACGAAGAGGAATCGATGTCCTACCTGTCTTTAAAGAACATCATTTCTCCCCGAAGGGTGGTGACAGCGTCAAAGGTTAGCTTGCTGTCGCACGGCTGTGGAGTTTGGGCGCCCGTGGGTGGGATGGGATTTAGGGAGGGTCCTAAAGGAGAAGGAGAGCTGGGGTCAGTCCTGCCGGGAAGCTGCCTGAACCGCAAAGGCCCGCTTCTTAAAGGGCCCCGCTGACGGCTGCTCTGACGGCCCCTCGTCCACAGCGTTGCTCTGTACACTCACCGTATAAGGCCTGGATGGCATCGATGTCGTCCTGAGACAGCTGAACGTCACCGCTGTACATGTAGCTGGGGTACATCAGAGCCCCAATGTCAGTAGAGTGAGCAAGTCCAAGGGAATGACCAAATTCATGAGCCGCCACACGATACAAGTTGTAATCTACAAGGTCCGATAAACCCAATTTGCAATTATTGGAAGTGTTTTCAGCTGTGAGACACGTAATTAAGAAGCAATCTACAACCCTCCAAGGACTCATGTTCCAGTTTCGTCTGTAGCTTTTTGAAATACCTATAACACTTTTTCCTGAAGGTGGGAGGGAGGGAGGGAGGCTTTGACTGACCGTGAGGACCCAGGTTAAAGCCCCAACTCCGTGTTTACACCGATAGAATGAAAAGCCAAGCTCGGCTGACTCTGAGTCCGGCACAGATCCGTCAACGTGGTCAGCGGTTAGATGGCGCGTGTTATTTCAGAGAAGCAGAGCTCTGTTAACAGTTTTTTCCTCCTATCGACAAACTGACACACGCCTGTGCCAGAAATTTTGGAAAATGCAAACTTTCCTCCCTTAATTTTCACATAATCTTACTAACACTGTTAAATTTTGGTGTGTCCCTCTAATAAAAAAAAATTCTATGTGGATGCCCACAAGAAAGGATTAAGGTTTTCAACATTTTCTTCACAGAAGTTTTTGAGTGGCTTATTTGCAGCCAGTGAGACGTTATCACTCACAGAAATACCCTTCTCTTCCACTTTTCTAGATGTACCATTAATTTTCGAAGTGGTCGTAGAAAAATTCATACTTCTGCTAATGCATTCTCTCAGTTGAGCCAACCAGTATTGCAATGAACCACGGAGGTGTGGGGGAATCAAGAGAGACAAAATTAGCTGACTCACCGTTGAAGTCGTTGGTCCATCTTTCCTCTTCATCAAAATGGGCATCTCCACCCAAATTTGGGCCTGGTTGAAAAGCATGAGCGAGAGTTCCTCCGGGTCCATCAAAGGGAGAATTGTCACGGTGATCTGCCAGAAACAGAATTCAACAGGTGTCCCTCTTGGTTCTAATTCTGGCCAACACAGGAGGGTTCACTTTGCTCAGGGGCCAACAGACTCCCACGCGACGTGGCACAGCCTGCTCCTGCAGCCTGTGAAACCAACACTCCTCTTGACCCAGTTCCCTCAGTGGCAAAGCCGAAGGGATCTAGCGTCAAGGCAAAGGGAAGGTGAGAATAGTTTCCTGGGACGAGAAGGGCTTACCTCCCCAGACAAAGGATATCATTATGTCTGCTTCGCCCTCAGAGACCTTGGTGAAGGTCAGGGGCGAGACGTCACTCCAGACTTTAAAGGCTTTCTCGATGGCGTCGTCCACCTGGGCTCTTGGCAGGTCCGGTGTGTAATTTTCAATCCTTCGCGTGAAATAAAACGGAGACACATCAGACCTCCTTTCTCATGGCTCCGGTAGGGAAGAGAGTCCTCTCTCCGGTGCCCATTCCAGTTACCTGTAGGTCAGGTGCGTGCGCTCCCAGCGAGGGTTGCCCTCGGCGAGGACGTACGGAGCCACGTCGGGCACCCCGCACCTGGGCTGCCGCATCACCTTCAGGGTGTCCGCATCCGGCAGCCCAGTCACCTTCAGCCCGAAGAACTTCTGCATTTCCTTCAGCTTTTCAACCACCAGGCTGTGGTGTTTCTGCTTGACAATTTTCGCCCCGTCATTTTTCAGATTGTAGTAGTTTTCCAGGTATTTCTGATGAAAGATAAAATTATTGAAACACTGGATGAGAACTCTTTCTCTTTTCTGAAGATTGACCCTGTGAAGTTTTAGCTGAAGTGGAGAACTGCGTTTAAAGACGGTGTTTAGGTTTCCTGGTCCTTATTATTGGCGGAGACTAATTTCAGAGTAGAAATCTCCCTCCCGCTCGATAGTAATGAACCAGAATTACGATCGTTCCTTTAGTTCCTGCTCACCTCCGACTGGAAAAGGGAGAAGGATCTATACACCGCTGGATACAGTTCTGGGGAGAGGATCCCTTCCCCCACGAATTTCTCTTTGTAAGAAATGCACCCTTTAGTCATTAACAGATACAGCTTAGTTATTACGCTCCTTGATGCTACTACTGCTACTCCATAAAACCGTGGGGAAAGGCAGATAAAGGCGCTTGCGTTTCTGGCACGTGAAATTCAACATTTACCTGGACCATCTCTGCATCCCGCTCTCGTGTTTCTGGGGTGGCCGCTGGGAAGCCGCGGGACCCCGCGCTCCAAAGCAGCAGCAGCAGCAGGGGGAGGCTGGGCATGCCGACCTTTGTTGTCCTTCTCTGCCAGAGGCCGCCGGTGCTCTCCACCTGCCAGCTGTTCCAGAGTCTCAACAAGCAGGCTCCCTCCTTATATATGTCTGTGTTTCCAGAAAGCCGGACGGGGGCTGACTCACGTTGCATAACATCCTCTTTGATTAGCCACGAGTGCCGAGGGCAGTTATCAGAAATGGTGACGTCACGCAGATTATTTGGATTCACTTGGTGTTGCAACCTTATGATTAATATCAAACAGTTCGTGTGCGTGAAGGAGACACGTCGGTTTTCTCCAGTTCGTGTCTCTCCTTTTTGAGGAGGCCTTATCAGAGATCACAGAGTAAGTATTCTGTGATCATTTTAAAAGGCAGGCTTTGCTCCTTGACTCTGCGGGCCGTGCGGTGCTCCGGGGGGCGCACGCCTGGCTCCCAGGGCGGAGGCGCATCTGCTCGGGGGGCGAGCCCTATGTTTGCTTGGCACACGTACTGCTCAAGCTCCCGCCCTGCAGGCCTCGCTTTGGGGCGGCTCTCCTGGTTTCAGCAGAGGTCCCTTCTGTCTTTGCCAAACTGTCTGGTACGCCGTTTCCATAGCCACACGGTCTCGATCTGTATTCAGGCGCAGGATCTGAGAACCTTGGCTCAGAACCCACCGTCCACACTTCTGGTAGGAGCTAACTCTCGCCCTGTGTGGACACTGCCAATTGGCATCATGGGACAAACAGGATCCTTCTCTGAAACCTGTCACAATGTGCCAGGAAAGGCAGGAGCTGGCAAAAGACCAAGTCTCACTGTCTTATTGTGAGTCTGCTGGGGAAGAGAGAGAGACGGAGAGAGATTTGGGTTCACTTGAAGGGAGGGTCTCAATCTCATCAGATGCTGGACTCGAACTCAGGAACCGTGAGCTCATGACCTCAACCGAAGTCAGATACTTAACTGACTGAGCCCCCCGTCATCCCTCTGCTCTCTTATTTTTAATCATTCTCACTCCCCCTGATGTGAGCACATCTCCGCTCGTTGGGGCTGAGCAGCAATGATTTACTCTTTCACGGATGCATTCGTTCATCCGAATGATTTTATTCAGCATCTTCTGTGCCCCAGTTCCACGGGAGGGGGTTGATTCGTAAACAGACATCTACGAGCTACCTTAAGATGGCTTTAACAGAGTCCATGTCAAGCTGATTGGATGCATTTTACCAGAACGTGCCGGGACATAGGAGAGTGTCGCGCTGGTTCCACCCTAAATTCCCCAACATTCACTAGCCCTCCTTCCTCCATCGTAGTTTTTGCCAAGTCTTAGTGCCAGCTGTAGTGTTATTTTTGTATTTTTCTTCAAATTTACAAAGTTTGTCTCATTATAGGCTATGCATGTCTGTAAAATCATTTTTGTATGTTAAAATATATACATATTAAAAGAAATACACGGCTAGATACTGAAAATGTTCACTTGCGTTTCTGTGTGGGAACATGTGTCTTGGGGGCTATACTTTTCACCCTTGGTGAAAAAAGATGATCGAAATCTGTGGATTTCTCCTTGCGCCCCAGCCTCCTTTCTAGAAAGTGTTCAATGGGGCATGAGCTTGAGAAACACCGGCCTCCCCTTCTCCCCCTTCAGCGCCTGACGGTGCCCCTGCCTTGCCCACCTTGTCAGGACAGCCTTCTCCGGACTTCTCCACCTTACCAACTTCTATTTTCCTCGCCGCACTAAGAACAACATCTTGTATATAAATATTGTTTCGATATATGTTGGACTGATGTGAAAGGGCTCGTTTCCTCCTTAATTATCTAACCACAGCTTCCTCCTGAGGAGAGTAATACGTGAGCTCGAGGCCGTAAGAGGAATTGGAAGAAATTCTGACAAAGTTGAAAGCCTCTCCTTCTCACAGGCATCAGATGAAGGGTGGGGCTGAGAGCAAAGAACCCTTGAAATTGAACCGACTTCAGTATAGGCAAGGAAAATACTAGAAAAAGCTCTCTATATCGGAGGTTGTGTTTGCAAAGTCAAGAGAAGGCATATCCCCCCCTGACTCTTGGGGAACCTGGTCAGTGTGTGAAGAGGGTGCACCCCACTCCCCCGGGCACTGGGAAGCAAGGGTCAGCAGGGTAACTCGAGAGCACGTGACCCTCTGGGACTGGACAACGAATTACCAAGATGTCCTCCAGGAAGAGTCTCGTAAAATATTCAACGCAGCAAGAGCTTATACGCCCTGCGGTCTACAAACTTCCCAACTTGTGTAAATGACAACATCCTTTAAACAAAATCCCTTTTGGAAAGCCAACTTGTAAACCAGATGAGAGCGGTAGCACTCTGAGGGACATGGAGCCCCATCTCCCGCACTCCCACCTGGTCGCCTGGCTCCTCTCCGCCAGCTAAGCTCCACGCGTCTATGCCACAGTGAGTCACCGGTGGAGTGAAGCTCAAAAGACAAGGGTCTAGCCCAGCACCCTGGTCTTCCCCAGAAGACCCTGGGAGCAGAGAGGTTTCCCACAGGCTCACGGTCGCACCTCTGAAGGGATGGGGGGACCTGGCTGGGGACAGCACGGGGAGCTTGGACTCCATCTTCTGTTCCTGACCTGGGGGCAGAGCTCCTGAGCTAAAAGCATGTTTTTCACTCCGACTTCAGGAGTGCCCACGTGGAGTGGAAGCCGGGCGCTTAAAATAGCATTTTGTTAAATTTCTTCCCAAAATAGCAAAGAGTTTTAAATTAAGTTTCAGTCAAGCGGCCAGCCTCGAGGATCCACGCGATCCTGAATCTTGAAATTTCTGGTGAGGTATTCACAGCAGGACACATGGGACTCCCTGGCTCGTGCTGGTGTGTGAGAGATTTGAGGGTGGAGAGGAGAACGTACAAACTGGGACCGGAAAGCTGGGGACTAAATCTGACCCCAACCCCAGCAATGCCTGAACTTGGGAGAGTGGCCAAGAAGCTCAAGACATGTTAGAATTTTGCTGCTTTTCATGTCTGAATGTGGTGGGGTTTTTTTGTTTGTTTGTTTGCTTTTTATCTCTCGGAGCTTCTTTTCCCCCCTAATCCCCTTTTGGATGTAGTTTTGTGGACATGATTTCTCCATCCTGTATTGCCCGGGAGGAACGGCAGACTTAGGAGAGCTTCTGACAGCGTTACTGTGTCAGCTGACTTCTGACTATTTCCAAACACGCGAATTACTTCCAAGGTTCTCTTGGTCACTTCATGCCTGCTGCTCTCTGGAAGGATGTTTGTGTTTTTCCGTATTACGTTGAGTCTCGGAACATCCATCTTGCTTCATATTTTTCTATGCTTGGAAATTCAGCCTCTTTAATTTTATAATTCAATTTCAGTCATATATTTTTCTAGTTTTTTGGTCCTACAAATCCCGAAATGACCTTTAGCCTGAAGTTTTAATATTTTAATAATTTTTGTTTTGGGAGTGACATGAGGGAAAGCTTTGCCCCAATCCAAATATTCTCCCCACCTGTGGCCACAAGGTAGCTTCATGGACAACCACTCTGTGTGTGCCAGACACTTAAGAGACACTTTGCACCTGTTAGTTCCCTGGGTCGTCATGGTTACCTTCCAGGTAGAAATGATGGACGTGTCAACCTGGAGTCACTTACTGCCACGAGTCTGTGCTACTCCAGACTCTGTCTGTCTGTCACCAGGCACGTCACACACACTCTGGGTGTAGAGATTTTGCCTCCCTAACAGAGAAATCTTGTGAGACCCCGTGCCAGTTCCATTCATACTGTCATGTCTGTAATAATGTCTCCATGCCACACCAGTCCCTCAGGCCTGAAAGAATCTTACTTGAACCCTGCAGAACTCTTTATATGCTTGATGCTTCGTTCTCATAGGACATCACTGTTGAAAAGCTGGTGAGCTGGCATCACCCCTCTTTGGTTAAGCTGATGTCTTCCCCTGCGATTTCAACCCTTCTCGATTTCGTGTGAGTGTCTACTTTGGTACAAATCTTTTCCCTCACCCTGTGACCTTGTCTGCTCTGGGGACACACTGAGGACCACAGCTCCCCAGACATCTCTCTTCTCATTACCATCAGCCATATTATTGAAGCTTGACCTTGACTTCGGTCCCTTGCTTTGGGCCCTCAGTGGTTACTAACTCCCACCGCGGTGTCGAATGGCTTTTTCTCAGCTCATGTTGCGTTGACCCTCTTGGGCCTTGTCCTGGAAATCTTTGTTTCCTTGGCTTGGGAGTTTCTGCGCCTCGCCTTTTCTCCCTATACATTTGTGATTATTTGCTCTTCTTTGCCGGCGTCTCTTCCTTTCCCCTTCCTGGATCTGTCCACTTACGGGGTCCTCGTCTTTCCTCTCTGGCCTTATTATCCCAGGACACTATTTTCTCCTCCTGCAAATTCAGCCAGTACGTCACAGAAATGCCTCCCTGAGGTCTGGCCCGTCTTTTCCTGGACTCGCAGCTCGCCCCCTCTGTCACCAGGACCGCTCCTCCTGGATGTTATCTTCGTGATGTCGATTTCTTCCAAAGCCGTTAAACGGTCACTCCTCACTGTTTCACTTCTTATCTGAAACAGAGCCTCCTCAACCACAGACCTGAGTTCCAATACCTGCTGTGCCAATTACTAAGTAACCTATTACTCAATCTTTTTATGCCTTGATTTTCTTATCTAAAGAATGGAAATAATAACGCTCCCCTCAGATGGTTTTTCTGAGGGTGAAAATACATGTGCAAACCACTAGTAGAATGACTGGAACACAGTGAGCAATAACTGCAAAAAGTTTGTAATTCTTTTTACGAATAAAACCTCCCGGTGGTTTCTATCATTCACCACAGCAAACTGCAGCATCTGAGATCCGCTGGGGATAACGGCGACCTCTGACCTCCACTTCCTGGTTTCCCAAACAACCTGAATGACTTTGTTCCTCAAATGTGCCTTGCCCCCTCTTCCCCTGCCTGTCGTGCTTTCTAGTCCCCTCTCTTCCTGCATTACCACCACCCGCCCCATTCCTCCGGGTGTCGCTTAGGTGTTACTTCATCCCCAGCCTTTCTCCCCCCTCCCCCTGTGAGGCAGCCCTACTCGGAGTTTTCACAAAATATTACACTTTCTTAAAGCCACTGGGGGGCTCAGTCGGTTAAGCGTTAACTTCACCTCAGGTCATGATCTCACGGTTCATGGGTTTGAGCCCCATGTCAGGCTCTGTGCTGACAGCTCAGAGCCTGGAGCCTGCTTCGGATTCTGTGACTCTCCCTCTCTCTCTCTCTCTGCCCCTCCTCCACTTGTGCACACATACTCTCTTTCTCAAAAATAAATAAAAATTTAAAAAAAAAGCACTTTTCATATTTTCCTGACCTTGACTTTACTCTCCTAATAGAAGCTAATCTGTTGGAAAGAAGGCTGGTGTTTTATTTGTGTTCGTGTTTCTATCTATTTTTTAGGGCTTACGACATTTGTGTACAAATTTGCTTGATGTCTCAGGAAAATGTTAGGTTAAATTCAGTAGAATAGAAAAGGTGATACATTAACCCTTTTGAGGGTGTCTCCTCTTTCAGAAAGATTTCTCAGTTCACAAGCCCGGGAGGAACCATGGTCATCATGGGGGCTTAAATGGTTAAACCCAAGAGCTCGCAGTGAACTCCCAAAGAGACTGTCATGATCTTTGGCCATAGGACATGTGGATATACATGTAACATGTATATTAGTTAACGATTTCTCTGAATCATTAACTAATTCGGTAACATACTACCGAATATGTTCGGTAATAACGGTAACATATTAGTTAACAATTTCTCTGAATTTTACATAAACAACTGAATGCACGGAGACTTAACTCCATCTCATTTATTGATGGGCACGACACGCAAGGCATCAGGCTCCATGCTAGGAATCGAAGAAATAGTCAGATGCTGATTTTACTCTCAGAAGTTAATTCTCTCATGAAATGGATACAGCCTGATTATTCTACAATCATTTCTTGAAGTAGCTGTTAAAAGTTTTTGGTGTAATTTATATTATACCAACAAATAGTTACTTATGTAGGCACACATCTCCAAAATTATTATGGACAACAATAGGAAAAATAAGATTTAAAACACAAGCATGTACGATGTAGTCGATTTACCCGAAAATCCACTAATGGTGAAAACAAATTCAATCAAAGTCTCTTTTTGCTACTCATGTAAGCACCCCTCTATCAGTTCTGGTACTTGATTCTTAGTACCCAGCACTGGTAACACATCTTGTCATGTTGGCCTAAGTCACATCGGTTGGGCGTTCTCGGAAGGCAAGAGGAGGGGGAGTTCCAGCGACTGCGTGGTTAGTCACGTGTCTGGGCCACCTTTCAATAAGCCTTCCTTGGAAGGCCTTCTGTAGGGTTCCAGGCAGCCGATGAGAACGAAGGGCTCCCGAGCCAATCTGCAGATGAAAACTCGAACTCGAGTGTTCGTTGGGATTCGGCACAGGAGTAGAGCCACTAGTCAATGCCAGAGTCCCGTATCACACCACAGAGGATCTCGGAGATCCAGTCCATTCTACAAGGTCTTTGAATTACCTCCTGAAATAATTTAAAGTAAGAGATCAATTGAAAAGATCGTCAACTTCTGGTCCCCTATGTTATGTTAGGTGGTCATTGATGTTGGGGTCACGTGATATTATTTTCTAAATAAATTACATGCAATCCGAACAGGATGTGTCACTGTAAAACTGAGTAAGTGCTCAAGAAGAGTTAGCTTTCTTGTTTTTACTGTTAGCTGTCCTTTCCCAATTGAGCTCAATGTAAGCTAGAGCCTATTGCTTTCAGCCAGAGACTGTGGAGGCCTGAACATGGCATGGGCTCCATACAGAAGCTCCCAAAAAGCAGTGACCTGTTCCTAGGCACATGGTTCCCCTCCATGGTTTCAGGAAAGGAGACTAGGTTCCCAGCTTTCAAAAGGGGAGACTGTGTACAGATATGTGACTAGGGCATAAGGGTGTTTCGAGAAATCTTCTCCAAAGACAAGAGACAGAAGTCCTTAGAAAGCTCTTTTCTAAAAGCTACGTACTAGAGTATTGGGGTGTTTTCTCCCCTGTCCTTGAGGTCACGGAGCTCCTCAAATCCCCTGGGGTCCTCTATCCGGCTGCCAAAGTTATAAGAGCAAACATACACCCTCATTTATACTGAGGGGTTAGCACAGTCTCCGTACAAACGGAGACCAGTGTGTATTGCATATTTTGTATGCTTGTGTAGATATGTGTTGATCTTTGTGACTCGGTATCTATAAATATGCAAAACTATGTAACTTTATGTACATAGATATACTCAACACAGTGCCTGAAAAAGAATATATACAATTCTATAGAGAATATGTCATAGGATAATATATTGGGATGTAAAATTGCATCTTTTGGTCTCATAATTTCCCCTCACCTCGCCAAGTACCCTGTCTTCCCTAGTTCATGGGTGTCTTCAGGACTGCAATCAAAAACGACTGGATCGAAGGCAAGATCTCTTTCCAACTTCTGGAAAAACCTGAGACCATCTGGGGAGTTGATGCCAGGTATCTTCAATGAAGAGGAGAAAGGAACCAGTTTCGAGGGGAGCCTGAGACAGGGGAGCAGTTTCCTTACACTGGAGAGGGGACGTGTGGGCAGTTCCGCGGGGCATCAAGACCCACACTCGCTTCCAGCTCCCTGAAGCCCCCCTCGTGGCTGTGGGTGGCGGTAGGGAGGCTGGATGCTTCCACAGTTTGGAGACG
Organism: Paguma larvata; assembly: GCA_030068075.1. NCBI lineage: Eukaryota > Metazoa > Chordata > Mammalia > Carnivora > Viverridae > Paguma > Paguma larvata. The sequence continues at coordinate 28,444,492 of CM057831.1, forward strand.
GAAACACACATTATCTCCTCCGAGGCACCAGTAGGTGGCTGTCTGCTTCTGAGGTTGCTTTGCTTTCCAATACCAGCTTCTGCTCACAGAATGGTGGCTTCCTATTTCAGGGAGTGAGGATGGTCGCCTTGTATTTGGGGAGGGGGTGGGTAAGAGAATTTTCTTTCAGGTACCCTCCAAAAGGTGTGGTAGAAAAAGCACAGCACTTTGAGTCAAATGACAGGCGTTTGAATCACAGTTGAGCAGTCTCGGATGTTATCAGCTGCGGAAGGGAAATTCGAATGCCTAGCCCTTTTTTTTTTTCACGATATGATTAAACTGGCAGGTACTTTGTAAACCGAATGAGTGCATCTGGTGATTATCGTTACCTCCTGACCTTTGAGCCTATCAGCACGATCAGGTCCCATCTAGCATACAAGGTAACCACGGGTCACAGCCACGAAACCCATTTTCTGGGTCTACGGTTAGTATTTTCTTGAAATAAAAAGATAAATTTGCCTTCAGAATATTAACCAAAATGTATACATGCATTACAAGTTCGATTTAGTCGCACCGACTGCTACTCCAGGCAGCGTGATTGCAAACGTAGACTTACACTCGATGTGCACAGACGCAGAACACAGCCGGGAGGCAGCCTTCTGATGTGAAAAAACCTAAGCCCCACGGAAGGCAGACTTGAATTCAAAACTCAGTTTTGCAGCCTTTTAGACCTCGGGCACATTAGCCTTTCTGATACCTCATTATCTCACACATGAAGAGCAAACAACAATATTAAGATTGTCCGTGATGGTTTTAGGGTTACGTGAATCCCCAAATGCAAATACAGGTGATGCTCACCACGTAACAGCTGCTCATTGAGGACAGGGAGAAGACACCTAAAATCACCTACACTAGCCAGCTGACACTGGACACGAGGAAATCGAGGCCCTACGTTTTCATTTGCTTTATTTCTTCGAAGCAAAACTACTGCAACTCTGAGTCCTGATGAGAATATGTCAATATGCCAAATATCGAGAGTAAAAAGCTACCTGCAGTGTAAATTAACTATGATTCTTGAAGAAGTTGCTAGTCTACCGTGAGGTACAGCAAGTGAATGGCAATGTAAGTCTGGGCTAAATGCACATAAACTACCCCGGGGAGTTACCTCCTCTACTAATTCTGGAAGCTCGCCCAAGAAGCAGCTGTGCTCCGAGGTGTAATGTCATCGTCACCCTCACCGGCAAGGGCTAAACGTGATTCTGATACTAAATAGCAAGGTGGCGAATTTCTTAGTTGCATAAATCATGGCCAGGGAGTCCTGCGTCTCATATACTCACCTTTAGTTCTATCTTGGGAAAGTGAAACACTTTCCTCTTAATCACGTTAGGAGCTGTTGTTGATATATACAGTTATATTATGAACCCGCTGTTTTTCTGTGGCCTGTCACCTATCAGGACCATACCCCAGGGTGGAGTTTCCCCCCAAAGCAGCTCTTTTTCCTACTGACCAACATGGAGTGAATGACGGCTGTGGATTCTCAAGCAGCCCTCTGGTAAGTCTAGAAAGCCAGGGTACTTCTCCCCCAATTCTATGGCCCCGTTTGAAGACTTCTAATCGACTTCAGAAAGGCTTAGGAAATCTTCTGTGTGTGCAGGAGGTAATGCTTGCTAGAGCTAATAATTCAATTTATTGTTCATAGCCTGATGGCTTCTCAAATGAATTTGCTGCTGAATTATTCACCGATGGAATTAATTAATTACTGTGTTTTGGGGAGTGTTTTCTCAGTTGTTACCTTTACTAGTCGAAATGCAACATTTTTGGCTATTTAATAGCAAGTTGAATTCTTAATATTCTTCCCTCTACAATATAACTCAGGGAAAAACAATCTTTTCTTCACTGGTCAAACCAAGCCTTCGTGATTCCCCAAATGTGGATAAGGGTACGCCAGTCCCCATACCTTTACACCGCTGCACGTGCTGTTCCCTTACCCTCCATGCTTGGCCTGCTAGACTCCTGTTGGTTGAAGAACATCTAGGATCAAGCATTCCTTCCTTCATTCATTCATTCAATTAAACCTTAATAAGCAATTGTTAAGAGGCAGGCATGGTGCTGGGCACTGGGGACAGTCCAATGTAGGACGTATTTGAGGATAGTTACAACAGCCACTCTGGAGAACTGTGCGGAGGTTCCTCAAAAAAATGAAAATAGACTTACCCTATGACCCAGCAATAGCACTGTTCGGAATCTACCCAAGAGACACAGGAGTGCTGATGCATAGGCGCACGTGTACCCCGATGTTCGTAGCAGCACTTTCGACAATAGCCAAATCATGGAAGGAGACTAAGTGTCCATCACCTGACAAATAGATAAAGCAGATGTGGTATATATATACAATGGTATACTACGCGGCAATGAGAAAGAATGAAATCTGGCCATGTGTGGCAACATGGATGGAACTGGAGGGTATTATACTGAGTGAAATAAGTCAGGCAGAGAAACACAGATGCCATATGTTCCCATGCATAGGTAGGCTTTGGGAGACCTAGCAGAAAACCAGGGGGGAGGGGAAGAGGGGAAGGAAGGAAAAAAAAAAGCCACAGAGAGGAAGGAAGACATAACATGGGAGACTCTCAAAGACTAAGAACAAACTGAGGGGAGAGGGGGATGTGTGAGGGGGGAGAGTGGGTGATGGGCACAGAGGAGGGCACTCATTGGGATTATCACCGGGTGTTGTATGGAAACCAAATTGGCAATAAATTATTCAAAAAACACCCCACAGTAAAACAAAAAAACACAACACTGTGGATTAATGGGTACACGTAAGAGGAAGACTGAACACAGCCAGAAGGCAAGGTGGAGAGGTCCAAGAGTGTGTCCCAGAGAAGGCAAGCCCCAGGCTGGATCTTCAAGAGCCAGTCGGCTGGGAGAAACGACATCTTGGTTCTCACTGGGAACCATCTGATTCGAAACAGTGACTGACTTAATTAAAAGGAAGTTTATTTTAAAGAGTCTGAGGGATCTCGTGAAACTCAATAATGAGAAGAACTCCGAGGGGACGGGGTGAGCAAACAGATCCCTCCAAGCCCTCAACCCCTGGTCTCCACGTCCCCTGTCCTGGTCTCCCCCCGAGAACACCCCACTCCCGCTGACACGCAGTAGGCCAGAGCACCGAAGTGCTGTGGTTGCTCCGTTTAGATATTTTCATAGTTTGAATGTGAATCACAGGCTGTAAGGGCTTCTGCCAACAGAGTTATTTACTCTTTTTCCTTTTTTCCAGTAAGGAAACATGGACCATAGAATGTCCCTTTCCTGGTAGACTTTACATGACAGGAAATAACCAACAACTTCAGACACCTCTGCTTTTCATCCCAAGACCCTAAAACTTTGCCCTCAGAGAGCCCGCGGCTTGAGTTCGGTGGTGGAACCAGCCGCTTGTTCTCGCCTCAGGGACCGTGGCCTTCACCTTGACCCAACATCTTCCTCTGCCCTGCTGGGTCCCCGCCACCAACCCCACACGTTCTCCGAAGGCCGGTGGTTTGTCAGCCCACTCCCAACTCAGGTCTAAGCCAAGAATCATTTTGTTGGGAGATTAGAGTCCATCCACAATAAGGGGCTTAGGGAATCTCATGGAAAACACTCTCGGGACAGCCTTCCCGAGGAACGGGAGGGTCACAGCCTCTCTGTCTCCATCTCTCGCTCTGGTTCTTAGCCTGTGCAGGGCTTGGAGCTTCCATGGTCCTGGCTCTGGGTCACCCTTAGACGACCTTGTAGACCCATGCCCAGTGTAGGGAGAAGGGCTGGAGGGGGCAGAGGGAACCGGCCGGTACAGAAGACTTCAAGCTGTTAGGTTTGTCTGCAGTTACACTGGGCGCGGGACACAGTGAGAAGGCAGAAGCGCAAACTGAGGCTCCTGGAGGTCATGCTGGGGAGCTGGAGCGGGTAGAAAGCCCGGCTGCGTCCCCTTCGGACCTTGCACGTGCTGTATGTACCTTGTGCCTGGAGGGGACCCCTCTTCCTCTGCTCTGGGCCGTGCTCGTGGCCCACTCGGGATTCTGGGGGCCCGCTCCCTCTGCTGAGTCTTGTCCCGGAGGAGACGCAGGAACCTCGTCTGAGTGCACACCCCGCCCTCACCCGGGGCCCGGCCGTCTTAGACATTCAGTAAATATCTGTGTGAGAAGTGAGTAAGTCCACTAACGAATGACACAGAGGCGAGTCACGTCACCGTCGAACCCCTCTTCTTGCTTGGGAGCTGAGTCCAGCTCCGCTTCTGGGGTGGACCGGCCCGAGCCTTCTCGGTCCCTCACCCGTGGGGAACGCACGCCCTCCTGCAGGTCTCCGGGCTCGCCTCTGGTGCCCCGGACGCCAGATCTCTGCAGACACCTGTCTCCTCCGTGTTCCTGACCCGCTTCCTACAGGACCGGTACGGCCTGTCGTCCTCACGGGATTCTGTACGTCGTCACCTTAATCCGTTCCCTTCCTCTCTCACTTTTGCCCAGTTTTCTCCTTGACCTGCTTAGGAGCTCTTCTACCTACACCTGCTCATGGCTGGATGCTCTGTCCAAGTCTACACGCTCCTGCGCCAACTGCCCCTCTAGGGCAGCCACACCTGTGCGCACAGAGTACTCCTGGGCTCTGCAAACAGCAGGAGAGGCAGTCTGTAACTGCGATTTCGGAACCACCTGCGAGCCTGCTGTGTTTCACTGACGCCCGTGACGCTTCGGGCCGCACTGGGGTGAAAATACATGTCACATCCACAGAACGCACCAGAGAGTGAGCCTGTGCCACTCCCCCGCAGCCAGCTCTGCCCTCGCCCTCACAGCGTCACAGGTGGTGCCAGCTTGGTGGCCTCCCCTCCAACAGCTTAGCCGTTTCGACGCTTCTGTGCTCACGGTTCACTAATCCTGCGGGCTCTCTGTTCGGATAAATCCGAACACCTGCTCGCACTTCCACGCTGCCCGGGTGGGAGCCTCCGTCCCGGGCCCCTGCCCTCGCTCCCCCCCAATCACATCCAGCACAGTCTGCGGAGGCTCTTCTGACCCGGACCCCGCCGGGCCCTGCCGGGTCCCTCAGAGTTAGGGCTGGTCTTGCCCTGGCCGCTTGGCCCCCTCATGGCGTGCTCCGGCCCCGGCCTTACCTCTGACTGTGTCTTCCAGTCCCCCGTCCATTCCCGGCTGGTTCTGTAAGCCAATGATCCACAGTCCGCTCCTCGGTGAGCCACGGGGCCAAACAGCAGAGGCCCTTGTCACACAAGGCTGCCCTTACTTCGCAGCCACCGAGGAGACGGTGAGGAAGCAGTCCCAGGCCTGTGACTCCCCGAGCAGGGGCACGGGGGCCTCTCTCGCTCAGGGTTAGGGTGGGTGTCCCGAGCGGGGTCTGTCGTGCGTGCAGAGGCGGGCAGGTCTTGCACACATACTCAGGAAACTAGCCTGGACACGCACCGTGTGTGAATGAGTTTCCTCCTCGGGCGCGGGCGCCGACGGCAGAGCCAGGAGGTGACCGTGGGACACACTGTGGTCATCCCAGCACGGGTGGTCCAGGCCCTGCGGCTCTCCCGGGTTTCTGCCTCCGAAACGTGAGGCTAACATTCCGCGGCAAAGCAGGGGGTCAGTGGGAGTCCCTCTGGTGACTTCACCTCGCGAACCCAGGGGGGCCTGGCTTCAATCCTGCAGAGACCACTCACGAATGTGTGAGAGGTCAGTCTTCACTTCCGGAACAGCGCTGCGAGTTTCAGCACGGATTCACCACACTGTCTCTCCTCCGGCCAGGCTACCTCCGGGCCGGATAGAGACGGCTCTTGTTATCGTTCACAGCTGAGGGTTCACGTTCCCGTGTTCCAACAGCTCCCAGAAGGTTCCACAAGCCGTGTGCGGGAGGCGGGGGGTGGGGCAGGGCGGCCCAGGTCACGGACAATCGCTGGGGGCCTACGGTGACTCCTGTGCCCTGAAAGCTGTGTCTCGTCTATTTCTGGGGAAAAAGCCCATGTTGGCCACGTAATTATTGCCGGTCGTCACCACCTGCAGCCCTCTTGGTTTGCAATTCCCTTAACTTCCGGCTTTTCTTGCTTCCAGAGTGAGCATCTCCTAGCACATGATACATGCATGTACAGCCTATTATTCTGGTTCTGATCTGCCTCCCCACAAGGGTCCATCTGAAGAAGGCAAAGGTCTTGTCTGTTTTGTTCCCCTATGGACAGAAGCTCTCCACAGAATGCTCGGACACTGCTATTGCCCAGAGTGTGAACGTAGAAACCAATGAATATCTCCCATCGTGCCTACCCTTCATGTTTGTCCCCAGAGGAGCCCTACCGTCCCCACACTGTGAGCCCAAAAAGGGTAGGAAACATTTCGGTCCCTTCCGAGCAGAGCGGAATTCTGACCCGACCGTCTGCAAACTGTGGTCTTGTGGTCTTGTGGTCGCGGCCCCTATGCCACCTCCATCCTCACCAGGGTGTAATCTGAGCCCGATTCATCCCAAGACTGATGTGTGCTGAGAACACTGAGAGAAAGACGCCTCCGCCTCAGAGTCAAATGGTGACAACTTAGAGCTTTGTGGGAAAAGAAATTGAAAACACATTAACGTACAGCAAACACTGTGAGAATTATATTGTCATTTTCGGGCACCGAACTTCGCAGGGGGTATCGACGTGAGGTCCTGTGGCAGGCGTGTGAGCTGTCCTCACAGCTTTGGAAATCCGCCTGGGGGCTCAGGAGCTGGGGCCCCTCCACGCCGGGCTGTCATGAGTCACCACGCCTCGTCCCGTGGGTCAGGTTTTGCAGGGATTTCTTAATGAATTAATCCATTACAAATCAGCAGATACTCTTGAATTATGAAATAGCTGCTTTATTTGTCAGTAACAAGCCCTATTCCTACTCGCTGAGGCGCACGTGAAATACTCTGTTACATCACTTAACCTTCCTCCTCTAAATGGAAAAATAGCCGTGCTTCTAGGAACTGACAGGAACTTCTCAAGTCATGAGCCCCTGACTTGAAATTTTCGAATGCCTGCACCGGGTCCCCACTAGTAGTCAGCCCGACCGACCCCTCTTGCATCGACCCGCTATAAAATGCCAGCCCTTGCGTCTCTCTTTTTCAACTCTTGCCCTGTTGCCTCTGTCAGGCTTGGCCTTGCTCTCTCCCTCTTGCTGTTAATCACGTTGGTAAATCATTTCGTGTCAACACTCCGAGGAGAGAGGCGGCAGAGAGGATCCCACGTAAGCCTGGGGTCGGACGAGATGGATTTGACCCCTGGCTCTGCCATATGTCGTGTGCATGACCTTGGGGATGCCGCTTAACCTCTGCGAGTGATAGCAATCTTTCTCGGTGTAAGATAGGTTTAATAATACCTCCCTCGTAAATGAGACTTAAATGAGATAATATAGGTAAGGTATTTGTTTCCTTTCTGCATTAAAATAGGACTAGTAATATGTCAGCCTTTCCGTTGGATTCCTGAATGTCCGAGGGCAGCGTTTTTCGCATGCCCATCCGTACAGTGTTACTTGTCTGTAATTATCAATTTATTAAAAACTTAAATCTTAAGATTTCTGAAGACTTTAAATTCAACCTTCTAATCTGGTTACTCTTTTTATTCATCCAGCAAATGTGCATAAAAGTAGTTGTAATCCCTTGCATTGGGTCTTTGAGATTTAGTTGATTCGTATGGTTACAATCTTGAGATATCCTTAAACATCGAATACTATTTTCATCAACACCCCAAATGACAATTATGATTTTAAAATAGCGAGTTCTGTCAAATAATCCAAATCTGTTTGTGCAGAGGTAAAATCAAACAAGCAGAGTGTTTGTAAGTATTTAAGTAACTCTTGCTGATATAATCAAGCAAAGGATTGAATTAATTCTACCCAAAACCCAGGTGGGCGCCCTCCTGTAACTAAGCCCTGCTGCCTGTCTCCAGTTTTACGGAAGATGGCTTTCACAAATGATTCCGGCAGCATTTGAGAACTGTCAGGGTACCCCTCTGCCTGAATCTCTGCGCGGGGAGGGGTGGGGGCTGAGCTCACGACCAGCTTCGAGGTTGCTCCAGCCTCGGCAGAGGGCTTCAGGGATAGTAACCCATCTGTACGCCAGGTGCCGAGAATCTGTGCCTTCTGTATTTTTTATTTTCTCATCGGGGTTCGCCCCACCGTTCTGTGGGGTTATCGCCAAGCTCGGATCCGGTTCCCAGCTCCTGCTTTCCTTCCCCCATCCCCCAAACTAGAGTCACTTCCTGTGATGCAAATGCACTCTGAATTTCCACGGCCAGAGACATCAAGCCGGTTCTTGAACATCATCCTGGGATTCAGCCTCACGTCACCTCTAAGGCTGGACTTGTCTTGACATGGGCTACGAGTCTGGCCCCTGGTGCTTGGCCTCCCCTTGGTGTCAAGAAAGACGAGTGGATGGCTTGGGGGCCTCCTGGGGAAGTTACGGAGGGGAGCGGTAGCAGCTGTGAGGTCCCCCATTGTCCGTTATAATGTCGGATAGCGCAGGGGAATTTAGAGAGGCCAGCGGTCACATGCAGGTGCAGGAACCTCGGCCTTGGGGCTGTGACGGTTTTAAATTGTCAGATTGAGGATGAATCCGCTTTCTCTCTCTGCAGTCATGGGTATGACATAGCACAACAGCTAGTACAGAACGGAGTCTAAACCGAGTAAGATACGGCCATCTGGGCTGATGTATCGTCGGTTACTCTCGATCAAGGAAGAACATGATCTTTGGACCAGGAAGAAAAGAAATTAAGTCCTGACTCTCCTACTTACTATGTGACCGTGACCGTGGCAGGGTCCCTGAGCCGTGCTCAACTTGTATTTTTGCACAGCGCCAACCCAACAGGCCTTACAAGGACGAAACGGACCCTCGGCATCGGGCCCTGGGTAGGCCTGGCCAACGCAGGCCTTCAGCAAACGGACACTTGCTCGGCCGCGGTTCCCAGACCTGTGGAGACACGCGTACGGACCGTGCGTCGGGTTTGCCAGGCCCCAATCGTGTTGCCTCCTTCCCTCCCAGCCCAGCTCGTCAGCATTATCTGCACCGGGTGCTCGCACTCCCTCACCTGCCCAAGGCCCTTCGCCGAGGGCGGACAGAGATTTCTGCCTCAGTGTCCCCGCCCTCCGCACCACCGCAGCACCGTGGCCGGCCGAGACGGCTCCTCGACGGCACCGCGACCGCTCCAGGACGACCCCACGGTTACAAGAGATCCGAACGGGGGCGGCTCGGCAGTGTGGCCTGCGGTCAGCGTGGGCCCGACGGAGGTCTGTGCCCCCGTGAGGAGCCCCAGCCTGAAGGTGCAGCTCACCGCAGGCCGGGGCCAGGAGGGGGGGACGCCGGAGCCACAGTCGCAGCGAAGCTACAATCCGCGTGACCGCTGTGCTTTTAAATACTGCGAATCCATAACCTCCCTTATTTTTATCGTTATTCTTTTACTTCCTAACTTTGTTTCCAGCTTTAGTGAGGTATGATCGAGCAATAAAACGGTATATGTTCAAGGTACACAGCACGGGTTTCGATGTTCGTGCACATTGTGAAATGATGACTCCAGTCAAGCTAAGGAACACACCCCCCCACCGCACAGTCGCTGCTTCCTGTGGGTTTGTGCGGCGAGAACAGCTAAGCTCTGCCTTCTGCAGAGTCCAAGTACACAATACAGAGTTAGTAACGGGGCTCACCACGGGGTCCACCGTCTCTCCGGAACCTACTCATCTTACATAACCGAAATTTTCCATCCGTTCGTCAATTCTCCGTTTCCTCCACCTGCCCGGGCCCTGGCAACCAGCATTCCGCTCTCTGCGTTGGACGTTTCCTTTTCTCGATTTCGCATTTAAGTAAGAGTATGCAGTACTCGTGCTTTTCTGTCTGGCTTATTCCACTTAGTATAATGCCCTTGAGTTTCATCCATGTCGTTGTAGAATTTCCTGGTCTTAAAGGCTTACTAATATTCCACTGTGGGCGTGCCTAGTGGCTCAGTCAGTTGAGCATCAACTCAGTCCATTGATTTTTGTATTTTGACTCCGATTCAGTTCAGGTCACGATCCCAGGGTTGTGAGATTGTGCCTCACGTGCAGCTCCATGCTGAGCCCACTCTCTTCCCCCTCCCCCTGCCCCTCTCCCCCACTCGTGCACATGCTCTCTCTTTCTCTCTAAAACAAAATAAAAATTAAAAAAAAACAATATTCCATTGCGTAGACACACGACACTTTCTTTACCCCATCATCCGTCGGAGGACACTCAGGCTCTCGGTGGCATGCTGCGAGGGCCGCGGGGGTGCAGATGTCTCTTCGAGATACTCCCTTCATCCCTCAGGCTACACACCCAGAAGGGGATTTACTGGATGGGAGAGTAGGTAGGGTAGTACAGATCTAGGGGAGTTCTAATTTTAACTTTCTGAGGCAACCCCACACTGTTTTCCACAGCGGCTGCACCAGTTTGCACCCCCGCCAACGGTGCACGAGGGGTCCCCTTTCTCCACCTCCTCACCGACACTTTACTTTTGTCTTTTTTATAAGCTCTCTTATTTTTAAGCCAGTTGGCAGTTATTGTGACCTGTAACCAAAAGCATCCCAACCTAAGAACATTCGTGCCCCTGCAGCCAGCACTCAGCATCACCACTGCACCGGCACTGCAGGCGTAAACAGCATCCAGCGACCCGCACGGTGGAGAACCCGCCAGAGTCTTCTGCTCTTCCATCTCTGCCCACCCTCTGAAGGCTGAATTTGTCATCAGAAACACAAGTACACGTACGGGAATGATAGCAAAACATGGAAAATAACCTACTGATACGTTGCGAGCCGAAAATAATCTATGAATGCACATAATTTTATTTGATGCATTTTTTATTTTTATTTCAAATAAATTATGTTCAAATGTTTTTCAAATATACATTTTATATATCATTAAATTATTTTCCTTATATAGTATTTATATTTATTTCAACTATTTTATTCATTTTTGATGACTTCGTATTTTTAAATTTCATTTCTTTGATGTATGCATTTATTGAAGTATTGATTTACTCACCAAGAGGGGACCAAATACACAAATATGTTTATGTCATAGACGGAGCCAATGAAAGAAGAAAACATGTACTTATGTGGAAGGGTTGCCAAGACGTATTCAGTGAAAAGAGCAAAGAGGAGTGTGAATTCGCATGCTGCTGTTTGACTTTGAGAGGCGGTATTGATGCTTGCGTATCTACAAAGTAGCTCTGAAAGTTGCACGTGTGTGCTGGTGGCTCTTCGCATGCATTCTTTCTTGCTGGACTACAAGCTCGATGAGGGCAGGGGCTGTGTCGGAATAGCTCTCCGTGGTGGCCTCTGAGAAAATGCACCGGCTGGTGGTGATGGGTGTGAGGAAAATGAACTCTGCAGAATGCTTTCAACCTTTTGGAATCATGCTGTGGCCACAGGGTAACCTGCAAAAAAGGAAGAAAAAAAGAAAAGAAAATAGAAAGAAAGAAAGAAAAAAGAGACCGAATAAATTCAGGTCATTTTAAAATAAAGAAATGCTCAACTCCCAGCCAGATACGGTGTCCTTTATGGTCTCGTTCATGTTCATTGTTTTTAAGGTGGATCTAAATGCTGACAATCCACATATTTACACCTCTGCTCTTTTGTAAAGAAAATTGAGATACAATCGATATACAACATTGTATTTGTTTTAGGTGTGTGAGGTGAAGACTCCACGTGTGTCCGTGTACAAAACAGTCACCACAGCGAGTGCGGTCAACACCCATCACCTCCCACAGTCGCAACGCCTCCTCTTTCCAACGCCTGACTCCTTGTCTCATGGCCTGCTTCGGTATCTCACGGACTTTTCAAAACTTGGCAAACCTAAGCAACTCTTCCCAATTCTTACCCTTTCCTCCCAAAGCTGCGTGTCTCTGAGTTGTCCTCCATCTGTGACATTTGTCCTTAGGCTCTAGGAAGTTGTCTGGGAATCACCACTCTCTTCAACCCCATGGTGGAGTCCTGTGGTCTTCCATATTCTCGTCTGACTCTGCGGTGTGACCGCTCGGGTCCCGTCGCCTGGTTCCCACACCCCCTCCCAGCCTCCCGGTGCCTTTCCCTCAGAGGGCCAAAGCGGCCCCGAGCCGAGGAGATCCTCCTATTACCCTGTCGAAGACGCCAATGGCTTTCCTTCATGACTCTCACTACGTGGACGGTGGCACGTACATGTTTGTGGTTCTCTGCATATATTTTTTCTGGCTGGATTATAATCTCAGTGAGGGCAGGGGCTGTGTCCACTGTCTCAGCTTCCTATGCCTACAGCCCAGTGCGATGCCTGGCACGTAGACTATGACCGACAAATTATTCTCCAGTGAATGAAGAGGTGGAAGGGTGAGTGAGCTCCCACTGCGGGGATGCGCAGACGAGCTGCTCAGGGCTAGAGATCTGTCTCAGGACGAGCGTTTGCCCACAGACTTCTCGCACAGACAGACACATGATGAGAACAAGAGGCTACTTTGAAGTGCGAGAGGCCGCGAGCAGACCTGCGAGGGCAGGCAAAGGGGCTCCACTCAGAATAGACAAGGAAAAGGAGAAGATGAGAACGGGTTTGTTTGATTTTCTGCACCGGAGAAATCAAGTGTGTGAACTAGGTGACTTGCGATAGTCACAGGATCCCGCTTCACAGTTTTTTCTAGAGCCTTCCTCTCAAGATCACTTTCCCGACCCTTCTCCTAGGGTGTATCAGGAACACACGCGATGTCTGGGTGGTGGAAACAGGGACACCTGGGGAGGGCAAGCGGTACATTGCCTCCAGTTCTGGATGAGCTCAAGGGGAGGCTGCCGCCACGGAGGCCCTAATCCTTACACCGCTGGGCCAGGCTCACAGGCCGTCTTCCGTTTAGTCCATACCACACCCAAGACTGTGAGGACGACTTATTCTTGAAGCGAATAAAACAATAACGTAACTGTTTAATCCTCTTTATTAAATAACAGTAAATAGGCTATATACAGTCGCTTGTCTTCACACAAGTGCTCCTCCTTCTCCTGTGGAAGCTAGTCCACGTGACCGAAGTGCGCGCTTGGCAGCCCGCTCGAATGCCCTGTCGTATGTGAAGCCGGCTGGCCAGACACGCAGCTTACACTCGCGTTCTGTCGCCGCGCGTGCCGGAGGGGGTGAACCACTTCGGTTCACAAAGACTCAGGGGAGGAATCGTCAGCTTCACTTCGAATGCCCACGTTGCGCTTCTAGACATCTCAACAGTTCAGCCAGCTGTTGCTCTTCAACACGTGGGTCACTTTCTTTGCATTTGGGTCAAACTCGAACTGTGAAGATCCGCTGAAGAAATAGTAAAACCCTGGAAATGTGGACAAGGGAAATAGGAAATATTTGTTCAAATAAAAAAATCTGGCAATGTACAGAACTCAGAATAATAGCTAATGAAAATGACGAAGAGTTTATAGAGTTTCACTATGTGTCAGGGACTATGATAAGCATTTTATACGATTGATTTTTCATTTATTTCTGTACCAATCCCATGAGGGAAGCAGATTGAACTCCATTCTATAGATGAGAACAAGGTGAAGGCTCAAAGTCAGCTTGCCCGAGGTCACCGCCTAAGAACAGGTTGCAGACGGCACTCAGTTCTACCTCTGTCTGACGGTAAAGCCAGGTTCAGGTTATTGCGTACTCTGCTTCCGATCAGACAAAACTCTGCTTCTTTGGAAACTGTGATCTCTTTATTTCTGTTTTTCCTCTCCTGGCCTCATGTCATAGCCTGAGGGTCATTTGTGGCCCCAGCGAAACACAGAAACCCTTTCCAAATACCAGAGCACCCTTTATGGCTCCTCCATCACGGTGCTCCGATAAGGATCACCAGCCGCCAGCCATCTCTCTTTGAGTAGGGGGAAAATGTATCTTTTTAAAAACTTTGCACACATGCAGAAGCAATTACAGTAAAGCCTTGGTTTGCGAGCAAAATTTGTTCCAGAATCAGGCTTGTAATTCAAAGCAGTCATATATCGAAGCGAATTTTAAGAACCATTGGCTCAGTTGTGATAGTGTGACATTGGGCATCAGGTACTACTTATGTTGCAAGACATCGCTCATTTATCAAGCTAAAATTATTAGCAATGTTTGCTTGTCTTGAGGAACCCTCGCAGAACAAGTTATTCGTGACCCAAGGTTTTACTGTATTTGCCACCGAGCACTGCAGGTGGTGACCGACTACTCAGGAAAATCTCCCCAGGAAATAGCAGGAGCAACGGGATGGAGTGGAGGAGAAAGCCAGCCAGCCAGTAAGAAACTTGGCCACACCACCCGATTTATAACGACACGGTGATCCGAGAGAGAACAGCTCTAGACATGAGGAAGCAACACTCAGCACTTTGGTTTTATCCACATGGACAAAATATAGAGATTTGTGTTGATTATTGTTAGGATTCAGATCAACGTATTATTTGAGGTCATCATAGAATGGATACAGAATTGGTAAATTGAAATCTGGGGGAGGGAGAAGGAATCGGTTAAAGGAACCCCAACATTACGAATTAATCCTGTTGTTCTCTTCCCTCTACGCCAAGTACCCGTTGCCGACAGAGCCCGTGTCCTCTTACCAAACGCTTCGAAAGCAGCATCGACCTTTGAGTCGACCCCTGGAAAGTCTTCTGCTATTCGCTTGGGAAAGCCTGGCTCCATGGACTGTCTCTTCTCATCAAATCTGCAACCAGTCAAAGAAACACAGCTCAGCATGGCACAGAAGCCATGTTACCAACATTCTTAAGTCATGTTAGGGTCAATGCGGAATTCTGGTCAACCTTCCAAGTTTGCAAATAAATGTCCAACATGTCTAGCACTACAGAAATCTGTGACTTTAATGACACTGCGAACTTCATTCTTAGAGCTGTAGCTCTGCCAGGAGCAGGGGCAACATCCTGATCTGGGCGGATGCTGTTTCTTACCATATTTTCTAAGCCTGGACAGAAAGAACCTTCATCGTCCTTCATCTCAAATATAAATTTCAAGTTCTCTACCACGCTTGGCTCCTATACATCCTCCCCACCCTGTACTTCTCGACTGCCACTGGGCAGCCTCCTAGGAAGAGGGATGGTGGCGAGAAGGAAAGCACAGTGAATGTGCTGTGGACTCACTGGCCGGCCTGTGGTTAGTCTGCCCCGTTGTGTGGGCAGACGGCCCAGGAATCAGCCTGTCTGGGAGTCCTGGGTTCTATCCATAAAACCGTGGGGCTGTTGCTCACTATGTTCTTAAACAGGCAGCACTAATGAGGGGAGGAGCTTAGGGGAAGCCCTTACTAACCATAGAGTAAATCTGGGAAGAGGAGACGAACACCCAGGGAGGCAATGAGTCCACAGGAAAGGAATGCTAAATTGTGGCCTGGACTCTCGAGGCTTCTTTCAAAAACTAAAAACCCATCTGGGTTTGGGGTCCAGCAGGGAACTTCCGCGGGGCTGCTGGGACTCGAGCCAGGACTCTAGGGTGAGTGGGTTGGGGGGAGGGGCAGAGGCTGTCCAGGCAGGTGGGGCAACACCAGAAGGAAGGCCCAGCCTATAGCACACGGGCTCCACGCAGGCGCGCTGCAGAAATGTCCACAACCAGGTGCTGCCGCATTTGAAAGTAGGCATGTATCCTTCCTCCTCAACAAGACAGAAGTAGGGCTAAGAGTGAGGTGGGGGTTCCTCAGGGAAAGAACCTAATGTCCCTCATCGGGCTCCATACGTAGTCATTCCAACCGCCTCTTACCGCCAGTATTTGTCCTCTACAAAGAAGTATGTTTTCTTCTTTTCCTTATCGTAAACGGCGGCATCTATTTTCCTTACGCTTGTAGGAAAACCCAGGGTGTGGATGTCCTTTGGATAACCTGCTTGTACCTCGGTTCCTTTGATGGCCCAGAACTGATTTCCTGTTGAGAAAAATAGTTCGCTGAATTATTTGTAACTTATTTAATTATTTATAAATTCATTTATCAAAGTTAAGCCTTTGAGTTTTAGAAATACTTGTTACCGCCTTTGATTTTCATACTAAAAATTTAATCCCAAGCTCAAAGTGGGCAAATGTGTGGATGGAATGAATGAACACAAAATCGAAGAAGGCAATTTAGAACTCTGAGCAATGTATATTGCTACACTCATTTTTATTATTTGTAGAATATAAATAAAATATCAGTTCCAGTAATTTCTTCAATATCTAACAATGTAGACACAGTATGTGATAGTAGAGAAAATTAAAGTCCTATTCAATTCTCCTGTGAAAAGGTCTATTTCAACGAGCTAGAAAAATTATTATCTAATAATTACCTTTGAAAACGAAAACAATATCCTTGCTAGTCTCTTCATATGCGGCGTCCAAGCCTGAAGGCAGAGACGGCCAAAACGAAGAGATCGAATAAAATCCAGGTTCAAGTGTCCTGAGGGATTTGCGCCAAAAATGTCTGAAATATCAATAAAAAGAAATGAAAATTGAAAAACAGACCTTCACCTTGAGCGTGGTTTTCTCACTGACCTGCCTCACTCGTCCTCCCCCGTTCCCTCATCCTCTGGCTGGCTGGCAGGCAGAAATTAGGTCTATCGCCCATGGGAAAGAATGTTTTCTTTTTCTTGGGAAGCCTGCACCAGACCCCCGGCCAGAGACAGGTGACCCTACGGTGGGATTAATTAGCCAAGTGTAACCTCTAAATACCTAAAATTCGTGCACGCCAGTGGGTGCTATAACGTAATTTACATTTTCTTTTTTTGAAAAATTGTTTTAATGTTTATTTATTTTTGAGAGAGAGACAGAGCATGAGTAGGGGAGGGGCAGGGAGGGAGACGCTGAATCTGCAGCAGGCTCCAGGCTCCGAGCCGTCAGCACAGAGCCCGATGGGGGGCTCGAACTCATGAGCTGTGAGATCACGACCTGAGCCGAAGTTGGCTGCGTAACCAACTGAGCCACCCAGGCGCCCCCATGGTTTACATTATTGAACAGACAGACTGGTGTGTGTGTGTGTGTGTGTGTGTTTGTGTGTGTGTGTATACATGTCTGTAAGTATTTTTTGGTATATGCATGGAAACCTTCTGGAAGGATATACAGGGGTCCTTGTGGTGGATAAGTATGGGGACACCCAGGGAACCCACAGTTAGCACGGTGAGGGAGACTTGCTTTCTACTTTCTGACTATTTGTGCAGCTCGAACATTCTCTAAAGCACATGTTTATCCAGCAGAGAGGACATTACTGACTAAATGTGATGGTCTCCTGATGCCATTTTTAAAGGAGTTGAAGAGAAAGTTCTGATTCCGAAGCTGGACTTTGGAAAAGCAAGCGTGACTTATAGGAACGACAAGGAGAGGACAAGAATGTACATCGAAAGAGTAGATAGGGAAATAGAATCTTCTGGTCTGACCTGTCTTTAAAGAACAGGATTTCTCCCCTCAGAGAGCTGATGGCGTCGAAGGACAAAGCAGGATCGCACGTGGCTGGTGTCCCAGGGCCTGGGGGCACAGACTCTGTGGGCACCGTGGGGCCATTGGGGGACGCATGGGGAGGTCCTAAAGGAAACAGATGCGGAGATCAAATGTAATGAGAATGGGATGCTTCCATCAATTTCGATGCCTTCCAAACACTCTCAGAGTGCGTCGAGGTGAATCGCAAACGCTTTACGCAGCATTTAAAAGCTTTCCTGAAGACCATTACTGCCAAGCTCCGATGCCTAATCTTTCCCGCCTCACTCACCATACAGGGTCTGGATGCCGTTCACATCGTCCTGGGAGAGGCGGAAGCGGCTCAGGTCTGTGCGTGCGTTGTAGACGGGGTACATCAAAGCTCTGGGGTCGGCCGAGTGTTGGAGACCCAGGGAATGGCCAAGTTCATGAGCAGCCACGAGGAATAAATTGGTTCCTATTTAAGAAATCATAAATAATAGCTCTTTATCCCTTAAGTACACGTACATCACACGGGTCAGCTGTATTATATTGGTTTGCTTCCCAGAAGCACACAGGGCTTTCTTTGCCTTGTTTTTCGGTTAATTGATCGATTGACTGATAACACACGTAACGGAAAGCCAAGCGGTTTTCAAGGCTCGTTCTTGAAATCAGTCTTTGAGACCAAGCATCCAGCATGTCCACCTCCTTCCCTCTCCCACCTCAGAAGCCTATTTACTTCATGAACACAAGGTCTTCTTTCTTGTACTCTGGAATGGAACCAACCCACCTGTTTAGCATATTCATAAATATTTCTCTTCCTTTGTCGATGAAAAGCTAAACACTGTTTCAACATATTAATGGGTGCCAGTTACAGTCTCAGTTAAATGAATCACAATTTATTCGTCTCAATTCTGAAATCCTAAACGATCATACCCTGCTTATTTTCCACTGGACTATTGCCTGCGTAATTTTTCAACCCCAAGATCATTATTAAGGACATATTAGGTCTGGAAATACTAGCAATGATAATTGTCATAGGGCTTGCAAGATTGGTCTAAAACACAGCATGCCTAATCATGCCCAGCATCTGTCACAAAAGAGACTTTGACCACACAAACACCAGCCGTATTCATATCTTTTTCTTCATATTATTAAAAAAAAT
This sequence comes from Paguma larvata, assembly GCA_030068075.1. Lineage (NCBI taxonomy): Eukaryota > Metazoa > Chordata > Mammalia > Carnivora > Viverridae > Paguma > Paguma larvata. Next base: position 28,462,985 of record CM057831.1, read on the forward strand.
CTAGGATGCTGAAATTGTAAGTCATTGGGCAATTACATTTGACACGCAAAGTTCACTTCTGCAAACATTATTTGTGTAACTTGTGATCCTACTTAGGTCCTCATTTGAGACTCTGCAGGTAGAAGTTGTTAATTCAATCCAGCCAAAGAAAGTCATCCAGCACTAACCTCACATTTGTACTCTCCATAGATATTCTGTTTGCGTTTCGATTACGAATCCCGGTAAGTTCCGGAAGTTAATATTATTTGTTTTAACCATTTGTTTGAAAACTTTGGAAGCCAATCCTCGAAGTATACAGTGATGAACTGAGAAATATTCTTCTACCTAAAACATTTGGACATTGTATCTGGGGGCTAGTGTTTTCCTTTTGAACAGGTCCATAAAAACTCCTCTCAGCCTAGAGAGAGTAAAAGGCTGATTTACCAGAAAAACCTAAACAGTGACCTTAGTTTCTGGAATTTAACTCTCATCTCCATTTTGAAGAGTGAAGAAAAATCTCCCCCGATTTGGAGGTAAGCAACAGCAAGGGCCGTGTTAGCGCAGAGTCAAGGCAATGAGCTGTCCCTGGGTGAATCTGCAATTCTACACAATGAGAAAATACCCTTCAGGGCGGTCCTGAGAGCATACTCGAATCACAGTCACCAAGGAAGTACTTTCACGATGCTCCCGGATTGTGCTTACCGAGACAGAGAATAAGCTTTCAACATCTGAAAGCTTTTTGAATAATGGTCTGAACAAAAATCCATTCTGATAACTCCTGAGCCATTTGGGAAAGCCAGAACACCGCACTTCTTGAAGATTTCTAGCGATTCAGAATTTTCTAAATCTAAACAAAAATAAATAACCCCCCGAAGTCGCTCTGAGAGATGTGTGACTAACCTGAAGTGTCCCTTGTCCACTGCTCGTCGTCGTCGAAGTGAGCATCTCCGTTAATGCCGGGCCCCGGCGCGTAGGCGTGACCCAGAATATTGCCAGGTCCATCGAAAGGGTTAAAGTCTCCATGATCTAACAGAGAAAAGGTTTTTATTTGAAAGACAGGTAATTAAAATACCTTTGGAACATTACCACTCCCACCGCCCGCAACCGCACGAAATAAATAGATGCATTTCATATTGTTTTTGTTTTACCTCTGACTGCAAAAAAGATCATTATGTCAGCCTCTCCTTCATAAATCCTGGAGAAAGTGAGTGGAGTCACCTCCTCCCAGACTCTCAGAGCTTTCTCAAAGGCGGAATCAACAGCCTCTCTGGGCAAGTCCAGGGTATAATTCACAATCCTTTAAGAGAAAAATCGAAGATACTATTTTCTCCTGGGATAGTAACTTGCAAAATCGCAGTGGGATGGGAACGCCTCTCCGGACCCGTTACCTGTAGGTGAGGTGGGTTTTCCTCCACCTGGGCATGCCGGGGAAGGTGGCGAACTGGCCCACGTCGGGAACGCCACACCTGGGCTTGCGTATCATCGCCAGGGTGTCGGGGTCCAGCTTCCCCGTCACCTCCAACCCGAGGAACTTCTGCATCTCCCGGATTTTTTTAACGACGGGACCGCTGTCCCTTCTTCTAACAAACTGTATCCTGTCCTTTGGGAGGTCGTAGTAGTTCTCGAGGTACTGCTAACAGGGAAATGAGGGCAGTTACGATTTTTAGGCTTTCATGCTAAATGGCAGCTGCAGACCTCATCTGTTCTCGGTATCCCTCCAGTTCTCGAAAATCAAAACAAAAGTCATATTCCGTTCCGATCTTCAATTCCAGACCCCTCCTCGCTTCTATTTTGTCTCTGTAACTGAGTAACGTCTCGAGCTTGGCTCCTCCCCAAGCAGTGACAACGAAGTGGAAGGGAACTCAAGGCAGAAACACGAAGCAAAAAGGCTTCTTTGGGCATAATTGTGTTTCAAGTCACGTTTATTTGAGTCCTTCGGCTTTCCACTTTGTGCTTCTCCCGGGGACCTGACTGGCGAGAGGAAGCTGGACATCTCTGGGTCTGAGCGCCACCCCGGCCATGTAAACACCTGCCTAACCTTCCCCGGGATCCCAACACCTAAAGGGGTTCCATCGCGAGATGCTTTCCCTGCACTCTCTTCTTGTTCCCCTGCTTCTTGGGGGTGCGGCTGCCGCCAGGCCGCCAGCATCTTAGACCCATGCCTGACGCTTCTGGCCTCCGTCTGCTGCCGCCTGAAAGGAGACTGCACAGTCGGACGGAGACCCTCCCTCACGTCCCACCCTTCCTCGCTCTCTGTCCCTGGACTTCTCCTCCACGGCGAGCCCAAAGCATCCTGTGTGTTTATGAATGGAAAGCAGGGAAGGTGTCCCCCCTTGGCCCTGCCGGTGCGTGTGGGGGGTGCGTCCGTCGGTTACCTGAACGAGGGCCATGCTGCCATCTTCGTCCTCCGCAGCCCTGTCCGCCGGGTAGGCTGAGCAGGCGGCCACGCACAGCAGCAGCAGGGCTGGGAGAGTCTGCATTTCCGTGGGCTCTTCTTGGCTCTGGGTCGTCTTAGTGCTTTGCTCCTTGCCTACCTTCTCCTGGGTTGGCCGTCCGGAGCCCTGGCTTTTATAGGGCAACGGTGTCGGTCTGGGTCACTGACAGCTTGACTCACGGCCGCTCTCCTCCGAACGGCAGCAGGACCGTGGCCAAGAATCCCAAACCCGAAGCAGGATGATACAACTTTACTAATTTCTCTCAACCTTTCCAATTTTGCAAATCAAAACAGTGATTAAGCTCCAGGAAATGCTTCCTGTCTTCGTAAGACGAAAACTGGGGCTTTTTTTTTTTTTATTCTGGAAAGAAAAAGTGACTGGAATTTACTAGACGATTTCTGCCTGTGGTGCTTGAGAGGAAAAATCGGCTGACTTGGTAAAAAGTCTGAATTGGTCAGGACTTCTACGTGCAGTTTCATTTGAAGGAAAACACACTTAAAATCCAATGCAACAAGATGCGAGCAGATGAAGAGCTGTGCATACGTAGCTCGAGGCTTAGTTCCTGTCACAACGGAGGAAACACGATCTAGAATAGACTTGGAAGGGAGAGTTCATCTTTTGAGTCTTCGATTTGAAATGCGTGCTCTTGGTATCTGGTTGGATGTGTTAGTGTTTGAGGAGAGCGCTCAAGGGGAGGGGAGAACAAAGATCGTGAAGAAGGGAGTGGATCCTTTCACTTCTGGCCCATCCTGCTCTGTGCCCGGGTTAGGGACGGGTGACCTGCCCGGACAGCGGCTCTATGAGAGCAGGGCCAGCGGCGCGCGACTTGCTGTGCTCGGGACCGAGAGTCTCTGTGCCATCTCCTGCACGCTTCTTACTCGCTTCCAACCCTCTCCCTCCACCTTCCGTTCAGATTCGCAGATGCTTTGAATTGAAACAAACAAACAAACAAAAAGCCACCCTGTATTGTCTCCTAGGGTGCTCATCTGTTTTCCCTTCTCTCCTCTTCCCTTCCTCTCCCTTCCCCTCCCCTGCTTTCCTCTCACTCCTTTCCTCTGTCCCGTGGGGTGCCGCTCACGTCGGCCGTGTAACAGGTGCGCGTCGGGAAGATGCGACACGGCCCCGGGAAGACCTGGGCGAACGTTTTACCAGCCCCCCCCCGACCCGCCCGCCCCCCTAACCCTTAGGACAGTAAGACAGGAAAAGAAGCGCCAACCGCGGAGAGCAAAATTCACACTAAGCGAACGTCGGCTCAGTGCGCATTTTATTCGTCACCACGCTTTGTTTGCCCTTCGTCTGCCTGCCTGTCCGCTTGCCGCAGAGCGGACGGCCCGCGAGGGAGAACCCGGGAGGTGGCCCACGTGCTGTCCGTGTCGGGGACACGCGGTAAGTGCGAGGGTCGCTCCCGCTGGTGGACCTCTTGGCGTTTTCCTTGCGTGCTTGATTTTGCCTATGTTTCTGAATGAACGCCAGAGACATCTCATCAAACGCGCCTAAGAGACGCGGCGACATCCCCGAAACTGGAGGCAGACAGGTGTCTGACGGCCCCCGGGGAAGGGGCTGGGACCCAGCGTGAGCACTGCGCTCAGACGCTATTCTAGCTAAAGACACCTCGTTCCTTCAGAGCAAAGAATTTGGGTCTCATCTTGACCGCGATCAGGGGAAATGCTGGTCCCCACTGACGTCAGCATAGCTTTGGGGGTTGGGGTCGGGAAGGGGGTTGGGGTCAGGAAGGGGGTGGGTGGGCAGAGGAGGAGGTCGGGTGTGGGGGGGGACGCAAAAAGCAGTGGCAGGCACACCGCTCGATTCCTTCCGGATTAAAGGTTTTCCTTCCTAAATTTTCTCTGATGTCCTAATTCAGAAAACATATTTCAAGGTGATGGCCAAACCTTACAGAGGCCATGTTTAAGCTCCCAGATGTTCGGACGGGAGTGGCCCAACGGCCGTGCTGCTGCCAATGCAGGCGTCTGCTCGCGGGGTTTGCCCTCCTAGAACACAGTGCCAGAGGCGTCCCGGGAAGTCTTGAGCCTCCGGAAGAGTTCGGGTTTCGTTCCTTAGAGGTACCTCGCACCTGCCTCTCTTGAGGATTCTTCCCGCTGAGCTGTAGTGTCGAGGTTTACCACTCTCCCCCCGCCCCCACCGTGACTTCTCATTCATTCATCTCCCAACTGCTAGCGGTGAGCACGGCGCCTGGCATAAAGCAGGTAGCGCGGAACTGCTTAAAGAATTCCCTAATATATTAATTCTGAAGGAAAGGCTCACAGGAAAAAGCAGAGAGGTGAATGAAAAGTCAAAAAACTCACACATCATGCAGATGTTTCTAAACCCCCAGAACTCAGATGTCATATCTATCAAATACCCTATGAACTGAATTCTTTGGTTTCATTTTCTTTGAAAAAGATTCAAGCGATCGTCTTGGGTCTCTCTAATACAGAATAAATCGAAGGCTTGTGTCCTCATATCCCTCTTTCCTCTGCCAGTAAAATACTCAGAGATTGCGGCATCAAGGGGTTTTCTGACAGTGCATGAGAGTTTGCATTTTGCAGATTAAATTTTAAAAGGCAGTGCATTAACGAGGAAGATAGGTAGGTTACAGGGCAATTGAGTAAGAGAAAGCGGGAAGAGACAGAGAATAAACACACCGAATGCAGAGGGGATCTGTGAGCTCTGGGCGGAGAACCTCGGCTTTCGTAGCCCAGCAGGGAGAAGGGCCGGTGCACGGGGTGACCACGCACCAGGTGGCTGAATGCGTACAAGGCTCAGGTGATGGCGGATGCAGAAAGCCAGCCTGCAGGGATCAGGGGCCTGGCAGGAAACTTGAACGCGATCTGATCCAAACTCGGGTTCAAAAGCTGGCAGTCGGTGCCAGTCTCATTCCATCTGATAACTTTTCCCATTTGTCTTCCCACTCATCACGCTTCTTCATGACTCATCAGACAAGATGACACACGAGGCTCGCTACGGCCAGCGGACAGACGCATTCCTTCGGCTCCACGGTCATTTATCATGTGTCCGAGGCTCCGTCCTGAATGTTTCGGCACCCCCAAGTGAACATTCAGAGATAATAAGCAAAAGAGAAATTCAGAGAAAACGTGACCAAATTATCTATTTAAAAACAGGAAAGAAGGAAGAGGGGGATGAAATGAAGGCACGAAGAGAGGAAGACAGGACGGGTAGCATCTAGCCGAGGGGATTCCTGCAGAATTAGTTCTGCACGGGAGAGAGAGAGGAGGCGCGCGAGAATTATGCTGCAGGGAAGATGTTGCCTCCAGGAAAAGCCCACGGAGAGAAAGCCACATAGGCAAGTCCAGGAACAGAATCAACGACAACGCAGAGTCAAGAAAGTTGAACGTCTGGAAAATGACAGTATTAATTTTTTACTGAAATAAAAATTGTGCAAAGGGCAGGAATGAAAAGTGAAAAATGAAGTTGAGGGTAGGAAAGTTGGAGCTCCTTCGTGGAAACCCATTAGTTTCCAACCGAGGTGTTTAGTTTATTCTCTTGGTGATGGGAAGCCATGTTTTTACAAAATGTTCAAAATAAGGTCTTAGGTATTTCAATAAAATTTCCTATTTTTATTATAGGAAAATAGAGAATATGGAAAAAGTTAAAATTAGAAATCATAAATAGTCATGCCACAAAGAGAAAACTACAATGAAAGCTTCACTGCACCTCCTTCCAAGTTTTAGTTTCTTACATCATGATGATCAGAGGGAATTTAGAAAATTGTATCTACTTTTTCCCGAATTCTGAATCTCACCAGCCAGAAAGGAGTACTGATAAGGCAATATATCTCCTTTGAATTATAGGATAAAGCATGTTGCTTACAGGCTTTTATTTTTTACGTGTGTTTTTCATAGTTGAAATCTGACCACACATGCTAATTTTCACGAGCATTTGCCACAGAAACTTTCAAACATTTTAGCTGGAAGTGAACTGGAACAGAAAAGGGAATTAGGAACAGACAACATGGGCACGTGGATGGCTCAGTCTTTCTTCATTTCTGAGGGCATAATGACTCAGATCACTCAACAGGAGTGGTCCAAGTGTCGAAATCCATCACTGACATCCTCGGGCGGTGGCAGCAGCCTTTATGTGGCTCCGGGCAACTCTGATATTATGGAAAGACGGAGAGCGTTTTGTAATGTTCTTGGCATAAGTATCCCAGTTGTGCAAACGGAATAACAAGAACTGAAGTTTTTGGTGGTACTCCGACGGGCAGCACATTCTGACTGACGGAGAACAGGCTGCCTGAGAAGCACGTTTGCTGACGTGAGGGTCACTGCGGCAGCACACGGGGTGGGCACGGCCGTCTTTCCGTTAGGAAACAGACTCGCTGGGGCCCCTGGGGGGCTCAGCCAGTGAGGAGTTCATCCAACTTCGGCTCGGGTCATGATCTCACCGTCTGTGGGTTCCAGCCCCACGTCGGCTCTGTGCTGACAGCTCGGAGCCTGGAGCCTGCTTCGGATTCTGGGTCTCCCTCTCTCAGGGTCCCTCTTCTGCTCACACTGTGTCTCTCAAAAATAAGTAAACATAAAAATAAAAAAAAAGAAAAACAGGCTTTGCCATACTACTGTGCAAAGACACCTCTGCTACACTTCCTAGAGCCTGACCTATACATTCTGGAAATGTTCATTTTGAGCCAGTTGGCCCCAGTTTATGTCTTTATGCAATTTTTTCCCCAAGGGTGGTTCAGGAGTGAAATTCGCAGATTCCACCGTGTCTGAGCGCCTCCTTCACTAAGCTCTCCTACGGGAGTTGTGTGGGACCGAAATGGGCCACAATTTTTTCTCTCTTTCCGAATCGACGCCCATCCAGTAGAGACAAGGCTTCACGTTGCCTAGTGAGAAGACCGTGATAGAAAAGTGAGTGTTCTAAGCCCGAGCAGACACGTGAGGAACAAAACACCTTTCTAGCTCCTTCCGATTACCAGAGTTTTGAGGTTTCCGAAGACACAGATGGGCCTTTTTTCCAATACGACTTCATGGCCTCTCTAAGCAGCAGAACGATTTATTAAAACAGGCAACTTTGTGTTCAATGTCACAGCTTTTGTGTTTCTTTTCATTTTGTCTGCAAGTCTGGGAAGGGTGCCTTCCATGACCACTAGCCAGGGTCGCCTTTTTTCAAAGAAATGCTTGTTGTAGAGCTGGATGTATACAGAGAGACAGACAAGGTGCAGATTTCTATCCATCTTGCAGAGTACAGTAAAACTCTCTGAACTGCCTCCCTTCAATAGATCCTATCCACGGAAAATTATGGTTTTAGGATCGGGACCACTTCATTTTCTCATGTTAACTTTTCAAAAAGGACTTTATTAATTCAGAGAACGTTTATTTCACAGCAAAATTGAGGGAAGGTACAGAAATTCTCCACCTGCTCCCTGTCTCCAAACAGGCGCAGTCTCTCCAGTTAGGAGCACGTCCCACCGGAGCCGGTACGCTCGTCACCATCGATGCACCTGCCCTCACACGTCATGGTCACCCGAAGTCCACAGTTCACATGTGGCTCCTCTTGCTGTTGTACCTCGGGTGGGTGTGGACAAACGTTAACAACGTGTGTCTGTCCTTATGGTGGCATACGGGGCGTTCCCACCACCCTAACCGTCCTCTGTCTCTGCCTATGCCTGCATTCCTCCCGTCGCCCCCAACCCCAGGCAGCCACTGAGCCTTTCCTGTCCTCGTAGTTTGGCCTTTTCTAGAATGTCATATGACTGGAAACATACAGTATATAGCCTTAAGACTGGCTTCTTTCACTTAGTAATATGCATGTGAGTCTCTGTCTTATGATGTTTTCACAGCTCATTCCTTTTTTGTGCTGAATCTATCCATTGTCTGCACGAACCACAGTTCTTTCTCCTTTCACCTATGGAGGGACATCTTGGTTGCTTCCAAGTTTTGAAAGTTATGAATAAAGCTGCTATAAACGTCCACACACAGGTTTTTGCGGGGACCTAAGCGTTCAACACCTGTGGGTCAGGGCCGAGGATCATGGCTGCTGGATCATATGGTAGGAGTCTGTGTAGTCTGCTTAGAAACTACCCCACTGTTTTCCACACTGATCCACTGTGCCTTCCCACCAGCGGTGAATGAGAGTTGCATTCCATATCTCCGTCAGCACTGGAGTTGGCGGTGTCCTGGACGTTGGCCACTCCAGTAGGCGTGTAGTGGAATCCCATTGCTGTCTCCAATCTGCATCTCTCTGATGACACGTGATGTGGAACACCTTTTCGTATGCTTACTTGCCATCTCTGTATTTCCTCGGATAAGGCGTCTGTGAAGGCCTTTGGCTTTTTAAAGGCTTTTTAAATTGGGATTGTTTTCTTAGTGTTGAGTTTTAAGAGATCTTCATGTATTTTGGATAATAGTCGTTTATCAGGTGTGTCTTTCACATACATTTTCTCCCAGTTTGCGGTCTGTCTTCTTGTTCTCTTGACATTGTCTCTCACTGAGCAGAAATGTTTGGTTTCGATGAAATTTAATGTATCAATTCTTTCCTTCATGGATTGTGCCTCCGATCGTTGTGTCTAAAAGGTCATTCCACATCCAAGGTCATCTGGGTGTCCTCCTGTGATTTTTTCCAGGAGTTTTGTACTTTATGTTTCCCATTTAGGTCTATGATCCGTTCATTTTTGTGAAGCGTGTCAGACCTGTGCCTAGATTCACTTTTTTGCGTGTGGACGTCCACTGGTTCCAATGCTACGCGCTGAGTACTGTCTTTGCTCCCTTGCACTGCCTTTCCTCCTTTCCCAAAGATCAGGGGAAAGCCCTATTCTGGGCTTTCTCTTCTGTTCCATTGATCTCTACGTCTGCTCTTTCTCTTATGCCGCGCTGACTTGTGGCTTTATAGTCAGTCTTGAAGTCAGGTAGCTCCAGCACCAACTTTGTTTTTCTCCTTCAATTTTGTGCGGGCTATTCTGGGTCTTTTGCCTCTCCGTGTAAACTTTAGAATGAAATTGTTAATGTCTACAATAGCTTGCTGGGATTTTGATCCAGATCACTCACCTTCCTCGGCTGAAAATGTCCTCAGTTACAGTTCTCAGCTAGATACGTGGCAGCGCCAGAACTGTGTTCTCGAAGATTTACCTGGCGGCAGTGGCTGAGGTAGATCAGAATGTGAGGAAAGCGAGGCCGACAGGGCTAGAGGCCATTACAATCACCGCGGCAAACCAGACGGAGCACCTGAAGGACTACAGACACAAGTAATAAAGAACTGAGAAAGGGAAGGGACGGTATGGAGAGAAAAAGGACAGGCAGGGTGAAAAAGGTACGACATGGCATTGTGTCTTGTAAACTGAGAAACATGGAATCCAGCCGGTCTGCCATCAAGGGTGAGTTCTTTCTTTGTGACCTGGCAGACCTCTGTCTGGTGTGAAAATCAATGAAGACCAACCAAATGGGAATAAGAAATGGTAATGTGTTCGGAGCTCGCGGTAACGAGGGAGTCAGCCACCATCGCTTGTGTTTCGGCAGTCACCCAACAGCAGGCAGAAGAGCAGGAAATGGGCATGAGCAGGGCACGGGTTGGGATGAGCATTGGGTGTTGTATGGAAAACAATTTGACAATAAAAAGTTAAAAAAAAAAAAAGAAGAGTAGGAAATGTTATTGAGGGAAAAGAAGAGGCTTCCTGTACCCCTTGATTGGAGCTGTTGGCATGAGGAAGCTGTAGGTGACCTAACTAGAAGCCGGGCTGCCATGTGGTATGTTTGGAGCAGATATTTAGCTTTTCCTGATTGGTCTGGAGTTGGAAGCTATCAGTTGTCAGTTAAGTCCCGGCCGTTTGGGACTGATTGTCACAGAAGTTACTGTTTAGCCTCCTGGGTTATTACTAGAGATAACAATTGGGCTCCCTGCAAATCTGCCTCGAGGGCTGGCCTCTGAGTTGTTAACTGTAGATAAGAGAACTAGTATCCTGGGCAGGTAGCTGTGGATTGTGGGTCAAAGTTCTATCTTTATATAAGATCTGGCCAGCGTCCATGTGTACATTCAGACTCTCACTGGAAAAGTTGTTTCCGACGCAAGGCGTATGCACCTCTGTAAGAGATGCAAGTCCTGGGGATGCGTCCTCGGCTGAACGGTCACTTCCTTTGCTCTCCTCGTATCTTTGCTTGAACCCCGGAATGCATAAGTGCTTTACTCTGGGGATTAGGTTTCTTCCCACTTTTCTCAAATACCTGAAACAAGCAATGCCCTTTGTCCTGACAAATCTGGGGACCTGCGGTCCCAGGCACTGCTTCGCCACAGCGCGGAGACACCTCATCTTCTTCTGAGTCATGATTTGGTAACGGTGACACTTCTGCGGAGGGGTCACATTATGTAAGAATGACAAAATGAAGTTTTGTGTTGTAGTCAGAGCTACAGTGGGGGTTGGATAGCTACCAAGGCACGGCGAACTCACGGCCTCACTAGTGTTGGTGTTTCAGCTTATTCTCCATTAAAGCTATAGCATGAGAAGGATGGAATCGAGGGCCTGAACTTCCATTATTTTGTATAGTTTGGGGTGATAAACGCCTGAGTCTTCTCAGCATGTGCAATCCAGTCTATCCAGAATCGTTCTTTGAGGAAGGAAGGAAGTGCATATGGCTCATCTCCTCTGTGGCCCACATGTCACATGGAGCATGCCTCATCCTTCCAGCTGCACTGCACAGCAACACCAGTAGTCTCGTCTCCCAGGTGAAACACTCGAAGCTCAGGAGAGTCAAAACACTTGCTCAAATCCATAAGCAAACAAAGTAGCAGAGACGGTGCAAATGTCGTCAACTCAAAACCCAGACAAACAGAAACACGAGTTTGCAGTGTCTGCAGCCTAATTCCTGCATCTCGTCTGTTCATAACCCCCTCTGAGCCTGGACTTAACTGTCCCACAAATGTTATCTCTCAAGCTTTCACATTCTTGAGAACTGAATCCTCTACATGTCTCTTCACCTAGTGTATGTCTGATAATCAGTCTTCAGTTTGGGGGGCGGCTAGCTCTCACCAATTTCAGACCCCTGACTTCCTTCTCCTCTTCTCAAGTCCAGGCTTTCCTGCCCGTTTCCATCACTCATGCTGCCCAGATGTGACCCAGTTAGGACACATATCTGTGAGCAGTCACCATGCATCACTAGGATTCAGAAATCCGCAAAGCCTCCTCATTCACCAAGCTTAGTCAATGTTCCAGTTCCTGAAAAAGTTAGCAAAATCCGGCTGGCCCTGAATTCCCGAGTGCTTGTCAAAAAGCCCAACTCTAAGGTTCGGAACATAAACGCCCAGTATGATACCTTTGGGTCCCAAAACCCATTTCACAATCCTTGTTTCTTTTCAAAGTCATATGTTATTCAGCGACGAGACGGGAACATGCTGTCCTAAGTCATGGATTTAGAGCTTGAGTGGAAAAACTTCTCTTCGAACCTCACTTATACTCACATCGCCCTGAAGGTAATTTATTGCTAACTTCACTGCTCCATAAAAGCACGAAAGAAGACTAGAGTTTTTGGTTTGGACGATAACTTGTTGACTATTTTATCTTGCCATCAGTAATGAGGCCAAACAATACCAGATCATGCTCCTTGTTACTTGAAAGACTGTCAGCCAAAAGAAGGAGAGGGCCGTACTAAAAAGAGCACGAGTTTGGAGTTGAACAGTGTTCCTGCCGGTCTTAGTCTGGCACCTCCTACCTCTGGGACACCAAACACACTGCTATCTTCTCTATGCCTTTTCATTCTTATTCTAGAAATGGTGATAAAAATCTGCCCTACAAGCTTGATCTATGATAGAAAACATATATAAACTTCTAGCCATATAATGAACATTATTATTCACAAAAATTGGAGATCTAGAGTGATAGCAACAAAATCAGGTGACTCTATTTCTAATTTGAACAGTTAGTTAATGGGGATGAAGGAAGCATGGAGAAAACAGAAGAGGGGCCTGGGCGCTCCCTGCCGTCCCTGAAAGTCAGAGAGGTTGTTGGGTGTGAACATACCTACGCGGGAGGGGAGCAGCAAGCCTGGGGAATTCTGGGTCGGGGGGGAGCTGGGTGGGAGGAAACAAGCTTCAGGTGAGGAACTACGAAATATCAGGAACGTCACCTACAGTAATCCTCAGAAAGGACCTACGAGACATCTACGGTTTTCCCTGAGACTCAAAGGGGTCAATTAATTTGCTCAGATCAGACAGCGAATCAAGCGCGAACTTCCTGACTTATCAATATTATGGACTTCGTACAACACTTCGCTGCTGACATCTCTGCTGCCCAAGATTTTTGCAGCAGGTCAAGAGGCAAGCCACACTTTTACTTCCTGCCGCCTAGCCGATGATGCACTCTGAAGGGTCCTTTCACTGTAAAACAACTTCAAACTTAATAAAGCTTACTTTTCTATGCTTTCGGGGCGTGTAGGAGCCATGTGAATACCCTAGGCGCGCGCGCACACGCACAGTGAGCTGACGCTAAATGAAGGATGAAAGGAGGAGTGAGCAGCCAGCCAGAACAAATGGGGCAAAGAGGGAAATTCTCCACAGTCAAATGCTTATGTCAGAAGGACCTTGAAGGTCCTAAATCTTGAGCAATTTGCAAGGTAGAGATTCTGCATCTCAAAGTCCCTGCCACGAATCCTAGAAAGAGACCCGAGAAAAATCCTCTTGCCTCCTAATAGAAGCAATAACCAATATTCTTAAGAAAAACAAAGTTACTCCAATATGGCCAGAAACGAAATTGTTCCCTGGAAGTCCTATTAGATACACACAGAAAGCCTTGGACTTTAATCCCCGGGAGCTGGAAGTTTTCTTGCAGAAGCGAGCATGATCCTTTTTCTTTGGTATATCAAAGCCTTCTTAGAATTGTTTGATATTCTAATAATCCTGGGGATGACGCATACTGTAAAGACTGGGATATCCCACTAACTACTAAGTTGTTACCTTGCACCGATGCACTAAGGAATACGGTATTTTTATTTCTGGCCCAGACCTTTTCACTGGGCCTGGACGCTGTACCATTATCTATCGGACATCCTCACCAGAATGTCCTAAGCCTCCCCGGGCTCAAGAGATTCAATCATCTCCATTCCACCAACCACATCACTACCTCCTGCATGACCTGCTTCTCCTTGTCTACTACCTATTCGAGGTAATTTCTTAAACCAGGTCCTTAAATATCTTCCTCTATTATTCCTTCTCAGCCATAATCCACATGCGAAGCAGTCGCCAAACTCTAGGAATCCTCTCTTGTGGCTGTGATAATATCCCCTCTTTAATGTCACTTCCGCCCTCCCCACGACCACCCTCCTTGTTTCTCGCACGGACTAGTGCAAGAGCAGAGTACTTATTCTCCTTTGCATCTAGTCTTAATTCCTTCTGATCAACTTTTCTAAACTTCTATCAAAAAGATCTGTGGGCGCCTGGGTGGCTCAGTCGGCTGAGCATCCGACTTTGGCTGAGTTTATGATCCTGGGTGAGTCTGGCTCTTGGGCAGAGCCTGGAGCCTGCTTCGGATTCTGTGTCTCCCCGTCTCTCTGCACCCCTGCTCATATTCTGTCTCTGTCTCTCAGAAAATAAATGTTAAAAAATCAAGAAAAAAATTTTCTATATGCAATTTGCTCATTTCTCTCTATTTTAAACCCCTTCCAATAAAGCCGTATCGTTTATGAGACAAAGGTCAAACTCACGGCAGGAAAGGTCCTTCACGATCTGGTGTCTTAACTCTTCCTTCCTCCATTTTTTATGCTCCGATTTTGCACAAGCTACGCTTTGTGTATCGGGGGCCTTCGAGGAAGCTTCCGCTGCTGCCGTCAGTCCCCTCAGTGTGAGACTGCTGCCTGACCACTTTCCTATCTAAAGGCACGTCTCAAATACTGTTTTCCACAGGAAGCATTCTGTGTCCCTGAGTTCCTGGGCAGAGACCGACGGACTCTTCCATCTTGTGCTGGCTTCGGTTCCTCTACCCACTTGATTACATAGCGATTTGTTGTCTGCATGTCCGTCTTTTTTATGTTTTTGCCATATTTTGTGTCTTTGAAGGCAGAGGCTCTCCTAGTCCTCTTTGGGCCCCTCATGCCCCTCACGGGGTCGAGAATCCAGCAGACGATAAACATTCTTCAGTAAATGAACAAAGGCAAACAATGGGAACCGGCAAACTGAAAGCCACCCGGAAGCAGCACGCTCGTTCCTTCCTCTGGTGCAGGAGCAGAGTCCTTCGCTACGTTCGAGGGGAGGGGGTAGCTGGGGTCAGGAAGACTAGACCCCAGTTCCGGGCAGGCCGAGGATCTGCTTTACTGGCATGTGGTCTTCTCTACCTGGTGGTCCCAACGGTGGGCAGCCTCTGCTCTTCCCTGTTGGCTAACTGGTGCTGAAGTCTAATTTTCAAAAATGTTAGAAGTGACTTTTGCGTAAATATAAGATGAACATGGTACAGATATTATCCAACTCACTAACTAATGAGGGAATTGGTTTTAAGAAGATTTAAAAAATGTATATGCAGTAAGAAATGCTAAAATGAATTTTTTAAGTTTATCTTGAGAGAGAAAGAGAGACAGCAGGGGAGTGGCAGAGAGAGGAAGAGGGAGAGAGAGAATCACCAGAGGGCTCCATGGTTTTGGCACAGAGCCTGACATGGGGCTCAAATCCACTAACTGTGAGATCATGACCTGAGTCAAAATCAAGTCAGATGCTTAACCAACTGAGCCACCCAGGTGTCCCTAAAATGAATTTATCTTATATGGCAAAATAATAAAATGTAATGTTTGGGGTTGTCTCTTCTATCAGGAAGAGACACATATGTCAATTATATTTTATTTTTTTATTTTAGAGAGAGAGAGGGCATGAGCAGGGAAAGGGCAGAAGGAGAGAGACAGAGATTTCCTGACATGGGGCTCGATCCCACCACCCCGGGATCATGACCTGAGCCGAAATCAAGAGTCAGAAGCTCAACCCATTGAGCCACCCAGGAATCCCTCAATTATATTTCTAATAGGTAACATTTCTTTGCATTGCTGCAGAAAGGAAGAGTTTGCATTAGTACCATTTTTATACTATTTCTATCCTCACAGATTTATGGAATAGCCCGGCTGGTGCAAAGTCAAAGGTGCTCACCCTCATAAAATCAGCTGTTCTCCAGAGGACCCCCTGCACAATGTGCGGTACTCTACTGTAAAGACACCTGTAATCTCCAAGTTGTGGGTACTTGCCCCCTGAAATCAGCAAGATAACATTACTATGTTTTCCAAGGCAAAATGGTATTCCCTGGACTGGACACACCAAGAATCCTTATGACATATTAAAGACCATTTAACTGATAGGTCAAGGGAAAGCACAAAGTCATATGGAGTGTTTACTTTGATTTTTCTCCACGTAATGATTTTGAAAGGCAGGATTTTGTGGTGGTGAGTAACACAGATTCTAGAGTCAAACTGCCTGGCTTTGAATTTCACCTCCAAGGCTGTGTAGCCTTGAGTGAGTGGGTTCACCTCTCAATGCCTGGGTTTTCTCCTCGGAAAAAAAGAGAACGATAGCATTTGCTTCGAGCTTAGAACGAAACCAGTGAGCTGTGTCTGTGTGTGTGTGTGTGTGCGCGCACGTGCACTCAACACTTGGAACAGTGCCTGGCACATGGTTCCCACTGTGAGGATGTGTTCAACAACACTTAAAGCAGCAGCACAAATGGAGGTAGAGGGGGGAAGGGTTCACTGGAAAGCTGCGGAGGCATCTCTCGTGGGCGCTGCAGAGATGGGGAAGGGCACGCTCTTGGCTTTTACTCCAGCACGCTCGTCAGTTAAAGGAAACAGCTGCCCCTGAATTACCTCAGGCCAAAGACAATTTGGTCCAGATACCACGGTTTTCTTTTCATGTTAATCCCGAGGGGAAGTTCCTTCTTTTGAAGGAGGTCCAGCATGTACTTCCGCGGAGAAATAACATTTCTCCTCAGAATGGCTTGACCCTATGTCTTGCAAAGACAATGCTAGGAGTATTTTACTGGAAAAGCACCTGTGAGAGAATGGATCTAAGCTACGAAGGCAGAGAGCTCCGTCCCCGCGCAGAAGCTTTCTGCTCCTCCTCTTTTCTGACCTCAGTTCATCCCACTAGCAAAGGGATCATCGGAGCTGAAATGGGCTTGACTGTTGCTTGGAACCTGAGGGCGTCAGTAGCAATGGTCTACGGACAGACTGAAAGCTACAAGCACTCTGCACACCCATATCACACTCATTGGAGCTTTCACGTGTGTACGTACAATCCAGAAACAGGGAAGATGTGTGTCAAGGCAGTCCAAGCTACCACCGTGATGTGTTTATCATGTATCTTGTCTTCTCAATCAATAAAAACTTTGAAAGAAAGGAATACTTTCTAATACTCTTTACTACATTCAGGGAAGCTTAGATTTAATGCCTTGTCAAGGTCACACAGCAATTACGAGGCCCACCTCGTGAGACTCGAGCCGGAGTGGGACTTGTATGAGACCAGGAAGTTGCTGGGACACCTTTCCTCTCCAGGCGCGTGGTCATACACTGGGCATGCTCCTCGGATCGGACGCAGCCCAGAGACTGCTTTCCTGCCTGGAACCAGGGATTTAGGTGGCCTTAGACAAGTGGCCAAGGCAAACACAACCCGTTTGCCATATTCCCATTCACACCTAGGGACGGTCACATAGAGGCTCTTTATTCAGGAGTAGGTCCAGAACTATTTTCAAAATACACACTGTTTTTCAGGAAAAAATTTCCAGAAACAAAATACTTTCTTTCAAAGTTTTTATTTGAGCAAAAGAAAAAATATATATATATACACTTCATATAAAGTTTAGAAAACTCAACACTGACAACAGAGTAAAATAACATTATCACCATAATTATATCATTTACTTATATGTTACTTACATTAATTGTCTTTTTCTGGTATATTCTGTTTTTACTCCAAAAGAATTAGAATTAAATACTTGTTGAAACACTTAATGATCACAGAAACAAATCATTTCTTGATATCAGTCAAGGCAAGGGAAAAATGATACTGTCTCACAGTTATGGGATGTTCAGGGACCGAGATATCCTATTGCCCCCTTGAAAGTGTCTATTTTCAAGGCTGATAGTTGAATCAAGTAAAAATTGACAATGAGCGTTTTCAAAATCAAAAAATCTTATGTCATTTGTATGATCATTTACCGGTAGATAACTTATCCCTGGTCTGTAGCCTACCTGATTTTAGGAAACACATCGCCCTGTGACGGTACAATGGCCACAGAGCAAGTAGGCAGCAAACGCCTGCTTAACTGAAGGGAATGGACAAACGTCACTAACGACACCATTCCTAACAACCTAACTTGATGTTGTGTTTCAGCCTTTTGGTGACGCGGTGGTAAAAGACATCACATTCAATCATATCGGATCCTTGGAAGAAATAGTAGTGTCCTGAAAATGGAAACAAATGGAACAGCTTAAATCCTCACTTGCATTCTTCTTTGAAAAAAGGTGACACCGACCTGTGTTTCTAAATATTATCTATGTTAGACCAGATTTTAGAGACGATCTATAGGAGGCAGATGAGAATATGCGCGGGGGGCCTCGCATCGGGTCTCCTGCCCCTGGATATGCGTTCATCATCATTTCCCCATTAAACGTCTTCAGTAATTTTACTGAGAAAGTTGCTTGGTCTTAAGAAGTGACTATTAAGATGGGAGTGTTTGAAAAGTCGCACTCTCGGTGGAGAACTCAGAGTGAGGGGGAGAAAGCGGGCCCGGGTAGGGCACGCGGGGCCTCGATGGAGAAGCTGGCATAGAAATGAACGTCTCGGCCCAGCCAGCAATTCGCTCGGGCTGACCGTGCCTGAAGATACCCCTCAACACAAACTCAAACAGACTCAGGTTTTTCTTATGCCTCCCTGAGCTCTGGCCCATACGAGCCCTCAAAGGGTGGAAGGGGCTGCCAGGAAGGTAAAAAAATGCAAGGCACAAATGAGTACGTGAGTCCGGCTTGCCCGAGTCTTGCCACATGCTCACTCTCGTACGCTGCACAATTTGATGGGAACGGAAATTCCGGAGACTCAGACATACAGAAGTGGCAACGACCATACGCTCCCACCTGCCAGACCACCCTAGAAATAAACCATTTGCTCTAGCACACTCGTTCTTCACGCCTACCGATTCTAAAGCAAGCAGACTATGAATCTTCCGTCGGTAGCCCTCTGGAGAAACGCAGCATTCCGTTCTCTTCTGGTTTGATTCCCCATTCTCTGCCCTTGGAGCCTTTATAATTTTCAATGTTTTAAAAAGGAATTCCCAGTATCTTCATGGCTTCCTAACCTACTTACTGTTTCTATAGTAGACTGCATCTATTTTAGGCCCGACTCCTGGAAAACTTCTGGTAATCGATTTGGGGTAACCGGGGTCCATCGACTGCTTCCTCTCATTGTACCTGAGCAGAAGAATAGTCAGTAGGATCTCCATCAAAACATGGGTTTCACGATGTAGACCTTGGTATTCTCTGACATGAACCACAAAACCCACCTGTTCTCTGTTGAAAGGCTTTTTCTGAAAAGGTTTAAACTGTGCTGATAAGGAGTTCACTGATCTATCCCAAGTCCCTACAGGACTTGGACCCTGGGATTCCCAATTTCTGGTCAGGAGCTACCTTCGCTCCCCACGATGCTTCCGCCAGGGCCTGGTCTTGCTGGCTTTACAAAGCCAGACTGTCTAATTTCCCGTTAGTCAAGACCCTGCAGGGTTTGCTGTCACTCAGAAGGTCGTTTCCCCATCTTGTCTTCTTGGGTCCCAGGTTATGAAAAGGAATCTGAAAATACGTACACTCCCTAAAGAGACCATGTAAATACTGGGTCTCATACATGTACGCCACTATTTCCCAATGGGTTTCCACTATGATCAATAAGGCAACATTTTATTTAAAGTGTTCCTTTTAAAAAAAACACATTATGTGCCATTTTACAAATCAGAATCCAAAATCCAGAGAACTGACCTAACATGATAATAAGATGATAGTAATTATTCCAGACCTATGTCCTCTTGATCTGTCTCCTACTAAGGTCGAGGATCCTTAGGAATTTAAACAGAAAAACTACCTGCTGGAAAACCCCACTCGCTGCCTGTTTCACAAATTTGAGGGGTCAAATAACCAATCCTTAAAGCTCACCTCCAATACTGATTACCTACGAAGAAGTAGGTCTTATAGAAAAGTGGATTAAAAACAGCTGCATCGATGTTTTTCACAAAGTCAGGAAAGCCCAAAGAACGTATATTCTTGGCATAGAGTCGCTGTGGCCTTAAATTGCTAAGTAACCAGTACTTATCATCTGTGAAAATAAAAAGGATCCATTGGAATCATACAAAAACACTGAACCGAACAGTAACAGAAATACTGACTCCCTACAAACAATGTCATTCTTTACCCACAGTTCCAAACCATATTGCTCTTTGTTCTTGAACATGCTTTATCTCCAGGGGTTCTGGATATTTTTCACAAGTATTATGGCCTGTATCTGACAAACTTCTCCTGAAATTTTTACACATTACCTAGGTATTTAAGCTATTTTTAGCTCATAGTTCAGACTCACCATTAATTAGATCTGGAGTGCTTTTTTTCTATGTTTATAAAAATTAGTAGTATTTCCTTCATTTATTCTCTTCCTTGAAGTACGCTCAATAGCAAACGAAACATTAGAGTTACCTTTAAAGAGAAAAACTTGATTTCTGTCTCCAATTTCATAAGCAGCTTGAATGCCAGATGGTAAGTTTGGCCAGAAAGAAGAAATTAAACTAATATTGCTCTTTGGACTCTCAGGATTCTTCCACCCAAAGAATCTGATGAAGAACATTTAAAACATGTTAAAAAATCACAGGAGACTCAAGAACCACGAAATGTCCAATGGGAAGGACCTATAAAATGACAACGTTTTCAGTATCCTCACATTCTGTTTCATGAACGCCTCTCTAGGAGAACAAGGAAAGGACCTTAACCAAGGCTTTTGTAATAACAATGATCTTAATGGGAAAACCACCATATGGAACCTTTGATACTTAAAATAAAGGGATCTAGGTTTTAGTCTGTAGAAACAGTTTATTCGCCAGCTTTGTAATCCAAGAGAAGTTATTCATCCTAAATGTCTCAGTTTTTGGATCTCAAAAATGGAGAATAATGAAACTGGAAAACATTTACAAGAAGAAAACCACAAACACAAATAGGTGGAGACTGAAAAAGATATTACTCAACAACCAATGAAGAAGAAATCAAAAAAGAAATTATAAAAGCAAAGATGAACTACTGGGACCATCAAGATAAAAAGCTTCTGCACAGCAAAAGAAACAACCGACAAAACGAATAGGCAACCAACGGAATGGGAAAAGATCATCGCAAATGACATATCGGATAAAGGACTAATACCTAAAATCCATAAAGAACTTACCAAACTCCACACCCGAAAAACAAATAACCCAGTGAAGAAATGGGCAGAATATATGAATAGACACTTCTCCAAAGAGGACATTCAGATGGTCAACAGACACATGAAACGATGCTCAATGTCACTCATCATCAGGGAAATACAAATCAAAACCACACTGAGATACCACCTCACACCAGTCAGAGTGGCTAAAATGAACAAATCAGGAAACTATAGATGCTGGCGAGGATGTGGAGAAGCAGGCACCCTCCTACACTGTTGGTGGGAATGCAAACTGGTGCAGCCACTCTGGAAAACGGTGTGGAGGTTCCTCAAAAAAATGAAAATAGAGCTACCCTATGACCCAGCAATAGCACTGCTAGGAATCTACCCAAGAGACACAGGAATGCTGATGCATAGGAGCACGCGTACCCCAATGTTCATAGCAGCACTTTCGACAATAGCCAAATCATGGAAAGAGACCAAGTGCCCATCAACGGACGAGTGGATAAAGAAGATGTGGTACATATATACAATGGACTACTACGTGGCAATGAGACAAAATGAAATCTGGCCATGTGTAGCAACATGGATGGAACTGGAGGGTATTATGTTAAGTGAAATAAGTCAGTCAGAAAAAGACAGATACCCTGTTTCCATGAATAGGTGGACTTTGTGAGATTAAGCAAAAACCAGGGGGAGGGGAAGAGGGGAAAGAAAAAAAGACACAGAGAGGGAGGGAGATAAAACATAAGAGACTCTCAAAGACTAAGAACAAACTGAGGGTGAGCGGGGTGAGGGAGGAGGAAGAGGGGGTGACGGGCATTAAAAAGGGCACATGTTGGGATGAACACTGGGTGTTATATGTAAACCAATTTGAAAATAAACTATTATAAAATTAAAAAAAAAAAGAAATTAAAAATTGCCTTGACACAAGTGAAAATGAAAACAGAAAAGTCTAACATCTTGAGGAAGCAGCAAAAGCAGTTCTAAGAGGGAGGTTTATACCTATATAGGCCTACCTCAAAAACAAACAAACAAACAAAAACAAGATAAATCTCAAATAAACAATCTAACTTTACACCTGAAGGAACTAGAAAAACAACAAACAGGGCCCAAAGTTAGTTCAAGGAAGGAAATAATAAATATCAGAGTGAAAATACATGAAATAGACTAAAAATGAATTTACAAGATCAATGAAACTAAGAGTTTGGTCTTTCAAAAGATAAACCAAATTGATAAGCCTTTAACCATACTCATCAAAAAAAAAAAAAAGAAAAAAGAGGGATCATATAAATAAATTCAAAAATTAAAGAGAAGTTACAATGATTACACAGAAATAGAAACGATCACAAAAGACTAATATTAACAATTATACGTGAACAAACTAGACAACCAGAAGAAATAGTTATATATAATTTCTCAGAAACATACAATCTTCCAAGACTGGATCAGGAAGAAATAGAAAATTTGAACAGACTCATCACTAGAAATGAAACTGAGTAATCAAAAGCTCTCAACACACAAAAATCCCGGATCAGGCAGTGTCACCGGTAAATCCTGCCAAACAATTAAAGAAGACTTAATACCTACCCTTCCCTAATACAAAAAAAAAAAAAAAAAAAAAAAATCAAGGGGAAGGAATGCTCCCAAATTCATTCTATGAGGTCAGCGTTACGCTGATACTAAAATAGACAAAGACGCTACAAAAAAAGAAAATTACAGGCCAATATTCCTGATGAACATAGATGCAAAAATTCTCAACAAATTATTAGCAAACCAAATTCAATAATACATCAAAAGGATCATATACCACCATCAAGTGGGATTTATTCCAGGGATGCAAGGATGGTTCAATATCCAGAAAGCATTGTAATACATCACATTAACAAAATGAAGGATAAAAATCATACGACCTTTTCAATAGCTGCAGAAAAATAAGTGGACAAAATTTAACATTCATTCATGATAAAAACTCTCAACAAAATGGCTAGAGAGGGAATATACCTCAACATAATAAAGTCCATGCATGGCAAACCCATAGCTAGCATTATACTAAATGGGGAAAATGGAAAGCTTTTCCTTTAACATCAGGAACAAGACAAGGAAGTTCACTCTTTTTGGAAGTCCTAGTCACAGAAATTAGGCAAGAAAAAAAAAGGGGGACATCCAAATTGGAAAGGAATAAGTAAAACTGTCACTATTTGCAAATGACATGATACTATACATAGAAAACCCTAAAGACACCACCAAAAAACTAGTAGAACTAATAAGTGAACCTAGTAAAGATTCAGGATATAAAATCAATGTATGGAAATCTGTTGTGTTTCTGTACACTAATAGCAAACTATCAGAAGAAATTAATAGTACATTCCCATTAATAATTGTATCAAAAAGAATAAAGTACTTAGGAATAAATTTTGCCAAGGAAGTGAAAGACCTGTATTCTACAAACTATAAGACACTAATGAAAGAACTGAGAAAGACACAAATAAATGGAAATCTCTTCCATGCTCACGGATTGCAAGAAGAAATATTATTAAAATATCCATACTATCCAGAGCAATGTACAGATTCGGTGCAATCTCTATCAAAATAGTAACATCATTTTTCACAGAACTAGAACAAAGAATCTTAAATATGTCTGGAATCACGAAAGATCCCAAATAGCCACAGCAAACTTGAGAAAGAACAAAGCTAGAGGTAAGACGCCCCGGATTTCTACACTACACGGTGAAATTCATCAAGACAGTAGGGTATTAGGACAGCTACAGGCACAAAAATCAATAAACAGAATACAGAGCCCAGAAATACACCCACACTTACACGGTCAATAATTTATGACAAAGGAGCTGAGAACATATAATAGGAAAGGACAGTCTCTTCAACAAATGGTGAGGAAAACTGGAGAGCTACGTGCAAAAGAATGAAACTAGACCACTTTCTTACACCACATACAGAAATAAACTCAAAATGGATTAAAGACTTAACTGTAGACACAGAAACCATAACACTTCTACAAGAAAACATAGTGAACTGACATCGGCTTTAGAGATTTTTTTTTTTAATCTGTCCCCTCAAACAAGGATGACAAAAGCAAAAACACACAAGTGGGACCACATCAAACTAAAAAGCCTTTGCACAGTGAAGGAAACCATCAACAGAATGAAAAGGCAAATTACTTAATGGGAGATTTTTGTAAAAGATATATCCAATAAAAGGTTAATATCCAAAATAAATGAAGAACTCAGACAACTTGACATTTAAAAAAAAAAAAAATCGAACAACCTGACCAAAAAAAAAAAAAAATGGAGGACCGGCATAGACACTTTTCCAGAGAAGACCTACAGATAGCCAAGAGCCACATGAAAAGATGCTCGACACCACTAATCATCAGGAAATGCAAACAGAACCACAAAGAGCTAGCACCTTACTCCTGTCAGAACAGCTATTATCAAAAAGACAAGAAAAGCAGGCGGTGGTGAAGAGGTGGAGAGAAGGAAGCCCCCAAGCACCGCCGGTGGGAAAGCAAACTGGTGTGGCTGCTCTGGAGCAGAGTTTGGGGCCTCCTCACGAAGTCCATTACAGAAACACCCTATGATCCAGCAGTTCCACTTCTAAGGGTTTATAAAAGGCTCGCAAAACACTAATTAGAAAAGACACGTGTACCCCTATGTTCACTGCAGCCTTATTCACGATAGTCAAGATATAGAAGCAACTTAAGTGTCCACTGATAGATGAATGGATAAAGACGATGTGGTGTATACGTGATAGGAGAAGAGCCCCCCCCCAAAAAAAAAAGAAGAATGAAATCTTGCCATTAGTGACAACATGGGTGGACTTAGAGCATATTATGCTAAGTGAGATAAGTCAGGCAGAAAAAGAAATATCATATGATTTCACTCAGATGTGGAGTCTAAAAAACAACAAAAAGAAATGAGCAAACAATACAGAAGCAGACTCATAGATACAAACTGATGGTTGCCAGAGGGGAGTCAGTCAGGGGTGGACAACAGGTAGATGGGACGAAGAGTACACACTTCGGTTATACAATAAGCAAGACACAGACACGTAATGTACAGCATAAGGAATACAGTCAATAACGTTATAAGAACTTTAGAGGTGACAGATGGTAAC
Source organism: Paguma larvata (assembly GCA_030068075.1). Classification (NCBI taxonomy): domain Eukaryota; kingdom Metazoa; phylum Chordata; class Mammalia; order Carnivora; family Viverridae; genus Paguma; species Paguma larvata. The sequence continues at coordinate 28,487,881 of CM057831.1, forward strand.
TAGACTTATTTCGGTGACCTTTGGTAATACACAGAAATATCAAGGTACTGTGTTGTACACCTGAAACTAATACAATATTGTATGTCAATTATTCTTCAATTTAGAAAAGGAGAACATTTGTACCATCTACCGAGTACTCATTTTCTCCACTCCCCGCCCTTCCAATATCTGCTTCAGTCTATGCTGTAAGGCAGAAACTGTTACATTATCCTGGAATTCCTTTCTCTATAAACAAGACTCAAGACTTTTAAATAGGTACTGTCATACCTTTAGTCCCGGATTTAACCATTTTTATCTGTGATTAAAATGGTCTTGTTTCACTTCCTCCTGTCTTCTCTCCTCGCCCCAGATTCCTACTGCAAATCCATTTTTTCACCTGCCAATCTTACCATTAAACACAAATATAATCACACCGTTCTCTTCCTTCAAAACCTTCAGGCTGTCCACTTCCTACAGAATGGAGTTCAAGTCCCTCCTCATTTTCATCTACTTCATTTTCCATCATTTTCCACCATTCTCTGACCAAAAAGAATTATAAATCCAAGGACAGAGCCTTCCGTATTGGTTAGAGGTGAAGAAGATTCTACCTGTCTTTGAAGAAAATGATTTTACTTCCCACAGTAGTGACGGCATCAAGACTCGGAGTGGGATTGCAGGGGGCTGATTCTGTATCGTCGGGATTTGATGGGGGTTGGTGGTTTTCTGGACGTCCTGAAAAACACATTTCAAGAACCATTAGGGGAAAAAAATCTGCATTTTAGCTGCTAAATGGAAGAATGAGTCTTTTAAAACATTCACTTTTCTGGATGAAAAATGCATAAAAAGCAACTTATGCTACCCATAACATTCATAGGAAGCATAGAGTAAAGGTATTTCTCCCATGTGGCTGCAACATTAGGGAGGAGAAAACTCTGATCCCTCTTGCTTTCCTGTTCCAGCCAGATCCTTTCTCCACGTGCCTTCTTCAAACGCAATGGTATGTTGGGTAGAAAGTACAAACCTGAGGCCAGAAGACTCAGAATCTGCCCTCACAGGCATTAGTGTACCAGGTCTCCATCTTTTCTGTAAAATTAAAATAATACCTGGGCTTCCTACCTCACAGGGTTTTCATGGGTCTCAAGAGAGAAGATGGATGTTAAAAGTTTTATTCAAGCGCAGATATTATGAGATTATTCGTAAGAGTATCTTTGTGGGGCCAAATGGTCAAGAAATTCAACTCACCGTAAAGAGACTGAATGCCACGTATGTCATCAGCAGAGAGGCGGAATGTGTTGGGGTCAACGTAACTGTAAGTAGGGAACATTATGGCTTTTGGGTCACTGGAATGGCCAAGACCCAAGGAATGGCCGAGCTCATGGACGGCAACGAGGAACAAGTTTGTGCCTAAGAGGAAATCAACCAGAGGAGGGAGAAGAGCAGTGAAATATATCTGCAACCAGAGGACGACGACACAACCGAAACCGATGAGAGCGTGTGTGTTTAGGAACCCTTTACTTATTTCCTTTCCCTCTTATGTAAGGTTCTTCAATGGCAGCACTAGTGGCGTTACAGGCCAGATAATTCCTTGCTGTTAGGGCTGTGCGGTGCATCACCCATATCTAGACATCTCTGGGTTTGCCACTTAAAATTCTTTATTTTTTTTCTTTAATGTTTATTTATTTTTGAGAGAGAGGTAGAGAGCATGAGCAAGGGAGGGGCAGAGAGAGCAGACAGAATATCTGAAGCAGGTTCTATGCTGACAGCGGAAAGCCCCTTGTGGGGCTGGAACCCACAAACTGCAAGATCATGACCCGAGCCCAAATTGGATGCTTAAGTGACTGAGTCATCCAGGACCCCCCCAGGTTTGCCGCTTAAATTCAAGTAGCAAACTCCCTCCACTCTGACAGCCGAACATGTCTCCACACATTGTCAGGTTTCCTGTCGGGGGCGAAAAGAATCACAGCAGCGGCAGCACACAGGACATATATTCTGTCCTGAACATTTCTAGAATAACATTGTCTTATAGCTCTGTTTATTGTCTCTCATTGCTTCTACAACATTCCTCCTCATTCTGCACTTGCTCAGGCTTCAGTGGAAATGGAAAAGTCTTTACTAATCATCCTTTGTTAAACTCAAATATAAGGCCAAATTAAGTTCCAGGTCCTGTGAGCCACTGAGGAAGGTAACACCCCATGTCTGTTCCTTACGGAAGTTGAAAGGATGAGGACACAGTATCGGCAAGATTAACGGGCCAAATAAGTGCTTGAACCAAGAGACAAGTCTAAATTGCCCGGATCAAAAGCTAATTCTTTTACTGTACATGACTCAGAATGAAATCAAAGTCGCTGCTTCCGATGTAGACACATCGACATCACCAAGTTACAGTCACACCTGTTCGTTTTTTCTGTATGTTCCAGAGAAATGCGCCTTCGTAGGTAGAGAGAACGGTGTGTCTTTTCTCTAGAATCTCTCAGTTTTCAGAAGATTCCACTAGCTCCCAACTGTTACTATGATTTTTTTATCTATGTTCTACTCCAACGCCTTCATTTCCTCTTTCTTTTTCTACAGAAAAACTGAAGCTCAGAAAAAGAGACTTGCCCAGAGTCACACACCGCTTAGCTGCAGGCTGTGGCCAGTATCCAAGTGGGAGCATCGAGACGACACTTCTTGGGGTTGGGTGGGGTGGGGTGGGGTGGGGTGGAGGTCTCCAGGAACACAGATGCCCTGAGCATTCCCTCTGACACCGGGCTCAGCAACTAACTCGCTCACTTCTCTCAAATAATGGGAAAGGAGCAAAGACTGCCACTCCTGCATTCTGCCTCAAACGGGGAAAAGTAAATGACACCTATGACAACCTGCCCTAGTCCTAAATTTGTCCTATTCTCATCCCCTGCAACGTGCTGCATAAACAGCCCACCGCTGACCCTCACCTCAAACTCCTGGGTTTCCGTCTGTGCCCTGCTTCCCGCCCGACTGTGTGCCCTTTCCGGGAGGCTCCTTTCCGTCTCTGTATCCAAACAACACCCCCATCCCCTAACGGTGTAACAGAAACTCAGTGACCGCTGAGCGAATTGTTCACTGCATTTACTGTGTCGCAAACGTGGGTTGGAAGTGAGCACGTTAAATGATACTTTTGATAAATAATTCAGTTTTATGAAAGCACAGAACTGCGCCACATAAGAACAAGGCAACACGGCCAGTGGAAAGCACACGATCGATTAAGACAGAGCCTCCCCGTAAGCTAACTTTCTCCTGGTCTGTTTCCTTTCTCTGTAAAGATCTTAAATCATCTTTCTAGAGTCCTTTAGAATTCTAAAACATTCTGGGAGGCTAACCAACTCAAGTCAACCACGTCCAGTGAAAAGATTATACGCCCAAAATAACCTTGAATGCGATTTAGGCCAATGTAACGTGCCTAGTGGAGGGTTTGCCGCTCAAGAAGGACCTAACCCTACATCATCTGCCTTTTGACAGTGCAAAACTCCTCTTCTCGATGAAGAATTTAATAAGCCTTGGGCCGTGTGCCAGCCTATCTGGTTGAAAAATGTGGCCATGCGATGCACGTGGTAGTAGCCAGAGAGAGGGGGCTGCTGAGAGAAGCCCCCTCGTGAAGACCTTCTCTCCACTGACTTCCCTCACGAGTCACTCACATAACCTAGAATCTCCCACAGAAAGATTCGGAAGGCTTGTGACGTGATGGTTTGAGTTTTCCAACGGATAGGGATTCCTTCAAACGGAAGACCAGCTGTTCCTCTCGCCCGACTGCCTGAGAGGACGGTCATTCCAGCCTCCTCCGGGAACACACACAAGCTACGGCTTTGTCACAAGGCTCAGCTGGGCATCCTGAAATTCCCATCCCAGACCCTCAAGAGACTACGTGACCTTAAAGCCTTGCGTTCTGCTACAGGGACTTTGAAATTTTCTGTTACAGAACTTGATCTTTCTGTGTCACTACAAACCTAAGAAAATGTCAGCGTAGGGCGGCTCGCGCGGATGACCACGCACGCGAGGACTGCTGCACGCGCCTGACCTTCTGGAGGGCGCCGCCAAGAACTGCCCGCCTAAATGACAGCTTTCCCTTTCCAGACTCTGGCTTTTTGGTGCCTGAGTGCACACTCCAGGGGAGCTTTTGTTTCTGCCTACCTCTGTAGCTGGCACTCCAGAGCTCGGCCTCGTCAAAATGCGCGTCTCCCCCAATGCCGGTTCCGGGTCCGAACGCGTGGGCTATGACGCCCCCTCTGCCGTCGAAAGGACTGAAGTCTCCGTGAGCTTTTGAAAGAGCAAAGACAATTAGCCCTTCTCCGCAGACAGGAGGCCGTGCCAACGACACAGACGAAATAAGCCCACGTTCTTTACCTCCGGACGCAAAAGCGATCATAATGTCAGCCTCTCCGGAGTAAATTCTCCTGAACTGCAAGGGGGTCACACTGCTCCACACTCGGAAAGCTTTCTGGATGGCAGAGTCGACATCTGCAGGCTTCATGTCAGGAGTGTAACTATTGATTCTTTATGAACGGCGGGGGGCGGGGGAGGGAGAAATACATGGAAGCCGTATGTTAGTTTTGTCTTATTGTGATACTTCGCTTCTGTCTGCATGGGTGGAGGATGTAAATCAATACTCGGATAACGAAAAGCCACCCCATTAACGACCGAAACGTGCATCCTCGGGCAGCTTCCTCCCGAACAGGACCTAGCGGGATTCTCCCTCCTTTGTGATTTAGGGTTTTCTCGGTGAAGGACTTATAGTCATAGAAGCCTATGGCGTTTGCCCCTGCTCCCGGACCTCTGCATTTATCCATCTTGACTCTCCCATAAAATGTGCTGCTGTCTCTTATCTATCAGAGATTTAGCATCATTCTCCTTTTCTTTGAAGCCTTTCTACTCTGCTCTGGGCTGGCAAGCCAAACAGCCCCTCCTTGAGTGAACAATCCCTCCTCCGGAAAGAATGAATTTTCACCCAGGGATGGCGTTATCAACCAGAGAGGTTTCTGATCTGCTTTCAGATTTATGGCTATATCTAAATGGTTCGGATTTCTGGAAGTCAGACCTCAGGGAAAGTGGAAAACCAGCCACGATGTTACCTGTAGGTGAGGACGCGTTTCCTCCACACCGGCCGCCCCGGCAGGGTCCTGAACTCGTGAACATCAGGCACCCCGCAACGGGGCGCGTGCATCATATCCAGGGTGGAGGCGTCCAGTCTCCCGGTCGCTGGGAGCCCCAAGAACTGCTGCATTTCCTGAATTTTATTCTTCATCAAGTTCATACTGACTTTCATTTTTGTCACTGGAATTTCTTCCATCACGAAACCGTAAAAGGTTTCCAGGTACCTCTGGAAAAAAATACACTTAGTTAGACGTTCTAATACAAGGAAAGGTTTCTGAAGCGCCGCTGCACACAGGACTCGAAGGTACGCTGAAGCTTCTGAGCCAGGTATCAGACGATTAATTATAATGAGGACAAAAATCTTAACTGTCTGTGCTGTCAAGGTGAGTCATAAACTATTAGTGATTGATCGCAGGAAGCCCGCTGAAAACACTTCCCTGTCTCCCTACCTCTCTGAACTGGTTTCTATTCTTTCAAATATATTGCAGCATCTAGCGCACCATGGCATCGAGTCAAGAGCAAAACCGTCATTGTCAGAATGGATAAATTAGTCATGTAAGTTGGGATACAATTTTCCTGCTTAAAAATCCAAAGCTCAACACACTGGGCAATTATGACAAATTCAGAGGTAAAAGAGTCTTAGAAGATGGAGAGAGCACCCAAACTCAGATAATTAGGAACGAGAGACAAATGGGGAAAAAAATCCTATTTTTAAGAAACGTTCATGAAGACACACTTGTGACGACCGAAGGTAAAACGTATTCCTGAAGGATCCTGGCGGGCTGGCGCGGTTAAACCACCAAGCCGTAGTTCAAATCTCAGATTCTTAAATGACAGTAGATGATCGTTGTAAAACACAGACCGGATGTAGGACTTCAATTAGTTTTAACTCAAACTCCTCGGTCACAGCTTTTTAGTAAAAGGAACAAAGTCATTCCCCAGTTTGATAAAACACCTTCAAAACCAGCGCTTTTCCTACTTTCATCTTTGGCAAAGACAAGCACAGTGTTCAAGGCCAAGAGCCTCCTAAACCAGCTTTCAACTAGGGCGTTTCAAGAGAAAACTGGTCAACGCAGTCGATTTTAAAGACAAAAATCAGGCTGGGTAGACAGCGGAGGCTCGGCACTTACTTCAGCAAAGAGCAGGTCACTCTCCTCGGAGCTCGTGGAGTTAGTCAGAGGAGCCGCGCCAGAGGCCGCGGCCTGCAGGACCAGCAGCAACAGAGGAAACTTCATCCTCAACTTCCGAATGGTTCACCCCGACTTACCCCGTTCCTCCTCAGTGCAAAGTTCCTCAAATGTCCCTCCTTATATAGCCCTTCGGTCCTGTTCTGTGAGTATGAAATCCTCTGAGTGACTCACGGTTGATATCATCCCTTCATTTATCTCGGAAACCCACAGACACAAGCTCAGATATTTTTCTAGAACCAACAATGGGTCAACTAGCACCGAACTCATGACTCAGGCAACTCAGAGTATATTTCCTCAAAATAAAGAGGCCCTATGAAATAAGGCATCATATGAGAACCACTACACACCTAAAATGTTACGGCAACTTAGAAACATATGTTTAGAAAGTTCAGTGTCTGAGTTTTTGCTAAAACAATTTCCTTCTATTTATTATAGGCAAAATAAGCTTTATTAAAAAACAAAATTTAAAAGTTAAATGCACAAAGCCCTTGTTTATAAACTGGAAGGATCCTCTCGAAGCGGAGCCTAGCTCCCTAGAGAACCCGGATGTGTGGAGACCTCACGTTTAACAAGTGAAAGTCCCTAACGTCACGTCGCCTTGACGTCTGTTCTGTGCGCAGGCTGAGGTCCGCGTGTGGCGGACGCCCGATCCCGGCCGGGCAGCCAGGCAGAGAGATTCGGGAGACGCACCCCGTCCTCCCCACTGGCCGCAGCCAGCAGCCCCGGGCCAACCGTGGAAGAGAGGAAAGTCGGCCTCTGGAATCCACCTCCCTCCCCACTCGGCTCCCTTTTCTCTCGACGTGGTTGTGGGTTCACACGGCATCTGCCTCTCAGTCAGTAGAGAACAATCACAGACGAGAACCTTCTAAGAGTCCAGGAATAAACCACGGGGTGGAAGCGTGAGCTGTGCGGCTGCCCCCGGTTCCATGTGAACAGGCTGGTGGCGGAGGGGCCGCCCGACACCAGGTTGGGGTTCAGTCGGCGCCGTGCCCCACCTCCCCGCGGGTCCCCAGTGCTTCCCCGAGGCTGCCGCTCTAGGCAGACGAGGGGTCTGCTGCCCCCCGGCCGGCGCCCCACCTCCAGCTCCGCCTTCCGGGCTCTGGGACTGGACTCTAGGATCTTCGGCTATTTCATCTGAAATGAGGCTAACAATCTCGCCTCCTTACGCTTGTGTGACGATTAAAGGAGACAACGTGCTATAAACACCAGCGCAGAGTGTGGGTGCTCACGAATACCCATCTCCTTTCTCCGGGCCCAAAAGCAGAGCGTGTGCGCCTTACGGCTGCACCCAGCAGCGGCTGCAGGGCCTGTGAAGACGAAGATCACGCGGAAGGACCCGGAGGCAGCTCGGTGACACACGGAATTTGACCACGGAATCCTTGGCGGAGTCTGACGGCCTGGCTAGAAGCAGCAGAACGTGGGGTTTATCAGAAAACACGGGAGGGCTGCTCCTCGGCCGCGGAATGTAGTTCCACGAGGGCGGGGTCGGGCTGTGTTGCTCACCGCCGTGTTTCTGGTGCCTAAAACTACCTTGGGGTTAGTGGGTTCTCAAGAAACAGGCATGGATGAATCTTGATGGAGAACAGGGCTTGGAGAAGACCACTAGTAAACTGTCTTTGTGGGAGCGACTGTTACACAGATGTGGCCCTAAACCTCACCGAAACACGCAAGAGCCTGTCTTATTCCTAAGCAGGAAGGGGTCGGGTACGGGGAAAACTTTCAGGAAGTCTAGAAAGTGTAGGATGTAAGACCCAAGGTAAAAGCTGCCCAAGACACAAAGGAAGTGAAAACCGTCCTTACTGGAAGCTGTCTTCAAAAAAACAAAAAAACTGGGGAGCCTGGTGGCTCAGTGGGCTAAGCGACTGACTTTAGCCCAGGTCATGATCTCACGGTTTCTGGGCTTGAGCCCCACGTAGGGCTCTGGGCTCAGTGCAGGGCCTGCTAGGGATTCTCTCTCCCTCTCCCTCTCTGCCTCTCCCCTGGTTTGCTGCCTCTGTCTCTTTCTATCCCTTCCTCAAATTTAAATAAACATTAAAAAAAAAAACTATGCTCATATTATAATGTTTTCTGGTCTTGACTTACCAAATGCCCCAAATGGCTTAGGTCTGAGGGATGAGGGCCGTGTGGGCAGCCGTTGGGTGCTGCAGGGGGTATGAGCTTAGGTTCTAGGGTCAAGTCAACACGCTTGAGAATCTGAGCTCATTTGAACATCTTTCACAATCGTTAATCTCTTTAAGACTCAATCTCTTAGTTTGTGAAATGGAATAAAAACAGCAGCTACCTCCAGAGCTGCCACAAGGATTACCTTAAATTATAGGGAAAAGTACTTGGCCCCGCGCCTGACACACCTTAGGAGCTCGGGGATTTGCTCCTTCTCCCCTTACTGCTCGCTCAGGCGAGACACTGACGAGAGGCTGGGAGCGGGGAGAGGACGGGAAAGCACGCGCCTGCCCGACCTCCATCGCACGTTACGAGGGGCTCCCGAGAGACTGTGAGCCAGGCCGGAGGCTGGGGTCCCAGCAGGGACAGGGCTTCCGGGGACGCACGGAGGGGAGTGGGAGTCAGGGGTCAGGGGCGACGCTCCCTGTGAAGAACAGCGCATCTACGGAAGGACGGAGGAGCCGAGGCCAGAGGCCCTCGTCATGGGGACAGCCCGCCGGTAAGACCTGCCTTTCTGAAAAGCAGGCTCGATGGCACGAGGCTTCCCTGGGACACTGTTTCCTTCCTGAGCCAGGCCCCAGGACATCCGAGGCATGTCCCTGATACAAGCACCGTCGGCTACTGGGGGTGTCGTCCCTGAGCATCTAGAGGCAAACAGAAGCACGGTCCTCAGGGAGGACCAGGGAGCAGAAGTGTTCCCCAAATACAGAAAAAAATCCCTCGCAGACCCTTCCCCCAATAGCGGGGAGAACACTCGGCGAGTTAATCCTTTTATGGCTGAGAACCCGGAGTCCGGAGAAAGGAAGTGAACTGCCTAAGGGCGCGGCGGGGAGGTCTCCTGACTCTCCCGACTTGTTGCTACAACAGCCGTGGTTCCGTCACGCCTCACTGCTTCTTCCTCAGGTTTCTGTCCTCCCGTGGGCATCTTATCACTGCGGACACTACGTGTGACACTGAGGCCCTCAGTCCTCTGGGCTGGAGCCAGGCCGTCCCCTTCACCGCCGCGGGGCCAGGAGGAAGGAGACAGCCAGAGACGCCCAGGAAGGTGGCAGTCCCCCTCCATCTCTGGAGAATCATCCCTGCACCACCACCACCACCCACCCACTCCCCCGGCTCGGGTCTGGGCAGTGCTCGCTGTCGAGGTGGCGTTGCGGCCAGAATTCCCCAAGAATTGGCCCAGAGCACCCCCGAAAACCACGATGAGAAGAGTCACCTTAGCCTGTCGTGTGCACTTAACCTAACTTTTCCATGTGTTATTTCCTCCGTACGGAAAGTGGGGACAATATCAAGGTTGTGTAAAGAATAAATGACATAATCCAATAAAAGCATTTCTCTTCATACGACAGGACCTTGCGATGTTCATTCTTTGTCTTTTCCCTTTACCGCTTGTCCCTGAATGTTGGTCATGTCATGGTTGGCTTAGACCCGCTAACTCTTTCCACATAGGAGAAAAGCTAACCTCCGAAACAATTTTCACCCACAAGACTATCCGCATACAGCCAGCACTGAATCGCGAACAGCCTGGAGAAGAGCGGGTGTAGGTGGGGAAGACCGTAGAGTCCCCTCCGCCTTCTTCCAGAATGACGTGGAACCTGCCCTGCCCTGGAGCTGGGACTAGGCTCTACGGCGGAGGAGGTCAGGGTAAGTGGCTAGAGAGCTACTTTCGAATGGGTACTGAGCCCCACATCAGAGCCCCGAGGTCACCAGCCCCAAGCGGGAAGTCACAGCGGGCAGGCGAGAAAGCCGGAGCGCGCCGGGTTCTGGAGGGAGGCCGGCCCCACGGGGTGCAGCCCACAGCGGGGAAGGAGGAGGACACGCGGACGGTGAAGGTCGCCACGGTTCCTTTCTGGGGTCCCTTTTCTTCCGCCAGCAGGCGGCTCCCCCTCGAACCCCCTTCGACTCGGCAGCCCGGCTTCCCAGGAGGAGCAAGGCTCGGGACAGAGACGCCTCAGACCTCGGCTCTGCTGCCTACAAACCGTGCGGCTCTGGGCGAGTCATTTAAACGCAGCTTCCCGGTCCACGAGCGACTGTCGGGAGGATGAAGCAAGACACACGGAGCCGCCGGGCGCTGCTCCCGGCCCCCGAACGGCCTGTCTGTACCCGCTGCTTCCCTCCTGTCCCAGCCACGGCAGGGCCCCTCGGCACTTCTTTCACTCCTGCCCCCAAACAGACAGCTGAGACCTTTCCCCAAGAAGTGTTAACACCAGAGATAAACTATATCTGTCTACGTGCCGCACGGCTATCTGTCCTTTAGACATAAAAAATAAGATGTTTTTTTTGCCCCCAGGGGCCAATTTCACCCACTTGGGGGTGAACTGCTCCCGCTGAGAACGCCTGTCGCGTTTAGCACGTCCTCCACCCTCCTGGGTCGGTACAACCTACGGTATCACTTCCGCCTGGCCCGGCACGGCACGGCTGAGGTAGGCACAGCCTCCGGAGGACGCCCGTCGGGCCCGGGACCCGGATCTTGGGGACTGTCTTCAGACCACCGGAGGCACAGCCGGTGAGCTCTGTGTCAGTGACAAGTGGTGGCCTCCTCACACAAGACTGGCCAGCTGTATTGGTGTTAGATCGACTCCGAGGGAAAACGAATCAATGGGGAGAGAGAGGAGAAGAGATTTGAGAGAACCCGCATGATTCTCCTCAAGAGTGGGACGAGGTCAGTTGTGAACCATGACATCATGTTTTCCTAGGTCCCTCTCCTTCCCTTCACGCCCCACTCAAGCAGCCGGCCAATTCTGGGTTCTGCCTCAACATCTGGGACGCCGAACATACTGTTCTCATCCTGACTTTTTTCCAAGAACCAAAATCCACCGAATGGTTACGGTTTGGGAAGAGAGGTATGTTTTCTGCACTGAGCCAAAGCTGGAGGCAGGGTGGGAGCAGTCCCTGGGTTCCGGGCGCCGTGATGAACTGCGCCCCGCCGGGTGTGACGTGCTGGGACCCCGGAAGCTATCATCGCCAGGTGCAGCAAGGAGGTGAAACCCTGGGCCTGTGGCTCCGGCTCCCCGGGGGTCCCGGTCCTGTGGCCACGGGAGCCACAGGCGGCAGAAGCAAAAGCCGGCAGGCTGAGCGAATCAGTACGGAGGACGTGGAGGGCCAGCGTGACTGGCGGAATTGCCTGCCAGTCCAGGGACGTGGAAGCCCAGACTTGAAGGTGAATTTCTAACACCGCATCGTACCTGGCGCGGCGGGACTGAGGGTCCTGCGTGCTGCACACGCCAGCTACCTGGCGCGGTCCTTTCTGCGGAGGGGGTTCGTCCATCGTCTCCATCATCATCGCTGCTACTGTCAGTATATTTTAAGTGCAATTTTCTAAATGTCTTGTCTATCCTTTCCAGAAAGTGTGTATATTTTATAAATTAGCAACTGTTGTGGGTGCTTTTTCAGCCCTCAGAGAACGCTAAGGACTAGTGTTACTAGACGGTCAACACCGAGGCATCTGATTTCAGAGGAACTTCCAGAATCCTGGAGGCGGCGCCGCGGCCCGGGTCCTCTGGGTCGTCCAGCCCGGACCCAGAGGAGGCGCGGGCTCGCACTCCTGCAGGAGGCGGTCTCTCGTCTACGCACGTCCTTAAAGCAGGGATGATCCCAGGCACACTCAGGAAAGAGCGAAATGCCTGCCCACCGATTCCTGACCCACTTCCAGCCAAAGGAGTTAGAGCCCCCAGAGGCCTCTCTGGCTCTCAGCTGCCTTCAGCAAAGCTCTCCAACAGACACTGTTCGACGTCCCCTGAAAGCGCATGGCCCTTTTCACTGCCACAAAGCCCTCTGAAAGACATAAAGAACTTCCAGATACCGGCCTAAGGCTCCCCGCTGGAAAAACGTGCAGTCGTCACTCGTGTCTATCGGGAGACTCAGAATCGGCGCGGCTAGCTTGTGAGGGAGACGGTCTTGGAGCGAGAGCTCTCCCACCAGAAGCCCCCCTGTTATCCAAAGCCGGCAGATGGCAGGGTCAAAAGTGAACTGTACGGGATCCTGCCGGAGAGGCACCCAGGCCCACACAGGAGAGGAGGAGGGCGTCGAGGGAAGGGAAGGCGGAAAGGGGGAAACGCACACGCACACGCGGAGCCGAAGGAAGCCACCTGGGCATGGCTCTCTGAAACGGCACGTGGAGTCCCCTCGTTGCAGGACGGCCACCTGACGTACCCCACACAAACGCAGAGACAGAGGGCGGCTCGTCCTTAGCACCGAGGAAATTCATGAAGTCAGGTTTCACATCTTAGTTTCACTATGAATAACAAAGCCCTTGGGATTTCCAACCCAAGGGGGCCCCAGAAAGATCCCCTCTGCGGAGACAACAAGGAACTTCCCCCTTTCTAACAGCAACTCGATCAGATGATTAATTAGCCCTGCAAGGAAGCATGAGTCAGCTTAGAATTCATTTTACAAACGGCAAGTATCTCCGTGAGTGACAGTCATGTCTAAAGAACCATGTTTCAGGAATCAGTCAAGGAAGTTCAAGGAGGTCCCTTATGCATCTAATCACATCCGCGTCTGCTTCTAGAAAGACTGACCCTGCTGTTCATCGGCCCCAGGGCAGCGGGCCTTCCGGGGCCTGTGCACAGGTATGTTCTGGCCGCCCGTCTCCCACCCAGCCTGCTCCTGCGCTCCGAGCCCCGCGCCAGCCCCCAGCACGCTCTGTTTCTCACTTCCACATTCGGGACTGAGCAGCCTCTCCTCGCTCTGATTCTTTCCCGGAGCCTAATTCCACTGAAGGGAACCAGACTGTGTCACCCCAAAATACGTCTCCTTGGCATGAAAACTGTTCTGAGCTGAAGACGATTAAGAAACAGCCAAGGCAGAACACGCTCCCCCTTTTCTGCCTGAAGGCAAGACACGAATTCTCCTTTCACCAGAGTTCGGGCAGAGGGGCCCCCCCCACAAACCTCACTTCGTTACCTTCCCCCGTGGGTCCCTTCCCACAGTTTGCTGCCCTGGGAGCCCTGAAGCCCTCTTCCTCTGTCCTGTCACTTCTCTGCAAACATACTTGTCTTTGCTGAAGACAGAGCGTCGGCTGGAATGCCAAGCTGCCGTGCCGAGTTACAGCTCGTTTAGGTTTTTCCTCCGGGCTGTGGACTGCACTCGGTTTACCGTTTCTTTCTTGGGAATCTCTCTTATTGTTCAAGAGTTCCGGCTGAAAGCCTAAGGGGAACCGAGGTCAAGTTTTGCCTCCTTACACCACTGATGTGGATTTAGTGGGTTTGTTTCCTCCCAAATTGTAATCCACTCTGTTCGTGCCAACCACATGCTGTAGCCTTGTTTAATTTGCCCAAACAAGTTACATGACACAGAGATCAGGATTTGTGTGTCTCTACATCCAATTTCCATACATAATTTTTTTTTTTTAGTTTATTTATCTAGAGAGAGAGAGAGAGAGAGAGAGAGAGTGTGTGTGTGTGTGTGTAGGGGAGGGACAGAGACAGAGGGAATCCCAAGTAGAGAAAGTCTGAGCTGACAGCACAAAGCCCGACACGGAGCTCGATCCCATGGACTGTGAGATCACGACCTGAGCCGAAGTCAAGAGTCAGACACCCCCTGAACACAGTTAATTTGATGGCTACTGGAAGTATACACCGATAACGAGAACTGCCACCTGAAACAAAAATAAGCAACTATTTTTATTTTGTCACAATGAAATTTAAATTTTCTGATTATATAATAATGCCTGTGAGTCATAAAATATTTGAACTACAAAAGATGTAACTAAAAGAGTAAGGGTCAACTTCGCAAAACAAGAAGAACAGAACACCAGTTAACGGTGCACTCGGGAGGTGACCACTGCTGCCGTTGCTGTGCTCTGCACGGCTTCGTGCGTTAACACAGGTGCAGCTAAGTTTATATAGAAGAGTTCATACCGTGCATGCCATTTACATATGGACGCCTTCCCTTTTCAGTACGGGGGTCGTGTTTGCTAGTTTGTTCATGTGTTGGACGCGTGGCCCCTCTTTTCTTCTCTCTCCACTGAGTGCCTCACCTCATCCTGCTCTCGGGTTCCTCTTCATTACCGACCCGGGTACCGTCTTCCGTATTGTTCCTTCCTGATCATATCGTATAGTTCCAAAATCGCTCCCGACTCAGCCAGCACACCATCCTCCAGCAGGGAGAGGGGAGTTCTGTTGAGCTACAGAAAAAGAAAGTTTTTTAAAGACAGAGAAAGAGGAGGAAAAAGGAAAGTATTATCAAAGGTAAGGTTGCCTTCGTAAGGGGAGCAGCAAGGGTCTGTGGGCAGACCACCTCCCTGTGTTGACCGGGACACTCCAGGCTGGCTGGTTCAAGGTCCCACTCCTCGGACACTTGAGACGGTAGTTGAGTTAGGTATGAAGCCTGGGTTTACTGAGCGAGGGGTCAGCGTAAGCAATGCCACCGCCGCCGCGGGCCCGTGGTTTTCTTTTCGACAGACACACGCATCTGAGGGAGAAGGCGGCTTGTCAAGATTTGTTCTATGAAATGGAATCGTATTACCTACACATGTCTGATTCTGGCTTTTCTCACTAATGAACACCACAAAGAAACACCTCCAAGCCACCCGAGAGAGATTCAGCCTGCTCTCAAACCCTCCCGTGGGCACACTCCCAAGTTCAGACGGCCGCACTTTTCAAGGCTCTTGTCACGGGTGCACGGGTGCCGCTTCCAGCCTCTCCCTCCACAGCAGGCGAAGGGGATCGGAACCCCGGTTCGGGAGGGCTGTCCGCCCCTCTGGCTTGCCGACGTTTGCGAGTGTTCTCTGTGCTTCTCCGGGCCGCTGTCTAGTGACTTTTGTGGAGCAGAGGTTCAAAACATTTGGAGATTATGAATGTCTTCAAAAAACTCATGAAAGTGATAAAACCTCTTCGGAAAATGTACTCATCTTTTAAAACTTACTTACACTTTTAGAGGCCTCGGCCCCAGGCGAAGACTCCCTGAGGCTGAGCCAAGTCCTGCGTGGCGAAGACGGGTCTCTCGGGGCTCTCACCACCGCCACGACTCCAGCCCTCTTCCTCGTGATGGTGGCCTGGGGCAGATGGGCCCAGAGCAGGGAACTGGCGGGCGGGCCGCCGAGAAGGGGACACCCGCACCCTTCTCTGTAGAAGAGCGAGGGACCTCTCGGGCCCCTGGACGAACGGTCCCACGCATCCCGACCTGGGCGAGCTTGGAGGCCGCCAGCGGGCGACTGCTGCCTTCCAAGCATCCCGGTCACTAAGTGCTCATCGCTTACACGGCCCTCTATTCTCGTCATGCCACCTGTCACAGGTTGGCGCTGTCTCGGTTCTCATTCTGGGAGCGACAACGGCTGCAAAGATTCCTTCAAACCAGGTCTTCCAGTGATGTGTAGGGGACAAGGGCAGGCCGCCCGACGCTGGTTGCTTTGGCATGTAGGTTGTTTTGAGCTGAAAACAATCCAGGTCCAAAGACTCAGGAAGAAACTTTGACCTGCCCCCTGACTGCCTACAAGAATATGGAGACGGGACCTGCTCCAGGAGGAGAGCGGTCACTACAGACAACCACGCTGGGACGTGAATGAGTGACAGTGGAAAGGCAGGAAGCCGACTCGGCCTGTTTGTCCAAAGCCCTCTCTGTGTCCCAGTGTTTCTGAGCACCCAGCAAATTCTGTTCCTAAACATGAATCCTGCGAATTCACCCCTTCCCTGTGAAGGCCCCGGCCTCTCCCGCCTTCTACTGCTCCAGGCTGACGTCCACACCTCACCGTGCCTGCCTGCCCTCGGAATCGCCTGTCTGCGCGGGTTCCCCACACAGACGAGATTAAATTTTGTTTCCTCCTGTTAATCTGTCTCATGTCGATCTGACTCTTAGTCCAGCTAGGAGAATCCTCAATGCAAAGAGAAATTTCCTCCCCCACAGATGCACGCCATCTCAAGCCCCCGCACCTCTGATGCTTGCCTGCTGGCCGGAGTTCTAAACACTCCAGCTAAGAGCTGCCTTCACTCCGCCCCCCGCCCCCCGCTCCCATCTCCAGAGGACAGGGGAGAGCGGTTGTATCACGTGCTCAGACTGATGGGTGAGGGACCAGGAGCCTTCCTCAGCACTGGCCCGTTTCCAGAGTGACAACAAACAGAAGGGCTGGAGATGCTGAGGTCCAAGGATCGGCTCCACGTGTCACCTCTCCTGCACCGGTTTCCCCTTCCTCGGGTGTCTCTTCAAAGGCCGAGGCCGGCCCAGCAGGCCTTGAGGCACGAGGGACAGCTGAGGTCAGATGCCCCACGGGCCACGGCCGGGACCCCACCACCAACGAGGGACAGACGAGGTCAGATGCCCCACGGGCCACGGCCAGGACCCCACCGCCAACGACACACATGGTCTCGCCTTTCCAGCGTCGTTTGCATTTAAGCAGCATGTAATTTTCAATGACAAACTTCCTCTGTTTAAGTCACAGTTTCATGGGACTAATCAAGACTTCGCACTGAAGTGAAGGGAAGGAAAAGTTCTTCCTCTGACCTTCAAGGTCTTCTGGCCGGACTAAGAACTAAATCCACGTGAGGCAGATTAACAACAGAAAACCCGGAGTTGTAGGACGTGCACGCGGAGGCCCCACGATGACATCGAGACCCGGAGAAGTGGCCAGAGGCAGGCAGTTGTCGTAGTTTCGAGACAAAGAAACCACAAATCTGTGAGGCACTGGCAGCAAGGAACACTGAACTTCGGGGCCTTGAATTAGTGAGGAATCCTACCCAGACTTTGGGCCGGGGGGCACATTAGCAACGAGCAGCAAGGGTTGTTGACACGGCCTTCTCGGCTCTACGTGTCCCACCTCTGGTGATGAGGATGTGTCTTCACCTCCTGCTGCACGGAGGGCACCCGTCACCTGGAGACGTATTTCCTGGGTCCAGGGTGGCAGAGGAGGGTCTCAGCATCTCTTAAGTAACTGGCTTAAAATAACTGCCATGACAAAGTGGCACATTTCAGGGCAGTCCGCCCTTGGCCTCCACGTAAGAAATACATAAAGAAAAAAGCACCACCTACAGGGGTCTAAGGTGGCACCGTATTCATGGAAACGGCGGCCTCCTCATCCCAAGGAGATGAGGTATCGATGGGGGCAAACTGAACTGGTGACAAGCGACGAGGAAGGGGTCCCTAACGTCACCCACCGTACAGGCACACCAACCTGCAGCCTATGGCCAGGGCTATATGTGACGTGAAGAAGGCACGGAAGAGCAGAGACGATGGGTCCCCTGGGAAGGAAGGAAGGGAGGAACCGGGCAAGTTTGAGAGCTACTGACTGTGCAGACTCTGCGGCCAGATGAACCCTGATCGAGGTGCCGGAGGCTCCAGACGAGGGAGAGCGGCGAACTCGGAGGAAACCGCTCTGAGAGAAGCAAGCTGATGTCACACGCCGCGTGCGGCGGGGTATCCAGCTCCCCAGACCCCGCGTCAGAAGACGGCACACACATCCATGGCCATGGATTGGATGTTCATGAGTCAACTGAACATTCCAGTAAGACTGGGACCGGAAAGCAGCCCCGCATCCCCTGCCCTACTCAGACCTGGGAAAACCCGCTGTTTTGAGAGATCCTGTTGCTGGGTTTGCCCTCCTCCTCCAGCTTTCTGTGGGGAAATCTGCGCGGTGAGCAAACGCTGGGACTGCGGCCGCCCTTGTTGTCGTTGGCACCCTGGTCTGGCTGCGCGTCAACCGTGACAGGGATCCCTTCACATTTTCCTCGTTGCTCGGGAGTGCCGGCCCGGCTGGCCCTGGCTCCTCGCGGCCCCTCCTGCAGCCCCGCCGGGTGGCGTCTGCCTGTGGCCTCCCCGGGAGCGCGGACGGAGGGCAACCCGCGACGGCAGGGAAGAGGGACGCTGCTGGAGAAAGCGAGGACGGAACATTCACGGGGGCGTCCCGGGCGCCGGAAACACGCCATCCGGCTCGAGCCCGTGCTGACTCTGACAGGGTGATGTGATTTCCACTTGGCAGATGAGTTCCATGAAGCTCAGAGAGTTTTAATAATCTGCCAGCGGCCAACCCGCCAGGGAGGTGCAGTCAGGACGCGGGGTGGCCACGTCCACGCAGTCCAGAGTCCGAAGCCTGCAAAGTGTTCTCGCAGCCGACTCCAAGGTCCTGTCCGAAGTCAGAAACCTTTCTCCTCGTCAGAGAAACAGAGGGGGGTTGCCCGGTTTGCTTTGTTCCAGTGTTTTGTCTTGAGAAGATGCTGTGTCTGGAGCCGTCGGGTGAAATCTATACTGCTGTGTAATAAATGTACAGAGAAAAGTGTCCGAACCATAAATCTCGAATGACTGTTTGCAAAGTATTTTCACTCATTTCACTCATGTAACCCTAACCGACCCACTCCAACTATTTAGTGTTTTTTTCTTCAACGGTTTCTTAAATTTTCTAGCTATTGACTATTAACAGAATTTTTTATTAGAGGAGGTCTCTTCGAGAGAGACGGATTCCCAAGTCTCCTCAGGAAGGAATCCGGCCCGTCCACATCCGGCATCGACGAGAAAGTAGCCGTTGCACAATTAGGGGTTTTCACGCCTCTGTCTCGAACAAGGGACGCCTTTCTCCCTGGCCAGGAAGCCGCAGGCGCACGACCTAAGGGACAGCCCTGAACACACACTTCTCCCATCGTCGCCACGCATGCTCGGGGCACTGAAGGAATATCCGGGCTTTGAACATTCTTTCACGGACTGTTTCTTAACTTTCTTCCTGTGAGGGAGACAGAGACCGTGTGAGTGGGCAGGGGACAGAGAGAGGGGGACAGAGAGCACCTGACACTGTCAGCCCAGGGTCCTCCCCACGTGGGGCTTGAACTCCCGAAGCCACGAGATCATGACCTGAGCCAAACCCAGGAGTCGGAGGCCTCACCGGCCGAGCCGTCCCGGGGCCCCTTTCAAGGAGACGGGAGCGGCCCTCGGTGGCTCGCGGGCCGGAACCTGAGCGCCCTCCCGGCGGCCCCCACTCCCGCCGCAGGAGCCGACGCCGTGCGGGGCAGGGGGCCTTGCTGACGCCTTCGCTGACGCACCTGCTACCCTGAGGGCGAGGAGCTGCAATTCGGGGGCCCACGTCCAGGTCGAAGCCCAAGTGGCGCCCCACCTGTGGGGTGAAGCAGGGGACTGCGGGGGAACAGGAAGAGGGCGGCTACGAGGCCCGGAGAAGACCTGTTCCCCCGGGGCCAACAGGCTGCGCTGCCCTGTGTTACACGGAGAGCGGCTCCTGGCCGTCCCTCCGGAAAGCCCCCGACGACCGGTCCGCGACCGGGGTGTCCGCTGCGGCCAGGCCAGGCCAGGGCGGAGGGCAGAGGGCGAGCGCAGCCACGCGGCCGCAGTGTCTCCGCGTCCCCAGCGGGCGGGCCGGGGCCGGGCGCAGGAGAGGCGCCTGGTAGGTATGTGACGAGCGAGGAGCTGAGTGCAGGACACCTCCGCCCGTCCAACCTCAAAGCCTTCCATTTATTCACCCGCGTACCAACCTGAGGTCAGCAGGCAGCCCTCCCGCACCGCCGCCCAAAGCCATTTCCAGGCCCTGCCGCGGAACGTCCTGCTGACCACGTGCGTCCCACGCCTCTGGCCCATCTGGTCCGCATGCCTGTCATCCTATCCCTGGAGTCTGGACCCTCTTCTAACGGGTCTTTTAATTCCATTCTCTGTGGAAGACACGGTATTGCCAGCAAGTTCCCGCATTCTCCTTTTTATCCCGTATCCCTTTTCTCAACATTAACGCATCGACTAAAAGGGGCTACGTCGGAGTAGGGGGATTACAAATGATTTTAACTTCCTGCCTTGGTCATTGTTGTGTTTTCCAAATTTTCTAGAACAAAAATTTTAATTCAGAATTCCAATGTATATTGTTTTTTAAAAAGATAATATTCTTTCAACACTGAATCCACAAAAATGTGCTGAGTGTGTGCTAGGCATGGTGTTAGGTTCTGGGGACACAGTTTTGCTCTCGAAGGGGTTCACGGTGTAATGGGGGAGACTGTCCCTGGGTAGCTGCCCCCGGGGGTCCTATGGGATCAAGCGGTGACTATGCCATCTTGGAGCGTGGGAGGGAAGCACACAGGAGGGGCGGGAAGGCTTCCCAGAGGAAGTGATGGGGGGTCTTAAACCAGGTGAGAACAGAAGGGGAAAGCAGGGGCTGAGGAAGGTGAAGCGGGAAGAGAGTGTGCAAAGCCGGAAAGAACGGCTGGAGCTGACGGGTGTGTGTACCTATGTGTGTGTGTGTGCGTGTGTGTGCACATGCGTGTGTGTGCGTGTGTGTGCGTGCATGTGTGTGGGTGTGCGTGCACATGTGTGTGGGTGTGTGCATGTGTGTGGGTGTGCGTGCGCATGTGTGTGTGCGTGCATGTGTGTGGGTGTGCGTGCGTGGGCATGTGTGTGCACATGCATGTGTGTGGGTGTGCGTGCGCATGTGTGTGTGCGTGCATGTGTGTGGGTGTGTGCGGGTGTGCGTGCGTGCGCACGTGCGTGTGGGTGTGCGTGCGTGCATGGGTGTGTGTGGGCCCATGTGTGTGTGTGCACGTGTGTTGGGGACGGAGGCTATCTCTAGAGACAGGGCTGCAGAGGACAGCAGGGCCCTCGATTACGCGAGGGCTGCAATTCAATCCTGAGGGCACTAGGAGGAAACGAAGGATTGAAGCGGAGGCCAGACGGGGCGAATTCTCATCAGAAGCGTCTTTCTGGCGGCCGCGTGGAGACCGCAGGAGAGAAAGGCAGAGTCGCAGTCCAGCTTCCCAAGGTCAAACCGCGGGGACATTCAAAGGATGACGCAGACATCTCTCCGACCCGGCCCCTCCCTCCTTCCGCAGAGTTCTCCCACGCGGCCCGGCCCGGCAGGGTAAGAAACACCCGTGGAGACGGAGCGGCCCCCGGGGTGGTGTGGCCGGTAGAGGGCGATTTCCCGGGGGAAAGCTTCCTTTCTGTCCAGGGGAGCCCCTGACTTCTTCCCGGTGGCTCGCCTGCTAGCTCAAACGTTATATTCCCTCTTAGAGGCTCATTCCTTCACGCAAACCAAAGCTGTGATCAGTTATTTTTACTTCGATTTGAAACAATCTTAGATTCCTTTTCGGTGGTTTGAGAGAAGCTTTTTTGCTGCTTTCACCCTCTTCTGCCCTAGCCAGAGGACAATGACGATGCAGGGGGACTGTCCTGCAGGACGATACACCGCCACCATCGAGGGTGTCTCTTCTCCTGGACAGAAAACGCGGACAGTGCCGAGAGGCAAACAGTACAAATTAACATGTCGCTTCACTAAGCCTAGACTTTCCATCAACAGCGAATAACAGTGCAATAAAATGTCATTCTCCTACCTGCTTAAATAACCCTTGGGCGGACCCGTTGCTGACAGGACACTAAAAGGACATGTTGTCGTCCTCTGCCCGAGTTACGAGTTTTGTCACTTTTTTATACAAAGGTTTTGTTCGCAGAAAACGTCCGGAGGGGAGGATGCCGGGGTCCTCGGGCCCGTGTGGCAGGCAGGGGCGAGAAGCGGGAGCCAGGAGAGCCGGCTGTCCCCGGGAGCGGCCGTGGGGTCGCCCAGGCTCGGCCCGCCCTTGCTGAAGCAGCCGCCCCCTTCTCGGTCGGCGTCCGACCCGCACTATGTATTTGCCCCTGTCACCTAGCGGCCCCCCGGCTTCCGAAGGAAATAACAAACGTCACTTAATCCTTTGAAAATCTTGTAAACATGGAATGTCTGAGAAACACCTGAGGAGCCAGAGCAGTGAGAAGGCGAATTCCCGGTCGCCCGTCCATCGGGTCAGTCGGCTAACGGCAGCCCGTCACTGTCACTGAGCTGAGCCGGCGGCCCCTCAGCCTCACACGCACGCTCCTCTGCGTTTCCCGCTCGTCTCCCGTCTCCCTATGTCCTTTTCCTACGGAATTAGTTCTTTCATCTTACAAATCTGTAAAAGCTCTTTTCTAATTATGAAGGAAACGACTATTTAGATTCGCAGCGGATATCTTCTCCTGGTTGTCATTCTGACCCTGTTTGTGGTAGCTTCTAGCATGGCAAACAAGGGAGAGAAGGACTTTTATGTGGTAACGCCTGCCCATCTTTTCTCTTTGGGCTTTTAGATTTCCTGCTGCTTGCTTAAGTGTGCCTCTCACGCTCTGAAAGTGACTGGCATATTCTCACAAACTTTCTTCTAACATCTTTTGTATTTGCTGGTATATGGCTCTGACGTACGGATCTGTAACGGAACCTGAATTTGATTCCATGTGTAGCATGAAAACAAGCTAACGTTTTTCTTCTCATAGCCAACTGTCGATTGTCCTGGGACTGCTTTTCAAATTAACTCTCAAGTCCCCAGGAGAATTAAAATGCCACCTTTGTCCTATACCAAGGTCCCTTGCACGGTCGGCTCTTCTCCTTAACTCCCATCTTGTTATAGCTTAATTCCTAACTCTTGCTAAAATCCCTGTTTTGAACAGAGGCCAGAGTTTCTTCAGGTTCCTGTAAGAGCGCCTACGAGTCACGGCTCACAGCTGTCTAGATGCGTCCCCTGGAAGCAGGCCTGGTTTTCCCCGTGGCTCCGGGACGCGCACCGGGGCTTCGCGGCTGTCCGGCCGGGGAATGCCGCTGCAGCTCTCTGTCTCTACGCGGGCTCTCTCCACGGGTTAGCCCTTTCTAAACATCACTCGATGAACCAGCAACATGTTTGAAGGAAAGCAGATACAACATCAGAATCTAGTTTGTGGTTACGAGGGGTGCTATTTCCATGTGGACACTGGGAGGCCCAGCTCACCGCACAATGTCCACGCCGCAGTGAGCACAGGCGGTGCGACAGGTGCCTTCCAGACACTGAGGTTGCAGCACGAAACAAAACACACACAAATCCTTACCCTCCTACCACATGAGGTCAAGCACACGGCTCAGTTACCATTCGAGTCCGCAACTGCCTGTGTAACCGCCTCCACAGCAAGAGAGAATATTCCCAGCCTCCCAGGCGTCCTGTGCTCCCTCCCTCCACGGGGAAGAAGCCTCCAAATGTAACTGTTACCTGATTACCATCAGTAAAGGTTTGTTTTCGCCAGGTTCTGAACTTCATATAAACAGAATCATAATACATACTATCTTGTGTCTGACTTCCTTCACGCGGGTTGGTGCGCACGCTGAGATTTACTCTTTATGCTGTGTGGTATCCCGTTTTATGAACAGGTCATCATGTTTTTAATCTAGTCTGGGTATTTCATTATTTCCAGTTTGGGGATATGGGGAATAAAGCTGGTGTGAACATTCTTATAAATGTGTATGGGTGATCGTATCACGCATTTCATTTCTATGAACTCAAGGATAGATTGGGCTGGTTCAATTATATGTATGGTATATTTATATATATAGTCAATTATATATTATATGTGACACTATATGTACAGT
Source organism: Paguma larvata (assembly GCA_030068075.1). NCBI lineage: Eukaryota > Metazoa > Chordata > Mammalia > Carnivora > Viverridae > Paguma > Paguma larvata. The sequence goes on from CM057831.1 coordinate 28,511,617, forward strand.
GTGTATAATGTGGTGGGTGTCTTGGTGTCTTTTCTCATTCTGAACACCAAAGATTTTGTGTGTGTGTGTGTGTGATGGTACCTGTCCATCTTTTCTCTTTGGCTCTTAGACTTCCTGTGTTATGCATAAATCTATCTATATTTTATATATAAAAATATATACATAAGTGACAAATAATTCATATACAGAGATATAAGAAACTACTATTCATCAATAAGAAAATGATCAGACAATTCGGTTTTTTAAAAAATAGGCAAAAAGCTAGGACGCTTCAGAAAATAGAGACCATATAAATGGTCAGTGAGCACGTGAAAACACAGCGGTCGGAAAACGCGCATGACAATCACAGTGAAACACGAGCATTTCAAGCTACCAGAATGGCTGAGATGGAAACGACTCAGCACATGACCCAAAGTGATCTAGAGACTCAGGGCAATGCCTATCAAAGCAGCACCAGCATTGTTCACAGAGCTCAGACAATGAAATTGGTGCAGAATCATAAAAGTCCTCGAAGAGCCAAAGCAATCCTGAAAAAACAAAACTGGAGGCATCACAATTCCACATTTCGGGTTATATTACAAAGCGGTAGTGATCAAAATAGGATAGTACTAACATACACACAGAAACATAGATCAATGGAATGGAACAGAAACACAGAAATGGACCTATAAATATAAATATAAATGGCAATTAATCTTCGACAAATAAGAAAGAATAACCAATGGGAAAAAGACAGTCTCTTCAACAAATGGTGTTGGGAACACTGGACAGCAATGTGCAGAAGATAAAAACTGGACCGCTGTCTTACGCCATACACAAAAATAAATTAAAATGGATTAAAGACCTAAAACTGAGATCTTAGAAGAGAACACAGGCAGTAATTTCTCTGACATCAGCTGTAGCAACAGTTTTCTAGATAAGTCCCGTGAGGCAAGGGAAGCAACAGCAAACATGAACTACTGGGACCTCATCAAGATAAAAAGCTTCTGACCAACAAAGGAAACTATCAATAAAACTCAAAGACAACCTACGGAACGGGAGAAGATATTTATAAATGATATATCTGGTGAAGGGTTAGTATCAAAATATATAAAGAACGGATACAACTCAATACCGAAAACATAAATAATCCAATTTCAACAATGGGCAGAAGATATGAATAGACACTTTTCCAAAGAAGACATCCAGACAGCTAACAGACACATGAAAAGCCACTCAACATCACTCATCTTCGGGGAAATACAAATCAAAACCACAGTGAGATACCACCTGACACCAGTCAGAGAGGTTAACATTAAACAACACAAGAAACATCAGATGTTGGCAAGAATGTGGAAAAATAGGAACCTTCTTACACTGCTGGGGGGAATGCAAACTGGTGCAGCCACTCTAGAAAACAGTACGGAGGTTCCTCAAAAATTCTAAAATAGAACTACCCTAGCGTGCAGCAATTGCATACTAGGTAGTCACCCAAAGGATACAAAAAAAAAAAGATTCAAAGGGGTCCATGCAGTTCAATGTTTATAGCAGTGTTATCAAAAACAGCCAAATTATGGAAATAGGCCAAGTGTCCACCGGCTAATGAATGTATAAAGGAGATGTGGTGTATAAACACGCACGCGCACACACACACACACACACACGCACACACACACACGCACACACACACACACACACGCGCGCACACACGCACACACACACTGGAATATTACTCAGCCGTCAAAAAGAATGAAATCTTGCCATTTGCAATGATATGGATGGAGATAGAGAGTATAATGCTAAAATCAGTTAGAGAAAGATAAACACCATATTATTTCATTCATATGTGGAATTAACGAAACAAAAAAAAAATGACCAAAGATAAAAAGAGAGAGAAACCAAGAAAAAGACTCTTAACTATAGAGAACACACTGACGGTGGGGTCCCTGGGTGCCTCAGTTGGTTAAAGGTCTGACTCTTCTTGCTTTTGGCTCAGGTCATGATCTTATGGTTTGCGGAATCAAGTCCTGCATCAGGCTCTACACTGACAGTGTGGACCCTGCCTGGGGTTCTCTCTCCCTCTCTCTATGTCCTTCCTCTGCTTGCTCTCCCTCTCTCTCTCTCTCTCTCTCTCTCTCTCTCTCTCTCTCTCTCTGTGTGTGTTTGAGAGAGAGAGAGAGAGAGAGAGAGAAGGGGCGAGAGAGAGCACACTGCTGGTTACCAGAGGGGAGGGGGAAGGGGGAGGGGGAAAATACGGGATAGAGATTAAAGAGTACACTTATAAAAAAAATTTTTTTAAAGAAAAAAAAGAAAATGACCCCACAGCTCCAAAGGCTGGACATGGTTTGGAAAAGCCAGAGCCTCGTACTTGGCTGGTGGCCGTGTAAGCTGGGACCGCCATTTGGGGAACAGAATTGGTAATATCTATTGAAGCCAAACACCTCTTACATCTGAATAATAAACAGAATTTTTCAAATTTAAAAACTACAGGGTAGAGTACGTTGGAGGTGTATGTGCTAGGGAGGAAAACAGCAGGGACGAAGGACAGAGACGATGGGAAGGCGTGAGGTGGATTTTCAGGGACGCGGCATTTGCTCTGCGGCAGGTAAGACATTAGCACCAGGGTCTGTAACAGAGGAACGGGACGAGTCACCGGCCGCTTGCACGTCGCCGAGGAGAGACAGCCAACCGACTACCCCTTGTCCCTCGTGGGACAAGGCTCGTCGCCCCGCGGCACGTGCGACAAGAGGGCGCGTCACGAAGGACTGGAAATTGGGTCCCGTGTCAAGGGGGAAACCGCGCAGGAAGGCAGAGCTTTGGGAGGAAAGCCGAGACCGTGGAGCCAGAGGTGAGGTCGCGGCGCCTGCGGAAACGTGAGGCAGCGCCCCTCGGGGTCAAGCGCTCGGACCGCCGGGGCCCATCCTGCCCCTGCCACTTCCTCGCCGTGTGGCCCGGGGCACGTCCCTCACCTTCTCGCTGCCGCCTCCCGCCCCCTCCTCCCCGGGCTGTCACCGGGCGCCACGGCGTGATCCTCACCCGAACCTCCCCTCCCGAGTTCCCCCGTGGGCCCAGAGCGGACCCTCAAGAGGCGGCAGAAGTTCTGGGCGAGCACCGGGAGCGTGGAGGCAGGCAGGAGCCGGGCGCTGTCGGCAAGGAGGACATTGGTTTCCCATCTGCGGTCCTTTCTGTTACAGTCTGATTCTCCGCCAGTCGGCTTACAGGGTTTCGGTCTCATTTGTGTTTTGTCCTTCCTCATGGGCATCTAGAAGCATCTGGAAGGCGACCTGGGCCGGGCCGGTGACAGCGGAGAGCCGAGGCTCAGAGAGCTGAGATCACGTACCAAGAGAACTCAATACCAAGGGTTTGTGCTTTGAGCCCAGGTGAAAGGATCTGGGGACCACGACGCTGGTCCTGCGGCACGGGTCGGCCCGTGGCTGCGACGGTCCTCTCCTGGAGCTCGCGCACACTCCGTTTATCACTCGGCCCCGCAACGCCAGCGTCGCCTGCCGGCGTTAGAGTTAGTCGTTGAGTGACCCGGGGCTTCAGAAACCCTGGGGGTGGGGCCCAACTATCTGTGTTTCAACAAACCCTTTGGGTTCTTTGGGTGCAGGTTCAAGTCTGGGAAACCCTGTGGTAAAATATTCACTCCATTTTCCTGTCTAGTCAACCTTTCTTGCTGAATGGGATCTGCCCCAGAAGGGAGGGCGTCGGACCCCTTCTGTCAGCCGGCTCCCTCTCCCCTCTCCCCCTACCTTCCCCGTCAGTTCCTGCTCGTTCCTCGCCCTCCCCTGGAAAGGGCGTGTCAAGTCCTTTGCTGTAGGGTCCCCTTCGGATGAAGAACTTACGAGGATGCTCCCATGCTAATTTTGAGTTTATCTCAAGGCAGAACTGATATAATATTACGCTGGAAAACACACACCATCTTTCTTACCAGAAGAGGGGAGCATGAAGAAGGAAAGGAGTCCCGTCACACAAGCTGAGGGGCCGGCGGCCCGCGTTCGTAAGGTGGAGGCGTCGGTCTCCGGGTCTGCTCGACGGCGGCCTGAGTGCGTCTCACGGCTCGCTTCATGCACGATCTGAGCTGCGTCAGCCCTCCCAGGATCGGGGAGCCAGAGAGCGAGCCTCCTCCTAGGCCTGCCTCAGAGGGACCCCGGGCCGATCTCCAAACCGACTCTGCAGGAGCTACTTAAATTTACCCAGCAGTTTTCAGTCAAGTCCGCCCTGACCCCGGAGCACTGAGTCAACTTCTAGTTCAAACAGAAAACTTGGGACCCGTGCGAGGTGGGGCGCTTCAGAGGTGTCGGCGATATTTTCTTTCCACCATAAATGTACTAAATATCCATGGGAGAAGTAAAATTACAGAAACAACAAATGCCACAGATTATTACAATATACAGTAAGTACACATATCACATCTAAATACATAATAAATTGGTTTTTAGAAAAATAAAGAAAACAAGAACTTGAAGCCAATACCACACACTCAGACTATGTAACGGCATGCGTGCTGCCTGGGTCGTCAGGCTACCCGCTGGCGTTTGCCCTTTATGACAGTGGATCGCGGGCGGCGGAGGCGAGGTCCGTGACTGGATGCTGCTGGTGGTGGTGAGGAGACCGACGAGGAGGAAGCCAAGATTGCAGAGCGGAGGCTGGAACCGGAAACCACCTCCAGGAGATACGAGCACTGGAGAGGCAGGAGGAAACTAAACCACAAGCAAAGTAAGATATGCACGGACGGCAGGAGGGTCCTTCAACGGAGCCGCGCTCTGGTGTGGCTCCTGGAAGCTGGGTGGCCAGGGCTCCAGTCTGGTGTGGCTCCCGGAACCTGGGTGTCCAGGGCCTTGCTCTGGCGTGGCTCCCGGGACCCCGGTGGCTGTGTCCGAGCTCTGGTGTGGCTCCCAGGACCCGGGAGGCCAGGGAGAGAGCTTGGCGAACGTGACAGGCAACAGCTATAAACACGTGAAGAAAGGAGATTTACTGAGGGTTCATGCGGACCTAGCCCATGTCAGGCACTGCCAGGCTCTGTCAACCAGGAACAACAGCAGTGAGTAATACGATGAGATTGGCAGAAGCAGCATAAAGTTTCAGACCCACGAGCCGAGTCAGCATTTTGAGCACCTTGAACGTGGATTAGAACGGACGCAAACGATCTCTGGTCAGCCAGAGAAGATTACCGGGTGAAAAGAACCAACGGGAATTCTTGTTCAGGTAACGACACTCGGGCGACGCCGTGCTTGAGCTCTTCCGAGCTGGCCCTGCGAGGCTGGGTTGGGACCATCCTTGTTCACACGTGGAGTGACGAGGCTCAGACCGTGAGACCCGCAGCTCCTAACTGGCAGAGTCAGGGTTCGAAAACGGGATCTGCCTATAGGGCCTAGTTTTCTCCACGATTCTCCAGGGGATGATCAAAGAAGAAAATCACGTTCATTTATTCAAAGAAATGTTAACGAGCGTCTAGCGCGAATGGGACATCTGCTTAGGCACCGAGCACCCATACGTGCCGGGTGCAACCTACTTTTGATTTAGAAACGGTGATCCCAACATGACTTCCTCAGCGTCCTGAAAAACACAGAGTCTGGCTGGGCTCGATTTTGAGAAGAGAGGAAACAAACAAACAAACGAAACAGTAAAAGCAAGCATAGGGTATGTAGCAGAAAATTTTGTCCATGCGAAGCTAGTTTCTGAGGAGAACTTAACGACATACCAATTGTTTGACGCTGAAGGATGGTATCTGGGAGAGGTTTATGACACACTATTGGCTTACAATTTTTTTGTTTTGTTAGTTTTTTAAGAATTTATTTCAGTCCTATTAATTGATGTATAATTTCCATAGAGGAAGAAGTGTATTTTGGTGAGTTTTGGCAAACGGATAGAAAGCAGCACCACAACGAGACGTAAACCGCGTGTGGAGCGAGGTCAGCCGACGGCCGCGAGGGCACCCCCGGGCCCGCTTTCCACCGCAGACACGGACCCGGCGACACTACACGGGCCGGTCCCGTCTGTGAGAAACCGGGAGGCAGCGACATGCTCCGCACCCCGGGAGTGCAAACTTCGCACGCACTCCCCAGAGTACGCCCCCACCCTGGGCACAGCGGGTAAGCTGAGAAGGGCCGGCGCCCAGCACGTCCCGGGAGGAAAAGACTGGACGCCGTTCAGGGAGCCGGCGAGGAGCCCAGCCCTGTCCCGCTCCCGGCGCTGGCGGGAAGTGGCACCGGTGTGGGGGCCGCGGAGGAGGAGGCTGTGGTCGGCAGGCTCACCGCGCCGCCGCCCTCTGGCTCAGAGCCATCGCGCCGCGCGAGTGTACTCAGAAGAGAGACTGGCACCGGTGCCCCCGAAAGCACACCGACACCCGGGCAGCAGAAGCCGTCCTGAGCCGCGAGCGGGTTCGGAGGCAAGTCCTGTCCGAAGTCAGGCGGACTTGGCTCAACGAGTCTGTCTGGTGACTCCGCACGCTCCGCACACTCCTCCTTGCGTGTCTCTGGTGGCCGGAGCCCGGTCCTCTCCGAGCCCGGCCCCTGACCCCCCAGACAGGAACGGCAGCCACGTGTGCACCTGTGACTCAGCGGAACCCCGTGTGTGCTCCCTGCCGGAGCGTGGAACAGGAGCAAACTGTGAGCCTCTCATCCAAGTCGCTGGCCTCCCCCCTGCCTGAGCAGGACCACTGCCCCTAAATCTGAGAACGTGAACTCGTGCCCGCGCTCACCCCTGACTTTGACCTCAGAACCTCCACGTCGGTGCCGGAGTGTGGGCACTTACAACAGTGATTAGCCCCAGGGAATCACCAGAGTCGAGAATCCCAGGTTGAAATACTTGCTGGTTCTGAGAACTTGCAATCTCTAGTCTACAGGAGACGCAAGCTCATCTTTTCTCATCTGTTTCCTCCTCTTTTCCCAAGATAAGACAGAGACTTGGGGCCAGATCACTGGTGGAGACGCGGGTGACATCACACTCACGCTCTGCAGAAGGGGCTGCAGGGAGCCAGGAACCACGACCCTGGAGGGTCCTGGGGGAGCCCATCACCCCACCCCGCTGCCTGCAGGGGAGGGGAGGCCGGTGAGGAGCCCACGTGAAGCAGGAAGAGAGACGGAGGCCGACTTACTGGTTTACTCTTTCCGGCGGCCCAGGACTCGCGGTGGCACTAGCCCCGGAGCTCTAGGAAGGATGGTCAGGTCGTTGTGACCAAACCGCTGGGCTGAAAGCTGGGCGGCCAAGTTTGGGGGCACTTAAGGAGAGGATTACGGAAACTTTGCAACTCGCCGCACACACGAGCTGAACAGAGACAGTCACGACGAGCACCCCAAACTGCTGTGTCATGAGAAGGAATTAATTTGTTGTCCATATACAGACATGGCTTTTTTCCCCGTCTTAATTGTATGGTGACTCCTACTGACCCCGCGAGAGGAAGTGAAGCCATTCCCACACACACGAGGCGTTGCTGATAACAGAGCAAACTTACAGTGAAATAGCCAACCGCATCTTCCTAAATAATCCGAAAACCTCTCCAGCGGGTAGTGAGGTTTGAAGAGTTCTTATTTTTCCTTCCTCTTTTGCAGAAGACTCGGAATGATCTAATTTAGGCTCTTACACCTTTCCTTAGCGGGCGTGATTTGGGTGGAGAGGAGAATAACTGCATACATGACTTAACCCAAGCGTGGTCTTCAGCGGGCCACGGGAGACGCTGGGACGGGCTGGGCGCTCGGAACGCCCCACTCACAGCCCCGAACAGCCAGCACCGCCCGTGGCGTTCTCAGCCAAGGTCACCACACTGCTGGGGACAACTGACCTGCCCTCGTGGCCACGGAGGTGCCTGAGAGAGGGGACGGGTCAGCCACGGTGCTCGCGGGGTGGCGGATGGTCTGGAGACACGGGCGCAGAGGTCTGCCCGCAGAGGGGCTCCAGACGCGTGGTGCGCGGCGAACCAGCGGGAACCCCTGAGGGACCCTGGACGTGAGCAGCTCGGGCGGTCAGCTCGAGCGGAAGTGGGATCTACGTGAGCACACATTGGAAGGCGAGGGAGTCCCTGAACAGAAGGCGACACAGAGTAATGACGCCCGGGGCCCTGCCAGGAGCCACCAGACGGGAGACCGTGCGCAGGGCCACCCGAGATCCCGCGCGGGGAGCCCTGGGGAGGGTCCCGCAGACACATGCCTGGTCCGTGTCTAAGCCCGGAGGTTGGAAACCAGCTCTTCTGCCCACCCGTTGCCAGCGGCCTGTGGGCGCCAATGTGGCGCGGGCCTGCTGGGGCAGGATGGAAGCTGGGCTCCGGCCGGGCTCCTGGGGGCCACCGGCCACTGGGGCTCGTGCGGCCCAGCGCTTCAGGGGCCCCCCTCGGCGCCTCACTTTCTGACCCCAGATTTCCAGACCACGTGCCACCAACACAGAGGAGCAAAGGAGAGAAGGCATCTGGGGCCATCGCAGAGACACACACGTCGGGGACCAGGGGCCGCCGCGCCCCCCCCCCGGGCACACGCCGCCACCGCCCAGCCCTGCCTCTCCCGACTCGGGGGTCAGGCCGACCTGAGCGTCCCTCTCCCACGAGGCTGCTCCCTAGCGAGTAAGGAATTTTCAAAACCTCCTCTAGGGATGCCGGCGGGCAGAAAGCATGCTTCCCTGTGTCAGTCTTTTCCTCCGCACGCCTCTCTAGAGCAGGGGCCGTCTGGGGCGCTCGCTGCCCTGCTCGGATGGAGGGCAGCACCGGCTGCCTATCTCCTAGGGTCCGCGGCGCCCTCCCCAGGAACCAACGCCCTCTCTGGGGCGCCCCGGGCTTTCCTGCACCCAGACCTTGAAAGAGCCTAACTACAGGGCACCGGGCCATGATACGGGACACCAGTCAGGCTCCCTCTTTCCTGGTCGGTTTGTGCACATATGTGTGTGTGCACACGTGTGTGTGTGTAAGCATACATATGGCTCTCATCTCCCTGCCGGCATCTGGGCTGCGGTCTTAGCAGAGGACACGGAATAGAAAACAGACAACTATCATGAAAAAGGAGTCACGCCCCTAACCCAGACCTAAGGTGGGGAGGCCTCCCAGATTAAGTGACATTTCAAGTGAATCCGGGGGCATCTGGGGGGCTCAGTCTGTTGGGCATCTGACCTTAGCTCAGGTCATGACCTCATGTGGGTTCGAGCCTCACACTGGGCTCTGTGCTGACAGCTCAGAGCCTGGAGCCTGCTTTGGATTCTGTGTCTCCCTCTCTCTCTCTCTCTCTCTCTCTCTCTCTCTCGCCCCTCCACTGCTCCTACTCTCTCTCTCAGAAATAAACATTTAAAAAATTGTAAGGACAACAAAATGAAATAAAGTGAGCTCTGAAGGTTGAAGAGGAAGGTCGCTGGCACAGGAAGAATGGCAGGCAGGGAACCGGTACGGTGTCTGCAGGAAACTGACGCAGGGAGGCGGCGAGGAGGGGGAGGGATGCCAGCGGAGGGAGTGCCGCGGAGCCGGAGGCAGCGCAGGCCACAGCACGGGGTCGCACCAGGCGACGTTTGTAAGCCACGCGGACGCGTGTGCATCTAATCCTGACAGCTGACCGGAACCACTGGGGTTTAGGCAAGGGGTGACACATCGTTAAAGGAGGGGGAAGTGGCCGGACCCTCCCCTCCCCTCGCTGAACGAACGCTACGACGACTGCCCGACTTTGGCCTCTGGTGTCTGCACTCTTGACTAATGTGGAACGAGTTTGAAATTTTGCTTTTCTATGAATTATTAATAAAAGAAACCAATGGATACGTCCTGACGTTCACCTGATGGGCACAGAGGCACGGTCCTGCCGACTTCGGACCGATCGGGGCCTCAGGCACATCCGTGGACTCTACCTTCAGGAGCACACGCACGTCCTGATGCCGGGGATGATGACGGAATCCGAGGAAGGAAGGGCAGAGGGAAGGAGAGAGAGCTCTCGCCGGGGAAGCACCCAGCAGGCGGGAACACCCTGAGAACGGGAGCCGCTGCTTCTCGGCGTGAGGTCTGCAGGTGTCCGCGGGACACGGGCCCCCGGGGATGAGACCCGCAGCATGAGTTCCTACTAAGCACCCCGTGTGAGACGCACGGTGACATTCGAAAGCCACTACTAAGTGTTGCAAGGAACAAAACAGAAGGAGTGGAGGTTTCACTTTCCCACGGTCGGGGCGGAGTGCGGAGCCGGGCGTGAGGAGAGCGGGCTGAGTCGGGGTGGGGAGCAAGCCGCTGTCTTCCGCGGAAGCTCTCCCTCCCCTCGGGTCATCCAGTTCTTCAGATGCGGCCAAACCTGTCACCCAGGAGACCCCGATCGAGGACAGTTTCCAGCTCTGGCGTTTGTGGGCCTGCTCCCGGCCCCCACGGAGGCTCTACTTTAACACCTCACACGTACTGAGGTCAAAACGGCTCCGCAAACCCTCACAGTGCAGGCCCCGTTTCGGCCCCGAGCAGACACTGTACATCGGCTTCGTTAAAAAAAAAATAATAAATAATAATAATAATAATAATAATCACTACCAAGCAGGAGCATTATAAGCATAAAGGTAGGAAAAGCAAAAACCCTCTCTGGCTCCCGTAAGATTACAGCTGAACGTACTTGCGTGGACTAAAAACTAAAAACGTAAGACAAAGTCTGCAACTTTCCGGAACGTCCCTCGTGAGGACGGTTTCTAAGTCTTTGTGTAAGAGACACACACAGCCCCGCACAAACGTCCCCTCCCCGGAGCCTCCCTTCGCCGTGGAAACCGTGTGTCCCCGGCACCTGTCCCGACCGCGGCTCGAGCAACACTCCTTCCCTTTCTCATTCAGGTTCGTGCCCCCAGGGGACCCAGGAAGGGGTGAGGCCATCCATGGCTGTTTGCTCTGAAGGCCGGCGCATAGGGCAGGGTGGCTGGATCCCCCAGGGCCTGGATTCCGTCCGTCCGTCCGTTTCGGATCGGATCTGCCTGGACGTCTCCTGGCCCCTGCCCGGGCCTGCCTTCTAGGAACACGAGCGGCACGAGAGGTGTCCCTGAGGGGGGTGTGTCCAGCCCGGCAGTGTCACTTCCCGGGAAGGAGTCACGTTCTCGAAGCAGGAGGCCAGTTCCGAGTCCCTCCAGCCCGGCCAGGCGGCGTCCAGGCTGCTGCTGGGACTCCCGCCACATTCGACCTGCACGGGGACAGGTGGCCCCCGAGGGCCTTACCCCCGTGGGAACCCTAGGTTGCTCTAAACCTTGTTGCTTTTACTTAACATTTCAGTCTGTTGCACGTGCGAGAGTAAAAATAACGCGGCCTTCTCTGCGCAGAGCCTGGCTGTCTACACAGGGCCCCAGGCACAGCCCGGGACGCCCCTCAGTCCACGGACACGGGGTCGACCCGACCAGCCGGGGTGGGGGGGGGGTTCACGTGAGGGTGTCTTGCTCTTCAGACTTCCTTCCCCGCCGCCTCTCGGCGGCCCGTCTCCACTCGGGTCTCGCCAGCTCGCTTCTCACCTGCTTCAGGTGTGGCTTTCTCGTGGGTCAGGCGAGCTTAGCGATTCGACTACACCGGCGTCCGCTGCGAAGGTCAGACGGCAGGCGGGACACGGGACGGACCCTCGGCCCGGTTCCCAGGCCACCGTGGACTCAGTAAGTGTGCGTCGGAAACGGTAATATCAGGATCGTCAAAAGACCAAACAAGAGTGGTGGACGGACCCTGCCCCGGGGGCGGGGCGGGGAGCGTGTTACCCGCCGCCCCGGCGTGGACGCAGGACAACCCCGCACACGGTCCGGGGCAGAGGACGGGGGTCTGGTGTGGCGTTCGGTGTTTGCCTACGAAACACGCTTCGTCCTTCTAGAAGCACGCAGCAGCCTTCCTTCGCACAGAGCGGCTGCTCCTGCCCCCCGGGGAGGCACCCAGGTCGGGCCACGAGAACGGGACTGTCGCCCTGGGGCGGGCTCCCGAGCGGGGTGACGCAGGCTGGAGGCGGCGGCTGGGATCGCGTCGCGTCGCGTCGCGTCGCGGAGAACGCGGGCCGCCTGCGGACTCGGGACTGTGCTGGCGTCGCTTTGGCGCGCGTCTGCCGGGGCAGCGCTTCTCCCAGCCGGTGGGTGACGCGGAATCCGGGGCGGAGCGCGGTTCCAGACCGCGGGCACGCGGAGAGCAATCGCGGCCAGAGAAAACACAAGGATGAGGCGCTGGGTTCGGAAGGCAGACGCCTCGGTGGTGAGGGGAGGCTTCACGGAGGCGGCGGCACGCCCCTCAGACGTCCGTCCGCGTAGGTCGCTCGCTCCTCTCCTCCACTGCCGCTGCCACTCGCGCCACCAAGGGGCTGCTTCCACGGCCCCCTCTGCCCGGCGGTCTCTGCCTCGTGCCTCGGCTGTGCCCCTCCCGTGTGCCCCCCTAATTCGGCAGATCCGCACTTCCCGGGAAGCACCGGCGAATCAACTGCCGGCTCCTACATCACACCTCTTGGGCAGAGTTCCTTTGACGGTTGACTTCGAGGCGGCTGCCCAGACTGTAGATGCCTGACGGGCAGGTGGGACCCGGTGTCCCAAGGCACGGTCACCACGTGTATGGCACCGAGAGGGGACAGCTGTGGCTGGCAGGCAGGCAGGCAGGCAGGGGAAGGGAAGGGAGGTCTGTGGCAGGCAGGGGAGGGGAAGGGAGGTCTGTGGCAGGCAGGGGAGGGGATGGGAGGGCTGTGGCAGGCAGGGGAGGGGAGGGCTGTGGCAGGCAGGGGAGGGGAAGGGAGGGCTGTGGCATGCAGGGGAGGGGAAGGGAGGGCTGTGGCAGGCAGGGGAGGGGAGGGGAGGGCTGTGGCAGGCAGGGGAGGGGAGGGGAGGGCTGTGGTGGGCAGGGGAGGGGAGGGGAGGGCTGTGGTGGGCAGGCAGGGGTAGCCCCATGTCCAGGACAGGTTCTAGGGCAAGTCACGGAGATTCGCCTCACAGGCAGCAAAAAGCCACTGAAGGTTCTGAACAAAGAGTAAGTTCTAGAAGACTGGTAAGATAGATTGGGAACTGCATTGAAGAAACGGGCAAAAGACATGAATAGACACTCCTCCAAAGAAGACATCCAGGCGGCCAACCTACACATGAAAAAATGCTCAACATCACTCATCATCGGGGAAATACAAATCAAAACCACAGTGAGACGCCACCTCACACCTGTCAGAATGGCGAACGTTAACAACTCCGGAAAAACAGGTGTTGGTGAGGATGTGGACAGCGAGGAGGCCCTTTGCACTGCTGGTGGGAACGCACACTGGTGCATCCAGGCTGGGAAACTGTATGGAGGCTCTTCAAAAAATTAAAAATATGACCCAGCAATTGCACTAGTGGGTATTTATCCAAGGGATACAGGTGTCCTGTTTCGAAGGGCCACATGCACCCCAATGTTTACAGCAGCTCTATCAACAACAGCCAAAGTATGGAAAGAGCCCAAATGTCCACTGACGGATGAATGGAAAAAAGAAGTGTTATATATAAAACGGAATATTACTCAGCAATCAAAAAGACTGAAATCTTGCCATTTGCGACTGCGTGGATGGAACTAGAGGGTATTATGCTAAGTGTAATTAGAGAAAGACAAATATCGTATGACTTCACTCATATGAGGACTTTAAGATACAAAACAGATGAACGTAAGGGAAGGGAAGCGAAAATAATATAAGAACAGGGAAGGAGATGAAACACAAGAGACTCTTAAGTATGGAGAAGAAAAAGAAAATTACTGGAGGGGCCGTGGGAGGGGAGTGGGCGACATGGGTGAGGGGCATTAAGGAATCTACTTCTGAAATCACTGTGCACTGTATGCTAACTAACTTGGATGCAAGTTTAAAAAAATTTTTTAAAAAAGAAAGACAGACTGGGGGTTGTGTGGGGAAAGGAGCGCCAGTGCCGTGTGTAGGGAGAACCGTGGGGAGGCCGCAGGACCGGACTAGCCAGGGGTGGCCAGGTCCTGACCCGGGGCTGACCTGGGGCCTCGTTTCCAACCGAGGGGAACGGAAACAGGGTAACTTCATGAGGCAGGTGTTTAGGACAGCTGGGCAACTGGTCGGGCTGAGAAGAGGAAGGAGAGGGAGCGCTTAAAAATGAGTCTGCAGTTTTGCACTTGGGTGATGGGTGCAGAAGTATTTAGTGGAAATAATAACAACAGGAAATTCAAACCGGCAGTGGGAGGCCAGGACTGAATTCTGCTTCAGACACGGTCACAATGCAAGATGGAAGGGGACTTCCAAAGACTGGAACCGGTGATTTGAAACCCTTGTGGTTTTTATATGAATGTGCACACCATTCGTCAAATGAGATCTTAAGTGGAGGCCAAAACGTCTAGAAGAATAACGCATCCTTGCTGAGGCGGCCCTGGGTAGGAGGGGCCCGGAGTCTGCCCACCCAGGCCCCCCCTTACCGATGCCCCGCCCTCCACACGTGCCTCAGGGGGCCTCCTGGATGGTGGGCAGAGGGGTGGGGGACACGGCCCGCCATCCTTCACACCTGACAGGACCGCCGCCCTAACAGGCAAAGTGAATTTTCTCAGGGCGCACAGCTGAGCACCACCCGATCTAGGACAGTGACCCGGGTTTCCTAACGCACAGTCCACGGGTGGGCCGCGCCATGTGTGCGGCCCTGCGCAGGTGCTGGGGCTGCGACGTGACAAACCAGCTGGGGGAGGCGGACAGGGGGGCCAGTCCAGCACCGCCCGCAGCGTGAAGAACCAGGGGACTGGGCTGCACGGAGGCACGGCACGTGAAAGGACCAGGAGGCAGAAATGAGTGCGACTTGTGGGAAGAGCAGGAAGGCACTGTGCGGCGGAGGGGTGGCAGACAAATGAGCGGGTAAGTACTAAGAGGCGCCGGGTCGAGAAGCAGACCGCAGGCCCATGCACCGTCCTGCTTCGGGAAGGCCGGCAAAACCGCCGAATGCACGGGTGCGCTCGTCCAGGAGTGGTGGCCGCCGGAACCAGAGGGGCGTTCCCCCGGGACACCAGACAGGGGTAAACAGGTGACCTTGGAGGAACTGGGTTTGAATGGCACGGGTCCACTTCTACGCTTTTATTTCTATAAGGGTTGACGGAAGAAGCCACAAGGCCTTAGGTCGCATCCGCGCCCCACCCCCACACCGTCTGCACAAGACCTTACCCGTCCGGGGGCGCCGGGGCTCCGTCCGGGGGCGCGGGGGTTCCATGCTGACCCTTCGCACCGGGGAGGAGACGCTGGACTGCGGGGACATTGGGCCTGGCGCCATCGGGGGCCGGTGGGCGCTGCGCAGGTCCTCCCGACTGCCGGCTGCCCGGGCTGTGGACCCCAGGGCCTGCCCACGCGGGCTCCCGGGGCGCAGCGGCCACGCGGCTCCACTGCACCTGCCGGCCCGGCGGGCGCCTCTGCTCATGCGCAGCCCCGCGCAGCCCCGCCCAGCCCGGCGAGCCCCGCCCAGCCCGGCTGCACGCGCCTTTCCGGAACTCGACCTGCGGGACTGTAGATGTGTTTTCTCTTCATTAGGATTTTCTTAATTACGTTTTCTCTCCTCTAGCTGACTTTATTATAAGAATACAGTATATAATACATATAACAAAGAAAATGCGTTCTTGTTAATGGACTCCGGTGCGTTGTTATTGTTAATTGGCTGCATATGTTAGGTATCCGGAGGCTGCGGGGCAATGGTAGGGTATTAGTAGTTAAGTTTGGGGGAGGGGGAGTCAACAGTTATATGCAGATTTTTGATGGGCGGGTGGGCGCTCCTAACGCTCCCCCCCCCCCCCGCATCTTCCAGGAGGCCTCCTCATCTTGTTCTGAGACCCCTGGATCCTGTTACACTTTCCTGGAAGTGGACCTTGATGGTAAAACGTGGCTCCCAGGGTGGTGGGTCCCTTACGTGGACTCCACAAGAAATGCGGCGTGGAGCAGGAGTGTCTGGGTTACTCGTGAAGCATTTCTTTCAAAGCATTTATCTATAATAAAATTTACTTATACTGTAATTGGGTTTCCCCCCCAAATTAGTCACTTTTAACACTACAAATGAGGTACAAGCTTCAGCCTTGTTCTAGGGCAATCTTTTCTCAGTCAAGGTTTGTACTGGCTCAGCCATCATGCAGTGACAAAAGTCGTCCTAAGTCATTGTTACAACGAGATGCCAATTCCAAAGTCAGCAGTCTTTCCAGAAATAGGTTTGGCGGGACTGGAGACAGAAAGGGCAGAATATTTCTCCAGGTGCTTTTCTGTAGAATACATGAGCCCTAAGTGCAGTGTGTGGGCTGTTTCCATTCCTTCCTATCGATCAGGGTCTGATACTTGAGGAAAACTCGGGTTAAGCGTGGGACGAAGAGCTAAGTCATCAGAGTGAGACAGTCTAAACATTAACTCCCGGTGGGGGATGCTGACCTCTCCTGCCCACGGAGCCTGGCTCTCAGTTTGCGGAGGCCGGCAGGATGTGTGCACCGTGCTGGGGCCCACGCCGCGGTCTAGACTCTCTCGGCACCTCCCCTGACGAGTGCACGCGCACACACAGCGCGCCCCGACAACATGCTCCCCTTCGGTGTTGTTCAGTCTGTGCCCGACTTTGGGCAGTGGCGTTTCCCAGGTGTCATTTCGGCACAGCTGTCACAGCAAGGAACACAGGCCTTCGAGTCTCCGGGACGCTCATGTCCTCCACTCCTTGGAATCTCCGGGTCCCATGAGCAAGCCCCTCCTCCCGGCCAGTGAGCCTATCATATACACCACATCTACCACGTTCTTTCTGAGTCCGAACCCGGAACCTGGGAAGCTTTATAGTCAGTCTGATTCTCCCACAAGCAGAACGACTGCCGGATTCAACTAGCCCTGGCCTGAAAATGATGTTTTCCCGTCCCGAACTCACCATCGCCCTTGGGTAGTGGTCATGGAGAACACCACCCACCGGGACCACCAGCCATGGAGACCAGCGGCCATGGGCGCCAGGGTCCAGTTCCGGCGAATCTAGGGGTCCACGAAGGACGGACGGTCAGGCGAAAGGAAATGAGAGAGCCAGGAGAGAGGTGGAGTCTGATGACCAAGCAGGCAGCCCTGGCAATTCTGGCATCTCCGACCTGCTAGTCTTAGTTTCTTTATTTAAAGGCAGTGAGTGACACTACATCAGTGACAAGGCCTCATTTACAACTTTTCTTAGGTTGGCATATTTGTGAATCCCCCAGACTTAGAAGGAGATAGTTTTTTCTTAGATTAGGCAGTAACTGTTTTTATGACTTTGTTCCAAAGTTACACATTGTTTTTGAGGCAGAGCAGAGGAAAGAACAAGATAAAGCTTTTAGGAAGAGAGCAGGATTGTCGTAGCCCTCGGTAAACAGAGGGCACATACATTGTTGCCTTAAGACCCATGTTAGCCATCTAGAGATAGATTAGGAGTCATTCTATCCATAATCTTTAACCATAATGGAAGAGGTATTATTTCCTTGGTAGAGACATAATCTCTAATGCTTGTCTAAATTCTTTTCCTTTGTGAGTGAGTAAGCCTATATCATAAGGGCTCATGTCTATCTATTCTTTATGGTAGTTTCTGTAAAAGTATTTTGTTACTGCCTTTTTATTATAAGGGAGCATGGGGTTGATAATTACAAAAGGATTCGTGAAATGCTAGCCTTAGGGAGGTGCTCAATATTTGCTGTTAATCAGTGAAGATATGTGTAGCTACTTTCGTTTGGCTACCGTTTGTACCTTATCTGTAAGCAGTGCTTCTAACTTTTGGGCTAGGCTAACCTCCGGGGAAGGTCCCAAGTCTCTTTACAACCTCTCCTATCAGTCTGTTGAGCAAATACTGTGAGACGCTTTACAGAGATGTGCCTTGAGATTTTATGGTGGGGCTGAGGGGATGATTAACACAATGCGATACCTGCAGGGAAAATCTAGTTTGATTCAAGAATCCTTGGGGCCTAATGTCTGCTAATTTCTAGCCAACTCCTAACTGCTATTCTGGATGATCAATTTGTGTAACCTATCCCCAAGAGGCAACTTGGAGGTTACTTCTGACCAGGTTGCTCTCATTCAGATTATATCCATCAAGACATCACTCTCCAGGTCCCCTTTTCCATGTGCCATAAAACCAAAGAGCATTATATCCCTAGGGCCAACGAGAGCAGTTCAAGAAATCCAGGCCTGAAAGATTATTTAGAAAGAGGTAAGACTGGGCGCCATCTTGGCTGGCGGGAGCTTTGCTTCAACCTTTTCCACACAGAGAGGGGTCCAACCTGCGAACCCACACAGGGAGGGGTCTCAACCTATGAGCCCACACAGGGAGGGGTCTCAACCTGCGAGCCCATACAGGGAGGGGTCCCAACCTGTGAGCCCATACAGGGAGGGGTCCCAACCTGTGAGCCCATACAGGGAGGGGTCTCAACCTGCGAGCCCATACAGGGAGGGGTCCCAACCTGTGAGCCCAAAATGGTTCCCGACACATGGGGACTAACGTCCGTGGGGACCAGCACCCATGGGAAGACACACTGAACTTGGCGTCCTGTCTTGCAGAAAAGGACTGAAAGAGCTCAGTGCCACATGGGAAACATGAGCACCTGTCTCTACTTCTCTGAATTCCGTGACCGTCTGGACGTGACAAGAGAGCTCCAGCGCCCCCGGAGCAGCTGCTTCCAGACTCACCGGCCCAGTCGATTCGAGGGATGCGTTACTTTCCAACCTCCTCTCCCGCCGACCACCGTGTTCCCAGCGGTCACGGACTTTAAGTATTCGTCTACTGTGCCGTGCATGGTTGTTTGATCCCTCTTTCTAAAAATAACCTGCCTATCAATTCACTTTGATTGACTAATTATGTTTCTGGCACTTTTTACTTGACCTCCTTGCTTGGGTGGCCTGGCTCGGTTTTACCCCTGCCCCTAACTGCAGCTCCTGTCTGGGAAGTATACCCACAGCCTCAGTGAAGCAGAATTCTGCCGTGCGCGCAGAGCTACCGCGTTTACTGCCGAGGAACAAGGACGTTGAATTTTATTCTAAGAAATGTGGGTGACAGGCAGTCTGGAGGGCATCTAGCGAGGGCCTTCCCGAGCGTGACTCAACTCTGATTACCATGATTTCAAGTTCAGTAACAGGCTTCCAGCTGCTGTAAAACCCAAGCTTCCACAGGGTGTGTTTTTGCCTTCGGCGCCAAAGTCTTAAGTCTTCTCCACCAAGTAAAGAATCATCAATGATTTTACCGCCGAAGGAAACGCCTTAACTATCTTCTTCCTCTTCCCAGGGAGGTGGGATTAAGGAACGGACGGCTGGAGACGGGCACAGAGATGGGCCAGGGCACCCTCCGGGCGGCCTGAGGCAGGCTCCCGGTGCTGTAACTCGGGGCGAGGCCGGTGAGTGTGCGGTTGAGGGAGTGACTCCATCTGCTCCAGGTGGTTTTATGACAATGGGCTTAGACTCAGGATTTGGGGTTCTGAGCCATGGAAGGAGTGCTCAGGGTTGATTCAGCTCCTGAGGCACAAATAAAGGCAGGCACGTGTTCGGACACTTGAGCGCCTTGTGCTTCAGGGGACGGGTCACACGGCATGGCTGAGTTGTGTGGGTGCAGGAAGATAGGGGACGAGGAAAGGGCCAGATGCTGACAGCCCCCGCGCATGCCTGTCCCGAGGGTCCAACAGGATGTGGGTCTCCGGTGGGCCGTACCCCTGAGTGCAGCGTCTCTGTCACCCCATCGAGTCCTTACCCCTCCTCGGAAGAAACCCTTCATGACCCGCTCATCTCCTTGCGGTCCGAAGCCACTGGGTCTCTCCCTTGGGATATATCTAGGAAATAACAGATTCAATTTGAAACTAGCCTAAATAAGACATCTAGTAAAACAAACAAAACTATTTCCTCCAATAAGCCTTAAGACATATTTCATGGACAAATAATAACAAAACCCTTACTGGATACTCTTTCCCTTTGTCTCAACTAGTTCGTGCATTCCCGGGCTGTTATCCACTATCGGTATGGACTGCACGATTGTTGGCCCGTCGGTCTTCACCGCCCTAGGAATAACCCTCACTTTGCCCAGAACCAAAGGGAGGCAGGACTTCTAACTGTAGGGAAGTGGATGATTGCTGGTTTTATCGTGAGTTCCGTAGTGCTCCTTCTGGGAAGTTCGAAAACAGAATTTCGGATCCTCAAGACACAGAGCAGATACGGAAACACTCAGTCAGGCAGACTGAAGAGAAGCGGCCCGCGGTGTGAGAACGCGAAGTGCTCACAAATCACAGCTGCAAATCCGAAGGCGCGACTTCACCTCCTGCTCTGCCAACGAGCGCCACGTCCACGTCTGGGTGAGCGAGAGCCGCGGCTCCACCGCCCGCGGCCCACCCCCACCCCTGTCTTCTGCGTTATTCAAGGAGCGGCCTGGTACTTGTGCTTGCTACACGCCCGGGGGTCCGCAAAGTGCCCACAGACATTATTTCAGTCTGAATATCTGGATTCGAATCCCAAGCCTCCCACGGACCAGCCGTGTGTCTTAGCACCAGGCCCTTTATCTCTCTGTGCTTGGTTGTTCACTTATAAAGTAGGAAGGAAAACGGGACTTCTGTGACAGTAAGTAGATGAACACAGGTGAAACCCTTCAATAGTTGTCACGTCTGGAAAAGCACGAACGTCCAGTATCGTTGCATGATGTCACTTCCGACGGGACTTGCTCTATGGTTGAGACCCGAGAGGCAGAGTGTCCCTGCGGGGCTGTGCGCCAGGACCCCAGGGCAGGCGAGGCACTGCTTGGGGGCACACTGTTTCGTAGATGGTACCTGTCCCCGTTACGGCACCAGCTCCGGCCTCCCCAGTGCGGCCTTCCCATCACCCACTCATCCTCCCGAGGTGGAGACCTCACGTTCGGGGGACTGTGCAGGTCCCGGCAACAGCCCCTCCGCATTCAGGACCTCGAAGGGAAGAGCAAAGGGTGGTGAGCTGGAGTGATGAAGAGGGCAAAGGAGGTAGGGGCTGGGCTCTCACGAGGTTGGGATTCGATTTAGAATCACAAATCTAATGTGGAAGACAGCAGGCGGCTAATAGAGGAGAGAAACTGAAGGGATGGACAGTTAGAGGCCACAGTCTTCCACGGGGCCACCACGTGGCCTCCCGTGACCACGCCCTTCCTGCCCCATCCCCTCACGGCCACTAGGCTACTGAGCGCCGGACATGCGGTTTCTCAGAACTGAGAGGCCCTGGAGGCAGAAAAACACACACTGTGTCCCAAAGGCTTTATGTGAAAAATAGAATGTACGGTATCTCATCATTAATTTTTTAAAATCTTAATGATATTTGAAATACTGATATTTCGAATATATTGAGTTCAATAAAATATATCATCAAAGCTCATTTTATCTGTTTGCTTTTAATTTGTTTAAAATGGCTCCTATGAAGTTTAAAATTAGGTATGTGAATGGTGTTGTATTTCTTGTTGGGCAGGATTGCTCCAGCTCACGGGTCCCCTGAACTCCCCACTGCCAAGGCCTGGATGGGCTCCTGCACTGGCCTGTTCAACCAGTGTGGGCCCCTCAATGATGTGCTTTTCCCAAGAGCTGGCCAAGGGGCTACTACATACAGTGGGTGCTGTCGCTCCATAGGGTCAGGCGTCCGTACCTATGGGTTGAGGTTTCCTGCAGTGCCAAACGAAGCCAGAGAGAGGAAGAGAAAAGAATCTACTAGAAAGAGAGGCTCTCACAGATGTCAGGGACAGGCACAAGCTCTGGGTAAAGGTGCTTTTGTGGGCGTCAGAGAACCTGGATAGTTCTGGATACTTCTAGAAGACGACAGTGATAGCCGGAGGAGCAAAGGTTGCAATCGACTTTGTGCTACCGCTGCTGTCCAGAGTAAGGCTGGGGGGGTGTGGCAGTGCCCAAGCACTGAGCCGGTGCAGGTGTTTGGAGCTGAGAGCTATTTTCTTTGCAAGAAGCTGACTTGATCTCAGAGAGCAAGAGGGGGAAGAAAAATTTAAAACGCCCAGAATGGACAAACAGAACTGAGACAGGTGTATGTATTTGTCTCGTATGTATGTCTTCACTGAAGGAAAAGGCCTGCCCCTTATTGACAGATTGGGGGAACCAACCTTTGGGCAGAGGCAAGGACCAGAACTTGAGTTACCCAAGATCTGGCAAAAAGCCTGCCGGATGCAATGGGCACAGAATATTGAAAAGTGGAGACTCTGGTAAGGGGAGTGAAGAGGGGTACAGTTTGTAACAAAAGCAGGGACCTCAACTCAAGAAGAACACAAAAACTGACTTGTCAAACTGGGATGCAGAGCCGAGGTTGTCCTGGCAGAGACAATATTTCGCCGGGTCCCAGGAGGCTGAACTGGTGCTCCCTCAATTGCTCCTGACCAAGGTCAGTCAAGGTCGAGCGACCTCAGCTGTGGGGAGAGGAGGAGCCACAAAGGCTGAGAATCTGGCCCGGCAATGACCCGAAGTCATATAGACACAGGTCCCCTTGAACCACCGGTCTCCTTCAGGAAGATGGAGAATGTTCCGTGAGCCTTGATGAGTAGTGGGTCTCTGCACGCAGTGCACTGGCCCGCGGAAGGCGGGGGGGGGATTGACAAGCTGGAGGAGAGAGTGCGACGATTTTCATGACTGTCTCTGCGATCTTGTGGAGGGACCATTCCTCCCTCCCGGCCTGAGTTTCTCATTTGCAACATGCAACACTGGAATCAGATGATCTAACCGGTTCCTCTAATGTTGTTCATCTTCAGTATACAGAGGACCGACGATATGGTCACATCCCCCCACCCCCAAATTGGCCGCACTGTTAGATTTCGGGAAATGGTCTAAACTTCACTGTAAACATCGAACAGAAGCGAAGCACACGTACACAGGGCACAATGCACTTCTAGCAAAGCAGCTGACTGATGAGTTCCTTTTCCAGCTAACCCTACATGAAGTCCTGAGTCAGTTCGTCGCCCAAACACCCTGCTTCCCTTGTTGCTGCTGTAACATACGACCGGCATTTCACTTCCTCCTGGCCCGCTTCCTCGGCCTTCGTTTTATCTTGCTGTCACTCGGACCACACTCCAGGCTAGAAGTTCCCTGTGAAACTGGGGATAAACTACTTAGCAGGAATCTTACTTGTTAAGGGATAAAGCCTGATGAGCGGGCCCAGGAAACTGAGCGTGGCTGGAGGCGCAGATGGGTCAGTGCCCAGGCCCTCGGCTCGGCTTGAAGTGGTCCAGACTGGGACTTTCCAGAAACGGAGCCAACATAAGTGTCCACACGGTACGCCGTGTGCTCAGAGGTACTTAGAGCTCTCAGAATCCTTATTCCCTCGCATGGTGTTGCCAGCACAAGTCCCCGGGCACCCAGCCAGCTGAGGCACAGGCTGGCAAAAGCACACGACCCAGAAGGGTCATGCCTTTAACCACAGAAAGTAAGTCCTTTTCAGATAGAATTGGAAGGGCTGGGAGGCGCCTGGGTGGCTCGGTCGGTTAAGCATCTGACTCTGGCTTTTGGCTCAGGTCATGATCTCGCGTTCATGAGTTCGAGTCCCACAGCAGGCTCTCTGCTCTCAGTACGGAGCCAGCTTTGGATCATCTGGCCCCTCTCTGCCCCGCCTTGCTTGCGCTCTCCCCCAAAGAAATAAATATTTAAAAATAACAATAAAAATTAATAAACGAATAAATGAAAACGCACTTTTATTACTGATTTTGGGTCTTTTTGGCACAGGAGGTAGGGACATCGCTAGGGGATGCTTTGATGATGTCCTTGAACCCAACATGAAGCTAGGAAAACAGGACAGTAATATCTTCACCCAGAACAACCATTAACACCGAGCAGGTGGGTTTTGATCCATGTGAAGCCAGCTCCATTACAACCACGACTCCAGAGACCCCACGGCTGGCTGGATACCGCGTGCTTAACGATGTTTCTTGCTAGGTTGTCGTGACATTATTAAATAACTGATTCAGAGAGGGTTATAATGAATTTTAAACATATGGACATTTTCCTTCTCTGAGTATGTAAGTTTAGGGAGCAATTTTGTCCATTTAGGTGAAATAAAAGTGCTCCGTGAGCCGCGAGGAATTCTAGATCAGCATTTGGCACACTCCAGAATCAGGTATAAAAAGTCCAAAACACCGAGAAAAGCTAAATCACACGAGAGAAGCAAACTTGGGACCCTTTAAGCATTCACTTCTCTGAGAGGTGATCGTCCCAGGTGGTCAGCCCAGTGGCTTGGGGGCTTCACTGCTGGCTGGTTTGGTTCCTCTTTAGCGTGCAGCTCTGGGCTCTGCAAACGCTGTGTATTTTGTGGTTCACATTCAAGTCTATCATCCAGAGGCCTGTGGTGACTCAGAAGCCCCGGCTCCAAGCGTTGGCCACAGGTCTCTGTGGCTTGGCAGGACACCACTCTGACTCTCATCTCCGTGAAGGAAGCTTTATAGCTGAGGGCGTCAGCGACAGGGGCACAAACCTTATCCAGAATCAAGGGGCATGCCGTCAGGAATTAAACCATCAGCGATCTGGCCAAGCTCCTCGTCCCTACACTGAGCAACACAGGACTATTTTGGTGACTTAATCCGACCATCTGAACATTTCACCGTCTTCAGAAGAGTATGGTCAGTGCCACCTAGTGGAACTATTGTAAATCCCACAGCGTTGGGACGGATCCCTAAAATCGGGTTATTTTCTGTGACTGGGACTTACATTTGGTAAGCAGGCACAGGGGCCACATCTTTCTGTGAGGTGCTGCGATATAAGTTTGGGTGTTTTTATTCTGACGCTAGGATGTGGAGATGCACGACACTTTTTTTAATCTAACAGGAAAATTCTCCCAGGATAATTTCCGGGGCAAAATCTGTCACACACACAAGGATCTTGTCAGCTGCCCCAGTTGCAAAGCCGTCTGGACTATAGATTTGCTTCGAACTTGTCACCCCAATTATGTGCCGCAGAGACTGATACTGGCCGCAAGTCCACTCGAGTGAGGTTGGACGGTAGCTCTTACTCGTCCTCCAGTATTTGTGGACATGGTGTCGCTTCTCAAGAAAAAGTCACTTGGTTTCCTCATGGCATTCATGAGTATCCGTGTGAAGGAGCGGGCTCTCTGTAACTAACATACTCTACGCAGATCCTATGAAGACCGACCGTTCAACTCATAACGAGCTTTTCTTAAGTACCATTCCCACCCCCATTAGTAAGCTCCAAATAGACATTTGGTATTTGAATTTGATGATCCGGCCACAGTGGAAGGACGCTGATCCGGGTAATACCAATCGAGCTGGGAATTTGGAGCAGAGACAGGAGTTGGGAAATAATCCTGACAATACATCTATATCTATTTATATCTATGCATCTGCCTATCTATCCATCTATTTGTGTGTCCATCGATCCATTTACCTATGTATGTTTCTATCCATCTGTCTATCATCTATCCATCCATCTATGTATCCATCTATCATCTATTATCTATCTGTCTATCTATCTAATCCAGAGAAGAGAAAACACACAAGCAAATGATGAAGTTTTTTTCTGAAATCAAGTTAAACATTCTCTTTAAAAATGAAAGTAAAAGAAAGTGGTCTTCCATGTTCAGATATGTTTGGGAAATCTTGTTCCACAAAGTTAAAAAGTTTCTTCTCCACAGGACCACTTGTAGCCTTTCATACGTCAGCACGCACCATGAATCTTCTGGAAGAGGGGTAGAACACTTTGCCCAAGATCTTGCCAGGAGGCTGGGAACCCCAGCAACAGCCATGCAGTCTCTCCGAAGTGCTGCTTGGATCCCTTCCTTAAGTACTTCCTGAGGGCTCATGGGACCAGAAGGCTTACCCACACACAGGTTTCTGGATCCTATGGCAGGGTCCCTCGTGGAACGGGTCTGGGGTGGTGCAGAATGCGCATTTCTAGCAAGGTCCCAGGTGATGCTGATGCTGCTGGCCTGAGGAACGCATGGGAGGAGAGCTCTCCACAGCAGCCTTGCCTGCAGAGAGGAACTGGAGCGCCCCCCCCGCGTGGAGTCGACTGCTGAAGACTGGGTCCGGGGGCCGTGAGTGGCCTTGAACCACACCAGGACAATCCACTGGCCTGGGACTAGAGAGAGGCCACCAGGAGAGCCTTGGGAGCTTCTTACAGAGACAGGTGTCCACCTCCTTCCAGAATAACGTTGAAAACGCACTCATGTGCTCAAAAAGTCAGGATTTCCATCCACCGGCTCAATTAGTAAAAACTAGATAGTCACGTGCTGATCCTTGGAATGAACTCCTTGTATTTTTTTTTAACTAACAGGCCTTGGCAATCTGCTGAGGCAATAAGCACTAAGCTTTCTGCTCGTTGGTTTATCACAGAGAAAAGCATGGATTCCTCTGTGGCATTGGGAAAGACAGGAGGCACAGGGTGGAAGCCAGGGGCTCCTTGGCATAGCTCACCCATCTGCGGTCTGTGGAAATCCTCGCAAACATCCCCGTGACTCTCTCCTGGGCTCCAGCAAGTCCTTTTTAGTCTGGAGGGCTGACCCGGAGCCCTTCCCCGAGTTTCTTCGCCATCCCGGTTACGCTCGTGCTGGGTGCTTTTGGGTGTCTCTTCCGTTTCCTCCTCCTGGGGGGTCTCACAGGACCATGTGTCCTTTCTTTACAGCATTGATCGTAGTTGTAGTTCATACTTATTCGATTAATGCCCATCTCCCCAACCAGACTGTAAGCCCCAAGAAAGTAATAAGGTTTTACTCTTCACTGTGTCCACAGAATCTACTGAAGTTCTTGCCCCAACAGAAGTGCTCAACAAGATTTATTGGGTGGATGGATGGATGGATGGATAGACGGATGGATGGAGAGATGGATGGATGGAGGGAGGGAGGGAGGGCCGGATGAGTGGATGGATGGACAGACAGAAGGATGGAGGGAAGGAGGGACAGATAGATGGATGGATGGATGGACGGACAGAAGGATGGACGGCCAGATGGATGGACGGGCATGTTCCCCTCCAACAGCAAGGCTTAGAAATCAGGAACCCTATGGCCTAGACAAGGAAGAAGTAGAGCACAGAGTCCGACTTTGAGTCGCCCTGGGAGGAGACAGCCAGCAGTGTTTCCATACCTGCAGCCATGGGTCCTGTTTCCCCAAAATCACTTAACTTGCTAAATTTTGATCATTTTGTCTCCACAGTAGGATATAAGTTCTTCGGGGAGCAGACAGCGAGTTTTTCTAGCAAATCTCAACATCTCAGCTGCCTGACGGAGAGCAGACCCTTACTGAATGTTTGGGGACGGGCAGGTTTGTCGTCCTCCCGAGAGACCCCTGACTTCCCGTATTCCTACAACTTCACCAAGTGGCACTGGTTTCATTTGAAACATCACGACAGCCAGGCCCCAAGAAGTTCGAGGACTTGTTGAAGGTCCTCCACCGAGTTCATGGCAGAGTACGCGTTAGAACTCAGTCTTCCTCGCGCCAGACCAGGGACGCTCATGCCTCATTTCCCGCAGGTGCTCTGGGCAGGGAAGAGTCTGAGGAACCCGCGCTCCATGTAGGGAGCTGCCCGCCCACCACAGCCATCAGAGCTCTTGCTAACACAGCCTGGGACAGTCATCTAAATTCTGGACTCAGTCTCCCTACACACAAAACCAAAACAGCAAGTGAAATACATTCGCCGAGAAACATGGGCCGGAAAAAAAGAATGATTTAAATGGAAACTCTTTGTGTGAGGAAAGCCTAAAATTACACCAAAAGACAAAATATACTGTTGTCTGTTGAAAACGTCTTTTTTATTAGAAACAATATAAATGCTTCCTAACACATTCGAATATAATACACTTCATTTTCTTGGCCTGAATTTCTGTGAACAAGATGCTCTTCCCACGGTGGCCACTCCTGTATTCAGGGAGAACGCTGTGCCAGGCAGGGCGGGCGTGCCGAGGGGTCACAGGAACGGGAAAGGAAGGAGAGAGAAAAGCACAGCGCGTACCCTCAAGGGAACTGCGGTCCGGCGGAATGTTGTCCTTATTTGGGATGTCTCCGTTTCAGCCTCCGGTTTACAAGATATGTCCGAGTCTATACCTTCAGAAAATAGCCTGTATGTCCAAGGTTAACTGGACAATTAAAAACAATTATCTGGGCAAAACAGGGCTAAAATACTGCTTTGAGTCTTAATCGGATGATTTATGATAGGGTGATACGGTGGCCTCAGAGCACTGTGACAAGAATTTTCATTCTTTGATAATTTTGAGAGAAAAAAATGTTTGACTACAAAAAGAAACTGTCTTCTTTAGCTTCTATAACAGGCAAAAAACGTCTTCTTTGACCGTAGCTCTGGAATCACGGTCAAAGCGAAAATTGAACAGAACCCACGGGCATGTCCGTCATCCTCAGCGTTGGCCTCTGTCTCTCCTCCTTAGTGACCTTGACACATCCCAGGGTCCGTATGAACGGGTCGTGTGCACTCAGACACTGGCAGTGCAAAGCCAAAATCACTCCTTTGGAAAGCTGTCCACAGTATCTTTATTACAGGTATTTCCCTTTGGTTTTTGTCTTTTTTGGTACAATACGCTCTTGGCAGATTCCACTTTCATACTATTTTATACTTTTTCCTAAAGGTGATTCATTAACTATGTAACTGTGATTAACTTCTATACCTTTGCAAAGTTTCCTTATAAATATATTTAAAAAAATGATGCTAACTCTCTTTGACGCACCATATGTCGCGTTTCTGCTGCGGGAAATACCGTCAGTCAAGCACCGCTTCCGTAGCTCACAACAATCAGGTGATTCTCACAGACGATAAACTCCATTACTTTAAAACTCACCGTGGTTCCAGCCACGTCCAGCTACACACCTCCCTCCTATTCAAAGATAAGTTACTGATGCTTGTTCACAGAACGAAGCTTTCCCCTGACACCCCATCCCCCACACCCAGTGTCACTGGAGGTATTATCTCAAATGCTCTCCAGGATTTAAATAACAACAGTATTCAAGAGACACTTAACACCACAGCAGGGAATTGGCTGGCATGACGCGAACAATGCGGTTACTCCAGATGCTGTATTCGAACTGGATGGGCCCATTGAAAAAATAGAGATAACCTATAAGAAAAAGACCGAAAAGAAAATTTCAGAGTCTGGAAACAATAAGAGTTTATTCCAGCTCGCGTTAAAATGCAACCGGTCAGATCCCATTTTTTTAACATGCCAACACTTGTGTTTAAAACCCTCCTAATGCTTTAATATTGCTTATAGTTTTGGGGAGGAAAAAATGTACAAGTTTCCCAGGTCTCCAGAGTTGTCACCTTGAAATCGCCCTCTTGCCACCGTCTCTGGTGTGGATGCTTCATGTGTTGATATAGGTTTTTGTTTTAAGTTTGGAAAAATACCCCTTTTCAAAATTAAAGCAAAAACAACGATACAGTCAGGGCAGTCATTGGTCCGTCTATAGAAACGACACCCCACTCCACCCCTGATGTAAATTATGGTAATAGCCTTTGCATCTTGGCACCATTAAGCACCATTTAAGGTAATGTTTAAAGTTTGGCATCTTTTATTTGGAGAATTAGCAATAATTGAAGCACCATTTTCATTTATTCTAATGTTTGGTTTCGCGTGCTGCCTGTGTAAGTAGTCACACCAATTCCTTCCCCGCCACGCATCTACCAGCACATCTAAGTCCTGAATAAAACTGCTTCGTAAGGGGAAAGAGGGGCTACACGAGCCCCCCGTTAAGATCCGGGTGTCGGGACTAGTTACCGTTTTTCTCGTAGACGGCATCCACTTTGTCACCAATCCCTGGAAATTCCTCTTCTATCAGCCTGGGGTAGTCTTGATCCAGGGCGTGGTTGCTGTCATCATAGCTATGTGGGGGGCAACAGAAACTCTTAAATAGGTCATATTGCTTAGAAGCGATACGGAGGATATCAGGACACCTTTTGAAATTGACAAGAGTTTTAAAGTTTTAAGCCCATTTAAAATATCTGGTAGACTTTCCAAATTAGGAATTACGATACCGAGTGCGTGGTAGATATTTCATGCGTATATGCTGACTTGCCCAAAGGCCATCTTTGTAAAGAGCAGCTCATTTCCATCTCTTAAATGGCGTTATCTGTTATAAAAGTGTGTTATTAGGAATGTGTTCTCAAAGTGAAACAGATACATGTTTGTGCCCCGAACGACTGTGCACTGATCTCCCAGCAGGGGTGCGGGAATGGATGCAAGAATATTGGTTGTGTAATTTATGTAACTAAAAAGTCACGGGGGCACATGGTGGCACTGACGCTAGGAGGAGAGCACAGCCCTGCCCCCCATAACTCCGGTTAAGCATCCACTGCCCCCTCGAGGGTGCCCCAGCCAAGCAAACACATCCTGAAGTCAACCGAGAGCGACCGCCCATCATGTACTACTGTTACCGTTACTGGTGAGTCTCTCGTCTTTGAGGGACCTTCCCACAGGTGAGAGACCGGAGCCACTGGACTATGGAGACAGCTGGGACCTGTGCACACGGCAACGCTAAGCCACAGAGGCTGGGCGTCATGCCAAAGACACACAGAGTGCCATGAGAGTCCGTGAGGAGACGGAGAGCCTCGAGGGCTCAGAAGAGACTTTGAGGTTAAATGGTATTTGCAGTGACCTTGAAACAGTGGTAGAATTTCAAGAGGGAGACACGTGGGGAAAGACTTTCCAGCCACATGGGGGGGTAATAAGGGGGCAGCGCGTGGGAGATCTGGTGAGGCGTATGCGCCCCCTGAGCCGCAGGCCTTGTGGCGGGCGTGTGACGGCCGCACCAGGAGAACTTCAGAGAGTAGTGAATGTCACCGTCAGAAATAAAGAAGTCAAACGGCAAAGAGGAATGGATGTGTGTGTGTGTGCACCCATGTGTGTACAGATAAAGTAGAGCTACTAATTTAAACATTTAAAGTATGGGATCCCTATGAGATATTCTCTCTCCCTCCCTCGAGATATATCTATATATATATAGGCATGCCCTGGCCAACCAAACACATTCTGAATTGTATATATATGATTATATATATGAAATATACATATATCCTCATCTATCTATCTACTTATCTATCTCTACCTACCTACCTATCTGTCTGGCTCTGGGCTCTTCAGTGTTGCCAGTGTCAAAGCTGCCTTAATATCTACATATGTTCTAAATATTCTAAGTCCTTCAAAGAGCGGCTGGCTTCAAGAATTGTGGCCCAGCAGCTTCCTGGCCGACCTCTCCGGTGGGTGAGCAGACACGAGGAAATGGCGGCCTCCCCTCTGTCAGTCTTCTCCTGCACCTGCTCCTGTGTCCTCTCCGGCCACAGAAGATGGAGCTGCATGTAAATTAGAAGGAGATGACAAGAAAGAGGAGCCAGGAGAAAGACCAGTGAGAACGAAGATATCAAAGTCAAGTTTTAGCGGGGCTGAGGTACAAGAAGTAGCCCAGAAAGAAAAGAATGGCTCCAAGGGAGTGGGCGCTGTGTGTACGCATGTGTGCTTTCAAGAGCACTCGAGACTTTTAAACACCTGTCTGAGGATTTGCCCTCAGGGGCTGACACGGAAGGGACATCAGTGTGTGTGTTCTGACATTGTAAACAATGCACGAGATAACGATTTAAACAGCAAGAGCGACTGGGACTCAGCCCGGTGGCGGTCAGCAAACATGGCGGCCATACCTCCAGACCTGATGTCCCGAGAAGAAGAGCGTCTTCCCCGTGTTCTCAAAGTGGACGGCTGCGCTGATCTTTTTAACCTCTTTTGGAAATCCCAGCTCAGATATTTTCTTGGGGTAACCTTCCAGAATGTCATAACCGTTAAGAGCCCAGAATTTTCTGCCTAGAATAAGTGAAAGAATGGTTTGATTATGCAAGAGAATCTATTAGGACTCACAGTATGTAGTTTTTACTTTAACGAAGAACGACTCATTTCATACATTTAGAAACAAATTAGCCTTTGTGGTCACCATGTTTATGAAACGGAAATAAGAGCATTTGTCAAACAAAAACAGGATCTAAGGTACTAATTTCCTAATTACGAGTATAATTACCAATGAAACACCATAATTATTTGGCTCTTCATTGCCCCCCAGTGTTAACCCGGAGGTGGGTGAAAAGAACACGAGGATTTCTTCACGGATAACAGTACGGTGGGAACAGTCCCTTAGACTGTTTTTTATACCAGATAGAAAGTTGTTACTTCCTTCTCTTAAGGGTGACTTCATGAGAGTGTTAATTATAATGGTCAAACAACAGAAACATTGTTAGGAGAATGCCTGTGGCCTTTACAGATTGTGATCGTGAAGACACAGCAGTTTGGAATGCCGTCTGTGATTTTATGTCAAGGGAACAAGTTAAACATTAAAATGTGCAGACGCTCATACGCGGAACTTTCAGAAGCTGAACAGAAAACCATGGGGGAGGGGAAGGGAAAATATAGGTACAAACAGAGAAGGAGGGAGGGAAAGGCCAAGAGACTCTTAAATACAGAGAAGAAACTGAGGGTGGACGGGGGGTAGGGGGAGAGGCCAGAGTGGGTGACGGGCACTGAGGAGGGCACTTGTTGGGATGAGCACTGGGTGTTGCATGTAAGTCAGTTTGACAATAAACTATATTCATAAAAAATAATAAATAAAATGTACATACACTATAAAAATAAATATTCAAAAATATACACAACACATGGTGAAGAACTACTAAACAAAGTGAGAAAATGAACTAAACTGGCTTTTCAGAAGGGGGAATTATGGATAACATTTTTTTTCCATTTTTCAGAACGTCCATCGTTATCAGGTTTGCTCAGCAAATAATTTTTAAGAGGAAATGAGAAAACACCGGCATGACCGCTATAGAACAAACGGTAGATTTGTAACGATAAGTAATAATGCAGACTCTTCCCCTGTCACATTTGGGGACATTTGGTGGGAAGGCTCGGGGTGCGTTCCACTTCTATTTTGTCATGCTCGGTTCTTCTCTGGGTTACTTTCTGGGGAGGGTCATTTCGCTAAACTCTGGCAGCCTCAGGTGCGTCCCTGCCTCACCGGGGGAAGGCTCACCTCTAAAGATGAAGATAAGGTCACGGGACGGGTGCTCGTAGGCAGCATCGACGCGGTTGGGAAGTTCCGGCCAAAAGGATTTTGTTAAAAACAGCTCCGCGTCCACCTGCTGGGGGTGCAGGCGCCAGAAGAACCTAACGGGAGGAGAATGCGGAGTTTGCCGTCTCAGTTCTGGAGTGCGAACGGTTTCGACCCTGCCGGCCCCCCGCGTCCACACCCCCAGGGAGGCTGGAGGGGTCACGCGTGGACGCTCCCCCTCTGTGCCTGCGGGACACGCTGCCGCCTACAGTACGAAGGTTTGAAACCTCAGAGCCCTTGCGGGCCCCGCGGCCTTTGTGAGCCGAGGCCAGGCTTTGTTCGGTTTTGCAAATCTTGCAAGAGGCGAGCAAACATGCCAGGCGTCGCGTTCGGCTCTGGAAAGAAAACCGGGGTTCCAGAAACTATGTCTTCCAAGTTGGTGGCCTCGGGAAGCAGAAACCTGAGGAAATGCCTGCAGCTCTGGTCGGGGAGGCGGGGAGGCTATCGGCGCACAGACACGGGACCGATTAATTGATGGATGAACAAAGGACCACGCGAACAAATCGGCCTAGGAGAACGGTGTTCTAACATGAAGGTGAAAATTCACTGTTCGTTGCCCACAGGGAGGTTTCGGCTCTAAACAACTCGCTCTCCCCAGTCCCCACATATGTTACCGGAACAAAAGTCATTCCAAACCAAAAGGAATTCACGTGGACATTGTAACAGTTTGGTAACGTGGGAACTGACTTCAGTACTCGGGCTTTGAAAGCCAACTGGAATTCTACAGTTACTTGGTTATCCTTGTAAGAATGAGTACAGCCAAAGTCGTAAAGACAGGCAGCATAACGCCCAGACTCCCCGTTGCAAAGTAAGGTGTTTAGCCATCCGTCATTTATTTCACCCAAAACATAAAATGATAATAATAATAATAATAAACCCCAAACTGCCCAAGGGTCTCTTATTTTCACTGCTAACTTCATCTCTGGAAACTCGACTGGCCGTTTGGCAATTTCCGGATGCAGCTCGCGAATGCCCGTGACTCGCAGACCGTGTGAGATAGAATCCCGGGTACCTGTCTTTAAAGATCATGGTTTCTCCTCGGAGACTGGTGATGGCGTCAAGGGTTAGGGACGGGTCGCATTTGTCCGGCGTTTTGGGATGTTTCGGGTTGGGGTCCTCAGGTCCTGGGCCTGCAGTTGTGACACGAACGACAGAAGGTGGTGAGCTGGCCCCTCTGATGACCCGACCCTGCTCAGGGGCAGCAGGCGGGTCCCCTGCAGGGAGGGCGGTCGGTCTTCAGCTCCTGCGGTGTGACGCCCACACGGTGTGACCCTGCTCCCTGCCCCCTGGTCACCCGCTCTTGTAGCTCCGCCTGCTCTCGTCTGTCCACACCCCTGGACACCCTTCTCGACTCCAGCATCAGGTTTCTCGAGGCTGGTGATAGGGATGGGAGGGCTGGTGGAGGAGCAAGGCACTCAGAGGACACCCACCCCGGGCTTGGCCCCAGGTGCAGACAGGCTGCGCCCCAGAGACACATCCGAGCCACTTCTGGTGGCTCACGGTCCCCGAGGGAGCCTCACCTCAGCTGTCACCAGCAGCAGCGTCCACGACGGCTGCCTCCCCCGTCCATCCCACATCACACTCCAAGCCCGGCCAGGCCTCCAGCAACCCTAATGTGCCGCGAGTGTGCCCCCCAGCTCACATGCGGGCACAGTGACAACCCCGAGCTGCCTTCTCCCCACCGAATTCACCCTAGCTCCCCCTGCAAGCGCCTCGCTCACAACCCTGGAGAAGTAAGGAGAAAGGCCGGCCCACGGCCACGCTGGCTGCTACCGCGGAATTCAGCACAGAGGGGGACACAGGAAGCCTGCTGAGCTCTGCGCTCCGGAAGTATTTCCACCGATGGCCCTGCGCTGTGGCTTTAACTATCTTCAGAGCAGGCAGGTGTGCGTGTTTGGGGAGAGGATTCACCACTTTGTAAATACTAGTGAAAATTTGGAAGGCAAAAAAAGAGGAAGAGATTCTTGCAACGGTCGCCGTAGATGCTGGTTAAGTTACCACAGGCCCCTTGAACAGTTTCTACGGTGGCAAACTGATGCGGCTGAAGGAACGCCTGGGATTTATGGAAGCCGGCGAAGACCCCACTTTCGCCCTCAGCCTCGGTCCTGGAGATTCTCTACTTAAACTCCAGGGCGTAGTTGCTTCATTGGCCAAATGGGGAATTAAATATTTTCTTTCCTTATGTTAGAGGTGTCTTGAGGGTATCAAAACACAAAATACAAATATGAATCTGCAAATTCTTTGGAGAATAGAATATTTTCTACTTGAGGAGGTAGTCTGATTCAGAAGGAAAAAATGGGCGTCTTTTTCCAGGTTCTAATAACAGAACCAGGGGGGCGCCTGGGTAGCTCAGTCGGTTGACCGTCCAACTTTGGCTCAGGTCATGATCTCACAGTTCATGAGTTCGAACCTGACACCAGGCTCTGTGCTGACAGCTCAGAGCCTGGAGCCTGCTTCAGATTCTGTGTCTCCTTCTCTCTCGGCCCCTTCCTCACTTGCACTCTCTCTCTCTCTCAAAAATGAATAAACATTAAAAAAAAAAAAAAAAACAGGACAGCAATATTGGTCATGGGAAATTCATGAATAATTTTGAAAATAAATGTCTAGACCTATTCCAGCACTGAACCGATAGATGAAGAGTTACCGTAGAGAGACTGGATGCCTTGCACATCGTCGTCGGGAAGCATGAAGTGGCTTTGGCCGGTGTAGGTGTAGACGGGAAACATAAGTGCTCCCGGGTCCTTGGAGTGGTCGAGACCTAAGGAGTGGCCGAACTCATGGGCAGCGACAAGAAACAAGTTGTAGCCTGTAAGGAAACGAGGAAGCGATGAGAGCCAGGCCCTCCGGTGACCAGTTAGTGGATGGAATGCTATTTTCTTCATCTATTTCTCTTTCTTGGCAATTTTACTCCTTTTTTAACATGAATATTCAGTGGCTTGAAGGAAGATTCAAAATACTGATTTAATCCTTGTAAATAATTGAGTGTTCTCTTTGATTATAGCTGCCTGCATAGTTAGAGTATCGACAGATGGCTCTCGAACGATTAGTCATCAGTGAGGGTTTACTGTGAAGACACTAATCATCTTCATTCTCCCAGGCCAGGCGAGGAAAGTGGATGGTGGTGGCCTCAAAGGAGGAGTCATGGGAAGTCCCAAAGGGCGGTACAGATCAAGGGTGTTTCTAGAACATCATCAGAACAAGAGGCACCGTGAAAAGGAATGACGACCAAGTATGATGGATGCACTAAATAGGGTCTCTGGGAATCTACCTGAGAACAAATCGCAACCAAACGATCCTTTCCAGAACATCTGTGGACTCTACAGTTTAGAGAAACACGGACTCTGGAGGTGATCAGGCCACTTCCCCCTATTTCAGTAGACCATCATGTCACTGTTTTTTACACGAATTCCTCTACTCATTCTGTCTGCCAATATCTGAGCCTCTTCATACCGGCATTTTAAATTGAAAAATGTATCTATAAAAGGTTGAAAAAAAGACATGGAAGCTGGAGGTGGTGGTTTCAACTGGATCTTAAACACCACTTGGCTATCGGAGCCTGTGCTCTAAGAAAATGTACAACCGACTCAGTAACGCGTGCAGAGTGCAGGAGCAGTCAAAGCTCGCACGATCTGAGTGACAAGCAATTCTTCATTGAAACAAGCAGCCATAGATCCCATTCCTGGCCTTCACATGAAACATTAATCGTGGTTTATTTGTGAATACTTCTGTTCATTTCAGGTAAATAATTCAAACCCAGAATTTATGCAGGAGCCTGAAACTCAGGTTTAGTATGGCTCAATCTTAACCACAATAGATGTTATTCTTTCTGCCTAAAATCATTCTTACCTGTGTAACATTCAGAACACAAATATGCAAATTCTCACCTTTCCTTCCAAAGACAGATTGGGGCATTGGAGCTCAGGCATTGGTCAACCCGGGCCCAGTTTTACTCTTTGGAAAAACAATCCATCTGATTTAAGTGAGTAACATTAGCCTCTGTGAGGACTACCTCGAATTATCACCGCCAATGGTCAATACAGCTCCACAGTCAAGTCTAGTTGGAACAATCTGGCTTTTCTTCCTAAATTAATATTTTGAATTCTTTTGAGTGTTGAAGATTCAACTACAGACTGAATTCATTCAACACTGAGTTTCGTTTTGCTATTATATGTACAACTTTTATCTGGTCTCTCTCGTGCCGTTTGGAATAAGACACTATCTCGATCTGTTGTAATGGTGTTTATAAAATCAGTGACAAACACGTGTCTGAAACAAGGAGCTCCTATAACAGAAAACAGAAGACTGACTGCATTCGTGCTATTTCTGTCAGGGAAAAAAACCATTTCGACTCACATCCAACTCATCTACGACTTGCCTATCCGGCCCTAAGAGTTTTTTGTTATGTATTTGTAATGAACGGTACTTCCTTCATGTGCCAGAAGGTAATGCATAGTAACGACACCATGGTGGACAAAGACATGTCGGTCCTACCCCCAGGTTAGCCAGCATCTCTCAAGCCACTAAACCAAACCGCTCACTTTCAATGTTTCACGTAGGCGTGTAGAAATGTCACTACTAGAGACTAATCAGCATAAGACATACTCTTAATTTTTTTGAAAAACATAATCAACTTCCAAATATAATTTACAGTATGCTTCTTAACTTCTCGTCGACGGGGTCACTGTCTAATCTAACCCAGTGAGCATGACATATCTTCTAAGAAATATTACCTTTGGAACTACTCGTCCATGTTTCGTCGTCATCGAAGTGGGCATCCCCTCCATAATTGGGCCCAGGAGGAAAAGCATGAGCCAGCAGGCCAGAGGGTCCATCGAACGGGTAGAAGTCGCCATGTTCTACACACAAAACAAGAGTTACGAGTCTAATGACATGCACTAGTGCCCGGCACAAATGCTGGGTGAACTCTGTAAAAAGTAATGAATGAGTGAAAGGAGGAAGAAAAGAAGGCAGACAATTAGAGAGCAGAATGCAAAACTGTCTCCAAATGACTCTACGTCGTTACCTCTAGTTCCAAAAGAGATCATGATGTCAGCAGTGCCGTCATGGAGTCTGGTGAAATTCAGCGGTGTCACGTCAGACCAAACTTTGAAGGCTTTTCTGAAGGCCTTCTCTACTTCAGAATGAGTCAGATCAGGGGTATAATTCACAATCCTATTTAACAGAGGAAGTTTCAATTACATTTCTGGAAGGCGAAGGCTATTTGAGAATATATTTTCTTGGAATGGCTTTGCTGAAAGTTCCGGCCCATCATTTCAAAGAACTTACCGAAGATAACAAAATGAATTCAGTCAGACATTTCCGTATCTCCAAATATCTGACCACTTGGAATATTACATTTAAAATATTCACATATTTAATTTAAAATTTTTTTACTGTTTGTTTATTTTTGAGAGAGAGAGAGAGCATAAGCAGGGAAGGGGCAGAGAGAGAGGGAGACACAGAATCCAAAACAGGCTCCAGGCTCTGAGCTGTCAGCACAGAGCCCGACGCAGGGCTCGAAATCATGAACTGTGAGATCATGACCTGAGCTGAAGTCAGATGCCCAACTGACTAAGCCAACCCAGGCATCCATATTTAATTAAACTCATACTGAACAATGTAAGTTTGGAATTGTATCGCTATGCCCTAAAAATGAGACAGCCCTGTAAAGTTCTTAGAGAGAGTAGGACTCTCCACTTACAATCGCAATGAGTAAACATGTCTGCTGTAGTACACTTGCAAATTGTATTAAACCTGCTTTTACTTCTGCTTTGACTTCTTTTCTAAAAAAATATTCTGAGACTTTCAACGTAAAGTAATGCTGGGTTAATGGAACAGTAATAGAGGTCAGGAGACGTTCTCAACAATAGTATTAACGTTATCAGCGGAATGCTTTAACTTCCAGGTAAATATTGAAAGCCTACCTTTAAAACATGGGACCAAACATGTTCTGCCATCTAGAGCTTGTGCTGAAAATTTGGCGCTGCATGCTCTTTCCCAAACTAACCCAACTTAAAGAGACAGAGCCTCTGTACCTGTAGGTCAAGTTGGTTGTGGACCACTTGAGGGTTCGGGGGAACACGTTGTACTCGCCCACGTCGGGGACCCCACATCTCGGTTTCTTCATGACGTCCAAGGTGTTATCGTCAAGCCTGCCGGTGACCTCTAAGCCGAAAAAGGCTTGCATTTCTCGGAGCCGGTCAGCCAGGGAGCCCGGGCCTGCTTTCTTCAGGATCCCGGCGGGATTCAGGGGGTGGTAGTAGGATTTCAGGTACCGCTGGAAGAGAGACCAGACGGACCTGCTTGGGAAAGGGAAGGGCGCAGGGGGAGACGGGGCGCACCGTCGGGCCTGGGCAGTGACTCTACCTCTGCCAGCTGGAAGTCCTCCTCCGACAGGTCGTCGTCCCCATCGCCGGGCAGGGGCAGGGACCGACAGCGAGCCCAGCTCCAGAGCAGGAGGGCGGCCAGGCAGGCCCGGTGCATCGTGGCGGGGTGCCGGCAGGCTGCTGGCTCCCTGCGGACGGGCACCTTTATTTTATAGACCTGCAGGGGTGAGTCATCGTCTGAGGACACGCTCCCGCTTCCCTGGGAGCTGAAGGTAAACACGCTGACGGGGCGACTTTTCCCTTCCTCCCAGGGAGTGTGGTTTGTGGCGGAACTGGAGGGAAACATGGAACGAGGCTGTCTCTCATTCAGCAGGGTCCCGGAACCCGTCTGGCAACACAAACGGCCTCAGCATATTTATGGATTCTGTGGGAAGCAGCGGAGCCTGGGAGTTGTTCACTTCACTGGGAACAAGGTTTTTCCCTCCGTAGGAAAATCAGGATGGCGGCCTTCCCTCCTTACGGACACTCCGCGTCCTGCTTCTAGCGCTTCCGTACCCAGTGACCTGCAAACTTCACCTTCCCCAAAGCAATGACCTGCAAACACCGTGTCTACTGGAGGCAGCAAACTGGACCGGACCCATGCTCGGAGACTCGGAGACGCTGGGGGACACGCACAGGATGGATGCGATGGGTGAAATGTAGGGGTTCGGGTGTGACTCTTAAAAGACATGGAGTCCCACTTGAGCTCCGGGAGCGGGGAGGAGGTGTTAATGGAACACGGTGTAAGGGCTACCACATATTGAGGAATTACTAAGTGCTGGGCTTAAAAGGCATTATCTCATTTAATCTGTAGGACAGCCGCATGAAGTAGGGACTGCTGGAAGGCTTGTTTCCACTTTATAGACAAATAATCTGAGTCACAAACAAGTCAAATACTTGCCTAGGGCCACAGAGGTAAGAAACGGTACTCTAGGCATTCCAGACCAAGGCCCTAGACTCAAGGCTGTATGTTCTCAGCCACCATCCAGCATGGCCTCTACCCCCTTAATTCTCAGAAGTTTTCTCCAAAACTCAACTTCTTTGTTCCCACACGTCTGGGAGTATCCAGGAAAACTGGGGGTCTAGGGACCCCCGGGGATGACCCCGGGATGATGACCTGAGCCAAAAGCAAGAGTCAGATGCTTAACCAACCGAACCACCCAAGCGTCCAGTTGAGGGAAATTTATGCTTTTTCCAAAATGGAACCAAATAGATCCTTACAATAAGTATTTCTAATGAGTTCAAGATTAGATTTGGGCTCAACCAGAAATGCAAAACAATAATTTGTTTTTAGTCTCTTTACAACAGCTAAGTTTAGAGTAAGTGATAATATCCCAAAATTTGATTCATCTACTGAGCTTCTAGCAAATCAGTTCATTAGAAATCATTTATTACCAATAAAATTTCATAAGCTTTTCAAGTCTCATTAGATATTTGAAAAGAAGCCCTAAACATCTTTGGAAACAAATGACATTTTATTTAATGTGTGGAAGGGGCAGAGGCACATCACACAGGTTGAGTACTTACAGGTTCTCGATTATTTGTAGACATGTTACCACTTTACACTAGAATGTTTTAGTATGTAAGCGATGAACCACGGGACTCTACTTCCAAAACCAAGAGTACACTGTATACACTGTATGTTAGCCAATTTGACAATAAATTATATTAAAAGAAAGAAATAAACAAGGAAACAAAACAAAAAATAAATCGGAATGTTTTAAAAAGCTGCTTCAGCTATTAAATCAGTGACTACCGATTGGGCATCTACTGCGAGGGATTCCGGGCTAATCACTGTGAAGGCAGAATGAAGGTCAGAGCCTTTATCTCGGGTTAACTACAATATTACTCCTCCCTCCCCCGCAAAGACACATTTTTTAATGAGAAATGAAAATAAGTAAACGTCACGGTTTTCCAACTTCAAAACTAATGCTTACTACAAATAGCTTTAGTATTTTATTAGTTTCCTATTCCACTTAAGAATATAAACAGTAGAAATTAAAAAAACACAGAAAGGTCAATGAGAACCCGCTGTTCACTCTCTGTAGTGTTCTCAGCAGGGCAAAGAAAAATTGCTAGAAGATTAAAACAGAAATCGATTCCTTAAGAAAACAATGATGCGGCCTGTCCGTGGGCTACTGTTCACAGCCGAGTGCGTCTGGCTGGTGATTAGGATGTGTCATCACGGGGAAATGTGTTGGCAGAGTGATTGTCAACACAGGTCCTTATCTCGGGCTGCTGAGTGGTGGAATGAAAGCTGTCTTTACCGCGGGTGAGCTGGTTTATGGTTTCAGATGACACCTTTCACACAGCGAGGCCGAGCTGGTATTCACAGATGGTTCTCACAAGCCTACTGGACGCTGGAGATTGATACCACTGGAGTGGTAGAATGAGCAATCAAAACGACCCAGGTAGAAGTGTGTATCTGTCGCTGACTCAGACACAAGCAACATGGGACTTTTTAAGCCATACAGCATCATCTAGGCCCAAGACGTCACCCCGGACAGAACCAGAGAGTCCATGAGCAACCTTTGAGTAAAGCACAGGAAGGTTCCAGAACAGGGACACCAGGAACAAAGGGTCAGCTGAGTTGGATTACAATTATGAAAATTTTATAGTCGACAATCTGTAAGACAAAAACTTTGGTTTCAGTTTAGAGTGCGGTAAGTCAACAATGTTGGCAGTGACACGTGGTATCTTTATTTTTCTACAACGTAAGGATTTGAGTGTGCAAGAGCAGGAAGTCATGATTGTTGGAAACATGCTCTGACGGAGGTCCAGTTTCTGACCCTCCCGCCACAGCCCCATGGAATGGGTTGCATGTCTTTAAAAACGAATCACTAAACTGGAGTGTAAACTGATCACACTGACATGCTAGAGTAAGGTGCAAGTGTGCCCCCTCCCACACTTACGCACAAGCCTGGCACGCCCACGGGTCAGGTGCGAGCACAGAGGACTCCGAGCGGGTGCCGCGGCAGGGAAGGCGGCCAGCAGTGTGGGAGAGCGTGGACTCCACACGTCCGAACCACACGCTCGGCCGAGATGCTGGCGTTCACACGGGGTCGATCCCCCAAGAAAGAAATACAGTCGGCAAGAAAAAAGGAAATTTGTTTTTAATTCTTCCTTGAGTATGACATCCGAGAGTCAAGACTGACTTTTCGGGGCTCACTTCCCAACGAGCTGTAATTTTACTGTGCTTCGTTAAACAGAGTGGTTACTGGATGGCCACCCCCGCCAGATTTAACCAAAACTGCGAGAGAAAACAACCAGAAACAGGAAGGCCGTCTCGCCCCGCCCCATCCACACGGCTTGGAAAAGGGAAAATCGGCTTGCTCGACAGTGGGAAATGGAAACAAACACACACTAGGGAAGTAATGCAACACAGTGAAAGATCCCTAATACTTAAACAAGGAAGCAAAAACTCTATTTTTAAGGCAGCCTGGCCTCGCCTTGCTACCCTAATTCACTAAAGTAAAGCTGTTACTTATTCTTAAACAACAAATGTTCTGATTTAAAAAATACTACACAAAAAAGGTAAACAAACTTATTGCAGGACGGCTGGAAAATAAGGAGAAACCTAGAAGGAAAAGGTGCTGTAACACCTCAAGGTTTTAAGGATGATCCCCACACATACACTCTAAAAGTTGATTTATTTAGATGATAGTCAGCTTTGAAGGTTTTTGTTTTTTTAACTTTTTTTCACATTTATTCATTTTCAAGAGACAGAGAGAGACAGAACGCAAGTGGGGGAGGAGCAGAGAGAGAGGGAGGCACAGAATCTGAAGCAGGCTCCGAGCTCTGTACTGACAGCTCAGAGCCCGACGCGGGGCTCGAACCCATGAACCATGAGATCATGACCTGAGCCGAAGTCGGATGTTTAACCGACTGAGCCACCCAGGTGCGCCTTGAAGGTTCTTTTAAAACAGTATTTTCTGGAATAGAAAAACTCGCCACGCTGTTGCTCTGCTGAATCTGCCTGATTCTCAGCCCCAGGAGGGCAACGGGAACGCAGCTGGGGACAGGGGCTACCCGGTCCGCCCTTCACTGAATCTGTCACAAAGCTGACAACGAGCTCAAAACTGCACATGATATATCTTAATTGTACTATGCGAAACATTTCAGAGGCTCCAGGTGGATAATTTCAGAGAACCGGAGACAGGAAGTGTACGCTGCCCACGGAGACTTCCCGCGAGTCCTGCGCCCGGGCTGGTTTCCCACCTCCGTCCGCAGGAAGAGGGCGGCCATCCCGGCCTTAGGACCAGGGCCCGCGTCCAGGCCTCGGGTGTCTCCTGGGAAGGCAGGTGCCCCAGTTTCACTAGTTTCCTTCGGGGTATCCATCAGCGTCACGTGAGGGCCCCCAACTTTTTACCCTGGCAATGACGATCAGCCAAAGAAAGACCTTAAACTTGGCAGGAAAGTTACAACCAGGCAATTAAAACACGTCTCAGGCAAGGATCATGACAAGCTGACATCGAAATGGCCAAGAAATCCTTTGAAGCCACGGACTACAGGATGGGTGTCTGTTTCTCTTCCCTCTCCAGTGATT
Source organism: Paguma larvata (assembly GCA_030068075.1). Lineage (NCBI taxonomy): Eukaryota > Metazoa > Chordata > Mammalia > Carnivora > Viverridae > Paguma > Paguma larvata. The sequence goes on from CM057831.1 coordinate 28,555,429, forward strand.
CAGCTCTTCACGAAGTCCTGCGGAGACCGCGGGGAATGCCTTCTTCTCCGTGAAAGCCACCCGAATCCCAGCCCTGCCCTTCACTGGCTCCCGCACTCATGCTGCTTGGTTGAGCTCGCTCAAACTCGGTGAGCAAAACATCAAAGTCCCCGTCCTTCAGCAGCTCTCGCTCTAGTCGGGGGAGAGAGGTTATTAGAGAGACAGGGGCAGGGGTGGGGGGGTGCTGGGAGGAAGGGGTCGAGGAAGTGTTACGATTTATATAAGGTGGCGGAGAAGGGCTCCCTGAGAAAGGGACTTTTGAGTCAGGATCTGAGGGAGGTGAAAGTGCAAATGAGCGAGCTACGAGGGGTAAGAATGTCCTCGGCAGAAAGAGAGCGAGTGCAAAGGCCCCGAGGTAAGAATGTGGCTTGTATATTTGAGGAAAGTATCAAGAAGGCCAGTGTGGCTGGAGCACAGTGAGAAGAAAAGTCGTTTTCCTAACTTTACAGATGGGATCATCACAAGACCTGTCTTACAGGTTACAGGATCATTAAAGGACATAACGATTGAAGAGCGTTTGCAATCCTGCCTGGCACACAGTAAGCACTTGATATATTTAATTAATTCGCAGTAACTAACCACGGCGCACCCAGCCAAACCTTGCTCGGTGCCCTTGCAGGCAAGGGGCTATATCACCAGAGTCCACGGGGAGGTATTTCAAGGAGGTATGTTTTCAACCGAGCCAGAATGACACCCGCATCCGCACATCCCCGGGACCAGCACCCCCCCACCCCTGCTGATCCGAGGTCCTCCACCACCCCGCACCCCCCACCCCTGCCGATCCGAGGTCCTCCACCACCCCGCACCCCCTCCCCACACCTGAAAAGCCGAGGTCCACCACCGCCCCCCCCCCCACACCTGCAGATCCGCGTGTCCAGTCCTCCCCCACCCCTGCCCGCAACCCTGCAACTGCACACCCGCAGGCCCAGCGCCCCACGCCCGGCACCGGCAGGTCACTCTGCCTCGGGCCTGGTCATGTCACCTGCTCCCCGGTCCCTGAGGCCCCAGGGGCTTCTGGGGCATTTGACGTTTCTAATATCTAGGTTGATTCACTCTTTCCTGTTGAGCTTCTTAGCTCTTCCATCACCCGTGAAACTCAGTCCTCTGTTTAGTACCTAGAGTGGCTTCTGGGTCCCGACTGGATTCTCACTGACACAGGTGACAATATGAGGAATAAAGTGGGAAACAGACGCACATTTTCCAGTCCCGTCCCAATAGGCACTGACTGTCGGCATCTTCTTGTATAATTTCATGTACCTCTTCATGTACGGACTAGAGAATTTATTTTCAGATATGAATAAAGATAATAATAGCTCTCTGTTCTTAAATTTGACACCGAATGAGAAAATAAAATGAAACGCAAGTTTAATTTGAAATCAAATATAATTATTTTCTACCTTATCCCCAAAGCCTGTGGGTGAGGAACATTTTATCCTGGTCTGGCCAAAGAGGGAAGCCATGTCCTTCATTAGTTACGTTACGCAGTAAGTCAGCCACGCACCCATTAGGTTGTATGTTTCCACGAACAAACCTGCCATCATCAGTAGCACTTTCTTTTCTCACACAAAATCTGGAATACACGATGTGAAATTTACAAGGATGCACTTTGCCCAGCGGCACTCTGTGTTCTGGGCCAGCGTGCACTTGCTACAGTGCAGCATATGGTTAGGAGTTTTTCTTCTGAGACGGGAAAAGGACTCGGAGAAGTTGACACCAGATGTATAAAGATAATTTAATGATTATGAAATAAGCTCTTTGAGACGAGGTGAAAAGTTGGGATGAAAAATAAACGGAGGCCTCGCTGCCAAGCCCATTCCCTCGGATCCGGACGTCCCAAAGTCGGGGAGAAAGACTCCTCACTGGTATACGTCTTAGGACCGCATTTTCCACAGGGGTGCTTTGAACCCCAATTCCATGAGATTTCAGAGGTGTTCCGCTAATATCGATACTAGGAGGAAGGGAAGAGGGGGCGTCTACGGTCGAGCAAGTTCAGGAGACGTTCGGTTACGCAGCCACAAACAGCCTTCCTGGAGGACTCCTCAGAGCTTCGACACGCCATGAGAATCTAGGAGAGGGCTGGAGCGTGGAACACACTTTCCAGGAGCTTCTCGAAGCACCGGGGCTCCGTGGCACACAGACCGGGGAAAGCTGCTTTAGGGGATTAGCGAGGGAAGCGAATCTTCGAGAATGGGAAGAGTCAGACTAGAGCAAACCACAGCGAGCAGAGGCCTCCGACTCATCCCCGGAGAAGATCTTTCTCCTGCGGGGTGGGTGTGCGCCGAGTGGCGCCTCGGAGCCTTGCGGTCCCTGCAGTGGCGGAAGCCCACCGCGTGGCCGAATCCAAGGGCAGCGCCAGCAGACAGGTGCATGTCTATAGACGCGCTGCGGGTGAGCTGCATAAAAGCCACACGAAACCAGCTCTTCTAAGAGAAGTCTTCAGACGGCTTTTCCAAACCTTAGTTACATCTTCCCTTACTGCATATTCAGGGAAGAGGGACGAAAGGCAAAGCCTGTAAGGACACTTCCTCAGGGACCTGGGGGAAGTGACCCTGACATGGCATAGTGTCCTAGGGGTGCAGGTTGGAGCCACTGAGATCCCGTCACTGAGATGTATGTTCGGACGCCCCAGTAGTTAGGCAGTAATGAACAAGAGAACAGTTATCGCCACCTCACTTGCAGAGAAAGGGGGGCCCCATGGGCATTATATCGAAACAAACTTAACTCGTTTGAAATATGGAAAAGGAGTAGCCAACACTGTGCTGGTAACTGTAGGGGCCCTGACCCAGAGAGACGAGGGTGCGGTTCCTCGTTTGTGAAGAGGGGAGAATAAAATCAGCTTTATAGGCTTAGTTGCGGAATTTCATCGTAAAGTACATGGGACATTATAAGAGTTCAATTAGCTTTTGTTGTTCCTTATAGTATTAAAATCCGAAGCACCTGGCAGTTATTACATACTCGGTGTAAAGTATCCACGGAGATTAAAATTCGAATTGAGTGACTATGCATAGAGTTTATCCAAAGCTTGGGTTTTGGTACTATGCTTTAAAGCAACACTAACATTTGCATAAAAATGATAAACACGCCAGTTACAAGAATTTTTGTTGATTCAGGAAAGCCTTCCAGCAGAAAGCACTTGCCAAATCCAAATGTTAGTTATGTGGTGGATAAAAACACACACACCTTCCTAATTCCACGTTTGCCCCAGTTAGGGAAATTTTTACATGCAGTTTCCTGATGCTGGTTCGGTTACTCCGTGGGATGTGTTTTCTGTGCTAGCTGGGGCCACAATGACACATTCTGTTTCTAACAAAAAAGAGAGACATTTAATGCCTCTATTGCCTAACTCTTAATAATATAATATTTAGTAAATGTTTAGTGAAGAGAAGGAAAGTAATAGAAAGCAGCAAAACATGCAATAAATATCATTGTTTTGTATCTGAATGATGTCATGTTTTATTAGCAAATCGTTATAAATAATTTTCAACACATGAAGTTTAAATGACCAACAATTGGTAAACTCTTACACTTTCTTCAACCACAGGAGGGAAAACCAGGTCAAGTCGAACTTTCTAGTGTGACTACACACTCCCTGTGGTATCAGGTTGACCCTCCAAGACCCCGGAGAGCATGTGGGTTGATTCTGTTCTATTGCTTCAGTTGCGGTCTGAGGATATGAGACGGAAAACACAATGTTTTGACCCCTTAGGTACATGACATGGGCAAAGCAATTTTCTCCCAAATGGGAGAATTCCGTAACTGACCACTCTCCACGGTCAACAACTACAGAAGTCCAGGGCTGGGATCACACGGTCTTAACCCAATAATATTCACCGTTACCTGGAGAATCACTTGCCTGGAGTTCACTGTCATCAAAGTGAACCTTGCCTCCCAGGCGGGCTGCCGGAGGAAAGGCGGGAGCCGGCTGTCCAAAGGCCCCACCAAATGGGACTGAAAGCTCCATGTTCTAGAAGGGAAACAACTCAGAAAATAGCTGAGGAAATTGTCAAAACAAGAACAAAACCAATCACTCCGAGTAGAGTGTATTAAAAAATGGGAAGTCTTCGATAAAGACAATCCACTCATCATTGTTCTCTTTCCAAACACGGTCTTGATGCCGTAGTGACCCAGAAAACTCTAGAGCAACTGACTTGGATCTCATCTCCCCGACCTTGATGCTTGGGCAGGAAGCTCCCCAGTGTCACCTCTTAAAGGTGGTTGTACTTTGAGAATCGATCCTTTTGACGATTCTTTTTAATTTCCTTACAGAATCAAAAGTCTAAGATACGCCAAGGGATAGTAAAGTTTCTTTATAGATAGCCTGATTATTACGTGTTTACAAGTATTCTTGGTTAAAGAGAAATTCAAACTGCACTGTAATCATCCAAGACTTAAAAACCACCGTAAGACATTAATAATGTTACATAAGAATGGAAAAATTCCACTTACGATAAAACATGTGAATTTTGTTTTAATTTCATCAAGGTGTAAGGCCAGAGATAACTGAGAACAACTAATAAATCAGCAGTCAACCCACCCCACGTGCCAGTAACAGATACACTAGAAGACCGACTGGTCATCCCGGAGTTCTGAGCCAGAAGCTTCAAGAAACACTGTTGTAAAAAGCTGAAAATCTTGACATTTATAGATTCTTATTAAGAATTAGCTCCTGCTCCCTAACTTGCTTTTCCTTTCAAGTACGATCGACTGTTAGCCCATAGAGACATTAAAGTGTCTCTTTCTCCAACATTTTGCTAAATGAGATGTGCATACACTATGTAAAATATTTAACAATGTGAGCAGCCTTTAAGTCAGTGTGGGTTTACTTTAAAAAGCGTTCACCGAGGGGCGCCGGGTGGCTCAGTTAGTTAAGCGACTGACTTTGGCTCAGGTCATGATCTCATGGTCCGTGAGTTCAAGCCCCATGTTGGGCTCTGTGCTGACGGCTCAGAGCCTGGAGCCTGCTTCCGATTCTGTGTCTCCCTCTCTCTCTGCCCCTCCCCTGCTCACGCTCTGTCTCTCTCTCAAATAAATAAACATCAAAAAAATAAATAAAAAGGCATTTGCCCAAGTGCCCATAGTCTGATAAACTTGAAATTGAGCACAAAAATGTTTCTTACTGATCTTTACATCGTTAAGGATTTGGCTCATGCTTCTCACTCGTTAGGAGCTCAATTAAAATGTGTCAAATGGATGAACAGATGAAAAAATGAGTGGACACAAATGAAGGACAGGCTCAGGGCCCTTCTCTACAGCTTTCTTGCTGAAATCGTCTCGGGTCCTAATGTTTGCTTCCCGTGAGTTGTGAGTTAGCTCCTCACTCGAGAAGGAACCCCGCGCGGAGAGGCGTGGCACGCGGCTGCCCCGGCTGCGCAGTCTGCACAGGCTTTCGTCGGGGGTGCGGGTTTGGAGGGCGAGAACTCGAATCGCTGCCTCTGAGCCCCGATTACCTGGCCAAAATCTGGGCATATGATTTGCCTCTGATCCAGATTTTATTTGCATTCCTTTTGGTTCAAGAACAGGGCAAGGTTAGCACATTTTTTTTCGCCCAAAGGAGAAGTTTATCAATAAATACAAAGGCTTCACTCCATGTTTCGTGACCTTAAATGCAGAACGTAAGCTCTGCTTTTTTGAGGATTTTATCTCTAAAATTGGCTGAGCCACAGAGGCTTGTCCTTTGCTCTATGATGTAGGGAGGGAGGGAGGGAGGCAGGGGAGAAGGGCGGGGAGAAAACAAATGGCATTTATTCCAAAACAGCAAAGGGCCAAACCCTGTGCTTTTGTCTTCCCTCCTCCTCACTGGACAGTGGCCGAGACTCCGAGCTGGGGCCGCCCCAGCACCCAGGTGAGGGTACGACCTAGACGGTACTGCAGGGCTCGCGGGAACAGTCCCAAGAAGCCGGGACCCAGGACCCTAACTACTAGTTTGCCTCAACATGGAACCCATGGAACCACCTTGCTGCCAGGACCCTGTGCACCACGGGCCCAACCCTAAGTGGAATAACTTAATCCAGATGTAGGAAATGAGCCATTTGCCTGGTAAAGCATCATGAAGGGTATGTGTCAAGTTTTTCCAAAACCAAAATTCTTTCCAAAATTTCCAAAACACTGACAAACACAGATGATTAAGTACAAATGTCTCACTGATGAAATCGATCAAGCAAGAGGTTAAATACTGAATTCGATCTATTCTTCTTCCAAGGATACACATTTACGCATTTTGGAAAGCCCTACACCTGCTGGCTTCCGACTGACTTGAGCGTGTTTTCAGCTCGAAGGGTCAAGTACGTTGCATAACTGGTAACGATGGAAACATTCATGCTAATATTTTGTTTGCTCCCAGGGTATTCTTCCAGATCCGGATTAAACAAATGATTTGAACCAGTGTACTGCATCATTAACCACGATCTTATTACCGATAGGGATGGAGGAAGGTCACGGTCCCCCAAATTAACATGACCCCCTCCTCCAAACTGAGGCATGAAAGCAGGAAGGGTTCCCAGAAGCCAGTGGTGCCCAGACATGGCTTGCTGGCGACATCTAGGCTCACCCATTCTCCACCTACTTTCTGTCGTCCCAAGGGACAGATGACAGTCACATTCCCTCGACCTGCAGAAGGCACTGCCTCTTTCTCTCCAGTGCAGTGAGAGCGACAGTACCATAAACGATAGCCCAGAGGAAGATACAACAAATTTCAGAATGTCAATCATTTGAAAAACTCGTCATTTTATTATTATTCCTTATGACTGACCTCATGTAATTAATGGAGCCAAATTATTGAATTATAACCAACATCAAAGTGGAACATTTCCCCAAAATGTAGGCTATGAAGATGAGAATATCGAAAGTCAATACTTGATTGATAGATGGATTAAACATAAAAATCGCCTAGGTCCAATTTCAATTTAAATTGCAACCAACCCACGGTCCAAAATATATAGCACTTACGCGAGTCAACAGAAAATAACCCAATCAGATTAAAAATTGGGCAGAGGACCTGAAAGACACTTCTCCAAAGAAGACATCCAGACGGCTAACTGGCAACATGCTCAACATCACTCATCATCAGGGAAGTACAAATCAAAACCACACTGAGATACCTCACACCCGTCAGAACAGCTAACGTTAACAACTCAGGCAATAACAGATGTTGGAGAGGATGTGGAGAAAGGGGAACCCTCCTGCACTGTTGGTGGGAATGCACACCGGTGCAGCCACTCTGGAGAACAGGATGGAGGCTCCTCAAAAAAGTAAAAATAAAATTACCATATGATCCATTAATTCCGCTACTGGGTATTTTACCCCAAGAAAACAAAAACAGTAGTTCAAAAAGACAGATGCATGCCTGTGTGCCTTATTTACGATGGCCGAGACATGGAAGCAGCCTAAGTGTCTATCGACAGAGGAATGGTACTGCACATGCAAGCACACGCATGCACACACGCACACATGTGTACACACACGCACACGCACGCACGCTCCCACGCACACGCAACCATCCTTATAAAGAAGGATGCGATTGTGACATGTGCAGCGACACGAAGGTGCTACAGGGTGTTATGCTAAGTGATGTAAGTCAGACCAAGAAAGACAAATACCATGTGATTTCGCTCCTAAGTGGAATCTTAAAAAGATGAATAAACAAACAAAAAGCAGAATCAGACCTAGCAATACAGAGCACACACTGACGTTGCCAGAGGGAAGGAGGTAGGGTTGCCCAAAATGGGTGGGGGGCAGTGGGACATCCGGCCTTCTGGCCATGGGGTGAAGAAGTCAGGGGCACGACAGTCACGGCACAGAGAACAGTCGGTGGGGCTGGAAGAGCGCGGTAGGGCGACAGCTGTGCTAGCCGGGTGGTGAGCACAGCGGCCCCATACCCGTGTGGAGTCGCGATGTCACACAGCCGACCCTGCCGGAACGCCGAGCATCAACATCCTCAAATAAAGACGACGGATAATCAAGTAACCTTACTTGATTAGAACGGTAGTGAGTTAAATATTATTATTATACTCCTGAGACGAGCACTACACTTCGAAAACGCGGTCTGTACTGTTTTGCACGTTGACAGGATTCAAGGTACAAAGCGTCACTACATAACATGAGTCACGTTGGGTGACTTCAGCTCCGGACGTTTGCGGTTTGCCCTGCAGGCAGGTACGAAGACTGCGGCCCCGCCCTGGGGCAGGCAGCGCAGAGCCGCACACCTTTAGTAAAAACTTCGAAATGGCTTTTATGCATCTGAATCACCGCCGGATTTTCCACAGCCGTAAAACAGGGAGAGAACTCTAGATAACAAAGACGTGATTTTTGTTTCCTTAAAAGCCACTTAAGGAAGAGAAATCCTAGTTCAGAAACGTAGAATATGTTCAAAATAACGTATAAAATTGTGAAAGCTCAGCGTTCAGTCTACGAATAGCACAGCGCCGGAGACAGAGGCCCCTCAGAAGAGCGCCGAACACCTGAGCCCTCGGTGTGCGAGAGCAGCCGGCGCCGAGTCTAGTCTTGATCACGCGACTCGAAATCTGTGCGACTTTCGTCAAATCACTTACTTTTTCTGAGTTTCATTTTCCTCATCTGAAAACTAGGAATGAAAAATACGCCTCTTTCAGACCAACATGAGGAACAGAGACGAGTGTCTGACACACAGCAGGGTCCCCACGCTTCCGTCATCGGCGTCACCTACTGCTGCTACCTGTCACAGGGAACATGGGCCACCATATGCACGAGGCGCAGGAGCTGAAGTTTCCGAGGCCACGCGTGAAATAGAAGAGGTGGCCTTTCCGACGCAAAACAGGGGACGGCACACGGAGGGAATTCCGTGTGCAAAGCCGCGGCCCTCTACCGCGCAGCGGCGGAAGCAGGCCAGGCGAGGGCGCGCAGGCGCAGGCGCCGCTGGGGGCCGCGAGCTCCCGGCAGGCTCTGCGGGGCTTCGGCAGGGGCTCGGCCGCGAGAGAACAGGGCGAAGAGCGTCTCAGGCGGACGAAAGGGCACGCGCGGCTATGTTCTCCGGTTGATAAGTCACGTTCTTTCTGGTTTTAATGTCCTCATGGAGTCTCTCCCTTGATCTTTCTCCCCACGAGTCCTGACCTTGAGTGCAGGGTGCACGGGGGTTCGGTCAAGGCCAATCTGGAAGGTGGCTGAAGGTACGCGCTTAGCTAGATGTACCTGCCGGATGTTTGGACGCGGAGGCCCACGGCCATGGCAGTTTGTCTGCTGGCCAAAGAAAGGAAGTAGACAAAGTACAGAACGTGGTGGCCTGTGGGGGCCACCCCTGCCCAGAGACTGATGGTCTCTCTCCTTCCCTCTCTCTCCATCTTCCCCCGCTCCCTCTCTCTCCCTTCCTCTTCTCTCTCACCTTACTCCCTCCCTCCTCCCCCTCCCTCTGATACACTCTGAGAGAATCTGACTGGCTTACAGTCTCCAACACAGAACGGCTCCTCCTGCATTGTTTTCCCGCAAGCGCATAAATGGCTCCCTTTGGCTCAGGGTGCTGCTAAATTGAGCAGCCGGGACCATGGTGTGGCGGTTCATGTCAAGTATGGCCATGAATTTGTAAGGAGTCAGTCCTGGGCAGGTGGCTGCGGGCATAGTCACGAACGCCCCTAAGATTCTGCGGCTGCTTGTCAGCCTTCAACTGGGGTTGGCAGATCTTCCTGTCAGAATATAGAAGATGGGGTAAGATGGCCGAAGAGGGAGGGTCAGGTTAACAGTTCCCAGACAGCCCTTACAGCAATCACATTTGTGCTAAGGAATTTTCTCCTTGTCTAATGTGTCCCCACAATTGTGCTGTGTTAGGCACACTCGTATAGAAATTGAATGAGGACGATGACAATAATTGCTGACTTCTATCTAGTCACTAGGCCAGATAATCTCATTTTATTTATGTGACAATCTAGAACTACATTTTATTACTTTTATTCCTTTCTTATGGATAGTAGAACTGGAATTCAGAGAGGTCAAGTCACACTTGTCAAGCTACCACGTGCAGGGGCAGGATTTGGCCCAGCTCTTTCTGGCACCGAAGCGCACGGACTTAATCCCTCTCTCACGGCATTTCAAAGCTGAAAGGAAGACTATGTGGGAAGAAGCATGTATCATAGAAGAAACCTGAGACTAGAGATCAAAGAAGGGGAAATACCAAGAGATAAACACTCGAGACTGCAAGATTCACAAGATCTCTACGTAACATGCGGGCAGCACCATCCATCTGGTAGGGGTAAAGACCAGTCAAGTCGCTTTCTGCTCGTGCCCAACAATATATACGGGTGACTCAGTAACCTGTTGGCTTCGAGAGTCCCAAGGCAGCAAACAACGACCCACTTCGACGGCCACGCTGCAAGAAAATGAAACGTATCCCAGATTCGCAATTCCCTAATAAGGTGTTAATGTTTTACAATAATCACCAAGAAGGCATCTTGAAGACATAAGGTACACTTAATTGTACTGCATAATTCTGTACTTGTTCATGTCTTCACTACAACAGACTTTGTCTTATGTAAAGCCAAAGCTGTCCAGATCAAAATGAACGTCCCAAGTGGCAATTACACAGAACACTACCAGTCTGCCATTGGGGAAACCGGCCCTAAATAATTACTGGGTAAGAGCTCTTCAAACTTCGGGCAAAAAAAAAAAATTCTAAGTCAAAATAAAGAGGGTTTGTCACCCAGATCCCATTCTCTGTAAAATGACCAACAATAAACCAACCAGGAGAAAAACACGAGACTAACAACAAGCAAAAAGAATTAAAGGTTCATCAAGATCCCGTTATAAGGTCTAGAATATTGTTATTGAGTCAAACATTTCACTGTTTCAGTTTTGAAGACAGTGTCACATGAGGGAAACAGTTTAACATAATATTTTTCTTTAGGTTCCTGGAAGCCACTGTGCGGTACCAACGAAAACCTGGCATCACTCTACTGCGGGATGAAACGCGCCCCACTTATGGCTTTTCCTCTTTGCCATACACCACAGCATCTAATTGTCACCATACAGACATTGAGCAATGCAATGCGTCTCTGTTTGTCTGGTAAGGAGCCTGATGAAATTTCTGTATTTGCTAAACCATTGGAGGGTTTCCCTGAACTCACAATTCCAGGCGACTCATGAAGCTAATGGCAATTGGGGTATAAACCACCCAGGAGCTCTCCCTCTTGACAGTTCGCCTCTTGTCCCAGCCCTTGGGAAGCCACATTCCTTGGGCTTTTCTTTTTTTAAGCCCAGAGGGTAAGAACTCAATACAGACACTAAACTGGTCTCCTGACCTCATTCTAGCCCTGCTGGCTGCGAAAAACAACACTCCCGACCTGAATCTTCACCGTCTTGACCCAGTTCCTACTAGTGGGCACCTGTCTTCCCACTGGACGAAGCTACGGAGAGCCATGCAGCCACTGGGTAGGAGAGTCCCCTGGTTGAAAAGTCAAGATCTGAACCATCAATCAGAAGACGAAACCGGGGGGTGGCAAGTCCCTTCCAGGAGGTGGAACGTGGGGGTGGCCAGCTGATAGGACATTGCTCATCGCAAGTCTGAGGAGCTGAAAAACAACCTAAGGTGCCTGTCTCGGGGCTGGCCCGTTCCATTGTGAGAGCAAATAAAGTTTACGGAGCAAAAGATTCTGAGTCACATCCTGGCATCGACGTTAGACACCACCTCAGGGTTAATTAAGGAACTAAAAAACAAATATTAAGGCAACGTCGAGGTGTAGTTTCAATTTGCCTTAGAAGGTTGGGCATATTCTCATTTCCATCTTATGAATTACTTTCTTTTGGGAAGAGTTGATATGAACACAGCATCCATACACCAAAACGGCTCTGGTCCTGGCTCTGTTCTCTTGTGCTCTTGGTTAAACACGTGCTAGGGACAGACAGGTGTCCACGGCTCCGCCTTTTTGTCTTCTCTTTGCACACTGTATGGTGTGTGTGTGTGTGTGTGTGTGTCACATTGGGTCAGGCACCCTCCGCCACGTCCTCAAGTGTAGACATGTGAGTTCTTTAGCCCAAAGAGGTAGTCCTTCTTTTCTCGCTACTGCTCATCATTCTTTATACACACATTAGGTCAAAACATATGAAATTGCCATTTTTTATAAGTAAAAACTGGTCAGTGCAGGTGGTGTGTGAGCATGTGTACAAATTATGTAATGTGTGTGTTTGCACGTGTATGTGCGTGTGAGACAGAAGCACTGTGCCTACTTTACTTCGATCACTTTTGACAATACCCCAGAAGGCAGGTCAGTTCCGCTAAGGTGCACGTGTGAGAATGAGAGCTGGGAAAATGCAGTAACTTGTCTGTCTCAGGTCTTCCAGGGTTCACGTTCCGATTTCCAGCCCCTGGTCAGATGCTCCCTCCTGGCTCCTTCCCTCTTACGGAGCCTAGTGCACGGTCATTTAGTTCAGACTACGGGATCCTCTCGACTTCAGAGGCGTCTTGAGAAGAAACCCGGCCCAGCGCTCTCAAGCTTACAGACTTCTCTTCCCCCGTCTTGTCCCAGGATGTGGCATCGTACGAGAGGATACGTCAGCATGTTCCGTGAGTGCTTGGCCCACCAGCCAACACTGGTAAAGTTAATTTGGAATGTTTCAATGGCCAAATGCTTATTTCTACAAGAAACTGTGAATATATTCTTCAAATCGTTTTTGGGGAGAGGCCCAGGTTTGGGCAAAACCTTGCGCTTATTTCAGAGGGATGCTCGTTTTCCCAGAAATTTGAAGGAAAAAAATGTGCTTAGAGTATAGTTGAGCGAAGGTGTCCAAACACTGTGAAATCTGGTTTCTCTCCGCTCCCAAATTACAGAGCGTGAGAAGTGGTTTCCCGGCCTTCCGGTTCCTGCTCCGTGCATTTTGGGAAGTGAGACCACAGCAGTCTAGATTTACATCGTTGGCATTTTTTTTTTCAGTAAATGCTTATACACAACCTTCCTTTCCTGTTGGTTTTTGACTAGTTTGTTTGCAACTCACATTGTTGGCTGAACTGAAGCGATTAAAAAAAAAATAAAAGCCTTTCCCTAGATTATGAGAAAATTTCATTAAACCCTATCACGGCCCACATTTTTAGTGACCATTGGCAGCAAGAAAGCTGTCTTCGCAGGAGAAATCACACCGTCTTGAGGATTCTCTGAGCAGAAAATAGGACGGGAAGAGGCCAACGTAACACAGACGAGCACAGCAGAGCGACGGCACCAGGTAGCTCTGTCCCAGTGATTTCATTCATGAACTGAGAAGTCAGAAGACAGAGAGCTGCCCCCAGTGCAAACCTTCAGGACCACGCTGCTGTCAAACTGTTGTCTGCTCGCTGGTTTGTTCTTAGGGGTCTGCAAGGTTCCCGAGAGATGTGTGCGTGCGTGCGTGCGTTTTCATTTGAATGGTCACCTAAAAGTAATGAGCATAAGTATATCCTGGATTACTTGGATGACTGACACCTTGTAACCAAGAACTAGGCACGATTTCGGGACCCACGTTTGAGGTTGTCCTCATGAAGTACTGAAAATTATTGAAAAAAAGAACAGGGAGAATTGAATAGGCTAAATGATGTCATGGTCGTTCTGAAGGAAGCTTCCAAGGAAGTGAAAAGGTGAGAGAAACGCATCCCCCTGTATGTTAACGTGGAGAGTCAGCAACATACTCAGGGGGAGTCGTGATACAGTTGCGACAAAATTATACCAGTCGTCACACTGATTTAATGTAGATTATCTAGAATTTTCTGGATTTATAAGGTTAAATGTGTGTAGGTTGTATATTTGTTTTGCCTCGATGGCCATAAAAGGACTGCAGGTTCGCGGGGTGTGTGACTGACACTGGTCCCTGCAGACGTAAAGGCGCTCCTTGCTAGAGCACCCTGATGAAGGAGCGGGGCCTTGGCCGCGCTGATGACAGAAACCTCTTATGTCACAGTTCTGGAGGTTAGAAGTCCAAACCAGCACGTTGGCAGGGCCCCGTCTGCCCTGAAGGCACCGGGAAGGATCCGTGCCAGCTCTCGCTCCTGACTTTCAGGAATCCTTGGCTTGTGATAGCCCAACTCTGGTCTTCACACGAGGCTCTCCCTGTGTGCACGTCTGCACCCAAATTCCCCCTTTCTAGAAGGACACCAGTCATATTGGATAGGGACCCACCCTCCTCCTTCAAGTATGACCTCATCTTAACTAATTATATCGCCCACAACCCTGATTCCAAATAAGGTCACACTCAGAAGCACCAGAGTTAGGACTTCACCATACGGATGGGGGGTGGGGGCACACAATTCAATCCATAACAGGAAACAGCACAATAATAATTTAAAACCTCATTAAAGAGCGCAAATATTTTTCCCTTTAAAAGTAGTCTGCATATTCCTCATTTTGAGAAACCATGAATTATAACTTCTCATTTGCCCATAAGAAACCTTATAACAAATCTTTGACCATTAAAAATAAATTCCTGATGGATCGAACCATAGAAAATCTGGGAAAAATACAGAATTGAATGTTTAGTCAGACCTCTTCACAAGGATGAATCTCAGCCCAGAGGGAAAAGAAGAAATTATGATGGAAAAAGACAAATGAGCTTAATGGTATAGAAATTCTGAGGGCGCCTGGGTGGCTCAGTCGGTTGAGCTGTCAGCACAAAGCCCAATGCAGGGCTCGAACCCACGAACCACGAGAGCATGACCTGAGCGAAGTCGGACACTTAACCGACTGAGCCACCCAGGCGCCCTGTGCTCCAGCCCAGTTTAAAGGTCATATTTGCTTAACTCCATCCGGAAAACACACGTCAAGCACCTACCATGTTAATCCCTGCGCCAGACACAGTAGAGACAAGATGACTGTGACACGGTCTCAGCTCTGAAAGTTTAACAAATAATGAAGGAAGCCCAATAAGTAGCGTCTCTTCTCCACCGGGCTTCAGAACAGACTGAGAAATAAGATAAATAATAAAAAGTCGATAGTTAATATTTCAACTTTATCAACAACAAAGACTAGGTTGAAGGACAAAGCTCAGTGTGAGAGTCAAACCGGATGTAACTTTTTTAATTTTTCACCACATTTTGCCATTCTTTTATCCTGTAACTAGACCTTGGAACAGCCCAACAGAGGGAAAGTTTGGGTTTGCAAAGTAGACATACATACTTCAGGTCTTACCTGCCACTGGCCAGAGTGGAGAGGAAATGAGACAAGAGACCAAATATGGCCTCTGAGGACCACTGGTGGGGGCACTCCATCCAGTTAGGACACATGGACCGAAACCACCACCCACTGAGCAGAACTTCCTCCCTGAGGAAAAGCCAGGGAGCAGCAAGGATCCAGGAAAGTTAAGGGAAAAATCCTTCTTCGTGGAAATGAGGAGTGGAAAAGAGACCTTCGCCCACGTGAAGACATACGCGCAACTCTGTGCCTCGAGTCCGACTATGATGTCTGTGCTACAAGTGGTGTAAACAATGCCCTTTGGAGACACAGAAAGGAAAGGAATTCATGCTGATGGGGGTAGCAGCAGTGTGAGGAGGAGGAGGCTGTCTAACTGCATGGAAAAGTTGAGCAGGGTTGGGACAGGTCTGACCAGGACAGCAATGGTGGGGGAGGGGCAGACTGCACGGCAGAGGGAGCAAGGTGACCAGGGTGCAAAAGTGCACATTCACAGAGAGCTAAAGAAACGAGTGTCCAGCGGAATGGACAGGGTCCTTTCAGGAAGCCAGTTTCATCTGGACAGTCATGGGCTTGACCTAAAAAGCAAACCTCTATCAACTTTTTAAATTATTGAGCAGGGGCGCCTGGATGGCTCAGTCGGTTGAGCGGCCGACTTCGGCTCAGGTCATGATCTCACGGTCTGTGAGTTCGAGCCCTGCGTCGGGCTCTGTGCTGAAGGCTCAGAGCCTGGAGCCGGCTTCGGATTCTGTGTCTGCCTCTCTCTCTCTGCCCTTCCCCTGCTCGTGCTCTGTCTCTGTCTCTCAAAAATAAATAAACGTTAAAAAAAATTTTAATTATTGAGCAATGTGCAAATGTACTTCTCGTGACTTAGGACAGAGTTAGGTTGGAGGCTGGGGGAATTAAGACGTGGGGGCCAAAAACGGGGATGGAAGTATCTGTTGTCCAGGTTACTGGATGGTTCAAACACCGTGATTGACGTTATGATGTGGCCATTTCAAAAGCAGATTTGTCAAAATGTCTCCGATAGCCCGGAATAACCTTTAAGTGGGTTTACACTTTATTCCATAGAAAATGGGAAGGAAGAAAAGAGTTCTGAACAGTTATGAAGTGACGAGTGTCACACTAGTCACTTGTATAAAGTGACAGCAGTCTTCCAAGTTTTCGTATTCTCATCGGGACCCACACGTACGACAGCAATTTACACACACGTGCGTGGAGGTGGCGGGTGAGGCATCAGTCTCGTGTCAGAAGTATCCCTTGGTCGGCGAGCCCTTGGTCAGAACGGACACTGGAGGCCAGGACCCTGCACAGAAAGCAATCGTGATGGGCCAGGCAGGGATCGAGGGGATCGCAGAGCGGTCAGGGGAAGTGAAACCAAACAATGACCCCAAATCATGTCGCCTTTCAGACGTGCAGGACTTGACAGTCGTTTTCACATTTTGATTCGACAGGCTCTTTTTCAGAGGTTGTGATGGAAAGGATTCAGACCAACTGCTCGGATTCCAAGCAAACAACATACTTTTTTGTTGATTTAACTCCAATCTGACCCAGCTGTGAAAAAGTAATTGCATTGACCAGGCTGTCTGTTTGTATGCTTAGAAAACTATAGGTTTGATTCCCAGAGGTTTTTATTTTGCCAGGAATCAGCACCACAGTGGATGTGAAATTGTGAAACTTGGTGGTCAGGAGGGAGAGTGGGAAGTTCATCGTGAGCGGCCCGCGGGGAAGGAAGCACACGTGTGCCCGGGGGACAAAGGTGGCAGATCCATGGGTGCCTGGACAGAAGCCACCGTCTGCAGGTGGCTAGTCAGCTACCCCGGAACAGCTCACAAAGTCGACTGCCCGCAGTGACATGCTTCCGTTCAAATCTCAAGTGTTTACGGAATGCCTACAGCACGCCGGGCATTCTTCCAAGGTGGGGGATGAATAGAGGAAATATACTAGACAAAAGGTGCCCTCAAGGAACTTACATTTTAGGAAACAAGGCAGATAACTGAACTTAGACGAAAGGAGGACTAACGAGTGTGGTGGAGGGTGGTGATTTTTATGGAGAAAACAGCACAGAAGGCTGGAGGAAGTGGTCCCTGCTGGGATGAGCCGAGTGTGGAGACTCTTCCCTGAGAGGCTGACATTTGCATGAAGACCCGAAGGACGTGAGAGAGTAAACAAGGGATGGTCTTCCGCCCAAGCGCCCAAAGGCACCCGCGAGTCTGCTCGTCAGGACTGCACTCACCCGTCCCTTCTTCACGGTGAGACTCGGGGCGGGTGCCCCTACGTTCCCTGGGTTAGCGAGAGGCGCCAACACGGGTTGGCTCCCGAGGGCTCCTGCCCTGGACCCTTGCCTTTGCCCCACATCCAGGCGTTCATCAAGGCCAGCCCACCACCTCCGGAGCAGCTCTCTGCTTTGTCCCTTCGTCCTAAGTCAGCATCTGTCTGTCCAGCCGCACTGGCTCCCAAGCGTCTCTCAGGTCTGTGCTCCACACCAGGCTTGACCGACGGTGGCCTGTCTCAGCTAAATCCCCACCATGCCACCGCCTGGCATAGAAGGCCACCCCGTGTCCCCATGACCTCTGGGAATCATGAAGCCCTCTGCCACAGCCAACCCAGGAGGCCTCGCCGACGTGACCCCTTACGAGTTCTCCACCCCGTCTTCTGCTAAACAGTGAGTGCTCCTCCCCAACACACAGCATTGCTGCCTGCTTTTGTTCCTGCCATGCGCTGTGATGGAGTGCGCTCCTGTCCGTCCGTGTCTGACTGTACATAGTGGTAACCCTCAGCCGAGTGTGCTCCGTCCGTCCGTGTCTGACTGTGGATAGTGGTCACGCTCCGCTGAGTGCGCTCCGTCCGTCCGTGTCTGACTGTAGATAGCTCTCATGCTCAGCAGAGTGTGCTCCCGTCCGTCGGCGTCTCCCTGTAGACGGCGGTCACCCTCAGCTTGAGCATTGCCTCTTGCAGCGAGTCTGACCTCTCCTGTCTGTCTAGGTGCATCTCCAGGCTGCAGTGTTCCCCTCCGCAGGTGTGGCTCTCCCCCCACGGGTCTCGGCAGGCCACGGGCAGGTGGGCACTCACTCAGTCTCTCGTGTCCTAGAGTATTCCCCGTTGAACTTTTCAGATTAACGAATTCAGGGCTAAGGCTCTCAGAATGCGGGAAGTGCTTATACTTTAGACCAAAGGTGGATGTTTTCTCTCCTTGTAACTCTGTCTACAAACGGTCACCTCGGGGGTTGCAGAATGGTTTCTTCTTCCAGTGCAGGAAGCGGGAGAACACTGTTGTTCATAACTTTCCTCTTGGGGTCGAAGCAGAGGCTGCTTTGTGGCCTGCGTGCGGGCAGCGCTGGTCTGTGCAGGACAAGGGAGAGAATTTCCCATGGATTCCAGAATTCAGATCGGAGTAGTTGAAGGGTTGGAGGGGTGCCTGGGTGGCTCAGTCGGTTAGGCGTCCAACTCTTAGTTTCGGCTCAGGTGATGATCTCACGGTTGTGGGATCGAGCCCCATGTTCCCTGTGCTGACAGCGTGGAGCCTGCTTGGGATTCTCTCTCTCTGCTTCTCTCTCTGCCCCTCCCCCATACATACACACTCTCCCTCTCTTTCTCTCTCAGAAATAAATACAAATAAACATTTAAAAAAAGACTTGGAGTAGTTGGCCACTTCAGGTTGAAGTGGGAAAGAGAACAGACGGCAGCCAGGGACTGGCAGGAGGCCACAGGTGCTCACCGTGACCATTTTAGTAACTATTCCAATCTTACTATGCCTATAAAATGTGCGGTGCCCAGTAGCCAGAGTGTGTGAATGCAGACGTGCCTGCTTGCGTGCACAGGTGGGGCACAGTTTGGGGGCGGCGCGTGGGCTCGTGTCCAGGGACGAGGGGCAGAGGAGAGACTGGGCGCGAGGGTGTAGGAGAGGAGACAGTGGGCACCACAGCATCGGCAGTGTTCGGTGTATCGAAGCAGTGCAGGCCACGCGGTCTGTGGTAACGCGGACCTTCGGGTCAGAATGAGGTGGTTTCAAGCCCCTGCCCAGCTGCCATCAGCGGTTTAATCTCGCTGAGTCTTCACCCACATTAAGGGGATGAATCAGACTGCCCCCGGCTGCTAGAGGGACGAACTGAGCGCCCGGTGCTCAGGGCTCGCAGCCGTGTTGTAGGCCGGTGCGTCCGGCAGTGGTGCCGGAGCGGACAGAAGCTTGGAGAAAGGACAGACAGCTGACGAGAGGGCGCTGGGCAATCCTTCCCGAGAGAGAGGATTAGGCACAGACGAGGGGAGCCCTGAAGGGCAGCACTCGGCTGACTGAGTAAGCATATCCGAGGGCAAGGAGCACCCCCATGTCGGCAGAGCACCCCCGTGTTGGCAGAGCCCTCCGGTGTTGGCAGAGCACCCCCATGTTGGCAGAGCCCCCCCCATGTCGTCAGAGCCTTCTGTCTGACACCTGCTGTCCTTCGCTCCCTCCTGGAGGCCCCGCCTGGCCCCTCCAGGCTTAGCTCTTCATTCCTTCATCAGTTCTGCCCTCCAGTTGATTAAGGACTGGGTTCTTGACCACGCTTCCTTCCTTGGGTTTTAGATCTGACGTGTGAACTAAATTTCCCGTCCTCTGTGGCAAGAACCAAATCTCACCCATTTTTCTGTCATTATCTCAGCCAGATGGTCCGCACTTACTCGTGGCCTCTATGACCTCACATTGACCCCTTCCTTTGTTCTGGACCTTCCCCGAATACTTGACAGTAAGCACATAAGTCGCCATGTGTGGGAGCCTCATAAAGAAAAGAGGAAGTTTAAGAAAGGTCAGAGGAGAGCCAGGACAGAGCCTCGGAGGAGAGCTCAGTCCAGATCACCTGTACGCACCCCCGAGGCCCCATCATCACAGCCTCCACCACCGTTTCCTGGACACCTGCCGTTTCTCACGTACACGGACCAACCCGTCTACACCTCCCGGTAACCCCGAGAGGTGGGTACTAACACTACCCTCATCGCACAGACCGAGAAATGAGACCTAGCTTCCAAATATGAACAGCGAGTGAGTGACGGGAAATAGAAACTCTGGATACCGTCATCCGACTCGTCACGTCGTGCTGGAAACCAGGTGACAACAAGTGTTCTGAGGAGGGAGGCGAGTGTCACTTGGTGCCAGGGTGCTAGAGAGGACTAGCCTAGGAGTCACAGGACTGGATCGCTCGACCTCCGTTTCCCTCATCCGGAAAATTCAGGGGCTCCACCAGACCACCTTCTAGGATGCCTCCCGGTCCCAAAGTTCTGTGTAGAAACATGACCTACCTCTTGATGTGATCAGAGCATCGCTTTTGAACAGAGACGCTTCCATTCCAAGGGGTGATTGGAGTGGCTAGGGGCAGGTTCATCTGGGAAGCTCCGGTGAGGTTTTGAGAAGTATTTTGAAACCAGAAAGGAAATGGCCTGAAGTAGAGACATAACAGAAGGTCAGGCGAGGATACGGTCAGAAAAATGACTAAAAGGAAGGGGTGGATGAGTCACGTGCACAGGAACTCCAGCAGGGCGTCCCGGCTGCAGTGGGGCGCACCACGGCTGCAGGAAATGGGCACCATCGGTTAGGAGAGGACCAGGTGGTGGACAGTCGTAAAACCAAGGCGTTGGGGCCAAGAGTTTGTAGTTGGGGGAAAAAATCTCTACCCAGAAAGGATTTTGAACTTGTGCAGATAAAAGATTATTAGATAAATTAATTTCTTCATCCATTAACTTATTACCCGGGCAGAACAGAGAGACAGCTCTCTCACGGGAGCTCTTGGGGATGGAAGGTAAGGACGAGGACATCGCTCTGGCATGACATATTCTGAAATTTTTTAACATTTATTTTTGAGAGACAGAGAGAGACAGAGCACGAGTCGGGGAGGGCAGAGAGAGGGAGACACAGAATCCGAAGCAGGCTCCAGGTTCCGAGCTGTCAGCCTAGAGCCTGATGCGGGGCTCAAACCCATCAACTGCGAGATCATGACCTGAGCCGAAGTCGGACACCCAACCGACTGAGCCACCCAGGCGCCCCTGGCATGGCATTCTAAAAGCCACCTGGGCCAAATAAAATATTTTGGGGGACAAGGATTAGCTCTCTTCGGGGCATGCTTCTGAATGTGTGCGTGTTGGGAGGGGGGCGGAGAGGTTAGCGGAGCCTGCTCTGGGCACGAGTGGAAGAGGAAATTGCCCAGGTCCGTGTGCTAGGGGCTTGGCTTTTTTAAATGATGGCTGGCAGATTTCTTAATTTTTCCCCCGAATGTGAACTCCCCCAACACACCACAAGTGTAAACTTTGCTTTACCTTTCTAAAATCTTAGTAGTCAGTAAAAGCCTCTTGACCCGAGAGGAATATAATTAATGAAACTCTATGAAATTTTTTGGAAGACGGCTCTTCTGAATCATTAGAAAACAGCAAGGCTATTGCCATTTAAAATCCTCATAAAATGATCGGTTTTGATAACAAACTAGATGGGCTAGTTCTTATCAGACTCAAACATGCTTCCTAGAAAAAGACATCATAAAAATAATTACTTTCTATTCTCCTGTTTCTGAAATATATTTTCTTAAATTATAAATGTGACATAGGCACATTTAAGTTTTGGATTTTCACTCCTATGTGAGATTTAAGAACCAAAAGAACGAGCATATGGTGGCGGGGGTGGGGGGCAGAGACAAAGGAAGAAACAGACTCTTAACCGCAGAGAACACGGTGGCGGTCACCAGAGGGGAGGGGGCGGGGCTGGGAAAGAGCTGCCGGGGATTCAGGAGGCCCCGAGATGAGGAGCAGGCGAGGCATGGAAGCAGCGCTCTAACGCCAACGTCGCACTGAATGTTCACTGACCGGGATCAACATTTAAACAAGAAAAGAAGAGAAGGATCCGGCCTGTCCAGGGTGTTCACGGGAAAGGCCCTGGGCCAGCGGAGGGCCGCGTCGGACGGGAAAGGAAAAGGGGCGACCGTGTGCAGTGATGGGTGCCGGGCACCGAGCGGGGCCCTGGACTCCCCCACGTCACCGAATCGCCGTGATGCTCCTCCGTGTGACAGCAGAGCCCTGGGCTGTCGTCCGAGCTGCACGCCCTGTGGACACAGCTGTAGGGACGCAGAGCAGCCCTTGTACCCGACTTCGAAGCCCCCGCCCCTCAACCAGCAACAGACGCCTACCCCCGACCACCCCACTTTGCCGCCAGGTGGAGACAAGGGAGCTCCTATCTGCCAGTGAAGTTCTTTGGTGTTAAAAATAATATCTATTGCATATTATATTATAAAAATATGCACTACGATGTCAAACATATGTAACACACAGATATTTCAGGGAGCTATTTAGAATCAGTTCCACTGGCCTCTCTCGTTTGCTCCTTTGCCACCTTTGGGCTGGGGGGTGGGCGACCGGCAGAGCAGACGAGCCGTTGGGCTCTCTGACACCCCGGCGGGGTCGCCACCGCCTGGACCCCGCGGCCCCGGCTCTCTCCTGCCGGGCTGGGCCCCACGGTTCTCGGCGGGAGAGCTCCCTCCCCGAGGAGTCCTGGTGTAGCCTGGGGGCTCCTGCTGCCCCGGGGAAGAGCCGGGAGGGCCCCTCGAGTGTCCGCGACACAGGCCGTCTGCTCAGACTGCTCGCCGCCTCTCCGTCTCCCCAGAGACCAGCGCTTCAGGGGCCGCACGGGCCTGCTCTCCCAGCTCGCCCCCTGCAGACCCGGCCTCCCCGCCGCCAGCCAGGTCCTCCCCTCCCGGGGGCAGAGGCCCCTCGGCTCTCCTCTCCCGCGGCCCTGCGCGCCGCCTCCAGAGGCAGCCGGGCCTGCTGCTCCCGCTCGTAGGCTCTTCCCGAGATGTTGGCAGCCAAGTGAGACCTTCTCGGACGACCCGAGTTTACAGTCGCGGCCCCCACCCCTGCGACACACGTCCTGTGCGTCCTTCCCTGCTTGGCTTCTCTCCGCAGCACTGTTTCTCCCATCCATTGTAGTTCAGCTAATTGCCCGTGCTCGTGCTATTTTATTTTTCAATTAAAAATATTTTATGTTGGGGGCATCTGGGGGGCTCAGTCGGTTAAGCGCCCGACCCTTGATTCCGGCTCAGGTCATGATCCCAGAGTCGGGGGATCGAGCCCCACGTCAGGGGCACTGAGCGGGGAGCCTGCTCCCCCTCTCTCCCTCTCTTTCCTCCTCTCCCTCTCTCCCTGCCCCCTCCCCACTCACGCTCTCTCTCTCTAAAAAACAAATAAATAAAATAATAAAATGTTTAATAATATCTTATTTTTGCATTTAGAAAATATTCCGAGGACGGCGCCAATACTAAGCCGCCAACAGAGTTCATGGCACAAAATCACTAAGGATCCCTGACCTACAGGTTCTCCTTTTCATTTTATTTTTATTTGCACAGTTGAAAATATTCCGAGAAGGAATCCGACACTACGTTGCCCGTGGAATTCGTGGCACGAGGTCCCAAGGAAGCCCTACCTACAGGTTCTACTCTTGAGAAACAGACTTATGGGGCTATATTTTATATACTATAAAATATACCCATTTAGAGGGTCCAATTCAGTGGTTTCCAGTATATTAACAGAGTTACGCAAACACCACCAAAATCACATTTTTGAACATTTCATCACCCCAAAAAGAAATCGCGTGGCCATTAGTCACTCCTCCTCCCCCCTCCCCCCGGGCCGTCACTAATCCCCTTTTGGTCTCTACGGACTCGCCCGTTCTGAGCATTTCATAGGAAAGAACTCGTGTGATGTATGCTGTTCCGTGACTGGCTTTTCAGTATGACGTTTTCGAGGTTCACCCACCTTGTAGAATACATCAGTACTTCACGCATTTTTCCGGCCAAATCGCATTCTGTTTTAGGAGTCTATTATGTCTGTCTCACGTCCATCGGCTGATGGACATCTGGGTTGTTTCCCTTTTCTGGCCGCAAAGACTGATGCGGGCAGGAGCACCGATGCACAGGCTCCTGCGTGCGCACGTGTTTTCGTGTCTCCGGGGCAAACGCCTAGGAGCAGAATTGCTGGGTCCTAGGGCAGCTCTACGCTTCCCGTTTCTGAGGAACCCCAGACTGTTTTCCGAAAGGGGCTGCAGCATTTTCCAGTCCCGACAGCGACGGCCGAGGACTCCTTCTTCCCCACGCCCTCTCCACGCTGGCCGTTCCCGTCTTTCTCATCACAGCTCTTCTAGCGGACGTGAAACGCTCTCTCGTAGTTTTGACTCGTATTTCCCTAGTGACCAGGGATGTCGGGCATCCCTTCCTGTGCTTATTCTCCACTCGTACAACCTTTCAGGGAAACATCGACTCAAATCCTTTGCCCATTTTAATTGGTTTGTTTATTTATTTATTTATTATTGAGTTGTGGGTGTTCTTAATTTAACTTCAATACAAACACAAATCTATGATTTGTAAGTATTTTTCCCAATCTGGGGGCTGTCTTTTTCATTTTTTATTGACTGTTCTTGGTTGTAAAATTCACTTAGACATTTGATAATTTTGCAAGCACAAATTAATGTAACTTTAGACTATATTCAGAGAGTGTAGAGTCTAGATCAAAATATACCTATGACTGCTAACCCGACCACTCTGGAAGGTTGAAATCAGTTGAGGGCAGCCCAGTGTAGAAGGCATACCCCCCAAAAATGAGATGAACTCTGCCTGGGTTGAACACGGATCTGAAAACCATTCTGTATTTCCTATGAGGAACAGGAGAGGAAGCAGATTATATTTAGCACAGAATAAGGACGCTCCAGTTGGTAAAGGACACCCATGTCACCCTCTGGAAAACAAAAGTAAAATAAACGGACGCCAGAGAAAGAAACACGTTAGAGGTCTATGTAAGGAAAGAATTACGACAGACACACAATGCCAAGTGCTTAGTGAGTGTTCTTTAAACTAATCCATAAAGGAACAAATCCGTTGCATCCAAAAGTCGAATGAGCTGTTTCAAAAAGGAGTAGGCTCCCATTACTAAAATGTTCAAGGAAGGAAAGACACGTGCACCGTTGTGGTGGAAAGGCTTCTTGCGCTGGTGGACAAGATTGGACAAGATAACCTCCTTGTAGCAGGTAACCATTCTACATCTAGGATTCTGTGACTAAAAAAACCCAATCAAGTGCTGCTGACGGAGATTGTAATTTTTAAATTAATTTTAAATTAGCAATAGACTCACAAGGAAAATTTTAAGGTACAAAGGGAATACAGTGACATAGGAGATTTTAGATTTCCCTCCCATCCCTGCGTCCCCGACGCTCAGCCAGCGGCCCCCTCCGGAGGGGCCAGGGATATTCTTGTCGATGTTAATGTTTATCCAGAGATACTCTATATTTATGGAAGTATATAGGACAATATGCTTTCACACAAATGGTAGCATGTTACACACGATGTTGTGCATCTTGCATGTTCTACTGTAATATCTGCTTTGCGGGTTGTAGGTTATACAAGTACAGAATTACTAATTTTTTATTAAAGGGCTATTCAGAATCTCTTGGTTTGGAACTACTATAAATTTAGCCAGATCTCTGTGGATGGGTATTTATGCTGTTTTCCAGTTTTGTTTTTACAGACAACGCTGTCGTGGATATACTTACGCATTCTTCATTTTGCATCTGTGAAAATAATTGTCTTCAGGATAAATTCCTCATAGAGCCGCTTGAGTCACAAGGGCCTGTGTTCTTGTTTTTGGTGGAGCCTGCCGAATTTCTTCCCAGGGAGGTTCCACCGGTTTACTCTTTCACCCCAAATATCTGAGAGTATCTATGTACCCTGATTCTTAACCCCTAACTCAACACAGTGTTTTCATTTTTTAAATCTTTGCCAATATGATGGTCGAAAAAATAGTATTCACTGTCACTTAATTTTCATTTCTCTTATTAGGAGTGAGGTTGAATATTTATAGTAATCTTTAAAATTTTAAAGAGCCAGCCATATAATTAAAAAATCTGTATATTAATATTTTATATATACATATGTATATGTACTATATATCCTTAGCTAGTTCGTTGTTATTTGCCTTTTCCTTAGTGATTAATTTGCATTCCTTATATATTAAGGAAATGAGCCATTTGTCTATGATATGAGTTGTGAATTTACCCCCAGTTATAATTGTATTTTGACTTTGTTTATGTTTTTCCCTCGTGGAGTCATTTTTTAATATTATGCAGTAGAATTCAATATTAATGTTTTTCTTTATGGCTTCTGAGATTTATTTCAACTTACAAAGGCCTTCCCCATTCCAGAATCATGTTAAATATTATCCTATATATGTTTTATTGCTTTTATGATTTTGTTTTTCACTTTCTAATCTTTGCACCATCTGGAGGTTCTTTTAGGTGAAGGTAGAGACTCAGGTTGCTAATTTTTGTCCAGATGGCTACCTAAGATGTTTTATTGAATACAGATAATAGATACATTTCAGCATTCTGAGTATAATGCTCGTAAGTTTTCACATAAATTATCACCTCCAAAGTAGTAAATAGTGGTATAATAATAACAGCAACAATAAAAGAGTAATACTAGCTATACCTACACAATGCTTACTATGTACCAAGCACATTTGTCACAAACACTACTAGAGAGTTATCTCTAATCCTAAGAAATGTCTGGATCCATTAAAATGATTGAGGCAAGAAGCCAGCTCCTACTGCACTCCAGGAGGACCTGGTGGGAATAGGGATGAAAACAGAGAGAACACAATTTCTCACCTTTACAGCGGAGCCTGGGCGAGCTCCAGGAATTGAAATAACGGATTCAAGTAGATAAATGAATAAATGGTAGTTCAGCTGGTATTTGCTGAGCACAAGGCTTTGCACTAGGGACGTGGGATAAAGGCGATCTGATCAGTCAATGCACCACACTTCCAGTCCGTGTGCCCCGCACGGCACACGCTCAGCGGGGGCGCGCCCCAGACACTGCGGGGGTCCCGCCGCTTACACCCAGCGGGGACGCGCCGACAGTCGCACCAGCCGGCTCTGCGCACCCTGATTGGCTGCAGCCGGAGCTCGGCCGGTGTTAGATAGCGAACAGCACCAGAGCCCCGAGGCCTACGTTAACCCTTTGCCGGCCTGAAGAGCGCTCTAGTAGCTCCCCGTTTTTCTTCGCAGCGTTTACTACCGTTATATACTTTTGTAGGATTACACGGTCTCTCGCCACGGTAGACTGTAAATTCTCTGAAGGCTGGGACACATCTGTCTGGCTCAATATTTTACCTCGGTGTCTAGCAGCGAGTAGGGTGCTGAAAAGATATTTGTCAAATGAATGGCTTCATAAATAGTTCTAGAAGGAAGCGGATCCAATTTCTAATTAACGCTTCCTGTCTGAACTTAGGCATGGTTCAGAGTTCTCTATATTCCGGTTTCCTCACTGAAAAATGCGCATCGTGGGCATCTGGGTAACTCAGTTCGTTAGGTGTCCAATTTCGGCTCAGGTCACCGTCTGTGAGTTCGAGCCCCGCATCGGGCTCTGTACTGACAGCTCAGAGCCTGGACCCTATTTCAGATTCTGTGTCTCCCTCTCTCTCTGTCCCTCCTCCGCTCATGTTCCCCTTCTCTCTCAAAAGAAAATTTTTTTTAAAAAGGACATCATAATAAATATTACCTAATAGAGTTGCTATAAGAACTAAATGAAATGATGTGTCAACACCTACCACCATACTGAGTTCCTATGATACACCCAGGTCCTCTCGACCCTGGGAAGACCTCCTTGGAGAAAGTGTCTGTAGACACTCACCCTGAGACTGTATAACAGAGTGTTTAGGCTTTCCCTTAATCCTGTGACTCAAACTCCAGCATCTGAAATCCACCGAGCACAGAGTCAGAAGAGAGCGAAGGACCAAGTATGTGTTCGGATTTGGCCTAAGGTATTTGTCTGAGACTTTTAAAACCACAGCGACAGACACGTCCTACAGATAGTAAACCGAGAAGGAAGCAGAGTACCTGGCAGGCAAGTATAAGCAATTCTGATGACAAACGGCGTGTTTGTTCTTCCCCGAAGGATTGTTGTTTAGTGTTCTGCAAACCTAGAGGAGCAGTGCGTGGGCTCTCTCTCGCACCCGCCCCTTAAATGCCCTGAGGTTCGCCGAGCCGGTTTGCAGCCAGTTCCCCTTTGCTAGTGTGAACTTGACGCCATCGTTAGGCAGAATCCAGATGGAATTCATTATCCTCCGCCTGGTTAAGGGCCCCTTTGCCTGCCCAAGTACCCTCGCCAGAAACTTGGCACGGGGCTTGGATTTGTCTCTCCCTTCACCCCACATGTAATCACTCAGAACACCTGTCAATTTTATCATCTGCATTTTTCCTTTTTCTTTCTTTCCTTCTGCTCTCCCTGCCACTGCCTGTCCCCATCACCTCGAACCTGGACAATCACCAGTCTCCTGGTCTCCCTGGCTCCAGTCAACGCTTCCTCTAACCCATTCTCTTCACTGCTGGAGCGATGGCCCCCAATGCAGGTGTTATCATGACCCCTGACTGCCTCAAGTCCACAGGATAAAGTCCAAACAAGGCCTTCTGACACGCACTCGGAGGCTTTGGCACCACCCCCCACCTACCGCTGCATCTTCAGGTCAGCGAAATTTAAAGGGAGTTTCCTGAACACCATGCTGTTTCATCCCTCTGTCTCTTAAGTGGTTTTTGTTCTGCCTGGAGTTTTCTTTCCCTTTCTGTTCTCTAAAGCCTAATCATCTCCAAAGACTCTGTTCGGACCTCCTCCAGCTTGCCTAAACTAGAGTTGAGGGCGTGCCGTTATCACACGGACGAATCCACTGGGTGTCTTTCTGCACTTTCTCACTGTATGGCCATTCGTGCCTGTTGCTTCCACTTTCTAAACTGTAAGCACCTTGAAACTGGATCTTGTATATAACTCCAATCCATCAAGCTCTCTCTCTGTCTCCCACCACCCCGCTTGCCAAGCCGCCATCACCTCTCCCCAGAACTAGTACAATGGATTCCTGAGTACCTAGGTTCTCTGCTTCCAGTGTGCCCTTACTCTGCATTTGGAGTGCTTTTTTTTTAAAGTGCAGACTGATCCTGTTTTATGTGTATATATGTGCATACACATATCCTTTGTTTCTTAACATACGTTAGTGCCTCCGTATTTCCTTCGGACAAAGGACATCTTCGGCATGGTCCTCGCACTCCTCAAGACCTCCCTGGCCTCATTTGTGCATTTGCTCCTCCCCTCTTCCTCTCTCTACTTCTGCCAGAGCAGAATGTGTCCTACCATTACACACCAAGAGGGCTGAGATTGTCTACTGAAGGAAATAAAGTCAGTACAGATTTCCGATCGCGTGGGTATCGTGATGCAAGTATACCAGAAAGGAGAAGAACCCCAGGTCTGTGTTAGTCAACTGGACGACTCCTGCACCATCAGTCGGAAAATTGGCGCAAAAATCCGCATGTAACTTGTGTGACGGTGGCACACACGAAAGAGACAGTAAGAGACAGGAGACGGTTCGGAGGCAAGGTCTACAGGCCTGGGCGCCTGGCAGGTGGTGAAGAATGAAGCAAGGCTCTCCTGACTCAGAGGGAACAACCAGAACGGGGTCTTGGCTTAGAGGTTAAGACAGAGTTCTGCTGGACACGTGTTAGGTCAAACGGAGGGACCCCCGAGCAAAGGAGCTATTCCTATAGAAGCACAGACTGTATAGCAACACAGTTCTGGAAGTATCCACATAACACAGGGGAGGGCAGATGCTTGAGCGGATCTGCTCTTCCGGGAAGACTGAATAAAGCGGATGCCAGGAGGTCCAAACAGCCTGAGCAAGTGCCCAGAGCAATGCAGTGAGTCAAGAGGCATAAGGGCAGCACCAGCAAAGAGGCCGGCAGAGACTAGAATGTGTGATGTCTCTGGAATCTGAACGGAGAAGGCTTCAAGAAGAAGCAGGAGGTCAGCGATACCAAGTGGAGGTCATATGAGGTCATGGAAAACCAAAGACCAACAGAGTGCTTCTGGGATTAGTGAAATAGACTACCATTCTTGACTTTTGAGGGAACTTCATATGAAGATAAGTAAGAATAAAAACCAGAGGAGAGAGGGCTAAGGAATAGGTTCTTATCAACTCCCGAAAACAAAAACGGTGTGGTTTTAATTCACACCGTTTCATTTAATTCAGTTTAATTTACATATTCTGAGAGGTTGAGAAGGCAGACCATTTTTCCCCGGCCAGACTTGCTGCAGTGCCTCTTTGTGTTCAAGAACAGGCTGCCGGATTTAGCAAGCAGACGCCAAAGAGCACGTTAAACAATCTCTCGCCACCTCTAAGGCTGGGAAAGCCGGGAGAGAGCCCGGTATGAGATGTTTTCAGACACGCCTTCCCCATCTTCCACTCCTGCCTACTGGAAGAGTGTCTGCCGTCGGTCGCTGTAAGTGATGGCTGCGTTCTGTGACTGCCACACGCACAAGGGGCGGCCGGCCGCCCTCGTCCTGTCCATGCTGCTCCTGAGTCAGTCAGACTTGAAACAGCCCGTGTCCCCGGCTATGTCTTCACAGGCTTCCTCACGTTGTAGAAGACTCCTACACTCTTCTCCCTTCATTCTAAACCTCAGGAATACCCTTGTCTCAGCTTCCATTCAAGGAACTCAAGGGGCTGTGTCCAAAAGTCTTTAAACGATCGCCGTTAATTTGACGCTTGGTGAATTTCAGTGTGCCAAACACGATGCTGGTTTCTGGAAAGACAGACGCGTTCCTGGCCTCACAGAGTTCGTGCCTGAAGACACCACGCGCCCTCTTCTCCCACAGGAGACGTGTCAATTCCAAGAAGAGCAGCCACGAAGATGCGTCAAGAGCCCCAGCCCAGCGCCCCCCAGGAGAACGAGTGAGGGGGACCTCACCGATTCCCAGCACCCGAAGGGAGCCAGTGCCCCGCGCTGCTCTTCCCGGAAAGTTACTGTGTCATCACAATCCCTAAGCGGGGGTGAAGCGGGTGCGGAGCCAAGGGCTGCGTGGAAACTAGCATGATTTCACGGGACTAGGCGCACGGCCTACACTTGGCTCTTCTCCCTTCGGGGTAGACGTTGATGATGGCGGTCTTCCGCCGGCTAGGAACCCGATTACGATGTGCTCCGAACGGTGCAGGGACTGCAGGTTATTAAAGGGACTGGAGACACCTGAAAGGCCTTCATCCAAACGGGCGAACGTACTCCTGCTTCCAAATGGAGGAACTCAGCCGGCTGCAGCAACGCCTTGCTGGCCCCTGCGTCCTGAGGAGAAGTGTCAAGCTGGGGACGTCTGCCAGACCGACAAAGCGTCTTTAAGGTGCTTCGTGCGCTCAGCACAAGTCCAGAAGGTTGCCGGGAAGATCGTTGGGAACCCGAACTGACCGTGGATCTCACTTTGTGCTGTCATACTTAGAGCCGGTCGCGGCGCCGTGTCTGTGCACACGGTTTTCCTTCCGGCTGTGTCCCTTCCTCCCCCAAAATATGAGCTTGGCTCTTCGGTATCTTGAATATCAGTGGCCACCATGACGCCATGGGAAATTTGCAAATTTCTGCTTTTTTGTATTGGTCCTGCTTTCTAAAGGGTAAACTTCATTTGTGCAGTAATCATTTTAATGTACTGGCTTTTTGCATCCTCATGCCTTGAAATTCCTCTTAGTTTTCTGCTCCCCGTTAGAAGGCACCACACACACCACAGGCCGTAGACAGTGCCGGCCTGGAAAGAGAGAGTATTCCCACCTTCTCGGGGGAAGAACTCTTGAAAATTCAAGGCACATTAGGAGTTCCCTGAAATGAGCTAGTGAATTCAGCTGGGGCTGCCTTGCTTTTCTTCAGAGCCTGTTGGTTCAAACAGGAGCAACGCGATTACCCTCTACATGCTCCACGCCCGTTTACTGGGCCAGAGTTGGAGCGGCTCCCTAGCAGGTGCTAATGATTCCAACCAGTCCAAGAACTCGTTCTAGCCTTTAAGTGTAGCCTTTATAGTGAGATTATAAGCTTCTTGAGCTTATAAGAATTGTTTTCTAATGCTCTCTGGAATCTTTCTGATGAGGAACTAGCAGGACTCAGAACATTCAGAGTCACAGAACTGGGAAAACAAGAAGACAATACAGACCACCCGGGGCAGTGCCGGCCAGTAGAATACAGTGGGGTCCAGAACCCTGTGTGTGCAATTCTAAGTTGTCTAGTTTTCACTTTTAAAGAGCAAAAGAAAAAAATGTAGGCGGCTCAGTCACTTAAGTGTCTGACTCTCGATTTTGGCTCAGGTCCTGATCTCACGGTTGGTAAGTTCGAGCCTCGTGTTGGGACCATAGAGCCGGCTTGGGATTCTCTGTCTCCCTCTCTCTCTCTCTCTGCCCCTCCCTTGCTCAGGCATGTTATCTCTGTCTAAATAAATAAATAAATAAACATTAAAAACGAATAAATAAAAAAAAAAGAAAAAAAGAGTGACATTAATCTTGATAACACATTTTATTCAATATAGCTAAAATACTGTCATTTCAACATACATTCAGGAAAAAATAGGAATATTTTACAACTTTTCACCCAAATCTTCGAATTCCAGTGTGTATTTTATCCCCGCAGCACACCTGGACTTAGGCTGGCCCCATTTCAGGGGCTCGGCAGCCACAGGCGGCCAGCACCGCGGGTGGTGCAGGTCTGGGCTCTGAGCCTGCCCCTTCCAGGTGAGAACACAGATGCGGAGAGGTGGAGCGGCCAGCAGCAGCCGGACCGCAGAGACGCCCTGGAGAGCAAGAGCTCTCCCAGCCTGGAACTGCAGGAATTCCCCTGCTGGGCGAGTCGGGATGACTTTTCCCTCTCCCTAAGCCCACGGGATGCCTCTCCCATTCCCCCGCCTCCAGGTCCCTTAACCCAGCGGCCTGGGTAATCCCGATGAAGTCACTGCCTTCAAGTGAGGACAAGTACCGAGCTCCCAGAAACTGCTCCAGCCACAAATGGGACAGGACCCCTTTTGACGGTGACTTCCCTGACTGCTCTCCGGACGTGCCTTCTGGGGCCGCGGAACTGCTTTCCGAGGGAAGAACAATCTCTACGAGCTCTCCACATGAAGGTCTCTCCTGCCCCTTGAAGACAAGATCGCATCCCTTTCTCGCCATTTGGAATTTATTCCTCAAAAGTGTTAAGGACACGGAGCACCTGTCGGGGGCAGAAGAGGCGTATTAAAGAGCCACTGCAGGCTGGACGCTGTCCCTGGCACTGACGATATCAAGGGAGAGGAAGGGTCCAGCTACACCTGACGGTGTGGTGAGTGGAGACAGCCCGGGTACTCGAACCAGGGGAGGAGAGGAAGGACCACTGGGAACTGAGAAAAGCAAAAACTGCAACGAATGGGATTTGTTTCCTGCAGAAACCTTTCCAGAAAACGATTTATAAATATATCGCCAGTAAAATTAAGATTTAAGTTTAACTGAGAGACCACGAATTCAAAAACATGACTAGACCATGATGAACGGGGAATTTTAAGGACAGGTGATCCTGGCGAGTGATGAGGAGGCTGAAGGGTAAGACTGTCCACACAGGAGTGTTTCTCCGGCAGCTTTGCTTACAGAGTCCCCGGAGCACAAGGCACAACCAATCACGTTATCCCCCTTGAGGCAGTAGCCCTGCCCACACGCACGCAAGACGTGTCCACACCTCCAGCTCCCTCTCTCGAAGCTTCCCCATCTACGTTCACCGAGTGAGCCCTGTTCGGGCTTCTTCTTGCCAGCCCCTCTTGAGTCCCCCAAGACACAGAGAGGGACTCAGTCCTTCATGGCCCTGAGACCCTAGGGCACAGGGAGGGACTCAGTGCTTCGTGGCCCGTAACTTCCTCTTGCGGCTACTTTACCACAGTGGACGCCCCCTCCTCTCTGGCTGTGGCTTAGACTCAACCAGTGAAGTTTTAAGAATTATTCAGGCAAGGTCTCCTGGAACGATTAAAATACAAGCCTCCACGGGTAGAGCCTGCCTCGTCATTGGCATTTTTGGCATTTTGCTGACGACAGAGATTCCTTCAAACTCTGCGTCCCGAACACTGAAACGTGAGGCCCTCTAGGCACCGAAGTCTCAGTGTCTCCCTCAGCCCTGGGAACCCTGTCAGTCAGGCTTACCCTCTCAAGGCAGCCCCGGAGGAAGGGCCTATAGGTAGTGACATCTGAGGGGGAGGAGGGCAGGAAGGGGCAGAGGAAGGAGAAATTGGCTGGTCCGCCTCCTCCTTCCACCAACAACTGTGCTCACAGAGTCCACTCTGCTCCTAAGCGCCTCACTGGTAAGAATAAATGCAGAGCCGAGGAGTGCCCAGTACGGAAGCGGAGGGTCTAGGGTGCAAGACAGGCACAAATGTACAGGTGAGGCAAAACGTGAGGAAACAGACAATGCAGACGAAAACTTGAAAGGAAAGCTGTAACGAATACATGAAAATGCCGGGCAGTCTGGGAGTAGTGACTCTCGTGTCTGTGAAACGCGGAGCGGATGCTAAGGGAAAAAAAGAAGCATTTAGAAAAAGACCAGGAGATCAAATATACTAACATAGTATATTTCCTGGGCATTTCTAGGAAAGAGAACAGCAATGGAAGATCACGAAGATAAGAAAATTAGAAGGTCCATCCAGGAGGTCTGACGACCAGCTAACAGCAGTTCTAGGGATATAAAAACATGGAGGAAAGTGGGTCCTCAGGGAAATAAGACAGGGGAACGTTCCAGAACAGAAAGGTATGAACAAACCAAGCAGAGAGATGACACGGGACCCTGGGAGCGGGGGCCCTAACAAGGGGGGAGGGGGAGGGGACTACGGCTGCACAGGTGGCCACACTGGACCATGGGAGTGACTCCAAGGGGGTGTCCCTCAGAACAAACATGCCCCTGAGAAGCTACCTGATGTGTTTGACTTAGAAACATTTTGGGGCTCTGCCAGATGGTTCTGGAGAAATTAGAGGTTAGTAGATAAAAAGTTTAGCAGATGTAAAAATGAAGCAATTTTGCTTTTGTTTTTACCCTCAAGGATAAAAATCCTGTGCAATAACAAAACCTAATGATCACCATAGTCCATTACGGGGCTCAGCTGTGCCCGATTTGTGGGTGGGCCAAATGTACCCACTCCTCAGTGACTCCGGCACAATGGCGACCCCACTGTGTTGCGGGGCGGGGGCGGGGGGGGGGGGGCTGACCAGGCCGCAAGTTGGATCCATGCAACGAACTCTCCCCCCAAACTCCCCGAGCTCATTGATCGGAGATTCAGCCTGGGCCTTGACAATCTAGAAAGGCCCTCGGGTGTTTGCAGGGTGCTGCATTAGGCCCACTGGGCTGGGGGAGGAAAAGGGCAGCCAGAGTGTGGCACCAGAGCGCTCGAATCTAATTTGGGGACTACCCAACGTGACGAGCTGCAGTACAGACAGAATGTGACCCCACGGCTGGACGGCCTGGTTGGCTCGCTTCACCCGACCCCAGCCCTGGATCCTGCCTTTAATGACGATCGTGGTATTTTGCCTACCTTGGATTTGTGGCATCATTTGAAGTTTTACAATACTGCATTAAAATATTATTTATCTTGATTACTAAGTTTTGGGTCTGAAGCTAGTGTTGCACATGGATTCTGGCCCTTGTAGGATAAAAAATTGAAAACTTAAGAGCTTCTAGAATAAATTTACTACTTAGAAAAAAAGGACAACCAGGAGACACTGTTGGAGGCATTAAACGCCGCTGCCACAAGGTGGGGACCATGTTTTCTGTGTTGACAAGTCTTCAGGAACCACTCCAGCTTTGAGACTGAAAGTATGTTTTACTTCAATAGACTCTGAAATCCAGAGAACAAACTGAGGGGTGATGGGGCGGTGGGGGGTGGGGAAAATGGGTGACGGGCACCGAGGAGAGCACTTGTTGGGATGAGCACTGGGTGTTGTACGTGAGCGAATCACGGGCTTCTACCCCCAAAATCAAGAGCACGCTGTACATATGGGATGTTAGCTCACTTGACAATAAACTAGATTAAAAAAATAAATTCAAAAACCATAAATAAAATGAAAAAGATGTATATCAGCCAATTATTTCTGCGGGCCACATGCCCGCTGAGTTTAGACCTACCATGCTTTGACACGAGAGGAAACCGAGGCACAAAGAAGTGGTTTCCCCAAGATCTCGGCTGGCCGGTGACAGAACCAAGACCACATATGAATTCCCAGTTCATCTTTCTTCCCGCCCGAACAAACTTTCTTCTTCAAATGGTCACAACAACAAAAACCCTGTCCAACCTCTGACACAGTCCTTCCCCCACACGTGTGTCCTTAACTCAGGTTTGCTTGGCTCTTCCTCCGGAGGTCGGGGTTGTTTCAAGACCTTGGAAATCCTGGGCATTCGGACTTTCGGGGGCCCACCCGCATCATGGGAGACACATAAAAATGCCCCCACGGCTCCATAAAATCATATTTATTTTCATGTACAAAGGGTTTTTTGAAACGTTCTTGTGAAATGTTTGGCTTGAGGCAACACGTTTGGGTTGGCCAAGAGTTCTCGGCAGTAATTCTGCATTCTGTGCCTCTTGCAAAGTGAGAAAACCCAGCCACTAACGGCTTTTGAAAGCAGGGACATGCCCGTCGCTCTTCATTCCATGATGACTCCCACGGACACGACGGGCATCTTGGAGACGTCTTACCTACTCGGATCCACGTGTAGCTTGGCAGTGTCCCGTGCCTCAGAGACCATCCTGTCCCTTCCAGTTCTCAGAACTCTTCCCAGGTCTCAGAGCAGATGCTCCGCGTTTTGCACGGCGTCCAAGAGGCTGAGTCACCCCGCGGACCTGGCAGGACGCCTCTCCCGGCCCCCGTGTGCAGGGACTTCCCGGCGTCTCCCCCTGGCTGGAGTCATCCTGTCTCTCCTCGGCTTCAGGTTCCTTCATGACACGCCCCACGAGGAATTTCCTCACACACCTGGCTTGTCCTGGCTCCGCGGCCTCCGCGCGGACCCTCCCTGCGGCCGCCCCACCAGATGGTTTCTCTTCGGCTGGATGGCCAGGCTCTATCCCTCCCGCCCGTGTGTGTGGGCTGTCCTCCCTCCTCCCCACCGACTGCTTCCTCCTTACTCCCATTTCATTTGTGGAACTGCTAAATGGTTTTTAGTTTAAACATGTGGGTTTCCTTCGCATGACTTCTCTGTCATACCACTTAAGTCATGGCACCGTCGTGTTCCTTCGTCGGCACGTCCGTCTCGCCTAATGATGCCAGCCAGGCGAGGATCGCGTCCACTTCCTGGCCCCGGCGCTCAGGAAGATGCTTGGCCCCTAGGAAGTGCGCGATGGATTCGTCTAGACGCGTGTGCGCAGCAGCCCCGGGCCCCCGACCGGTCATGGTGAGTGGCGATGGCTCCATCCAGAACGCCACGGTTTGACTGCAACGGAAACCGACGGAACTCGGAGTGAAAACCTCTTTGTTTTACTGTCCTCTGGTCAAATGACTCTAAAAAAACCTCAGTTTTCTCAGCATTTCTGGAAAATTAAAATAATGTTACCAACCCTGCCTCTTTCACAGAGGTGCCGAGGGAGATCCAGGGACTCTTACACAAACACACTTTCGTGAAGGCCCACGTGCTCCACAACCTGAGGTTGGCTCACGACCACGCTGGTCACAGTGCCCCCGTTGGTGGTGACGACAGGGGAGGGGCTCACTCAGGGCCCACGGCATCTGGGACTCATCTCTCTCCCTTAGGGGCAGGGACCGGACTGGCCCCTCTTTTTGCGAGGGTCTGAGGATCAGGGCACCGGAAACCCAGAAACCCTTAAAGCGTATCACTCATTCCAGATTAATTAAAACCTGACCGGAGGAGTAATACCTCAGGGAAAACATGGTTTTGTTTTTAAAACCTGCAAAGGGAGATTAAAAATTAAGTGTCCAGTTTGGAAAGAGATTGCGCCATGATCTCGAAGAAGCAAGTCTAACAACGGGCGTCAGCACTAAGCTCCACTGGCGGGCGCCACACGGCCCAGAAGGAAGGCCTGCGTGTCCCTGTCCCCGCTCCCGCCTCCAGGCTCCGGGCCCTCGGCGAGGAAAGGACGCCGGCCTGGGGACCCCTCTCTCCCTTCCAGTGTGGCAGCGGCCCGTCCCCAGGCACCGGGGCTCACAGCCCTGCCGTAGTTGCCTGGACGTTCCCGGGAACCAGCAGGGCGTGAAGTGGCTTCACGCTCAGTTAAGGAATATAAAGAGGGGCCTGCTCATTGTGGCTGGGAGGGCACAACACTTGTGACACAGAGAGAAGACAGAGCGTGAGAAATGGGGCCAGAGCGGTGAGTCTGAGTCACCAAACCCCCACCGATTTTCTTCTCCGAGGTCACAAGCCAAGTGGTTTGAGAAAGAGTTACATAAGGATTTGTCACTCCCTCGTGCCCTGGCTGTTGCTGTTACTACGAGTGCCTCTCCGGGACCACCGGGAAGGAGGACGAAACAGGCTCGATCCTCCAGGGCCCCTAGTAAGTCACTGAACTCTTCGAGGGCTCGATGGCAGGCCAGTCGAACGATGGGGACATTCGTTCGCCAATGAGGTGAAAAGCTGCGACAAAACCCATGAACAGCCACCGCATCAGGACGAAATCTACTTGTTCGCTGAACACACAAGTATTTATTGCACCAGCATTATTCTAGGTGCTGTGGACACGGGAATTTAATTCCCGCCTCCTTGGAGCTCCAGTCCCTGTTAGGAAGACGGTAAGAAGGGGAGCGTGCGGCACGGCAGGCGGCGACTGCTGCACAATGGAAGGGCGGGGCGGGGCCGTGGAGAGTCCAGGGACGTGAGCACCGAGGTCGAGCACCTGGAGGAGAAGGGCTGAGCCGGGCTGTGGGGAGAGAGCCTTTCAGCAGAGAGCGGGGCGAGCGCCTGGCAGCGGGGAACCGCGGGGGCCCCGGGGTGTCTGCGGGGCTGGGCGCAGGGGAGTGGGAACTGAGGCCAGAGGCTCAACGGAGGGCAGGCTGCGTAGGGCTCTGCGGGGCTCTGGGTTGTACTCAGGGCGGCAGGGGAGCAGTTGGAGGAATTTGAGCAGAGGAACAAGATCTGAGAGAAAAACGTGAGTCGAGACCAAATTTAAGGTTTTCTGGCTTAAATACGGAGAAGGATGGGGTTGGCGTTTACCGGAATGGGGAAGATGAGGTTTCCCCCAGCAGGGAGAGGAGGTTTGAAGAGGAAGATCTTAGGTGACTGAGTCTGAGCTGTTGGATATACAAACATGGCCGCTGAGAAGGCAGCTGGATATATACTCCTGGAGTTTAGAAGCGAGGATATCAGAACTAGAAGCGTCCATCTGGGCCTCTTCCGTGTACAGATGGTGTCCACCGCGATGGGGCTGGAGGGCGTGGCGAAGGGAGGGAGACAAGTGGGGTTCTGAGCATGGCCATATGGGGAGTTCAGGAGTTTGGTGGCCAGCAAAATAAGGAAGCACCTGCAGGGGAGTCCGAGAGAGAGAGAGATGGATGAGGTGGGCGCAAAAACAGGAGAGCACGATGTCTGGGAAGCCCAGGGAAGGAAAAAATGTCTTTCAAAGTAGTCGACTTGGTCCAAAGCTGTTGATAAGCCACAGTGAGGAGGCAGAAGAGATCCTGGATTGGTCATGAGTAATGCAGTGGTGGTCATGAGTAATGCAGACAAGCAGCTTCGATGCAAACCTGATTAATGTGGCTTCGGGAGAGAGACGGAGGAGGAGGGGTCCAGACAGCTGGTGTAGGTCACCCAGGGAACTTTTCAGAAACAGAACTGGGAAAGTAGCTGCAAAGGAAATGGTCAAGAGAGGGTTTTATTTTTGAGGTGGGAGACTACACAGTCTGTTTGCCTTCTTATGTGAAGAATTAAGGAGTAGGAGGAGAAAGGGGAAAGAAAGAAAAAGGGAGAGAGAGAAAGAGAGGGAGAGGGATAGAGAGAGAGGAAGGCGGGGAAGGCAGGAGGGAGGGAGAAGGAAGGAAAGAGGGAGGGAGGAAGGGGAGAGTCGAACGGGAAGAAGAAGGAGGATAGGAGAGCAGGGGAAGGACTGAGGAGGGAGGAGAAGGGGGAGGCGGAGGCAGAGGGAGAAGGACTGAAAACTAACGTTCACTGAAAAGGAAAAAGAGAGGGAAGATGCAAATATCCAAAATCAGAAATGAAAGAGGGGACGTTACAACCAACCATCAGGAATAAAAATGACTGTACGAGAATCTATGAACGACTGTAAACCACCACATTAGATAACCTGGATGAAATGAGTAGATTCCTAGAAACACACAAATTAACCTAAACGGAGTCAAGAAGAAATAGAAAATCTCAACAGACCCATAACAAGTAAGGAGACTGAATCAGTAATCAAAATCCTTCAACGAACAAAAGTTCAAAACCAGAAAGCTTCACTGGATACTTCTACCAAACATTTAAAGAAGACTTAACAGCAATCTTTCTCAAACTCTTCCAAAGAGTAGAAGAGGAGAGAAGTCTTCCTAACTCATTCTATGAAGCTGGCATCACCCTGGGGCCAAAGCTGGACAAAGACATCGCAAGAAAAGAAAATTCCAGATCAATACCCTTATGAATACAGTTGCCAAGATCTTCAACAAAATATTAGGAAAATGAACCCAACAGCATATGAAAAGGAGTGTGTACCAAGGGCCAGTGTACTTTATCCCAGGAACGCAAAGTGGTTCAATTTAAGAAAATTAATGACTGTAACATATCATATTAATAGAATAAAGGGGGAAGTCATAGAATCATCACAGTTAATGAAGAAATGGCATTTGACCAAATCCAACAGCTTTCATGCGAAAAACTCTCAGAAAACTAAGAATAGATAA
Source organism: Paguma larvata (assembly GCA_030068075.1). NCBI lineage: Eukaryota > Metazoa > Chordata > Mammalia > Carnivora > Viverridae > Paguma > Paguma larvata. Next base: position 28,596,249 of record CM057831.1, read on the forward strand.
GAACTAGGAACAGAATAGACCTTCCTCAACATGATAAAGGATATTTGTGAAAGACCCACAGCTAACATCATACTCAATGGTGAATGACTGAAAACTTTTCTTCTCGAAGTTCAGGAACAAAACAAGGACACCCACTTTGGCCACTGCTAGTCAACACTGTACTGGAAGTTGGAGCTAAAGCAAGTCAGGAAGAAGTAAAATTATCTCTGTTTACAGATAAAACGATCTCCTATATAAAAAATCCCAAAGAATCCACAAGAAAACTACTTGAGCTAATAAATGAAATCAGCAGTTTCAGGGTATAAGATCAAACAAATCAGTTGTGTTTCTATACAGCATCAAAGAAAAATCTGCAAAAGAATTAAGAAAGCAGTTCCATTTACAATCACATCTGAAAGAATAAAATATCTAGGAATAAATTTAGCCCCACAGATAAAAGAGTTATACTCTGAAAACTATGCTGAAAGAAATTAAAGATCTAAATAAATGAAAAGACATCCTATGTTCAGGGATATAAAAGTTAATGTTGTTAAGTTAATGTCAGTACTACCCCAAGTGGTCTATAGATTCAATTCAATTTCTATCACAATCCCAACAGCCTATTTTGCAGAAATGGAAAAGTCAATCCTTAAATTTGCATGGAATTGCAAATAATTCCAAATAGTCAAAACAATCTTGATAAAGAATAAAGTTGGAGTGCTCAAACTTCCCGATCTCGAAACTTGTTACAAAGCTACGATAAACAAAACAGTGTGGTCCTGGCATGGGGGCAGACATGTAGATCAATGAAATAGACTTGAAAGTCCAGAAATAAACAGCATACATCTATGGTCAAGGGATTTTCGATGAGACTGCCCAATCTCTTCATCGGGGGAAGAACAGTCTCCTCAACAGACAGTGCAAGGACAACTAGAAGTCCCTGTGGAAGAAAAAATAAAGTTGGATCCGTATCTCACAATATACAAAGTTATTACACAAAAATTAACTTGAAATAGATCAATGACCCAAAAATTTCTAAAACTCTTAGAAGTCAGAATAACCGGTAAATCTCACGACCTAGAATTCAGAAATGGATTCCTAGATATGACACCAGAAGCAGCAGCCACAAAAGAAAAAAACTGAACTTCATCAAAATTAAAACCTTTGTGAGCCCAAGGCCTTATCAAGAAGGTGAAAAGACAATCTTCAGAATGGGAGGAAATATTTACAAATCACCTATCTGTTAAGGGTTTCATATATAAATAGCTGCATAACTCAACAACAAAGACAACTCAACTCAAAAATGGGAATCAAGTTCAAATAGAGATTTCTCTACAGAAGATATGCAAATGGGAAATAAGCACATGAAAAGACGTTCAACATCATTAGTCATTAGGGAAATGCAATCAAAACCACAATGAGATACCACTTCATGCCTGTGAAAACGGCCGTAATCAATAAAGCGGTAAGTGTTTGCAAGGATACAGAGAAACTGGAAACCCCATGCACTGCTGGTGGGAATGTAAAATGGCGCAGCCACTGTGCAAAACAGTTTGGGGGTGCCTCAAAGAGCCAAACACAGAATTACCATTAGACCTGGCCATGCCACCCTTAGGCGTCCACCCAGTAGCATTGAAAACAGGGACTCAAACAGATACTTGTACACCAATGTTCATGGCAGCATTGTTCACAATACACAAAAGGTTGAAACCACCAAAATGTCCACCAACAAACGAATGAATAAAGAAAGTGGAATCCAATGGAATATCGTTCATCTGTAAAAAGGAATGAAGTTCTGATAAATGCCATAACATGAATGAACACCGAAGACATTTCGCTAAGTGAAATAAGCAAGGCACAATAGACCAGATACTGTATGACTTCTTTTAGAAGAATCATCTAGAACAGATGTCAAGTTCACAGAGACAGAAAACACATTAGAGGTTACCAGGGGCTGAGGGTTGAGGAGAATGAAGAGCTATTACTTCATGTGTATAGAGTCTGTTTGGGATGATAAAAACAAAACCAAAAACCATGGAAAGAGATAATGGTGATGATTGGACAACCTTGTGGATATTATTACTGCCACTGAATTGAATGGTTTCATCAAATGGCTAATTTTGTTTCACACCTTCACCACAATTTTAAACATTAATGACATACCATGCCCAAAACAAGGGAGTTGTGAACTTTAAATGGGTCCGCTTTATGGTATGTGGATTACATCTCAAAAAAACTGTTTAAAAACTTAATGATGCAGAAAGTAGAGGGGAAAAACTGCTCGAGTCCTGTCCTTGAGGAGGCAGGGGAAGAGGACACCGACCGCCTTCCGGCAGGGGCTGGGCTCCGCCAGGAACAAGGACAGTTCCTCCAGAGCGACAAGGATGCAAGTCACAGAACACGGACACCAGTGCAGGTAGTAGGTTTGGGGGTGGGAGAGTGGCCTTAAAGATGCTGTCCGGCCGCCTTTCTTACTGTGCTTGTTTCTTTCTGCCGGGTGACTCCTGAGTCGTTCGTCCTCTCTCACGTGCACCATCACGCAACTGCACGTTTCTTACAGGTAAACACGATGCCTTATTCACTTTGAATTTCCCTAGAACCTGGGATGACACGCTGTGAAATGGGTAAGTTAGGGACAATAGACGATTGGCTTCGAAGAGCCCAGCTGGTTTTCACTCCTCGTGTTCAATTCTCTGCGTCTGTGTCATAGGTCAATTGGGTTTGGTGAGAACCCTCTGTAGCATCCATACAACTGTACTCATGTGATATCCTTCTCTCATTCTTGTCTAAAATTTGTGTGTTTGTTTTTGCAGGATCTTTTATTCTTTTTTAAAAATTTTTAAACATTTTTATTTATTATTGAGAGACAGAGAGAGAGACAGAGCATGAGCAGGGGAGGGGGAGACACAGAATCTGAAGGAGGCTCCAGGCTCTGAGCTGTCAGCACAGAGCCCAATGTGGGGCTCGAACTCACAAACTGCGAGATCATGACCTGAGCCGAAGTGTGACGCTTAGCCGACTGAGCCACCCAGGCGCCCAAGGAGCTTTTATTCTTAAGTGGAATCTCCTTGGCTGTTGCTCATTGCAAGGAGTGGTGTGAGAAGTCCCAGGGAAAAGTGACCGAGCCATTGGAGGGCCAGCTGTCTCGTTGCAGGGAGATAGAATCAAAGTCTTTACGAATATTACCAGGAACAGATTCTAAATACTGTGGGCAGCTGGAACCAGCCGCAGAGAGCCTCTACCCCTGGGGTTTCTCGGTCATTTGGAATCACTCAGAGAAGACTTGGAGCAGCAGGGTTTGGAACAGGTTGTTAAAAAGGTGATAAACATAGATGTAAGGAAAAGAAATAAAGAATAAAGATCTCTCTGCCCGGCTAAAGCGAGCAGATGTAATGAGAAAGCCAAGTAAGGGAGAGGGGCTAGAGGGGGAGAAGTAGGAGTAAGCTGAAAGTTAATGACTTAACATTTCAATCTTTAAGTCTTAATTCTTGGATAGCATTTCATTTCAAGTGTAAAATAATGAGAAAAACAAATCCAAATATTACTAACTGCATGATGCAATCTGGGAAATGTTTTGATACACACGAAGGAGTCATTATTATTGTGCCTTGTGTTCTTATAAAATCTAAATGTAATCCCAGCATTGTTTTGGAAACTGTATTGGAGCAAATGTTATTGGGCGCTGACTATATTCCACACCCTATTCGATGTGGTCTGCGTGTTGTTAATTCCTGCATCCATCCTGTGGGGTAAGCCTTACTAACGACCCTTTTATAGGTGAGGAAACGAGGCACAGAGGGGAAATTTAGCTCTCGAGGTCACATGACAGGTCAGGGTCTGAAGCCAGGCTGATAGGCTATGTGGCAGCTCTCCTTCAAAGCAATGACGACAGTCAGGCAAGTTTTCCCTCTCAATGGATTCATTTGATGAGGACAAATTTATACACCAAGAATGGCAGGAGGCAGGAGAAGAAGGAGGTGGGAGAAATAGTGCATAATTCTAAAGCATATATTTACTGGGAAAGTACTGTATTATTAAATAAAAGGACACTGTGTATGATGATACCAGATAATTCAATATGAATATATATATATATTCAATATATATAGTTTTCTTTATAGTGAAAGCCAACAGATGTACTAAGCTCTTCCTACGTAAAGCAGCAGAGGGAATAAAAAGACACATGAATCAGTTATTGCCCTAGAGGTGTCTATAATCTAATGGGAGAGCAACAAGCCAATGAACATTTCTCCCACGCGAATGGAATAAATCCTGTTCTTGAGACACAAGTACTGTGAGCACACCGGAAGACATATGATTAATTCTGAGTGGGTGGTGGAGAGAACTTCAAAACGGAGCCGGCCTGGGAGCCTCCGGGCCTGGAAGGATGAGCGGGATGTTGCTGAGGTGAAGCAGCAGGGGAACCCGGTCTGGGCATGAGCAAGGGGCGGAGAGGGGGCAGGTCACAGACAGTCAGAGGTGAATGCTGCACAGGGGGAGGAGGGTGCGGAACAGGAGTCTGGAGACATCCTGAGGTTCTAGTGCTGGAGGGCCCTGAATGCTGCCACGTCGAAACACAGGGACTTAATTTTTCAAGCCACGGAGAGTGGCTTGTGATTTGAGCTATAATGTAAGCTCTCTGAAAGCAAACATGAGGTCCGTGGTTCATTTGTCTCTGAATTCCCACCACCTTCTACAACATCTAGAACACAATTCACATACACAAGATGGATGGATGGATGGATGGATGGATGGATGGATGATGGATAGATGGACGGACGGGTGGGTGGGCGGATGGATGGATGGACGGGTGGGTGGGTGGGTGGATGGATGGATGGACGGGTGGGTGGGTGGATGGACGGACGGGTGGGTGGGTGGGTGGGTGGGTGGATGGATGGACGGACGGACGGGTGGGTGGGTAGATGGATGGATGGATGGATGGACGGGTGGGTGGATGGATTGATGGATGGACGGTGGGTAGGTGGGTGGATGGATGGATGGATGGATGGATGATGGATAGATGAATGGATGGATGGATGGATGGATGGATGGATGGATAGATGGACGGACGGGTGGGTGGGCGGATGGATGGATGGACGGGTGGGTGGGTGGGTGGATGGATGGATGGACGGGTGGGTGGGTGGATGGATGGACGGGTGGGTGGATGGATGGATGGATGGATGGGTGGGTGGGTGGATGGATGGATGGATGGACGGGTGGGTGGGTGGATGGATGGATGGATGGATGGATGATGGATAGATGAATGGATGGATGGATGGATGACGGATGGATGGATGGGTGGATGGAGCGATATATATGATGGATGGGTGGATGGATGGATGATAGATGGTGGATGGATGGATGGACGGGTGGGTGGGTGGGTGGATGGATGGATGGACGGACGGGTGGGTGGGTGGGTAGGTGGATGGATGGACGGACGGACGGGTGGGTGGGTAGATGGATGGATGGATGGACGGGTGGGTGGGTGGATGGATGGTGGGTGGCTGGCTGGCTGGGCTGGCTGGCTGGCTGGGTGGGAGGATTTCTGCATAGACAGATGGGGCAGATTCAGTACAAGCCTTAGAAGTATAAATGACAAAATTTAATGGGATAACTGGATATTTGAGCATCAGGAGAGAGTCAAAGATGGTTTGAAGGTTCCTAGTACAGATTATGGGGAGTACAAATGGGTGAGCTGCTTTGAGGAGGTGAGAAATATTTTAATAACTCTGCATCTTTCACCTGAAAATGTGGAATGGTGGGGACCACATGGCACAGAGGAGACACGAAGGCATCAAAGCGCTGTTCACACAATGCGAAAGGCCCCGTGTCTGTGGGGGGATACGAGGACACGCAGCACTGTCCTGGGCCCGGCAGCCTTCTCCCAGGGTTTGCTCTGGAATAAGATGAATGCAACACCCTTGGGCACACAGGGAGGGAAACGGGGGAGCGAATTTCCCTCATAGCCTGTCTCCAGTCTGACCTGGGACACCCACCCCTCCCTACTTGCCTCCCCGCTTACCAATGTTACCGCTACCCCCCAGGCCCACACACTTGGGGAAAGAAGGAGGAGGGCCAGAAATGTCATTTTAGATGGACAACTTCTCATAAATATTTCTGAATGCTGTCTAGATTCCTCTGGCATTTTAAAAGTCTGCATAGATCACTGTACTCTTTGAAGGAAAAAGACCCAGTTTCTATCCGCATGGATAAACAGGGGAGGGGGCTTCACTCAAGAGAAAAACTATTAGCAAAAACAGAGGGAAGTGTACAACCGTAATACTCTGTTAAACATACCTGTTTGGGCGAGAACACAGGTCACACAGGATGGCTGTGAGGAACACAGAGCCCACAGACACCCCCGAACCTGTCGGGTTGGCAGATCGGGTTTGACTTCTGCACCTGCCGCCTGCTATCTGTGAAAATCGTAGGCAATTTAGGTGACTTTTCCGAGCCTCGGTTTTCTCAGCCCTTCCATGGGTTTAGTGGTATCTCCTTTCCAGAGTTATCGTGAGGACCACGTGAGTGCTTGGTGCAACGTGTGTCACAAACAGGAGCTCCGAGTCGTTGGTTCGCCTTTTCCCGCTGTGAACAGACCTGCGTGAGGCTGGGTCACGTCTACAGTCGGAAGGACACTAACTGTAGGCTTGCGATCTGCAGGGAGGTGCGGCCGACGCGGGACTAAGAGGGATCGGGGCACTGAGCCACCATGCGAGACCCTGGGTGCTGACGGGCACACAGGTTTCCAGAATCTTTCAAGGTCCTCTCCTCATGCCCTCCTTCTCCAGCTCTCCCCTGACTTTTGATCACTTAATCACACTTTTGAGACCTCCGTAAAGAGGGAAGGAAGAGGGAGGCGAGCCAATGGGCGCTGGCAGGCTGCGGAGTTGCTCCGTCTTAACTGGAATCGTAGGATACGACTGCTGAGGTCACCTAAGGACTCTGACATTTCCCCCCAATTTTGAGAATACTGTAAGGGCAAATCGGGACTGATTCCATTTTGCTTAAGGTCAAACTGGGACTGACTCCATTGTGTTTCCCTGTCCTCCACCCTGAGTCCCCAGTGCCTGCACAAAAGCTTAAAACCTGCAACTTCCCGGTTCCAAAAGAACCACGCCCAGTGACCTACGGAACAGGACCCTTGACCCTTCCTCAGCCAATTGGCTAGGGTCACGACCATCACCCCCCCACTACCCCTAGACCCCTTTAAAACTATTGTGTTTTTGGAACACGTCCTCTCTCTTGACCCACTGCTGCGTCAGTGCGGTAAGAGATTGAGCTCCAGCTAGCTCCAACAAAGGCTCTTTGTTCTTGCATCGGACTCGGCTCCCTGGTGGTTTTCGGGGTCCCCAAATTCTGGGCATAACAATACAATAATGAGGTGAAATTGATGCCGACTGTGTAAATTTTAACCTCCACAACTGCATTTTTGCTAATGGAGCCTTTGCTACATTTAAATATGGAAAACGCTGTAGGAATCTCGTTTGTGGTGGAGCGGTCATTTTGGGGAAAACGCTTTTTTTAACTCAATCCCCACAACCTCCCTGCTTAGTTTTTCTGCCCCCACAACCTTCTTATCTCTTCTCTGTGTCTTCCAGCTAGTAAGTCCTGGTTCTTCTATTTATTTATTTATTCATTCATTAGCGAATGCTAAGTGTTAAAAAAAAAAATCTTAAAAATCATAATCATCTCACTACTTAGAAATAACTAGGGGTACAGACATCTATACAAATATTTTATATAGTTATAAAAATGCAGTCATACTATTAATACTTGTTTTTTATTATGCATACATATTTTAATTAAAATTAATTAACATAATTAATTTTAATGTTTCTTTATTTTTGAGAGAGAGAGAGTGACAGAGCATGAGCAGGGAAGGGGCAGAGAGAGAGAGAGACACAGAATCGGAAGCAGGCTCCAGGCTCCAAGCTGTCAGCACAGAGCCCGACATGGGACTGGAACTCATGAACTGTGAGATCACAACCTTAACTGACTGAGCCACCCGGGTGACCCTATAACCCATTTTTTAAATTTAATAATGTAGAGTGAAGATCTTCCCGTAAGTATTCATCTAAAATATTATTTTTAATGGCTGAGTTGTCTTTCACTGTATCGATAAATAACTTACATATCCAGTGCCCTATAGATTAGCATTTAGAGTTCCACCGATTATTAGATGTGATGAAAAATCTTGTAGGTAATCTTTTAATATTAAAAATTTTTTAATGTTTATTTATTTTTGAGAGAGAGAGTGACAGGTTGCAAGTGGGAAAGGGGCAGAGGGAGAGGGAGACACAGAATCGGAAGCAGGCTCCAAGGTCTGAGCCGTCAGCACAGAGCCCGACGCAGGGCTCAAACCCACAGACCAGGAGATCATGACCTGAGCCGAATTTGGACGCTTAACCAACTGAGCCATCCAGGCACCCCTATTTTAATATTTTTTAAAGTTTGGCATGAAATTTCTTGCAAAAGGTCTTCTTGTAAAATGTCAAGGTCTTAAAAACACGTGGCTAAACTACATTTCAAAAGCAGGTACCAGTTTTTATCCTCCTCAGCTGCATGTGAGAGAGGCCTCTTTCCATAATCTTTGTCAGTTTGATTAAAAATTACGTTGTTTGAACTCATAGTCTTTTATATTAGTAAGCCTAAATTTTTATGTTGATTGGCTACTTGCAGCTTCCGTAAATTGTCAATTTAGTTCCTTTAGATATTTATAAGTTGATGCTGTTTGTCTTTCTCTTATAAATTTAGACACGTTTTTATTCATCAAATAACCTTTTGTCTGTGTCAGTGTCACAAATACTTTTGCCCACTTTGTCACTTGCTTTTAAAAAATTATTTCATTATATTTTCAAGTTAGGCTATTTGAGATATAATTTAGAAAAAGTGATACAGTCCCTTTTCTATGAATTTTACAAAAGTATACACCCAGGTAACTGAAATCAAAATATGCAATAGTTTCACTACCCTCAAAAGGTTCCCTCTTGTTCTGTCCCCCCCCCACCCCCACCGCAATCCTTCTCTCTAGGGACCGCTGATGAGTGTTCTGTCCCCATCGCCTGCCTTGCCCGAAATGTCACAGAAATGATATTGCACTGTATGCGACCTTTTGAATCTGGCTTAATTCACTTCGCAGTGTGCGTTTAGGACTTACCCATGTGTCAGGAATTCTGTCCTTTCTGCTGCTGAGTAGTGTCCACTCTGTGCATGTCCACGGTTTCTTGTTGATTCAGAGCCGACGGACATGTCGATTCTTTCCAGTTTTGGGTGATTATGAATTAAAAAATAAAGTCTCCATGAACACTCATCTAGATATTTCTGTGTAGGCTCATGTTTTCATTTCTTGTGGTTAGTACCTAGGAGCAGGGAAAATGTAGATTGAATCCTGTGAAAAAGTGCCAAACCGTGTTCCAAAGTGCCTGGACCATTTTGCGTTCCCACCAGCAAGGCGCGAGAGTTCCAGTTGCTCCATGTCCTTGACCGCACTTGATACTGTCCATTTGTTTCCTTCTTTTTTCTTTACTTTTTTTCATTTTAGCCATTCTTTTTTTTTTAACGTTTATTTTTGAGACATAGAGACAGAGCGTGGGCAGGAGAAGGGCAGAGAGAGAGGGAGACACAGAATCTGAAGCAGGCTCCAGGCTCTGAGCCGTCCGCACAGAGCCCGACGCAGGGATCGAACTCACAGACCGTGAGATCACGACCTGAGCCGACTGAGCCGCCCAGGCGCCCCTCATTTTAGCCATTCTGATTACTGCACGATGACCTGTCACTCGGGTGTGAATTTGCATCTCTCTAATGACAATGACGCTGAACATTCATTCACGTATTTATGTGCATTCTTACATCTTCCTTGTGGTTAAATCTTTTGCCTACTTTAAAAACGAGGTTGGTTGTTCTCTTATTGTCGAGTTGTGAGTATCCCGACACACTCTAGATGCTAGTTCTTTATCAGATATGTGTTTTGCAAATATTTTTTCCCCAATCTGTGGCTTTTATTTTCATTTTCCAACCGTATCCTCTCAAACGACATAAATGTTTAATTTTCACGAGGTCAAATTTATCAGTTGTTTCTTTCATAATCCCTACATTTTTGTCTTATCTAAGAAATGTTTGTTTATCCTAAAGTTGCAAAGATTATTTCCTATGTTTTATGACAGAAGTTTTATGGCTTTGGGCTTCACATTTATGTCTGTAATCTCTTTTCAGCTCATTTTTTCCTATGGTGTAAAATATGAGTCAGGGTACCGTTTTTCCTTTTTTCTTTTCTTTTCTTTTCTTTTCTTTTCTTTCCTTTTTTTCCTTCCTTCCTTCCTCCCTTCCTCCTCCTTCCTTCCTTCCTTCCTTCCTTCCTTCCTTCCTTCCTTCCTTCCTTCCTTCTTTCCTTCCTTCCTTCCTTTTCTTTCTTTCTTGCATATGAATGTCCAGTTGTTCCTGCACCATTTGTTCAAAGAGACTATCTTCTTTCCATTCAATTGCCTCAGCACCTCTCTAAAAAAAAACCTATTGACTATACAAGGGCAGAGCTACTTCTGGAGTCTATTTCTCCACTTACTCTTGGACCTATCCTTTGCCAATGCCATGCTTTGATTACTTTCAATTTATAATAAGTCTTTGCATCAAGAAGTGGCAATTCTTCAACCTTGTTCTTCTTTTCCAAAACCATTTGGGCTATTCTAGTGTTTCTGTTTTTCCATGTTAATTTTAGAAACAACTTGTAGATTTCTACAGAAATATCGTGCTGGGATTTTGTTTAGAATGGAACTGAATCCGTCACTCAATCCGGGAGGAAAATTCATCTCAACAAAACTGTCTTCCAATTTGTGACCATCCCTCCACTCACTGTCTCTCTCCATTTACGTGCGTCTTTTTTGTTTCTCTCTCTCATCAGTGTTTCATAGTTTTCAGCACACATATTGTTAGATTTTTGTGTAGGTATTTCAAATTGGTTGATGCTATTAGAAGTGATATTTTAAATGTTTCCCATATTTATGGCACCTTCATTTATACATTTATTACAATTTCTGTATTTTATATGTTTAACAAAATTCATCTGCCCTTGATATTACCAACATTTTTGACTTTGCTTTTTAATTTTGTTTACAGCCAAATATTTACGTCTTTCATTCATGGTTCCTCCTTTTGCAGAGATTCTTTGTATTTCAAATTATTGTAATTGTTTTATCTATAGTTTTTCATTTTAGCTTTATGATAACTACCGTAACAAAAAAGACACTGTTTATTCTTCCTCTATAGTTTAATATACTGATATCAGAAGGTTAATTTCTCAAGGCTACAGTTTGCTAGAGGCATTGTTTAAACCGGACTCCTAGGTACTGTGATTCTCTGATAGATACTATTCACAGAGCCTGCACTCGAGAAGCACACAGTACAACAGGAAAACGGATGAAAAAGTGGCATTAACAGGGGACGGCCGGGAAGACGATGGAGTAGGAGGACCCCCAGCTCGCCCCATCCCACGGACACAACTAGGTAACATCTGTATCAGTGAAAATCACCAGAGAAGGACCGAAAGTGTGTGAGAACAAACTCCACCACTGCAGCAGACAACAGGCCACGCAGAAGAAGGCAGGAAGGGTGTGGTCTGGGGGCAAAATGGACGGTGGGCGTCCTGGTGGGGCGGGAGCTGGTGGTGCAGAGAAGGGTGAAGAACAGAGTTTCATGCCAGGGAGCCCACGAAATAGGAGAACAAAGCTCTGTAATATCTGCCTTTGAAAGTGAGAGGAGCGAATTTCATGAATTCTTACAATCAGCGGGACATAAAGCCTGGAATTTAAAAAAATCAGTAGGCTGGGCTTTGGGAAAGCCTGCAGGGTGTGAGGAAGGGGAGTCCCTGCCCTCGAAAAGAGAGCGCCATGAAGAGCCCTTGCAGATACAGCTTAGAACCGGCAGTTCGGAAAACGCCCGGCGCAGGCGAGAGAGTGACTTGCTCACCTGCCACCATGGCCAGACAGACAGGGACCACGGGGCGGAGGTTAGGGGCGCTGCTTCAGGAACGAAGGAGCTGGCTCCCGCCATTTCCTCTCCGCGTCCCAGGGTAAACAACGGTCAGCTGTGGGCACAGGCACTGGGCCCACACCTGCTACCGACCTTGCTTGCACCAAGCCTCACTACCCCCTGCCCCGCACTTTGGTGCATCTGCCCTTCCCAGCCACACTGGCCTTGGTCCTAATGCTGCAGGCCCCTCCCCCCTGCCAGCAGCACGTCTCCTGACCTGGGCCTGCATCTGGACCTCAGTTCTGGTGAAGGTGCAACCATCTCATTTCCCAAGCAGATCACTGTAGAACTTGCTAGAATGCGCTTTGCCCCTGCTGGGGACCAAACACTGCCCGCGACAGGCAAAGAGAGCCACTGCAGACGACTGGACTGAAGGAAAAAGAGGCCGGTCTCAACAACAGAGCACACGCACACACAAGAGACACCACCTGAAGTGCCAGGTTCTGGGGACAGGGGACACGCCGCTGCGGGCCACCACAGGTCCTCTCCTTCTACTATTGTTACGAGGGAGAGACATAGCTAGAAGTAATACGCCTGAGAGAAAATTTGAAGTAATGATCATGAAGATACTCACTGGACCAGAGGAAAGAGTACAGGACATCAGTGAGACCCCTAACACAGAGATAAAAAAGAACCAATCGGAGATCGAGAATACAACAAATGAAATTAAAAATCCACTACCAGAATAAATAGCAGGCTAGATGAAGCAGAGGAATGAAGTAATGGCCTGGGAGACAGAGTAAGGGCAAGTAACCAAGCTTACCAACGGAGAGGAAAGAAAATCATGCAAATTGAGAATAGACTTAGGGGACTCAGTGACTCCATCAAGTGTAATAACACCCACATTACAGGGATCTCAGAAGAAGAGAGAGATAAGGAAGCAGAAAGTTTATTTGATGAAATACTACCAGCTGGAGTGGCACCTGGCTGGCTCAGTCGGGCAAGTGTCTGACTCTTAACCTCAGCTCAGATCATGATCTCACAGTTTGTGAGCTTGAAACCTGTGTCAGGCTCTGCACTGCCAGCACAGAACCTGCCTGGGATTCTCTGTCTCTCCCTCTCTCTGCCCCTCCCCTGCTCATGCTCTCTTTCTCTCCCTCTCTCAAAAATAAATAAATGAATATTTTTTAAAAAGAAAATAAAAAGAAGTACTAGCTGGAAACTTCCCTAATCTGGGGAAAGAAACAGGTATCTAGATTCGGTAGGCACAGAGATCCCCCCAAAAAACTCAACCCAAGGAGGTCCACACAGACACACAGTAATTAAGATGGCAAAAGTAGCGATAAAGAACAAAATTTGAAAGTAGCAAGAGAAAAGAAGATGGTTACACACAAAGGAGACCCCCGCCCCCATCAGGCTAGGAGTGGATTTTTCAGCAGAAACTTGCCAAGCCAGAAGGGAGTGGCGGGATACAGCCAAAGTGCTGAAACGGAAAGATCTGTAGCCAACAATACTCTATCCAGTCATTCAGAATACAAGAAAAGAAAGGAGTTCATGACCACTAAGCCAGCCCTGCAAGAACATGAAAGAGGAGCTCTAAGAGGAAAAGAAACACCATAAGGGGGGTTATAAAAAGTGAAAAACACGGGGTGCCTGGGTGGCTCAGCCGGTCAAGCATCTGACTCTTGATCTCGGCTCAGGTCATGATCTCGTGGTTCATGGTTCGATCCCGACATCAGGCTCTGTGCTCACATCATGAGCCAGCTTAGGATTCCTTCTCTCCCTCTTTCTCTCCCCCTCCCCTGCTCGTGTGCGCTCTAAAAATAAATGACTAAACATTTTTTTAAGTAAAAAACAGAAAAGCAGTAAAAGCGAATGTTCCTGTGAGAATTAGTTACGGGATCTATAAAATAAAAGGATGTAAAATATGACACCATCCACCTAAAATGTGGCAGGGAGAGGAATACGAACGGATTTAAACTAAAGCGACCGTCAACTTACTATAGACTGCTATATACAGAAGTTATATACAAACCTGACGGTAACCACACATCAAAAACCAGTAACAACAGGGAAAGAGTAAAGAGAAAGGAATCCAAGTGTATAGCTGAAGAATGCCAGCAAACTATGAAAGAGTGCAAGAGAAGGATCAGAGAAAATCTATAGAAACAACCACAAAATTTGTAATAAAATGGCAATAAATACATACCTATCAATAATTATTTTGAATGTAAATGGACTAAATGGTCCAATCAAAAGACAGAGGGTGACAGAGTGAACAAAAAATAAGACTCATTTACACACTGCCTGCAAGAGACTAATTTCAGACTGAAAGATACCTGCAGATGGAAAGTAAAGGGATGGAGAAACATTTCTCATGGAACTAGATGCCAAAAGAAAGCTGGGGCAACAAACGCTGACATCAGACAAAATCGTCTTTAAAACCAAGACTGTTAGAGAAGAGACAAAGAAGGACACTATATACTACTAAAGGGGACAATCTAACGAGAGGATATAACAATAGTAAATGTTTATGTACCCAAAACAGGAGCACCAAATACATAAAATAGTTAATAACGAACATAATTGATAGTAATACAATAACAGTAGGGGACTTTGACACCCCATGTACATCGATGGATAGATCATCGAAACAGAAAATCAACAAGGAAACAGTGGCTTTGAATGACACACTGGATCTAACACATATATTCAAAAGAGTCCATTCTAAAACAGCAGAATAACGCATTCTTTTCAAGTGCACCTGGAGCATTCCCCAGAATAGATCACGAAACAAGTCTTCGCAAATTCAAAAAAAATGAAGTCCCTATGCATTTTTTTCTGACAGCACTGCTCTGAAACTAGAAATCAACCACAAGAAAAAAACCTGGAAAGAGCACAAACACATGGAGGTTAAATGTTACGCTACAATGAATGGGTCAACCAGAAAATAAAAGAAGAAATAAAAATTTATGTGAAAACAAATGAAAATGAAAACACAACAGTCCAAAATCTCTGGGATGCAAGAGGAAAGTTTATGGCAATACAAGTCCACCTCAAGAAGCAAGAAAAATCTCAAATAAACAAACTAACCTTACACCTAAACGAGCTAGAAAGAGAAGAATAAACAAAAGCCAAATCCAGCAAAAGGAAGGAAATAATAAAATCAGGGCAGAAATAAATGATATAGAAACTTTAAAAAAAAACAATAGAACAGATCAATGAAACCAGGAGCTAGTTTTTTGAAAAAAAAAAAAATCAACAAAACTGATAAACTTCTAGCAAGACTTATTGAAAAAAAAACAAGGAGGACCAAATAATAAAAGAGGAGAAATAGCAACCAACGCCACAGAAATACAAACAATTGTAACAGAATATTTGAAAACCTATATGCCAACAGACTAAAAAGTCAAGAAGAAATGGATAAATGCCTAGGAACACATAAACCACCAAAACTAAAACAGGAAGAAATAGAAAAGCTGAACAGATCAATTACCAGCAATGAAATCGAACCAGTAATCAGAAAAACTCCCCCCCAAAAAACAAAGTCCAGAAGCAGACAGCTTCAATGGCAAATTCTACCATTTAAAGAAGGGCTAATACCTACTCTCCTCAAAGTTTTCCAAAAACTACAAGAGGAAGGAAAATTTCCAAACTCATCCTATGAGGTCAGTATCACCCTGATAACAAAACCGGATAAAGACACCACTAAAAAGGGAACCACAGGCTAGTATCTTTCATGAATATAGATGCACAAATCCTCAATGAAATATTAGCAAACCAAGTCCAACCACACGTGAAAAAATCCTTCACCACAATCAAGTGGGATTTATTCGCAGGATGCAAGAATGGTCCAAAATCCACAAATCCATCCACATGATACATCACATCAGTAAGAGAAAGGATAAAGACCATTCGATCATTCAACAGATGCAGAAAAGGTATTTGCCAAAGTACAACCTCCATTCCTGATTAAAAAAATAAAACCCTCAATAAAGCAGGGTTAGAGGGAACACATTTCAATATTATAAAGCTCATATATGAAAAACCCACAACCAACCTCATACTCAATGATACGCTGAGAGCTTTCCCCCTAAGGTCATGAACAAAACAAAGATGTCTACTCTCACCACTTTTATTCGGAAAGTACTGGAAGTCCTAGTCACAGCAACCAGAAAACATAAAGAAATAGAAGGCACCAAAGTTGGTAAGGAAGAAGTAAAACCTTCACTATTTGTAGATGACATGACACTACATACAGAAAACACTAAAGACTCCACCAAAAAATCTGATAGAACTGATTAATAAATTCAGTAAAGTCACACGTTACAAAATCAATGTACAGAAATCTGTTGCATTTCTATACACCAATAATGAAACAGCATAAAGCAAAATTAAGAAAACGATGCCATTAACAACTGCATCAAAAACTATAAAATAACTAGGAATAAACTTAACCAAAGAGGTGAAAGTGCTGTGAAAACTACAGAACACTGTGAAAGAAACTCAGGACAACGCAAAGGAATGGAAAGACATTTCATGCTCACGGGTTGGAAGAACAGATAATGTTAAAATGTCGATTCTACCCAAAGCAATTTAAGGATTCAATGCAATCCCTATCAAAATACCAACAGCACTGTTCTTTTCCTTTTTTTAAAGTTTATTTATCTTGAGAGAGATAGTGTGAGCAGGGGACGAGCAGAGAGAGAGAGGTGGAGAAAATCCCAAGCAGGCTCTGCACTGACAGTACAGAGCCCGATGCAGGGCTTGAACTCACAAAACTGTGGGATCATGAGCTGAGCTGAAACCAAGAGTCAGACACGTAATCAACTGAGGCAAACCAGGGGTCCCATCAATAGCATTTTTCACAGAGCTAGAACAATACAAAAATTTTATGGAAGCACGAATTACCCCAAACAGCCAAAGCAATCTTGGAAAAAACAAAGCTGGAGGCATCACAACTGCAGATTTCAAGTTATATTACAAAGTGGTAGTAACTAAAACAGTACGGTACGGACCTAAAAATAGACACACAGATCAACGGAAGAGAACAGAAACCCTGAAATAAACCCACAATTATATGGTCAAACTAATCTATGATAAAGGAGGCAAGAATGTGCAATGGGAAAAATACTGTCTCTCCAAGAAATGGTGAGGGAAAACTGGACAGCGACATGCAAAAAATGAAACTAGACCACTTTCTTACACCATACACAAGAATAAACTCGAAATGTAAGACCCAAAACCATAAAAAATCCTAGAAGAAAGAACAGACAGTAATGTCTCTCTAATATCGGCCACAGCAACATTTTTCTAAGTCTCCAGAGGCAAGAGAAACAAACGCTAAAATGAACTATTGGGACTTCATCAAGATAAGAAGCTTCTGCCCAGAGAAGGAAACAATCAACAAAACTAAAAGACAAGCACTGAATTGAAGAAGATACTTGCAAATCATATCGCTGATGAAGAGTTCGTATCCAGATCATATAAAGAACCGATACAACTCAATATCTAAGAAACAAACAATCCAATCAAAGAATGAGCAGAAGACTTAAACAGACATTTCTCCAAAGAAGACATCCGGATGGCCAAGAGACACATGAAAACATGCTCAACATCATTTGCCATCAGGGAAATACAACTCAAAACTCTGAGATACCACTTCACACCTGTCAGAACGGCTAAAATCAGGCACAAAGGGCACCGGGGTGGCTCAGCCGGTTAAGCGTCCGACTTCGGCTCAGGTCATGATCTCGTGATTCGTGAGTTCAAGTCCCACGTCGGGCTCTGTGCTGACAGCTTGGAACCTAGATCCTGCTTCAGATTCTGTGTCTCCCTCTCTCTCTGCCCCTCCCCCACTCATGCTCTGTCCCTCAAAAATGAATAAACACTAAAAAAAAAAAAAAACAACCCAAAACCAAAAGACACAAGAAACAACAAGTGTCAGCAAGATTGTGGAGGAAAAGGAACCCTCTTGCACTGTTGGCAGGAATGCAAACTGGTGCAGCCACTGTGGAAAACAGTATGGTTCTTCAAAAAATTAAAAATAGAACTACCCGACAGTCCAGGAATGTCACTACTGGGTATTTACCTCCAAAATACAAAAACACTAATTCAAAGGGATCCATGCACCCCAGTGTTTATATAGCAGCATTATCAATGACAGCCAAAGTATGGAAACAGCCCGTGTGTCCACTGACTGATGAATGCATAAAGAGGATGTGGTATATATACAATGGAATATTACTCAGCCATAAAAAGAATGAGATCTTGCCATTTGCAACTACATGGAGGGAGCTAGAGGGTATTATGCTAAGCAAAGTAGTGAGTCAGAGAAAGACAAATACCGTATGATTTCAATCATATCCAGAATTTAAGAAAGAAAGCACATGAACAAAGGAAAAGAGAAAGAGAAACCAAGAAACAGATTTTCAGCTACAGAGAACAAACTGATGGTTACCAAAGGGAGTGGGTGAGGGGATGAGGGAAATAGGAGATTGGAATTGAACAGTACACTTATCATGGTCAAAAGAAAAAAAAAAAGGAGAAAAAGAGTGAAACTAATCAAACGTAGGCGGTGGCGAGAGGAGGTATCGTAAGCTAACATGTGAGTTTCGTCCGGTTGGTGTGGGTTGAGAGCCCGATTCCGCCCAGTAGCGGACGCAGGGCCCGTGTCACAGGGTAATTCAGTTCCTGACTGAGGCAGAACTCACAGCACTGAATTTTCAGACTTCCTTGACATCACTTTTTGGACTTTGGACTTGTGTATTTTTTCTACTAATTGAAGACTCAGATTACATCCTGTCATATGACAGCTCCCAGATGGGGTAACCAATATTCTAGGTGTAAATTCATGTATTACTTAAGTGAAAAATAAAAAGCAGCACTCAAAATAACCCAAATATAGAAGATAATACCGTCACGGGTAAACCTTCGGAAAAGCTTGCATGTGGGTGAAAACGTCACATAATATTAATGGCGTCATAGATTTGCCTGGCTATTGGCAAAATGTACAAATATGCATTAAAAACATGAACTATACTAGTTACTTTCAGATTAAGATCACATTAAGCCTTTAAGAGAATGACACAGATTTTCCACCCTGGAAAATATTACTAATTATCAAAATACAGGAAATAGCAGGGGGTTGTGTACAGGATTTCAGCAAACAAGAGGCTATTTCCTGAAGCTAAACATAAGCGCTGATCGGGGGCCCCAGTTCACTCCATTTCCAGAAAACCTCCCCAAACCCAAGCTGCCTTCACATACAACAAAGCCACCACTGTGACTCAAGAGCTAAAGCTGGTGGTAAATAAGACAGATGATTTAATAGAATATTCTTAGTCTTCTGAGGGAAAGAGATCTAGCCTTCTAAGAGATGAGAAATCAGAATTATTGAGGAAATTCCTGTTTGGGTCTTTGCTGACCACCCAAATCGCAATAAATCCTCCAGAAGGGAAAGACCTTCCATTTGAGGACCACCGACCTGCTCACCTGTCAACAGAATGCAGACCAAAGGAGAATTGTATTTGTTGCAGAGATCTCAGTTTGTTTAGGTAGAAAGAATCAGCTTTTTTTTTTTAATGAGACGATGGAACACAAAATTTTATTTCACACCCTTATGAAGATACTTTTGGTCAACTTTGGTCCACAGAAGGGAAGAATCCAGGAGGAAAAGAGGGGGATGAGAACAGGGGAACTAAGAGAAGCCTCTTTTCGAGAGTGCACTGAAGGACAACTGTTCAACTTGAAAAGACTGAACAGAGAAAGGAGCAGAAATGGGGACGCGGGAAGGGAGGGGAAGGCGGCGGCCGAGAGAGAACAGATGTGCGCCCCACAGGGAGGCACCGCGATAATTAGGTGAGGACATAACGCCGCAGAAGTCGGGAGACAGTAACTGAACAGCAGGGGTGTGAACACTTGGAGAAGAAACAGATGTTCCCTACGAACGAGGACAGATGCGGTCGCTGAAATCCAACCACAGCAGCAGACCTACTTTCCTTTGACGACAGGGCTGTGCCACCTTCAGATGGAGGGGACACTTCCATTGATTAAGGGTACACCCGACAAACTCTTCTCTTCTACCAGTACAAAGAGGAAAATGTAATTTGGATGTTGGCCCCGGTGGACGGGAGGTATCTGGCCGGATAACCGCCCCACAGCAGGTGGCTTGTATCTCCCCATTCATCCAGCCGCTCGGGCTCCATTAAGCAGCTCTCATTAAGCAGTTACTATCTGCCAGGCACCACGTTAAGCCCCAGGGACCCTGAGGAGGCCGCGCTCACCATCTGTGGACTCGCCGTGTTGAGGGAGACACCGCTCCGCCACCAATCACTGTAGTAAATGGTTCGATAACTATGGGAATAATCGAGATTAGAGGGAGGTCTTAACTGAGAAGAGGAGACACTCACAGGTCCTCCCCGGCCTTACCTTTCTCCATATCTTTCCCAGGAATGCAGCTAATGACAGACAGGACTCCTCATTCTGGCAGAGTCGGAAAACCCGTACAGGCAGCTCCACCTCGGCAGGCGAGACCCAGAGAGGGGCAAAGCGCAATGACTTGGAATGTGGGGCCCAAACCACGGTGGATGAATAGAAGTAGGCGCAGAGACCTACATTTAGGTGAACAACCACACCCGCGCACACACGGGCCCGCAGACCCAGCTCGGCAGCCGTGTGGACCCGACTCTCCACGGCACAGTCTCGACACGGCTCGGCTGTGGACATCGCGGATGGAAACACCGGTGGGGGCGTCGCCGAGGGGGGGCGGGTCCGAGCCTGTGCCTGGGGCAGGGGTGACAGGGAGGCTCTGCAGGGCAGGGCGGTCCTGGGGCACACTTCACCGAAACACCTGGCATTTCCGAGAGGATCCAGCAGGAGGCGGCCAGGAGGAATGCTTACGGGGGCCCCAACCCTCTTATATTTTTAAAACTACGCAAAGGAAACAGAGTTCTTCGGTCTTCAGGAAAGAAGATGCACTGAGGTGTGTCGCTGTTTCTTTTCACAACGAGTAGAGTTATTCTGTGAAGTCCCAGAGGGTGAAACAGGGACCAACTTTGCTGTTGGGATTTATTCTTGGCAGAGGACTGTCCCGTGCGTCCTAGGACAGGTTCTCCTAATGACCCTGTGAGTTAGGCAATTCAGGCCTTTTCATACCGAGTGCCCAGAACCGAAATCCTACAGGTTAGGAAACAGGTTGGGAAAGGCTGGGGCTTGCCTCAGGTGGAAACGGTGGGTGCGAATCCCCGTCCCCTGTGCTGGCCCCACGATTCCAGGCCGTCCTGTCACAGAGAAGCAGATTTTATCACGGAACAAGGAAAGCCTTTCTAATCGTAAGGACCACACGAGAACGAAACAGGCTGCCTCACGAGTTAATGAACTACCTTTCCCTGAAACAGGCAAACAGGGGCTGGCAGACTCTGTGTCAAGAACAGGTTGGAGGTGACTTCTACTCGCAGAGAAAGTTGGGTCGGGTGATCCCCGAATGCTCGTGAGTAAGTGTTTAGCACGGGGATTGAGGGAAAGCAAGCAAGCGAGTGAGAATTTTGAGAGATTCAAGGTGATATGCATGAGTCATCCATAGAATTCATTCGTTCATTCAGGGAGTTTCACTGAGCACTTACTATGTGATACTTAGTGCTGGGATAGTGATGAGATACTTAGTCCTGGAACAGCAATGAGCCCTGAAAATAGATCTCTTGGCGTTAAGTACTCACTGACTCAGCTGTCAAGCGTATGTCTCTTTGAGGATAAGATTTTCCTTATGTTCACTGTGAATTATAAAATCCATCTTGAGAATGACAAGGATCGGGTGAGTAATATTTTCAAAGGACTAAGGACAAAGCAGGGGCTCAACAAGTACTCGTTCACTTCTCCTCTTTAACTACGAGAGGTGCCCGGCTGTTCCCGGGAGGTAGTTTGCGTGAATCGAACAGGACGGTGAGACAGGTCCCGGCCGTCTGTGCAGGGAGAGGGGGACACCGGAGCAGGGGGCCGGTCTCGGGCTTCACTCTGTGAGTCTGTTCACCAGCCTGGTGTTTAACACGCTCTGGAACTGGGTTCAACTGAATGCGCGATCTGAGATTTCACTGATTTTCGTCCGCCGCCAAGCGAGTTGTTTTACTCTCAGACGGACCCGCATCCAGGAGGTGTCGGCCTGGCGGTCGCTCTTACAGATGAAAGGCACGGGCATCTTGTTATACAGAGATTTGTGCATCTAACACAAGATCCATCCAAAGTCATTTTTAACTTCTCATCAGAAAAAAAGAAGTCATCTGTCTAACAACAAGGAGATTCCACTCATCAGATTCAGCAGTCCACATCTCTCTGCTGACGGTGGGGCCTCTTGGCTGTATCTGAGTGGCTTGCTTACCAGAACCTGTTTGAGATGGTTTTGCAAATTTCGTGTTCTGGTCAGAAATCAGAAAACGTCAGGGACGATGGCTCAGCTGGTTACGAAAGACTGGTGGTTGGTGCCTAAGCTCACCCAGCTATGGAAACCATACTTGTAAACAAAACCCAGCTTGCTCAGCCCTGCCAAGCTATTATCCAGAAATAAATCTGGGCAAAGACTTGATTTATTTATTTTTTCCTGTTTTTAACACAGAAGCTAAATATTTGCTCAGTTCTCACTTGAAACTATTGACAAACACTATGAATTCTTACCGAATACACAAATGGTTTGCCCGCGTTTACCACCGACATGTATAGAGACGGGTAAAAGAGACCGAAGACACGTCAGTGAATCCAGGGCCTGGGTGTTTTCCTCCACTGAGAATACATATTCAGCACACATGAGGCGAATGCACCACGATATAACGTGTACTGGTGTTGAGAACAAATATATACTCTGCATCCAACCTAACGGTGCCGTGCACGCCCAACTTGAGAACCCTGCAGTCTGGTGAAGGTGGAGGGTGGGAGATACGGACAGACTCGTATCAGGACAGGATAAGGTGGGTTTCATTAGCGTTTAGGACGATGGGACTATCAGGAGGCTATGAGGAGGCAAGATTGTGTGTCTGTGTACACACACACACACACACACACACACACACACACACACACACACACCGAGAGAGGGAACGTTCCGGCCAAGTGTTGCCCTGGCTGAACAGCTTGAAAATTACATAAGGCAAAGTTTAACAAGGAATGCAACATAAGAATTCAGTTTCTAGCACGTTAAGGGTCAAAACAACAATTCTCGACTCCCGAGGATCTGAGGACCACCTGGGACCATGATGCAAGCAGACGGAGATTCACACCAAGACGTTTGCTTAGGTAGGTCGGGGCTGGGGCCCTGGGCTTTTTGGTTTAAAAACACCAGGTGATTCTGACGTACAGGCTGTGCCCATCTCATGGTGAATTATTCTACCAAGGGGGAAAAATGAGGAAAAATGGGATACAGCTTTTTCAAATCACGGATTCCAAAGATTTAAAATGCCTTGAACGACATCAACAACAAAAATCAATTCCTTAAAAAAAGAACTCTGGGAAAGAAAGAACTGTTTTTCAAAATCAAACCAATTAACCCTGATGGTTGCCACATTTCCCTCTTGATTTCATCCCGGTGCTAATATCCACTGCACAGGTCGTGAAGGGTCATCTCTAAGAGGAAATCTGAGCGACTACAACTCGGGTGACAGAATGGGTTCTTAAAGAAGAGGAGAGAACCTGTTTCCCTGGTACAATTAGGTTACGACCACATGACATCAAGCCATTAAGGAGCCTGAGATATTGCCTACAAGAAACTACCAAAGCCCATGAAACACACACACACAGTACACTAAATGCATGGTGTGGACAGGGAGCCCCGGACCGGCTCGGCCAGCGCCGAGCGCTCTGCGTGGATCTGGGAAGACGGCGGGGGCTGCAGCCTGACCTGGAGCCTGACCCGCAGTGGAATCCAGGCTGTGCCAGGGGGGAGGGACGGCCAACGCCCAGCACCCTACTCCGCCTGCCAGGCTGCTCGGCCCATGCCACGGCCGAACCGTGCAGTCGTTTCGAGCTCGCTGAACCGCGCCTTCGGTTTTTCAGCGATAAAATCCGGTAACACGAGGCGGTGAGAGCAAGGAGATGAAGCACACACAAATAAAGGGGGACATAAGTTCCAACTTAGCAAGAGTAATTTCTGCAGTTAGGCAGACAACACATTTCCTCACGGAATACGCCTGGGTCGATTTAAAGGAACGATCGGAAGAACATGGCCAACATGTCCTGAACACGGATTCTGCAGCAGACGCCGTTTCCAGCGCTTACGTTATTAATTCCTTTAATCCCCCGACGAACCCTGTCAGAGGGGGGCTCTTCCCGCAGTATGATCAGGGTTCCTAACAGCCCAGGACCCTCTAACACAAGAGCTTTCAAGCAAAGATTAATTCCATTAGGTCATTTTCAGTACTCCCCGTTTCTATGCATCAGAGAAGTGTGCGTTAGGAAAATACTTTTATCTTCCATGGACGGTGCCTTCAAGCAGTTCCAACCTGAGTTTCACAAGTTACAATCGGGAAATTCCTATTGAGTGTTTAACACGAACTTCACCTGTATTTGCCTTATGTACGCATTTTAAAAATATTTTCTACTGATGAGAAATGAAGTATACAAACTGATGTCTCCGTCTAAGGGAAGGGCAGTCAGGGTGGAACAGAGGAAACGCAGAGGGCAGCATCAGAAGACAGCCGTGCAAGCCAGACAGAGCTCGCCCTGACCTCGTGGCGTTGGGGGCAGGGGTGTAACTGCTGCAACCCTGCATTTATGGGAACAGACCAGTCCTGTCAGTAACGAGTCAAGTGGGTTTAGGAATTACAGTTCCTACTACTTAAACTTCCCAGCACTTCAGAAAAAAATCAAGTTGTTGTTTTGTGTGTGTGTGTGTTTTTTTTTTTTTTTTTGCAGTTGGGTTTTAGGGGTGACTCTTCTAGATAATATTCACAATTCCAAACATGTCTTCTGATCTACTCCCAAACTCACGGAGCAAAAATTAATGACTTAAAGGCAGATTCCGCCTTGCTTAGTAATGACAAGTTTCCCTCTGACACGAAGCATGCCTTCCTGGAACCTCGGTTTCCCCACATATACCAAGCAAGTCGGCCCTCCAGGGACTGAAGAGGCTCAAACCACTAAGTGACTTGAAAAGTCAGTGACACGGTCAGTGGTGTGTTAATTACAGTGGTAGAGAACTTGACGGTGACATAATTATTGGACGCTTTTCTAATCACGCCTAGCCATCCACCACTGGGGAACTGTGTGAGTTCACAGGTCTGTGCCTTTCTCACTGCTCAGCACTGCCAGCTGCTGTCATTCCGACCATCGGAGACGCTGAACGGCCTCTGAGACCCCATCCGGCGGCGCTCTGCCGTGCCTTACCTTATTAGAACCTCACGACACACGCTGGGAATGCTCCAGCCAAATCGTCTGGCTTCTAATCCACGGCTCTGTCTACTGCTAATAAACAAGGGTAATGAAAATCAGAGAGGACAGTGAACTCCCAGCTCTCAAGGGCCAGATTTTCTAGTTTCCAGGGAACTAATTTCCTCCAACTTCACTTCTGAAAGGCTCAGACTAACCCCACAAAACGCATGCGCGGATTCCCTTGACATATTTATCTCACTCACCACAAAAACACCAACAGACCCTTCTCCCAGAAGTGCACAGTTTTTTTTAAATTAAAAATTCTTTTTAGTGTTTATATTTATTTTTGAGACAGAGAGAGACAGATCATGAGCAGGGACGGGGCAGAGAGAGAGGGAGACACAGAATCTGAAGCCGGCTCCGGGCTTCGCGCTGTCAGCACAGAGCCCGACACGGGGCTGAAACTCGTCCCCTTCGAGATCATGACCGGAGCCGAAGTCGGGCACTCAACCCACTGAGGCACCCCGGCGCCCCTGCACAGAGTTTTATATTCAAAAGAAGTAGTTGCTGATTGAAGTAATTGATTTCTGTGGACCTCTCCCTTGCTTTTAGATATTTTTGGGCTTTTTCTCAACCATTTCTATTTTTTTCTTATGTATTTTGAGACACAGAGCAAGCAGGGGAGGGACAGACAGAGGGAGAGAGAGAATCTCAAGCAGGCTCCACACTGTCAGCCGAGAGCCCAACTTGGGGCTCAAACTCACTAACTGCGAGATCCTGACTCAAGCCGAAGTCAGATGCTTCGTGGACTGAGCCCCCCAGACGCCCCTCAAACATTTCTAAAGTACTTGATAAATATTCTAAGTTCACATGTTAAACACTTGGAGGTTGCGGCACGGCTTGAATCTGGTTCATGTGGTTTTCTTTTCCTACTTGTCATTCTTTCCATTTAATCACCCTCTGGAAATTGGCTTGTGAGCAACATATGACTGTTCTATCAAGCGAAATAATAAGGATCCGTTTACGCTTCCGAAGCACTTCCTGTTTTGTTTTGTTTTTCCCATTCGGCTTACGTACACGTATCAGAAGTCCAAACAATTTACTGGTCTTCCGTTACCCCCGTTGACTTCTTTTCCTCCCTTTTTCCAATCAAAGGAGCAGGACAGACAGTTCATGTCACTCCTAGCAATAGTTGCTGTCATTTTGCTTTGCCTTTTCCGTCCCTACCACACATCTATACTACAGGCATTTGCTGCATTTGAATTATACTAACTGGAAGGAAGTAACTTATGTAGTTCTGGGCAGACTGCACATGAATCTATATTGGGAACTGCATTAAATTAGAGCTTTTATTTCTAAGAAAGTTGTATTACCTTAAAACATAACAAAGGTTGGGGTGCCTGGGGGGCTCAGTCGGTTAAACCTCCGACCTCAGCTCAGGTCATGATCTCACAGCTCATGGGTTTCAGCCCCACGTTGGGCTCTGTGCTGACAGCTCAGAGTCTAGAGCCTGCTTCAGATGTGGTGTCTCTCTCTGTCCCTCCCTCACTTGGGCTCTGTTTCTGTCTCAAAGATAAATAAACACTTAAAAAAATATTTAAAATATAACAAAGGTTGGTAATAATCACTTAAAAAATTTTTTTTAATATTTATCTATATCTGAGGGAAAGAGAAACAGAGCGCAATTGGGGGGAGGGGGAGAGAGAGAGGGGAGACACAGATCCGGGCTCTGAGTTGTCAGCACAGAGCCCGATGCGGGACTCGAACCAATGAACTGTGAGATCACGACCTGAGCCGGAGTCAGATGCTTAACCTACTGAGCCACCCAGGCGTCCCAATAGTCAATTTATTTTTTCAAAGTCTTACAGATAATTTTTTTTTGTTAAGGAAAAGTGTTTCATGAGTTTAACAGGGTCCTGAAAATGAAGTTACTAAACTAGGAGCACAGATAACTGTCCTAAAAGGGGACAGCACAGAAGTGAAAATAAAAGCAAGGATGTGTGAAGAGTTAAGAGCAGTGCTGGAAGGTGAATGCTCAGTGAACACAGCACAGGGCGGGAAGCACTCTTCCCCTCGGGGCAGGACAGCGGAGGAGCCATGGGAGTCACAGAGACCATAGCAGCCACAGCACGGAGGGGGACCACGTAGGTCCTCGCTGAGGGGGCTCTTCTCTGTCATGTGAATTTGAATCTGAAATTAAGTTCAAAATTGAACTATGCTACAACCCAGCAATTGCCCTGCGGGGCATTTATGCCCAAAATATGAAAACGGTACTTCGAATGCACCCCGATACTTACAGGAGCACTATCGACAATAACCGATCTATGGAGAGAGCCCAAGTGTCCAATGATGGGCGACTGGGTAAAGATGCGGTATGTAGACACAATGGACAATACACGGTGATGAAAAAGAATGAAATCTTGCCATTTCCGATGACATGGATGGAGCTAGAGAATATTATGCTGAGCGAAGTAAGTCAGAGAAAGACAAATACCATATGATTTCACTCATATGTGAAATTTAAGAAACAAAACAAGTCAGCCAGTGGGTAAAAGAGAGAGACAGACCAAGAAACAGACTCGTAACCACAGAGAACATACTGATGGTCACCAGAGGGGAGGTGGGTGGGGGTGTGGGGGAGACAGGGGAAGGGGATTAAGGAAGGCACCTGTCCTAATGAGCATTGGGCGACTTAGGTAAGTGTTGAATCACTACATTGTACACCTGAAGCTAATGTAACACTGTATGATAACTACCTAGAATTAAAGTAAATTAAAATACAAGAAAATAAAGAAGGTATTTTTGGGGTACCTGGATGGCTCAGTTGGGTTAAGTGTCTGACTCTTGGTTTCAGGTCAGGTCCTGATCCCAGCGTTCAGCCCCACGTCAGGTTCCACACTGACAACACAGAGCCTGCTCCAGACTCTCTCTCTCCCCTTTCTCTCTGCTCCTTCCCCCTCACCTCAAATAAACAAACATTTTTAAATCTAAAAAAAAAAAGATATTTTCGAGAAAGAAGTAGCCAGTCCCCTGCATCTGATACTGACTGTATCACTTCTGGAGTCTTGTGTTTGTTTTTAGGTTCAGTATTTTAAGAGGATTCAGGGTGCCTGGGTGGCTCATTTGGTTAAACGTCTGACTCTTGATTTCGGCTCCAGGGTCATGAGATCGAGCACTGAGTCAGGCTCTGCACCAGGGGTGGAGCCTGCTTGGGGTTCTCTCCCTCCCTCCTCTATCTCTGCTCCCCTCCCACTCATACTCTCTGGCTCTCTCTCCCAAAGTACACAAAAAATATTTTAAGAGGATTCAAAGAATCATGAACTCCATTGAAGGATTTATTGTTCCACAAACGCTTCCTGAGCCCCCACTATGCACCACGACCACGCTCCGTGCTGGGAGATGGATTCATTGCTCAGGCGCGCCCCCCACTCCAGGCACTGCGAACACGGCAGTTAAGGCCCCGCTGTTGCAGAGCACATGGCTACGTAAAAAACTTAGAATGCAGGATAAAAGTCGCGGTAGACACGGGTGTGTAAGGCACAGGGAAGCATCTGTGAGGCAGAGGCCAGAAAACAGGATTTGGCTGGGAGAAGAAAGGCTTGGGACTGGGTCTTGAGGGAACAGGGACCAGGTGCTGGAGAGAACGGCACTCCAGGCAGAAGAAGGCACAGGCAGTCGAGGCGCTGCAAGATTCCAACAGGCTGCATCAGGGAGAAGAACCATCTAGACACAGGAGAAACGGGCAGAGAAGCTAGAATTACATTTCTAGCCTGGAGAGAGACAGACTCGGGGCTGGGGCTGCTATTTTCAAATACCTGGGGTCTGTTATGCGGAATAAACAATTCCACTCCGTAGGACAAACCAGAATCAACCCACCGAAGCACAGAGAGATACATCCACGGTGGGTGTTGGGCGTCGGAAAAAGCTGCAGCAAGAGGCGTTCCAGAACAACGGGATGCCTTCTGTGGACGTGCAGGTCCGGCGCTGGAGAACACCGGCGGAGCCCCAACCAGTCCGAGGGCCGCAGGGACGGCCGTAAGCGGCGCGAGCGCTGCCTTCGACGTCAAGTGCGAGTCTCCGGCTTCTGTGGAAGCGAAGGTCGGGCACAGTCCTCCGGGCCGCACGGGAGAGACTCCTGGACAAGAGCAGCTCCTTGCAGCCCCACCTCCAGGCTCCAGACCAGAAACCGAAGCCCCGAGGAGCCGACGGCCAGGGTGAGGGCCCCGCAGCAGAGCTGTGGCCTCATCTGGATAGAACGAGCCCCTCGACCCGCTGTGCGCTGATCATCCCCTCTAATACCGCCCTCCTCCGAAGCGAGCGTGCGTCTCTGGGCCCAGAGCCTGGGTGAGTACACAGGTGTGTGACCGAAGCACCTGTACCGTGGGGGGGCGCATAGCTGGCTGGAGATGGCTGTGCGTTTTTCGCGATTTCTCAAAAATAAAGAAGGTGGCTTCTCCAAAATGCAGCCCCTTGAGATCTTTGTCTGAACCCAGGGGAAATTCCTACACCAGCCTCACGAACAGCAGTAAAGACGATCATGAGAAACCAACACAGAGAACGACTCGTTCCAAATTAACCCTTCTCTATCCTCTAACCTGGTAAGAAAACGTATCTGTTTATTCCATCATTCATTTCTTCATCCAATTTGTTTGAACATCTGAACAAAGCACATCGGGAAAAAGAAAGATCACAACTCTGTCACAGAGGAGCTCAGAATCACACCATGGAAATGCAAGACAAGGTAGGAGACAATGCTGGCGAGTGGGCGTGGCTGAGGAAAGCCTGCCCAGAAGCAGCAGTGTCTTCACCGGAATTATCTGAAGGATGGGGAGAGCTAGCCGGCTCAGGGCTCTCGAGGTGAGAAGGCAACACGTAGAGAATGACGTACTTGGAACAGTGCAGGGGGCCCAGTGCTAAGCTGCAGGACAGTGTTTCTTCTGCAGGGATACTGTTGACAAAATCTATACAAGTTTTTGCATCATATAAATATACTAGATAAACGAGTACTGCCTGGCTGAAGGGCCCCTCTCCAAGAGTTTTAGAGATACATTTTTTTTAATGGTTAGTTTTGAGAGACAGAGAGAGACGGAATGTGAGGGAGGGAGGGAGGGACAGACAGAGAAAGGGAGACACAGAATCTGAACCAGGCTCCAGGCTGTCAGCACAGACCCTGATGCGGGGCTTGAACTCATGAACCGTGAGATCATGACCTGAGCCAAAGTCGGACGCTTAACCAATTGAGCCACCTGGGTGCCTCTCCCAAGAGTTTTAGAAGCAAGAAGTTGATACAAAACACGACTGGGAATGGGGTGCGGTGGGGAGGGTGTGAAAGGTTTTAACTGGCCTTGTCCAATTGTATTTATGAGGTTAAACATAAAGCAAATATATAATTTGAGAATTATCTTAATGACTACTATAGGAGTTTCGCAGATATGAAGCTTTAGTTAACCACAAATTTGTGAGACAAAGTGAAGCCAGTTAAGGCACCTAAAGACACTAGAGAAGAGATACGAGCATCCAGTACGAGAGCTTCTTCACTTGGGGGACTACGGTGCAGGGGGGCTCTGACAGGACGGGAAGCCCGAGTGCCTGGCCTAGAGACTTTCCGGATTGCAGTCCAGATGTGCTACTTACGATCCAGTCACTCTTGGGCAGGTCCTTGGGGACCCTCTTCTCTTGTCTCCAGAGAGGGTTGCACCGAATACTCTATTAAATAAATCCTGGGTTTTAAAAAATAAACGGAAAAAAGAGGTGGAGGGAATGAGGAGGTACAGCCTGCACCTGTAAGCCGAGTAAGCCTTGGGGCTGTGAGGCACGGCAGGGGGGAACGCTGCAGTGAGTTTGCAACAGACGGTAAGGCGACTTCCCACGAAGGTCATTTCATGAGGCATAAAACCGCCAAATCGCCGTGACGGACCCCAGAGTGTATTAAGATTTTATGCCACTCATACCTCAGTAAAAACAAACAAAAACCCAACATACAATTAGCCTTCAAGAATCTGACTTCTCCTTAGCTCCCAAACCGAGGCCAGGGTAGGACCTCCACAAATGTTTCCTGGATGAGTGCGTGGTCCCCTTGTGTAGGCCTCCAGCGCATCCTAGGACACCACGGCCAACGGGGGCAGGCAGGTAGGGACAACGGTCTACTGCGCTGGGCGCACGGGAACTTTTCTGGTTTGAGGTTGGTCGTCTTCCTTCACTGGGCGGGGGGCGGGGGGGAGGTGTACAATCAGCACAGGGGAAAGTATGCTTTCTATGACTTTTATTCGCTTTTTGAAATTACAAAAGTAATACATACTCATTGTTAGTACAGAAAATAGAATGATGTAAAAACTAAACCTCCTGGTAACTCCCATCACGAGACGCCACCATTTTTCCTGTTGTGGTACGCAGCCCTTCGGTCTTTCCCGACACAGGGACACACGCTCTGGAGTAAGCAATCACACGTGCTGCCTTAAAAGCTGTTTCTCCCCTGTCAGTAATACGGCTTGGATTTTCCAAGGCAGAGTACCCCAAAGTATGAATATATCATAATTTATAGAACCAATTTTTGTATGGTTAAACATTTATTTCCTTCCGTTCCCCCTAACTTTAAACTAGATTACGGTAATCACCTTTCTGTAAAAAATAATATATTTGTAATTTATTCGTTAGGATAAATTCCTAGGCATGGAATTGGTAGGCGAGAGGAAGTAAGCATTAAGGCCTTTGACTACAGCTCCCTAAATGCCTTCCAGAAAAGGTTCTGCCAATTTATATTGCCTTCAGCAATAAAAATCTTTGCAGCAATGGGTATAATTTTAAAAATCTGGGCCAATTCAGGGGGCAGAAACATAATTGTTGTAATACACATTTCTCGTTTGGATTTACTTTTGATTCTAACTTTAATAGGTCAACATTAAACATAAGGTTGTACCGGAATGTCTACCACACAGCGAAAAAGATACACAGGAGATAATCACACATCTTACATGAGCAAAACCATTTATTTGTTCACCTTAGCTTGTTCCGTTTGTGGAGTGCCTTCCCTGTACGGTGGGAAGCCGTGAACACTGGGGAAACAAGGCAGACAGTCCCTGCTCTCGAGGACATCCCGGTCCAGTTAAAAACACAAGTGTGTAAACTTTACAGTGTAGCGTTATCAACGCTCTAATACAAGTCTATGCAAAAGTGACAGTGGCTGGAAGATGGGCAGGAAGGATGGGTCTAAGGACACAGACGCGGGATAAGGGGGGACCCGCAGTGACCACGGGAGGCAGCAGAGACCAAGTCTGTGGCTTTTGGCCAGAAGGGGAGAAGTTACAAGAAGTCCCATCTTACATCATAAAGACCAGGCTTACTATTACCAACTCACACATCCAAGTGAAAAAAGAATCCTATTTTCCCCCTTCCAGCTGGTGGCCTGCCACCAAGTACTTTTCAATTACTTTTTTCGATTATTGTGTAACATCGGCCCAGTCAATGTAACCATCTTATGACCAATTTAAAACAAATTACCAGTGAGGGACTAAAGATGACTCATTAGTAAGGAAAGAGGTGGCCAAAGCAAATGAAGCGTCCGTCCCTGGGGAAGCTTTTCTGTATGATTTACTTTGTGGTTTGCCTCCTTCAAGAGGGCAGCGTCCCTAGAAACAGTGTCAGCCTGAAAAGCCCATGACTGTTCACCCCTGACAGAACTTTAGTCTTAAAGGAGTTTCCAAATGATCCCCAAACCCCTTCTTCCGACCATGAAATTTGGTGGCTTCGCATGTTCACTCTTCTTCCCAGAAGCGCTGACAGTTTTCCCGGCAGAGGCGGGAGCCGACGCCCCAAGGCTGCGCTCTGCTCCTCGGTCAGGATCACCTCTTCTTCGTCACTGAGCGAACGCTCGTTGGGAAGCCATGTGCAGAGCGGGGCATCGGCCTTCCCGACACAGAAAGGACGGCATCAGGTGCACCCGTCTTCCCTCTAGTTCCCAGAGGAGGCCGCGCAGCCCGGAATCGGTGAGGCCGCGACGGCTCGGAGCCCAGGCCTCTGTCCACTCGGAGCCTTGTGTCCGGGTGCCCGCTCCCGGCCTCGGCTTCTGCAGCTAATTCGTGTTCGGTGACGCCGGAGCAGCCCGCCTTCGAGACACACACCCGCCCCGCCTCCCGGGCACTGGGAAGCCATCCACCCATCCTGACCGTCTTGGTCCAGAAAACTCTCCCTTGTCGGGGCTCCTACTGCTTGTTGCTCACGTTCCTCAACCGGCACTAACTCCAAAAATGCTCGGTGAGGTAATTTCGGGGTCCACCCGGAAGACGCCGTGCTGAGCCGTGTAAGACCTTCCTGCTACCACTCAACTTCTTTTCCGTTCTACAGACGCATCTGACAGCCTACCATGAATCAGGCAAACCGTGCTCAGAGCTGAAGACACGGTTCCTTCCCTCAGGAATCTGAGTCCGACCAGAAGGGAAACGTAAGTTTTTATGTCCACATGTGTACGTCTGCTCATGCATTCAATTGTTAATTCTGTAAGCGTTTACCTTTAATTTACTGGCCGCGTGCTGCCAGTGGGCACAGAAAGATCAATGGAACACCGTTCAGTCCCTGTCTTTCCCGTGATGTGCAGTGTGGCAGAAAAGACAGACACGTGACTGTTTTCATTCGTTCGAGAAACATTAGGCCCTTGTCATTCAGCGAACGCAGTGCAGGGGACCTCACGCAGCTTACGTGAGCCCTGCTTGGAGAGCAGCTCACCAATGGAGGGTGATGGTCCTCCACAGCTGAGATTGGGAGCTGCACTCCTGTTTGTCCTGTGTGAGACGGGGCCCCGGTGAGGCCTCGCCGCACACACTTGCTCATTCATGCATGCGTTCCTCCCAAACCACTCGTGCCAGTCCCTCCAACTCTCTCCCTTTTAGCTCAACCTAGATGATGAAGCTATGACAAAATGATCGTAACTTTGTCATTCTAGTATAGACATTTCCGGTGATGCTGGAAACAGCGTTCGTCCTGTTCCATACTAAAACCACGCCGGCTGATTTCTGGCTTTCATACAAGGAATGAGATGGAAATTTCTAGAAGACCCATATGCTTGTTCGTGTCTGACAGAGCGGGCTGCAAATGTGGGAGTGGTGACTTTGGAAATGTGCTCGTCAGAAAGCTTGGAGTCCCAGAGGCCTCTCGGAGGTGACGGTGGCGATGGGGCGCGAGCGGGCAGGACCTGGAAGTCCCGCTGGAGACGGAGTAGCTCCTGCTACAAATACTGTGCTTTGAAGTAAGAGTTCTATCAGAAAACAGGCCTGCTACTTAAAAAATGCTTTTTTTTTTAACGTTTATTTATTTTTGAGAGACATAGAGACAGAGTATGAGCAGAGGAAGGGCAGAGAGAGGGAGATACAGAATCTGAAACAGGCTCCAGGCTCTGAGCCGTCAGCACAGAGCCCGATGCGGGGCTCGAACTCACAGTCTGTGAGATCATGACCTGAGCCGAATTCAGCCGCTTAACCGACTGAGCCACCCAGGCGCCCCTAAAAAATGCTTTTAAGCAACTGGCTTAAGAGACTCAAACAGGGGCGCCTGGGCGGCTCAGTCGTTAAGCATCCAACTTGGGCTCAGGTCGTAATCTCACGGCTCCTGATTTCAAGCCCCGTGTCGGGCTCTGTGCTGACAGCTCAGGGCCTGGAGCCTGTGTGGGATTCTGTCTCTCTCTGACTGTCCCTTCCCCACTTGTGCTTTGTCTATCTCTCGAAAATAAACATAATAGAAAAAATCAGTGTAGTGAGACATTACAGTATTTTGGCTTTATAAAAATCATATTAAATTAAAAAATCCCTTCCTGAGGTGACACAGATCCACTCTTAAGGACCGCTAAAGCAGCTGGCACCCAGCACGCTGACTCCTTGCTGTCAAGATGACTCCAGTCCATGTCATTTAATACTCAATATGCCTTTGAAAACCATTTCGCACAGCCCCACATTAATAGAATAAAACAAATTAGTTTGTATCACTGACATTAAAAACTAATTTCCTAAGAGATTTGCATTTTTGAATGGATCTGATTTAGCGGATCAACTTTTTTTGCCATTTGATTTTATTATATAACAATGAAACATTCCACGAGCACAAATCCAACTATGAGGTCCAACCGATCTGTTTTTCCAGGGGGCAACAGAGCTAGTATTTACATCCTCGTTTTACAGGATTTCTCAGACTGGAGGAAAGAAGACCTCCCAGTCGCGCACACGGTGTTAAGTGCCGTGAGACACTACAGCAAACCTTTCTGAGGCAGGGTGCATTTCCCTCCTCTCTGGAGCCGCTGCTCTTCCCACACCTGACGGCACAAAGCTAACCGCTTAGTACACATCCTGAGTAAACCATGTGCACGCGTGGGTGGGGCCCTGGAGCACACTTTCGGGGCAGTGAGCTACACCCCAGTCTCGGGGTACCTGACGTGCAAATGCCCACTCCCGGTCCTAGACGCCCAGACTCCGACCCGCAGCCTTGTTTGGGGCTTTCCCAGCAACAGAAAATACAGCGCACCTGGTCAACCTGTCGCCTGGGCCAAGTGCATTCCCCAGTCAGGGCTGAACACAGGGACTGTGCTTGGCGAGGTCAACCAGGCGGCGGCTCTGCACAAAGTGGGACAAGCCCGCCCCCTAGTGCTGACGCTACGACACTGACTCAGGACAGCCACCCCCAGTCACCAGAGGAGCTAGCAGGTGACAGGTTCTTAGAATCTCAAGCTGCACCGTCTCAAAACAAAGCTTCGTTCCAGGAATAATACAGATTTCAGCCTTTAAATTTAAGTGCCACATGCATGTATTTGTTTTGTCTTCACTGTTCAATCTCGCTGCTTCCCAAACATTACAGGAAGTAGCGACTGCTGTGTGTAGAAATTAACATCATTTTTCTACTGCAAAAATCACAAAAGTCAGCCCTAACCTTCGGTGACCACGCATTTCCACTTTGGTCTTATTCTCTGACTACACTTATTCTTACTCAGGGACCCATCTGTATCCTGACTTAACGGAGGGCTGCACACGATGACTTCCTCCAACGCGGGGGTGAGAGGCGCCACCCGGCGTGTGACTTCTGAGTCCCTCGAACCTTAACTGCTAAGAGGCTGCAGTTACCAGAAGCCTGAATGACAGCAAAGCCGATTAAGGCAGATCTGCTAACACCGGACTCTCACAACACAGTCATGTGGAGAAAAATGTTTTTAGGTTGTAAGGAAAATGCTGTTTTGGAGTGTATTTGTCAACACTAACAGGTATGCACCTGTACTGCTCAGGGAGCCACTGTGTCAGGGTCTAGCTGAGACCGCCCCCTTCAACTCCACACTCGGCTATCCCACCGCCCGGTCCATGCGCTCCCTGGGACATCGGACAGGTGCACTCCCCGCTCCCCAACTTGCTCAGCTCGTCCTCTCTACCTTAGTAAGTGGCTGCTTCAGTCTTCCTGGTTCCTCTTTCTCCTACCCTCCTCCACTCCATCCACATAGACTTCGCTCTACTGTCAAAACACACGCCGTACCTCCTGTTCTCCCCACTGCCCTTGGCCTCACTTCAAGTACGCCATTTTTCACCCCGTCATTGAATCGCCCTCCCACCTAACACTCCCAGCTTCCATCCTTGCTTTGATCAGAATCCTACCTGCTTCCCACTTCATTCAATCTGAGTCTGTCTTTGCAAAGGTCGACAAGGCCCTATGTCATTACCTACTCTCGGGCACACCGCTACCTCCGGTCTCCCTAACCTCACCTTCTAGCCCTGGCTACCCCTCTTCTCTCGCTCACTACAGTCACAAAGACCTCCTTGCCGTTTCCTAAAACACTACGCACACGACCAGCTCAGGGCCTTAACGTGTAATATTCCTTCTGCCTGGCAAGCTCTTCCCCAGACACGCAAATGGCCCAACTGCTCCCTTCCTCAGGTCTGTGTCCAGTGTCCCTTTGTCAGCGTGTATGTACTCTGTGTAAATAGCAACCCTGGACCCACACTCCCAGACCCCGTCCTCAACTTACTTCCCTTAATGACTTTGTCATCATGTGATAAACCACACACACACACACACACACACACGTACTCGGACCTAGAACACCTGCTGGGTGATAGCAGATGCTTGGGATTTACTGAGATTTTAGTCCCAGGGGAATGAGAACAAGCCCGATTATAAAAACAACTGGCAGAATAAAACAGCAAACCCCTTGGACTTGTTTACACAAGACAGAAAACTTGTTTAACAAAACCATTGTAACCAATGAATCAAGTAACTTCATTCATTCAACACTAACCAACTGCTGTGGAGAAGGTTGCTTGAATTTCCTAACCACTGTAGGAGGTGTTCATGCTGTTTTACAGAAGATCAAACTGAAGATGACAGATGCCAACCGACTGTCTAAAAGCGAAACAGCAACATGTGGCAAAGAGAAAACCAACCAGGATTCTGATAATTATTTCTATAAACTCTGTCACAATATTCAAAGTGTTTTAAGGAATGACATGAATCTAAAACAGGTAAGGTTTCCACATTTGTGGGTAAAAGTGTCTATCGACCGGCCTCAAGCCGTTTCATTTGCATATTAGAATCACACAGCTAAAATTCTCAAGGTAAACTAACTGAATACCCACGAAACTCAGTTGTGTGAAGCTTGCTAAATCAAAGTCTCAAATGACAAGCAGTTCAAATAAAGTCTTGAAGTCTTTTCATCTTACATGGTTCAAATGTAACTGGTAGCAATCATACAAAAACAAAATTCTCCTTTCACCTTCAAAATATGTGAAGACCTTTTATGCACTGTCTTCTACAAGGAAAAATAAATTATGGGTACAAATTTACACGTATTCAGTAATACTCAATTTCCACACACACACACCCACCTGAGCTTCGGGACAATCTGGCTTTGTACATATCCATTTTACGTACTCTTGGTAGCTTTTAAAATTAATTTTAAGTGTGGTATTTGATTGTTTCAGAATATCCACATTCTAACTTAACACCTGAAATAACACAAAGAATGATTTTCACCAATGCGTTTCAGCTGAGAAAGCCAAAACACAGAAGGATAAAACTTCTTCGAAGTGATATAAATTTGGAGGAAACTAAGAAATCTTTAATAAGACTTTTACTGCAACTCTTCCTCTTATGCACCATAGATCTATAAAATAAATGCAACAAAGGCCCAATGAAATTGGCACTGTTAAGACAAGTCTATACTTATATTAAAGTCTAACCTTGTTACAGATTCTAAAGAATATTTAACACATGGCAAACTAGAACTCATGAAAAAATGAGCCATATTATTAAAGGCTCTAATAAATTACAGACAAAGCACGCGAAATAAAGAGAAAAAGGTCAAAATAATAACAACTGGTCTAGGAAAGAAACAAGGAAGCACTATCTATAAAGGATTTGAAGGACTGTAAAGTGGGTATAACGAATTTAAGATATTTTAGTAAGACTGATGATTGGGAAAAGGTAAATAAATTGTGCCTTAAAAGCTCTACAGATTCGCTCCAATGAAACAAAAGTTCACAAGAAAGATCTCTACAATGGTAAATTAGTCAAAGTTGACCTACGCCTTGGGGCTAAAATTCACCTTTTCACAATCCATAATCTATAAAAATTTGCCATAACAGCAGACTGTTTTTTGGGTTTGCAAGTAATTACACTCAAGTTAACTGCAACTATCAACAGAAAAGACCAAGTCGTAAGCTAAGCAATCTGTTTTTCTGGCTATTACCAAGCATTTATGAGACTAATAAAACTACATTCATTTAAAAATCCTATGATGCAGAATGTTTAATCATTCAGACTAGCCTTTCCTACAGACGAAATCAGTGAGATTTTGCGGTTTTTTTTTCCCCTGAAGAGAAAATGGCAGTCTTCTCTAAAATGTTTCCTTGTAACGTTTTCCAGTGTGACACCAGGAGCAAAACCTCAGCAATTCTTTAGGAGTAAGAATTCTTTACGAATAAGGTTAAGAGATTACTGAGGCTTCTCTCTCAGTTTAACAAAGAGACTCATTCACATTGTGTACTGGAACATCCCTAACGTATGTGACACTGCAGGTATCTGATAAACAGACGGGACGTGCCACCCATGTTACGTGAAGGAGCCCTCAAAGCCCAAGCAAACCATTACCAGACTATGAAGTTACCAGTTTCAGTGCGCTTCTTTAAGAAAGCAAAGTCCACATTCTGACTATCTGCTTGCCAAGCTGACCATACAATATATTTCAATAAATCCTTTCATAATTTCCTATCAGCAACTAGGCAGAAAGGACACGTTCTGTTGCAGAAAAAACAAGAGGTTCAAGGGGAATGTTTTAGTGCGAATGCACTCGCGCATCCTGAATCGAAGCTACTCTACGTAACTCGTGTGCCTTGAAAACGCAACTTCTCTTAAATCTCTGCTCCTTTCCTCCCCTCCCTGCACAAAGGGATAGATTTCAATACCGTTAAGGGTAAATTTTTGGTTTACTAGACGAAAAGGCATTCGTTTTCAGAGAAATACTCCCCAGGGTCGATCTGACATCCGACAGAAGGCCCTCACGCTCCAGGTTAAGAAATACCCAGAGAGGGCACTTCGAACAGAGTGAAACCCAAATCAGCAAAACCTGATTTCGTACATTACACACGAAAACACTATTACTGTCAAACATGTATTACGTTAAGAATTGTACAGGCGGCATTTAAAAAACAAGAAGTCACCAGACCATAAAAGACGCGGTAACGTGGAGTCAAACCCACGCAGAAGCATACGTCGGCTTTTTAAAGCGCCCACTCAGGTACGACTATGGTCGCTGTTTAGAGACAACGCCGTGGTACTTGAATCCGCGGCAATTTCGTAAAGAAACCAGGCTTCCTCAAGAATCACTGGGTCCCGGAGGTAAGCGGACAAACGCTGAATCCACACCCGCTCCACTTCCTTCCAGTAGTGGGACATCGGGATGCTCTTCTAGAAGAAGCGAGTCCTTTCCAACCACAGAGCACCAGTGAGGGTTTCGTCCTACACAAAGGAATTCTGACAACTGTACGGCAGGGCTCCCGGGAAGGCACTTGAGGCTAGCTAGTAAACGGAGAGCTGGGAGGCTCACACACCGCAGGCTCCTTACTGCTGTCGGGCTGGCTGCCGGCACTAAACCTCTACTTGTAGGCTTCCCGACCGATTAAGTACTGTTCAAACCTGAATTAAGAAGTGAAAGCCAAGGAACGAGCCCGCACCCTGACTGACATTTAAATGACTACATGAGCCTCCGAAGCAGGCAGGCGCCAGGATTCCACGGAGGCATGAGATGCAGAAGGAACAAGATTGCAGAGCAAGCCCGGCCCAGGCACGGGCGGGCTGCCGACACCAGGGGAAAAAGGGTTGATTTTAATTCTCAGACTGCGAAGTCTACACGTACTCTGGGTAAGTACAAAGAGTTTCACATTTTTTCTTTTTAATCATCTATCTGTTCTGAGTGTTCCTTATTTCACCTGATGAAGAGGACAAAGACGTTACTATTACTTCAAAGGCTATTCATTGACAACTTGGAGGATTTCATTCAAATTCTATTTTTTGAAACTAAACAAAAGTGGTCAACATCCTACAAGTTTAGAACTTGTGCCGTGGAGGAAAGAGTTAGTTAAATTATAAAGATTCAAATGTCTAAAAATCTAAACACTTTACTTATAAATAAACTCGATACGAACACATCGCTCGTGATGCTGAAGTGTAACGGTGTCGGTACATGCTCAGTTCTCGTAATTCACTGATTCTAACACTCAGGAGGAGCATTTCAGGAAAAGTATCCTTATTTTTAGGACATTGAGAAAAAAAAGTTTTCCACTGTTATATCAGTGTTTTACAGAGTTGTACAAAGTGATTTCCTTAACCAAAAAGCAAACAAACCATAAAAAATCTTTATATCTGACTCTCCCTTACGGAGTCAATACTGAAAGTCACTCGTGCCAATAGAAATGTCCTTATTATGGGAGAATAATCTGTTTACCTCCTCCATTCACACATTAAAATGAGGAATGCTGCTGGGGTTGTGGCTGGGCTGTGACAGAGGACGGTTCTCACGTTCTGGGACGCTGGATGGTCTGAAACGCCATGTCCAAACAGCCCTGTTTCTGGTCCAAAAGATGACTTTTATGTGAATCAGAAAGGCTGTCCTTTCCTCAAGAGGCTTTGTTGCCAACATTTAGAAAATGGTGATAATTAGCAATACAGGGACTGTACCAATATAAACGGCACCCTTGAGTCGTGCACCAGGGACACCCAGGGTTCTCTCAAGACCCCATATTTTATTCTCTTCTTGTCCCATGCGTCTTTTAACTAAACCCACAGCAACAGAGCTAAGGCTCTCTTTAAGACCAAACAAAGGTCGCTCAACAAAACTCTCCCTATCACGAGCTGACAGTCAGAGATCACATCACAACAGGGAAGATCCTGCGACTTCAATACGGGTCTTGATGCTCTCGTCAGGCGAAATTTGAGACCGTTAATACGTGAACCTTGCCCTTTCAAACAGAGATGGAACTTTTAAACTGACAGAACACAGAAAACTCAGGTCACATTAAGAATACACATGCAATGCTGATTTACGCTTGTTGACAAAACAATTTAACTGTCAGGAAACAAAACAGCTGACATAATGTATCCAATTCTAAACTTTGCAGATAAAGTATGTGCGTAAGACCATGGTACTTTCACAGAAAACCAGGCTGAAAGCTGGAGAGCTCCCGATGTCCAGAAATGTGTTTCTGTGCTGTATCAGAAAATCATCATCCCAGAAGGGAAGCCAACATCCTTCCTGACAGTGCGCAGGCGAATACATGAGTCGTACCGTCAGCAGACCACACTGCCGACTATTAAGGTTGTTCAAAATCTCTAAAATTCCAAATTCGTGGCAAGAAAGATCCTTTAAAATTCAAGAATTAAAATGTACAAAAATAAATACCACTCTGACACTCAAGGGACATCTTCACTTTAAGGCCTTTGTCACAAATCTGAATCTTTATTGTTCTGAAATAAATGTTATAAACATAACCCAAAACAAAAACTTGGATATTCAGTCTCAGAAGAGGTGAGGCTCAACGCCTATCACATGTAACAAGAAAACTTCCTTTAAAAAAAAGGAAAACAAAGTACTATGAGAAGTCTTTCACAGGAATGAAGATGCACCCTCTGGATTCTTCCTCATCTCATCAGCCTGAACACACGTGGGCATCGGAAGGTCTGCCTTTTCTCCGTAGGAGCTCTGGCTATGAAGTTTGACGGATTTTCTGCCACTCAACAAATTCATCGAGAAGAACAGGCCCTAGAAGGA
The DNA here is from genome assembly GCA_030068075.1 of Paguma larvata. Lineage (NCBI taxonomy): Eukaryota > Metazoa > Chordata > Mammalia > Carnivora > Viverridae > Paguma > Paguma larvata. Next base: position 28,638,820 of record CM057831.1, read on the forward strand.
AAGAGGCACGTTTTGTTAGAATTCAGTGAATTCACACCTCCCACTACCAACACACTCTCCCCGAGCTCTGACGGTGACGGGGACGGACCCCTGCCGCCTCGGGTGTGTCTCCGTCCCGCTGTCTACTTAGCCCTTTTCTTTCTCAGCCTGGTCTTTTCTGACAGAAGGGATTGTCCACAAGGGGTATCTGCTGCAACTTCCTTTGCAAGGTGGCAATGTTGTAAGAACTCTTCAATAACGAGGTCAAGATCAACCTCTGCCTTTGTCTAAACGTTCACCGCGTTCTGTTATTTACAGTAAGGAATATGGAGAGTGTTTAGCCTGCTTCTACACTACCTCACCAGGAGTGCGTAAGTTGCTGAGGGGTGGCCATGTAAGAGAATTACACTGTTCCAATAACAGGACCGAGTATAATCTAAGCACAAAGCAAGTGCCTAATGAATTCCTGACGTAAAAACTATTCTAAAAGACATCTGAGGCACCTGGGCGGGTCAGTTGGTTAAGTGTCCGACTTTGGCTCAGGTCATGATCTCACGATTTGTGGGTTCGAGCCCCGCGTCAGGCTCTACGCTGACAGCTCGGAGCCTGGAGCCTGCTTCAAATTGTGTCTCCCTCTCTCTGCCTCTCCCCCGCTCATGCTGTCTCTCTCTCAAAAATAAACATTAAAATTTTTTAAATAAAAAATAAAAAGACATTTGTGTGAAGCAGGGGGTCCAAACTTATTTCCTTACAGAAGCCATCCCTTAACTGAACGCACCTTTTTTGTTTGTTTAGACAGGGGAAAACTCACTGCCAGAAAAAAGTATGGCGGCCCTAGTTTTCTTAAAACACAGATCCCTTGATGGCCTCTCTTTCCTTCGTTTTTCATCGATGCACTTCTCTAAGAAAATCGGCACACGGGCACAATCATAAACTGCAACCGCAAAGCACCTCAGCTGCTGGCGCAGCCACGGGCCAGCGAAGCGGACACGAGTTCGACACAAGCTACTATTTGCCTTCTGTCACTAATTTCAGGTATAGTTATGTCAGATTTTCCGTTTTTTCAAACAACTGGATCCTTTATTTTAATACAAAACCTGTTTTATATGTTGATGACTCAAAACACGCACTAACATACACATGTGCAGGACTGCCTGCCAGCTTACTGCTGCTACCAAGGTATGGTCTCTAAAAATATTATTGAATTTAGAACATTCTGGGGGGAGCAGTCATAACATAAACTACAGGGAAGATAAAGTTATCACTCCTTCAGAATTCTGTATGATCTTCAGTGTTTAGAAATAAGTCTACATTTCAATTTACTTTTATAGGACTGTATCCTACAATGTACTTCAAAGATCTGTTTTAAGGCATTCTGCCCTCTCCACTGAAAAGTACGGACAGATATTTTAACTTGATGACTGAAAAATGGTATCTCATCAACTGTTTACTCAGGCATTTCTGAGGGAAGCTACTTTGACAAGACCTGCTATGCCATCAGTGGGTGCTACGGTTAACCCTGAAGGTTTTTCTACTGTACCTCATTGTTCTGCTTTCCTCCTTTTTAAATCCTGACTGTTCTCTTCCACAGGAAAATGCCAGGGAAGGCAGGAAAGCAGAATTTTAGCTTTCAGATGCAGAGGTTACCATTTCAACTTAGCTAGATGCTCCAGTACACTTCTGAGAGATTGGAAACATTCCACTTACCACCAGAGACTTCAGAATACCGCTCAATCTAAGCCCTCCCCCACACCGTCAGGAAGTTTAAATCCTTTATGTAGACGCCACGCCAATGCAGGTTCTCGCGTTAAGCGTTTAAAGAGCTTTGCTGTCGCGGGAACACACAGCACTGTACTCACAGGCGCCATCTTCATCGTAGTTACTGAGGTCCGCATGGACGGTCCTGCTGAACTCTAACACATTGTACCACTGGTCCTTGTTCATAACGCGATACTTGGACTGCTGCAGAAAAGGATACAAATGTTTGGAATACAGAACAAGCATTAGCTATTAGGCCCTGACTTAATACATCTAGGTATACCAGTTTTTTGAGATTTGGTCTTTCTTAAAGCATTTACTCCTCTTTAACTTGGGCTTCTGAGAGAATCCTCAGGGATATTTACACGTTAACATCATCCAAGCTATTTCTTCTTTATCTTTCTTTCATTGTTGAGAAATAATAGGAGCACTAAAGGTACGAATCGGATAAAACTTGGTAAGTGTCTCCAATGTACGTGCTTCTGCAATGAAGTCGAGTTATACCGCATATCCGGCACACACTCAGTTCTCTCCTGCTGCTTCCCAGTACACCGCTTCTTCGCATGAGATTTACTGTTTAGCCACGTTCTGAAGTTGCCATTTTTGCAGGCAGTTGAAAGGGTACTTGCTTGGGTTCATATCCCACTCTGTCACTTAACTGAGTGACCTTGGGGACATTAGTTCACAGCAGAGCCCACTTCTTCATTTGCTAAACAAGGATCCAATCAAACACCCTCCCCATAACCGGCGCTGGAAATACTTAGATCTCTCAGCTCCCTTTAGAGGTGAATGATTTTAGATTCGGTCCTGTTTATTTTTGCCCCAAACCACTAACAGGAGGAAAACTGGTAACATCCATCAAAAACATCTGCTTTATTAATTAGCCTGTCCTAAGCCTTCTCTATCAGGCTTAAAGATCTAAGTGTACCTGCAACCCCCTCACTCAAGTCCTTGTCACACTGCATCTCAGCAGAAGCTTTCAACAGAATTACTCTGAGGAATTCACTATGATAATCAACTTTATGAGAAATCCTTTTCAAAGCGAAAAGCAAAAGCATCTGTAGTCTAGAAATGGTGAGGTCTATACCAAAAAACCTGATATTGCAAAGGCACAAAAACATAAAACCAAAGAAAGCAATGAAAAAAAAACTATCTTAAAACCACTGCCGGCAGTAGGTGCTGTGCTAAACCTTCTAAAAGAACACTTTCTTCATAAATTCAGCAGGCATTTTAAAGTTGCCAGTATATTTAAATAAATACAGTCATTTTCATATTTGTGGACATAAAATTTTAATTCTAATTATTTAGCTTGAACCCAAGCGAGAAGGAAGTCTGAGTACTACACAAGTGGTTTTGGTTTGTGGCTATTAGCCTAAGATCCCGAAATTACAAAGAAACCTGAATCATGATTTAGAAGCTTTATATTTGTACACAAGCATCCATTTTCTGTCAAAAACCCAAGAACCTAATTTTGCGTGAAAAACGTCTTTGCTAAAATGTATTTCTTGACGGTTCATTTTTTTTACGGGGGTGGGGGAGATGCAGGGCTGGAATCAAACTATCTCACACACAGAATATATTAATGAACCGTCTATCAATGTGTGTCTATAAACGACAACACATATGTACACATTTTATCAGAAACTTTTTACTTAAGATTTTTTTTAAAAGTGCAGTACTTAAAAGTCCATTTCTTTTTCTCATTTTAAAGGTGTATTTTCAGAGTAAGTTTTAGAACTACAATTTAATACTTACAGAAGAGAAGAGGGCACATACCTCCAGGTACTGATAAAACACTGAAAACAGCGGCCATGTCCTTCCAAGCAGCAGGGCAAGCATAGACTTAGCGGTATCAATATCAAGGCTTCTCTGATCTTTATCCTACAATGGAAATAAAAGTTTCCTAAGTGTGGTTCCGAGATTAAAAAAAGAATGTTAAAATTACAAAACATGGAAATTCCACCTACCCTTGCAAAATCAAAGGCATATCTGTAGATATTCTTAAACGAAGAAATATCATTCAACTGTGAGCGCAAAAAGTCAAATTTGTTCTGTAACTTTTCTGTGCAGTCACACCTTAAATTAAAAAAGCCAAATACATTATATAATCCATAAAATTAAATAAAAGCATCATTAGGGGGTCAGAAGAAATGTATTAAGAAAGTGAGTACACGTATAAAATTAATCTAGGTTTAAATTTCTGATTCACAAATTTAGAGTTACTAACAAACTTACTGCCTTGACCCAACCAATGAGATAAAAAAGGGAAAAGGAAAAAAAGAGACAGCCTGGCAATCAACCAAAGTTCAGTCCAACGACCTTCCTTTAAAATAAAAAATATGAATCAAAAACTCCAGCAGAATCACAATATGTCTGAAGAAGAGATGTCTGAAGAGGTGCTTTTACTACATGTGAAGTTAAAAAGACGGCAGAACAAAGGAAATTAATCAGGCCTCTGTCAGATTTCACTGGAAAATTCTCAGGCACAGCGATTTTATTTTTATTTAGTTATTTATTTCTTTTTAATGTTTATTCATTTCTGAGACAGAGAGCGACAGAGTGTGTGAGTGGGGAAGGAGCAGAGAGAGGGAGACACAGAATCCGAAGCAGGCTCCAGGTTCCGAGCTGTCAGCACAGAGCCCAAACTCATGAACTGTGAGATCACGACCTGAGTTGAAGTCGGACACTTAACCCACTGAGCCACTCAGGCGCCCCATCCATGAGTGATTTTAAAAGCCCAGGATATAACACAGAAAATGAACACATGATATTCGTGCTTCGGTCATGAATTCAGAGTCCTACATTTTCAGTGACTATAAACACCGAGGTCAATCAGTGGCAGCGCCTGACTTCAAATAAGGTATAGATGCCAAAGAACGCAAACAAGTAACCCGCGTCATTTCTGAAGATGAGACATTAAACATAAAAAAGCAAAGCGCTCACGGATGCTCCGACTCTCAGGGGCTGACACCAACTCCGCGGCTCGGCAAGAACCCGGCGGCCACACCCCTGTGCCCTGGGCACAGGGCGCTCGCCATTCAGAGGCCGCAGCCACGCGTCGGCACAGATCCCTGCCTCTACTGGAAACGGTGCTCCTTCCGACGTTCGGACAGAATACCACTCGCCAAACCCACCTCGCTCGTGGCCAACACTGGGCCATCGCCGGGCTCCCTTTTGTTAATGGGTCGCGCCCTCGACAGTGAGGCACAGGATGCCTCCCACAACCGACTTCTCGTTCTCATCACGTACCACACACATCTAGCACTCCCAAATCTAACTAAGACCTTCACTATTCTAAACCAACAGTGTGACGGGCGATTTCTAACTTTATTAAGGTGTAAATATTTTGGATAAATTTCTAATGTTGATTAAACCTTGCATTCCTAGAATAAGCCAAGCTGGGTAATGTCTGTTACCTGTTTCTAGATTTTCTGGCTATGTTCTTAAGTGAGACTTACTTGCAAATTTTATTCCTTCACAATCTCTTTACCAATTTTGATAAGAAGCTCATATGAAATAATTATTACCCTTTTTTCCTATTTTCTGAAAAAGTTTACTGAACACCGGAATTAGCGTTTGGCCTGAATCAGCTGAAAAGCCATCTGGGTCTGTATTATTATTTACTCGTGCCTTCTGTTTTCTTAATCATCTTGCCAGGATTTCCTAATTATTTCAACTGCAGGTTTGCTTTCTCTTTTACTAATGTCTAAACTTTTTATCTCTTTTTCTTTAGGTTGATCCTTTCTCTAACTTAACAAGCTTGATATTAGTTCATTTGGATTGAGGTTTTCTCTTTTTTCTTCTTTTTTTTTTAATGTTTATTTTAAGAGAGAGAGAGAAACAGCCAGCTAGGGAGGGGCAGAGAGAGAGGGAGACACAGAATTCGAAGCAGGCTCCGAGCTGCCAGCACCAACCCCCATGTGGGGCTCAAATGCACGAGCCGTGAGCTCATGCCCTGAGCCGAAGTTGGACACTCCACCGAATGAACCAGCGAGGCACCCCAATTTCTCTTTTAATGTGACATTTAAGGCCACGGATTTTCCTCTAAGTACAATTAAAGCTTTAGCCCAGTTCTAACAGTATTTCTTTGATTATTCACTTGTAAATGATGCCTTGACAAGATCATTTTAGACGAGTGGTAGAGATAAAAGTCTTACCAGACAGGCTGAAGAGACATTGAGGAGAGAGGACTCAGATAACTTAAGTAAAGGTGACCCTTAAACAACACAGGTTTATACTGTGAGGGTCCACTTATATGCGGATTTTTCTCGACAAAGACAGTATAGTGCTGTAAATATTTTCTTGATAGTCTTCTTAAGAACATTTCTCTAGCCTGCTGTACCAGGATGTAGTATATAATACATTTAACATACAAAACATGTTATTTGACTGTTCACGTTATGGGTAAGGCTTCCAATCAACAGTAGGCTAGTAAGTTTTGGGGAAGTCAACAGTTACACGCGGATGGCTGACAGCGCAGGAACTCCCACGCCTGCCAACAGTGACGCCTGCCAACAGTGACACCTGCCAACAGTGACGAGGGCTTCCCGCCCTCTCCTGCAAAGGCGGTGTTGGTGGCAGCCAGACACCAACATTTAAACAGAAATGTTTAAATAAGGTCCAGAGTTGGGGCGCCTGCGTGGCTGTCAGTTGGGTGTCCGACTCTTGGTTTTGGCTCAGGACACGATCTCACAGTTCATGGGATCGAGTCCCACGTCAGTCTCTGCAGTGACAATACGGAGGCTGCTTGGGACTCTCTCTCTCCCACTCTCTCTGCCCCTCTTCCCTCTCTGAAAATAAACCTAAAAAATAAGATCCGGATTTTTATAACACAATACTCAAAATTTCCAAGCTTCAATTAAAATTCCTGCACTGTTCAAGGGTCAAGCATATAGACAAAAGTTTTCAAAGAATCTGGTTCTAAAAGGGAGCAGAGGAAAGCGAAATAGTGTGGGATGGGGACAGAAGGTTCGCTTTTTGTTTTTTTAGCAGACAAATATTTTCTTTCCAGGAAAATGAAGTAAATGTACTTTTCCCCCATGTTGCCTGCTCATTCCACTAGAAGCTGGAGACTCACACATAAAACAAGACTGAAAGGACTCCAACGATTCTCAGAAACAATATGGTGGGAGCTTCCTGAGTTTTCTTTTGCCTTTTCTCCCCCAGACCTGGAGATGAAGGAGTCAGCAAACCAGAATGCCAACAGGGTAGACGGAAACAGAAAACTACCCATAAAAGCTTGCTCTCTCTCTAGCAGAAATCAAGCAGCAGAGCAAACAAGCTTAGAAAAGACACTCTTCTCCATTCAAACCCCACAGAAAGAGCCAGCTCCACGCCCATGATGCCAGCAAAGACTGAACAAGGACATGAATGGTCCACCCCCATCAGGATGTAAGGAGACACCTCCCCATCACCTCCCACACTGTCAGCGGGAACCACATAAAAACAACTTCTACTCCCAGCAGGCGGTAAGGAGCAGCGCCCTGAGGCAGTGATGGAGGAGGCCTGTGAGGAGGCGGGGCCACACTAGCACCCAGAATGTCACCCAGAAGTTCTCCAAGGAGGCCTCCTGGGGATGTGAATTCTCCCGCCTGCTAACAGTGATGAGGTTTTCCCTCCTCCTGATGAGGTAGTGGTAGAAAAACCTAGCTAAAATGAAGGATTTTATTTAAGCCTTCATTAACATAAATTATGTTATAAACATAAGTTTCATAACATAGTACTCAATATTTCCAGGTTCCAATAAAAAGGCACTTATCATACCAACAACCAAGATGGCAAGCAGAATGTAAAAAGAGGGCCAATATGTGCAAATACTGAAATAACAAATGTGTTTAAAATTATCTGATGCAGATTTTAAAGCAGCTATGAGGGAAAGGCTTCAATAAGCAATTATGGACACAATAAAACAAATGAAAGTAGAAAAGTCTCAGCAAAGAAACAGTGAGTCTAGGAAAAATATAACAAAAAAACAACCAAATGTAAATATCTGAATTGTAAAATAAGGGCCGACTTAAACCTTAATGTATCAATGATTATGTTAAATGCAAGTAGTCTAAACCAATTAGAACACAGAGATAACAGCAGATCAAAAAAACCCTCGAAAACAAAAGGATCCAACTATACGCTATCTAGAGGAAACAAACGGACTTCAAACACGAAGTCAGCAGACTGAAAGTAGAAGACGGAAATGAACATATTCTGGAAAGAGTGACCAAAAGAAATGAGGAGGAGCTTTATCGGTGTCAGCTAGTGGAGACTTCTGAGCGAAGAAAATTCTCAGAACACAGAGAGAACCTTATATAATGATAAAAGGTCAATCCATCAAAATTTTTAACAATTAGTTTTGTTTGTTTTAGAGAGAGAGAGAGAGAGAGAGAGAGAGAGAGAGAGAGAGAGGCTGAGCAACCACCTGCGACCAGGCAGAGGGGCAGAGGAAAAGAGAGAGAGAATCTAAGCTGACAGTGTGGAGCCTGACGCAGGATTCCATCCCACACCATGAGATCTTGACTTGAGCTGAAATTAAGAGCTGGACACTCAATCAGCTGAGCCACCCAAGCGCCCCAGAAGATGTACAATTCTAAAAGTGTATGCACCAAACAACAGAAACGCAAACTGAAGCAACAACTTAAAGATGTAAAAAGAGAAATAAACAAATATCCAATCAGAGATTTCAACACTCCTCTGTCAGCAGTCAACAGAACAACTAGACACCACATCAGCAAACCATATCAGCAAACAAAGAACTGAACACCATCAACCAACAAGATCTACCTGGCGCTAACAGAACACGCCACTCAGTGACAACAAAACACGTATTCTTTTTGAGTGTCTATACAACAGAAACCAAGAGGGAACACAGCCTGAGCCATTAAGAAACACTGACAAATATAAAAGAACTGAAATCACGCAGGGTATGTTCTCTGACTACAAAGAAACCAAACTAGAAGTAACGGGAAGGTAACAGCAAAATCTCCAAATACTGAGTAACTCAACACAGACTCCTAAATAATCCACAGGTGAGAACAAGTCTTAATGGCAACCAAAAAAAAAAAAAAAAAAATAAAAAAAAATACCGAACTCAATGAAAATAAAAATACAAACCCAAAGCAGTGCTGAGAGGGAATTCACAGAACTAAAGTAAAGGAGAAAGTAAATTGAGAGCAGAAACCAAGATTGAAAACAAAAATGAGAGAGAAAAATTAATGAAACAAAGCTAATTCTTTGGAAAAACAAAGTCAACAAAATCAACAAGTCTCTATAGCAAGAATGACAAAGTAAAAAAGTGAAGACAAAAATTATCAATATCAGGAATGAAACAAGATACCATTACACACCTGTAAGTATCTAAAGGACATAATGGCCGCTTAGACAAAATAGACCAATTCTTTGAAAAACAAAAAATATCATAACACACACAATATAAAACAATTTGATAAAATGATCTGATATAAAAAGTAATTTGAGTAGCCCTATTAACTATCAAAAAATTGAATTCAAAATTTCAAAAATTCTGAAAAAGAAACCTGTAGGTTCAGATGGTTTCACTGGAGAATTCTACCAATCTCTGAAGACCAATTCTATCCTCTACCTTGCAAAAACTAAACTATAATTTCTTTTACAAAGCCAGATTTACCTTGACACCAAAACTGATTAAAGGCAGTACCAAAAAAAAATTCACAAGAAAAAAATTGTAACTATGTATGATGGTGGATGTTAACTAGACTTACTGTGGTAGTCATTTCCCAAAATACACAAATACTGAATCATTATGTCGTACACCTAAAACAAACATTATGCCTATTATATCCCAAGAAATAAGGGAAAAAAAAAGCCAACGACAGACCAATATCCCTCATGAATCCTTAACAAAATATTAACGAAAAGTATTCTGCAGTATATAAAGATAATCATGCACCATAACCAAGTGGGATTTATTTCAGGTATGCAAACTGATTCAGTATTCAAAAACCAATCAACATAACTACAATATTAACACTCTAAAAGAAGAAAAACTACATGATTAGATGATTTAATAAAGAAAAAGCACTTAAAGGATTTAACATCCACTCGTGAGTAAACTCACAAAATACACAAACGGAGAGCAACTCCAACTTGATCAAGAGCATCTATACATAAACAACCTACAGTTAACATACTCTGTAGTAAGAGGACGAATGAATTCCCTCTAAGCTGGGGAGCGAAGGGAAGGACGCCCACTCTCGCCAGGCTGACTCAACACGATGGTCGAAGTTCCAGTCAATGCAATACGTCAGGGAAAGAAAATAAAAGACAGAAGACCGGAAAAGAAATCAAACTGCCCCTATTTCCTTATTTTGTGTTATAATCATATGACATGACTGTCTATGTAGACAACCCAAGGAAGACATAGATACACATTAACTCAGAATAAGTGAGTTCAGTAAGGTCACAGGATGTAAAACAAGCACACAAAATCAATTGCATTTCCACATATTAGTAATGAATACACAGATATTAGAATTAAAAATACAATACTATTTACAATGGCTCAAAATAAAAACAAAGTATTTACATGGAATTCTAATACAACATGTACAGAATCTGTATGCTGAAAACTACACACAAAGAAATCAAAATCCAAAAAGACACACACATCCATCTGGCATGTATTCAAAGACTCAAAACGGTAGTCAATTCTCTCCAAATTCATTACGTAATTTAACCTAAATCTCAGTTAAGATCTTTTGTAGATAAAAAGATGATCGTAAAACTTTTGGAAGCGCTAAAACAATTCTGAAAAGGGATCAATCAGTCTCTGTAATTTCAAGACTCCATATATAGCAGCGCTGCGTAGTATGGCAGAGGGTTAAGACACAGATGGACAGAACGGAGAACCCAGAGACAGACCTATGAACAAGGATGTCCAACTGATACAGGACAAGGGGCAAAAGCAATTCAAGGGAGGAAAGACCTTTTTCAACAAATGAGCTGTGGAGCAAGTGGACACTTGTAGGCAAAGAATAAATCAAAACCTGTTTTCTCACCTTTTAAAGAAATTAACTCAAAATGTAAATGCAAAATATAAAAATCTAAACCCTTCGAGAAAAAAAAGGAAGATAAAATTCTCAGGATCTCGGGAAAGGATTCCTGGACTTGACAGCAAAAGCACAATTCATAGGAGAAAAAGACTGATCAAGTGAATGTCATCAAAATTAAAAACTCTTGCTCTGCCACAGTCCTTGTAAGAGGCCAAAAACACAAGCTACAGGGTGAGAGGAAGCATCTGTAGCCCACACACCTGATGAAGGGTTTAGAGCTAAAATACACAGAAAACTCAACAGTTAAAAAAAAAAATTATCCACTACCTCCCTCATCCTCGTTCCTATTCTCCTTAGACACAGCAGGTCACCAATTCTCACTTTATCTACACCCGTCTTCTTTGTATCTCATCCGATGAGTTTTAAATCTTTACTGTTTTTCACTTTCAGAGATTTAATTATGCATTTGAAATCTGATCATCTGAGACCATTCGTTAAAGACATTAAAAAGTAGTTATTTTATGCTGAGATGATAATTCAAAACACTAGCTTAAAGAGTCTAATTCTGAAATGTAAGATGTTTCCCAATATGCTTAGTGATTTATGACTGTTAAACAGTGAAGACTGAACCTTTTTCTGCAGAAATTGAGGCTTCTGTTTAAAATGCATTCCTGTACACAAGAATCACTTCCACTATATGCATGAAAATACTACTCACCTGGGACGTGTAAATACATTTTTGGCTTGTGTCATACAAATAATGAATTCCAGGCTTTAATCTGCATGACGAAGAAGCTGATAAGAATTCTCTTGGGAATGAGCCCTTCGCTGCATGCAGAACCAAGCCCCAGCAGTCACATCTCCATCTACCGGGTACGTGTGACATCGGTGACTTACTAGGAGTTTTTGAACTGATTCTCAACCTACTCAGGCCTTGTGGTTTTGTCTCCTGTGCAGAAAAGGCACCAGAGGTTAGCGGCCAGACTCTAGGTGACTAGGGACAGGAAGCGGCCTTATGGTGAATGTCAGCTCCATGTATCCCTACAGTACTCACACCCTCGGTATTTCTGGCCTCTGATTATTTTCCTTAATTCAAGTCCAGGCATGCTTTTTAAAATAAGTTTTTATATTTTATCCTGCATTTAAGTGTTTTACATGATAAATGGTTTCTTTGCACGTTTTGTCTGCCAAATGGCCAGAAAAGGAAATCAAAATTTGGACAGGTTAACCATCCAATTTGTCTAGGGCCTGGTTCCTATGTATGAATGAGTGTACAAAATATTTCATGCAGAAACAAGAAAAGATTCTTACTATTTAATAAAAATTTATTATTTACTTTTTCAGTAAGAGGCTTTTGTCAGCATAAACATCTTCATTATGTGAAAAACAAAGCTTTAGTGGCATTGAAAATGCAGTTGACTTCTAGTAGAAGGATACGCAGAAGAAACGAATTCTCAGATTTATGTGTCTATAATGCTGTTTGGAAATCTGGGTGTCTTCAGGCTCTGTTATCAGTTGATTAAGTAGGCAGTTACATGTACTATCTTCCTCATGATGATCTATCTTAAGAGGCCCCATCTTCTAAATCTTTGTAGCTTCCTGAAAAAGTGTTTTTTTTTACATATTTTTTAATAATGTGATTCACATTTTCATACAGACTCTCACTCAGAACCTAGGACACCTGAGATTCAAGAAGACAAATCCAATAAAGGACACTGGGGACCCCCATGGGAAATCTTTCTTCAGGATCTGGTGTGTGCAAGCACCCCAAAAATAAGCCACAAAGTATACATTTATTTCTTTATAAAAAGTTTCAAAATCCCTATGTGAGGAAATGTTAGTGGAGAAATTTTAAGTATAAAGTCTGTAAGTAGTGACTTACAAGTTACCAAGAAGAAAAGAATTCAAATAAAATGACAATCTTTTGCAAAAAACACTCCACAGGCACACAGCACACCAGTATTTAGGATGGACTCCCGGTAAGCTTAAGGCAGAGACAAAGGGAAGAACAAAGTTGCAAGTCAGAGAGAGACCCAGTAAACCTGCAACTTCTCCGTTTCCACACTAGTGGCTTCAGGAAGCTACTCAACCCCTTCCGCCTCGGGTTTCCTCATTTTTAAAATGACAACAATAATAGACAACCATGAGATTAAATGAGAGCACACGAGTTAAATGTTCAGGACAGTTCTGAGTGCGAGATCCTCCTCTTGAGGCTAATAGCTTAAAAATGACCTTAAAAATCACACTGGTGTCTCTGTTCAAACTAGTCCATACCATTCCTAAGGGTCTACCTAAATCTTGAGCAGAGAAAGACTCCAACCAAAGAACAAGTACTGTTTTCTTGGAGAAGAGTGAAAACAAACAAAAAGTACAAACTTGCACGTTTATTCCTGGTATCATAGACTGTGCACAGCCCTCACAAAACCGGTGAACACATTACAATTCTTACATTTAATCTGGTTCCAAAGTAGACTGAGAAATTACTAATATCCATCCCTCATAACTTGGGAGTTTAGGAAGAACATTTCTCCTGAAGTAAAAACAAATGCATACTTAACTAGTTTATCATGGAAAACAAGGGACAGTTTCTGGAATAACAACTAAATAACACGGCGCAGATCTGAGGGACACTAGCACACCAGGATGCCATTCTCTCCAAGGCCACTGAGGTTATGGTGAGTGGAGACTGGTTTCAACTTCAACATTAGGACTTGGACATTAATTTCCTGTGTACTGCTACACACATGATTAACGAGGGAGGCTTTTAAATTTCTCTTCACTAAAGACCTCTAAAATGAGAAGAAATTACCATTTATGTATCAGCTCTAAGGGAAGTTCTCTTCCTTCATTAGTGAAGTCCCAGTAAGTATGCTGTGACACCCTAACCTGTCCCAGGAAGAATTTTATCCATCAAGTTCTGTATTCGAAACCCTCTGTGAATAAGGTCTACTGACCAGAACAAAACAGCACGGGCATTAGACATCGCCGAGACGACTTTAATGCAAGCAGAGGGGAAGAATGCTAAGGGCAACTACTAGATGGGCCCCAAATGCTAAGGGGGAGTCACACCCCACATGCGCCAGAGCACCCCGTCCCCACGGGAAAATCAGACAGATGCTCCCCATCTCTCCCCCTAAATAAGGTCAGGCCAGACCACTGCTGTTGATCCTCCGGTCCAGGGCTCAGTACAGAGAGCGGAAGGTGCACAACTCGTAACCTACCGACGGGCAGCCGAGTTACTTCCATTCCCATCCGACGCTAGGCTCCTGACGGTTTTCTCACGATCAGACCAAGGACGGTGCTCTCCACCAGCACGGTATTTCGGCCTCGCGCCAACCCCATCGGCGGGCAGGTGTGAGGAGGGCTCTGAGGCGTGCCGGCACAAACGTGAAGCAGCCATGGACTCCGGCACCCACAGATACGAGGAAGAGGGAGGTCCACACGCCACACCGTGCGCCTTCCTGGGAGGGGCGGGGAGGCCTGCTGTTTTCACAAGAGTGTGTGCCCATCGAACATAAAACAACCACTCTGGCGAGATCTACCTCCCAAACTCGGAGCTGTCCACGACCTAGAACACAGGCTCGCCAAGGCCCTCCCTCGTGCAGCCATGGCCTCCACCACCTGGAACGCAGCCCTGTTCTGTCCATTTTCTTTACGCACCTTCACACATGCTTTCCTTCCCCAGGCTCTGCCCACAAGGTCCTCTTCAGAAAGAACGTATCTGGGACCCCGTACCGTCACCATCCTGACCGTTCTTCAGAGCCCAGGGCAGTGACCTCCATACGGAGATGCTCCTGTCCGTTTGGCCGGAATTCCGCTCATTACCAGCTGTGCTTCCACGGGACCGCTGTCCTTTGACTCTAGCACCTGGCACATCGACCTGGATTCCAGCCACGGTATTTCCATATAACCCCTGCCCTCCCGGCATGATGGCCAAGGCCAGGAGCCACGTCTCCAGCAGCTTCCCTGTGATCACCAGTTAAGAGGCACAGCACCCGACACAACATAGGTGTTTACCGTAAGTACCTATCAAATCTAATCCAATTACAAGGACGGAAACCACACAGAGCAAAATCCCTGGAAGAGACGTGGCAACGGCACCCCGTGACACCTACGGAAAGGCCATTCTAGTTTCATTATGTGCCAAGGCAGACCCGCAGATCCTTTCCCCCAAAAAAGGCAATCCGGTCATGAAAAGTCTGCATGAATAAATAGCCTTAATATAAATGAATGTACAAAAGTATTCTGAACGCTGATCGACACTGTATGATCACAGATTTTAATTACGCACAGCTATTACCGTCTACTACCCTTGACCACGGTGTATGCTTTAACTACTGCACTTACTCTGTTCCTTAGAAGAGCTCGAAGGATTAAAATTAACTATTTTGAAACAACTGATAACTATATTAATGTAATGTAGGGACCACAAAATAACTCTGCCCAGCTTAAATGAAATCCTAAAAATATGAGAAATCTACAAAAGGAATCAAGTCTATGAAGGTTTACATTTTATGATCACATGTCAATATAACACCATACATGCTACCCAACTACAAAAGAAAAAATTAAAACTTACATATATTCTTTTGTCTCTCAGTTTAAATTTTAAAGTACTCTATTTCTTAGACAAATTTTTATAAGGAAATTCAGGGAAAAATAAGACTTAGCTAACTGATAAAAGATGCTTTGTACTTCACACAGCGATCTAGATCACGGGGGAAAAAGAACGACTATTTTCCCAGTCAAGAGCGCCTGCCTAACCTGAGCAGCTCCAAGGCCCTACAACACGGGGTTCTGGGCAGATGGGCAGGAGATAATAAATGAGTGAAACGGAAACCTCTGGGTCAATTTTTTTTTTTTTACGTGTTAAATAACTGCTTTTATTTCGTGTAGCCTGTGAACTTCCTACAGAAAAGATGTGATACTAAGACGGAAGTTCAAAGGTTAAGTCAATTTCTATCCTTGTACCCAAAGCCATATGCTAGAATCATTCTTAGAAATGCTCTGTATATACACATTTCTGTTATGCAAAAGCTCTTTATGCTCTATCAAGTTATACAGAACACGAATAATGAGAAAGTTTTTGGTTTTAAAATACAGAAACTGGGATATTCAAAAAGGCAACATCTAGAAACTTCAGCAAGAGTAGTTCAAAAAGCTGTTAAAGCGCCAAAAGAAATGTCTTACAATGCATAAGCCATGTTATAACTGACGTAAATTTCAAAAAAACAGACTAAGCTACAAGCAAACCAGTTTATATTCTTCATATACTCCTCTGGATGTTTTATCTTCGTCTAAAAAGCTAAACTGAAGGTTGGTATTTCCAAGAATTTCAGAATCAACATCGTTTCAATTGGTATGTTATGACATCTAGATGAATGACAGAGTTCAAGCCTGGTTGTAAATGCCAAGATTCAAACAGTTGGTTAACGGTCCTTTAGTTTATAAAGGATGCTGACACGCATACAGAAACGTGACGCACACAGAGTACAGCATGCTAGACGGGTGAGGAGGAAGTTTAAATTCTAGGTCCTAGCTCTGCCAGGGAGTAGCTACGTAAACCTAGGCAAACATCTTTACCGCTGTGAGTGTGACTCCTTATCTCACCTACAAGTAATGGAAATGATAGGGCTGATTTTATGTTCTATTTTAGAAATTATAATTTGGCTCATATAAGCAAAGGTTTTTACCTAAAAAATATATAAGATAGCTATCTGTTAATATTGGTTAAAAAGGAGCATTACAAAGCATTAGATGCTGAAAATTCAAATATAAAAATTTAAGTTCCATATGAACACTTAAAAAAATAACCAAGGTATTCTGAAATGTAAAGACACACAAACAATAAAAAATAGTTACATGTGTTAATAAAGGCATAACACAATAGGAAACCACAGGACTAATTCACCCCTAGTTTTCGACTCAAAAATATTATAAATTAAAGCTTCTTCTATTTTAAAATGTTGATAATTACTAATATCCTGCATCAACATTAGGAACATGACATAATTTAAAAATAACCAATAATTACTAACTGATTCTGCAACTAAGCAGACTTTACTCTGGAAAGTCAAAATCAAATTATTTTTATCAAGAAGCAATTGTATACCTTATGGAAGTTCAAAGGCAGCCTCTGTGAGTACGTAACTAGAACACAGCTAGAGGGTGCAGGGGTGGGGGAGCCACACCGCCTTTCTATGTTTGTTCTTTGTAAGATTTATTTGGCAAAAAAGAAATAATAAAAGTGCCACGTAACTTATCTTCGGATTTCTTTTCAAACTCGAATGTAAACTGAAGAGGCGCCAGCGCTTGGGGCGGCTCAGAGAACACGGTCCTTCCAGGGCGGGACTCTCTGTTCGGGGAAGGAGCTGCTTGTTGCTCAAACCATCTGTGAGTCAACAACCTGGGTCGCAGGCCCCTTCTGCACCCACGAAGAGCCAGCAGTTTTAACAGGACTGTACTAAGCTTCTCAGAGAACATGAAAGATGGAGTAACTGTTCATTTTGCTAAGACCGCAATACAAAGTTTACCAAAGCCTAACTGATTGTTATATATCAAACCAATTTGATTATTTTAAGGTGAAACCTTATGTCTAAAAATTATGAAGCACAAAATATCAATTAAGATCTTCAAATAGGCCATCAAATTTGTTTTTTAAAAAAATGTCTTACTGTAATGAAGTCATCCCCTTTAACCATTCTTCCTTGGTAAAAAATCCCATGCTTTCAGCCTCCAATTTCCACGCTAAAACTAACATAATAATCTGGAAAGAACAGAACATAAAGGATAGGGGAAAAGTCAGCACAGAGATAATCATGTCTATATTTTATCATGGAGAGCATTTTTATACAACTATTTCCATCCTTCAACTATTAAAGAGTATAACCTCTGGAATTATTAATTCTGAAGAAATTTAGATGGGCCAATTTCTTAAAAGTAAAAAATCACAACAGTTTCTGAAGGGAGAATCTTTCTCACTCTATTACAAATGACATTTGTACCAAGAAAGAGAACAGTGCCCAACTTAAATTCATTAAAAATACCTTAAATGAAAATCTACAGTATTAAACATAAAGAAACAAAGTCTTGACATAAGATTAAAGCGTCCCGATTTTTAGAAATTTATAAATATGCTACACCCCATTTGTATTGCATTCTACTTAGAAATAAAACATACATTTTCAGGTTCAACACCAATGTCTTCACAAAATTTTTCCATTCCTTCTGGCCCTACAACTTCATCAGGACCTTCAAAGACAAAAATAATTTATATATTTTATTGTTATAATTTCATATCAACATAAAACATAAGCCATTGTACTAAAGGCATCTACGACTATACCATAACATTGTTTGTAAATACTTAATTTGAACTTTGACTTATCTCTGATAAAGAGTAAATATGTGCTACAGGATTTATCATGTAAAATTTGTGAAATATTCTTTAAACGCCACATTACAAAATGAAACTAAGGAAAAAAAATATCAGTCACTTGGCTGCATAGTAACTTGAACCTATCCATTGAAAAAAACACTCGTGAGAGCCTGTCTGAAGAAAATTTTTGGCAATGCATAAAGAAGCATAAGAAATTCTACTAGACTGTGTAGGCCCAACTCCTGATTCAAGACAGTGAGCAAAGAATACCTGTTTTCTTACTACAACAGTAGGTCATTTATTACCTTTTTGAAATACAATCAAATAAATTTTAGTACTTTAAAAAGATATACACATTAGGAAGATAACAACTTAAGGAAACTACTATTTTCCTTATCACCTTGGTTCTAAAATAAGCAGCAAAGTGTTAGTTATGCCGCCTTAATATAAATAATACATAATAATTTCTCACTTAGCTTATATCTACCATTTGTCCAAAACTTAATGATACTTTTTATTTTTCTCCCTCAGTAATACTAAATATAATTAGTACGCTAATTCTCATATTTTTTATGTTATCAGGTTCCCAAAAGATAGTAATTACATCACTGCGGGGTCTCTTTTGTGACTTGGTAACACTACGACAATTTTGTGACAGCATGGACAGACCGTGAGAGCATTATGCTAAGTGAAGTAAATTCAAGGCAAATAACAGATGAGTCACTTATTTGTGGAATCTACAAACAAGCAAAAACAAGGGCCCCAAACTCGTAGATACAGAGAACGGAGGCAGGGATGCGGGTGGGCAAAATGGCTGAAGGTGGGCAAAAGGTACAAAGGTCTAGTTATAAAGCAGGTGAGTCCTGGGGATGTGACGTACAGCCTGACGACTGAAATTAATGCTACCATGCTGTCACACTGGAAAGCTCTTGCAAGACTAGGTCTTGAAAGTGTTCATCTCAAGAGAAACATGCATAACATAAACGTGTGGGGACAGATGTTGACCAGACTTGTGATCATTCTGCAGTATATACATAGATCGAATTATTACGTTGTACTGTCTTTTCTCTTATACAAAGACCAAACCGATTATTTAAAGCAATTATGAAATACGACAGAAATATGCAATTACATTTGATTTTTGGAAACAGTCTTGAAATGTTATTGTTAAAGTGACCCAAAAAACCCTTGTTTTCCTTTCTTAAGAACTTCAAAAACCCCTCTAGCTTTATAATCACAAGCCAGACCATGTACTCGGGGGGCATTTTACACGCACCACTCATCGTTCACAAGGACAGCATGAAACCCATGCTCCGTAGTTTGCCCTAACGGAAGAATACGGTCGTCCAGCCATGGGCCAGTATCCTCCTGCTGCTTCAGACGAGATCCACGCTGCTCACAGGACATTAAAACATGGCCTGAACTCAAACCCTTATTTAATTCTTTGGCTTAAATAAGTACTGCACTTTTTTATGCAGTGAGGTGTTAAAAGGTAAAAGGGTGTAATTATAGGACTTTCACTTCCCAATATATATTTGGAGAACTTTTTTAATGACAGTGTGTTAATTATTGTTATTTTAGAAGCATACACATACAATAAAGCTGTGGCAAAATATAACTGAGTATGTTCTCCTCCATGTGGTTTGGTTGAAAGTAAGCTAGATAAAAAATTGAGTGGAAGAAAACAAAGGTTTTTTTAAGCCACGGCAAGACTGTACTATAAATTTTTCTTATGAAAAAGAAAGCTGACTTGGCCTCAGAGCTGCCATCATTAGTAATCAAAAGACCAAGCTGAAGAACTGTTACCAAGAAATATCCGTCACTATCATGAAATACAATCCTCTAGAAACTAGGGAATTGATAATGGTTAAAATTTGATGAGATTCAAATTAAACTATGTTATAAGGAGATACACAAGACATACACAGACCTTTCTGTACATGTTCAGTGACCTTCACAAAGCAATGCAAATGATAACAAATCTAAATCTAAAACAAGGCCAATACCCACGTTCTTTTCCCAGACCGTATAATGTTAGTTTTACTTTCTGAAATACACTCACACTCTTCAATAAATCTACTCTGGGGATGAATTTAACTCTCAGGCAAAAAATAGTTTTCATTCAACTTAAAAAGCTTTGAAAATTATTTAGCGGTTACTCGACAAGCAGGTAGAATTTTATTAGAACTACACAAAGGTATCCTCTTTTGAGTTCTATATAAGATTTTAAAAGCACCTTTTCACTTTCCATGCTTTTGTTCCGTATCGGGCCCCCTGTATTACCAAATCCTTGCTAAAATATTTTTTTAAATTAAAAACATAAATCAATTTTCTTTTATTTTTTTATAACCATACAATGTTCCCAGTGATATCTGCACAGTATAAAACCATGCCGGCTACAGCGGACGCTCAGGAAAGAAAACTGTGCTCAGTGAGTGTCACACCTTCACCATGGGCTACACAGTGGTAATTCTGGAGCAGCACTGTAAAAACGCAGCCCGTCCATGTAATGCGGTAATGCTATCGCTCTTTTAACAACGGCTTACGCTTATGAGTTCTGACTACATTCCAGGTACTGTGCTAAGTGCTTCAGGTGTATTATTCTCAGTAGGCACAATCACTATTTCCATTTTAATAAGGGACACCCCCATTTTAAGACAGAACGCCTACT
Organism: Paguma larvata; assembly: GCA_030068075.1. NCBI lineage: Eukaryota > Metazoa > Chordata > Mammalia > Carnivora > Viverridae > Paguma > Paguma larvata. Next base: position 28,659,626 of record CM057831.1, read on the forward strand.
GTTTATTTGGCAAATTACTCATTCCTCCTGGGCAGTTAGGCCTCTGCCCAGAATAATGTCTAGAGAGGCTTCCCTATCGCCCGATTTGAAAGTCCATCCAAACTTTCTGCTCTGTTCCCCAACACCGCACCGTATTTTTACCTTTAGGAGCCTCTGCAATCTATACTTATCTTGCCTACTTACCGATTTACTGTCTTCCCCACCAGAAGTCAACTCCCCCAAGGGCAGGGAGGGATCTTGTCTAACTTGTTCACTACTGTGTCCCCAGCACTGACCATTACCTGACACACATAGCAAATGCTCAGGAAACATTTACTGAGTGAACCGTTCAATATGTGACATAAGATAAATTGCCCTTAAAAATATTTACTGATTTTTTTTGTAGAAGGAAAATCAGTTGCCATGTACATACTGAAAACAGAAATGACAAGACAACAGTCATTGAAAGCACAGGCTCTGGGGCGCCTGGGTGGCTCAGTCGGTTAAGCAGCCGACTTCGGCTCAGGTCATGATGTCACGGTCTGTGAGTTCGAGCCCCGCATTGGGCTCTGTGCTGGTGGCTCGGAGCCTGGAGCCTGCTTCGGATTCTGTGTCTCCCTCTCTCTGCCCTTCTCCTGCTCACGCTCTGTCTCTATGTCTCTCAAAAATAAATGTTTAAAAAAAATTTTTGAAAGCACAGGCTCTGCAACAGAGTGACCTAAATCTGAATCCAGGCTCCTGTCACCGTATGATTATGGCAATTACTTAATCTCAACCTCGGTTCTCTCATCACTAAAAAGGGGTAACACTTCCTACTTGACAAAATGATTGTAAGGGCACATGATATAATTAGGATTTCTGAAACAGATAGCAATTATTATGTCGGCTACTACAAAAATATTAGCGTAGTAAATAAATATTTAGCTAATTAGAATCTCATGCTACCCACCAAAGTACCAAGGAAGGGCAATACAAATAAGCACAAATGAAAAGTAAATAGACTAATTGTATGGTATCTTATGGTGTCTTTTTTACAAGTGAAATAAGATGAATGACTTTTTGATTCTATATCATAAATTGCAGTAAAACTGGCATTTTGAATAATGGGTCACGATTTTAAATGGAGGTCAGTAAGAAATGAATTCCTTTCATTTAATTTGGGTTAGACATCACCTTGGGATGCCAGTAATAGCAGTATTTCTCGTCTAGAGAGAATGTGTTCTGTTACTAAACAGTTTTTAAATTATGCTTTGGGGATTCAGCGGACTTCAAGTTACATCAGTAGTCTTACTTCCCATAGTGTTAGCCTAAAGTTACACTTCAAGTTCACAATATACTTTAGACCTTAACCAATTAGCAGGAAACCTAAGGGTGACTTCGTCTACACCGCTCTGTTAGACGCTGAGAACCACAGTGATAAAAGGAGGAGGGCGAAACTATAAAATCATGAATTCCAGATGACCAAAACTTAGATTCTAAGGGAAAAAAATGTTTTCATACACACTTAGGAAAAATTAGCAAGTGTTCTTGTTCATACATTTGCTTAACTCGGCAGTCTCCTCCCTGGCTTGGGCTGTGGCCCCTAGCTAGCCTCCACCCCACCCAGGCCCCGAGCTTTATGCCCGCCACCTGCAGGATTTAGCTTAAGTCACAGCTCCTTCAAAAGCCCTTCCTGACGCCACGAGGCCGGACGCCGCTGGGTTCTATTTTCCTGTGAACTATCACAGTACGTCTTCCTAACAGCATCTCTCACAGGGGAGCACACCCGTGCTGCCCTTCTTCCGTCCTGCCACACTCCTGGTAGAACTGAAGGGCTAAAGGGCAACTATCGGGGGGGCCAATGTGCTGTGCCAGGACGCAGCTGCATCTTAAACCTTTTACTATGTCTCCCCAAAGTTTCGGAAAATGTCGGTCTGGATTCAGAAAATTTTCAACAGAATATGAAAAAGAAAGAGAAAAATTACGTAAAGTATAAAATGTTTTATTACATACTTTGTTTTCCAGAATATCGACTCTACTTTAACTAATGGACATAAACCGATAAATGTACCTGTTTACCACTGAATGGTGACTTTCACCCCTGCCACTAGTGTATACTAAATTATAAATTTAAAGAAAAAGCATCCCGCCGTGGCACCAAATTCTTAGCCTACCCATTATACTCAGTCTTGAGCCTGATCCCAGGTCCCAGCACTAACACAAAGCAGGCCTGCAATAAATAATTTGTTAAATGAATGAACCAAAACACTTTTTAAATCACGTGACTGATATCTTCTTATATTAATTTCATTACCTGCATACTCATAAAACCAAGCCAGGCACTTCTTGCTTGAAAAATGTTCCTCTCCACTTATTAGTCTAGCAGGGGGTTGGGATCTGCAATAGCTTAGAAAACACACAAATGCCTAAGAATTTTATCAAGACTCAACTTTCAGTGAAAAGCTAAGTGCAACAAGAACTACTTCAATTCAAACTAAACAAAGTATTTTTTTTTTTTTACAGATGATATTATAGGAAAAAACTGGAGTTGTTTAGTATTTGCAACTGGAAACACTAGTCTGCACGTAAAATTTTCTTGCTAACAAAGTAAAATGGTACTTTGCTCACTATCAAAATGCAGTAACATCGACTAAAATCGTTTCCCCAGATTTCAAATGACCACATGGAAGTTCGACCTAATGGTCACAATACAGGACTAAGAGCTGAGAAAGTGTAAATCTTCACAGCGATTCTTCCGATCTGCATGAAAATTATATTTCTGTAAAACAGACATACATTCGAAAACTAAATCTTACAAAGTATGTTTGATACTTAATGAATCAACATTTAAAAAAAATTATATATGAACAGTTGTGGATCATCTGCCAAACTTCAGTAGATAATTACAGATAAAGGATGAGTTAGGACCCAAGAGTATAATTAAATTCCACAGATAAAAAACAAAACCAAAAGATAATTGTACAAATAGGAAGATAATAATTATACGAATAATGGAGCCAAAGCTATTTAATAACATAGTCCGCCCTTTCCGTAAAATTATTAAAAGTTGGGAAGTTCATAAATGGCCTTGAGGGCTTAATGAATCTCCGAGGACCTTTTTTCGAGGACTCAGTTACACCCGCAGAGGACCCAGAAACGCTGTGACCCCGGCTGCCGAATAATGTAACAGACGAAGTACCGCACATAAAGTTTTAGGGTGACAGAGCGGAGTCTCGCTTGAGCTCTAACCGCGGCACTCGGCTCTGGTAACGTGTCACTCGTGCACCGAGGGCGGCCACAGGGAGAGGAAGGAGAGCTAACCTGTGTGTTCCCCACAAACACGGGCCAGGGGCGCGGCCCTGCCGAATTCCGGGACGAGTTACCGGAGGGGTCGGAAAGCCGGGTCACTGTTCACGGGGTCTTAGCTAAAGGCAGCAAAGCGGGAAAAAGAAAGAGGACGCTAAGTCCCCTACCCCCCATTTGAGGCGCATCTCTGCAAGGAGAGCGCGCTGGCATCGTGTCCATAACGCGGCCGGCCTATCGGCTCCTTTCGATGGCAGCATCTGAGGCTGTTCCCTCAGACGGCCGAGGGGCAGGTTCGAAAACACCCGCCCTCACACCTAGCTCGCGGCCTGCGTGCAGCGCACGGCGGTGCTGGGCCGCCTCAAGGACACGCCACAGCGGATCGGAGAGCCATAATTACAGCTCGGGGGTATTTCCCTTTCTCCGGGGGTGTGTGTGGGGGGGGGACCGAGTAAAATAAGGCCTAGATTGTTAACGATTCTGTCGAGAGCGAATAGCACCCTCAATGCCCGGACACGGAACCGCGAGCAGGGCCTTCCCGACGCCGCGCACACGGACTTGGCGCAGGTGGCGGCACCAGACTTCCAGAGAACGGCTTCCCTGCTGGGACCTTCCGGCTCGGGCCGCCGCGAGTCCTCCGCGTGGAGCTCTCCCTCCCTCCCGCCCGGGTGGCGGTCCGCGCAACACCGCTCCGCTCCCCTCCGCACCCCCTCCCCTTCGAAGAAATTCCGGAGGCGACCCTTCCCGCCGGTCTGCACTCGCGTCCAGGTCCGGGAGGGCGCGGGGGGCGGGGGCAGGGGGACAGTCCCTGGAGCCGGAGCGCCCACACGGAGCCCGAGGCGCCGCCGGCGGGGGCTCACCTCCCGGCCCGAGCCCCGGACACCCGCTCACGGGGCAACACGGCAGGCTGGGTGGGGGCGGGGGGACGTGATACCTGGAGATTTTACACTTCTTGAGGCCTCCGTCTTCCGCCACTGCCGCTGCCACCCCGGGAGATTTTCTCTTCTTCTTCACCGGCATCTTCCGCCCTCCCCGGCGGGGCGGCCAGGGGAGCCGGGGAAGGGGGTCGCTGTCCGCCGGGGACGCCTCAGTGCCGGCACCCGGGTCCCAGGGACAGCAGCAGGCGCAGGAGCGGGGCCGCCAGCCCGCCCCAGCGCGGCCCAGCGCGGCCGCAGCCCGCCGCCAGGCCCCCTTCTCGTCCTCCGCGCGGGGCCGGGGGCGCTCCTGGCCGGCGGACACTGCGGCTCGCTCGCACCGGGACGAGAGAACGCGGACAGCGCGGCACCGCCACCACTCACACACTCGGAGGGCAGGCGGCTCGCTCTGACCCGGACGCGAACTGCCGGAGCCGGAAGTGACGCCAGCGCGGCGCGAGTCGCCGGAAGGGGGCGTGGCCGCCGTGCGACGGCGGCCGGACGCGAGGGGAGGGCTTCTGTGGGCAGAGCGGGGCATCTGGCCTGTCTCGGGAAGCTGGGAGTCACCGCGCGAAATATCCGAGGACACCCCCGGAAGCCTGCGGTTCAGAGTGGCTGGTAGAACACGCCGAGGCGCACTTCGCGCGTCTTTGCAGGGACTGCTCCTGGCCTCTACCCACGTGTCCGGGCGCGTTTCCTCCGGGCTGGCAGCGGCCTCTCACTCCCGCGTCGCCCAGCCCTCGCCCGGGTTGGAGGGCGGTAGGTGCCTTCCGCCGCGCGAGGAGGGCCACTCCCGGCCCCGATGCCTCCCTCCCCCGCCCTGGTGCAGCGACCCCCAGCCCCCGATTCTCCCTCCCCCACTCTGCTGCTCCCCTCACCGCCTCGGTGCTCCGGCCCGAGCCGGATGCTCCTCCCACGCCCTGTTGCTCCCTCCACCGCCCTGGTGTTCCCTCTATCTCCCAGTTGCTCTCTCTCCCCCCACAGCGCTGCTTCCTCCCGTGGCCTCGTTGCTTCCCACATGCCGCTTTTTCCTCAGGCCCTGGTGCTCTCTCACTTCCACCCCTCCCCCCACCCTGGTGCTCTGTACCCGTGGTTCCTCCACAGCTGCTGTGCTCCCCTCACCAAGGCGGTACTCCCTCACCGCCCCAGTGCTCCCTTCCCTGGCCCTGGTATCCCCCCCACCTCTCTGGTGCCCCCCCCCCCCCGCTGCTGCTAAAGAGGCCACAGGCCACGACTGTGTGCCGGAGGGTCTTGGCAGTCAGCACATTTGTGACCCAGGGTGATGGTAGCCATGTGCACTGGGTCATTGATCCGGTGAGGCGCCTCCACCTGGTCAGTGTCCTCTGGCCCCTCGGGAGATCCTGTTTCCTCAGTGCCATCAGAGTGGACACATGACCCAAACCTGGCCAGGCAAGTGCCAGCCAGGGAGTCTGGTCGCTTTCCTGCCAGTTGGCCTTTTTCCAGACTCCCGTTACACGTATTTTAGTTTTCTTTTCTCTGCTAGTCTAAAGTCTCCAAGGTCCACCTCGTCGTCGCACACGGTTGGATTTCTCGCCTTTGCTTGGGTGAATAGCGCGGATGCAGTACACGCACACAACTTCCTTGTCCACCCGTTGGTGGCCTTTGGTTATTTCCGTGTCTGGGCTCATGCAGATAATGCTGCTGTGAATACGGGGAGAAAACATCAGTTTAAGTTAGTGATTTTGTTACCTTTGCATACACACATTTGACCTTTGAATTGTGCCGGTCCCCTTCCTTGCAGCGGCGTTTGCCATAAATGCGCCTGGGCACTGCCGATGTGTCTAGTTTCTCTGGCGGACTGTGTTGTGAGACTGCGGTATGGGGTACGGGTGAAGAGGACGTGCGTGCTGACCGACCGTTCGCGGTACCCGTAAGGCTCTGGGCGACAGCAGGCTCTTCGCAGTGAAGATTTTGGGGAGTCGAAAGTGATAAACAGATTTTCAGCTGAACATGGGGGTTGGTGCTTGTACCCCGACGTTGTTCAAGGGTCACCTGTATTCCCTCAAGTGGAAGTGCTGGATCACATGGTAGTTGCAGTCTTGGGGATCCTCTGTATTCTTTTCCAGTCTGCAGGCCCACCAGCAGGGCACCAGGGCCCTGTCCTCCGTCCCGGACAGCGTTTGTTAAGTCTTTTTGACGAAGGCCACGCTACCGGGTGCGAGGTGGTATCTCCTAGTGGTTTTGCTGCGCAAAAACCAATGACCGGTGATAGAAAACATCCCTTCAGTTACCTGCTGGCCTTTCACATATGGGGTGGTTTCCTGGCTGAGTTGTAGGAGTCCCTTATGTGTTGTGGATACTAACCCCTGATCGGGCACATGGTTTGCGATTTTTCTCGCGTTCGTTCTTTCACTTCATTGTTGCTCTTTTGCCGTGCTCAAGTGTGTTGTAGCCCCACTTGTTGATTTTTGATTTTGTTGCTTGTGCTTTAGGTGCTACAGCCAAAAGGCATCAGCAAGACCACATCAAGGAGCTTTACTACCATGCATTCTTCTAAGTTTCATGAGTTCACATCTTACATTTAAGTCTTTAATCCATTTTGAGTTAGTTTTGGGGACTAGTGTAAGATCAGCGTCCAGTTTCATTTCTTGACATGTGAATATACAGGCATCCCAGCACCATTTTTTGAAAAGACTGTCCTTTCATTTAAGTCTTTAATCCATTTTGAGTTAGTTTTGGGACTAGTGTAAGATCAGCGTCCAGTTTTATTTCTTGACATGCAAATATACAGGCATCCCAGCACCATTTATTGAAAAGACTGCCCTGAATAGTCCTTAAAGACTATTTTTTAGACAACAGCTACCCCTGCTACCTCTAGACCTACTGAAGAACGTCCCCACTGCACCCCCACCTTGAGAATTGGCTGGATAGGATCTTGCGTCTGTGGAATTCTCTGGAATAAAAATAATTAAGAGGCTGAGTCTACGCATGGTATTCATTCAGTCAGTGTGTTACGCACATACTCTCTAACGATCGCTTAAACCAGGAGCGGCGCTGGCTTTAGGGACGAAGGCAGACGTGACTTCTGCACTCGCGAGTCTCACAGCCTGGCGGGGAGCATACATGGGAAGCATTTGCATTTAAGAGAACCTGAGGAGCAAAGAGCAGGGCAGTAACCTGTGCTTGTCGGTGACATTAGGTCAGCCGGACGGTGGTTTCCAGTGTCCCCGCCTTCTCCGAGCGGTACCTACCGCCACCACTGTCTACCTCCGTCTGCTGAGCGGAGTGTTCCCTCGTCCCAGTCACTCACACAAGGGCAGACTGATGGCGTCACTGCCCGCGAGCAGTACACCCGAGTACAGTTGCGTGGTTTTCATCTTTCCCGTCACTCACTGACACACGGGCAATACATGAATTCACAGCTAAAGGCGCACATAGTGGAGGAACAACAGGACACAGTACCGCGGTTCTTTCTGTGTAGAATTTTTTTTTAATTTTTTTCTAATATTTATTTATTTTTGAAAGAGGGAAAAAGAGTCAGCATGAAGGGGGAGGGGCAGAGACAGGGAGACACAGAATCCAAAGCAGGCTCCAGGCTAAGCTGTCCACACAGAGCCTGACGCGGGAATCAAACTCGTGAACTGCGGGATCATGACCTGAGCCAGAGTCAGATGCTTAACCGATTGAGTCCCCCAGGCGCCCCTAATTTTTTATGCAAGAATAATGAGAAGGAAATGGGAAGCATGAAGAAACTCACACAGAAACTCAAGTATGACTTTAGGTAAGATACATAATTTCCTTTATCCTTTATTTCATCCAACAGTTACATAGAAGGCTATAGAAAAATACAACTAAATATTCACCTATAATGACAATGGGCTTGTATTTATGCCAGATAGGGTGGTGAGGAAAAGGACTGGACCGAGCCATCGCTCCGGCATCTACTCAGCATCTTGATTATGCCCGCATCCCTTAGCTTTTAAATGTTCTAGGGGCACCTGGGTGGCTCAGTCAGTTGAGCCTCCGACTTCGGCTCAGGTCATGATCTCACGGTCTGTGAGTTCGAGCCCCGCGTCGGGCTCTGTGCTGACAGCTCAAAGCCTGGAGCCTGCTTCACATTCTGTGTCTCCCTCTCTCTCTGTCCCTCCCCCTCTCATGCTCTGTCTCTCCCTGTCTCAAAAATAAATAAACATTAAAAAAAATTAAAATTAAATGTTCTAGAATCAAGTGATGAAAAAGATAATTTAAAATAGTTGTATCTGAATCCAGGCAGCCAAAATGGGCCACTAAAAGCTGTTAATTTATTCCATACACAGTTTATTTTTTCTTAACACCTCTTTAAAATAGGGCATTCGCACTTGCCAGAAAAAGAAGCAACACAAAAATTGAGTGATCGAAGGGGCGCCACGCATGTGGTCCCGAATCTACCTCCTTTTCTCTCCATACATTAACGTTGATTTATTTTATTTTTTTTAATAGCCATTTATTTTTGAAAGAGAGAGAGAGAGAGACAGAATCCGAAGCAGGCTCCAGGCTCTGAACTATCAGCACAGAGCCCGATGAGGGGCTGGAACCCATGAGCTGTGAGATCATGACCTGAGCCAAAGTCGGACACTTACCCCAGTAAGCCACCCAAGTGCCCCTTTTAACATTAATTTTTAAAACAACTTTGCCACAGGTGCCTGGGTGGCTCAGTCGGTTAGGTGTCCCTCTCTTCTTGGTTTTGGCTGAGGTCATGATCTCACTGTTGGTGAGTTCGAACCCCACATTGGGCTCTGTGCTGATAGCTCAGAGCCTACTTGGGATTCTCTCTCTGCCCTTCCCCGGCTCTCTCTCTCTCTCTCTCAAAATAAATAGATAAACTTAATAGGAAAAAAGAAGTGGAACCTACTTAATAACAATAGATCATAATTAGTTCATTAATTGTGAGACATATACCATACTAATGTTAGATGTTAATAGTGGAAACTGCAGTATATGGGAACTGTCTGTATTATTGCTGCCACTTTTATTTAAATCTGAAACTCTTTTAAAACGAAAAGCTTTATTTTTAAAAGGTCAAAGTGAACAGAATTAAGACGATCAACATTTAAAACTAGTAGACTGCAAGAAAAAGAGCAATAACTCGAGAGCCATCTAGGTTGGATGCCCTCGGGAAGGTCAGAATTCATAAAAATCCGTACGTGGGATCCTAGGTGGAAAGCATTGTCTCGTACACCAGGAAGGCAAAACGGGAGCACTCTCAGCATGAACTCTAACCAGGAGGATTAAGAGCAAGAGCTCAGTGGGTGCTTGGCCAGCTTAGTCCATAGAGCATGCGACACGTGATCTTGGGGTTGTGAGACTGGGCCCCATGTTGGCTGTAGGGATTACTTAAAAATAAAAAATAAAAAAGTAAGTGCTCAGGAGGGATATCATAATAAACTAGCCCCGTGAGTTGCCCTCTGGTAGATGAATGCGTACACCAAATGAAGACCAGTAGTTCACAGAATCAAAATCACAGGCAGAGAGCGCACCGTTTTCATGGACGTGTGGTAGAATAGACCAGAAGTGGGTGCAAGCAGCTAGGGTTTCAGTGTGTTCTTAAAAGCATTTTTACGATCTTAAGCATAGATGCCTATTATGTTTCGTTACACCTTGTGCTCCCCAAACCTAACGTGGAAAGATGGCATAGTGGAAACGGTGTCTTAGAAGGAGAACCACCAGCAGGCTGACGGGCTTGCCTTTTAAGATTTTGCACCCATGGATAAACCATTGAATCCAGTATTCCATGCACTGAAATAACAATGTCTGCCTTACCGAGACGTCACGGCATTGGGCCGTGGAGAAAGTGGGAAAATAAATAGAAAGACGCTCACAAAAGCGCCCAGGGTGTACGTACTCATGTATCGGTTGCAGTCTGTTGGGAACACCCGACAGAAATTCAGTTCCGCTAATCTAGAAAGGGGCTTGACTTCAGGTCATCCACAGAATCAAAGCCAGGAGGAAAAGGAGGAGGCGTGTAAACGGGGTGGCTTGCCCTGTTTTTCGATATTCCCACCCAAATTCCGGTGACGGGGCGCATTCCCTCTCGTACCACTACCACCCTTTCTGAATGTCAGCGGCTCTGTCTTTAGTTCTGGGGGTCTTAGCCACGTTCTCGGCCACCGAAAATAGTGTTGCGTGCGCAGCGCAGTTGGAATGGAACTGAGAACTTCTTGGGCCCTCGGTAGGCATCATTCCTGCGGACGATGCACAGGGGACAGTGGGCACTTCCTGGAGGCCAGGGGAGACCAGTTCAGGTGACTGTGCAGCGGAGGCAGTGATTCCTGAAAGACAGGAAGTGCCCCACCGAGACCGCTGCTGTCCACATGGTGTCCACAGAGCCACTCCCTCACCTCCAGCCTCACAGGGACCCCCTCTGAGGCTGAGCCTTCCCCCACTCTGACGCTTTCCGAGCCAGCATGACCTTCCGCTGCTCCGGCATAGCAGATTCGTGAAGTAAAAAGCCCAAATCACCTGGCTTTCTTGGCATTTCTGCTTTTATAGGCATCATTCTCAAGGCAACAAGAATGACCTTGACTATAATGGTCATGAGTAAGCATGTGCGGAGGAGAAAAACATACAAAATTTTTCTCTCTATGCCTAATAAAACCAGAGGATTTTTAGACAACCTTCAGTGAATTCTTCCACATTCCACACGCGGCCAAGGGTTCTGTCTGCACGTCTTCTGGGTATGAACTACCTGTAGGCCCAGATACAGAATCTGTCGGGCCAGAGCAAAATGAAAATGCAAAATCCCTCGTCCAAAACGCTTTGAACGCTCTGCGAGAGCATGAAAGCCTTCTAAGCATGAGGCTCTGTGTGACCGCAGTCCGCACGCCACGAGGCCAGTGCTGCAGAAGCAAGTCAAGGCCAACAGTGCATTGAACGGAACTCGAAGTTTGTGTCACTGAGTACTGTGCTCGCTAAATGTCATTCTCTCTTACTCCAGAGACACGGTGAGCTTACCTTCCCCGCTGGCTTAGGCCGTCAGGCAGTGCCATCACAGTCTCCCGCGGAAGACTTCATTCTGCCTGTCATCAGCCCCACTCAAAGTCCCCTGGAGAGAATGCTATCGCCTGGGGGACAGTGGAGCCACAAAATGGAAGAAGAATTAATGCCTGAACCATCACGCGGAAGGCTCCCTGCCAAACACCACAGTGAACTCGAATGACGGGTAAATAAGATTCTTGTATGCGGAGCCACCGGGATCCTGGGGTTTTAGTAAATGCTCCCATCCCTGGACTGTACATGTCGGGACAGGGCTGTTAGAGTCACATGCAACACCAACATCTCGGCATCCTACCGTAACAAAAAGGCCTTTCTTGTTTATGATACACCATCAAGGACACTGTACTCAGCGAATAGCTAGGTACTCAGGCGGCTAGGCTGGTGAAACTTCCCTCTTGTGCTTCCCCGCGCACCACGGCACTGGGAGAGAACCGTGGTGAGTGACACATCAGCTCGGAAGGGTTCTGTGCATGTGCGACACATCACTCCTGCTTACATTTCAACCAAATGGTCATGCCTGTCTTCAAAAAGGGCAAAGAACTGCAATCCTACTGTGTGCCACGAAAGGGGGATCCAGACGGACTTGGCGAATGAGAGAGCCAGGACCACCAGGTGGATCTGGATGCTGGTGCTCAGAAGAAGGGCGCTGCCGTACGGAGTCGTGAGATGGGTGGTACGGAACAAGTCGGGTAGCAGGCCGCTCAGCTGGAGAGCCCCGCTGTGCCCTGGTGACATACTGAGGCGGGAAGTAGGAGGCACAGCAGGAGCCTGGCGAGACTAAGTCTATGGCAAGTAGATGGAGGCAGTCGTGTGTTGGATAGTTATCTGCCTTTAGCAAGAGGTTGTAAGAGACAGCTCAGATAAGAACTGCTTGGTTTTCTAGAAGACATAGGTATTAAGGAATTCTGCTGATAAGGTCCTTTTAGGGTCAAAAAAGCGGACTGCCCCTAGGCCCTAAATAGTAAGAGATAAGGCTGGAAAAAGTTTTAGGTGACAAAGGTACTAAAAGATCTCTGTTTCAAAAAAAGACACAATTTTCCTGCAAAGATCAGATTAAGGGTTCTAAGCTTGCCACCAAAACTAGTGTTCGAGGATATAGTCATCATTGGTCGAGGGAGAAAGGCATGTATGTGAGAAAGCAGAAAGATAAATCTTTCTTGAGAGTTTTATAGGAAAGAACTCAAGAGCCTGACTGACAAAACGGGAACAGAAGCACGTAGAGCAGAAGGGTCGCCTTTTGCAGGTAATTGTTAAAGAAACCACAGGCGTGGATCAAAGGAAGACTCAGATCCTGAAAACAAGCAGTCCCTCAGCGCGTCCCTGCAGGAAGCCCAGATGCCTTATCTTTCTGGCTTAGAGGTTGCTAGACCACAAGGAGCCGTGTTTGAACCGGAGACCGAGGGCTGTGTATCACGGGGAGACCTTAGGTCCTTTTCTGTAGTCAGGGGCTGCCCTGAGTTTGTTCCAGGCAAGAACACTAAACACAATGGAAATGACTGTCCTTCGTTTCAGGGAGTAAGTTTCTCAGTGGTGTTAAATTTCAAATTCCATATTCTGTAGATACATTTAGGGACTACAGGTGCCAAGGTAAGACTTGAAAAATGGGACTTGCGACTTACTCTTTTCCTTTAAATATATCTTGAGCTCGCCTGCGGAGTAAGTTGATGCTACTAATTTTGTGGTGTTCTATTCTCATAGCAACGGGCTGTGACGTCGGAGGGCCATTTTATCACAGAAGTTATCCAAAAAAAGACGCTAGGCTGTGGAGGAGAAAGTGCTGGCTTACTGGTACTTTATTCGACTCTCATTTCACGTAAATAAAGATGGAAATAGAAAATAAAAAGAATCTAACAGCTTACGTGAACCTTTTTATTAATAGTCGCCATGGTATGACAAAGCTTTCCTTTTAGCACTTCGTATCAGTAGTGATGATGTGTTTTTTGTTTTTAATATTACAGGGCGTTCGTTACAAGCCTAAGCAAAACTAGGTAAGCCAGCTCCGGCACACAGGAGGGAAGGCAGCATCAGAGCATTTTAAAAATAACTAGCGGGGTGCCTGGGTGGCTCAGTCAGTTATGTGTCCAACTTCGGCTCAGGTCATGATCTCACAGTTCATGAGTTTGAGCCCCGCGTCGGGCTCTGTGCTGACAGCTCGGAGCCTGGAGCCTGCTTCCGATTCTGTGTCTCCCTCTCTCTCTGCCTGTCCTCTCTGCTTGTGCTGTCTCTTTCCCTCTCTCCCTCAAAAATAAATAAATGTTAAAGAAAATTAAAAACAAATAAAATATAATTAAGCATCATTGTAGAGGAAAATAATTTACCGAGAACCTTAAAACGTAGTTTCGCCAGAACACTTAATCGCACTAAAAGGCAAAATTAAAAGCACTAGCCTGTGTTCATCAGACAAATGATGAGCACGTGACTTGGTACAGGTGCAGCCGATGTCAGGAAGACGGCATCATGTAAAGGAGACTTACGGACTCACACGGGTACGTCAGTTAGCGGACTGGCCCGGGTGTGGCCGGGCTGTGGGGCAAGCCCCACCTGCAGCCGCCTGGACGGGCCGAACCGGGCCACAGCAACGAAGACAGCAACAGCTCAATCGTTTAAGACACAGGATTCGTTTGCTTGTTCACACTAGTCAGTGGGGGACTCTGTTGTCACTAGAGCAGCCGCTTCCTGCAACTTTATTCATTACTGTGGCAGGAGAAAGAAAAGAGGGTAGGTTATTTTGTGCAGTCCAAGCAGGATTGTTTTCCTGAATTTGAAAGATGTTGAGAAGGTGTGCAGTCACTGGAAGGCTCTCAGACTTTCCGCCGCTCTCCTTCCTTCTGTGCACCTGCGGTTAGATGTGACCATGTGACTTGGTTGCCCAAGAAAATGTGAATGGTCACTTGTTGGCATAAGCACTGGGTGTTGTATGTAAGCGATGAACCATGGGAATCTACCCCCAAAACCCAAGACCACACTTTACACATTGTACGGTAGCCAATTCGACAATAAATTATATTAAAATAAATAAATAAATAAAATTTAAAAATGAGTGAGCTAAGGCACCCTCCGCCCCCCCCAAAAAAAGGAAAGAAAATGTGAATGGAACTGATGTGCAGAGACTTTTGGAGCCAGTAAGCTCTTTGGCACATGGTTTCTTTTCCCTCAATACCATGAAGATATTTGTCAATTAAACTCTTATATAAGGTAAATACAAACCGAAGATCGAGAAGTAGAACAATTTTTCCAAGAAGTATAAAAACATCACAAAACTGTACTTTAAAAAAATTCTCTTGGGCACCTGGGTGGCTCGGTCGGTTAAGCGTCCGACTTCGGCTCAGGTCATGATGTCATAGATGCTAAGTTCAAGCCCCGAGTTGGGCTCTCTGCTGACAGCTCGGAGCCTGGAGCCTGTTTCGGATTCTGTGTCTCCTTCTCTCTCTGCCCCTCCCCTGCTCACACTGTGTCTCTCTCTCTCAAAAAAAATATTAAAACATTTTTAAAAGAATAGGTTTACTTTCTGCCATACCTCCCACAATTCTTACCATTAATATTATGTTGAAAATTGACTTTGATATTTTTAATAAATAAAGTGCGAGCATTCAGATAAATAGTATTTAAAATTTGATAGGAGAGTCAAAATATTTAAATTATTCAATCATAATGTCTGTACTTTTATTTTATAATGAAACACAAGTATTATCTGCAAGGAACTCCATACCTTTTATTCTCCTCTAGTGTCTGTTTCTGGTTCTGTTAGTGGAGACTGGGGAAAATCTTACCTATGTTATCATGTTTCTGGCGCACTCCCCCACCCCTCAACTCTGCCCAGGATTTGGTGGGGATGGGAGGTGGGCGTGCAGACTGTCTCCAGCTATGAGCTCCCTGCTTATATGTCTCCTTCCTCTCTCCCTGTATCTCCAGTGCAGCTGACTGCAGGAACAACTGACTCCCAATTTTCCCCGAAGTAGCGGCTAGTGGTTACTCACGGACATTAGAAACACTCAGAGGAAACAGTTCCTTTCATTCTATAGGGATACATACAAATGTAGAGAGGTGAATATATTTAAATATTGAACATTAAATGACCTATTTGAGTATACATTTCGTTTTGCTGGTGCTTAAAATCCATAACGGCTATGCCCAACGGTGAGTTTCATTTTGCGTTAAGTGTGAAGACGAGGTTCTGAAATGATGTCTCTCAGGTCCGGTCCCCCCAGCACGGTCTGCGAACAGTGAGTAGATGATTACTGCCTTACTACGAAAAATGGCCTAACACCACCATCGTATTTTTTCTTTCCATTGAGTAAGTATAGAGTATATTTCATAAAGGGAGCAATTTTTATAGCCAACATTCTAATTCGCCCAACATTTGTCAACCATAATGGATGAAACAGCAGAAGCCTGTTTTCCTGCAGTCATGCCAAAGAATGGACGTAGTAGGTCTGTTAGAGATCGTCGGGACCCCTGAGGGCACTGAAGACATGGGCAGGCGGTTGGGAGATGGAACCATTTTCACAAGGTAAGACATGCTGTGCGCCTTTACCTGCTTGACACTTTCACTGATGGTGCAAAAGCACGGTTAGCCGAGGTGGGCACAACTCTGAACCGGCCCCAAGGTTTCCCCTGGCGGGTACACGCTGTGTGCAGCTCTCTGACCTTGAGATGGGGCGCCACGCCAGCAAACGGGATGGACTGTTACTCCCACGCGTAATTTACTAATCTGTTCCCTGAGAGTCCATAAAGATCATCCCCCGGGCCCGGTCTAATCAGGTGAACCCTGAAAAGCAATGCGCCCCTCTTCCGTTAGGAGCGGGGTGAAACACGAGGGAGCGCTGCTGGGCTGGGAGGTCTCCAGGCCGAAGCCAGAGGTGAGGAATGCGGCGGCCTCCACCTGCTGAGTGGAACCTCAGTCGACAGCCAGCAAGGAGATGGGGACCCAGCCTTACGACCGCAAGGACTTCAATTCCGCCTCAACCGTCTGGGCTTGGAAGAGAGCCCGAAGCTGCAGGGAAGAACTCGGCCTGCCCCATGTCTTGATTTAGGCCACGAGAGACCCTCGGTGGCGATCTGCTTTGCGGTTTCCCCGCCAGCCCAGGGCGGGCCTTCGCGCTGACCCAGGGGCGTCCTCCTAAGCCGCTGGCTTCGCGGTACCTGGTGACAACGCATCGGGAAACTCACGCGGCTGCGGACACCGCGGCGCCTGGCCCACGCGGAGGCTGGGGCACACGGTGTTCCCGAAGCCGCGCGGCCTCCACATCCGTGCACGCTCGGGAAAGGACCCGTCTCCCGGAAGAGTGTCCTTAACAAAGGGGTGGAGATTACCGGCGTGACCCCACGGCACAGCGTGAGGACGCGTCACTGCGCCACCCTGGGTGAGGAGGTGCGGGGCACACTGCCTGCGGGATGAGCCTGGACCTGGAGTCCTGATCCGAACCAGCGGCTGTTTTCCCGCAAGGCCATTTGTCGCAGAAAAACTGGTCATCCAGACTGGGTATTTGCCAGACATTTTTCTCAAAAACGAATGAAATAAGGCTATCATTTCTTTTCTTCTTTTTTTTAAATTTACTTAAATTCTAGGTAGTTAACATAGTGTAGTATTGGTTTCAGGAGTAGACTTCGATGATTCATCACTTACATTCAACACCCAGTGCTCCTCCCCCATCCTCCTCCCTCCATCAACCCTGTTTGTGATTAAGGGTCTCTTTTGGTTTAAAGCTATTATTTCAAGGGAAACAACTGACAGTTCTCATTGCCAATGATAAAATTCAAGCCTGCATGCAAAAATTAGAATTTTGGAAAACTTAAATTCTCTGCTATAAACCCGACAACCTCTTCAGACCTAGAGACGTGTGAGCTGACGTGTGAGCATACTAACGCAGGTGATTTTTTTAATACTGTATTATGAAATGGATCGACATTTGCAAGATCCTCAGAGCTCAGTGAACTAGTATTTTCCAAATGACCAATGCGTGATGTTATGAAACGATGACTGGGTAAAAGATCCATTCAGAGCGCAAGATAACCAGTGGCTTTTAATGTAGCTGAGTATGAAATGTCGAATCATTGACGCTAGTCCAGATTCCAAACTGCAACTAGCCTTTAAGCAACCCTACTTGGGGACGGTTAGTAACAATGGGTAATAGTCAAACATATGAAAAGGCTGTTAAAATTCTTTCCCATTTTCTAACTACATGTCTATATGAGGCCGATTTCTCCAACTTACTGCAGGAGACAGAATGCACAGGCAGAGAGAGAGTCTCGTGGTCTCCTACTGAGGCATGAAGGAAAGAGATTTAAAAAAATGTAAATCAGTCTTCCAATCAAATTTGTTTGTGTTGGGAATTATAACTATTTTTATAAAAACCTGTCATTTTAACAACTCGTGGGCTTTTCGATTTTAAATAGGTGAATACAGGGGCACCTGGGTGGCTCAGCTGGTTAAGCATCTGACTGGCTCAGGTCATGATCTCATGGCGTGAGTTCGAGCCCCGGGTGAGGCTCTGTGCTGACAGTTCAGAGCCTGGAGCCTGCTTCCAATTCTGTGTTTCCCTCTCTTTCTGCCCCTCCCTTGCTCTTTCTCTCAAAATAAACATAGAAACAAAAGAAAACAAAACCCCAAACTAACCAATAGCCCCCTACTGCTGATAGCAGTTACTCTACTGATTAGAGTGGCTTAAATTACTATAAAAAACAGACCTGCATTTATATAATGTAAAATGGCTCAAATCTGAAGGTTATTTCTTGCTTATTTAACAGCTGCTGGCTTTACTCCACATGGAGCCAGGAGCCCTGCGTTCCTACTCCTTTGTGGTTCTGTCACCTCTGTGGCTTTGTCTGCATCCAGCTGGCAAAAGATGAAGGCGCACTCACTTCTTTGAAACCTTGCCTTGTAAGTGGCACACGTTACTTCTGCCTGCAGGCTGCTGGTGAGAATTATGTAATGGCCACACCTGGCTAGTAGTTACTTTTTTTAAGTTTATTAATTTTTAAGAGGGACAGAGACAGCATGAGCAGGGGGCAGGGGAGGGGCAGAAAGAGAGAGAGATCTAAGAACCCAGAGATCGGTTTGGAGTGGGATCTGGATCTGAATTTTGGTTCTACAGCTAATCATCTCTGTGGCTTTGTATAAGGTACTTATCTCTGACATTCCTTCCTCTTGTTTGAAGCTTCCCGAGATCAAGGACCTTTCCACTCTGTGCCTAATTCTGGGGACAGAGCAGTGAAGAAGACACACAAAATTCCTATCCTCAGAGGGTTTACGTGTCAGCTGGAGTTTCTATGTCTCTGCACATCTGGGTTAAACTAGATCCAAACACTCCACTTTGCTATCTTGTGGAAGTGCGAAGTGCGCCCGAGAGTCCTGAAAGTTCCTGGGAGGGTAACATCCGCCTGATGCCATCTGCTTTCCAGACTCATGTTCCCACACGAGCTGCTTTCACCTCTACCACATGGTCATGGGTGCGAAACACACCCATTTCACACATGACCAGCAAAAACAACACACCTAGCCAGGCATTTGTGAGTAGGAGTGACTCTCCTGAAGACCCCGGGAAGGGTCATAATGCCTTCGGCAGAGCAGGAACCTCTGTCCACACTCACCATTTTTGCTTTCAAGATCCTTTTTGGCTACCCAGTCACCCTACGTTCTTGTTTGGATTTTTTTTCCCATTCAGGGGCCAGGATCCCACTTCATGGTCCCCTCTCTCCCGGGTAATTTCCTGAGAATCTGCATTCATTTCCCTTTAGAATTCACAGCCCTTCAGCTGTCGTTAGTTCGCACTCCCTAATCTTCACCCAAGATGCTCTGCAGATCAGAAGACCCTGTTTCCAATAAAAGAGTATAGTTTTAAGAGGAAGCTGTGATTACTGAATGCAAATTAAAAAAAAAATCTGTGCGTATTTAAGTTCCTTCGGACGCAGCCTGCAAAACGCTTTCCGGGCGGGGCCCATGTCTCCAGGGCCACTGTTCTCCTTAGAGGAACTTTGGATTCAGGAACCCGGGATAAGCGAGCAGCGGCGTCGGGGTTCACCCATGACGCCGCGGCGTAGAAAACGATAAGGCCCCACGTCCAGTATTTCTCAAGGATTCGTCTGTGCTTGTTATACGCTAGCTTGTTACACGCGTGGCTGCAGGTGCAGGCACTGGTCGCGCTGAAAACCTCGTGCGTACATTTTCCCCAAGTTCGTTAATAAAGAGGGGTGGGAGATGGGGCAACCCAGAAAGGTGCGGGGAAGATGGAGCGAGCGGGTTAACACTGCACTCGACCACGCGTTCTCGGCCTCCTGCAGAAAGCGGCTTTTATCCCTCCAATCCCGGCCTCCAATCCGGACGCGCCCACTTCGCGGGCGGCTGCAGGTGCAGCGGCCCAGCCTTCCGAAATCCGCGGCGCGCGGCTTCACGGAGGACCGCGTGCACCGCTTCCAACAATCCGCCAGTAGAAAGTCGCACGAGAGAAACGGCAGCTTTTGCTACCGGAGAGCTTTAAACGTCCACGGCCGCTGCTGCTAGCGGCTCCGTGGCTCCGAGCCCGGCGGCGGCCTCCCAGCGCGGTGCGTGCGCGCGCCCGCGCGGTAACGTCCACGGCGCGCGCGCGGCCGGCGCCGACGTCGGGTCCCGTCGCCATAGCGACTGGCCCTGGCAACGGCGAAGCCCTGCGGGCTGGCGGGCTGCGGGCGGTGTGCGCTGAGCCGCACTCGTCGGGTGGCGGCCCCCGAGACCCGCGTGTCCCAGCGTCGCGGCCGCAGCCATGGCGGGAGGGGCCCGGGACGTGCGGAAGGCCTTCCTCTTCACCACCGTCCAGAATTACTTCGGACTGCTGTCGGAGCCCCGGGACCAGCCGCCGCCGTACGGCGGCCCCGAAGTCAACAACTTTCTGGACGACGGCAATCAGATGCTCCTCAGGGCGCAGCGCTCGGACGCCGGCGTCTCCTTCTCCAACTCGGTACGGGCCCCGCGCCTCTGCCGCCGCTCCTCAGCGTCGCAGGCCCGGCCGGGGGTCGTGGGCCTCCTTGGCCTGCGTCCGTCCGCGCGGCGCCCCGGAGCCCGGTCGTTTCCCCCTACCCCACCTCTCCAGAGAGCCCGGCTGTCTGTCTGTCTGTCTCTCTCTGTCTCTCTTCTCCCCCACCACGCGCTCCCCGGAGCCCGGTCGTTCGCCCCGACCCCTTCTTCTCAGAGAGCATGACTGTCTCTCCCGACCCCCACGCCTTTCCCGAAGCCGGGTCGTCCCCCTCCCCGGTGCCCAGTGTCTCCCCCACCCCCCCTCCCCAACCTGGCCGTCCGCCTCCCCCTTCCCAGTGCCCGGTCGCTCCCCCCACCCCACCTCCCCAGCCCGGTTGTCTCCCTTCCTTCCCTCCCCAGAGAGCCTGGCTGTTCCTTCTCCTTTCCGTCTCCCCAGAGAGCCTGGTGGGTGGTCTCACTCCCCACCCCCCCAGCCCGGCCTCTCCTCCCCCCTCCCCCTTCCTTCTCCTCCCCCCGTCCCAGTTGTCCCTCTTCATCCCCTATCCCGGCTGTTTGCCCTCCTCCCCTCAGCCCATCTCTCCCCCTTCCTCCCTCCTCCGCTCCCCTGCAGCCCGTGCTGTTCCCTCCATCCTCAGAGCCTGGATGTTCCCCCTTCCCCCTCCCCAGCCCTGTGCTGTCCTTCCGGCCCTCCTCTGCCCCCTCCTCCTCTGCGCCCCCTTAGGGAGCCAGGCTGTCTGTCCCCTTCTGCCCCCCCCCCCCCCCGCAGGCCCGCACCCGTACTCCTGAGTAGAGCACCTCCGCGCATTTCTGGAATCTTTTAAGACTGCAGATACGTTACAACCAGAAACATCAACTTTATTTATCAAAAAAACTTTTTTTCCCCTTCCCTCTTGCAGTTCTTGGAGGCAAATTCTAGGGTAACTTTTTGGGGGATGTGCCCAGCTTATGTTGGAGGGAAAGTTCGGTTAGGAATTCACATCTTTGAGGAACTGATGCGCTCCCAGGCTGAAGTTCCTGCCCTTACCGGTGGCCTGTAGGTGACGGACTGCCGGACTCCCGCCCCGCCTTGCGTGGCAGGACTGCCCCAGAAGCGGCTCCCGCGCAGGCCCAACCCGCGGAAATGCCCCTGAGCTGATGCGCGGGGAGCGTGGACGCCCACGTTCAGGCTCTCGTAGACGGACGAAGGGCTGCTTTTGTTTCTGTAATTTTTTTCATTGCTGAATTTATTTATTTTTTAATGAATTTTTAAAAAAATTTTTTTTAACGTTTATTTATTTTTGAGAGACCGAGAGACAGAGTATGAGCAGGGGAAGGGGACAGAGAGAGGGAGACACAGAATCTGAAGCAGGCTCCAGGCTCTTAGCTGTCAGCACAGAGCCCGATGCCGGGCTTGAACTCACAGACCGTGAGATCATGACCTGAGCCGAAGTCGGCTGCTTAACCAACTGAGCCACCCAGGCGCCCCTGAATTTATTTTTTTAATGTTTTTTTATTTTATTTTATTTTTGAGAGAGAGAGAGAGACGGAGCACAAGTAGGGGAGGGGAAGAGAGAGAGGGAAACACAGAATCTGAAGCAGGTTCCAGGCTCCTAGCTGTCAGCACAGAGCCCGATGTGGGGCTCGAACTCACAAACCATGAAGTCATGACCTGGGCTGAAGTTGGACGCTTAACTAACTGAGCCACCCAGGCGACCCCCGAATTCTTTATTTAAAAAAAAAATTAACATACTGTGCAATAGTGGTTCCAGGAGTAGGACTCAGGGATTCGTCCCTTGCGCAGACGCCAGGTGCTGGTCCCTGCAGCTCCTCGGTGCCCCGCCCCCACCGCCCGAAGGCCTGGGGTAAAAGCCCTTTCTCTCCTGTCCCCGAATCTCTAGGTGGAACCCATGGGAGCCTTGAGGGCCTTGTGTTGGGTGACGGAGTCCACTCCATTGGCGGGGAATCTTGAGTCTTGGGTTTAGTCAGATTCTGTTCACTGAACTTTTTTTTCGACCTTTGCTGGGCTCTGCGGGTTTGGGAAGGCATGAAAGGTGGCTGCTCATACGAGTGACCTCGTCAGCCACTGTTTAGGCCCTTTATGCCCATGGGCTCGTGTACTCTTCACAGCGACACTGTAAGATAGGAATTGTTTTTATTTCTGTCTGATGAGGAAGTAAGGGAAGTAACATCCCAAGTGTGAACAAGTGCCCAGGGCCCATTGGCAGTAGATTTCAGGGTCGGATTCTCTGCCGCTGCCTTCCGGGGGCCCAGAGGACACACACAACTCAGCCTGTGATGTCAGGGAACCCTGCTGGAAACGCCCCTGCGAGTGTAGACCGAGGTCTGGGAGAGGTGACGGGGAGGGGCCGGAGGGCTGAAAAGGGCTCTCGGGTTGAGTGTTGAAGATTGAGGCTACAACTCTCTAAAGGTAATGCTGTTGGTGCTGGAGCCCAGCAGCACGTTTTACGTGTAGTCTCGCACCCCACTACAGACTTGTAGTCACATTCGAAAATGTTTCGTTATTTATTTATTTTGAGAGAGCGAGAGAAAGAGAGGGCATGAATGATCGAAGGTCAGAGGGAGAGAAAATCCCATGCAGGCTCCACACTGGCGCCGGGCTCCATCTCAGCCTCGGTGGGAGCATGACCTAAGCGGAAGTCAGACGCTCAGCTGGGCCTCCCAGGTGCCCACTGTTTCGTTAGGTCTTAAGTTGTACTATAGATGTCTGAATCTCCATGACTTAAGTTCACAGGTGTTTACTGAGAACTTACTTTGGTCTGGCCCTGTCTTGGGTCCTTGGAATAAATAAAGCCATGAACGCTTCAATTTGTCTGCAAGGAGTAACATTCGAGTGGGAACAGATAGGCTAAAGACATGCCTGCACAGGTGCAACATAATTTTGGGCTTTGATAAGTGCTTTGTTTTTTTAAAATATATATTTATTTTGAGAGAGAGGGAGCGAGCCTGTGAGTGTGGAGGGGCAGAGAGAGGGAGAGAGAGAATCCCAAGCGGGCTCTGCGCTGTCAGCACAGAGCCCAACCTGGGACCTGAAGCCACGACCCATTACATCGTGACCTGAGACGAAGTCAGGTGTTGAACCACGGAGCCTAACATCTCCATGATCAGTGCTGTTTGGATTAAAATACAGTAATGTTCAAGCAGTGATGGGGGTGGGGCTGGACGTGCATTAAAATAGAGGGGGAGGGACTGCCTGTCTGGATTAGTGAACTCGGGAGCGAGTTATCGGAGTGGCAGCTAGACTTCGGGTTCAGAGGGAGAGTGTGGAGTGGCAGCTAGACTTCGGGTTCAGAGGGAGAGTGTGGAGTGGCAGCTAGACTTCGGGTTCAGAGGGAGAGTGTGGAGTGGCAGCTAGACTTCGGGTTCAGAGGGAGAGTGTGGAGTGGGAGCTAGGCTTCGGGTTCAGAGGAAGAGTGTTGTAAGCAGAAGAAGTGACGAGTCCTGAGGCCCTGGGCTGCATGGTGACGGCGGAAGTGTTGCTGATGACTGGAGAGTGTGGGAGATGACAGTGATCTCTTAGAACCTTGGACACCATTGAGGTTGAGCTAGAAATTCCACGGGTCATCTTAAGCCAGACAGGTGTGGTCTGGTGTATGTTTGGGGTAGAGGTTGGCGAACTTCGGCAGGCCAGATAATGCAGGATTTAGGCTCTGCGGGCCCTAGGGTCTCTGCTGACACTACCGCTCTGCCGCTGGGGTGTGAAAGCAGAGAACGTGCAGATGAATGCGGGGTCTGGGTTCTGGTAAGACTTTACGGACACCGATAGGTGAATTTCATACAATTTTTTTAAGTGTCAGGAAACGCTGCTGTTCTTTTGATTTCTTTTTTAAAACCTATTTTAGCTGGTGGGCTGTGCAAAAACAGGCAGCAGGTGTGGCAGGATGATGCCCGATGGATGCCGGCAGGTAACCGTTAGTTTGCAACCTCAAAAAAGAACACCTTTGTAACTTGAATTAATAGCTATCAAACTCGAGTCAGACGAGGGGAAATAGTGGTTGCCCCGGACAGGAAACTGGCAGGAGAGGCAGCGAGGAGTGCGGCTCTTGTTTCTACTGTCTGAGTACCTGACGAGCAGCTGTGGCCAGCTGATCCTCTGCTTTAGCTCTGACTTTTCTTAGGACAAAACTCCTCATCCTGGCTGACATCAGGGAGCCTTAGCCGATGACTATGGTTGATGTTTTCCAAGTATGATATAAAATGTGTTTTTTCTGAGCTTTCTTCAGATAAGTGAGGTGAGAAAGTACAAGGGTATGTAGTATTAAATGACTAATGAGTAAATTTTTCACATCTGCAGCTTGTTATTCTCACCTGCTTATAATTGGAATGCTCATGCTAGCAATAGAATTTTATTTTTAAAAAAATTTTTTAATGTATATTTTTTAATGTTTATTTATTTTTGAGACAGAGAGAGACCGAGCATGAGCAGGGGAGGGGCAGAGAGAGAGAGGGAGACACAATCCGAAGCAGGCTCCAGCCTCTGAGCTGTCACCGCAAAGCCCAACTTGGGCCTTAGAAGTCCCCAACCACGAGATCCTGACCTGAGCAGAAGTCAGACACTTAACCCACTGAGCCATCCAGGTGCCCCAGCAATAGAATTTTAATATGTGCACATGGGAGTTTGAGAAAGCAGCAACACCAAGTAAATGCAGTTTCCTCTAGTGCCTAAAAAATACAATGATTAGGAGAAAAGTTGCATGAAATCTCATTCATCGAGGAGGTGTTTTCATGCACAGCAATGAACTTGTTTGAAAGTGTTTGAATGCATTTACTTCTCTTCCTGGAAAAAAAAATGAGAACAGATGTGAAAATATGTATATAATGCAAAAACTTCTTTTGGGTAATACACTTTTCAGCTAATGAGCTAATTACTATGAACTGACCTAGTTTAGACGTGGTTGCTTTAGTGTGAATTCCAATTGAGCTCATCCAGTTCCAACTTAAAATAATCTAGTAATACAACTTTAATAAAAAGTTTGACGCTCAAATACTTAAAGGTTTTTGATTGAGACAAAGATAAATCTAGGTGATAGACAACTTAAGTTTGTTTTGGTAGCTTTGAGTTGAAGATTTAAAAAGCACCTTTGAAAATGCTAGTTTCAGGTAAGTGTATAATTAACATCCTTGGTATAGACTTTTGAAATAGAGTGGAGATGACTACTACTCATCAGTTTGTAGCTGGGGCACGCAACTTTCGTAGTACGGAGTCTGGTTAGAGTGGTTAGTTGGCAGTATATGTCCACAATATTTGTATAGTGATTTCTCTTTATGAAACACTTGTCATTGTAGCTTTATGATACAGTCACGTGGAAGTGGAGATACATTTCAAAACCCAGATACTCTTAAGGAGCAGAGATAGATTGGTTCTAATTTTAACTGTTTTTTTCCAACAGGTAAAAATTAGCGATGGAACGTTTTAGGGAAAAATTTCTTTCAAATACTAACTTTTATGAAGGTAACATTAAAAATCATTTGTTTATCACCCAGATTGATTTTGCTGACACAAAAGATAAAGTGCTGGTGTTTTTCAAGCTGCGACCGGAAGTAATTACTGATCAGAATCTGCATAGTAACATCCTCGTTTCATCTATGCTAGAATCACCTATAAATTCTCTTTACCAAGCTGTACGGCAAGTGTTTGCACCAATGTTGTTAAAGGTAAGTAAAGTAGCTGTATGGTCATTTTTTTTAATGTAGGAATTTTGTATGTCTTTATAAACACAAAGATAAATATTACTTTATTCACTGTCAATATCATTAGTATTTTGGTTTCTAAAAATGTCTTGTAAAAATTAAAAAAAATTTTAAGTCAGCTTTGTTGACAAAGAGAGGAATGGGAGAAAGATATAAATGCAATCCACACAGCCCTTATGTTGCTATACAGAAAATTTTACAGTTTTAACTGTTTAAAGGCCTTTTTTTGTGTCCCTTATGAGATGGAGATAGTCAGGCTTTGAGTGACACAGGTGTATTTGGACTTATTTCTCTCAACAGTATTTTAAGGGGACCAGTTTGGAGAATTTTTGGTCAATGTTTGCTCATGTCTGTTTTATTTAGGATCAGGAATGGAGCAGAGACTTTGATCCCAAACTTCAGAATCTTTTGAGTGAACTAGAAGCTGGATTGGGTGTAGTTCTACGAAGATCAGACACTAACTTATCAAAATCGAAATTTAAGGAAGATGACACGCGAGGTATAGAACCATAACTTAAAGTCAAAACAGCTTTCTTATTAGTATGCTGGTAAATTAATACATTTTTTCACAGACTGACTTCCACACTTTTGGATCTTCTCTGAGCCTGAGCTTCCTTTAAATGAGTAGAATATACCTGGATTTTGAGAAGAGGAAAGTGTAATCTTTAACAATGTGCAGATCGTGGAAGTAGAAAATGTAGCTACTTCTCCTCGTCTGCGGTAGTTATGTCCTGTAAAAGTCCCCGTGAACACTGAGTCCGTACATAGTGACCATAGCTCGTCGGGGGTGGAAACAGGGTTAGGTTCCTGTGAGCCTCTGGTCTAACATTTTTATCAGCTGCTCAACACATAACCGTATTTTTGTGTGTGTTTCTGCCTAAAGACACTGTTACTTAGTGCAGGTTGGTGGTGGTTTACCACAGAGCGCACGGTGCTGGAACTCGGGCCTGAACGAAACGTCTCTGACACAAGCATTTTCTCGGGGAGTCACATCCCAGTGTTCTTGGCCTTGATAACCCCAGGCAGCATTTCGGTCCTGTGCCGGGGGGCCGTCTTAAACAGAGGAATCACCAATAAATAGCCCCCCCAAATGAGAAACACATGCCGCCTAATAGGTTGCAAAGAGGCTATTTGTGTAGAGGCGGAGATGGGAAACCAGCAGGCAGTGCCGCCTTGTGGAGCCTCAGCTGGGAGCGCATGCCTGCGGCCACTTGAGGGTTTTGTGGCTCTGCGCATGCCTGCGAATGATCACGAAATCCCTGCAGCGGTTGGTTGCAGATTACAAATAACTGCTAGGAAACAGACAGATTCATAAATCCAGCATCCACGAATAAATAGGATTGGCCCAAATCGCCTGCCTTGCAAAGATAATTGACTTCTATCTTAAAATGTATTTTATCTGAAACTAATTACAACTTTCTTGTAGCTGTAGATATTATTTATATGAACAATTCACACGAAGTGCATGGCATACACAAATCATTATTTTACACTATTGGTTACAGCTTTATACTTTACTCGAGCAGTAAATCAGATGCTTTCTGAATCCCATAGGCCTGGAAGGAATAGCACACATACCTGCAGTGTGTGCTTCAGCACTAGAAATTGTCCAGTTCACTGGGAAATAGAAAAAGAAAATTGAAAAGTAAAATTATTTTTATTTGCTTATATTTTGACATTAAGTTGCAAGTGTTTATTGATTAAATGTAATAATTTCTAATTTGGATGGTATTCACTGAAATAAATGGAGTTGGACTTAGGCTTCGGAAAGCCTTGTGCTGGAGAAGCGAGTTTGCAAGTATGAGATGCAGGCCGACTGGATGTGGATGGCGTGCAAACACTTGGGGGAAACCTGCCGAGCACCTAACCTGCGAAGCATAAATTTGGTGCTGTTAATTGTTGTTAGTGGATCGACTTAGGTAAGAACTTTCCGTTGATAGAAATCACAAAACTAGCTTTACGTGCATCTTCAAGAGCACAGGACACGGGCTTAATCAGCAGATGAACCAGATACTCTTCTGGCTTTCGATTTTCAATTGATAGTTTTTTTTTTTTTTTTTTCCTTTTCACCTTTTCAGGTATTCTTACACCCACTGATGAGTTCCAGTTTTGGGTGGAGCAAGCTCATCGTGGAAATAAACAGATTAGCAAAGAGAGAGCCAGTTATTTTAAGGAACTGTTTGAAACAATTGCAAGAGTAAGTGATTCCTGTGTAGTTACGTTTTAGGCTTTGGATAAAAGTGCTTGAGGGCCCAGTTTTCACCAGCCTTACCTCTGTTTTACCATTGTTGCTTAACGTTATCAACAAAATATATCCTTCATATGTAGCAGGGTTTCCTTAAGGTGTGCATTTAATATGGGTACAATTTAGAAACTAAAACTTTTAAGAAAGCTAGATTCTAAACTCTAGTAAATGTTTTTCTCAAAAACATAATTACTCTCTGCTGGTAGATAGGGAAAAGCAAAGCCAGAAACACTAACAGATGTTTATCTACGTGGAGGTAGTATTTCTTTTGAAAGAATGCTCAATTTATTCAAATTGAAATTCATATTTGAAATAGGAAAAGTCTTAGTTTTATACTTGATTGTTTATTCTTTGAAATATTCACAGAGGTTAAATAGGTGACCATTTTAAGTATTGTTACAAAATCCTTTCAAAATAAATGACTAGTAATTTTCTATTTGTTCCCAATATTTCAATAATACCATTTTAATGAAGTGTTTGAAGTGGTTTTAAACTTTTTTTGGGATACTGCTGGAATGTAAAATGACAGACCCGAGCTGTAACGCTATTACTGGCACACGCAGCGCGGTGAATGAATGACCGCACAGGCGCACCACAGCGGGTCAAGGCCGTGTGCATACGGCTACTTCCTTTGAGTAACTAGAAGAAATGAATCCGCGCTTAAAGAAAATTAGGCCCAGAGCAAAAGTCAGTGAATAGACTTTTTGTAATTATCATTTTTTCTCCTGGTTTTGACAGCATTTATGTTTGTGAGGGAACTTTCAGGAGTGTTTGCATAAAGAAGTAGTCTGTCCTCTGGTAGGAGAAGGAGGCGAACACGATGTGACAGGTGTTAGAATTGTCCCAGCTGAAAAGTCTGGGAACACGTTGACTGGGTTGCATAAGGTACACTTATCATCATGTTTGAAAATGAATGCCGCTTGGTTTTAGGACTTCTATAACTTGGACGGTCTATCCTTACTGGAAGTGGTCGACCTGGTGGAGACCACCCGGGATGTTGTCGACGACGTGTGGAGACAAACAGAGCATGATCACTTCCCTGAGTCACGAATGTTGCATCTCTTAGATGTCATAGGTACTGTACCGGTAAAGAAGTACACTTGGGAACCTTTGGAAGCCTGTCTTGTTTTGTGTTCGAGGTTTTCTTTCAAGTTCTTACTGAAAATGCTCCTTAATGTATTAATTGTTGTCTGGGGTAACTTTTAGAGCAAATCATGTAGCATTATTTAAATAGACAGTTGTGTATAGTTGGTTAATTTAAACAATATATGTCAAAATCTTTGACCATTAATACAAGTAAATTTACATGTACATGTATTAATTTAAGCTTTATTTTGTGATGATCTCAAAAGTCTTTAAAATATATTGGTTTGTCAGTATTTAAAGTGCATATGCTCTTTGACCTAGAGAATACGGTTCTCATTATTATCCTCAGGAAATATTAGACAGGACATAGAGGTATTGTCAGTATTTAAAGTGCATATGCTCTTTGACCTAGAGAAGGCCGTTCTCATTATCCTCAGGAAATACTAGACAAGACATAGAGGTATATGTACAAGACATTTATTGCAGCATCAATGAATGTAGGAGTAGAAACATTTGCATTTGAGAATTGGTTGTATAATGCTACATCCCCACAGTAGGCCCTGCAACCTTTTGAAAAAATTATGTGTATTTCTGCACTCGAAAGGGGCACATCGTATACTGAAAGGTGCAAAGATACAAATGAGTGTGTGCATGTGTGTCTTGAAAAGTATTGTTTTTGACAATGTAAGGATATGCATGTGGTATTTCATAGATCCTTGGTTTGCTAATTTGTATTATTTAAATTTTGTCATAAGCATTCTATAATTACTGGGTAAAAAGACATTTCCATTAAAAAATTTGCTCTCTGTTTTATTAGGTGGTTCGTTTGGCAGATTTGTTCAGAAGAAGTTGGGAACTTTGAATCTGTGGGAAGATCCTTACTATCTCGTGAAAGACCATCTCAAAGCGGGTATTTCGATTTGTGAACAGTGGGTGATAGCCTGTAGCCACCTCACAGGTCAGGTGTGGCAGCGCTTTGTTCCGCACCCGTGGAAAAGGGAGAAATATGTCCCCGAGACCCTCGACAGACTGGGCAAACGGCTGGAAGAGGTATTTGTTTGTTCGCGTCCCTGAAGCTGAGTGCGCGGTAGTCCTCACTTGTTGGTGACTGTGTTTTATCGTCAGTAAGCGTTACACGCCTGATGGAAGTCGTTTACTCTGTGGGGAAAGAGAAGAATTGACATTGTTCTGAGATCATTTATGGTGGTCATGGGATCCACTGCCGCATGCTCAGTGGGGGCCAACCAAGTGCTGGTCCCCACCTGCTCGCTTATTTTTTTCTTTTCCTTTTTTTTTTTTTTTTTTTTTTTAAAACGCTAGCGTTGTGATGCAGCCCTACCTTCTTGCAGCTTGAGTGCCAGTCTGTTGTCGTTGTTACTGTCCTCAAATTGTCCCATCTTGGGCCAGTGAGTGCCCGTTTACGTTGGCTCTTAGGTCATTTCGACAGGAACCCGGGATCTCGTTGAGGACTCCCTTACTTTCAGTCCCCAAGCATGCAAGCCTGTCTTGGACAGTCTGCTGCCTCATTCCTGAAATTGGTCATTTCTGCACAGGGTCTGCTTCTTTTTACTGGAAAAAGCAATCTAGCAACATTTATCTGGGGGGAGAACTGCTGGTGCTTTTAGACGGGTTATTAAATTGGTATCTTTGTTTTTAGCAACAGGAAAATAAGTAAGTAGTTCTCCGTACTTCCAACTTAAAGGTTATAATGTTTTTGCTTAATTTTTAAATTGGTGGTGGACGTTTTATTATTTTTAAAATTAAAATACCACACTTTTTAAAAACGGTTTATTATTTTGAGAGAGAGAAAGAGCCTGAGCCAGAGCCTATGTGTGTGTAAGCAGGGGAGGGACAGAGAGAGAGGGAGAGAGAATTCCAAGCAGGTTTCACACTGTCAGCACGGAGCTCAATGTGGTGCTCGAACTCACGAACCGTGAGATCATGACCTGAGCTGAAATCAAGAGTTGGATGCCTCACCCACTTAGCCACCCAGGCGCCCCAAGTACCACGCCTTTTATTTATTTAAACTCTACCCAATTTTATTTTAAAGTAGGCTCTATGCCCTACCTGGGGCTTAATCTCAAAAACCCTGAGAATGAGGGTTGGTTGCGTGCTCTGCCAACTAAGCCAGCTGGGAGCCCTTGGTGATGGAAATTTTAAATACAAAATACAAAACTTTGTTTCCCAGCTGTTTGTAAATTATACCTAACAGGGTTGTTAATATTTTATTGTTAGAGTGCAACTTAATGCAGAATAATCGAAATTAGTAGCATTTACATATATCGAGGACTCTAAAACGTTGATCAAATGAACTTTAAACATGTTTAAAAATATTTAGATTTTATCTTTTCTCGCTGGTTTGAGCACATGAGAGTGTAATTACAGATCCTCGAGCGCCACGTTGATTACTGACGAGTACCTCAAGATTATAGTTTTATTGCTCATTTTGATGAACCTAGTTTAAAGAAGTTCTTGCCCAATATATTTAGACTTGGACTGATTTAAATAAATTTATTGTTTTAATATTTCATGTTTTAGGTCTTTGCCGTTAGAACAATTCATGAGAAGCTTCTTTATTTTTTACCCGCTGGTGAAGAGAAAATCCTATGCCTGACGCGAGTGTTTGAGCCCTTTACTGGCCTGAGTCCTGTGCAGTATAACCCATATACTGAGGTTGGGTTCTGTCTGTGTTGTCTGTAGAATTCCCTGTTTGTGTCGTCCTTCCCAAGTCAGATGTTTGTATACTCAAAGTCTAATAATATTGTTTATTTGTTTAGCCTTTATGGAAAGCTGCAGTGTCTCAATATGAAAAAATGATTGCACCTGCGGAACAAAAAATAGCAGAAAAATTGAAAAATTATATTTCAGAAATTCAGGACAGTCCACAGCAGGTAAAATATTGAAATAATTCTCTTAAGCTATTTTAGGAGATATTTGTGTGTTTACCAACTTGATCAACGTAGGATGAACATATACTTGTTTTATTTTTTGTTAGCTTCTTCAGGCATTTCTGAAATACAAAGAGTTGGTGAAGCGTCCAACCATAAGTAAAGAATTGATGTTAGAAAGAGAAACTTTATTGGCAAGACTTGTGGACTCAATAAAAGGTAAAAGCTTATCAGAGATTACAGTGTTTGCCTGAGAAAATATTTCGTACTTTACTTTTTCTTGTGTACCAGTTAGGATTAAGACTGTATTTTACAACAATGTAGGCAGAAGGTTAAATTACTATTTTTGTTACAAATTACAGATTTTTATTATTTATTTTTTAAAATGTTTATTTTTGACAGAGAGAGTAGGAGTTAGGGAGGGGCAGAGAGGGAGACAGGACTGTGGCAGGCTCCAAGCTGTGAGGAGAGAGCCCCATGTGGGGCTCAAGCTCATGAACCTTAAGACCCTGACCTGAGCCCGAATAAAGACGCTCAACCAACTAAGGCACCCAGGTGCCCCAAATTACAGATTTTAAAAATTAACTAGTTATTTTTTTCTCTGTCTCATTTGATGCATGGTAAGTTTCCTGAGGGTAAAGGACCAAGTCTTACTATTTTTCCGTCCACAACCTTTAACGTAGTACTCGATGCGTGGGAAGCATTTAGGAAATCTTTGCCGCATGTGCGTAATCATTTATTTGGCTTAAAATTTACAGATTTTCGATTAGACTTTGAGAATCGATGCCGAGGAGTTCCTGGTGAAGCATCTGGACCACTTTCTGGGAAAAACCTGTCAGAAGTTGTTAATAATATAGTTTGGGTTCGCCAGTTGGAACTGAAGGTATTAGTTTTGATAGATGTTGAAGAATACTAATTGTAAAACGTGAAGTAATGCGGAAGGCAGTGTAGAACTGTAGGGAAAACATTAAAAAACTATTCTCTGTTTTCTTTGGCATATCCATCTACTTTCCTTATGCAGATTTTGGAAAATGAGTACAGAGGAGGTGCTAACAGTGTGTCTGTTCATGTTTTATGTAGAGATAATTACCAAATCCTTTATTACCCAGGCGCAGGCGTTCCAGGTCAAGTGGCTTGTTAGAAATATTCAAGAGGAAATAATCTTTAATGTATATTCAAACGATCGTTTTAATCCTTTGAGATTATCATTGTAGAATCTTGGTAGTTGTGAGGTCTATCTGTAAGTATGTTTGAGTAAATCATTCTCGGTTGGAAGGAAGTTAAAGGAAAGGTGAAGGTAATTATGACCTTGCCTAAGGTAGTGTCAGCGATTTATGGGTTTAACAGCTATTATTTTAATATTTTAGTATTACCAAAATCGATCTCAGATTCTCATGTACTCACTATTTATTGTACTTGGTACAGTGTTGTGCATTTGACTCCTGCAACGAACGTTAATTGGTTATAGTCTGTGATTAAGAGCAAGTGAGCATAGAGTCTTATAAAGACTAGTGCGTTTGAGGGTTCTATCCGAGTTTGTATTTTTGATGTCTTATTTTCTGGAATATTCTGCCCAATTTTGTCTGTCACCTTCCAGATTGCTGTACGGTTCTTTGTACAGTTATAGAAGAAAGGCCTTTCTTTCCTTTAATTGACATTCAGATGGGCAGTTGTTGTTTGAGTTGTTTGCTAGAGCGCTTAGCAAATTATGGCTTCTTGTGTCGAGGAACACTGCTGAATTCTTAGGAGTTTCACTTGAATTTCCCTTACGTTACCCTTCAAAATATGCCCTGTCTGCATTATCATCTGTGTTTTGTTATTCTGATGTGTAAATCAGAAGCTGAGTTGGGGTTGATTTTCTTACATTCACTGGCAAATTTCCTTTTTTACTGTTTACAGTTGAATGGGGAAATAATTCCCGAATCACAGATCAGAGAACGTGGTTCATTTGTGCTGATTTTATAGCACTTACTAATGTATCCTTGTAATATTCTTGTAATTTGGCTTTTTAAGGTGGATGATACTCTCAAGATTGCAGAGGCTCTTTTATCTGACCTGTCAGGATTTCGATCTTTCCATCGAGCTGCCGAAGATCTGCTAGACCAGTTCAAACTGTATGAACAGGAACAATTTGACGATTGGTCCAGGGATATTCAGTCTGGTTTGTCTGATCCCAGATCCGGTCTGTGGTAAGTGTGATGACACTAAGCAGTGAAATCCGCCCAAGGATCCCGTTTCTTAGGGGAGTGAGGTAAGTGGCAGGATGGAGCAATGCTCCTCTCCTTCTTCCCCACACTTGCTGCTGCTCCTTCAAACATTTTTTTGTTAGTTTTTGATTTTCAACTTTAAGGCCTGAAAGATGGGGACCTTGAAGATTGAATCAGTGGGCCATCCCCCGTTTACTTCTTAGATCTATTTCTCAGACCTCCAGATTCTAATTGTAGAATGAGAATGGCTTTTCCCATGTTTTCTTCTATCGGTATTCATATGTGTTTTTCTACCTCTTTTATGTTAATATTATTTACATGGACACACATGCCATTATAAACTGTAAAATACCATAATTTCAAGCTCTTTGAGGTAGAGAGTATTTTTTCATGAAATACTGTCCTGGTGGCCTACCATAGGGTAGGGATTTGGTAAACATTTATTGAGCTAGATTGGACCCAATTTAATTGGTTAACCTGATTATTCTGATAGGTATTTAAAATGGATGGTCTGGCAAAACCATTGTTTCTTTGTTCAGGTAAACTTCCTTTAGTGTATTATTATAGTTTTAGAAACTAGTCCTGTTTCAGTTTTTAGAAACTTGTTACTTTTCAGAAGTTAATTTTGTCCATAATATGAAATTCTGTTTATTTTTCTGTACTACTTCAAAGAATAATTTGGTCAAAAGGGGCAGCTTCATAGACTGAATGAATGATGTTTTTCCCTGATCTTGGACCTTGATTGCGTTCTTCTCTTCAATAACCAAAAGGTGCCAGAGCATATCGATTATAACTGCCTGCCGTTGAACTCTCTCTTCCTACTGCGAGCCTGAGAGAGGACAGATGCTGGGGAAAAAGTTCTGAGTCACGTAAATTTGTGAGATTTTCACGCTTTTATCCCTGTAGTTCTGGTGGAGCGCCTCTGTGTTTGACTGCACGCCAGAGGATTCAGACGTTCTGCAAAGAAGCCTCTTCAACTTTGTTTATCCCATTGTTTTCTATTTGGCAATGAAATACTCTGGCTTTGGCTTTTTTTCTGGGCAAAAACCCATCACTGTTCCATAGAATCACTGTGTTTTAGAATATATTTCAGGATATGCTGGTATATAGAAAGTAATTTTGAGGGTTAGTTGCAAATAAAGGCAAAGAAAGTCACCATTAAAATTTTCTGACAGGCTTTATGTTATAGGAAAGTTGGGGCTAAATAATTATTCTAAGCCGTCTTAAAGTGTCTACTTTTTTATTTTTTTTAACTTTTTTTAGTTTGAGAGAGTGTGCAGATGCACAAGTGGGGGTGTGGGAGGGGAGAGAGAGAGAGAGAGAGACTGGGAAAGAGAGAATCTCAAGCAGGGTCTGCACTTTCAGCCCAGAGCCGGTCATGGGACTTGATCCCACGAACCGTGAGATCATGACCTGAGCGAAAACCAAGAGTCAGCCGCTTAGTCATCTGAGCCACCCATGTGTCCCCGAAGTGTCTACTTTTCATTATGCTTTATTATGTGGGTTAAGTGGGTGGAACAGTAGCTTACTTTCTAAGACCTACATGTTTTCTAGACTGTGAACGTGATTTGAAGGAATAAGCATTATATAAAGCTGATCCTGCAAGAGAGGTCGTTAAAATAAAATACTTGTTGATAACTTGAGCTCATTGTTTCCACAGTTCATGCTGACTTGAATGACCTGTTTTAAAAGTAGCTTCTGTAGCCTTAAAAGAAACACACAGGCCCCCAGCC
Organism: Paguma larvata; assembly: GCA_030068075.1. Taxonomy (NCBI): domain Eukaryota; kingdom Metazoa; phylum Chordata; class Mammalia; order Carnivora; family Viverridae; genus Paguma; species Paguma larvata. Next base: position 28,695,591 of record CM057831.1, read on the forward strand.
CCTTAGGTAGAGAAACGAAGAGCTGAGGAATGAAACATTTGAGTAGCTATTCCCATTTTTATGTTCTTTATCACTGATCCTTTAATAAAAGTATGAAAGAGCCAAGTAAGCCAACTCAAAAAAAAAAAGTCTAAGGTACCGTTTAGAAGATGAATCAAGACCTTTTCTATCTCTCTTTTTTTGAATGTTATCTCTTTTTGAAAGAAAGAGAGAGAGACAGAGACAGAGTGTGAGCAAGGGAGGGGCAGAGAGAGAGGGAGACACAGAATCCAAAGCAGGCTCCAGGCTCCGAGCTGACAGTGCAGATATGGGCCTTGAACCCACGAACCGTGAGATCATGACCTGAGCTGATGTTTAAGATGCTTAAGCGACTGAGCCACCCGGGCGCCCCATGACCTTTTCTCTTCATGGTGAATGTGATGTCCGTTTTGAGTCTTAGCTGAAGGGTAAGCAATTGTTCTGACTTCAAAAACTGCTCGGGTGAAATATGAACGTGATGGTATAGTTGGGTATTGCAGTTTATTGCCAAGATCTGAATTGTGAGATACTGTGTAGGAAAAAAAGATTACTTGGAAACTATGACTAAAATTTTTTTTCTACTTTGAGTTAATTTTATTTTTATAGAAAAGTTATAAAAACTGTTGTGTTTTTCATCAGTCGAAAGAGTGGGAACATGAAACCTAAAAAGTTATTTATTTTATTTTGTAGCATCGAGGCTAATAGTCGCATTATGGAGTTGGATCCCAGTGATGGATCGTTAAAGGTGCATTACTCAGATCGGCTGGTGACTCTTCTGAGAGAAGTGCGCCAGCTGTCTGCCCTTGGCTTTGTTATTCCTGCCAAAATACAGCAAGTCGCAAACATCGCACAGAAATTCTGCAAGCAAGCAATAATTCTCAAACAAGTATGACATTACGTTTTTGAGTATATGACTGTTCTGAGTTCGTTACATTAGAATATTTTAAGGGCTTCATTTTCTCCCTTCGATATTTTTTAGATTAATAAAATAGCACCAGGGAGTCTTGTGAAATGATGGTTTACTAAATGACTACATCACAAAATTTGCTTTTTAGTCTGTATAGGAATTCGTTAACTTAGGTATTACTCTTACTTATTCTAAAAGCATTTGGAAAATTAGAATGTAATTTCTCTTTTTTTCCTTTGTCTTTCATGTTATGTTCATGGACCTTAAAGGAGCTTCTAACCAAAGGGCCCTCTGTCCCCTGTCCGCCTTCAGTGGGCAGGGTTTAGAGATTGACACGCCTGATGCTCTAGTCTCCAGTTTTGGTCATTTCTCGGGTCTGCCTGTTGAGCACACTGCCATCGTATCATTTACCTGTTTGTTTTTGAATGTTCTTTAAAGTTTGCTTATTTATTTTGAGAAAGAGAGCAGGCACGTGTATGCGAGTGGCAGAAGCGGGCAGAGAGAGGGAGGGAGGGAGTCCCAGGCAGGCTCTGCACAGCCAGCACAGAGCCCACCATGGGGCTCAAGCTCCTGAAACGACATCATGACCTGGGCCAAAATCAAAAGTCGGACCCTCAGCCCACTGAGCCGCCAGGCACCCCACAGTTCCCTGTTTAAAACCAGCTATTACCCCCTCATTTCGCGTCTCCTTAGCACAGGATGCAGGCCCTTTTTTTTTTTTTTTAAGTTTTAATGTTTATTCATTTTTCAGAGAGAGACAGAGTGTTGGCAGGGAGGAGGTGCAGAGAGAGAGGGAGACACAGAATCTGAAGCAAGCTCTAGGCTACAAGCTATCAGCACAGAGCCTGACGTGGGGTTTGAACCCACGGACTGTGAGATCATGACGTGAGCTGAAGTCAGATGCTCAACCGACTGAGCCACCCAGGTGCCCCCGCAGGCTCTTCTTAATCACACTGTAACAAACCTAACTGGTGTGGCCTTCACCCCCGCTATTCTTCCCTTCATGGTGCGCCCTGTGCCTCAGTCGTACCAGACGGCTCTTCTCTGAGTGCGTCTCCATGCACAGATACCTGTTCCTTCTAGTTAGAAAACTCTAAGTCATCCCTCAGTGCCCCACTCAGAAGTCACTTTCTTTGTTGTTTCTTCCTTTAGGTGCTCGTTCCTTGTTCTTTGTTTTGATTAGTAGATCCTAGTGGTCAGCAATAGTATCTCAGAGGCAGGAACCGTATCTTGTATCTTGGTCTTTCACTCACTTCAGCAAGGATCCGCTGAGCACCTGTAGCGCCACACACGGTGTAGTGAGGATACGAGATGAATCCACGGCCGTTGTGTTCTGGCACACGGTTTCTCGGCCTCAGCGCTGTCAACGTTTTGCACCCATTCTCTTCTGTGGGGTGCGTCCTGTGCATCTTAGGGTGTTTGGTAGCATCCCTGGCTGGTAGCACCTGCCGGTACTGACAGTCAAAGGTGTTTCCAGACGTTGCCAAGTGTCCCCTTGCATGCACACCAACCATGGCTCAGAGTCTCTGGTCTAGTGCCAGAGAGCAGAATGAACAGAGTCCTCAGTAAGTATCCAGCCTTCTGGCAGATACCTGATGGATGTTTTTCGTTAACTCCCCAGGTTCACATATCTGACTGGGGATCAGATTCGGAACATAGTTTTTTCTGATGCCTCGTAGCTAGGAAGTTATGACGCTGGGACTTGGTACCAAATGTGGCTGCAAAGCCCATAGTTATTCCATTACAGTGTACGTGCCGATGACAGATAAGTGAGAATTGATAAAATACGTGCAGGGGCGCCGGGGGCTCAGTCAGTTGCGCAGCCAACTTCGACTCAGGTCGTGATCTCTTGGTTCTTGGATTCGAGTCCCATCTTGGGCTATGCTCGCAGCCCAGAGCTGCTTCAGGTTCTAGGTCTCCTCCTCTCTGCTCCTCCCCACTCAAGCTCTATCTCTCTGTTTCTCAAAAATAAGTAAACATTACAAAATATGTAATGTATTACAAGTACTCTATTAGAGATTTTGCGAAGTCCCACGAGAGCACAGAGGTGGGAATTTTCAGTTATTTCCTGAGTGGGTGCAGAGGCAGTATCAGATAAAGCTTTTTGAAGGACTGCCATTTGGTGCGCGTCTGGAGGGGTGTGCGTGTTCTTTCAGGAGCACAAGGGCTGGGGTGGGCGAGCGTTCCGGAGCGAGGGGCTGCATCTTCCAAAGCAGAGAGGCTTGCTCACTCTCGCATCCTGTGCATTTAGTGCAAGACAAAGGAGCTCAAGTGATGAGTGTGGTCCTGGAGCTTCGGTATTTTCCCTGGGGAGGTGTAGTACCTAAACCTTCGCTTCTGAGCACGGGTGTAGCTGGAGCAGGGGTGGGAAGTAGGTGGTTCGGGAGTCGCGCGGCCAGATGGCTGTAGTACTGTATATTCTTTTGCTTCTAGTTGTCTGGCTGAGGCTTCTTCTTGGACTACTGCTGTGGTACAGAATAAACCCCGTGGATATCCTCCACCATACACAGCACATTTTCATATATACTAGCGGAAAGAAGAAGACTGTCTGTAAAACTAGGAAATATTTTGGGGCGCCTGGGTGGCTCAGTCGGTCGAGTGTCCGACTTCAGCTCAGGTCATCTCACTGAGTTCGAGCCCCGCGTCGGGCTCTGCGCTGACAGCTCAGAGCGTGGAGCCTGTTTCAGATTCTGTGTCTGCCCCTCTCTGTCTCTGCCCCTCCCCCGCTTGTGCTCTATCTACCGCTCTCTCTCAAAACTAAATAAACATTAAAAAAAATTAGAAAAAAAAAACTAGGAAATATTTTTTAAGCACATACTCTGGGCCAAGAACCTTGTGCGGTACTGGGGATACAAAGATTATAAGACAATCTTTGTAAAGTCCTCGGACTCGCTCAGTGGTGTCTGCTTGATCTGCTTCCCTGAACCTCTCCTGTTCCCCCAGCACAGTGGGCAGTTCCTCTGTCGTTCATCGTGTACCTTGTGGCTGTCTCCGTTTTTTGATTCATTGATTGAACAAATAATTGAGTGCCTTCTATTTGCTAGACGCTGTTCTCAAAGCTTTCCTCGTAATTTGGGAGATAGTGATAAGTCCTGTGAGGAAAAAGAAAACAAAACGATTGGGGCAGAAAGTGCTGTCTTATCCCGAGTGGTCAGGGCAGGCCCTGATGGAAGGTGGTGTTTGGGAATAGACGTGACGGAGTGACACAGAGCCCTGCAGGTGTCTGCAGGAAGACTGGTGGGTGCAGAAGGATCCCCCAGGGCTCCTGAGGGCCCTCACTCGGAGCTCACAGAAATAGCCAGGAGCACAGTGTGGCCATGCTGCAATGGGGCTTTGGGGTGGGGTGATGGGGGCGGGGGGCAGCTCCTGTAAAACCTGTGTGCTGAGGGAGGGGCGCGGCTCGGGGATCTGGGTTTTATTCGTGAGCATGTCAGGAAGCCAGTGGAAGGTCGTAAGTGGGTGTTTTGGGGTTTGGGATTTTATTCTCAAATGCACTGGGGAGTCACTGGGATTTTGTTGTAGCAAATAGTGTAGTGTGCTTCATGTTTAGGGACGGGCCACTCTGGCTTCTTTGAATGCTTGGGACACACACTAGGAAGCTGCGCTGGAGACAGACCAGTTCGGGGACGGCCACGCTTGTCTTGTTGAGAGACGGGGGTGCCCCCCTGCTGTGGACTTGGTGGACGTGGGTGGCATGGTTACCTGCAGTGTGTGCTGGGCCAGTGGAGTCACTAGACAAATACATGGTTTCACATGTGTCACTTCAGAAACAAAACTGCTGAACATACGGGAAGAAAGGGAAAAGGAGGAAAACAAACCACAAGAGACCCTTTTTTCTTTTAAGTTTATTTACTTCAAAAGGGAGAGAAAAAGCGAGTGTGTAGGTGCGTGGGGGAGGGACGGAGAGAGAGAGAGAGAGAGGAAGAGAGAATCCCAAGCAGGTCTTGATGTCAGCAGAGTCTGTGAGATCATGACTTGAGCTGAAGTCACACGCTCAACCGACTGACCCCGCCAGGCGCCCCGCCTCCAAGAGACTCTTAAATACCGAGACTACACTGAGGGCTGCTGGAGGGGAGGTGGGGGGATGGGTGAAACGTGTGATAGGCACTGGGTGTTGGATGTCAGTGATGAATCACTGAATTCTACTCCTGAGACCAGTACTGCACTGTACTGTTAACTAACTAGAATTTAAATATAAAATAAATCAAAACAAAACAAAAAGTATAGTCAATAGACTTCATTGATGTGTGATGTAAAAGAAAAGCGAAGGACAATTCGAATATTTTTCGCTCTGAGAAATGGATCGTTAAATGCTGACAAAGGGAGGGACACCTTTGCAGAGTGGCAGGAACGAAGAGTTGAGTTTTTAGCATTTAACATACTTGCTGGTTTCTTCCGTACTTCCCTTGAGACTGTGAACTTGACCACAGGGACTGGGTTTTCTAATCTTTGTTGAATCAGCCACGGACATGACCTGGCACGTTGTGGGAGGTGAGCAAGAGGTGGCTGCGGATCTTACCACGTGCGTCGGCGCTGTCGCAGAGCCGGGAAACGGCGGGCTGTTCTTGTGAAGTCTTGGGACGAGAGGCGCTCCCGTTTCCATTCAAATGATTAAAAATGAAAACAAGTGAAAAATTAACTGTCATTTATTACTGACGATTGCTAATTTTACTTTCACTTTGCAGGTGGCACATTTTTACAATTCCATCGATCAACAAATGATTCAAAGTCAGAGACCAATGATGTTACAATCCGCGCTAGCATTTGAACAGATAATTAAGGTGAATGGACTTTTTATGTTGTTTTAATTAGACTTTGTGAAGTGTTTCTTGTTTCTTAGTTTTTTAGTATACCCTTCAGCTTACTATTGATCTAAGGTTTTATTTCCCAGTGAGTTCCTTTGCTGTTAACAAGTAGCGTTTGTAGATTCAAGTGGTTATAGTGTTCCACATATTCAGGTGCCGAGTTTGATCCGTTGAATTAACATGTGTAGTATACAGCTCGTATGCTATTATATTTACTCACTGAAGCGTGAGGTCCTGTTTTTTTAAAAGTTTATTTTTCAGGGGCATCTGAGTGGCTCAGTCATTTAAGCATCAACTTCTGCTCAGGTCATGACCTTGAGGTTTGTGAGTTAGAGCACTGCATTTTGCTCTGTGCTGACAGCTCAGAGCCTGGAGCCTGCTTCAGATTCTGTGTCGCTTTCTCTTTCTGCCCCTCCCCCATTCATACTCTGTCTCTCTGTCTCTCAAAAATACATAAACACTAAAAAGAATTTTAAACTTTATTTTCTAGAGAGACAGAGACAGAGTGTGAGTGGGGGAGGGGCAGAGAGAGAGGGAGACAGAGAATCCCAAGCAGGCTCCAGGCTCTGAGCTGTCAGCACAGAGCCTGTTGTGGGGCTGGAACCAGTGCCACTGTGAAGTCATGACCTGAGCTGATCAAGAGTTGGACGCTTAACCGACTGAGCCACCCAGGCGCCCCTCATCTGTGAGGTCCTTATATACCAGAGTCTTTAATGCTTTTCCATTATCTTCTTACTTATAATTGGAGATTTGTTTTTTTATCTGTGCTGGTTTGAAATATCCATATATATGGCATTAAGAAAACCTATAATAGGTTTCAACCTGTTATTCTGTAATTTGCAGCTTTTTAAAATCTACAGTTTTAGTCTTGACAGACATAAAATATTTAAAAAATAAGTAGCAGAAGAATATTCCCTTTTCTTGTTGTTTTATCTGCAAATGGATCACTAGTTGTGATTTTCCTAAACAGTGGCCCGAGTTTCTGTGCTTTTTGTGGGAGGACTGCTAGGACTTGGTGTAGTTGTCCTCACAGCCGATCTCCTTACAATCTAGTCCAGCGGCAGGTGCAGAGCAGCGTCCACACAGGGCAGGGCCCGCAGGAGCCCCGGGGTCCAGGCGCAGGCGCTTAGGACTCCGTCCCCCGTGGACCCGCGCAGGGCATCCTTCACTCCCCCAGCCACAGGCCGTAGTACATGCGGTGTTGTCTTACTGGGAAGTCTTTTAGCGATTCAGGACCTGGGCACTTCGCGGGCTCGTCCTGGAAGTATCTTCTGCCTGATAATGTACCAGGGCTCCAGGTGCCTGGAAGGAGGTCAGGTGTTTAGTGTGAACCGTGTCGTTGAGGTACCGTGAGGCGTCTTCCACGTGAGGGTGGCGGGGGCCTCCAGGCCCGAGTGTGCGGTTGCTGGGGCCAGGTCAGGGTCAGCATTTTAAACAGAACTTTTGGGAGCAGCACTCAGGCCTGCTACGTCACCTTTGCTCTCTAGTTCTCAGGCCTCCCCTGTACGAGGAGTCCCGTAATTCTTATTACAGACTTGGAACGTTTTTAAAATCTTTTTGATTAATTTTTTTTTTTTTTGCCGAAGCTCCGTGTGAGTTTATAACGGAAAGTTTAAAAGAGATAAACAAGAAGAAAGTGTTTTGAGACTGCACTACCAAGAGACGGCCATCGTTAGCGGTCTGGAGTATACCCTTTAAATTTTTTTCTGTGCCTCTTTACAAGTATACTTTTGAAACTGGGAAAATACTTTATTTTTTACCCCTTTTCACCAAATAGATAATGTTTAACTGTACACCGTTAAGACTTTTTCTTCTGTAATAAATGTACTCCAGTATCTGTTGATATTTCTACAAGAAAATGGCTTGTGAGAAGTAAATCGTTGTCTCGGCCTATGTTAAAGGAGACGGAACAGTAGCGAAGAAACCAGGATCGTAGGAGCAAGAGCACTGATGTTCCTTCTAATCTTCTGGCCCCTCACCGCCTCTAACTTACTCGTTCTCGTGACCTCTGGCGGTGCAACAGTAGGGCGCGTGTGATCGCTCACTCCACGCTTTCTAAGCTGCTGCCCAGAGCGCTCTTGTGGATTTAGAGCAATTGCGCTTTGTCCACTTAGCGGCTGCGTGTGGAGGGTCCGCAGGGCTCTGGGCGGAGTCGCCCTGCTTTCCCACGCACCACGTCCAGGACGTGGACACGCGCTGCCGTCGGGCTCTCTTTGCCTGCTCCCGTCTTGCATGTTTGTTCTGCGTCTGTGCTACTGTCCGTGTACACAGAGCACCACACACACGGGGTTACAGGTTTTACTTCAGTCATCAGATGGAATTTAAGGAATGCATCAGAAGAATAGTCTATTTTATATTTGTATCTTCCTAAACCCAGTGTTTTCCTTTGCTCTTCAAAGTTTTCCCCGAGAGAATTGGCTCTAGCCGTGTCTTCAGAGCAGGCTTGCTACAAATTCTCTTCTCTTTTCCTTTGTCCCACAGTGTTTGTATTTCCCCCTTTCCCGAAGGGTATTTGCACCTGAAATCAAATTCACTGTTGACAGGTCTTTTAGCACTTTAAGGATCTTCCACTTCCTCCCGGCCGTCATGGTCTTAGCTGAGAAATTGACTGCGTTTTGAGTTTGCGGTCCTTTCTGAGGAGCGCGTTGCTTCTCTGTGACAGTAGGAAGCATAGTGGGCACCAGGCAAGCCTGTGTGCTCCGTGCTCCGCCGGGCCCTCAGGTACCGTCCTGAACTTGCACTGCTTCCCGCTTGGGGAGTGCGAGTTCAGTGCCCCTTTCTGCCACACTGACTCCTCCCTGTCGAGGGGGGCCCCGGCCTGCACTGCCCCGTTGCCCCTGAGCAGGCGTAAGCCTGTTAACATGGCTGAGAGGGAGCACGGAGCTGACCCGCCGTGGTGGGGTTGGGGGCCGGAGGCTCAGCTCGCTGCTCAGGCAGCGTTCCCTTGGTGCGGATGGAGCTCTGCCCGCCTTGGATGGATGGATGGAAGGTCGGCCCTCTGGTTCTGCTGACACTGCAGAGCCCCAGCTTCTCGCCTGGTGTTTGGCGACAGTAGGATGGGTTTGCTGAAGGTTCCCGTAGGCCGCTGTGTTCCCCGTTCTGTGGCCAGAGGAAGCCGGCTTCTTCGGGATCTTGTCGTGTGTGTGTGTGTAGGTGTGTGATCTAGCTCATGTAGGGCTGTCCCTCTCAGAGAGGGAACCTGGGAGGGAGGGAGCTGTTCATGATGCCAGCCTGCCTTACTGTCTACAAAACGGAAACGTTACCCCCTGCGTCTTCACTGCAGATCAGAGTTAGGGATGACTGGACTGAAGATGTGCAGTGGGAAATCTTGGGAAAAAAAGAAGTGCATTGTATTGTTAAGTGACATTTGTTGTACCTTAGAATTCAAAAGGAAGCGGGGGAAAGTCACAGATTACCTGGGATAACCCTAAAGAATTAGAAGGCTACATCCAAAAACTCCAAAATGCTGCCCAACGACTTGCCACCGAAAATAGAAAACTGAGAAAGTGGCACACTATGTTTTCTGAAAAGGTGAGTTTTATTTATGCAGTTGGATAAGCTATGAATAGTATTATTTAAATGGTAATTGGGATATAATTTTATTGTCTTTAAATTTAAAAAATATTTTTAAGTTTGTTTATTTTTGAGAGAGACCCAGAGAGAGTAGGGCAGTGGCAGAGAGAGAGAGAAAGAGAGAGAGAGAGAGAGGGAGAGAATCCCAAGCAGGCTCTACACTGTCAACACAGAGCCCAACGTTGGGCTCAAACTGAGAAACTGTGAGATCATGACCTGGACTGAAATCAAGAGTTGGATGCTTAATCAGTTGAGCCCCCCGGGTGCCCTGGGATATAATTTGAAATAGTTTTTATTTGAAAGTCTAATTATTTAACAGACTTAGATTTGCAAAAATAATAGAGTGTTCACACTTACTAACTTCCTCTGTTAACAACGTGATAACCATAGTGTATTTATTAAAACCAGGAAAGAGGCCGTTGTGCATCTTACAGCCTTTCCACTGATGTCATTTAGTCGTTGCGTCTCTGTGGTCTCCTCTTCCTCAGACTTTCCTTGCTTGTCATGATCTTGATAGTCGTTAAAAAGTGGGTCAATGTTTTCGTAGAAAGTCTCGTCGATGTGGTTTGTGTGATGCTCTTGTGTTTAGGCCGGGTGATGCAGTTCCGACAGGAATACCCCGGGGTATTGACCAGTCAGTAACATGTCGTATCGTAGGTTGATTAATCTTGATCACTCGGTCGAGGTGGTGTCTTGTCAGGTTTTACTGCTTTTCTGGCGTGCGGTCGTGACTGCTGTGCTTTGATCGTCACCAGGTCGTGGTTCTCATGAGCACCGACCTGCTTCGGCAGCAGCAGCGCTGGAAAGACGGCCTGCAGGAGCTGAGGACCGGCTTAGCCAGCGTCGAAGCTCAGGTGAGTGCGTTTTCCCTGGTGGCTGCCCTTCATGTGTGATCTCGTCAGGAGGAAAATACAGGAGTGGGTAAGTTCATAAAGTTGTCTGTACGTCTTTGCCTCTACATTCCCAGTAAAGTTAGAATGCCACTGAATCGTGTGTAAAGACCCCTTACTAGCAATGTATTTACAGTAAGAAAGATAAAAACACGTCTCCGTTTATCTTACGGCACATCACATTTCTCAGTTCAGACTTCGTAGTTTCTTTGACTTGGTGCTTAAATGTTACCTTTCTTTAGTTTTCTTTTAGGTGATCGTGACATGTGTAGAACACAAAGCTAAGTTAGGCCGAAGCCCAGTAATTGAAGTAACTGTTTCAGAATGTTTGCCTTTTTTTGGGTAAAATTCTCTTTCTATACACATTTGGGTAAAAGACGGTATCCATGTAAGTGTAATAATGCGCGGAGCCCGCTGCATGGTCAGTGGGGGGGATCCTGGCTGAGTATGAATGACGTGTCCTACGTGTTTAGGTATGTTCTTCAGTTCTTAGATTAAAAAAATTTTTTTAATATTTATTTTTGAGAGAGAGAGAGACACAGAGCACAAGCAGAGAAGGGGCAGAGAGAGAGGGAGACACAGAATCTGAAGCAGGCTCCAGGCTCTGAGCTGTCAGCACAGAGCCCGACATGGGGCTCGAACTCACTGAGTGTGAGATCATGACCTGAGCTGAAGTCAGACGCTTAACCGATTGAACCACGCAGGCGCTCCTAGATTTTTTTTTCCAATTCTTTTTAAGTTTACTTATTTTTTTTTTTTTTGAGAAAAAGCATGCACGCATACGCAGGGGCAGAGGGTGGCGGGCAGAGAGAGAGGGAGAAAGCGAATCCCAGGCAGACTCCATGCTGTCTGCACAGAGCCTGACCCAGGCCTCGAACTTGGGAACCGTAAGCTCATGATCTGAGCTGAAACCAAGGGTGAGACACTTAGCCGAATGAGCCACATGGTACCCCGGTTCTTAGATCTTGAAGATGCACCTTAATAGATCTGTGGTTATATGGGAGCAGAAGAGTGTCAAGGGTCCTGAGCATCCTCATAGTCTTCACCTTGTCATTTCTTAACAACGTGCGGCGGGTCACGTGGGGAGTGGGACGAGAAGCAAGGAGCTGCACTTGATGGGAGTTTTAGAAAGCGGGCTGAGAAGTTCATCAAATAAACCACTAATGGTTTTTTTAGCATCGTAAAATAAAGTCCACATGTAAAATCCATTTAATGTTAATTTGATACTTAAATTTTGCCAGTCTTTTTGAGGGCTATTCAAAAGCATGTAGATGAGAGATTTTTATATCTTTTTGTAAACTGTCACACCACAAGGAGCAGGAAGGAGTTGCATGTTATAAGGTGTTAAAAATAGGCTGGTTTTTTTTCCCCCTGCTTATAATTTTAGTGTATGTGATACAAAAGCTTTAAATGAAAGCCCCGTTCTGTCACCTAGTTTTAAGTAACAAATGTGACCCTGTTAGGGGTTCCAGGCCAGTGACATGCGTGCGTGGAAGCAGCACTGGAACCACCAGCTGTACAAAGCCCTCGAGCACCAGTACCAGATGGGCTTGGAGGCCCTGAACGAGAACCTGCCAGAAATCAACATAGACCTAACATACAAGTAAGTTTCTCAAAATCTCTCTTAATTTTCAGACTACGTTTTTCTAAGAATTCATATTTTAAAGTTATTTATTTGTTTTCAGGCAAGGACGGTTACAATTCAGGCCTCCTTTTGAAGAAATCCGGGCTAAATACTATAGAGAAATGAAGAGGTTCATCGGGATTCCTAATCAGTTTAAGGGAGTGGGCGAGGCCGGAGATGAGTCTATTTTTTCTGTTATGATTGATAGGAATGCAAGTGGATTTTTGACTATTTTCAGCAAAGCAGAAGATCTTTTTAGGAGATTATCAGCTGTTTTACACCAACATAAGGTATGGAACCTATAGTTTTCTGTTTCTCGATGACAACGTTTCATCCGATTGAGTTAGTATTAGGATTGAACTGTGCTGGCCTACGGTTTGTCTCGCAAGGTTTAACAGAAAAGCACAGCAAGGCGGACAGCCAGGGGGAGGACTCCTGCACAACCTAGGTTTACACCACACATGAGAATAGAGCTAGACTAAGATCTTTTTTGTCTTCAAGTTTTTGAAAATTGAGAAACGAGTGGTTACATCAGCTTGGGACGTGACGGGATTCTGTTGTGTCAGTTTTCACTCATCTCGGGAAACTGTCTCCTTGCCTTTATTCTTTGGATCACGAGCGGTCCTTGGAGCGAGGCCTTCAGACTCAGTGAGGTAGAGAGGACTCGATTTCCTCCTGGTGTAGAGAGACCCCAGCTGCATCCCTTGTCCTTCCTGTGGCTCCTGAGACGCGTGACTGAGAAGTCAGCCAGTCTCTCAGCTGCCACTGGGTGCTGCTGCTTCCGGCTGTTAGGTTTCTAGAACTGAGGGAATGTGCATACATCCAGATTTGTAGCCTTGGCTTTTCCAATGATTCCGTGTTTCGATACATCAAATTCGAGAAAAGGGTTTTGGTGGTCTTTTAAAAAAAGTTTGATGATCACTGTACTTTTGTATATTAAATAGTTCTTTTAAGCTCTACAGTAATGGTTACATTTGCGTACTTAAAATTCACCTGAGTACCTTACATCTGTCTCTCTTCATCAGTGTTAATAGTCGGACCCCAATCTTTTAGATGTTAATAAATTCTGTTTCTTCGGTGATGCGGTTCTCCTCCCTTACCAGGAGTGGGTCGTCATTGGGCAGGTCGATATGGAAGCCCTAGTGGAAAAGCACCTCTCTACCGTCCACGACTGGGAGAGGAGCTTCAAAGCCCTGAAGATAAAAGGGAAGGAAGTGGAGCGCCTTCCGAGGTATGCGGAGTTACTGTGGAATCGATGCCCCGTTGCAGTTCGGTCGTGAGACTGGGAGGGTGCCCGTCAGCAGGTGGCATCGCTCCGGTCACCTTCCTGCCTCCCGTACAGCTCAGCCATGGCGCTCGGGTCTCACGAGTAGGGCGTTGCCGAGACTGAGAGACCCTCTGGAGCCTAGCTGGGTGGAACCAACTAGGGGATTGTTGGCATCTGGCACGAGGGTGTAACACGTGAAATGCACGGGCTCTGGGCCCTGAGACTCCCCGAGACCGTGCTGGGGAGGTGACGGTAATGGCGTGGGACTCGGGCTTTGCACTGCTCCACCTCCTCTCGGGCTGTCGTGACCGTCACACAGCCTGGTGCTGCGCGGCCGTCGTGCCCTCAGCGTGCCAGATACCTTCTGAGGGGCCTGTGATAACCCAGCTCCTTGAGAACATAGTCCCCGTCTTACTTGAAATTCTTACCACCGGAACCCTCTTTCAGGAAGCTCTCGGACAGGCCTGTTTAATTGTGCACGTAGTTCCTCTAAAGAGTAGTAACACTTTTATTAATCCACTTGCTCATTCTTTCGATAAGTCCTTGGCGAGCATGGGTAATAGCAGAGTGTGGCCTATGGGAGGGCGAGGATGAGGAAGAGAGAGCCTCAGGTCGCTCACTGTCTGGTGACGCAGCGAGACCTGACTCAGTACACACGGGGGTTAAGAGAGTGAGTTCTGGGGTCAGATGGCCTGTCCCCACTGCGTGACGGTGACGGGCGTTTATGCCCAGTGAGCCTCAATTTCCTCAGCCTTAAAATAGTTAATACGGGGTGCCTGGGCGGCTCAGTCAGTTGAGCGTCTGAGCCTTGATTTCAGCTTAGGTTGTGAGCTGACAGTTGGTGGATTCAAGCCCCAGGTTGGGCTCTGTGCCGACAGTGTGGAGCTTGCTTGAAATTCTCTCTCTCCTTCTCTCTGCCCCTCCCCTGCTCGTGCCCACTTGTTTCCTCTCTCTGTCTCCGTCTCTTTCAAAATAAACTGAAAAAAAAAATAGTTATGCACCTGTCATATTGATCGCACAGTGTTTTGAGAATTAATGAGTAATTTGAACATGAAGTATTGGTACAGGTGACGTTTGCAGTTACTGATTATTAATGTTATTAACACCAGATAGGATAGTGTGTTTCACTTTAGGGACGGGACCGAGGGCTCTGGAAGGGGGTACTGCATGATGACACACCCTCCATTTGGGGCAAAATTAGGGAAGTTTCATTCACACAGACATCCTCAAACTGGAGTTTCAACAGGAAGAATGAGAATCGGAGGTTGCAGCAGGGCCTTCCAGGAGAGGGGTTTGGGAGCTGAAAATCGGTGGGTTCCTTGTGAAGTTGATGCATGAATGTTTCACTAGAGACCGGAGGGGGTGTTCCTGGACAGGGGTGATAAGGCGCAGGTTGGAGAGGGTTTCACGCTCTCACTGGGGAACTGGATTCTGTTTATGCTCGAGGGGTGAGCTCTCGAAGATTTCTCGTCTAGTGTGCTGGTGCCTGTATGTTAGGGGTGTCCGTCCGGACCTGGGGACTGGTGCGGTGCGGGAGGAGATGGGGAGGAAGAGAGGTTGCTCTGCCATCCCCCGAAAACCAGCAGCGAGTGATCGAACAGTATATGAGGTGTTAAAAGGTCTTATTTTTGGAGGAAGGTGAGGGATGAGGACCAAAGGGACCAGTGTCTTATGGGTTCAAGCTCAGCTGATTTAGTCAAGGACATACCGTTAATATTGGGTGGAAGCAGGGAGGAGAGCGGGCTTTTGTAATGTCGTGTGGGAGGTTTCTCTTCTCTGTTGGATACGGTATGTGGGTTTTTGTTGGTTTAATTTTTTTGTTGTTGAGAGAATGAAAAGTGCGAGTAGGGCAGAGGGCAGAGAGAGAGAGAGCATCCCAGGCAGGCCCCCGGGCTCAGTGTGGAGCCTTTGCAAGGGGCTAGACCCCACAACCCTGGGATCGTGATCTGGGCCGAGATCAAGAGTCAGATGCTCAACCGACTGAGCCACCCAGGTGACCCCGAAAAGCTCTATTCTAATGCTGTATTTCAGCTGCTTTAGTAAGGATATAATTTGGGGGTAACCTGTCTAGGGCTATCCCATTTCATCTGTGGCTGAAGGGATGGATCTATGGCCTCCATTTCATGTTACCAGTATTTTCAAATGAAAGGCGGATGTTAGTTTGTCCCCAGGATTCTGTAGCCGGTGAGTACATCTCTGCTGTAATCAGCCACCTGGTGATGCAAATTTGTTACCAAAATACGGTATAATTAATTTCTAGTGTTTATTAAAATCAGCTCTTTTTAAAAAAAGTTTTTTTATGTTTTTATTTTATTTTATTTTTTTGTTTGTTTTTTGAGAGAGCATGAGCAAGGGAGGGGCAGAGAGGAAGGGAGAGAGCGGGGATCCCAAGCAGGCTCCTCCCTGTCAGCGCAGAGCCTGACGCGGGGCTCAGTCCCACTGACTCACCTGAGTGACCGACTGAGCCCCCCAGGCGCCCCTAAGATAATCTATCAAATAGTAGAAATCTCAACATTTTACGTGTCAAAATTTCAAAAAATTACATAAAACTTCATGTATTAAGTAAATTGGTATGTCGTACCAGTTAAGAACTGGAGTGAAAACCACTCTAGTTAGTGATTGAGAATAAATCTTTAAGAGAAGATCATATTTTAAAAATAAAAGTGAGTATTTAACTCTTAAAATTTACTCGGTAAAATATTAGCTGGCTCTGTCTTCACAAAGGATGGGTAGCTTTCTAAGTAACCTCTGTGGCCACAATTTCCAGGCTTTTAAAAATTTTTTATAATTTAAGATAAATATGAGATTTTTTCTGATCAAGTCTGGTGCAATCTCTGGTTAGGATATTACAATCTGCATTAAGTATATTGTGCAAAGAATTAATGTTCTTAATAGTATATGCCTGTTTTCTGATTAAAACAGCACATTTGTTTTATAAAATATTTAAAATACAGAAATTCTTCTTAATATTTCATGTTATGGACCTATTAGGACACATAAAAAGTTGGATCATACTGCATCCTGTTATTTTTATTTAACACAAATTTTTAGTGCTTTGTCTTGTTATTAGTACTCAGAAATGTGATTTTTTACTTGTGTGGTATATAATTAGCCATTTTTGCATTTAAATTATTCCTAATTTTTCACTATTACCATTAATGCCTTAACGAAGATACTTGTATATAAAATTTTGGAATCTGCTCTGAAAATACCTTTGGGATAAATTCTCAAGGTGAAGTTAGTAAGCCAAATTGCCTGGTCTACACAGCTAAACTCCCCATGACGGCTGCATAGTCTTCTACTCTGACCAGAGGTTCTGAGAGTTCTCTTGGCCCACGCACCTGAAGACATGAATTAGCAGTTCATTACATTTTTGTTACTTTGATAGGTATAAAATGGTTTCGTGTTATTAGTGCCTTAACAGTCTCTGTTCACCTTCTGTCTTTTCTTTCCCTTATCATCATTGTTGGTACTTCGCAGAATAGTGAATTTTTGTTATAAATATTTACATTACATGCCTTTGCAGGTAAAGGGCTTGTAAATGTTTTAGTCTATTCCTGTTGAGACTCTAGCGATTAATGATGTGCTCTCTTTTTTAAAAATCTCATCCCCTCGATGATAAAAAACTGCGGTATTCTAACAAGATTGTGTCTCATGAAAACTTCATCATCCTAGGTGGAAAGCACTTTTTACTAAGTGAAATCTAAATGTGCCTAGAAATTACAATAATACTTTTTGAGTTACATTTAGAAATGTATTATATCAAATCATCAAAATGAGACTTCTTTCCTCTAATAACCCCTTTTCATGTCAAAATATGTCAATTGGCATTTTTCAGTGTGGTCAAGGTAGATTGTTTAAATATTAACTGTAACCCCGTGAAGACTGTGATTGACGATCTCATCCAGAAGTTATTCGATATGCTTGTTCTTGCTTTGAAGAAGTCCATCCAGGGTAAAGACACTTCTTAATTTTTATTTTAACTTCATGTTATACAAAGGCATGTACTTTGGTAGTTAGGACATGTGAATCCCAATGATGATTAAAATCAACCAAGCTAGAAAGTATTATGAAATGAAACGTGCTTAAAATGATAATTTTAATAAAGTAGGAAAGTCATACCCAACTTTTGAGAGGTCTAAAATGGAAGGCGGTTTGGCCGTTTCCCGTGTGAGCCAGTACCGGCCGCATGCATGTAGTGCTGAGGCAGGTAGGTCGTTCTGCCGTGATGTATTTCTTCTTATCTTTCCAGTTACTAATATTTTCTGAAATACTACACTTTTTCTTTTTCCATTAAACTGAGATGTTTTAGCATATTGTCTAAAAGACTGAAATGATTACCAATTTTGAGTAAAATATACTAAGAAGGAGTACATTTTAACTTTGTCAAAATTTTGAGGTATGTGAAACAAGTAAACTTGCATGACAAGGCATGTGTCTACTTATTCTGTATTTTAAAAATTCTCTTGTATGAGCAAATAAAAATGTAAGATTTAATGTGTGATATATAGTGATTATTTCCAACACTCTTTGATTTTAAAATGATGCAATGGAATATTTTTGGTGAGGATAACATTCTATTTCAATGTTACCTCTTCAGCTCACTTACATGAAATTGATACATTCGTAACTGAGGCTATGGACATCTTAACAGTTATGCCCCAGTCTGTGGAAGAGATTGGCGAAGCAAATCTGCAGTACAGTAGGCTCCAGCAGCGGAAACCAGAGGTGAGACTTGCCAACTAAAGTTACCGGTTTATTTTTACTGTGTTGGAATGTTTACATTAGGTAATTATATGTGACTATTAAGAAATATCATACAATTACAGTATTATAAGGGAGTCTGTATAATCTGGTCCGGTCTGTGGGCTCACGGTTGGACTCTGGTGCTGTGTGGGCTCATTGAAACAGTCGAGTCATCGTTAATATGGTCTTCAGGACTGTTTGTCTGCTGGGCGCGGCGCATCAGAATAAGACTAAACTTAACAGTTCATGCTGTTCCTTCTGGGGCTGTGACCTGATGATGCTCAAGGGTGAAATGTGAGCTGAATCAGGAATACATGCATGCACACACACACACACACACAGACTTGCATATGGAGTTATTATATTATGGATGATTTTAACTAAGTTTAGAAGAAGGAAGAGACATAATTCAGATCACAAGATAAACTATCCTCCGTCCCTTCTGTGTGGTAGACCTCGTATGATAAAGGTCGCTGAGAGAGAGGCGAAATGCTATGCCCTCGTGGTGCATTCCACAGAGGTGGGGACAGAGGAGTAAAGGTGTCTCCAGGTGCGGGGCTTGGGCCCCTGGGAAGCTGACAGCGGCATTTCCTGAGAAGGAGGGTGGCTGGAGGAGGAAGGGGGTCTGGACAGTGGAAGGGGTGGGGGGCTGGGACGTCAGATGGAAGTTGAATGAGGAATATGGGCTTTAGAGTGGAGACTACATTTATTAATTTGATAGAAGTTTAAAGGCCATCTTGATATGCATGGGAATTGATGCCCTGGGATTGGATGAGCTGTCATCGACCACGGAGGGCGTAGAGCAGGGTAGGACATCCTAGATGTACAGCGGAGGCGTCAGAGGAGGCGGCAAAGAACCCTGAGAGTGAAACGCGAGGAGAGACAGAAAAGGGACCCTCGCTGGAACCAGGGGGAGAGACCGAGGTGCTGTGCTGCAGCTGCACACATGTGAGGCAGGAAGTGGCAGCGGGCTGGGAGGAGCTGCATCGCCCCCGTCAGGCGGCCCCGGGGCGACCCCGGGTGCCAGGGAGTCGCGGCTGGGCTCGAAGCAGCAGGACGGCACAGAATTGTGCCGCGACGTGTCTCGGGTGCCGTGTGGCCGTGGGGGAGTGGCGGGACGACACGGAATAGTGCTGTGCTGTGTCTCCAGTGCGGTGTGGTCTAAGGGGGGGAGGGGAGGGGAGAGGCCTCGCCTGGGAGACTGTTGTGTTGACTTTCCGGGCTGATCTGAGTTCTGTCCACGTGTGAAAACCACAACCCGCCTCTTCGTTTCTGTCTTTTCCAGGTTTCCTAGTACTTGATGACTCCGTCTCACTTACTTAGTCGTCCTTTTCATACCTTCTTTGTGACTTTGCCTTTTCTGTTAGAGGAGTATTTTATTTCTGCTCTTTTATAATCCCTCATCTTAGTGTTTTTTTAGAAACCTCGTTACCAGTTTCTTGTGCGTGGAAGATTTCTAATAAGAGCTTGGCCTGGAGTAGCTAGCTGTAGCATTGTCTCACAGACTCGCCGTTTCCTTCGGCCCCTGTGACCACTTGATGGTCCGTTTTAACCTCTTCGGTAGAGTGTCTCAGTTGAGTTTGTATATAATAATGAGCATTGGGAACTTCTTATCCAGGAATTTTACACATTATTTAAAAGCAGAAACCTTGTTTTGAAAAAAGCAAGTCATGAAACAAATTGGAGTAGAATCTTTTTTTTTAATTTTACTCACTTTATTTTTTATTTTCATTTTTTTTGAGAGACAGGGTGCAAGTGTCTGCGGGGCAGAGAGAGAGGGAGAGAGAGAAGTGGGGCTCACCTGAAGCGCGGCCCCTGCTGACCTGATGCAGGGCTGGAACTCAGAAATGGCGAGATCATGACCTGAGGCAAAGTAGATGCTGAACCAACTGAGCCACCCAGTCTCCTCTTACTTTTTTTTTTTTTTTTGAGAGGGAGAGAGCGAGAGAGGGAGAGAGAGAATCCCAAGCGGATTCTGTGCTGTCAGCAGGGAACCTGATGTAGGGGCTCAAACCAACGAACTGTGAGCCCATGACCTGAGCTGAAATCAAGAGTCAGATGCTTAACCGATTGAGCCACCCAGGCACCCCTCAAATAAATGGAATCTTTTAAGAAATTTGATAAAGTCGTTTTTTTTCCTCGTGTTATTTCTTCAACCTTTAGGTTTTGCCCTTATTCGAAGAAGCTGAGGATAAAAACAGACTTTTGCGCACTGTGGCAGGTGGCGGTTTGGAAACCATTAGCAACCTGAAGGCCAAGTGGGACAAGTTCGAGCTGATGATGGAAAGTCACCAGCTCATGATGAAAGATCAGGTAGGACCCTTGCAGACAGATTTCTTCTCACTGAAGATTTCTGGCTTACCTTTATTCCGTAGTAGCTCAGGTAGGTAAGAATTTTCTCTTGTGGATGAAATTGGCCCCCCTCAGTACTTGCATACAGTGAAACACTTTATTTAAATATGGTCCTTTCTTATAGTTTATCTTTATTTTCTGCCACACGAAGAACTCAGATGATCTTATTTTCAGGTTTCCTTATGAGTGAGTATGTTTACCTACTATGTATGGTGACTTTTAAGGGGACACCTTGTAGGTAAACACACCTGTCGTACTTACTGTTCTGCATGGGGACTGGGTTTAGGGAGTAGGCTTAACCATACTGGCGTGGCATGGCTGGTGGTCATTGGCCAAACGTGTTCTTATCCCATCAACTTTGTTGATAGTTGTGGTGGATGCTGCTGATGTCGTGAATGAGTTTTTAATGATGATGCTGGCAGTATATCTCTTATTAATATTTATGGTCTAAATCTGTGTTTTTGACATCAAAGTTTACCGTACATGAGGCCACTAATTAAAAACAATTTTTCGAAAAATTTGTTCTGGTGGTTTTTCACCTCTAGATAGACACTGTTAGAAATCAAATGTGAAAATGAAGTGAGATTTTACTCTAAACTGAATTACATAAACTCTTTTGGTTTATAGATTGAAGTGATGAAAGGGAATGTCCAGTCACGTCTTCAGATTTATTACCAAGAATTGGAAAAATTTAAGGCTCGGTGGGATCAACTAAAGCCTGGTGATGATATTATTGAAACTGGCCCACAAAGTACTCTTGATAAGAGTGCCAAGTCAATAAAAGAGAAAAAGACCGAGTTTGATGATCTTGAAGTCATAAGGAAAAAGCTGGTGTATGTTTTTTCTTTAAAATGGATAGTACTCATTCTCATTTATATTTCTATGTGTTAAGCCAGTAGCTTTCTTGTATCTGTTTAACTTTTTTCTTTATAAACTTCTGAACTTTTAAAAATAATAATTCTAAGTGCTCATGCTGCTACTTTCTTAGGAGTTATGGGTGGAGTATATAAGGATATTAAAAGAAGCAAATTTCTGGTTAGGCTTAGAAGCAGAAAAGAAAATTAAGTTTACCTAGAAATTACATTGGGAGTTGGAATACTTGTCTTCTGTGATTTCATTGTATTTAAAAATGGGGAATATAAAATTAATGGAAAATTTCTTTCAGAGACTCTGAGAAGCAAAATGAACCTCCAACAAAAATAAGAGGTTTCCAAGAAAAATAATTGTTTTATGTTACATGGCATTAGGTTTGAGCATGGTGTTAGGGTTAGTCTTGTAGGCAGATGTTTCCAGAAGGTAACGGTATTTGTGGGTGACAAAAGGCTAGTGCCAACTAGATGAATGTTATCTTATGTTCTAGAATCGAGCCCTTAGGTATTAACGTTCATCTCTTAGTCCATGAATATATGCCGTTCTGAGTATTTATTATCATTTATGACCCATGACAGACATAAAATATAGATGTTGTCAACTCTACTTGGACTCCATTGGAGAAATGCTTATTTATGAATTTTTTTAAAGGAGTTTGTACTTACGTAGTTACTGTAGAATCCTTACGCAGTCCCCACTACCTACCTTCACTATCAAATACGTGCACACGCACACACGAGGAATGCAGTTAAATAACCTTAGTGATATTTAACAGTTTTTAAAATGTAATATTTCACTCTTTGTTTCCATAGTGATGATTGCCGTCATTTTGGGCTAGAAGAGCCCAGCTTGTCTTTGGCAGATAGCATCTCTAAGGATATTGAGAGCTGTGCACAAATTTGGGCCCTTTATGAAGAGTTTCAGCAGAGGCTTGGGGAAATAGCCAATGAAGATTGGATTACTTTTCGGTTTGATTCATAAACATTATTTAGGTTCTTATAATTTGGTAGTGTTTTTTGTGAGGTACATTTTGAAGTATATGCCTGGTATCTTACAGGACTAAGACATATCTGTTTGAAGAATTTTTGATGAACTGGCACGACAGATTAAGGAAAGTAGAAGAACATTCGGTTATGACGGTGAAATTACAATCAGAAGTTGACAAATACAAAGTAAGATAGTTTTACTTTACTGTTTTGGAATGAGGTTTGCACCTTTCATATGTCTTTTAATGATATAGCTCAGTGAGCTGATTTTTAATGAGTCAATTACATAAACAAAATAAGAAGTATGGAGTAAACCATGGAAATTACTGATATTTCTGCTAGTCTTTTGAAAAGTTTTAACTAAGAAATTTATGGTTAAAGTTATAAATTGGAGTTTTTACGTCTCTTTAGCAGTTTAGGATGTGAGTCATTTAGCATATTTAGGATATAGATCATTTCCTAAAATAATAAAAATAGAAACATTTTAGGTCATGTTTTTGAATCTGTCAAGCTACAAAGGGAAATTTGCCTGTATCCACAGTAGTGTTTAATAAAAAATTATATACAGTTCTTGAGAATTTGATTTCAAGTTTGTTAAATAAATAATAGAGTAATTAAAATTTTGATAGCTGATCATAAAAGGAAATAACAGTTTGCATTTTGACATATATTCTTGTGTGTGCGAATGTCTTTTTTTCTCCTGACAGACTGTAATTCCTCTCTTGAAATATGTCAGAGGGGAGCATCTTTCTCCAGATCACTGGCTTGACCTTTTTCGTCTCCTTGGCCTTCCTCGGGGGACCAGCCTGGAGAAATTAATGTTTGGTGACCTCCTCAGAGTAGCTGATACAATTGTTGCCAAAGCTTCAGACCTCAAAGTAAGAATCACTTGTATAAATACCTCATGAGTTTTGCTTTGTATTTTATTTAATTAGAACAGCAAGTTAATTTTTTTTTCTTCTCTTAATATAGAGACAATGTTCCACTAGTCCATTATTTATTTAGGAACATATCTGAGTCTGTACAGGAGTGTAGAAGCAGCATAAACACCTTCCTTGAGAGAAGGAAAACAATATGAAATTAAAAAAAAAATCTTGGTTTAAGAAGGGAGTCTGCTTTAATCAAAAACAAACCAATACAGATCATTTTACATAAAATATATTAAAAATCATGGGGTATGTTATAAACAGAAGCTAAGAGCAAAAATCCAGGGAGGTAAACCAGGAAGCCGCTTGCATGTCAGGTGTCGGAAATGTCTCTCTGGTAAAAGGAGAAGTTGTACAGTCTTGGGCTGTCATGATTGGCAGACTCTCTGCGTTGTTGTTGTGTTGTGCCCCTTTGATGTAAAAATGGAAGGACTCTTGGTGTCAAACAGTTTTCTTTCCTATTTAGTATGTGTACCTCGGTGTGTGTTCAGAGTCCTGGAGCCTGTTGAGATAATCGTGAGGTCGTAAAGCATGATTGCTGCAGAGCGTGGTCACTCATCACGGCAGGGGGATCAGAACTTTAAGTTGCAGGAAGTTTTCGAGGGCTGCAAAATTTTAAATTAGCTTGACTCTTCCTGTGTTTTGTGATGGATTCTTGAATTTTCTTTCCTTTTTACAAGTAAAAAGCTCATGGCAGATCTTCAATATTATACTTTGAGATCGTGAGCTTGGATACTTTGTATCTGACATCTCCTGATACATTAGCCGGTAATTAATTCTCTTAGATTACATGTAAAATATATTCGTTTATTTTTTCCTTTATCGTGAAAAGCCAAATAAAAAATATTGTCTTATAAAATAAGTATTGTATGGTTTATTTATATAATGTTGAAATAATAATATGGATATTTTATGTTAAACAGGATTTAAATAGTCGGGCACAGGGTGAAGTGACGATCAGAGAAGCTTTACGTGAGCTCGATCTTTGGGGAGTTGGAGCGGTGTTTACGTTGATTGATTATGAAGACAGCCAAAGTCGAACTATCAAGCTGATTAAAGACTGGAAAGACATCGTCAATCAAGTTGGAGATAACAGATGCCTTCTTCAATCCTTAAAGGATTCTCCTTATTATAAGGGATTTGAAGATAAAGTGTCCATTTGGGAAAGAAAACTTGCAGATTTAGATGAATACCTACAGAATTTAAATCACATTCAGCGCAAGTGGGTGTACCTGGAGCCCATATTTGGCCGTGGAGCACTGCCAAAAGAGCAGACACGCTTCAGCAGGGTTGACGAAGATTTTAGGTGAGCACAGCTGCGGGGGCAGAGGGACACGCGGCAGGTGTGATTCGCCCTGTGAGGCCTACCACAAGCCGACGACGTTTACGTCCTGAGTGTCGTCTGTGCTGCAGCCCGTTTCCCTGGTGGATCCTCGGGAGGGCTGTTTGCTCTCGTGCAGCCTCTGACCCCCTGAACCGTGTCGATCTGACTCCCGTCGTTACCGTGCAGCCTGATATTACCAGTGATGTCACTGCCGCGTGAGAGGGACCCTGACAGTCCTGACGTGCGGCTCCCGTTGCCCTGCAGTCACCCATGACTCCCCCGTTGTAAATGTGATGGGAATTCTTCACGCCTTCTCTTCCTTCACCTCTGACCAGTATTAACAATGTTGAGCATGTCTTGCAGGAGACTTTCTTCTCTTGGCTTCTGGGATAGTGTCTTCGGTTTTCTGGCCGTCTGTTGGGTACCCTTCTAGTTCCTAGTCCTCAGGCCTCTCTGAACATCCAGATGCAGGCATTCCGAGGGATTTTGGCTCCGGGTCCCCTGTCACTCTGTCCGTTCTCCGTGGGTGGTCCCAGCCCCTCTTCAGGCCTCGTCCACCTGTCGAGCCCGTCTCTCTCCTGAGCTCCGCGGCGTGGACCATCCTCATCGTGCCAAAACTAGGTGCCCGAGCTGATCCCTTCAGCTCAGATCCTCTTCCCCGTTTCCTTGTCGGTAACTGACTGCACAGAGCGGAGACGTGACGGATGCGTGACCTCTCCCTCTCGCTCCAACCCCAGGAGGTCGCCGCATTTGTTCTTCTGACCTACTTCATCTGTCGGAGCGCATCCTTATGTCTCTCCTCGTTTGCCTTTATTCTCACATGCCTTTGTCGTCCCTCCCTTGGACCGCGGCCTCACTCGGCTTTGTGCTTGTCCCCAGCGTGAGCCTCGTGCTCAGCCGCCCAGGGGGTCTCGTACCGGTGACTTACGGAGGGCTCTTTCCCCGAATTCTTTAATAGAAGTGTAGAGAGGTTTCCCACTGTTCTGAGGATAAAGCCTACTCTCTCCTTGTCCACTTCTGCAGCCTTCTCTCCCACTCTCTGTTCTCTTCTGAGACGCCAGCCTTGACTGTCTCAAACATTTCGGGCCCTTCCCAGGATCTTTGCTGCAAAGCGCTCCCTCCTCCTCACTGGTGTTTTCTTTGGATTCACCATGCAGACTCGGCGTGAATTGCTGTCTCACAGAAGTCATAGATGAGGGCTTGTACTTCTCCTTGTTCGTAGTTACCATAATTTTGTTTAAATACTCTGAGGAAATCTTGAGGATCTTTCTCACCGGACCATGATCTTTTATAGACAGGGCTAAGTACTTGTTTAGTGAGTGAGTGAAGTCAGAGAATTGACAGTGCAGTAGGTTAAAAATGGTGATGGCAGGACGCCTGACTTGCCCATTGGCGGGACATGCATCTCTTGATCTCGGGGTCATGGGTTCGAGCCCCATGGTGGACGCAGAGCTTCCTTACAGAAGAAAAAATACTTAAAAATGGTAATGGGACATTACTGATTTTTAGCATTATTTCTTAGAAGAAACATAGTGATGTCGTGCTTTTATAGTAGTGTCACCTCCAGTTTATTTGAAGCAGGTAGAAAATAAATGTCTAAGTATTTCTCTTTCAGCCAAAAACTGTTAAAATAGAGATAAAAATAACTGTTTTTCTTCTGTAGATCAATAATGACTGACATCAAGAAGGACAACAGAGTCACAACGTTAACTACTCACGCAGGAATCAGAAATTCACTGCTAACGATACTTGATCAGCTTCAAAGATGTCAGAAATCATTAAATGAATTTCTGGAGGCATGTCCTTTAAAAGCATTTATATAACAAATTATAAAATACCTTATTAGTTATTTGAAAAGATAAGGCTTTTGGTTTTGTTTTTATTAGGAAAAGCGCTCCGCATTTCCGAGGTTTTATTTCATCGGCGACGATGACCTGTTGGAGATACTGGGCCAGTCTACCAGCCCGTCGGTGATTCAGTCTCACCTCAGAAAGCTGTTTGCTGGTAAGAGTCGGCATGTCTTCAACAGGCAGTCACTGCATCTCACCTACTGCCAGGCGTGGTATTAGGCTCTGAGCTAAACTCTGGAATAAAATGCATGTCATAGACTCAGGAAGAAGTTATATTTTGGTGGAACAGACAGCCTAGTAGGTAGATAGATGTACGGCAGTGGATGTGGTCGACACAGCTATGTGCTGTCCTGGCTCATCTGTGGAGCCCGTGGGTCACTTCTGGGGCATCTCCAAGCTGACATCTAGGGGTGGCTCTGAAGAATGTGTCAGTCTTAGCTGGAAGCAGGTTCGAGGGCGGAAGAGATTTGGCTGTGCGGAGGCCTAGGAGTGATGGGGAGCGCATCTTCATTGCTGAGCTTAAGATTTCCTGCGTGGCGTCCAAGTGGAGGCCGTCACGAGGCAGTTAGGGAGGGCAGAGAGGTCCGGGATGGTGGTGGGCAGTGGGGGCGGTCTGTTCCGGGTAATAGTTAAGCTGCGGGAGTAGGCGAGGTTACCCGGTGGGAGGTGTCAGGGGTCGGTGCCCTGTGCTTCCGTGGTGCGGAGTCACTCGAGGTGGCTGTTGAATGGCGGTCAGTTTGCTCCAGCGGCGATGTTTGTTGTTTTCTCAGAGCATTCCACTTGTTGGAAAAGAGCTAGATTTTTCTTTTTTTTAATTTTTTTTAACTTTTTTATTTTATTTTTGAGAGACATAGAGACAGTGTGAGCAAGGGAAGAGCAGAGAGAGAGGGAGACACAGAATCCGAAGCAGGCTCCAGGCTCCGAGCCACCAGAACAGAGCCCGACGCAGGGCTCGAACTCACAGATCGTGAGATCATGACCTGAGCCGAAGTCGGCTGCTTAACCGACTGAGCCACTCAGGCACCCCAAGAGCTATATTTTTCAAATTAAAAAGTAAAAATATTTCATCATGATCTTCATTTCTAATTAGGGATCAGTGAACTACAGGCCCACAGGCCAAATCTGCCTCAAAGCCTGATATTTTATTTTATTTTATTTTATTTTATTATTATTATTATTATTATTATTAATGTTTACTTTTTGCATGGAGGGCAGAGGACCTCAAGCAGGCTCCAGGCTCCAAGCTGTCAGCACAGAGCCCGACTTGAGGCTCAGACCCACGAACCATGAGATCATGACCTGAGCCGAAGTCGGACAACCAACCGACAGAGTCCCCAGGCGCCCTCACAGCTGGATAGTTTAAGACAGAGTTCAGTTGGAACATGGCCACGCCCGTCGTGGTCTAGAGCCACTTTCGAGCCGCACAGGCAGAGCAGAGCAGTTGCCACGGACAGCGCAGGGCTGTGAAAACTTCCCGTGTTTACTTTCTGGGGCTTCACAGGAGCGTTTGCTAAGGAGTGTAGGTGTGAAGCTTTGATTCCTTTATCGCAGCTGTGATTTGGGCTGTGGGAGGCCTGGAGAGAGCGCGTGGCGTCAGCAGGCTCACGTTCAAACTCTGCCTCCACTCTCTCTTTCGGTTCCGACTCTGAATTGGCAAGAATAACTTAGAGGTTTTTTCCTAAGATCAAAATGAGGTAATGTGTTTAAACGTTTTTGCGTACCGTAAGGTACAGTCCACGTCTGGGGCAGGGACGTCCCGCTTGCCCTCCCTCTTGACTCTTCTGTCTCTCATCACACGTTAGTGGAGTCATCAGAGTATGTTCTTTTTTCTTTTTTTTAAATGTTCATTTGTTTATGATTGAGAGAGCACACGTGTGCGTGAGTCAGGGAGGGGCAGAGTGAGAGAGGGAGGGAGGATCCCAAGCACCTTCCACACTGTCAGTGCAGAGCCGATGCAGGGCTCGAACTCACAAACCGTGAGACCTGAGCTGAAACCGAGAGTCGGGCGCTTAATCGACTGAGCCACCAGGCGCCCTGTCATTGTGTGTTCTTAGGTACTCGTTTGTGTCTGGCCATTTTCCCTCGTTAGGATGGTTTTGAAATACCTGCGACTACGTTTTGTGCCTTTTCATTGTGGAGTAGTTTTCCATTGTTTAGTGTGTCAGCTCTTCATTCACCAGTGGGAGGGCATTTGGTTTGTTTTCAATTTTCTGTTAGGAAAAGCTCTTCTCTTATATGGGGGAATTAATATAATTGTAATACATAATATATTTTATGAGGTGTATATCACATTCTGTGGTAATGATGTGTCTTATTTAATAATTATATCTTTAATCTTTCTGCATTTCACTTGTTCTTTTACATTATAGGTATTAACAGTGTGTGTTTTGATGAAGAATCAAAACATATAACTGCAATGAAATCTTTGGAGGGAGAAGTTGTACCTTTTAAAAATAAAGTTCTAATATCAAATAATGTAGAGGTAAGTAATTTTTTTCATGTATGAAAATAAAAAGAATTAACCGTATGAACTTTGTATCAAAAATAAATTAGTCCATTTGTAGGATAAACTTAGGCCTTTCAGGAGACTCTTCTTTTATCTTAAAAAATAATGGGACACCTGTGTGGCTCAGTGGTTGAGCACCTGACTCTTGAGTTCAGCTCAGGTCATGATCCCAGGGTCCCTGAGGTCAAGCCTCACGCCGGGCTCCACGCTGACAAGACTGGATATTAACCTCCGTTCCTCACCTTGTTAGCTCTGTGACTTAAGAGCTGCAGCTTTCCTATCTATAACACGCTCCTCTGACTATCCGTTCGAAGACTGTTTGTTGAAAATTACATGAGGTAACTGGCTTTACCCCTGTGGTGTTTGGAACGTAAGTATTCAACAGGTGTTTGTGTAAGGTGACTTGTTTCCAGAGGTGGAATTAAAATGTCTCATTGACTCTCACACTCCCAGAATGTGTTGTATGAGATTGTTTTATAAGATGACTGAGGTGAACAAGGAAGCTTGAAACTCAGAAATTTATGGGACTGCTGCTGCTGAACGGGTCCTGGAACACTGGACGCAGACTGTCCGGGAGGTTGGACAGGCGCGCACCGAAAGTCGGACAGTGGTCGACCGCATCACATTGCACCATAATCTTCACCTTCCAAAGTAATCTTTAAACTAGCAGTTGGGGCCCATGCCGCACTTAGGTGTACAGTTCAGCGAGATCCCTATTCCTGGTTGGGGCTCAGCATTTTATCCGATGTTGATGACATAAATGAGGTGATTGAGAGTACAAATTTGTTAAGTAGCTCCCATGTTTGTGTTTGGTAAAGAGGTTTGTTTCTTTCATTTGCCTGCCTGCCTTCCTTCTTTCCTTCTTTCCTTCATGTTTATTTCGAGAAAGTGTGAGAAAGAGCATAAGCAGGGAAGGGACAGAGAGAAACCGAGAGAGGGAGGAAAAGAGGGAGAGAGAATCCCAAGGAGTGTCCTCGCCGTCAGCACAGAGCCTGATGCGGGGCTCAAACCCACATGCTGTGAGATCATGACCTGAGTCGAAATCAAGAGTTGGACGCTTAACCGACTGAGCCCCCAGGGACCCCTGTTGTTTGCCTTTCTTATAATTCTGTTGAGACCAGATGCACGGAGAAAGGGAAAGCTTCGGTGTGAGCAGCCGGCCAGTGCGGTCTTCCCAGCAGACGAAGAGTGGGGTGCAGAAGCCCCGGCTGTGATGAGCAGGGCAGGTGTCGGGGCCTCGTGCTCCCAGGTTCTTGTGCCTAAGCTTCTGTAGCTTTTGGGCTAAGCTAAAGTTCATGCTGCCGATGTACTGGAAAGTGCTCTCAAGATAAAAAAGTCCAGAACTTTAAGTCTAGAACTTAAAGCTATTTAGCACTGTAGATTTTGTGCTCGTTTTATTGCAAATATCGTCTCTTAAAGTGATCAGTACTCATTGCTATTTTTACCAGTCATCATTATTTTAAGTTTTGTTGACTTTTATTATTTTACATATAGTCAAGTGAAAAAATGTGTTATGGTGACCCCGAAACAAAATTAGTTTTGTTTAAGGGTAGTGCAATCTCTTTTTACATCACAGCTTTCTGACGGTGGGCTCAGCAGGATAGCGTGAGCCCGGACAATTAGCGAGTCACTGTGACTCTTATTTACTGGCCTATCTAGTTTGATTTCTGACAACAGTGAAACGAAGGGGTTACTTTGCTTGCATTATATTGGTTTGAGGGGTGATGATGGGACAGGTACAGCTAACCACACTTTTATGGGTTTTCACACTTGACCATTATCCCAAAAGGTAAAAAAAATTTTCTTCAAATTATTTAAATCTTTTACTAATAAAGTAAATATGTCCCATAACAAAATTTCGAGAGTATGAGAGTCAATAAGAAATTCTAATCCTTCTACCTGAAATAAATGCATAGGGCCAGTCCACAGAGTGTATTCTTGTTTTATGACTTGTGTATATCATTTTTAATTTTATTTTCAGACCTGGTTAAATGATTTAGCCTTGGAAATGAAGCAGACTCTGAAGCAGTTGCTGGTAGAATGTGTCACTGCTGGACGAAGTTCTCACGGTGCCATTGACCCATCCTTGTTCCCTTCCCAGGTGAGGGGCTTCTGTCTGGCACGGAGGGAGGCCTGGTCTGGTAGGAAACCTCCCAGCACGGAGGCCAGGACCGTCAGACAACAGGCCTCTCTCTCTCCAGCAGTTAGCGCTGACTGGTTGCTTAACCTCTGAGGCTTTGTTCCTTCAGCCATAAGGTGAAGCCGTAAGTCCTCTTCTGGCTGCATTAATTCGCTGTGACTCAGCTGTGTTCGAGCAGAGGGCCTGCCGACAGCACAGCAGCTCAGGCCCGTGGGGAGTGAAGAGGGAGGGTGAGTCAGTCATATGGGAGCTTTCTGGTTCCAGAAGGTTAGTTAGTCGTCATTGACGGAGAGGCACGGGATCAGCAGCGCTGGCCCTGCCGCTCTCGTGGGATCACCCAGGGCTTGGAGCCGGAGGAGGTCCAGGGGTCCGTGCAGGTGGGGGTCCGTGCGGCGCGGGCCGGGTGGGGGGGCGGTAGTTTGCACCAGCTCCCTGGTCACGGGCACTCCTACCTGAAGCACCAGCCGTCCATGCGCATCGTGCGAAACGTGTTCCAGGCCTCGCCCCAGCATAGCGCTCTGACCCGTGTTCTGTGTCCCGCGTCGTTTCACGGTTTGCTGCCCGCCTGGCTGGGGCTCAGCCTGCAGGGGAGGAGCACCTGGAACTTAGTTCTCAGGGACTGTGAAGGGCAGGCCGTGAGACGTTCTGCCATCTCCCACAGGAGAATCCACCCTAGATGGGAAGTTTGGAGCACCGTAGTTTTATAGGCATTTTATCTCTCATGTCATTTGTATTTTCTGGCAGTTTGAGTCAAACTAAAATGTGTTTTAAAAATTCTTGTTAAGATCTTAGAGAAAATTAACAGTAATCATCGACAAGCAATAACGCCATCGAAAAGTCAGGGGTAAGCTGCTTTATTATTTCCGGAAGTGTTCCCTATTCCCGTCGACTTCCAGGAAGGGTTTCAGTGAACCTAGACTAAAAAACAAAATGTGAGAAAATCCACAGGAGTAGGGATTGCCTAATGATTGACGGGAAAATGACAGATGTGTGCGGAGATGGGCGAGGAGACACAGGCCAAGGAGACAGAGCTGCTGGATCAGAGCCCGCAGCCGACCTCGGGCTCTCGAGGGTCGGGTGACCATGTGGAAGGCAGACACTGAATAATTTGCTGTCTAAGTACAAACGTGCACAGCACAAGTAGGAGAGTTCATCTTCAACCAAACCAAGAATTTTAGTGTCTTACAGTTCATGCGAAGAAAACTTGATCTCAGGAGCATATGTGGGGGATCGAATGGTACCCCTGGCTGCGTGGATACCTGGTGCAAGCTGTGGTGTGCTCCTCATTCGCCTCTCTAAAGGCATTTTTGTGAGGACCTCAGATACTGTAGAGAAGGGACTGGCAGCTCTGGGAAGGAGACAGCACGTGGAGCGGAGAGAAGCTGTCAGCACCCTCGGAAGTTAGATGGTACAATGCTGGCAAAGTACTGTCAGTGACTGTTAAATTTTGGGTAATTAGTAACGCTAGGGCCCTCCAGATATCGTAATGGTAGCGTGACTGGAGGGTTAGCCCAGACTGGATCTTGACTCCCATTTTGTCGCCTCTCGTGGGAATTGTATAGTAGACAGCTGAAAATTGAGGTTATCGATGTGGATTTATAATACAAAAAATCAGTAGTAGTGTCTGAAAGGAAATTCACATATATGAGTCTTAGTTTGGAGGTAGCAAGTGAGTATTTTCATACAGAAATTGAAAGCAAGTGTTTCCTCAAAAGGCAAGTTGGGACCTGCTTAAATGCTTCTCTATATATGTGGTGAAAGAAGCTGACGAGATTGTCCTACAAGTCTGGGGCTTGATTTTGCCCCAGACAGAATTACTTTTCCTTTAAAGATGGATCTTTAATACTGCTTATCCATTGATATTTATACAGTGTTTGATGATATGACTACAAACAACACACAGCTTAGCCGCTTAGCCCGTAGTGTTAAGTTATAAAATGTATACTTAAATAACTGAAGGAATTAATCTGATAAGTAGAGGCATTCAATGGTACTTATCGGGGTGCTGAAAAGTATATACCAGAAAAACACGGTTGCGTAGTAATCGGTCAGTGGGTTTAGTGTTTTTATGTGGTGACGTTTCGTGTCTTTAGTGTAAAGGAGGGTATTGGTTTTCTGTGTTTGTCTAAGAACCGCATTGAACTTACAGTAAATCATTTGAAGTTTAGTGTTTAAATGTAGAATTGCTTTTCCAGTAGCTGTGGTAGCTTAGTACCGTTACAGAAAGCTTTCCAAGCAGTGTTAGCATTTCATATTTTATGTAAATACAAAAGTTTCTGTCTTGATCCATAGCCAGTTTCTGTTTATGGGTATTAGGTTGAAACATTACAACAACATAAGATGAATTATAATTTTGAGGGACTCCTAGGTGGCTCATTCGGTCTCATGTCCAACCCTTGATTTTGCTGTAGGTCATGATCTCACAGTTCGTGAGTTTGAGCCCTGCATCAGGCTCTTTGCTGACAGCAAGGAGCCTTCTTGGGATTCTCTCCTCTTTGTGTCTGTCTCAAAATTAATTAATTAATTAAAAAATTAGAATTTGAAAATTTAAGACTTCTGTACTATACTGGGATTGTTCTGGAATGCTAGAATATTACCGTTTTACTAGATAGAGTGCGTCATACACTGGTATCTTTGCATCCTTGCAGGGAAGCCATTTATAAAGGGGAGAGTGCGGAGAAGAAAGGACAGACGTCTTAGTTTACAGTGAGCTTGGGGGGTCTAGGACAGAAGGTGTGTGGGAGGGTCACGGGAGGCGAGCCGGTGGTGAGCTCGGGTGGCAGCACGCAGTGCTGTCCTGTGGCTCTGCGGTTCTGTGTTGTCCGAGGGGCCGGTGACACATCCCAGCAGACCTGGCACGCACCCGGGAAATCCAGAAAAGTGTCCTTCCTTACATTCATGAGATATTTCTAAGTAAATTTACCTTTTAAAATATTCTTTGTCTTTATTCATTAGATACTATGTTTGGCAGAGCAGATTAAGTTCACTGAAGATGTCGAAAATGCCATCCAAGATCATAGCCTTCATCAGATCGAAAGCCAGCTGGTGGCCAAGTTAGAGCACTACACTGGCATCGAGACGAGTTCTGAGGGCCCAGGGAACGCTGGTATGGAGCACGTGCCAGTTTTTGTCTACCTTTGGGTTTTTGAACTGTGTTTTTTTTTTATCTTAATTTACGTATTGTGTTGTGACTGTATCAGACAATCATTTATTTCAGAGATTAGTTTAGGAATTACAATCTACACGCTTTTTTTTATATTGTACTTAGAATCGGTGATTTGTTACTTTAAACGAATGTAGAACCCTTACCACTGCCCTACAGGCTTCCTTGAACCCTCTGCGTTACGCTACAGTTTTTGCCTTTAACCATCGAACATCCCTTAAAGGACGGGAGAGGCGCCCTCTGTGTGCTTAGCTGGGTGCTCGCCGCCGCCGCCGCTCTTCCTGCATCCCGACGCTCCAGGCTTCCTTCCGGGGTTGTTATCCGTCCTCTGGAAGGACGTCTTGTAGCCTTTCTTCCAGCACACGGTTGCCGGCTGTGATTTCTTTCCTACAGACTTCCTTCATCTGAGAATGTTTTCATTCCACCTTTGCTGTCGTACTGAATCGAGATTGTTCTGGTTCTTTGCATGTTGAATGATGTGGGGTGATTCCCTGGACATTTTCTACGTTGTGTTAGACGTGTCTGGGTCTTAAGTACTTCAGACAGCGCTGATATTTTCGGTTCGCAATAGGTCTCGTTGGGCTTAGTTAGGCCCCACGTGCCGGGGGTCTGGTGTGGTTTGTGGTTCTGATGCCAGTTCTCTTTTCAGAGTCTCATGTGTGTGTGTGTCGGGTCACGATGCCGGGCTCCTGCAACAGTCACCTCATAAATCACCTGTACTGCAACATGGTCCCGATGGGCTTCACGCGTGCGCCATCTAGCGGCCAGCTCTCGGAGGGTCTGGTTCCAAGGTTCGGATGCGGTCTGCGTTGCCTGGCAGTGAGCCCAGGGATCATAAAGCAGTTTCTAGGGTCATTTTCCCAATCCCTCCCTCTCCGTTCTCTTCAGAGTACTTTGTGGTTTTCTCGGGCTCCTATTCTGGCCTCCTGGCCCGAAAGCCGGGGTTTCCTGTGCTATGACCTGCTCACTTTTTGTGACTGTGTCTGTGTTCTGGGGCAGTTGATGGGAGAAGAGTGAGAGGGGCAGAGCACCTGGGGTTTTGCCTAGTCACCAGGGATCCCAGGTTCTGCGATTGCAGAGGAAGTTTCCTTCCCTCAGGATTTTAGGCCCCTCCGGGTCTCTGGGGCCAGTGCTGTCGCCCCAGGAGAGTCCTCTTCGCTCCTCAAGCCTGAGCTCCAGGCCCTCCTGGGGAGTCTCCCTGACCGCGCCCATCTGCGTTTCTGGCTGCACTGGCTCCAGGCCTGGGAAGACCAGAGAGAGCAAAAGAAAAGGGTACATCCACCCCGTGGGTTGGTACCACTTCTGATTCTGATCTTCCTCAGTTTGCCTGATACTCTTTGCTTTTCAGACTCCTAAACAGCAGCTGAGTGCCCGTTGTCCACGTTTTATACTGTGTTCAGAGGGAAAAGCTGGCGGGAGTGTGCTTGCTTCTTGTGTGAGGAACCACAGCCCTCTCTCACTGGATTTCGATGCCTTATCTTCGCAGGAAAATTCTCATTTCTTACTGGTGGATTTGACATTTGTTCGACTTGCTATATTGCTGTATCATTCCATTATCATTCAATTGTATCTTGAAATTACCATTTAATTTCCTTTTAAAAATCTGTGTATATATTTACTAAGTACAGAAATCACAGGCTAACATTTTCTCCATATATTTTCCTTTGCATACAGAATCCGGCATTCTGGAGCTTAAACTTAAAGCACTGATTCTTGATATCATTCATAACATTGATGTGGTAAAGCAGTTAAACCAAGTTCAAGTTCATACAACTGAAGACTGGGCCTGGAAAAAACAAGTCAGATTTTATATGAAAAGTGATCACACTTGTTATGTTCAAATGGTGGATTCTGAACTTCAGTATACTTACGAGTACCAGGTATGACTTGTGGCAGAAGTGCTTTATTTTTCCAGTTAAAAGTTATTTATTTTAATGGAAATTTGCTGTTTTTTGAGTTTTATTTTAGTCATAACTTTGAAGAATATTTTTGTGTGTGACTGTGTTTTCTGTTTCATCGTAACTAAGAAGACGTTAGTTGGAGATCTATTTACAGACAAGCTAAACTAGTGGCAGGGTTGCTCTGCGTGTCTCCAGAAGCCGGGCTCTCCCTTGAACCCAGGGAGGTGGAAGACCGACCCTCCGGAACAGCCCGGCTGGGCCCCCTCCCATGAGGCGGTGGTTGTCTCAGCCACGCTGGAGCACGCTTGCTGAATGGTGTCCGTGTGTGCAAGAAAACGATTTCCGAACAAACAGCCTAGCTCACGGAACCTGCTCTCAGAGCGCCGGCTACGCCCTCTCTGCTTTTTCCCAGCACGAGTCAGTCCTCAGAACATGTTTGACAGTGAGGTTAGTAAGTGCGTGTCAGGAGGACTCCCAGCTGGCTCTTTCAACACAGAAATGTATTTGGAGACCGCAGCTGCCCACCTCAGCTAAAGAAAAGCTCTGTAATTGGAATCTGTTTTCCCTGAGACTTTGGAGAAATTGGGAGACCTCTTAGATGAGCTGAAATTAATTTCATAAGGCATTTTTCAAAATAATTATATTTGATTCTCCTAAGTGTTCTGACGTAGGAAGACCATAAGATTCGGGGGAAATGATTGACGGGAATTTTAAAATACAAAATAGGATGATTATTGTATAGTTTGGGATTTTTTTTCGCCTTAGTAGTATGTCTTTGTGCCATTATCAAGAGCTGGAGAGACTATTTGGAAAACCTGACTGTATATTAATCGAAGATGGGACCACATGTTTGAGATCAATTGAGTTTAATTTTTACCACGGTGTGCATTAAGTTTCTTTCACTAAAAAAATTATTTTGGATATTTTTCTATGTTAACTTTATTTTTTAGCTTTTTAACTAGTCCCACAACTGCATGTTTGTAATGTTGAGTAAAACGTGAACATTCAAATTTTCCATGTCCCTTGTGTAGGGCAATGCTCCCAAGCTGGTTTACACGCCGCTGACGGACAAGTGCTACCTGACTCTGACGCAGGCCATGAAGATGGGCCTAGGGGGCAACCCGTACGGGCCGGCCGGGACGGGGAAGACCGAGTCGGTGAAGGCCTTGGGCGGACTTCTCGGGAGACAAGTTTTAGTGTTTAACTGTGATGAGGTAGAAGACATCATTCTCCAACTACATAATAGCGTGTCAGTTAGCAGTTCGGGTTAGTTTTCATGTCCTTCCGTAGGAAAGACTCTATTTTCAAATCACTTTACTTTCGAGTGACTTGAAAACAGAATTTGTGTTCTTTGAAAAGTAACGTGGAGAGAGGTTGTTGATAATGCAGTCTCAGAACTCTTCTAGAGAGAACTATTGCAAATAATTCCAAACACAGATTGAAGATTTGAGGGTGCAAAAATGCTTATTGTAAGGAGAATAGTGAACAGAAAAGAGAAAAAATTCATTCTGAAATTACCATTTTAAAAACAGTGTGTGTAGGATTTATATTGTAACGTAAAGAATAAGACTTCTGTATCTCTTGAGTTCTGGGTCCTCCTCAGAACGCTTTCCCAGGAGTCCTCTGCTACCTCTTGGAAACCACCCTGGGAAGTGTAGCTCTTGAATCTGTACTAAGAGGAGAGCGAGAAGGGGGAAGCGATGACCTGGTCAGTAAGTGACCGAGTATTCAATGATTGTTAGATCTTAGTGATTTTTTAATGGATGTAATTTTTGCTGTAATTTTTCAGGGCATCGACGTAAAGTCCATGGGACGGATTTTTGTTGGTTTGGTGAAGTGTGGGGCCTGGGGTTGTTTTGACGAATTCAATAGACTGGAAGAGTCCGTGCTGTCGGCGGTGTCCATGCAAATCCAGACGATCCAGGACGCTCTGAAGAATCACAGAGCTGTGTGCGAGCTGCTCGGCAAGGAGGTAGCGCTCACTCGGGCAGTTCTGTCAGACGGGGCCTCGCTCGCACTCGGGCACATCCTCCGTCTCGGTTTCTCCTGGCATCCCTGCTTCTGACCTGTGGGTTCGGCCTTCTTGCCTATGAATTGTGTGAGGTTTCTCACCCTATTTTGGTCGCACCCCACCATTCACCTTCAGACTTTGAATCTGAGTGTTTATGGGAATGCCTGCTAACGTTTGCTCGGTACGTAAGTCCGTGCCGGCGCTGCGCTTAGTGGCCTCATGTACGGTCTCACTTGATGCTCGTAATCCTTCCACGTAGGTATGCTTGTATTTTTTCTACTTTGTGGCTGGGGAAGCAGAGCTAGCTGAGTCAGGAGTAAGTAATGGGGCTGGGAATTGAACTCAGGTCTAATTCCCAAGTGCAGGTTTTTTAATCACTTTTGCCTTTTTTTTAAAGATTTTTTTTTTTTAATTTTTGAGAGAGAGAGAGAGAGAGAGAGAGCGAGCAGACGAGAGGCAGAGAGAGGGAAACACAGAATCCAAAGCAGGCTCCAGGCTGTCAGTGCAGGGCCTGACGCAGAGCTGGAACTCAGAACTGTGAGATCATGACCTGAGCCGAAGGCGGACGCTCAACCGACCACGCAGGTGCCCCTTTAATCACTGCTCTGTGTGATCTTAGGACAGTAAGCACTTAGGTGTTTTCTGTTCCTCGCTTTCCCCAGAGGCGATTCACGTTGACGTCAGGAGAGCGTGAACGAATGCCTGTGGAGGGGTAGCACTGACAACACTGAAAGTCGGGAGCCGTGAGGTTACCTGCCGGGCCACATGGCGTCTGCAGGGTGCAGGTTTCTCAGGGCAGGGCTGGGCAGGGGGAGCTAGCTGTTAGTTAGTAACAGGCTCTTCACAAGATGCTGCGACGTTTCATAGAGAAAGAGGAACTATTAGGCCTCTGCCTTTATGCCGTCACACTTGACTTTCCTCCACACTGAGTGACTTTTCTCCTCTCCTCTGTCCTTGCTCCCAGTCCCTGCTAACCTGCCCACTTGCCGGGGCCGTGGCCCTGTTGTCCCCTCTGTTAATGGTTTTAGCCCTTCCTCCTCCGCCCACTCCTCACCAGCCTTAAATACCACTGTGTCTTGTCCTCTTGGGCAGTATGTGTCGTGTGTCATAATGTTATAGTATTCGATGTGGTTAGGACCTGTGCAGACCCTCCACTCACGCACCTTTCCAATCACTGCATTTGCTCTTTTGCCTCCTTTGTAGCTAGATGTTTTTACTCTAGGTGTTTCTACTTAATTGCCCATTCACTGTTGGCACTCTGGTTTAGCTGTCAGCGTGCTGTTGAAAATGCTCCTCCTGGGTGCTCTCGTGGTCCCTGCTCTGCCCTGTTAATGCATCAGTCATACTGTGACTGCTGGTAGACCGTAAGCCGCAGGGGGACGTACACCGTTTTTGATGTTAGGTCAGAGTCCTCTTGTCTCCTGATACAAGGAGGTTTGTAGTGAACACACACAGGAACAAACGCTCAGTCGAGTTACCACCTCCTAACTGTCCACCTCGCAGACCGGAGTATGAAGGGCCTCTGTAAATGCTCTCATTCCCAAGGAGGTTACTGTGTGTTGAGCAGGGCGATCCTTGGCTCATTAGCGGTTACTTTTTTCAGAGTTCTAAGATCCGGGCATGGAAGTATGTACAATAAAATGTCTGCGGGTGTATTTTATATTTATAGCTACGGATCCTTGATGCCTATATTGTAAATTAATATTTCAGGTAGAAATCAACTCGAATTCTGGGATTTTTATCACCATGAATCCTGCTGGAAAAGGTTACGGAGGAAGACAGAAGCTGCCCGACAATCTTAAACAGCTTTTCCGGCCAGTAGCCATGTCGCGTCCGGACAACGAGCTGATTGCAGAGGTCATTCTCTACTCGGAGGGCTTCACAGAGGCCAGGGTCCTGGGCAGGAAGCTGGTGTCTGTCTTCAACCTCTCCAGGTAAGTTCTCCTGAGTTAGACGCTCGTAGAATTCTTGGTTCCAGTGATTGGTTATGACCATTTTTCATGTTTGTCCAATTTATCGAGTTAGTGATTTTCATATTGGGGATTGTATTGTACTTAAGGTGTCGATAGGGAAGATTTTAGTTTGAATAATGAAATGTTTCACTCAAAACTACTTGTTTCTTAAATACTATTAATTTGATGCGACTTTCTTTCTGCAAAAGTATCTTTATTGGGGCACTCCAACTAAATGACACTAATTGAACAAATCAGACTCCTCAAAACCTGTTCTTTGGGGGGAGTCTTCCACAGTTTTTCTCATGTCTTATTTCTAGTAATAGCATGGGACTTCTGTCTTCTTTGGGCATCTTAGAATTCTGTTCACGTTAGTTAGGAGAGCTCGAGTGCCAGAAACCGAGGGCTGCCGGATTGGCGTAGAGAGTTTAGGGGTAAAAGTAGTAGGCACTTGTCAGTTAGTGTCTTCATTGAGGTGATTGGCCAGGTGATGTCATGTTTGTCCTGGTCCTTGGGAATCATCCGTCTTCAGCACTTGCCTGGAGTGATTGTTTTCTGTGGTGGTTCCTTGATATAAATTAATGGAATATCAGTACTCATTTCCCTGTGTCAGTGGTTATATTCTGTGTCTCTTTAAACATGATGAAAAAATGACTTCTTCTATCTATCTGTGCTTTGTCATTTCCATGTCCGTTTAAGGGAACTTTTGACACCTCAGCAGCATTACGACTGGGGTCTGAGAGCCTTGAAGACGGTCCTTCGGGGAAGCGGAGGCCTTCTTAGACAGCTGCGGGGAGCCGGCGGTAAGCACAGCGCTACGGTCCGAAATCAGGTGCCATCTTAGGTTTTAAAATAAACTTTCATTTAGAATAGTTTCAGATTGACAGAAATGCTACCCAGCCCCATTTCTCCTGTTGTTAACATCTTATATTAGTGCTTCATTTATCGCAGCTAGTGGATTGATATTGATGTGTTATTTTTTCAGCAAAGTCTATACTTTATTCACATTTTCTCTAGTTCTTACTCAGTGTCCCATAACTCTTAAATGTGCATTATATACTAAACAGTTGTGATATACAGAGGAGTAGTCTAGTCTACTTCTCCTCAGTCTTTGTGTGTTAGAATCACCTAGAGGCTTGTTAAAACACTGGTGTTGGAACCTCACTCCCACCTTCCTCATTCTGTAGGTCTGGAGCAGAGCCTGAGAATTTCACTTGTCTGAAAATGAGAACAGAAACCGTAGAAACGTACAGGGATTTTCTCTTTCTTTTTTTCCCCCATGTTTATTACTTGAGAATGAGAGTCTGTGTGAGGAGGGAAGAGGCAGAGAGAAAGGGGGAGAGAGAGAATCCCAAGCAGGCTCCATGCTGTCAGCACAGAGCCCGATGTGGGGCTCTAACTCGTAAACTGTGAGATCATGACTTGAACTGAAACCAAGAGTTGGACACTCAACCAACCGAGCCACCCAGGCGCCCTGGGATGATTTTCTCTTTCAAAGAGATAGCATACCAAACAAAATTACCCTTAAGAAAATCTTAAGATTACCAGAAAAAACCTTTTAGCCTTAAAATCATTTTAGATTACAGTGAAGTTGCAAAGATCCATTTGCATTGTCTCGCCTTATTTACTGTGGTACATTCGTCAACACTGGGAAACCAAGGCACGTAGAGTAATACTAACTACCCTCCAGACTTGATGTGGATTTCACCCGTTGAGTCATTAATGGCATCTTTCTGTTTGAGGGTCGAATCTACGCTGCCTCCGTGCATTTGGTTGTCATGTCTCCTTAGTCTCCTTGACTCTGTGACTGTTTCTCGTGTGTTTTGTTTCCATGACCCTCTCATTCTTCAAGAGTACCAGTCAGATGTCATGTATACTCTTCCTCAGTCTGGGTTTTTTTGTGGTGGTGTTCTCATGTTTAGACCTGGTTGTCAACATTAGGAGGGAATAGCAGAGAGCGAAGGGCCCGTCCTCATATCACCGTATCAGTGAGTACATAATGACCACACGACGTCACTCGTGATGTTCATCTTCATCGATTATTTTGGTATTTGCCAGGTTTCTCTACCGTAATAGTAACTGTATAGTTAGTATTTCCCGCTTTTGCCGCTGTACCTTGGGAAGCTAGTTACTGAGTGTGGCTCACCTTCTGAGTGGGGCGGCAGGATTAAACTTGTTCTCTTAGAGCGGGGAATGCCTGCAAATATTATTTGAAACTCGTGTAAATAAGATTTGTCTCTTCTCTATGTATATATTTATTAAGCCATGTATTCAGATCAGTGTGGACTCATGATACTTTATTGTACTTTACCACATTTTCCTCCCATTTATAAAAAATAAATGATTCCCCCTTACCCATGGATGTGTGCCTTCATGAAAGGCTGAATATTCAGCTCTTCAGATGCTATTAAAACTAAGTTAAAACACTGAAAACAAGACAGCATAGAAAAAAGGATGATGGGAAATTATCTTTTCGGACTTAAAATGATCAAAGTACACATATTAAAAAAGGAAGTTGCTTTAGCTTTATTATTGGGTTGACATTTGCCAGGAAGATAGGCATTTGGTGAGTTACTTAAATTACTGTTTTTCTGTTGTCTGTCTCTGCTGATTACTGCTGCTGATGCCTATAGTAATCAAAATGGCTTATTAATGAGTTCATTGCTTAAACTCCAGTATGGCTGTGCCTGTTTGTGTGCACTTAAACATGGGACTTTTAAGCAGTTTTGAGAAATACCAGACTAAAAGATAGTTTCTTGTTTTCATAGATAGCTGTTCCCAATCAGCAGCTAATTATTTTCCTTGAAAAAACACGAATCTGGTAGTGATGCTAGCATTTATATCTGTTTAAGGGACGGGTTTATGAACAGTTTTGAGGAAGGCTGATTAAAGCTTATGGCTCAGTTTGTTAGTTGTTAATCTCAGGACCTAATATCTCTGGGAGGCAGCGCTGGTATGTTTGGAGGCACCGGAGTCTGGAATTCATTGCTCTGGGCGTGAATCCCAGCTCTAATACTGTGGTACTTTGGCAGGTAATTCGCTTAAAGCCTTAGAGATTTGTTATTCTCATATATAAAATCAGAGTAAAAATGGCAATACTTCCTTACTTGATGAGCTTATTAGAGGGATCACATAAAAATGGTAAAATTTTATACAAATGTAAGCGATCATGATTTTTTTCATTGATTAAAGTCTGGGAACCCTGGGACTCAAATTCTACAGAAAAGAGTCCAGAGCTGCACACATTGGGATCTTTATTTCTTAGTGGACAAGATAGTAAGTGAGGTGAACCTGTCCGTTCCCGGGGTACCATATGGCTTTAAATGTTCCTAAGTTCTCGCGCATCTGTGTCCTTACTAATAATGCATATCACGGCACTTAACAACTGTGTTTACAGTCACTACAACCTTCTAAAGTCCGTAACTAACAGTTTTAAAATGAAACTTTTTCTCTAGTTGATGAAAGTCATATTGTGGTACAAGCACTGAGGCTTAATACAATGTCAAAGTTTACATTTGCTGATTGCACACGGTTTGACGCACTGGTTAGAGATGTGTTTCCTGGAGTTGACTTCAAAGAAGTGGAGTACGAAGAGCTGAGTTCCGCCTTACGGCAGGCCTTCGAGGAGGCCAGGTTACGAAGTCATCCCTAATCAGGTACCTGTCCAGAATATTTTATTATATATTGATCCTTTCTCCTGGTTAATTATCTTTATCTGTCTGTTGTAATCTCGCTTACTCAGGGAAGCCTGATCTGAGTCCAGATCAGGTTAGGTTTCCTTGCTGTGTATTTTCATTCCTTTTTTTACGTGTACTAATTAATGCTTAATTGTATGTTTGATTAATAGTTACTTTCCCCACCAGATAGTAGTGTTCATGGAAGGTGGAATCCATGTCTATTTTTGCTCAGTATTTTACTCCTATTACAG
Organism: Paguma larvata; assembly: GCA_030068075.1. Classification (NCBI taxonomy): domain Eukaryota; kingdom Metazoa; phylum Chordata; class Mammalia; order Carnivora; family Viverridae; genus Paguma; species Paguma larvata. The sequence continues at coordinate 28,739,330 of CM057831.1, forward strand.
AACCTGGCACATAATAAATTATTATTTTGTTTATTTTTGAGAGACAGAGACAGAGCACAAGCAGGGAAGGGGCAGAGAGAGAGGGAGACACAGACTCTGAAGCAGGTCTCAGGCTCTGAGCTGTCAGCACAGAGACTGATGCAGGGCTTGAACTCACGAACTCGTGAGATCGTGATCTGAACTGAAGTCGGACTCTTAACTGACTCAGCCACCCAGGTACCCCACTCTGGCATGTAATAGATCCATCATACATTTTTTTTGATAATTGATTACATATGATTTAGTTTTACTTTTGACAGTTTCTTAGGAGAAATTCCTTTTTAGTAGCTTTTCTATGTATCACAAGTACTGTGTTCAAAATGAACATTTTTCCCTGAGGTTTTCTCTCCTTTTTTTTTAAGAGAGACGGATTGTAAATGCATGCATCAGCAAGCGAATTAAGTAATGGATATATCTGAATGAGTGAGTGAAGAAAATAGCGAATATATCGTACTGTCAGATGATTTGGGAAGCATACTTGTTTCTTTTAAAGAAATACTGGATTTAAAGACCACACTGTAAATATGATCAGATTTATTTAGGTGTTTTCTTAGTTAAGGCTTTATCTTCCACTGAAGAAATCAAAGGCTTAATTTGATGTGTCTGGAATGGGACCCTTGTTAGAGGATGAGAACAGACTGTGTGTGGTTATGTTCTTAAGTCATCTGCAAATACACCTCCTCTCTGCTAGATCAAGAAGGCCTTAGAATTGTACGAGCAGTTACGCCAGAGGATGGGAGTGGTCATTGTCGGTCCGAGTGGCACTGGAAAATCAACGCTTTGGCGGATGTTGAGGGCAGCACTTTGCAGAACTGGCAAGGTGGTGAAGCAGTACACCATGAACCCCAAAGCCATGCCCAGAAATCAGCTGTTGGGGCACATCGACATGGACACCCGGGAGTGGTCCGACGGCGTGTTGACGAACAGTGCTCGCCAGGTCGTTCGGGAGCCTCAAGGTCGGTGTGCGCGCCGGGACTCCGTGCTCGAGTTCATAGCTCTTAGAGGCTGACAGAACTGTCTTTACGTGTGACCGTGCACTGCCTTGTAAACGGTGTTCTTCAGTATTGTATTTCGGAGGGGCCCGGCGTGTACTGGCCTGTGCCTCTGTGCCCTGTAGGAGCTTCCTTTAGAATAGGAGCTCGGAGTGGTCCGGGCGAGGTGCGATTGACAACTCCAGTGATAAGCTGAAAAAATCTCAGTGCCTCGTAAATAAACAAGATGACAGATTTTTATTTGGGGTTAAAATTGGTTGCGCGTGTGTGTGTTGTGTGTGTGTGTGAACACTTTTCACTCATAAATTTGAATGCAGCACTTTGAATACTTTTGAAAATTTAGGACGTAAAACTGTAGACTTCCTGGTCTCAATTTTTAGCTTGGCGTGTAAAAGAATTTTTGGCAAGAGTCTGAGAAGACTCCCCAGTTTTTATTAGGTCTTAATTAAATTAACATTTGGTTTTCTAAGCCCACGAGTGAAATGTTGAGGACTCTGTGAGACGGGAAGGGATTTCAGTGAGGTTTTTCATTTTCCCTGCAGTTACTAAGATCACACTCGGTCAGATCTAGACATTGCCTGTATTTACTTGTCACATTTTATTGGTGATACTTTCTTCTTCGATGGTTTCAAACATCCGAGTTCAACTTGAAAACATTCTCAGTTTAGGAAGGATGAATTAAAAAACAGGTTTCTCTCATAAAAGTCCTCTGTACACCGCACTGCTTCTTCCCTTTGAGGTCACCTTTTTATATATCAAAGAAATGAGGTGAGTTTTGTGTTTCTCAGGTAGGACAGTAACAATGGGTTTCCTGTATTCTCTACAAGAGATGGTCATAGCAGGCTCTCATACCTTCTTCGTACGTGCTGGAAGACGAGCGTGGAGAGTGTCTCCCGAGGTCGTGGGACAGCTAGTACCCGGCTTTGGCTGAGCGAGACTCCAGTTCCATATGTTGCTGGGTCAGCAGAACACGATCACACACTCCGTCCCCGAGTCTCCGGCCGCCCGAGCCGGGACTGCCTGTGGGCGTCCGGCCTCCAGCACGTTCGTAGCACAGATGCACGGGGACAACGTCGGCCTCTTCAGCTTGTGCTCGAGGTGTTTGGCTGCAGTAGTAGAAAATGATACCGACTGGACACGAGTTTTAAGGAAATAATTATCTTATTCCTGTTGATAATTGTCATCACTGCGTGTGTTTTTGTTTTACCTCTGCTTTTTTGTTTTGAAACAGAAGTCAGCTCGTGGATCATATGTGATGGAGATATTGACCCCGAGTGGATAGAATCTCTGAACTCGGTTCTGGATGACAACCGGCTCCTCACCATGCCCAGTGGAGAAAGGATTCAGTTTGGCCCAAACGTTAACTTCGTGTTTGAGACTCACGATTTAAGTTGTGCCTCGCCAGCCACGATATCCAGGATGGGGATGATCTTCCTTAGGTGGGCCGCGAGGGCACCGGCGCGCGCTCCTTTAGGCCGCCCTCGGTTACTAGTTCGGCTTCGTAGCTACGTGAAATAAGTGTTGTAGGAACAGTGTATAAATACGTGTTTTCCTCATTTTTGATTAACGTCTTTTATTGCTGGGTTTTAATTCATTCAGAGGGTTTCTGTTTTATTGCAGTTAAATTGAGCAGTTGAGTCACAGTGCAGTTATTAAATATTTTTGTTTAAGTGAAATAATGAGTATTTAATTTTTGTTTTGTTTTCTCTCTCTCTCTTTTTAAAGTTTATTTATTTTTGAGAGAGACAGAGACAACACGAGTAGGGAGAGGGCAGAGAGAGAGGAGAGAGAGAATCCCAAGCAGGCTCTGCTGTATTAGCCCAGAGGGCTCGGACTCACGAAACTGCGAGATCATGACCTGAGCTGAAACTAAGAGTCAGACGTTTAACCAACTGAGCCACCCAGGTGCCCCCACCCCCATTTTTAAATAATATTTTCCCTTTTTTTTTTTTTCAAGTTATTTATTTTGAGACAGAGTACAAGTTGGGGAAGGCCAGAGAGAGAAAGAGGGAGAGAGAATCCTGAGCAGCCTCTATGCTGACACTGTAGAGACTGACTTGGGCTGCGAAGTCATGACCTGAGTCGAAACCAAGAGTCCAAATGGGTGAGCCACCCAGGCGGCCCACTATTACTTTGTTTAAATGTTACAATTAAGTGCAGAGAAGTGAACATACTGGATATGAGCTAGAGACGAATAGTCTAAAGCTAAGTAGCAATATTTTTATCCCAGATCTTAGATTCATAGAATTTAGGACTAACGTAGGATGAACAGGTCCTGGGAAACAAACTTTCATTTCCCACATTGGAAACCTCTTTAGTTAATGTTTGCTTTCTTCCTCAGTGTATTTGGAAGAGGCTTAAAGAGAAAATGTGAAGAATAAGCTGATTTTAGATACTGTGGACAGTAGTCACATAACAAAACATCAACACTGCCACCAATTTCATTTTCCAGAATGAGTTAGAGAGCTTTCTTTTGCTTTCTGAGTTGACATTTTAGAACTTGATTCTTATCAGTCTTTACAAGGTGCCATACTCTTTTAGGGCCATTTCAAGCTGGTGTTATATCACACATGATAGTGTTATCGGGTCGATTCAGATGGCTTCCAAAATTAATCGCTTACTTCTTTGATAGTATTGTAGGGAACATTGATATTAAACAGTCATGAACTACAGTCGATATCTTTAGGTATTAATTATTAAATATAGAACATTGTGTTTATAACTTTTGTATCAATATTTCATGCAATTTGTCATTATTCAACATATTTTTAGTAAGTTTATGAGAAAAACATAAAAGGAAAGTTTTAAAATACATTAAAATATTTGTTGAATGTCTATTACTTATATCACCTTAAGTTAGGCATTTTAGGAGGGACAGAGCAAGAAAGGGGCAAAGCTCACATGTATGGAGGGCTCGTCTTAATGGGGTGTCCCTTCACGTGTAGGAGATAAATGTGACAGCATATAGCTAGCTCAGGGCAGGATATAAATGAAATAGAGTGTAAGTAGAGTGCCGTGGATATTTAGCAGAAGAGAAGAGCACGTATTGCTGCACAGGATTGGAAAATCGTTGGTGAACCTGATGTCATTCATGTAAAATACAAGGACGTGCTAACATTTTTGGCTTTTCTGCTTTTGATTACCTTGTACCTTGGTTTCATATTTCATTCATTTCCTCAGCAGATATTTGTTGGGCACTTGATGTGTTCTAGGCCCAAAGAGGACCTCGTAATAGTGAAAGAGAATGCCCTGAGTTAGGCTGGCGTGGCCAGTGTAAAGCAGGGTGGTCTTGGGCAGACCAAGATGTGTTGCCGCCGTGGGCCCTGAGCAGATACCCTGACCACAAAGCCTTCATTCTGCAGGGCTGTCGGGCCCGGTTTGTCTGGTGTAACTTAGATGTTTACCTTTGACCATTCCATTTTTCTCTCCCTTTTCAGCCTGGATAGAAATGTGAGAGGAGAAATTGAATATTTACTCGTGCTGCTACGAAACAGTGGTAGAGGATAGGAAGGAAGTGGCAAAATTCTGAGCCCTTATCAATTCTAAAATTATTAATCTAGGAATTGTGTTTGCCCTAATTTTTTGTAATTAAGCTATGATTTTGAATAAGATATCAGTGTTTAATTCGTTGGCTGTGACTCGTATAATTAGGTGCTTTGCTTAAAAAATCCTATTTTACTTCAGGAAGGTCTTTGAGTTTTAATTAATGGCATGAGAATTTAGGGAGTTGGCCTTTTTTGGGATCGAGAAGAAGAAAAAATATTTTTAAAGATCTGCATTAAGATGCAGGTGTCCTTGAAGTGTATCGTGTGTTTGAACCACCCAGGGATTTTGTTAGAGCGGAGATCTTGTTCCAGTAAGCCTGGGATGGAACTTGGGATTCTCTGTTCCTTTTGTTCATAAGGATTTAAGTCAGGTTTTGACTAACCTGTATGTATGTAATTCCTCTTTAATTTGTGTTTATAATATAGATGAAATTTATTTGCTTTTACAGATAGTGACGGTATATATGTATATATATGTGTGTGTGTGTATATGTGTGTATATGTAACTAACATACACACACACATACACATACAGAAATAATTAAAATCAAGTCTTTTATACGAGAAGATACAACACCTGTGTAGAATAATGTTTAGTGGAGTAGAAGTTTATTTTGAAAGCACACTGACAGTGTCTTCCTAAATAATTTCTCACATGTTTGTTAATCTGTTTCAGTGATGAAGAGACAGATCTTAATTCTCTGATAAAATCTTGGTTGAAGAATCAGCCTCCTAGTTACAGGACTAATCTTGAAAACTGGATTGGAGATTACTTTGAAAAGGCTTTACAGTGGGTTCTGAAGCAGGTAAGTTGGCCATAATATTTCATAATTAACCATTTTGGCAAGAAGAATAATGAAGAGTGTTGCTCAGAGACAGCCTTTGAGTGGAGTTCGGCCCGAATGTGAGCTAAAGGGAGAGGTAGGTCTTCAGTGCTGTCCTGCTCTTGGTCTCGGCTTTTAACTTTATTATAGTAAACATTTTGTTCCTCCAAATTTTTTATTTAGATGCTAGTTAGTTAACACACAGTGCGATATTGGTTTCGTGAGTAGAATTCAGATTCATCACTTAAATAAAACACCCAGTGCTCATCACATTGAGTGCCCTGCTTAGTCCCCATCCCCCATCTAGCCCATCCCCCACCCACCTCCCTCTTTAACTCTCAGTTTTTTCTCTATTAAGAGTCTCTTATCGTCTCTCTCTCTCTCAAATAAATAAATATACCTTAAAAAAATAAAAAGAGTCTCTCATGGTTTGTTTCTTCCTCTTCTCTTCCCCTTTCCATATATTCATTGGTTTTGTTTTCTAAATTCTGTATATGAGTGAATCTTATGATACTTGTCTTTCTCTGACTTAATTTGTTAGCATAATACACTACCTCCGTTCACATAGTTTCAATGGCAAGATTTCATTCATTTTGATGGCTGAGTAATACTTCGTTGTTTATATATAAATATACATATATATATATATATATATACACACATGTGTGTGTGTAAATATATGTATATACACACATACACACACATACACATCTCTTCTTTATCCATTCACCTGTTCATGGACATATGGGCTCTTTCCGTAATTTGGCTATTGTCAGTAGTGCTACTATAAACATTGGGATACATGTACCCCTTTGAATAAAAATTTTTGTTTCCTTTGGGTAATTACTTAGTAGTGCATTTGCTGGGTCATAGGGTAGTTCTATTTTTAATTTTGAGGAGCCTCCATCCTGTTCTCCAGAGTGGCTGCACCAGTTAGCATCCTCAGTGGCAGTGCAAGAGGGTTCTCCTTTCTTCATATCTTTGCAAACACCTGTTGTTGCCTGAGTAGTTAATGTTAGCTGTTCTGACAGATGTGAGGTGGTATCTCATTGTGGTTTTGATTGGTATTTCCCTGATGATGAGTGATGTTGAGCATCCTTTCATGTGTCTGTTAGCTATCTGGATGTCTTCTTTGGAAATGTGTCCATTTATGTCTTCTGCCCATTTCTTCACTGGATTATTTGTTTTTTGGGTGTTGAGTTTGCTAAGTTCTTTGTAGATTTTGGGTACTAACCCTTTACCTGATGTGTCATTTGTAAATATCTTCTCCCATTCCATTGGTTACCTTTTAGTTTTGATGTTTGTTTCCTTCACTGTGCAGAAGCTTTTTATCTTGATGAGGTCCCAATCAAGATTCATGTTTGCTTCCGTTTCCCCTGCCTTAGGTGATCTGTCTAGTAAGAAGTTGCTGTGGCCAAAGTCAAAGAGGTTGTTGCCTATGTTCTTCTTGAGGATTTTATTACTTTCCTGTCTCACATTTAGGTCTTTCATCCATTTTGAGTTGATTTTTCTGTATGGTGTAAGAAAGTGGTCCAGGTTCATTCTTCTGCATGTCACGGTCCAGTTTTCCCAGCACCACTTGCTGAAGACACTATCTTTTTTTCCATTGGGTATTCTTTCCTGCTTTATTGAAGATTAGTTGACCATATAGTTGTGGATCCGTTTCTGGGTTCTCTGTTCTGTTCCATTGATCTGAGTGTTTGTTGTTGTGCCTGTACCATACTGTCTTGATGATTACAGCTTTGTCATACACTTTGAAGTCTGGGATTGGGATGCCTCCAGCTTTGATTTTCTTTTTTAACATGGCTTTGGCTATTGTGAATCTTTCTTGGTTCCATACAAATTTTAGGACTGTTTGTTCTAGCTCTGTGAAGAATGCCAGTGTTATTTTGATAGTGATCACATTGAATGTGTAGGTTGCTTTGGGTAGGATAGACATTTTAACAATATTCGTACTATCAATCCATGAGCATGGAATGTTTTTTCCATTTCTTTGTGAATTCTTCAACTTCTTTCATAAGTGTTCTGTAGTTTTCAGAGTACAGATTTTTACCTCTTTGGTTAGGTTTATTCCTAGGTATCATACTGTTTTTGGTGCAGTTGCAAATGGGATCAATTCCTTGATTTTTTTTTTTTTTTTTTTTTACTCCTTCATTATTAGTGTATAAAAATGCAACTGCTTGCTATACATTAATTTTACATCCTGTGACTTTGTTAAGTTCATGTATTCTAGCAACTGTTTTCGTGGAGTCTTCTGGGTTTTCTGTGGAGAGTATCATGTCATCTGCAAATAGTGAAAGTTTGACTTCTTCCTTGCCGATTTCGATGTGTTTTTTGTGTTGTTGTCTTGTTGCTGAGGCTGAGACTTCCAGTACTGTGTTAAATTGTAACTGTGAGTGTCGATATCCTTGTCTTGTTCCTGACAGTGGCTCTCACTTTTTCCCCATTGAAGGTGGTGTTGGCTGTGGCTCTTTGTATATGGCCTTTATGATGGTGACATATGTCCCGTCTATCCCTACATTGTTGAGGGTTTGTATCAAGAAAGGATGCTGTAATTTGTCAAATGCTTTTTCTGTATCTATGGACAGGATCATATGGTTCTTATCATTCTTTCATTAATGTGGTGTATCACATCGATTGGTTTGCAAATATTGAACAGCCCAGCAGCCCAGAAGTAGATCCCACTTGATCATGTGAATAATTTATTTAATTTGTTGGATTTGATTTGCTAGTGTCTTGTTGAGAATACGTTATGGTAGACTTACAACACTTTAATTCTCTCACCTAAAATATCTTGAACTGCTTACCTAAAAATCTTAAATAGTGGAACCTCTGATTTTTCTAGCAGAACCACCTTGTTGTTACATTTCACTGTCGATGAATACCTGCATATATCTCTTGCTAAAAACTATGGCGGAGCGCCTGGGTGGCTCAGTTGGTTAAGTAGCCGACTTCAGCTCAGGTCATGATCTCACAGTCTGTGAGTTCGAGCCCCACGTCGGGCTCTGTGCTGATGGCTCAGAGCCTGGAGCCTGCTTCAGATTCTGTGTGTGCCTCTCTCTCTCTATGCCCTTCCCCTGCTTACACTCTGTCTCTCAAAAGTAAATAAATGTTAAAAAAAAAAATTAAAAAAAAATAAAAACTATGTCAAGTTAATACTACAGTAGAAAAAAGATGGTGAGTTATTTACAATGTTATTAAAAACAGCTGTTGATTTAAAAAAATTAACGAATATCTAGTATATGTATCAGGCATAGCACTAGACAAGACTTTAAGAGGTGGACATTAATAGGACAGTCTGTTTCCTTGGGGAAGGGTCTGCCGAATGGAGAAAAATGAGATCTAAAAAGACAAATCACACAGGATGAAAAGAGTGTTACCATCCTCTAGGAGAATTCAAAAAGGTTATCACATTAATTCGGAATTTGAAGCATGAATAGAAGTTTGACATGCGTAGAAGACAATGTAGGGCTTTCCGATATTTTATATGATTTTTTCAGTTAGTTTTTTCTTGAGTGTCATTACTTTTATGAAAAATGTAAACATATAAAAATAGAGGAAATAAATAGCATTGAAAGTACTTTTTTGAAAGTATCTGATTACTAACCTCTAGTTGGTTTAGTGGTGATTATAGAAGATTGCAGACGATTGACGGAGAAATGGAGATCTCACTTGAGTTTTCTCAAGGTGTCTCCTGTCTGTAAGGATGAGGAGCGATAGGGATTTGTGAGGAGAAGACACACATGAGAGAGGTTCCCGGAGGCCTCAGGGAGAGGAGCGCTCCCGCCCGCCCGCAGTGTGATGGGGATTGCTCTCCTCCTTTTGGTGTAATTGTGTGTATTCAACTCCAAGCCCCTCGAGGGCCAGGACCACACTGTATGTATCCCCAAAACCAAGTATGATCTGCATCAGTGAATGAGTGAGAGTGTACATACTGTCTTAAGTACCTGCTGCCTCCCTTGTGGCGCTTTTTCTGCAGCTATGTTATTTCATTAATATAAAATACACTGAGCCTAAGAAGGCTCTCTAGGACAAATACCTTGAAATCATCCACTTGTATGATGTCGACGTTAGAGAAATAGAACACTGGATGGGATACATTGGTATGTAGGGGTTTTGTGACTGTAGACACAATGACCAGATGAGATGATGAAGCCATAGAGTGGATATACCAAAGATTCAGTTAGAAAATAAACTGATTGTTTGAGGTCAGGTCCGTGTTACAGTTTGAAAAATTTTTTTACGTGTCGAGACTTCCGTCTTATTTTGTCTTTTGTTCACTGTGTTCGCATTCTGAGAGATCTACCGTAATGGATAATCCAACCAAATGTCGATTTTATTTATAAATAGAGTTTTCCTTTCTTGTATTAATTCAGCAAATTAGACAATGTAAAAATAAATATTTTGCCTTTAAAGTCTGGAAGTCTTAGTATGGCCGAGGCAGCTGGATTTGTACTCCTCTTTTCCCTTTTCCCTGGTCTTCCTCCCATTTCTCTAGTCTTATAAAAACATTTCTTATGCAAGCAGAGTGATCTTTAAAAAAAATGCAAATTGGATCATTTTACTTCTTATTTAGAGAAGTACTACCTTGTAAGTAGTGAAAATAAAATTTGCACCCCTTCCCATGGCCTATGCACTTCTACATATTCTGGCCCTTGCCCACCTCTGTGAATTTAGCTTCCTCTGCTTTGCTTACTCAGGCATAGCGTCGTTTAATTTCTTACCCACACCAGTGACTTGCGTTTGCATGTGCTGCACCCTCCACCAGCCAGGCAGCTCTCCTCCTCCAGGCATCAGGCTCATTGTCCCGTTTCAGTGAGGCCTTGAGTTCTCCGTCTGAGTTACTCTCTTCTACTCCTTTGTAGCTTATTTTTTTTTTTAGTGTTTTATAATGTTTGTTTATTTTTGAAGGAGAGAGAGAGAGAGAGCACAAGCAGGGGGGAGGGGCCTAGAGAGAGAGGGAGAGACAGAATCTGAAGCGGACTCTAGACACTGAGCTGTCAGAGCCCGATGCAGGGGTCTCACTCATGAACTGTGAGATGATGACCTGAAGTGAAGTCGGACACTTAACTGACTGAGCCGCCCCGGCGCCCCGCTCCTCTGTAGCTTTTACCATAACTTGCTGACCATGTTTTCTACTAGATGTGAGTTACAGGAACATAAGTTCTCTGTGTAATTCACCTTTTTCTATAAAAATACCTAGAACCACATGGACATCCTAATGCATAATTGGTTCTCAGTAAATACGTGGAGATTGAGATCATACTCGAAAAGATGTGTGAATGTAAATCTGTGTGTTTCCATGATTAATATTTGTTTTTTGTCTTCCCATGGATTTTAATCAACAGAATGACTACGTGGTTGAAACCAGTTTGGTTGGGACTGTGATGAATGGTTTGTCACATCTGCGTGGATGCAAAAATCATGACCAATTTGTTATTAATCTCATACGGGGGCTTGGTGGAAATCTGAACATGAAATCCCGCCTGGAATTCACCAAAGAGGTAATGCATGTTTAAAACCTGTATTCAGTCAGTGTTTTAATTTTCATTGACTCTTAATTGTCAAAATACAGTGATTTGTAACTTTGTAAAACCTTTTACTTCTGAAATTATGCATTCGATAGAATAATGCGTTTATCAATATGTACGTATATACTTATTTTCTCCTTTGAACTACTTTATGATATTTTATGATATTAAAATTGTATAAAGTAATGCTTTAATAATGTTGTAATAGGCTATAGTTTGGACCATATCTTTTTTGTTTGGCATTTTTGAAGCTACTTACCCACATGAATGAATACAATTATTTCATTCATTTTTAATTGTAAAATAGTACATGCTTTTAATCACGTGTTTAACCAGAACAGTTTCAGCAGTTAGAAATGCCAGGATGGATTCGGCATAATAAATATTTTCTTTAATAAATTTAAAGGTATGTTTCAGATCCTCCATCCCCCTCTTCCTCTGCCCCTTGCTCCCTCACACTATTCCTCAAAAATAAGATAAACATTAAAAAAATCCACCTCATTTAAAAGTTGAGTGTATTTATACCTTGGTATATGTGCAAACTAGATGACTTTTATTTATTTGCCTCAATGATGATTTAGAGAATAATATTTGACATAAAAGGTTACCTTAATTATAAAAGATGTTCAGTAGGTTTAGTGCATGTGAATTTTTGTTTTTAAACTAAGATGACTGACTTTGGGACATTTACTTTGAAGAATTAAAATTTCACATACTTTTGCTCACCTTGGCAGCACTTACACCAAAATTTCACCTACTTTTTGGAGTATCTATCACAACTTTTTCCTCTTAAGGTTTTTAACTGGGCACGAGAGTCTCCCCCAGACCCTCACAAACCAATGGATACGTACTACGACTCGAGTCGAGGACGATTAGCATCTTACGTGCTGAAGAAGCCAGAAAATTTGACTGCTGATGATTTCAGCAGTGGCCAGACTCTCCCAGTCATTCAGATTCCTGACATGCAGCGAGGCCTGGACTATTTCAGACCGTGGCTAAGTTCCGATACTAAACAGCCATTTATTCTTGTCGGCCCGGAAGGATGCGGCAAAGGGTAAGAGCGGAAAAATGCTGCTGATTCGTGCCCCTCTCCTCTTGGGAAATAATTTCACAGCCCTGTTGCTTTCTTTTGGTTAAAGTAGCATTTACGTTTTCATGAAGGACTCTTTCCATTGTCCCTGCTTGTGCAAGTAATACGACTTTAGGTTAGAGAAGAATATGTGTTTTTATCCTGCCAGGATATGTGTTTTCTGGGGGAAAGAGATCAGTCCGAAAAGATACTCTAAACAAGAAAACATGCCTACAGTCACAGCAAAAGCTGAATCCCGCGGATATGCTTACAAATGATTATTTGCTTCAGTTATAAAAATTGAATCTTGAAGTTAGTTTTCTATTTAAAAATAGCTTTTGGATCCGCGTAATTCAGCCTGTTTTTCGTGTCTACTGAGTGTAGTTTCTGAAAGGAAAAGAGTCATGGCTAATTAGTTTCACATATTTAGTAGAAGTTTAAAAATTCTATAAAGTCATTGTACTTTTAAAAAAATTATTATTTTTGTTAATTTATTTTTTTAATGGTAATGTTTTATTTTCCAGTTTTTCTTTTCCTTCTTGGGAGTTCAAACAACATTCTATGGAGACAGAGCAAATAACATTTATTTATTTATTTTTTTTTTTTGAGAGACAGAGGATGAGTGGGGGAGGAGCAGAGGGAGGGAAATACAGAATCTGAAGCAGGCTCCAGCTCCAAGCTGTCAGCACAGAGCCTGACGCGGGGCTCGAACTCACGAACTGTGAGGTCATGACCTGAGCCAAAGTCAGGAGCCCAACTGACTGAGCCACCCAGGCGCCCGTGTACTTTTTTTAAAGCTCTTCAGCTGTAGGGAAACAGTGGGTATCTTTTACATGTACTTAAAGTAAATTATTTCTGTAAACTTTGATTTTTTTTATTTTGCTGAAGGAGTTTCAAATATGAATGTATCTTTTTTATACTGTAAAAATTAGAAAGTTGTCTGACAATTAAGCCACATCCGTGTTTACCACTTGGCCTGGAAACCTCAGTCTATGTAACTTAGGAACTGAAATACTGACAAAAGAGAAATTTCCCAGGGAATGTAAGCAGGATGTGTGTTGGAAACCCGCAGTCAGATGTCCTCGGTCTCTCCTAGGATGCTGCTGAGGCACGCCTTTTCCCAGCTCCGGTCCACTCAGATCGCCACGGTTCACTGCAGCGCTCAGACCACCTCGCGGCACCTGCTGCAGAAGCTGAGCCAGACCTGCATGCTGATCAGCACCAACACCGGCCGCGTGTTCAGGCCGAAAGACTGCGAGAGGCTCGTCTTGTACCTGAAAGACATCAACCTGCCCAAGCTGGATAAGTGGGGGACCAGCACTTTGGTGGCTTTCCTACAGCAGGTGCGTCTTCCTCCCACGTGTTAGGCTGGAATCGGAAACCATTTCATTTCATTTCATTCCTTTTCGTTAGACGATCTGCTTTCCTCCGTGGGGCCAGTTTTATCCAGCGTGTCCTGGAAGTTAACCCCCCGAAGCATGCAGCGATCTTGTTCCAGGGCTACTTTTTTTTTTTTTTTTTTTTTTTTTAAAGTAATCTCTACATCCAGTGCAGACCTGAGACTCATGACCTGAGATCAAGAGTCTTGTGCTGCTCTGACGAGCCAGCCAGGTGCCCCCATAAAGCTACGTTCTTCGACCTTCTTCACTATAGAAGTTAGTATTACGTGGAGATCATATATGGCAGGAAGAGTAAACACAACCTTGCTCACACTTACTTCCTGTCCTTTAGCCCTAAAGCGGGAGGAAAGCGGAAGCTGGGATGGTGTGGGGTTTGGGGAAGTTTTTGCTTCATTCTTCTTGAAATTCCTTCTTCAGAGAGCAGGAAGACTTGTGCCCCTTTGTTCCTGTAATTCCTTCTTCAGAGAGCGGGAGGAAGCTTCCTAACTCATGGTTCTCCCGCAGAGGTTCTGTCAGTGCGGTGTACATCACGTTAGAGACCCTGAGGACTACGTTAGAGTTTATTATGCTTGTAGGGGTTCAGATTTAGCTTCACTATGCACCCGTAGAACACGGTAAAATATTTATAGAAGAAAACCAAGATATTTTTCTTATATTTTTCCTGATTTCTTTCACTGTTTTTTTACATAATTGCTGGTAGATTTATACTGTCATCTGGGTTTTAATGTTTATTAGAGAGAAGAAGCATTTTTAAACTGAAGGTAATTCAGCTAACATTAATCGAACACAGTCTTGAAGAGTGGTAGTTTTCAAGCTTAAATTCTTGAGTTGGGTAGAGGATGATGGCCACAGGTGGAAACACTTGAATTTCGTGCAAAAATATGTTATATCAAAACTAGAAAACCCTAAGCATAAAACACTTAAAATACATTTATTTTCAAATAGGTATTGACATATCAAGGATTTTATGATGAAAATTTGGAATGGGTTGGTTTAGAAAATATTCAAATCGTGGCTTCCATGTCAGCTGGAGGAAGACTGGGAAGACATAAGCTTACCACCCGATTTACTTCTATTGTCCGTCTCTGTGCTGTGGAGTATGTATCTCTGTGTTTTTAATTTGGGGAGATGTCGTATATATTTGAATTTTGTTAAAGGTATCCATTAATGATATTTTCTCAAAATGAGAAATAAAAAAATAGTCAAACTTCAGTTGTGATATTTTTTTACCCGGCCCTCCCTAAACTTTAGGCAGTAGTTTAGGGTGATGAAGGCATTAATCAGCGCTTCTTAAATATTAGAAATAAAACACAACTGTTTTTTATAATTTCTCTTCTAACTTATCAGTGTAAGGAATCTGAATGGTCAGTTTTAGAATTAAATATTTTACAGGTTTCATAAAACAAAAGCCGTATCAAATGTTATGCAGATGAATAAACAGATAATTTACAGTGCATGAGGTGGAGTTGGTCACGTTTGGGGTGACGTGGCATTAATCCTGACACCTGCATCCACCGCCACTGCCCGTCATTGTCCCCAGTGACTCACGGGCTGTATGGTTGCGGCACTTGGCCTGTTTTCAGTTTGGCCTACACAATCTTGTTTTGATGATTTCATGCTAATTGCACCCATCTATTAACATTCTACTTTCAGAAGTGTTAAAAGTACCAGTTAAGCTTTATTGAAATAGATTTCAGTTTGAGAGCAACAGATTAATTTCATTTCTGTAATTAGTTGTACTTCTATAGTTGTGAGGTGGATTAGTGCTCTATGGGTAGGCTATACTCAACTCAGAATACTTTTTCTTAGGCAAATTTACCTTTTGGTCCTTTCTAAAGATCATGGTTTTCAAACGATTTGTTTCTAAGTAATTTCATTAGGATCTTCTAGTAGGACCCTCAGTGTTGGAGAACAGAGACATAGGCATCTAATGTGGTTGAAGTCAGAGTAGGGACCATGAGCCTGGCCTTAGTCCCCAGTGACACCTCTGGTGTCTGAATCTGAAGGCAGCACATTTGGAAAACCGTTGCTGTAACTGAACGTTAAAATAATTTAGAACATTTATTTTTTTCAATAATTGTATGATACGTCCTTTTTCAGTTACCCAGAAAGAGAGCAATTACAGACAATTTATGGAGCATATTTGGAACCAGTTCTACATAAAAATCTGAAGAATCATCCTATTTGGGGTTCTTCATCAAAAATCTCTCTCTTAGCAGGATCTATGGTACAAGTGTATGAACAGGTACATATAATTCATTTATGTTGCACTGATTGTGTCTATGGGGTTCACTCCCGAAGGACTACCTTTAATGCTGACTTACGTTGACGCTTCAGCCTTCTTTCCGTCTTCTTGATTGGAATTTTCTACTTAGGGAGTGAGCTCCGTGCGGGCACATGCTCGGTGTGCTTTCTTCACCATTGAATCTCCTGGCATAGTTTCTAATAGACGCTGAGTCAGTGTTGAATGAGTGGATCAATGGTGGATGGTTATTGTTACCTACTAACATTTAGCATGTTTAGAATGTTCCTCTTCTTTCCCAAGCTACATCTTTCTCCTGATTTCCATCACTTCCTGTCTTCTAGGCTTCAAACCCGAGAGTAGTCTTTGAGGTTTCTTGCTTTGTTACCTGGGAGAAAATGTCTCAAGTGTCTTTCCTCAGTGAAGTGGTTACAGTGCGTAAAAATAGGCATTACGGATGTGGAGGACGTGTGTTGAGTACCTTCTTTTCTAGCACTGGTCCTAGGGGTGCAGAGGTGATGGAGTCTCTGTTTCCTGGAAGCTCACAGACCAGTGAGGGGTCCAGTTATGTACATGAACTATTAACACAGTGTGATGAGTGAAACAGTGACAACATGCACAAGTTACAGAGACAGCGTAGAAGAAGTGAGTAACTTTGTTGTGTGTGGTAGTTGTTAAGGGGAGGGGAAGTGTGATCTGAGTTTTGAAAAATGAACAGAAATTCACACAGTGGCAGAAGAGGAAGGATCTTCCTGGGTTCCGTGACTAACGTGTGAAAGTGAGGGCCGTGTTTGTGGTTGTGGAGTGGAGGTGGGGAAGGAGGCGTCAGTAAGCAAGAAGTTCGTTCATTTTGATTCTAAATGAATGGAGATGTTACGTGCCCAAGGCCAGAACGAGAGCAGCAGCCCTGTGGGGTGGAGAGGAAGGCGCCGCTCCTCTCGGGTTGTGTATCAGAGAGTGACACTTTGGTCCCTTAGAAGTTCAGTGACTTTGTGAGCCAAAGGCAGCTCTGTAGTTCTTGCCACTGGGAGCTCTCTGTTCCCAGGACCATGGGGGCCTCGGAGCCGCAGCCCCCGTGCAGACTCTAGCTTAGGTGTGCCTTCCTCGGGTCCCTGTCCGTGGCACGGCTCTTTTCCTTTTATTTTATTTTTTCCGTGGACAACCTTTGCAGTTTGCTGAAGGCTATGAACAGCCCCTCTTAGATGATGTTTGTAATTGCATAAAATACAATATGAAGATAACTAAGGAAATCAGTTGTTTTGAAATACAGTTTCTACTAACTAGTACAAATGGGGCACTCCTGTGACTCTACAGTGACCAAAAACCCGATGGCGTTACTGTATATTTGGAACTATATTCTAAATACTTACGTATGACATATTTAGACAGCAGACAGATGGTTTACTACTTTTTCAGGTGCGGGCCAGATTTACAGTTGATGATTATAGTCACTATTTGTTTACCCCGTGCATCCTTACCCAGTGGGTTCTCGGCTTATTCAGATATGATTTAGAAGGAGGTAAGTTGGGCGTTCATGATTTCCAATCACTTATCTTTTTCTGGAATGCCACTGCGTATCCGTGTGTGTAGACATATGTGTTTACAGTGTATGTTGTGTTTGTAATTGGTACCTTAAATGAGTAGTGTACCTGATTACAGTATTTTAAAAATTACAATTACTTTACAAATTACAACTAATTACAAATGTAGTTAATGTTACATTTAAATCTTAATTTTAAATTTAAACTTTAATATTGTAACATTGTGTTTTTTCTTCTAAATTTTATGATCATTACTGTTACAGTTTGAGTTAGGGAAAAATAAAATCATTATTCGTGTTTAATATGCTTTTTGGAATTAATATCTTTATTGAACTAGAGACAGTAATACTTACTGTGTCTTTTAAATGATGAAAACAACTTTACCAACTTACTAACATGTTGAATTTTGACTTTTTCCCCTTCTGCGTGTCTGATGCCCACATGACGGTATGCAGATTCTCGTTCTTTCTTTCTAATACTGTGTTGAAACAGACTATTTGCAAGTCATTTGAGTTTTCTTAGAACTAAAAAAAAAAAAAATGTCTTTTTTAGGGTCCTCGAACCACCCACTAGACTATGTGTTAGAAATCGTAGCGTATGAAGCACGGCGCTTATTTCGTGACAAGATCGTCGGTGCAAAGGAACTGCATTTATTCGACAGCATTTTAACATCAGTGTTTCAAGGAGATTGGGGCTCAGATATTTTAGATAATATGGCAGGTAATCTAATTATCAAGTTTACATAAACATACAAATGTTATGAGAACTGTAAACTTTTTCTTACCAATAGCATGATTTCATATGTCTGTACAAATAAAAAGCTTGGATAATTTTAATGTGTTTTCACTATAAGCAGCTGTTCTTTCCTTTTGTTAGATTTCAGTAATTATGTGCTAAATATAATATGACAATAATTGTTTTCTTGGATTCAGGCTGTAGTATTTTATATTTGTAATTAAAAATTCTGTTTCCTGAAGGATTTTTACTGGCAAAGTTGTTTTTTAAGCTGTATATGTATGAAACTTTGAGATCATTGGGAAAACCCTTATTTTGATTGTAATTAAGTTTTGCTTAAGAGTAATGGCCATTCTCCTTCCTATCACTGCTCGTATGTCGTTAGCAGGACTTCTTTAGTGTTCTGGTGACCAGCTTTGCCCCTGGTAGGACAGGCCAGGCTCAGCACCGCTGTCCGGGCGCAGCTCAGTTGCATTTGCAGCTATTACAACTTAATAACCAGCCTGTGTTTTGAAGACGGCTCTGGGGCTAGTTTGCATAAGATGGACGCCATCACGACGAAAGGGCTTTTGGTACCATAACATGGAGACTGTAACGTGAAGTATTTCCCAGTAAAACCACTTTCAAGCTGCAAAATGAGCTTCTGTCCTATTAGACTGTGTCATGCAGTACCTTCTACACGCTGTACATTTCCAGATTTGATAGTGGTCCCGGGTCATAATTACATATAGCCAAAGGGTATCTTGAACGTGAGGAAGATGTTGAGACGGACAGAAGGAATGTTCTCTGGGCTGCTCAAGTTTCAGCATTAGGAAGTGAGTGGGAGAAGCTGAGCCAGCTGGTATGCCTGGTAGTAGTCGGGGGTTGGCTCGATTTTGAGTGCGGGTTTGTCAGGGTGGCCTGGTTCTCATTGTGTGGTGTGGAAAGCTTTGTTTCTTTACTGGTGCTGTCTTCTGAGAAATGGGTGCATAGCATTCCTTCTTGCAAAGAAAGAAGTATATCCTTTGGGCATTAGATAGTGTCAGTATCTTACTGGCATCGGAATTCTCTAGAACTCTATGTTTCAGAGCCTTCTTTCTAGGACTCAGTAAATAACACACACTTTTTCCCCCTCACTATTTTACTTTTCAAGGAAAGATTGCATTTTTAGAAAACACAACCTTGATTTATGTTCTGTCTAGGCCAATAGAATTTTCTCATAGTGGAGTATTAAGAAGAATTTAATCTTGGAGACTTAAAACTAAATTAGATACATTACTGTGCTCAAGAAACATGTATTCTAGTGGTGATGTGGATGCGGAAGTCTTTGTTGACAGTGATGACTATCGCCAGCGTGTTTAGATGCCATGAGAATTTGTGCAAGTAGATAAAGTGTTAATTACAATAGAGGATGAAGTGCTGTACAATTAATGCAACTTTTCTGAATATATTTGGGATAAATGGTAGACGTTAATTGTGTAGAAGAGGTAGAGACTCACTTCTTTTTTTGAAGGAGTTACTTTGAAGCTTTGTAAAATGAATTTCTTAGGGGGCCCGGGAGGCTCAGTCGGTTGGGCATCTGACTCTCGATCTGGGTCAGGTCGTGATCTCACGGTTCATGGGTTCTACCCTGAAGCTGGGCTCTGCATATCAGTGTGGAGCCTGCTTGGGATTCTCTCTCTCTCCCTCTCTATCTGCTCCTGCCCCACTAGTGTGCTCTCTCCCCCTCTCTCTCTCAAATAAACTTAAAAAAAAGTAGAATTTTTTATTTTGTGATAATCGTAGATTAACCTACAGTTGTAAGAACTTACACAGACCGAGTACACGTACCTTTTACATGGCGTCCCCCCACGGTAACAGCTGGCAGAATGACAGTAGACCGTCACAGGATGTTGGCATTGCTAGGCTTGTACACGGAGCATCACCACAGAGCTCTCTAGTGTGGTCCTTGCGTGGCCACATCCGCGGCTCTGGAAACCACCATTCTGTTCTGTGCTTACTTTTGCCATTTCTTACTTTCACTCAGAATAATTCTCTGGAGATTCGTGCAGGTTGCTCAGGGTTTCAGTAGCTTGTCCCTTCCTATTGCCGAGTAGGTGTTCAGGCACGCTACGGTTTCCTGAACCGCTTCTTGTCGAAGGCCACCTGGGGCGTGTTCAGCGTGTGTTAGACGCTTACGGGGAAAGCTGCTAGAGCAACTCACGGAGAGTTTTCTGTGAACGTACGTTGTGTTTCTCTGGGATGAATACTCATCAGGGCCCTTGCAGGAGCGTATGGTCCTTGTGTGCATGGCTTTTAAAACACACCGCCTCCTCGTCTCTAGAAGGGCTGTGTCCTTTTTTGTTCCCATCAGCAGCATGTGAGGAGGCGTTGCCTCTACATCCTTGCCTGCGTTTGATGTTGCCTCCGCCGTCTTTATGTTAGCCGTTCTGGTAGTGCGTACTGGCGTGTCACCATGGTTCTCCATCGTGCCGACCGCCGCTGGAGCTGGACAGCTGCTCGGGGGCTCCTTTGCTGTTTCTGTATCCTTTCAAGTGAAGTGTCTCTGTGTGTGTCTTGCTTATTTTCTTTTCGGATGGTTTGTCTTTATTGTTGAGCTTTGAGAGTTCTTTGTATATTAGAGATACTAGATTTTTGTTAAATACGTGGTTTGCACACATATTCTTCCACACTGTAGCTTGTCTTTTCATCCTTTTAATAGGGTCTCCCGCAGCTAAATATTTTAATTTTATAAAGTACAACTTACTATTTTTTTTAATGGTTATTTATTTATTTTGAGACAGAATGCGAGCAGGGGAGGGGCAGAGAGAGAGATGGAGACACAGAATCCGAAGCTGGCTCCAGGCTCTGAGCTGTCAGCACAGAGCCCGATGCCGGGCTCAAATCACTGAACTGTGAGATCATAATCTGAGCCAAAACCAAGAGTCGACGCTTAAATGACCAAGTCACCCAGGGGCACTAACTTATTAATTTTTCTAAGGATCTTTTTGTGTCAAGTGTAAGAACTCTAGTCATCCTATGTCTTGAAGGGTTTCTCCTACTTTTTTTTCCCTATAAGTTGTGTAGTTTTAAGTCAGTGGTCCACTTTGAGTTAGTTGTTGATAATGAGTGACAGGTTCACTTGACTGGCCGATGGGTGCCCTCCCGCCCTGGGGCCATGGATCTGAGAGGAGCTTTCTGCTTTTGCATCTTGGCCACAAATGGCTTGTGTGACGGTGTTTCCAGGTTCTCCCTGTTTTCCATCGATTACGCATCTGCCCTTCCACCAGGATCACCCTGTCTTAGTTTCTGTTGCCATACCATAAGTCTTGAAATTGGAAAGACTGACTTCCACTTTCTTGTTCTTTTTTGAAGTGGTAGCTACTTAAGTTCCTTTGAATTTCTAGGTCTATTTTAGAGTAATCTTACTATAAATACTTTTGTTAAGCTTTTGATAGAATTGCATTAACCCTGTGTGTTGGTTTGAGGAAAAGCGACATCTTCCTTACTTTGAGTCTTCTGTTCCACGAATATGAGTTTGTTTGTTTATTTAGATGTTCTTTCTTTTCTTTCATCAGTGTTGTATAGTTTTCAGCATGTAAGTGTCGTACCTATTTTGTTAGGTTAACACCTAGAATTTCACATTTTTTGAGCAAAATTTGGAAGGTGGAAGTGTCTTAAAGGATGACTGTATTGAGTGAAGTAGAGAGCAGGGCGTTCCAGACAGAGGAAAAGAGCACGTGTAGAATCAGAGGCTGAGGAGGCTGGAGTGTGCATTGGGGGGCAGACGCAGACCGGAGGTGCAGGCGGGCAGTGGAGGCATTAGGAGTTGGGCTGTCTGTCCTCCGGCGGTGGGGAGCTCTCTGTGTTGTCGGAGTGCCGTGGCACAGCCCGACTGGTGTGCGCTTCTCCTGGAGCGGTGAGGGTGTGGCCCAAGGGGCAGAGACTCGTGGCAGGGACACGGGTTGGGAGGCTGCTGCCGCGGTCCGGGGGAGGCATGATGACCTGTGAAGACGATGAGTGTACTTTTCTGTGTGTTTGAGGTGTGCAGGCTTTCTGAGTGTCTTCGGGGGCATCCCCGTAAAGTTTGTAAGCTCCGGGAGGGTAGCACCCATGTCTCTCTGGCTCCTTCTCTCCAGCAGGAAGTGCAGTGAGCAAGCCTGTTAGGCGTGTCTTAAGTAGCTGGAAGTTTGGGGGCAGACTAGAGCTTGAGACGCTTACTTAGGCATGGTGAGTAGGTTTGGGCACAGAAGCAGTCAATGATTTAACACACAGAGTAAGATTAAGTAAATCAAGGGGTGTGTTCAGGCTTACAGACTAGCAGACTGAGTTTGGGTCCCAGGGAAGGTAAAGATGGAAGGGTTAAGCAGAGAACTGAGGAGTAGTGGCCATGGCCTCGTGAGCGTGGGCATCCAGGTGTAAGGACCGAGCTTCAGGAACCCCCCAAGCAGTGAGGGCCCAGGGACCACGAGGGAGGTGTGGGCTGGTGGTCACAACAGCAGTGTGCCCAAGGAGGGGCTGTCGCGCAGTGCTGCCGCAGCTGGAAAGAGAGGCAAGGGAAGCAGTGGTGACAGAGGGGAGAGGAGCCTGAGGAAGCCGGGGTCTCTGGGAGCTCATGGCCTCGGGGCTGGGCCTATGCCGAGGAGGAGGCTGGGAGGGGAAGTCTGCAGACTTCCCTGTGTGGTCCCGGGGGCGCCCTGTAGGGCCTTCAAGGGGATTTGGTGGGGTTTTTGTCTTCTACTTAAAAGTCAGTTGATTTTTCTTTCATTTGAGAATTGGGGCTTTTGATAGTATTAATAAAGCTATGTTCTTTCTCAAGGATAGTTTTGAGTTTGTTTTATTTGCTAATCTTATATGTTTTTTTTTATATTAAATTTTATTTATTTTTAGAGAGTGTGTACACATGTGCGCACAAGTTTGGGAGGGGGAGAGAGAGAAAGAGAATCCCAAGCAGGCTCCACAGTGTCAGCAGAGCCTCATGCAGGGCTCTATCTCACAAACTGTTATTTTTAATTTACCAATTTTATATGGAGATTCTGGAGGAGGAGAAGGAAAAAGGGAGAAGCAGGATGGAAGGAAGAATACTGGAGGAGCGTGAGGAGTAAGGTGTTTCATTTGGGACAGAAGTGGGTCAGAGGTGGAACAGAGACATCATCAGTTGCTTTTCAGGAAGAGTTTGATAGTGCAATTCAGGGTCTGGGTGGTGTAACTGATTTCATTGATCTTCCTAAGTACGCTGTATGGTAATTTATCTTTGCGTTTCTGGGGATCATCTTATTTGGACTGATGAACTTTGCAAGTTTAGAGAGCAGGGCGCCTGGGTGGCAAAGCCAGCTAAGCATCCAGCCCTTGATTTTGGCACAGGTCATGATCCAGGGTCGTGGAATTCAGCCCTGCGTTGGCTCCGTGCTGGGTATGAAGGCTGCTTGGGATTCTCTCTCCCTCTGCCCCTCTTCCCCACTCTTGCGCTTTCTTTTTCTCTCTCTAAAAAAAAAAAAAAAAGTAGCATTGTATTTCCTGGTGCTGCCATTACAAATAACACATAGAAAATAAATGAATACCTTTTATTTCTGCAGACAGTTTCTATGTTACGTGGGGAGCCCCGCACAGTCCAGGAGCAAGGGCAGCCCCTGGGCAGACACCGCCTCCGCATGGAAAACCACTTGGGAAACTGAGTTCTGCAGACCTCAAGGATGTTATTAAGAAGGTATAATCTTAATCTTGAATTTCAGTTGGAATTTGGTTATGATTACAGGCATTTAAAAAGCATCTCGTAAGCTTTTTGAGATGTGCAAAGATTATAAAATAGAGCTGGTTCTTACCTCCCGGAATATGGTCCGTTGTGGCAGCTCTAACTGAACGCACGCGCACTCGCACAGAAGGTGCGCATCGGGAGAAGGTGTCTCATGTTGGAATTATTAATGAGCTTTAATATTCTTTTGAAAAGAAATTTAATGTTTATTATTAATGAGGTTTGATATTAATTGGAGCAGCATCCTAGAGCAGTGGTGTCGAACCGTAACGAGCATTAGAATCACTCTGAGAACCAGAAGACACACTGACTTGCAGGGCCCGTCCTGAGGAAGTCCCATGCCAGATTTCCAACAGGGGATGATGGTGGTGTGGTTCGCCGAAACCAGGGGGGTGCCCTAGGAGGTTTTTTTTTCTTTTTTGTTAGGTTACGATAAAGAAGAAGAACATACTATATGTGATTGATTTAAGATTAATACTTCGGTGGTTAGTGTGGATTTGATATAAACAGGTTTTCACGATCTGGTAAACTAATGTGTGTGGCGCGCGTGCTGCCCGGTTTGGGGGTGCTCAGAGTCGTGAAGGGTGTGAGGTCTCGTTGGCCTCCCTCTCCTCCTTCGCGCTCTCACACGGTTCCTGGAAGGGCTGGCTGCCCGCCTGCAGGCTTCCGCTTCGTTCCCAAGCAGCGCGTATCTACGAGAGTTCACAAGTTATTTTGTAGGCATGGGTTTCTAGAATTTTAGGATTGTTTTGTGTTCTACACACACCAATTTGATTTGAAACCTCTAATACAGTTTGAGAGTTTTGGAAACTTTCATAATTAACCCGATGCCTCTCACTGTGTCTCACTGGTTACATCAGTGGTGTCCACACGTATCTGACTGTTGCGAGGCCTTGAACTTGTTCCGCATCCCCGAAGTTGTTTTGGAGGAAGTGCCGTAGAACCGGGTTCCTGGATAGGTGGTGGAGTGTGAGACGACATACAGTCACACTAAACCGTTTTCCAGAGTGTATCAGAAATACAAATTTTACTGTAGATGATTAACATTTTTATTCTAATTGGGTATATATTAATTATAAAATATTCTTTGTGATTTTTTAAAAGGGCCTTATTCATTATGGACGAGATAACCAGACCTTAGATATTTTGCTTTTCCAAGAAGTCCTGGAGTATGTGTCCAGGATAGACAGAGTGCTGAGCTTCCCCGGAGGCTCCCTGCTGCTGGCGGGGCGCAGCGGGGTGGGCCGCCGCACCGTCACGTCCTTAGTCAGCCACATGCACGGGGCCGCGCTGTTTTCTCCCACGATCTCCAGAGGCTATGAACTGAAGCAGTTCAAAAATGATCTCAAACATGTGAGTTCGTCCAAACATGCTGCTTTATTTGCTTTTACATCACACTTAGTCATTCCAGAACCCTCCAGAGAGACCCTTACATCTCTGATAGGCGGCATAGTCTTCGATTTTGATGATTACTTTCCACACGTAATTTAGAAAATTATATTTTTATGTACACATAGGAAGAAGATTCTTATTAGGATTTCTAGCTCTCAGGCGCCCCCGATAGTGAGCGGTTAGATGGGTGTGGAAGATAAAAGGATAGAATTTATATAGGACGTATGTGGATATATTTAAAAATGATTGTCTGTTTTAGTTGTAAAATAATTAAAAATTCCCCAACTATTTGTTCATGGACTATAGGGCTAGAGTTTGATTTTTAATTTTGGTAAGAAAGAAGAAAAGGAAGGAAGGAGGGAGGGAACGAGAAGGGAGGGAGGAGGGAGGAGGGAAGATGAGAAGGAAGGAAGGAAGGGGGAAAGGCAGGAAGGATGGAGGAGGGAAAGGGAAAAGGAAGAGTTTCCTTACATAAGGAAGAGAAGTGTGTCACGCTGCTGAGATGTGTAACTGGTGTGAAACCAGGTTTTGTGATTTTGCAGGTGCTGCATCTTGCAGGTGTTGAAGCCCAACAGGTGGTTTTGCTTCTTGAGGATCACCAGTTGGTCCATCCGACCTTTCTGGAGATGATCAATAGCCTTTTGTCTTCAGGCAAGTGAATGATGTCCAAAAAAGTAACAATAATAATGCAGAAATTATTCCAGTAAATTACCTTGTATGCGTTCTACCTCAGGGAGCATCTGGCATGGGTTTTACTCAGGTGACGGGGGTTAAATACTCTCAGAGCTGGAGAGTTGAGAAACTTCGTTTGTATAAAATCAAGAGATGGAAGAATTACATAGACACGGTTTTGAATGTTGGTGAATGAATGTGAAGAGCTATGCTCTGGCCGGACTCATGTACGTCCGGTGGGACTGTTAGCTGCTACAGCCTTTTGGGAGAGCCGTCAGCTAGTGCTTGTCTAAAACAATGGGCCCTGCCCTTTAATACAGCACTTGTACCATCTGTTGAAATTTCATCTATAGAAGTAATAGAATTAGCATGCAGGGAAATACATAGTATAATTTACAATAAAAAATTTGATAGAAGCTCACTGTCCAACATTAGTGCAATAGTTGAATAATGGCCTTAGTATGGACACCTGAGTACAGCTAGATTTTCAGTATCTGAGGTCTCCTATTTCCCAGATTGTGGTATGCACTTGCTGTCTCTTGAGCCACCTCACCTTTTTTTGTGGTTTCCTGGAGAAGACGCTTGAATTTCCCATGTATCTCCCTTCTCTGAAGGATTTATGAAATTTGTTAGGGTCTCTTCATGAGGAATCACTGTTAGAGTTGGTATGAGGTGGCTTGGTTTTAGACCTGGACCGAGATTATTTTGTTGTTTAAGTGCAAAATAAACCTCTGTGATGCTCACGTTGGACCCGGTAAACTCGAAGATGAAGTAGTCTTTTTTTTCAGAACTTAACAGCTTTCGTTGATGAAAACATGTAATTTATCACACAAAGTTATACACTTGAGTGTCCCAGTGAGAGCGGGCCAGGACTCTGGCTGCCGGGCGGCTGGTCCGTCTCCGGCACAAGCCTTGTAGCTGCTGAGGTGGGAGGAGGAGAGGTCCCAGGCCAGCACACAGCGTCAGGACCTTCTTCCACTGTAGCCTGCTGAGGTGTTCCTGCCTGCCACTTCCCTTGCCACCAGAGGGAGGCCTTTCGTTAGGAATGACACAAACGGGCCGACTAGATAGACAGCTTTTCATTTGGGTTTTTCATCTTTTGTTTGTGAAAGCAAACATGCAGATAAGCATTGATGTGGGAATTAATGTTTTTATCTTAAGATAAATCGGTCTTTATTATCAAGTTAAAACTGCAACAATAAGTTAAATTTTACTGACATTTTTAGCAAAAAGGTATTTGAAAAATACTTCCAGAGAAAATAGACTCTTGTCCCTTTTTTCTGTTTTAAACTCTTATTTTCTATAGTTTGGGCTAGGCATGTACGTAGAACAAACTTTCCTTGCCAACTTGAAGGCGTCAAAAGTGTCTTGGATGGCTGAAATTCAGAGGAAGACAGAGCAGGTTTGCATGTGCGCGTGTTTGAATACGTAACAGCTAGGGGGATGGGCAGCGGTTCCGCACCTCTGAGTTGAGGCTGAAGAAAAGCAGAGTCTGGCTGTGGTGGGAGCTGCATGAATGCCCTGCTTTGGACATGCGGCCCAAGGGTCCTCACTTCACCTTAGAGCTTCTTGCGCACTTTAACTGTACTGGCTTAGTGCAGATTTATCAGATACCTGTTATGTGCCAGACCCGGGTCTAAATACTGGATTTATAGTGGTGACTATAGTTCACCCATCCGTCTATCCATCCATCCATTCATTTATCTAATAAGTGTTTATATTCCAGATACTTTGCTTAGTATGTTCTAAGATAAATACTGCACATGATCAAATATTTGTCCTCTGGGAATTGAGAATCTAATTGGGCACGAACGGGAAATACTTCATTCATGCTCACGTATGATAAAATGCTATCCGTGATATGATTAGAAACGTGGAAGAGAAAGAGCGCTTCCCCAGCGCACGGCAGTCAGGGAAGGCTCACGGGCATGGCAGTCGGCACCGTAGTGTCTCCTAGGGTAACAGGAGTTTGGAGGGAAAGACCGTGGGTGTAGATTCACTCTATTTATGGGACACAGGGAAGTTCAGAGGCTGGAGTACAAGGTCTTGAATGGCAGGGGTAGAGACGAACCCGAAGAACCTGGAGAGACAGGTAGGCGGCTAGATTGCCCATCGTCTTGAATGGCTTGCTTAGGAATTTGAGTTTTATCAAATGAAGGCAACAGGTAGGTTTGTGAGGAACATAGAGGTGACAGGGTTGTGTAGTTTTGGAAACAGCCTGAGGAAGAGCAGACTAACACAAATATAGAGAAAGGATTGCGGATGTAAACTGTGTTTGGATTAGGGCAATGCAGCCAAAATTCAAAAGAAATGCAATATTCTGTAGGTGAGGTTCCTGGACTTTATACCCTGGAGGAATTGGAGCCTTTGCTGTTGCCCCTGAAAGATCAGGCTTCCCAGGATGGTTTCCTCGGCCCGGTCTTCAATTACTTCACTTACAGTAAGTCACTGGGTTCAGTTCTTCAGTTCAAACTCGGGTTCCTGTGGAATCAGTACCACTTAATTTGCTGTATTTTCTTTCTTTTTTTTTTTTTTTAGGTCCGTCTGATCTCTTTTTTTGTTTTAACAATTTATTGTCAAATTAGTTTCCATACAACACCCAGTGCTCATCCCAACAAGTGCCTTCCTCAGTGCCCATCACCCACTCTCCCCCCTCCTATACCCCCATCAACCCTCAGTTTGTTCTTAGTATTTAAGAGTGCCGTTGTGTTTTTTTTTTTAATGTTTATTTATTTTTGAGACATAGAGACAGAGCATGAGCAGGAGGAGGGCAGAGAGAGGGAGACACAGAACTGAAGCAGGCTCCAGGCTCCAGGCTCTGCGCCGTCAGCACAGAGCCCGACGCGGGGCTCAAACTCACAGACTGCGAGATCATGACCTGAGCCAAAGTCGGCCGCTTAACCGACTGAGCGACTCAGGCGCCCCAGAGTCTGTTATGTTTTATCTCCTTCCCTCTATGTGGCTTCCCTGCCCCCTTTTCCCCTCCCTTGTGGTTTTCTGTTAAGTCTCTCAGAATCCACCTATGCTTGGAAACATATGGCATCTGTCGTTCTCTGACTGACTTATTTCCCTTAGCATAATACCCTCCAGTTCCATCCATGTTGCCACACATGGCCAGATTTCATTCTTTCTCATTGCTGCATAGTACTCCATTGTATATATACACCACATCTTCTTTATCCATTCATCAGTTGATGGACACTTAGTCTCTTTCCATGATTTGGCTATTGTTGAAAGTGCTGCTATGAACATCGGGGTACACGTACCCCTGTGCATCAGCACTCCTGTGTCTCTTGGGTAAATTCCTATTGCTGGGTTATAGGGTAGCTCTATTTCCATTTTCTTGAGGAACTCCGCACCGTTCTCCAAAGTGGCTGCACCAGTTTTAATTTGCTATATATTCTAATTAGGTTGCAAAGGTAGCCTGAATCTTGGGTCTGTTTGTTATTTGGGTACTGTTTTCTTGTTTATGGTGCTTTTAGAAAGCCCGTAAGTAGCCTGAAGGCTTACCTATGGTAAAAGCATGCTGGCACAATTTTCGCTGAAGGGGAGGATGAAAGTGTTCTAATGTTCTGTGGAGAATTTGTTGCCTTTCTTTCTTTTTGGTAAAATCAGTGCTTAAGACCTCCTATCTTAGAAAATTCTTGAACTGTTTAGATTTTGCCAGACTTGATAGTTTTTTTTTTTTTTAACAAAACAACTTTTTATTATCAGAGAAGCAGGTTTATGTGCACTGTAGATATCTAAAATTGAGTAAGTAAAAGTAAGCAGTGATAACATCAACCAGACATTACTACTACATTTATCTCCTTTTTCTCTAAAAGAACATTTATTCCTGAGGGAGAGAAGTTGTTAAAGAGCTCTCCTCCCCCCCCCCCCCCCCAGTCCGTTGAGTTTACTAGGAAATTCTGTCACGACCCTAGGAAACAGATCATCCCAGTGCTGCTGGAAACAATTCCACAACACAGAAAATGAAGGAAAAGTTTCCAAATTGCTTTTTATGCTATACTTATACGGAAACAGGGAAAATATGTGTCCCCTAAAAGAAAATCAGACATCAGTTTGCTTCTGAATGTTGAAACTAAAATCCTTGAAAGAAAAACTGTAAAATAGAATCCAATATCACCTTTGAAAAGTAATATACGAAATAGTAATATGGTGTGTACACTTTTCTTCTTCGTGCATTCCTTCTTGATCTTTCTCTTAACATGCACACGCATGCATGCGCGCACACACACACACACACACACAAGTGTACACTTCTCTTCTTCCTGAGTTCCTTCTGGATCTTTCTCTTAACATGCATGTGCACACACACACACACAGACACACAAGTATACACTTGCTTCTTCCTGAATTCCTTCTGGATCTCTTCTCTGAACATGTGTGCGCATGCACACACATGCACACACACAAATTATTTTTTAACAGAAATAAAGATCATAACTATAATACTGTTTTATATAGCTTGTTTTTTATAATAAACAGCTACCATTTCATTTCAGAAAATTTTAAACTCATAAATGTAGACAGTATATGGGTTTCCCCAATTATTATAATATGCTTGATAATAATTTCTTATTTTTTTTTAGGAATTCAGCAAAACTTGCATATTGTCTTGATAATGGATTCTGCGAATTTAAACTTCATAATAAACTGTGAGAGTAACCCAGCTTTGCATAAGAAATGCCAGGTGCTGTGGATGGAGGGCTGGTCAGACAGCAGTATGAGGAAAGTAAGTTCAACAGCCAAGTATGGAAATAAATAAGCATATTTTCTTTCTGAAGTTACTGATTGTCACAGTTTTCTCTGGTGTTTGTTATAATATTTCCTTAATGTGACACTGAACAGACACATTGGAAATCCTCTCTCTTCTCTTTATGGCCTCGTAGGACTGCTTATTCCCGCTGAGGTTGATCTCCTCAGTTCAGGACTGCACAGTTAGCTGGTGTGCTTCAGCGGTTGTGTGCATTTCATTCACTAGCCTATTATAAGCCAGCTTATAATAAAAACATCACAGCAATAATTTTACCAGATTTTAAATACAAATTTTAAATCTTTTAAAAAAATCTATCGTTGTCATGCTCAGGGTCTGGAGGGGAGTGTGTTCAAAGTGTGAACGCATACTACCATGTTTACTTGGAAGGCTTCCATTGCCTGATCCATATGAATGTTCACGTTGTCTCTGAATGATATTCATATTCTCCATCATTCCTTTCCTCATTTCTGTGTAATAGAGGTGCAGACCCTTGCCCGTCATGAGTCAGAGGGAGGAGTGTGATTGGGGATCACAGATGGGATTTTACAGATGAGGTGATACTTCAGTTAGATTTCAGCAAGTAGTTAAAGGGCAGGACAATTGGTCAAGTCTGGAGGCCATGAGAACAAGAGGCTTCAGTAAGTAGTAATTACTGGGTCCATTTCAGGTGCCGCTGTTCTATCTGTTGCGTCATAGCAGAGAAAAAGCTGACAGAAGTCCCTGCTTTCCTGGGATTTACGTTGATGGGGGGGTGTCTCGTGGGATGCTGTCTCTGTGAAGCCCCTGCGATGAGAGCTTGCCCGGGTATTCTGAGGGTCAGCAGGAAGCCGAGGGAGATGTTAAGAGTGATAGAGAGGGA
Organism: Paguma larvata; assembly: GCA_030068075.1. NCBI lineage: Eukaryota > Metazoa > Chordata > Mammalia > Carnivora > Viverridae > Paguma > Paguma larvata. Next base: position 28,770,640 of record CM057831.1, read on the forward strand.
GAGCGGTCGGGGGCCGGGGGTAAGAGGACCACAGTTAGGACAGGGCTTTGTAAACCCTTCCGAGGGTTTGACCTTCCCCTGGACCAAGCAACGGAGCCTTGGGAGGCTTTCGCAGCGCTGTTTCGATAATGTTTGAACGGGCTTGCGTTGGCTCCCAGGTTGAGAACAGACTGCAGGGGCGGGGTCGGACTGGGTACCAGGCTGCCGCAGGCGAGGCGAGGGTGGTGTGCGTTAGAGGCGTAGGTGGGAGCACTGGTTGGATTTGGGGTGCGTTTCACAGTAGAAACAACAGGATTTGCTGACAGGTGTGCAGGAAAGCGAGGACTCCAGGATACTTACAGGATCTGGGCTCGAGTCCCTGGAAGGACCAGTGACCGTCACCTGAGGAGGAGGGACTGAGAAGAGCATGTTGGGAAGAGAACATGAGGCTTTCAGTCTCAGACGCGCTTAATACGTGATGCCAGGCGTTCAGGTTGCAAGGCCGAGAAGGCGTTTATTTGGCTGGAAGAGTCTGGAGTTGAGGGGGAAGGTCAGACATCAGGATAAAACACTGGAAATTATCAGCATAGAGGTGGCAGTTGGAGCTGTGAGAATGAATGATACCACCAGGGGACGGGCACTGGCCACCAGGGAAGGGATTGAGGGACTGAACTCAGGCTTTTGGCCATTAGCAAGTGGGTGTGAGGAGGGGGCACCCCACCCAGCTTTATTAGATAAAATTGGCAAACGTTGTATATATTTAATGTGGACAAAGTGATGTTTTGATAGATGTACGTGTTGTGAGTTGTTTACGATACACAGGCTAATTGACATAAGGGACAGACTATTTTAAAGAAAGTGAGCTTCCTGAGAAATTTCATTTGATTTAAAAGGATAAAGTTAAAATATTCTCACAGAGGCTTAATGTTTTGGCAGAGATTAGTGAAGATGTTTGAGGAAAACCCTGTGCTCTCTGGTCCGCAGCCCTGCTGCCTTCCCGTTCTTCATCTGTTAAGGGATCTTTCGTCTGACACTGCGTCTAGTCTGGGAGGTTCAGGAAATGAGGTTTTAATCTGCACACCTCTGCTCTCCTGTTGCAAAAATGTCAGAGTTTTACTGCTTTAGTTTTTTTTCTTAGGAAACTAAGAGTTCTTTGCTTTTTTTCTTTTTTTTTTTTTGGATATTTTAAATTAGTACTGTTACTGGATTATTGTATGTTCTATAACAAGGACCTGTTTATGAAACGTGATTTTCTTATTTGTGATAGTGGCAAAAAGTAGCAGTAGCTTTAGGATTATCAGTTATGAAATTGTTAATTACCAATTATGGGATGATTTTCATTTGCTTTTAATTCTTATTCAAGAGACCTCAGAATCCTTACAGTTCCTTTATTCCTCCATGCCAGGAAAAGCATTTTATTATTATTATTGTATGATGTTAAATATTCTTGATAACTTTCTAATTTAATCCAAATTGTGATTTCCTTCATTTCTTCCAGTCTAATCATTTATCAAGTGAGGTGTTGTCATTAATTTGCAGTCACTGGTTGACATGTGTTACATGTCTAGGAAAAATCGCTTTCTGATGATGGCTATATTATTTCTCTGAGGCTGGTGTGAAACCTAGGAGAGGAGAGTTCCTTTTATTTTTAGCCTCTGATACTGCATTTATTGAAACGTTTTCATACCGAGTTGAGGTTTCCAGAAATGCTCTTCCTGTCTTAGATCCCCGAAATGTTACTCAGTGAAACAGACGGTGAGGAAAAATACAGCGACAAAAGAAGGAAAGAAGAAAAGAAAAAAAACTCAGGTACTCTTTTGATGAAATTGACTTTGGTTTTTATTTGTGAAATAATTGCCATTCTGTAATGTTACAGCTTCATTAAAGATTCACAATGATTATAAATTTGAATAACGCTAAAGTAACAAAGTTAGGTTTCTTTTAATTTTTTGTTGTTGTTTATTTATTTTTGAAGGAGAGAGAGGAGAGACAAAGTGTGAGCTGGGGAGGGGGAGAGAGAGGGGGAGACACAGAATCTGAAGCAGGCTGCAGGCTCTGAGCTGTCAGCACAGAACCCCATGCCGGGCTTGAACCCACAAACAGTGAGATCATGACCCGAGTTGAAGTCAGATGCTTAACCAACCGAGCCACTCAGGCGCCCCAAAATTAGGTTTCTTTTAATGAAAACTGAACTTTGAAGCTCTCTATATTTTTAAACTCCTGTTTATGTCATTTTATATAGGACCTAACACACTATCTGTTGTTTCCAGCTAAGAAGTTAAACAGTTCTTCTATCTTTGACCCAAACAATTGCATTTTCTGCCTCCACTGTTACAGGGTTTTGGCTGGTGGGTGAAGTTTTTCCTGAGTTGTCATTTTCCGTTTGATATGTCCGCCCTCACCTCATACATGAGAAAGTTTTATGGTGTCTTTGAGTATGGACGTAACACTTTCTTAATTATACTCTCATTATTTTTTCCAGCTCCAAAATAATTTTGAATGTGGTCTTTTTTCTTTGTATCATAGCACATTCATTAACTTATTTATCTAACCATCTAGTCACCAAACCGTTACTGAACTTGGTTTACATCAGGCACTGGGCTAGATACTAGAGGTGACCTAGGAGCTCATGGTGGAGTGAAAAAGAGCAAGGATTACGTCCTGTTATAGACACGAGTGCCGCTCGAGGGAGACAGGTGTCGGTAGGAGTTGATGGGAAGTGCGCCTGAGGGTGAGGCTCTTACTGGCAGACGGGCACTTCGGGGCAGCGTGGTCCTGTGAGAGAAGCGTGCACTTGGCCGGACCTGCAAGCAGCCCCCCGGACTGGAGCAGGGACGTGGAGGTCGTAGAGAATTGGAGGAGGAGGAAGGGCTGAGGAAACGGGCTTCTAACTTGTGGGTGGTGGGGTGATGGAGAGATTTTAGCAGAGGTGTAACCAGAGTCGGGTTTCTTTAGTGGCTGGACAGTAGGTCTGTGTGGGAGGACCTGCAGGCAGTCAGAGCCCTGTGGAGGGGGCCGCTGAGGTCATCTGAGAGGGAGGAGCTGACCCGGGGGCGGCAGGCCGTGCTCTGGGGGGACTTGGTTCTGCCCTGGCTGGGGCGTGCCAGGGAGGGGTTCTGGCTTCAGCGTTGATTGGAGGTGGACTTAATTAACCGATGAAGAGAACACGGAACGAAATGGAAGGTGACTTGTTGAGTGATGGGCATGGTGCATCTAAAGGGGACTTACTCTCCGTTTTCTGGTTTCTCAAGTCCTGTTTGTCCCTGTGTCAGATGGCGGTGGATACCCGTTACTTGGTTTGATCGCGCTTTTCCGTTCAAGCAGCTTTTACTGTGCTTGCTTCTGGATCACATGTGATGTAGTTCTAGCTAACTTATGTTATGACAGCAGGTTCATCTTTCTTGCAGCAATAAAAGTGTTCAGTGGAAATATATAACAGTGGAAGGGCAGAGACCGCTGAAATTAAGTAGTTCCACTCCATAAGGAAATGGGGAGCTCGAATAGTGAGTAGATGCCTGGGAACGTGTGTGTACCTTAAAGACAGAGGTGTCTCCCCCTTCGGGTGACAGAAGTGGAGATAGGCGTGTGTGAGAAATACAGTTCACGCTGTTCTAATTCGTAATGGATCGTGTGCATGTTGAGTCATTTTTGTTTTCTCTTTCCAGTTGATTCCGATTTTCTAAAATCGTTTTTATTAATCCATGAGTCTTGTAAAGCATACGGTGCTACACCAAGCCGATACATGACCTTTTTACGTGTGTATTCTGCCATTAGCAGCAGCAAGAAAAAGGAATTATTAAAAAGACAAAGTCATTTGCAGGTACATTATTATAACCTCAAATCATTTTATCTATGTACAGGGGGTAAGGATTATATCACAGTCCTTTGTTTTGGCATATATTTAGTATAAAGAAGTACCATACTGTATTACATACCTTAAAACCATGTCACCTAGCTATATAGTTTTCACTAGGTATAGGAATGGTTTTGTAATTTTTTTTAGATTCAATAATTATTACTTTTCCTCGGTGGATGGCATTTATGTGCTTTTGATAGTTTATGATGACTTTTAAATATTTCTTTAACATGAAAATGTTTTTAGAAATTCAGAAATGTCTATTAAAACATGGAGACTAAGCTTTATAATAACCTTTAAAATTAAAGTCATACTTTCTAAAATAATATTTTTATCTATGTCACTCAGTACATTCTGAACAGTTTTTGTTCCGTGTTTCTGTAATCACAGAGCTTCGACTTAAATGTGACGTTAACATGCCAGCCTTGGATGTTGTCTGAGAGCGTTTCCTTTCCACGGTCCCAGAGTCTCTGTCAGTGTGACAGACTAGGACCCATCCTAACTCAGAAAAGTTATCTTGATCCCTCTTTGTAATGATTCACTTTCATTCATAACAAGCCACTAGCTGTAAGTCGCTGTCCTCATTGAGTCCTCCGTGGTGCTGTGGGTAAATTCCTGAAACTTGCTGACCTGCAGCTCAATCGGGTCAGTTGTGTGTGAGTACATTAGGAAAAACACATACGCACAGAACCAGCCTGAGGCCGTCCTCTGCCTTGGGTGATCAGTAAATCCGGGTTATTTTTCCCTTTGGCTATTTCTTTTTTTTTTTTTTTTTAGCGTTTTTATTTTTTTTACTTTTGAGAGACAGAGACAGAGCATGAGCAAGGGAAGGGCAGAGAGAGAGAGATACAGAATCTGAAGCAGGCTCCAGGCTCTGAGCTGTCAGCACAGAACCCGACGCGGGGCTCAAACTCACAGACCGTGAGATCATGACCCAAGCTGAAGTTGGCCGCTTAACTGACTGAGCCACCCAGGCGCCCCCCTTTTTGTTATTTCTATCTCCCCAAATCTTCTTATCTGTTAGGTGACAAAAACCCATCTCATATTATAGAAGAGTGGGCGTTTTTTTCATGTCCATTCCTTTGTGATTCCTGCGCAGTGGGATGGGGTGCCACAATGGCCCGCCCGGGGTCCGATGTGCTCCCCAAGAATAGGTAAGGCATTTTGATCGATACCTGCCAGAGCCCTCTGTGAGGCACCTCCTATAAAAAGATAGCTCCCGGACAGACAGAACCAAATGATGTCTAGGATGAGAAGACTAGTCCTTGAGTCTTTTTACCCAGTCAGTGAGACTGAAAAAATGGAGAAGGTTTACCGAGTTTTCCTTGCTTTCTGTTTCCTCTCTCAGAACGCAGTGGGTAAAAATCCTGATCTTCAAGCTACCAAATATGTGTTGGTCTGTTCAGGTTTCCTGTGACACTGTAAGATCTCAGCTTTTTTTTAATGCCTCTGTGGAGTCTCTGACTGCATCTTACTGAGTATGTGGTTAAACAAGTCCTTGTAACAGGCAGTAAGGAAGAACCCAAGTCCATGGGCAGGTGTTGGACGTGATGGCTTCTTACAGGGTTTGTTTCCTGCGTGTGTATAATCCCTGTTCTAATGCTGCCAGCGCCTGTCGCACTGATCGTCCACCAGTCTGTGTTTTATCGGCGCAGGCTGGCGTGTCTAAACTCAACGAGGCTAAAGCTCTTGTGGACGAACTGAACAGAAAAGCTGCAGAGCAGAGTGTGTTACTGAAGACTAAGCAGGACGAAGCAGACGGTGCCCTTCAGGAGATCACGGTGTCGATGCAGGTAATGTTCCCGGGGGCACGGAGGGGCGGCGCGAGGGAGGCCACTTCGCTCCATGGTTCCTGTGAGAGATTACAGTTTGACTTCCGTGGATTTAAAAAATACTTCTTGTGTGCTGAGTCAGACTGACGGTATTAAACACAGCTTTTTGGAAACAGCATGGCAGTTTCCCATGTTTTTTTTAAAATCATAACTATATTTTTCTCAATTTACTTTATACTAATTTATCTAAACCCTATATATATACAAATATAAACAAACCCTATAAATACCCAAATATAAACATTTTAAGTTGGTGGAGACTTGTCTGTAAACAATTTTAATTGTTTACCCTCTGCTAATTAAGTTGATGTTTCCTTTTATTTTTCTTAAAATTATCTCAGGCTTCAAGGGTTTTCTTCTCCTGCCTTTAATATTCTCAGGATTTATGAAACAAGTCTTTATTCATTTTACTGACACTTTGATGATTATGTTTTGATAGTATCCCCTTTTTCCATTGCCTTTGTTGAAACTTTGTTCAAAGTTGAACCTTTCAGAGGAGATTTCTTTGAAATTCTTCCTTGCCCAGACGGTGGTTGTGACTGCACGCCCTCTCAGGGTGCTCTTGCCTTTGCCTCTTTCCTGGCAACTCGGTCCTGACTACCCCCAAATTCATCGTTTTTGTCCTTGAGCCCTACTCCCTCATCCTGGCTCCAGACTGAATATCCAGCATTCTACTAGACATATCTTCTTAGAAGTCTCATGAGCATTGTGGCTGAGTAGTATTCCACTGTATATATAAACCACATCTTCTTTATCCATTCGTCAGCTGATGGACCCTTGGGCTCTCTCCATGCTTTGGCTATTGTCAGTAGTGCTGCTAGAAACGTTGGGGTGCGTGTGCCCCTTGGAATTAGTATTTTTGTATCCTTTGGGTAAATACCTAGTGGTGCAAGTGCTGGGACGTGGGGGTAGTTCTATTTTTAATTTTTTGAGGAACCTCCATACTATTTCCCAGAGTGGCTGCACCAGTTTGCATTCCCACCAACAGTGCAAAAGGGTTCCCCTTTCTCTGCATCCTCACCAACATCTGTTATTTTTTGTGTTATTGACATTATAGCTAATTAGTCCAAACATACCTGAGAAATTATATTGGCCTTCTGTTCTCAGTCCCTACCTTTAACGAATCACTGCATTGTTAGTTTACCTCCTTGCTTATGTCTCATGCATGTTTCTCCATCTTCACCTTGGTGACTATTAACCTTACTGCCTGTCTAATGTCTCCTTTAATTAATTCCAGTAGCTATTAGCGTAATGTATAAATCTCAATATAAGTAAATGGCACAAAAACTCATAAAATAATAAGGTTGGAAGATGTAGGATTTAAAGACTTGCTGCCGAGCCGCGGTGATCAAGGCGGCATGATCCGGCGTGGTGCTGGGTCCTCCAGGGTCACTCGAGCCTTACGGAGGCCAGAAATAGATGAACGTGTACATAGTTGATTGATTTTATATAAAATGCCAATTAAATGGCAAAAGGATAGTTTTTTTTGTAATGATATTTGGAAATCCATGTAGAGAACAAAAAACAGATCTTTACCTTAAACTTGTAGAAAAATTAACTCAGTATGGATCATAGATCTAAATATATAGTATAAAATGATAAAACTTTGGAAGAAAACAGGAGAAAATGGATACTGGGTGAGACAGATTTTTTAGATGTGATACCAAAATAGAACAAGAAAATATTTGATAAATTGGACCTTATGAGAATTAAAACCTTATACTCTGTGAAATAAGTTCTGAAGAAAATTAAGGGGCATATCACAGACTGGGAGAAACTACTTAAAGAACGTAAATCTGATAAATGACTTGTATCCAAAATATACAGAAACCATGATGTACACAATAATAAACAAAAATCTAATTTAAAAATGGGCAAAATATTTGAATATTTGAATATTCTTCTGCCTGCAAGAAGAAGGGCCAGTAGGCGCATGAAGAGGTGCTCAGTGTCGCAAGTCACCTGTGGCCCCTTTGCTTGTAGACACGGAGAGTGCTGCTCCGTTTCCTTCCGACTTCCGTCCTTGTCACTGATACACTCACAGTTACGTGAGGTTCTCATCCTTTTGCGGTGGCCTTTTTCTTTTTTCCTCTCTTGAGATTGTTTTTGCACCAGAAGGCTCCACTCCTTCAGTTCTGGGAAGTGGTACTTCTGTACCTCCCTGTCTCTGTCTTCACTTCCTAGAATCCCCATTACTTGACCTTTGGGCTACCTCCTTTAAATTTTTTCATTTTGTTTCTTTTATTATTATTATTATTATTTTTTATTTAAATTTTTTCATTTTCTAATTGTCCTATTGGTTTTTCATTTATGTTATGATATTATTTCTCAGGGTATTTTTTTCATCCTCTGAATGTCTGCTTGTGGTGGTTTCCTTTCTTGTTGGTTTGTGTCATTGTTGAGTTGTCTCCACTTAGCTCTCAGAGGACACTTGATGAGACCTTCTGTTTCACAGATACTGCCATTCTCCTACTTGACTGTGTCATTCTTACAAAAAAAGCTTTCTTCTTCTCTCTTTTTTTAAAACCGTTTGTATATTTATTTTGGGGGAGGGAGAGAGAGAGAATCCCAAGCAGGCACCACTCTGAGTGTATGGATCCTGATGTAGGCCTCCATCCCATGACCTTGGAATCATGACCTGAGCTGAAATCAAGAGCCATACATGTAAACGACTGAGCCATGCAGGCGCCCCAAAAGAAGATTTCTTCTTAAGTGTGCTCATCCTCAGTGGAGATCTGAGAATGGGATGCTCTCTGGGAGTATGAGCTCTACAGGGCGGCTGTCTGGAGCGTCCCATTTAGGATCACCCCTGATGCGTGTGGACATTCTCAAAGGCAGTAACATTTCCAGAAATGTGATGGTTATGTACACATTCAGTGTTTCCAAGATAATTTTACTGCCTGACCTGGTAAGTAATAAAATAGGAACGTCAAATGTAATTTTCATACTATAAAACTTTAGCATAATTTTTTTCTCAGGGTATTTTGGAACCAAATTAATATGGATTTTTTTTAAAGCAGCCAGCCATTTTTATTGTTAAAAAAATCTATCACATACTTACCTTTAAGGAGTAATTTGGAATATGAAAAACACGAAAGCTCTGTAGATGATAATAGTTTTGGTAACTGTGTGTTTAAGAGAGGGGTCTATTCAGCACTGTGTGCCCGTGTGCTGAGACCAGTGGCCTGGAGGAGGGTGTCCGGGTCCTTGCCCAAAGAGTTTTCAAGACTATAGCCAAATGTGTTGCCTAGCAGAGAAGCTGAAGAAGCACTATGCATCTTGTAAGGTGATGATTGTGCTTACTTATAAATAGCGGACATTTCTATTATAAAAAGGTATAGTCTGGACAGACAGCTTAAGGATCAAACTATAGTTTCCAGAGCTTGAAACTCTAGGTTTGTGACATAAGAAAAATACGAAATAAATGCTATACAATCTCAGAGTAGGGAGAACTTCCAGTTGGTAGAGGAGGTCAATAAAAGAACAACACATGAGCAGGACCTTTGAAGGCTGTTGTAGATGTGGAGAAAACGACTTCCTCCTGAGCGGCGGCGGCGGCGACATATGCAGGTGGGAAGGCTCGTGGCACGTGGACACTTCCCCCTGTGCTGGTGCACCACGTACCTGCGGGCACAGGCCAGGTGGAAGCAAGAGTCTGCTCTGCAGCGAGTCTCCATTTTGGCCACAGATCGGAGCCACCTGACAAGTCTTTAGTTCTGTGCCTCAGTTGCACCCAGATTATTTCAATATATTTGGCAATAGAACACGGGACATTCATTGCGATTGTAAGGGAGTTGATAACCACTGAGGTGAGAGCTTGTGGAAGGTTTTTGAGGAATTTCCTCTTTGAATTTCAGTTGGTACAGATAAACCAGAGACGGACATTCACAGTGATTCATAGCGTTTTTATATACATGGAAACCTCGATATTTGCATTCGGGAACAAAGAGTTCATGATTTAGTGTTCTTTGAATCTGCACTAATTTTTGTCGATTATTTGCCATTGTATTATTGATTTCCATTAATTTTTGTCTAAAAGTGTAGAAACACAAACTTGGAGTATACTATAATTAGTCCCTAAGAGTTGTTAGTCTTTACTGTTAGAATTACAGGAGACTTAATTTTTAGTTTATTTATGAAATGAGCATAATAGTACTAACTTCTCTGGGTTATTTATTTCAAGCGTTAAATGTGTATTATGATAATTTTGTAAATTATGCAATTCTGAGTCGATTTTTACATAAACAGTATTTATTGCTTTGCTATTCAGAAAAATTAAAACAAATAAAACAGAGAAATTTCCTGATAGTAAATACACAGTAAAATATATCTTTGGTTTCCCAGGCATTTTAGAAACTCTTAGGTCAATTAACATTACAAAAGTGTTTAGTAGAAAATGTTATTTTTAAATAACTTATATTTTTGATACTTTGCTTGTAAATATTGAGTGCATTAAAATTAATTGGAATGCCATGTAAATATTTCTCTAGGATGCTAGTGAGCAGAAGACAGAACTTGAAAGACTGAAGCACAAAATAGCAGAAGAAGTTGTCAAAATTGAAGAAAGAAAAAACAAAATTGATGATGAATTAAAAGAAGTACGGGTAAGCTACAAAAGAAACTTCATGGGGCGCCTGGGTGGCTCAGTCAGTTGAGCGTCTGACGTCAGCTCAGGTCATGATCTCACAGTTTGTGGGTTCAAGCCCTGTGTCTGGCTCTGTGCTGTCAGTGCAGAGCCTGCCTGGGATTCTCACTCTCTGCCCCTCCCCCTGCCCAGCTCTTGCTTGAGCTCTCTCTCTCAAAAATAAAAATAAACATGAAAAAAAAAAAAAAACGCAAAACATTTTAAGAGCCATTTTTGTCTACCAGTTGTGTCTTAAGAGTTCAAACATTATTTGTTGAGTTATTTTCTAACAGTATTACCAAGTGTGGCTTTCAATCAGGATGTTTGTAGAAGAGAAGCAGGAAGGAATGAATGAACCAGCGGTCTTCAAAAACCGTCTTTGTTTTTCACAAGCCATGTTATTTGACTGTTGAGAAGAAAAATGTGTTGTAGGGAAATCAAGTCAAACTCTTCAGGCTTTTTTTTTTTTTTTCGTTCCTCACAAGGCTAGCCAGCTTGTCTTAGAATATAGGGAGCCTCTTGAAATGGCAAATTGTCCATTTGCAGTGACATGGATGGAGCTCGAATGTGTTACGCTAAGTGAAATAAGTCAGAGAAAGACAAATACCATAAGATTTCACTCATGTGGAATGTAAGGAATAAAACCGATGAACATATGGGAAGTGGGGAAACAGAGAGGGAAACAAACCACAAGATACTCTTACTCGTGGAGAATAAACAGGGTTGACAGGGGATGTTGGGTGGAGGATGGGCTAGATGGGCGATGGGTACTAAGGAGGGCACCTGTTGGGATGAGCACTGGGTGTTGAATGTGAGTGATGAATCACCGGGTTCCACTCCTGAAGCCAACAGCACACTGTATGTTAACTAAAATTTAAATAACATTTGGAACAACAACAAAAAGAAAATGGCAAATTGTCTCAAAACAAATAGCATTTTCTATATTAGACTTTTGCACTTAGAGTGGTAAGAACTTGAAGATTTTGGATTTTACATGTTTTAAAACATTTTGATATTTGAAGAAAAAGGATATTAGTAATTAGATATTAATATCTAAATATTTAAAAAAAGTTTTTTTAACGTTTACTTATTTTTGAGAGGGAGACAGAATGTGAGTGGGGGAGGGGTGCCAGAGAGAGGGAGGCACAGTATCCCGGCTCCAGGCTCAGAGCTGTCAGCACAGAGCCCGATAATGGGCTCACACTGAGCAACCCTGAGATCGTGGCCTCACCCAAGGTCAGACGCCTAACCGGCTGAGCCACCAAGGTGCCCCTGGAGTTATTTTTCATAAAATAACAAATATTCAATAATTTGTAAAGATCATATGTAAAATGATTTTTGCATATATATTTTTGAAAGTAATAATGCTGTTTGTTTTTTTAAGCCTCTAGTCAATGAAGCTAAACTAGCAGTTGGAAACATCAAGCCAGAATCTCTTTCGGAAATTCGCTCCCTGCGCATGCCCCCTGATGTCATCAGAGACATTCTAGAGGGCGTTTTAAGGCTGATGGGTATCTTTGATACATCTTGGGTGAGCATGAAAAGGTAATTTTTTTTAATTTATGAAAAATGTTACCGTTTTACCAATGAGGTACACATTCATATATTTATGTATGTATGCATGTATTATTCATTTAGTTTTAAAGGTTTGACTAATCTCCGCACCCAGTGTGGGGCTTGAACCCACAACCCCACGATCCAGAGTCACAAGCTGTACTCACTGAGCCAGCTAGGCCCCCCTCCTTCACATTTTTAAGTATTTCTTACATGTTTTTTGAACTATTTCATTAATTAAGAGTTACACAGTTGGCTATCATATTTCAAGTTACCATATAATCATATATCATCATCTATATTTTCCTTTCTCCATTATGAGAGAGTGTTACAAGTTTTCCAAGAGGAAAAAGGAATGTCTGAAAATCTTGAAGAGCAGCTCAGTAAATGCAGTCGTTTATTTGGTCCTCGACCAGTACAGAGCATCGTGTTTACCGTGATTCACTGATGCAGAGAATACAGTCACCATTGCCTGAGTCAAGGGGCAGAAAGAAAGAGCGAGGGCGGGAGCCACAGGGCGATACAGACGTGAGCTGAAGACGAGAGGCTGCGTGACCATGAAGTTTGCAGCCGGGGGGCTTCGGGGCTCACGCTGCGGCCGCGGTGACGCGCTTCGTTCCCGCACGGAGGGCCGCATTAGCAGGGAGGGTGACCGTGGAGTTCGTTCCCGTCTAGAGCTGGGCAGGCGACGTGGGCCGGGGGACACCTGAAAATGCCTTTCTTAGAAAGGCCTCAGGACGTTGCCGACACCTCCTAGGACGCGCACGGACCTGGCAGGTCACGAAAGGGGAGCGGGTAAAACAGAAGGGCTGTGACCCCTTCATTTCACTGCTCCAAGTTCACAGAACACGGGAAGGCTGCGGTGGATCTTTCTGGAGCTCCTCCTGGTTGTCGATAAAAAAAGGTGGATGCCGCATTGGAAGCCGGGATACTTTAGCACCCTGGTGTTTGATAACTAAGAGATTGAAAGCTTTTTGTGAAATTGATATTTCTGTCAGAAGTAGCAAACTTTATTTAGCCTCACTTGAAGTAATATGCTGTAATTTTAGTTTCCTTGCAAAAAGAGGTGTGAGAGAAGACATAGCAACCTTTGATGCCCGAAATATTCCAAAGGAGATAAGAGAGAGTGTTGAAGAACTTCTTCATAAAAACAAAGGATCTTTTGATTCGAAGGTAACATTTAACAGTCATGCCACCAGTTCCCCTTCCATACTGTATAATGTTCCACTTGTTAAAAGGTGATAACTTTAAGTTATCGATTCTTCACATCGCCTGAGAACTAAGTTAGGAAGAATGAGCTGTAGATGTGACGTGTCAGAAGCATTTACCGCGAGTGGGCCGGAATCCAGGCTGGGTCTGGGGCGCACATGTAGCGGCGAGAGTGGGTTTTGAGTCTTACTTGGAGCTGTGAATTCTCAGTTTGTCCTTTCGTAACTTGCGCCTTGCCTGCCCTGCTTTCCCTTCTTCCCGTGTGCTTGTTGAGACAGCAGCGGATCGCTCTCTTCGGGTTCTCGCATCTGTTTGCAGCGAATAGGCTCAAGTATACGATTCTGGTGTTTTTTTAGATCTCTTATTCAGAATGTCACGTGCAGCGTCTCTAGCACCAACAGCAGTGGTTTCCGCATTGCTTTTACCTGATAAAGGTGTGGCCCGTGTGCAGAAGAAGAGGTAGAACTGATGTTTGAGCGTGGCTGGGGACAGACACGTTTATGACCAGTGTGGCTAAGGGACACCTTTGTCAGTAAAATAGCATTATATGAAAGATTAACGTGGCTCAAAATCACTAATTCTGAAGGAAAAATTTGAGATTATCTTAATGAAATTAACAATTTATTGTTATTTTAGCTATAAACCAAAAACTTCACTTTGGGGGATAAATTATTAAATGCCTAGATAAAATAGACTGGAATTAACTTCGCTTTTATTTGAAATTAAGTCTGGGTGCTGGGTAACTCGTGATGGCTTTTTCAGAACGCTAAGCGTGCCAGCACGGCGGCGGCGCCTTTGGCCGCGTGGGTTAAAGCCAACGTCCAGTATTCCCACGTCTTGGAACGGATTCAGCCTTTGGAAACTGAACAAGCAGGATTAGAATCGTAAGTGAAATAGAAAGTACACATAAGTCTGACCTTTATCTTCATCAGTTTAATGGCTTAATATTCAGATATATTTACATTTTATTTGTTTCCATCTAAAAAGGCAGCTGACAGCATTAAAACATGTAACATGGGTTAATTAAATAAAATTAAATATTAAGCAGATGAAAAGAAAGCAGTTAGAGACAGAGGGCCGGACCCACTCCCTTCTTCCCTCGTCCACAGGTTCCCCCACAGAGAGCTCGGTTCCGTGAAGGAGTAATAGTAACGTACAAGAAGTAGGTTTTGGAAATTGAGGGCTTTTGAATTTGTTTTCTTCTTCTAAGTTCTAGGAAATGTAAAACATAGTCTGTGTGGGTAGGGAAACAATTTAACCGTTTACTTTGGTGCTTAAAATTTTAATTGGCTATTGGTCTTAAGTCAGCATTTATTTATGTTTTAATTTACATCTAAGTTAGCATACAGTGCAAAAGTGATTTCAGAAGTAGATTCCTTAATGCCCCTTACCCATTTAGCCCCTCCCCCTCCCACGATCCCTCCAGTAACCTCTGCGGGTTCTCCATATTTAAGAGTCTCTATGTTTCCATCCCCCTCCCTGTTTTTATATTATTTTTGCTTCCCTTCACCTGTGTTCATTTGTTTTGTGTCTTAAATTCATCCTGTGAGTGAATTTGTATGATATTTGTCTTTCTCTGACTTACTTCACTTAGCATAATACCCTCTAGTTCCATCCACATAGTTGCAAATGGCAAGATTTCAATCTTGTTGATTGCCAAGTAACACTCCGTTGTGTGTGTGTATATATATATATATATATATATATACATCGACGGATGAATGGATAAAAAAGATGCAATATATATATATCCATTGCATCTTTTTTATCCATTCATCCGTCGATGGACATTTGGGCTCTTTCCATACTTTGTTGTTGATAGTGCTGCTATAAACATTGGGGTGCATGTGTCCCTTCGAAACAGCACACCTGTGTCCCTTGGATAAATACCTACTAGTGCAATTGCTGGGTCACAGGGTAGTTCTATTTTTAATTTTTTGAGGAGCCTCCATACTGTTTTCCAGAGTGGCTGCACCAGGTCGCATTCCCGCCAGCAGTGCAAAAGGGTTTGTCTTTCTCTGCATCTTCACCAACACCTGTCGTTGCCTGAGTTGTTAAAGTTAGCCATTCTGACTGGTGTGAAGTGGTATCTCATTGTGGTTTTGATTTGTATTTCCCTGATGATGAGTGACGTTGAGCATTTTTCATGTGTCAGCCATTTGGATGTCTTGTTTGGAGAAATGTCTATTCATGTCTTGTGCCCATTTCTTCACTGGATTATTTGTTTTTAGAAGTTCTTTATAGATTTTGGATACTTACCCTTTATTTGATATGTCATTTGCAATTATCTTCTCCCATTCTCTTGGTTGCCTTTTGGTTTTGCTGATTGTTTCCTTTGCTGTGCAGAAGATTTTTACTTTGATGAGGTTCCAACAGTTCATTTTTACGTTAGTTTCTCTTGCCTCTGGAGACATGTTAAGTAAGAAGTTGCTGCGTCCAAGGTCAAAGAGGTTTTTGCCTGCTTTCTCCTCTAGGATTTTGATGGCTTCCTGTCTTACGTTTAGGTCATTCATCCATTTCGAGTCTATTTTTGTGTTTGGTGTAAGAAAGTGGTCTAGGTTCATTTTTCTGCGTGTCACTGTCCAGTTTTCCCAGGACCCCTTGCTGAAGAGACTATCTTTTTTCCATTTGATATTCTGCCCTTCTTTGTCAAAGATAAGTTGACCATACATTTGTGGGTCATTTCTGGGTTCTCTGTTCTGTTCAGTCGATCTGAGTGTTCGTTCTTGTGCCATACCATACCATCTTAATGATTGCAGCTTTGTAATACATCTTGAAGTCCGGGATTGTAATGCCTCCAGCTTTCATACAAATTTTAGGATTGTCTGTTCTAGCTCTGCGATGAGTGCTGGTGTTATTCTGATAGGGATTGCATTGAATATGTAGGCTGCTTTGGGTAGTATTGACATTTTAACAACATTTGTTCTTCCAGTCCAGGAGCATGGGATATTTTTCCACTTTCTTTTGTGTCGTCTTCATTGTCTTTCACAAGCTTTCTGTAGTTTTCTGGGTATGGATTTTTCACCTCTTTGGTTAGGTTTATTCCTAGATATTTTATGGTTTTTGGTGCAATTGTAAGTGGGATCGATTCCTTGATTTCTCTTTATCTTGCTTCATTGTTGGTGTATAGGAATCCAGCTGATTTCTATGCATTGATGTTACATCTTGCGACTTTGCTGAAATCATGTATCAGTTCTAGAAGTTTTTTGGTGACATCTTCGGGGCTTTCCACACAGAGTGTCATGTCATCTGTGAAGAGTGAAAGTTTGACTTCCTCCTGGCCCATTTGGATGCCTTTTATTCCTTTGTGTTGTCTGATTGCTGAGGCTAAGGCTTCCAAGCACTGTGTTAAACAACAGCGGTGAGAGTGGACATCACTGTCGTGTGTCTGAATTGAGGGAGAAAACTCTTAGGTTTTCTCAATTGAGGGTGATACTAGCTGCGGGTCTTTCGTGTGCGGCTTTTATGATCTTGAGGTATGATCCTTATATCCCTACTTGCTGGAGGGTTTTTATCAAGGAAGGATGCTGTATTTTGTTAAGTGTTAGCGTTAGTTCTAAAATCAGAATAAGAGTCATGTCATGTTCTTCACTGATGGGTTTTTGATATCATCTGTTCTTATTCTGGACAAGGAGAATTTTAGCAGTTTAAACATCTTAATTTTCTCCATATAATTATGTTAAATTTTTGTGTTTGTCACAGATTTTTGTTAAATAATGTTAAATGTTATGTTATTTTGTGTATATAAATATTTTTCACAACTGAGACATATTTTATAGATATATTGCTTTTCTTGTACATCTTTTGTTAATAATTTCCTCATTTTTAAAATTGATTTTATTTGTTTTATATCACATTTTTATACACAGGCTTTTGGTCTGACTCTAAAACATGTTGGGAATCTATGGGTTTTATGTATTTTTTCTTAGTCTTATCCCTTCCAGAGCCTTTTGTCCCCCTGTCCCATGTGGACCAGTTCTTCCTCAGGCTGCTGCTCCCAGCCGTGGAGAGCTCTCTTCACTGTGAGTCTCCCTGTTTCTCTTGATGACTTTTCTGATGGTGTTCTCTTATTAGGGGTCATTGTCTTTCATAGTTGAGTCTCATTTTTCTGGGACACATCCTCCACTTTAGAAAAGGCGTATTGGATGAAAACCGTTTTGAGGTCCTGCATGTCTAACATTATCTGTGTTCTGCCATTCTATCCGGTCAGTAATTAGGCTGGGTTTATAATTTTACTGACTCAGATATGCTGGGGGTGCAGGGGTGAGACCCCTGCAGTCTGTGTTTGATTTGTGCAACGCCCAGCTGCCCAGCAGAGCGTAGCAGCGTGTACTGGTCATTCAAGGGCATCCTCCCAGATGTTGTGGGAATTTTTGGGGGGAGGAGGTAAGTCATGTCTCTAGAAGAGTCTTCACACTTGCTGCACAGATGGGAGTGGAAGGGGGTGGGTGAGGATTATAAGCTTGACTTTCCAGGATGTATTAAGGGAACAGTCCAATCTCAGTGGACTAGGGAATCTGAGGTTGATGTATTCATTATATCAACGGAGTAGGGAATTCTCTGTCTTCATCTCTGCTGTCTTCTGAGTACCTACATCCACGGTTCCTGAACATTGGGGATTGTCTTTTTTGGCTTTTCTTCCTGCAGCTACTCGGAAGTACTTAAGCTTTTGAATTCTGTTATGTCAGTTACCGCTCCTCAAATTTTATTCACAGTATTCCACTGCAATACTTTTCTTTTTCATTCTCTTTATCTCTTTTCATGTATATCTTTTTTTTTATTACCTTGGTTTCATTTTGGTAGCGTTTTAGAAGAAATACGAAGTTGTTTCTGCTATTGTTGATATATAAAATCGAATAAGTTTTATGAAATTGAATTGTTTTAGAAATTTGAAGAAAACTGAAGACAGAAAAAGGAAACTAGAGGAACTTCTAAATTCTGTTGGCCAGAAAGTATCAGAACTCAAAGAGAAGTAAGTTAAGTTTAAAATGTATTTTGAAAAAAAAAAAAAAAAAAGTATTTTGGGTATTTTAGAACATACCTCAACTGAGTTTTCAGTTTTGAAAATCTTAGTTATAATCATTATTTTCATTTATTTTTGTGATTTTCACTCTAAAATGGGGAAGCATATGAAATAATGCAGAAGGTATTCTTTTGTTAAAGAATGTTTTTGGTAAAAGCAAACTGAGTTGGAGTCTCCGTTCGTGGAGCGGTCGCTGTAGACATGGGTGATCACTGGGGAATCCAGCCAGAGGGACAGGACGGAGTAAGTCCCTGCTCCGCGTTGACGATGGGATCTGTGTGTCTGTAGTCTCCAGACTGAGGGTGTCAGGTTCCTTTAGTGTGCATGGTACCAGAGCACCATCTCTTCAGTGATCTTGCTGAGGCTGCACAACCACATTTAAAAAACTGTCTCCTTTTAACTTAGTGCGTTTGAATGTTGAAAAAAATATTCCTGTGTGCAATATTGTGCTTAAATTTCAGGACCCTTTATGAATACCGTTAATCATAAAACCTCTCCGGGACCTCTGGCCTCATGCGATTGCTCTTGAGTGTAGGATAGCACTTATTGGTGTGAGGATCATAACAAATGTGGGGACAGTTTTCCTGTAAAATTGTAAAGATCCTTCCTGTCTGGACTGGAGGACCTGGGGGATGTGAGGAATGCCTGGAGGGCTCAGTCAGTTAAGCGTCCGACTGTGGCTCCGGTCGACCATCTCGTGGTTTGTGAGTTTCAGCCCTGCATCGGGCTCTGTGCTGACAGCTCAGAACTTGGAGTCGGCTTGGGATTCCGTGTCTCCCTCTCTTTCTCTGCCGCTCCCCTGCTCACGCTCTATCACAGTCCCTCTCTTTCTTAAAAAAAAATAAACATTAAAAAAAAAAAAGGAGGATGTGTGGTTAAATATTATGTATGTTATTTGCTTACAGTTTTATAAGACTAAAACTTTTCTTAAAAAATTTTTTTAATGTTTATTTTTGAGAGAGAGAGCGAGAGAGAGGGAGAGAATGAGCAGGGGAAGGGCAGAAAGAGAGGGAAACACAGAATCCAAAGCAGGTTCCAGGCTCTGAGCTGTCAGCACAGAGCCAGATGCAGGGCTTGAACCCACAAATCGCGAGATCATGATCCAAGCCGAAATGAGACGCGTAACCAATTGAGCCCCCCACGTGCCTCAAGACTAACACTTTTCTAAATGTATGCCTTTTTTTTTTTTCATTTTTAAAGTTTATTTATTTATTTTTGAGAGAGAAAGAAAGAGCAGGGGAGGAAGAGAGAGAGGGAGAGACAGAATCTCATGCAGGCTTCAAACTGTCAGTACAGAGCCGGTGTGAGGCTCAAAGTCACAAAATGCGAGATCATGACCTGAACTGAAATAAAGGGTTGGATGCTCAGCCAACTGAGCCACCCAGTCACCCCATTGCATGCTTTTATTTTTTTTAAATGGTGTGTTACATTTTGCTTCTCTTTTTGTGGAAGAAATACGAGTTATTGTACCAAGAAAAAAAATTCATGAGATTGAAAACTATTTTTTCTCTAGACAGGAAACGATCTATCTCTATTTACATTTATATATATTAACTTAGAAAAAAAACAAACCAAAAAGAAGCCTCAAACCTATAAATTCGATGTTTTCCATATTTCTGAATTTTTTTTATGTTAGAGTTAGAGGAAAGAAACTTCACTCTCTTACAGATCTAGAGACGTATAAGGAAAATGATTATTCCCTTCAGTTTCATATGCTCAGCATTAGTGCTTCATATTCAACTGATCGTCAAATATTTATTGAGTTAGCATGTGGCAGCGATGTTTTGATCCCATTTATTAGTCACTCGTACGGGGTCAGGTGTTGTCCTAGACACTTCGCATACTTCCCGTGTTTAGGACTTCAGACAGTCCCGGGAGGTGGCTCCTAGTGCATTTTGCGGAAGTTTATTTGTCTAAGTGGAACAGCTTGTAAGTGATGAAGCTAGCAGTAGATCGTGGACTTTTCTCACTGTATAAAGTACCTGTTCTTAATCACTGTGTCATAGTACCAATATTTTGGAAGGATTATTTTAAAAACCTTCAGAATTAACTTTCAATTTTAAGTAAAACAGAGTGGCATTTTCTATTTTTAGAGTCATTATCAAGAATGAATTGATGCTAGTTGATAACCGTTTACTTGATCCTTAAGATTTAACCGACCGTGCTGTGGGTTGTGAGCGACAGTCTGGTTTTCTCATGTACTTACAAAGAAAAGAGTTATTGAAAAATGAGTATGATTTATCATTTTTAAAGTCTAATTTGACAAAATGGATACATTTGGCATTTTAATACAACTTACAGAAACATGCCAGTTAGCTTAATTCAGCCAACATTTATAGCAAAGCCATATCCATAACATGAATTGTTGAGGTGAATGGACGTGTAGTATGTGTTCTCAGGCCTGGAGTGGTGCTGCACCAAGCCCCCTGCGAGGTGGGGAGCTGTTCTGTTACCTGCACTATCCAGTATGGGAGCCACTGAGCACTTGAAACGTGGGTAATTCGACTGAGGAATTGAATTTGAAATTTCGTTCATTTTTACTAATTTAAATTTGAATAGCCACATGTGGCTACTGGCTGCCTCTTGGAAAACTCAGTCCTCTCTAACCCTGTGTGTAGGAGAGGAAGGAATATAGAGCGCTGAGGTGCTGTCACGCGCATGGAACTTAGTATTAGACACGCTCGTGTATGAATTTTAGATCTTCTACCGATTATTGGCGAAATGTGTGAAATAATCTGTTTGGATCAAGTCTTCATATTTGTAAAATGAGAATCATAATATTCTGAACTATTGTTTGGAGGATTACATGAGGCATTACATGTTTTTTTGTTGCTGCTTATTTTGTTTTTTTAAATATTTATTTTGAGAGAGAGAGAGAGTGCATGGGTACTAGCGGAGGAGGGGCAGAGAGACAGGGAAAGAGAGAATCCCAGGCAGGCTCTGTGCGGTCAGCGCAGAGCCCCGTGCGGGCCTCGTTCTTGCAAACTGTGAAATCGTGACCTGAGCCGAAGTCAAGCTGGATGCCTAACTGAATGAGCCACCCAGATGTCCCTGTTACTTTTTTTAATTTATCTTTTTGATATTTAGCACAATCCTGGCCATTTTATCAGTAGTTACGTGTATGTTGAAGGACTGACTAGGTAATCAGCTGGAATGGTACTGTTAGATTTCATAAAGTAATACATTTGTATGAGTATTTCTTAAGGAAAATAATTTAAAAGGGTGGTTTCAAACCCGGACAAACGGGCGTGTAGGTAGAGTATATATGTACTGGATGGGATTCTTGAAATGAGTTTTAAAATTTTATTTACATTTTTGTTTGGTAGACATTTGAAGGAGTTAGCCTGAGGGGTGGGTAGGGGTAAGAACGGGGCCGGACCGTATTCTAGGCACGTGGGACGCCCTGAAGAAGCAGAGAGAGGACAGGGTGTTTCCTGAGAATAAAATTTCTTCAGAAACTGGCACGTGCGTTGCTGGACTGGCCTAGAATGATGTACAACTGAAGAGACAGATTGGGTCCGTCTTCCGACAGGGCCTCGGATGTCACGCGGAGAAAGTTGCCCACCAGCGGCAGGACATCGCGGGCCCGTAAGAGCCTGTGCTTCCGGTCTTCCCGTTCGTGTTAATGAGGTTTTGAACGCAGATAGTAGTAGTAGTATCGTTAATTAAATTCTTATATAAAAGCTCACTTTACTCTCCGAGAATAATGTTGTCAAATCTCTCTCAAACTCCTTTGCCTTTAATTAAATTTTCATGTTTTCCTAGATTTCAGAGCAGGACTTCAGAAGCCGCCAAGCTAGAAGCTGAAGTGAGCAGAGCACAGGAAACAATTAAGGCCGCAGAAGCGCTAATCAATCAGCTTGACCGCGAGCACAGAAGGTGGAACGCACAGGTTTGTCTGAGAGAGACAGAGGTCAGAAAGAGGCTTCCTTTAAAACACAGAAAAACCCGTAGTGTCTTTGTTAAAAAAAGAAAAAAGGAGAGAAGCATCCCTCAGCTTTCCGCTTGGGGTTGGGGTAAATGACCTAGATATGAATGGCCATCGCGTGAGCCCATTTTTAAGCAGAATGTTTTTACGCGAGTGGCTTTGGACAGTGCGACCTAGTCCTCTTTCAACTGCATAGGTTACAGGGCAGGGCAGGGGTGGAAATGACTTGAGGGGAAATGTGGTTCTCTCCAGAGATGACGCTGAACTTCACTTCCAGGGCAGCTAGCTCGGGCCTTGACAGTGCTGGCCACTTACTCCTTCTACAGACGGTCTGTTATTTTGACTTTGTTAAAGTCTTGTCTCTTTCCTCTTGGTTGATTGGTTTGTTTCTCTTAAGCCAGTCAGACCCCTGCCCGCCTGGACCCCTCTCCTGTACTCGCCCAGGAGTGTTCGAGTGCCTCAGCACTCCCTTCCTCGGCTCCCCTCCCTGCGCCTGTTCCGGGCTTCTCTTGTCCAGTCCCAGTCCCAGTCCCAGTCGTGTCCTCTGACCACAGCGCTATTTCAGCTGCGGAGCTGTCGGGTGTTTGGTTTTTGTTTTGGTCCAGGTTTCATTTTCATTTTACTTGTAGTTATTTTTATTGAATTACAGTTGACTTACTAGTTTCAGGTGCTCAACATAGCGACTCGACATTTACGTATGTTATAAAATGCTCACCACGATGTCTAGTTGCCACCTGTCACCGCACCAAGTTAGTACAGTCTGACCAACTGCATTCCCCGTCACTTACTTATTTTCTAGCCGGGAGTTCATACCTCTTAATCCCCTCCACCTGTTCCACCCACCCTTCTACCCCCCCTCATGTCTGGCAGCCACCAGTTCTGTGTATTGACGAATCTGTTTCTGTGTTTTGTGTGTACGTTTGTTCGTTTTTCAGATTCCACATGTAAGTGAAATCATGGAATTCGTTGTTTTTTGTTTTTTTTGTCTTGAGTTATTTCACTTAGCATAATACCCTTTAGCTTCATCCATGTTGTCACAAATGGGAAGAGTTCGTTCTTTTTTATGAATTTTTTCTATTCTTTTCTGTGGCTGAGTAATACCCCGTTCTGTGTGCATGTGTGTTTGTATATGTGTGTGTATATCTTCTTCATCCATTCGCTTTTTTTTATAGTAAGTTTTTAACTATGATTTCAGTCTAGTTAACAGTGTTACATTAGTTTCAGAAGTATAATACAGTGATTGGACAGTTCTTGACACCATCACTCAGTGCGTCCTGAGGAGTGTACTCTCAGTCCCCTTCACCTGTTTCCCCCCCGTCCCCACCCACCCACCTGCCCTCTCATATACCTTTTGTTAAATGAGTTCCCTCAGTTAAAGCTACTGATTTTTTTCCAGAAGAACATTTTTTACTTGGAGCATACTTCAGAATATACAGTTCTAAAAGATACATATGAAACTATGCATCCATGAAAAATAGGATACAAGTATTCTTCAAGTACATACAGAAGAATACTCCTGGTTAAATCACATAAAAAAAGAGACGTAAAAAATACTACAAATTTAAGAAGACTGAAATCCTACCAAGTATATTTTCCAACCACAATTGGACAAAACTGAAGATCTGAAACAAAACCAAGCTGGCAAATGTATAATGTAAATATTACATATTTAATACATAAGTATTAAATGATACACTTCTGTGCAAGCAGTGGGCTAAATAAATGGCAAATCAAAGTATGTGCCAAACCAAAAAAAAACAAAAAACAAAAAACCCACAATATTCCAAAACCTAGGAGATGCAGCAAAAGCAGATGTTGGAGTGAAATTTACACTATAAATGCTTGTATTAATACAGAAGTTCAAGAAAACAACATTATGCAACAAGGAACAGAAAAAAAAGAAAATTAGCTGAAATTTAGTGGAGGAAGGAAATAACAAAAAAAATCAGAAATAAACTAAATCATGACCTGAATAACAATAACATAACATTGAAAGAAATGACCAGATTTTCCAAGAAATAAAAATAAATAAATATATATATATATATAAATAAATAAAAGAATGAACCTCGAATTAGGAACCAGAAATCTCCCAGCACAGAACTGTCCAAGGCCACATGGTTTCATTGGTGAATTCTACCAAACATTTGAGAAAGATTAATGACAGTCTTTATAAATCTTAGAAATAATGGACTGGAGGGAACATATTCAAAGTCATTCCATGAGGCAGAACAAAAACAACACAAGATCAAAAAAGTCTAATTTGTCTGATGTAAGTATTACAAGTCTGACTTTATTTTGACATCCATTTGTGTGATAAACATTTCTCCACATCCCTACTTTGCATCCGCAGGTGGCTTTGGGTCTCTTCTAGGCAGCATATAGATAGGTCCTGTTTTTTAATCCATTCTGACACCCTGTGTCTTTGATTGGAGTGTTGAGTCCATTTACATTCAGGTAATTATTTTTTATATATGGGTTCATTACCATTTTATTACTTGTTTTGTCACCATCTCAGGAGATTTTCTGTGTTCCTTTGTTGTCTTTGTCACATTTGATATTTCCTTCCCACTCAGAGAGTCCCCTTTAATATTTCTTACAGGGCTGGTTTAGTGGTCATGACCTCCTTTAGTTTTTGTTTTTCTGGGAAACTCTTTGTCTCCTTTTAATCTGATTGGTTATTGTCTTCTGGGCTGTGGATTTTCCCCTCTCGGCACTTTGAGTATGTCATGCCACTCCCTTCTGGCTGCCCAGTTTCTGTTGAGAAGTCTCCAGCTATCCTTATGGGTCTTCCCTTGTAAGTTAAGGACTTCTTTTGTCTTGCTGCTTTTAAGATTTTTTTCTTTACCACTATTGTTTGTAAATTTAATTGCAATGTGTCTTGGTGTTGGCCTGCTTTTGTTGATTTTGTTGGGATTTCTCTGTGCCTCCTGGATCTGGGCGTCTGTTTACTTCTCCAGATAAGGGAAATTTTCTGTCCCATTCTCTCTCTCTTCTGGGACTTCTGTAATATGAGTGTCATTACATTCTATGAGTCACTGAGTTCCCTAAGTCTACTTTTGTGTTCCGTAATTCTTCTTTTCTTTTGTTCATTATTTTATGTTATTTTTGTCTTCTACGTCATTAATTTATTCCTCTGCTTTTTCCAGCCTGGTTCATTGCATTGAAGCCTGTTTCTAGTGTCATTTATTGCATTCTTAATCTCTGATTCTTTTTTAAGTCTCTTACCTCTGTGTTCAGGGTCTTCTTGATTTCTTATTTTCCTCTCTCAGTTCCAGTGAGTATCCTTACAATTGTTGGTTCAAATTCTCCAGCAGGCATGTTACTTCTGTCTGTTTTGGTTAGATGGCTGGCCATGGCCTTATCTGTTCTTTCATGTGGGATAAGTTCCTCCATCCTGGTATTTTGTCCAGGTCTCTGCCTTATTCTGTGTGTCAGAAAAGCCAGTTATGTCTCCTACTCCTGAAAGTAATGACCTTATAAAGAAAGGGTCACGTGGTGCCTAGGGCCTGGCACTTCAAGGACTGTCTCTGGTATGTGCTGCATGTGTTCTCCTGTTGAGTTTTGGCTTTTCTCTCCTTCAGGCCAGTCGTCTGCAGAGCCTCTCCTGGCCTGCTATGGGCAGTGTTTGCTCCCTGGCCTGAGTGTGGCAAGTCATAACAATGTTTGCTCTGGTCTGCTTGTGAAGTGAGACCTATCACCACCTCCACCGGAACCGAAGCTTTGCTGAGCGCTCTGCTTTGGAGACATGGAGTGGCTGGGGTTTCTGTTTGTCTTCTGAGAAAGGGGTTGCCCACACTGGGACCGAGGCAAACCTGACTGAGAAGGGTAGCCCCGGCAGAGTGCAGGGGCGTGGGATCTGGTGTAAGCAGGTTAGGCCGCCAGTGCGGGTGGCTCTCTGTTGATGCTGAGGGACAGGGGAGGGAAATGGCCCCAGCCGGCTTCTCTGTCCCAGAATGCTGCCTCACAGGTAAGCTGTGTGTGCCCCAGGCATTTTTCAGATCCCGTTTGCATGCTGTCCACCTCCAGGTTGTTCGCCTGCCTTCTCCCCAGGGAACTGCTCTGGGCTCCATCCCAGCCGAGCCCTCTGACCTTTGAAACTACAGGCTTTAAGCACTGCTGGTGGCAAGAATGGATGAAAATCAGCCCCTCTAGTTTTCCAAGCCACTGGCTTTGGGGGAACATTCTCCTTGTGTGTTCCCCTGGGCGTTTCTCTCTCTCTGGTTCTTCTCTGTGACCATGATTCCTCCCATCACAGCACCTGCCATCCATTCCTCCCCCAGACAGTGTCTCCACACTTAATACTTCCATCATTGTGGCTTCTTTTCTCCTTTTGGTTGTTGAGTTGTTCTGTTAGTCTTCAGGTTGATTTTTGAGTATTTAGGATGATTTGATTATGTAGTTGTGTTCAAGGGACAAGATGAGCCTTGGGTCCTCCTACTCCAGTGCCATCTTTGATCTCTTCTTTATCCATTCTTCTTCCCCTCCTCCTCCTCCCCTTTTTAATCTTTGTTTATTTTTGAGAGAAAGAGAGAGAGAGAGCACGAGCAGGGGAGGGGCAGAGAGAGAGAGGGAGAACAGAATCTGAAGCAGGCTCCAAGCTCTGAGCTGTCAGCACAGAACCCAACACAGGGCTCTAACCCATGAACTGTGAGATCTTGACCTGAGCCAAGGTCGGATGCTTAACTGACTGAATTCCCCAGGTGCCCACATCCATTCATCTTCTGTATCCATCTGTTGATAGACACTTAGGTTGCCTCCGTGTCTTAGCTACTGTGCATAATGCTACAGTGAACGTAGGGATGCATTTTTCTTTTAAATTAGTGTTTTTGTTTTCTTTGGGCAAATACCAGAAGTGGGATTATTGGACTGTGTGGTATTTCTCTTTTTAATTTTTTGAAGAACTTCCATACTGTTCTTCACAGTGGCTGTACCATATATATTTCAACCGGCAGTCCAAGAGGGTTCCTTTCTCTTTACATTGCCAACAGTTCTTATTTCTTGGCCTTTTGATACGAGCCATTCTAATAGGTGTGAGGTTAGATCTTATGTGGTTTTGATTTGTATTTCCTGATGATGAGTGATGTTTAGCATCTTTTCCTGTGTTTGTTGGCCATCTGGATGTCTTTTTTGGAAAAATGTCTCTTTAAGTCTTCTGCTCATTTTTGAATTATTAGGATTTTTTGTTGTTGAGTTATATGAATTCTTTAGGTATGCTGGATGCTGACACCTTATTGGATATGTTATTTGCAAATATTTTCTCCCTTTCAGCCCTTTTCTTTTGTTGATGGTTCTTGCTGTGTAAAAGCAGTTTAGTTTCATGTAGTGCCATTAGTGTATTTTTGCTTTTGTTTTCCTGACCTAAGGAAACACATCTATCAAAATATTGCTATGGGTGACATTCTAGAAATCAGTGCCTGTTTTCTTCTAGGAGTTTTATGGTTTCATGTTTCATACTTAGGTCTTTGAAGCACTTCGAGTTCCTTTTTGTGTATGACGTTAGAACCTGATCCAGTTTTACTCTTTTGTGTTTAGCTGTTCAGCTTTCCCAGCACCATTTATTGAAGAGCCTGTCTTTTACCCATTGTACATTCTTGCCTCCTTTGTCATACATTAATTGATGACATACGTGTCAATTTATTTCTGATCTCTGTCTTCTATTCCATTGATCTATGTGTGTATTATTGTGCCAGTATCATACTGTTTGGATTACTATAGCTTAATGTTATACAGTGAAATCTAGGATTGCGAGATCTCCAGCTTTATTTTTTTCAAGATTATTTTGGTGATTGAAGGTCTTTTGTGGGTCCCTAGCAATTTTAGGATTATTTGTTCTATTTCGGTGAAAGCTGCTGTTAGTATTTTGATAGAGAGTGCACTGAATCTGTAGTTGCTTTGGGTAGTATAGACGTTTCAGTGATATTAATATTTCCAGTTAATTTTTCATTCATGTCATTTCAATTTCTTTCATCTGTGTCTTACAGTGTAGGGCTTTTACTTCCTTGGTTAAATTTATTTCTAGGTTTTTTTTTTTTTAGTATAATTGTAAATGGGATTGTTTTCTTGATTTCTCTTTCTGCTACCTCATTATTAGTATATAGAAATACAGCAGGTTTCTGGACATTAATTTTGTATCCTGCAACATTATTGAATTCATTTATCAGATTTAATAATTTTTTGGTGGAATTTTTAGGGTTTTCTATGTGTAGTGTCATGTCATCTGCAAATAGTGCAAAGTTTACTTCTTCCTTACCATTTTGGATGGCTTTTATATATTTTTTCTTGTCTGATTCCTGTGGTTAGGATTCTAGTACTATATTGAATTTGTGTTGAGAGTAGGCCTCCTTGTCTTCTTCCTGGTCTTAGAGGAAAATCTTGCAGTTTTTCACCCT
The DNA here is from genome assembly GCA_030068075.1 of Paguma larvata. Taxonomy (NCBI): domain Eukaryota; kingdom Metazoa; phylum Chordata; class Mammalia; order Carnivora; family Viverridae; genus Paguma; species Paguma larvata. The sequence continues at coordinate 28,799,037 of CM057831.1, forward strand.
TGTGTATGATGTTGGCTGTGTGTTTTCATGAATGACTTTAATTATCTTGAGGTATGATCTCTCTAAATCCAGTTTGCTGAGAGTTTTTTTTTTTTTTTAATCATGAATGGTGCTGTATTTTGTCAAAAGATTTTTCTGTGTCTACTGAGATGACCCTATAGCTTTCACCCTTCTTGTTAGTATGCTGGCTCACATCGATCTTCAAGTGTTAAAGCGCTCGTGCGTTACTGGGGTAAATCCCATTCGAACTTGGTAAGGGATTTTTTTAAGTTGTACTGTTGAATTTATTCTGCTAATATTTTCTTGAGAATTTTTGCATCTTTGTTCATCAGAGGTAGTGGCCTGTAGTTCTTATGTTTGTTTGTTATGTTTTTGTTTGGTTTTGGTGTCAGGGTAATGCTGGCCTCCTAGAATGAATTTGGATGCTTTCCTTCCTCTTCTATTTTTTTGGAATACTTTGAGATGAGCCATCTATTTTTGTTTTTAAAAATGTTTTGAGTATACTTGACCTACAATGTTATGTTAGTTTCAGGTATACAACATAGTGATTCAATAGCTCTATATGTTACGCTGTGTTTACCATGTTTGTAGCTGCCATCTGTCACCGTGCGATGCAGTTACAATATCATTGACTGTATTCCCTATGCCGTACCATTTATTCTCGTGAGTTATTCCTTCCATAGCTGGAATCCTATATCTCCTACTCCCCTTCACCAGTTCTGTCCATCCCCTAAACCATCAGTTTGTTCTCTGTATTTATGGGGCTGAATCTGCTTTTTGTTTGCGTATTTGTTTTTTAGGTGCCACATATAAATGAAATCATACAGTATTTGTTTCTCTGACTCATTTCACTTAGCATAGTGTGAGGGAGATAGGTATTAGCTCTTACTTAAATGTTTGGTAGAATTTACCTGTGAAGCCATGAAGTCCTGGACTTTGTTGACAATTTTTTTTTTTTTAATGTTTATTTTTGAGAGAGAGAAAGAGCATGAGCAGGGGAGGGGCAGAGAAAGGGGAGAAGGGCAGAGAGAGCAGGCTCCAGGCTCTGTGATGACAGCAGAGAAACTGCTGTGGAGCTTGAACTCACAGAGAACCGCGAGATCATGACCTGAGCCAAAGTCAGATGCTTAACCAGCTGAGCCACCCAGGTGCCCCTGTTGGGAGTTTTTTGTTTAATGATTGCATTTAACTACTAGTAATCTGTCTGTTCAGGTTTCATTGTTTGCTTGTCATATCCACTTGCAAATATCCCTCAGATTTGTCTTCTGCCTTTAATGCCAGTTCTTTTCTTTCTTTTTTTTTTTTTTTTACCTGAATTCTCCTCTCCCCCTCCTATCTGATCCTTAAATTGGTTTGTTCCTCATTTGTCAGCTGAATAATCTTTGTAAGCCCAGTCTCGTTATGTCCCTGTCTGCCCTGTTTGAACACTTTCGGTGGTTCATCACCACTGCAGGTGACAGCAGGAACTCCTTAGTGCGCATGGAAAACCCACTCTGCGTTGCTCTCGTCACTACTTCTGCGTTGCTACTTTTCCTGCTCAAATTTATGCTGCAGCCACACTATGCTTTTAACCAAGGAGTGTCCATGCATTTTTAAAATTTTGTGTTGTACTTTTGCTAATCTTACTCCCTGTACTTACTTGTAGTTTACAAAGTGGTGCTAATTCACAGTATTTAACTGTAAGTGGGATAAAAGTTCTGTTTCATAGGAATCATTAGGAACTTTCAATTAAAAAAATATGTTCATCTTTACAAATAATGTAGGTATTTCATACATTTTTAAAATTTCAGCAGGATCTAAGATCTTATTAATATTTTTACATTTTCACAATTATTTCCACCACAGGGGTTATTACTTTAAACCATGAATGATTTTTTTTTTCTACAGTCAAAACTCTAATTTATGAAGTTGTCAGGTTTTTCACATTTTAGAGTATATGCATACTCTCCCATCCCCTCCCCCGCTTTTCTTATTCAGGTTGCAGAGATAACAGAGGAATTAGCTACTCTTCCCAAGAGAGCTCAGCTGGCTGCTGCATTTATTACATATCTTTCCGCTGCTCCTGAGGGCCTGAGAAAAACCTGTTTGGAAGAATGGACCAAGTCAGCTTGTCTTGAAAGTTTGTATTTAGTCATTCATGTTTTGAAATTTCAATATACTAAAAAAGTATATTTTGATTTTTGACATGTTACTTCTGCTAAATGAGGAAAATTTTCTATAAGCTAAAAGAAACCAAATTTACTTTAGATTTGCTCAATTCTACAATTGTTCTGTACTGAATTGTTATGTTACAATGATCTTATATTGCTAAAATCACTCTATGAAACTGAGAGCATGGGACATTTTTGATGTATGAATGCAGTTAAATATTTTAATACATTGATTTTCACAATAATTTCAGATCATAAAATGAGATGTAGGAATTCCAACATGTGAATTCTGTGGTTTTCACAAATTATAATAGTTGTAAAACATTTATTAAATATACAAGAAATATAATTTAACTGACTTCCATTACTTAGCACTTTTTGTTTTAAAGTCCCCCCACCCCCCACTGGCCCTTAGCTTTTGGTGCTAAAGGGGGAGGAATGGATTGAGTATTAAGAATAGTCCTGGGGAAGAGGGGAAAGGAAAAAAGACACAGAGAGGGAGGGAGATAAAACATGAGAGACTCTCAAAGATTAAGAACAATCTGAGGGTGAGGGAGGTAAGGGAGGAGGAGAGGGGGTGACGGGCATTAAAGAGGGCACGTGTTGGGATGAACACTGGGTGTTATATGTAAACCAATTTGAAAATAAACTATATAAAAAAAAAAGAATAGTCCTGGGACTTTTGTTTGAGTGTATTTTAAATAGTTTTGTTCCCTTTCCTTGGTCAAGTAGACGATCACTGTAGTGAAATATTAATATCTTTTCAGAATTTGATCTAAGGAGATTTCTTTGTACTGAAAGTGAGCAGTTAATTTGGAAAAGCGAAGGCCTGCCGTCAGATGACCTTTCCATAGAAAATGCTCTTGTCATCTTACAGGTAAGGAATCAATTTTCATTTCTCATTAGAGTTCCTCCTTCTGAGGCTCACCCCAGGAAGTGCCTTGTTCAAATCCGTAGGCTTTCACAGTTCTTTTTTTCGTAACTTCAAAGTGAAGATATTTGGGTAATGAAAATCCATTTATGATTCAGTTGGTGAATCTACAATTTTCAGTATGATTTATTTATTACTTTAATAGAAAAGTATAAAGTGGTATTTTTTTGATGACAAAAAATTCTAAATTGAACTAGCTAAGCATAATAGAAATAACTTAGGGGTTATTCACCTGATTATATAGTTCCCTCATCTATAGTGTATGTTTTTACATTTTTATTTTATTTTGTCTTGCAAAACAGTTATACCAAGTGAAGATAAGTTTTGGGTTATAAATTAGAGATGATGATATGCATTTTTTGAAAATTATTCTTTTGCATAATGTATATCTCTTAAAAGTCATTGTTTAAGCATTAAACTATTACAACCTTATTAGCAGTGAATGTAACAATCAAATTCCAACTAATGTACACAAACTGATAATTTCTTCCAATTACTTTTCCCCCTCGATAGGTTTTTTTCTGTTGTTTCTATCACAGTAGCTTATACTCCCTAACACCAGTTTTATCTTTCCTCTCTACTCCTTTTTCTGTCCATGCACTGTTTCCTTATTCTGTAACTCCATAGCTCCAAAGATAGCATGAATATGAAATGTTCCCTTTTAGGTAACATACACACATAGTATTATAAGATTTGTGTTATGGGCCCTGCATTCCTGGATAATTTCATTTGGCTAGACCTATTAATCAGCTGACTTACTTTGGCTCATTATGTTGTTGCCTTACTAGGAGAGAAATAGTTTTGACTTTTTTAGAATTTGATGTGACTTGTTCTCTATTTTTAAAACATCTTCCCTCATTATTTTTACTAATATGGCCCTGTAAGTATGTACATGAAAAAACTCATTACTATATTATATAACAAGTATGTGGTTTTTTTTCTATTTATTGTTCTTTCTCCAAAGTTTTATAATGACCTCTTCCTTTGTCAGCAGTCCAAGAAAACCATCTTTTGCAGATTTAAAAGCCATACAGTTTAAGTATTACTGTTTTTTTATTCCACGAGAAATCAGGGGTGAGCATTTAGCAAAAATGGGTTTGTCACAGTAATTGTTTTTTCCCGATAATAGTAATTGGAACTATTTGCTTTTATATTCTGAATTATCTTTTCTGATGAATATAGAAAATCGTTTGTGAAATTAATTTTAATAATAAGTTGGAATTTACTTTGTTTTTAATATTGCCATGTTTCTTGTAGATAGTTAGATACATTTATATGAAAAAAACAAAAACCATTTGGAAAAATTTGCTAGGGTAATTAGTTATTTTGTTGGGTTGAGTTGGCCACTATAGTCAATTTTCTGTGTCAGTTGTAAAGTATTGTAGATTTAGAATAAGCTCTTGTATTTAAGCCTGTGATTGGATAGCACATGTCTGTGAAATCTCCTCATGGGATATAAGATCTCACAGTTAGAAGATCATAGAAGATGTTACAAGATCTTGAAGTATGACTTGAACTACTTTCTAGTGCCTTCCCCGGACTCTACCTGCTCCAGCATAGAGTCTTGTGTGCACTCGATTATAGAATTTTCAGTTTTTGTTTCTTTCTGGGATATGAAGTCATTAAGGGTAAGGGTATGTATCTTGTTAATTTCTGTATCCCTCATATTGTCTTATGTAGTAGTTACTCAACACACGGTGGAGGAAGGAATGCATGAATGAGTGAATGAAAGCTCAACATTTTGGGTTCTATTGTAATTTGTTACGTGTAGCATTTACATTTAATTATGGATCACAGACCTAAAATATACCTTAGATTAGAGATATTATCTAAATCTCTCTGGAGGAGCATAAATAAGATGAATCCAAACCTGTAAGTATTCTTTGAAGTTCTAAAGCTTATTTTTGGTGCTAAAGACATGATTTTTTGAAATACTCTCTCTCTTTTTTTTTTTTTTTTCTTTTAACTGCATCAGATCATTGGTTTGAAATCATGGGTAAGAACTTTTTTTTTTGATTTAGAATAATCGTTCTTGAGGTTGGGCAGAATCTCATAGACTTGTGACATGTTGGCTGTGGAATGCATAAAATCAGATCTAACACCCAGGCGTAGTACGGAAGAAATACTTGGGAGGCTGTTGCCCAACCACCTCGGGAGCCGGAGCAGCCGCGTTCCGGGTGCGGCACAGCCGGGCTGCGCGGTTCAGAGGGAATCTTAAAACAGTAGCCAAGCTGGTTTCAAGTCAGTCAGCTCTTTATTATCACCATTTCCTGGCACTTTTAAACAACTTTGGTAATAAGTGCTATTCGTACCTGGGGTAGTCCCCACCCTCGGCGTTCTTGGCAAGTCCCCGAAAGAACCTGTGAGTTCTCACTAGACATACCTAAGTCCGAAGCCTTCATTTCACTTGGATTTACATTTGTTTTCTTATCTCGATAGCACACAACTTCACTACCTTTTCCAAATAAATGTGAACATTTAAGATAAATTAGGCCAGTTGCTATTCACATCTGATCTACTAGGTAACTGATTATCATTTTTTAAATTTACCCAAGTTATTTATTTGTATATTTACATCTATGTAAATTAATCTCCCTGTATAATTGGCTTCCTCTTACCTGCCTGGTAGCATCGTGTGTTCTCTACATTTTCCCTGGTGTCTTTCAGTCTGGTTCAGGGTATTCAGTGATGAATTTAGTTCCTACCTCATTAGATCTTAATCTCTAAGATACGTAATTTTTTCTTCTAGGATTCTCCTATATAGTATTAAGTATATACCGCTTTCTAGGAATTAACGTCTGAAGCATAACCAGTTATATTGATAATTATTTCAGCAGTACTTTTATGATTAGTTCATACTTCTCTTTTAAGGTCTTTATGGTTTATTCAACCAAAGAATATATAAAGTTTGGGGATAATTTGTGTATTTTATAGCCACAAGAAGAGGTGCGGCTGGCATCAGGTGGGGACTGGAGCTCTTGCTCGCTGTGTTGTTCATACACTTTGTGACTGTGTAGTAGGTGGGACTGTTCTCCATTTACTGTGGCTGAAGTAATTTTCTAATATTCCTGACAGCTGTAAGTGTATTAATGTAGCCTCTGTTTGCAGCTAAAAATGGCACCTTTATTGCCTCCTTATGATGGTTGTATATTTCTTTTCTCCAAAGCCTGAAAGAAAAACTCCCTCCGTAATTGATGCATAATTTTTAGGAAATTATTTGCACTTAATTAAAACTTATAATTTTTTATTTCTTTGCAATCAGAGCCGAGTATGCCCATTCCTCATAGACCCTTCTTCTCAAGCTACAGAATGGTTAAAGACACATCTGAAAGACTCGCGCCTGGAAGTCATTAACCAGCAGGTGTGTTCTACTTACAGTTGAGATACTGACTACCAATAGCATCTTACGGTGAACAGAAGTCTGTTTTCAGAAACACAGACTTGCTGCTGTAGCTTACCTGGCTTGGGACCGGGGAAACAAAGATAAGAATTTTAGCTTTAGTTTTCTCATTTGTGAAAAGAGGAGGAGAATATTTGCTCGATTCCTCACATGTGCTGAGCATTAATCTAGGCCCTGCGAATTTACTGGTGAGTGACGTAGTCACCGTCCCTGTCTTCGTGGAGATACCAGTCTGGTGGCTAGAGGGGCTGTTAAATAAGCGTTTACACTAAATTATGATGAGAGACATCAGTATACAGGATCCCGGAAATGAAAGTCCCTAACTCCACTCAGAAAAAAGCTCCTGGACTTGTAGCATTCCTCTGGTTTCTCTCAGTGCCTCTTAGCGTCTCCCGCTCCTCTACCTCACCGAGCGTCTCCAGTGTGTCCAAGATTTGACATATTGCTCAGTGAAGTGTATTCCTAGTCTTCTGGGGGTAGTGACTTCTCACTGTCATATTTCTCTTGCTGAGGAAATTATTTGGGGTCAGGTTTTGTTTTGTTTTGTTTTGTTTTGTTTGAGGAAGCCCTAGTGTATGATTAGTTTTATTTTTTTTTCAAGATTTAAAAAAAATGTTAATTTCTGAGAGACGGCAAGTGGAGGAGGGGCACAGAGAGAGAGAGACAGAGAGACAGAGACAAAGAATCCCAAGCAGGCTCTGTGCTGTCAGTGTAGAGCCTGATGTGGGCCTTGAACTCACAAACCGTGAGATCATGACCTGAGATGAAATTGAGGGTCAGATGCTTAACTGAGTGAGCCACCCAGAAGCCCATGATTAATTTTCATAGATATTCTTTAAATATGTCTTTAAAACGTATTTTATTTATAGATTGGAGGTATTTGCAGGGAGAGTGGGTGCTGGGCACAGAGGAGGGCCCTTATTGGGATGAGCACTGGGTGTTGTATGGAAACCAGTTTGACAATAAATTATTTAAAAAAAATTGGAGGTATTTACCTGATTTGTGTGTATTAAGAATAAGTATAAATTAGACAATATATAAAATACTTTAGGGACAGCTAGGAGGCTCACTTGGTTAAACATCCAAGTCTTGATTTTAGCTCAGGTCATGGTCTCAAAGTTCATGGGATTGAGCCCCACGTTGGGCTCTGCACTGACAGCGTGGAGCCTGCTTGGGGTTTCTCTCTCCTCCTCTCCTTGCCCCTCCCCACTCACGCTTTCTCTCTCAAAATAAATAATAAACATTAAAAAAATACTTAAATGCCACTTAAGGTTTACAGGAGAAGATTTTAATAATTATGATTCCAAATATTCAATTTTGTAACCATGTTGGAGGCATGATGCGATATTTAAAACTTTGGCCAGCTAGAAAGCCTTCAAATTCTCGCATGATTATAGTTTTGTCCACAGGGTGTTTTCACAGTGACTAGACCTGTCACTCCAAGAAAGCTAACTAGAGTTCATCATTTGCCTTTCTGCTTCTGTTCAGTGTTTGATTTTGACCATAAGCAAAGTAGTTCTATAAATAACTTATAAAGAATTTGAAAATTTTGTTTCTGCATCAAGTTAAAATTTTAAATTGTAGTAGAAGATTGAAAAATCAACCTTTTTTATTGTAACTGTAAAAAATGTTTATTTTTGTATGTCTGTTTAAATTCAGCTCTAATGATTCATCATCAAGTACTCATAACTAGAAAAGCAATCATGAATAATTTGAATTATTAACATGCATATTAAATTTTAAAATATTCATATTATTGCTTTTAATGTCTTCTTTCATTATCTTTGACGACTTTGTAAATATTAAGGTAATAAAGGAGTTAATGCGTATTCTATTTTATTCTCTCAGGATAGTAACTTTATCACTGCTCTTGAGCTGGCAGTGCGGTTTGGGAAAACCCTTATTATTCAGGAGATGGACGGTGTAGAACCTGTTCTGTATCCGTTACTGAGACGAGATCTGGTCGCTCAAGGTAAATATTTGATAGTTTCCGGAGAGTACCTGTTTTTAAAATTTCCAAAGTAATTAACTTCGTAACTAACTCCGACATTTTTCTTACTACCAAATCTAACGAAATGAAAACTTTCCTGGGTGCATGATGGGAATGTCATCCTAGTCTAACAGTGGTGACAAATAAACAGGTTCTTGAAGTGCCTTTACGGGAGGAGGTGCCGCATCGGGGAGGCAGGAACGACGCGGGGAGGCGCTGTGTCGGGGTCTCCAGGCTGCTCCCGGTTAGAGTGCTGCAGCTTGGAATAGCCACACTCAGGGCTGAGATTGTTTGCAAGGAAAAGATAGAAAGCCCAGTCAGCAGTGAGAAAAAGCTCAGAGTGAGCATGAAGTCAGGAGTCTGGAGACAAGGTGCAGGCTCCTTCGTCTTCCTTTGGAGTCGCACAGGAGACGCTCATTCTCCCTGGACCAGGTTGGGACAACACGTGTGAAAAGTCGTGTACCAAGGAAGCTTTCTTCATACAAACTCAGGCCCTATTTTTACTGGGGACTGATTTTTTTTTTAATGTTTTTTATGTTTGAGAGAGAGACAGAGAGACCGAGCATGAGAAGGGGAGGGGCATAGAGAGAGGGAGACCCAGAATCCGAAGCAGGATCTAGGCTCTGAGCCATCAGCACAGAGCCTACACGGGGCTCGAACTCACACATGTCGAAGCTAATGTGGGCAGCTTAACGGACTGAGCCACCCAGGCTCTGGGAACCAGCTGTATAAGCTCATTCTGCCTGGCATGGAGCACAATTCCAGATTCCCCAAACAAAAAAGCAAGTATGCAGCATAAATCACATTATTTGTACAAACAGTTTAAACACAGTGGGCCACTCTGACATGCTCTGGGTATGGTAAGAACCCTCCCCAAATCCCAGTTCCCAGAACGCTCTTACCGGCCCGTGTCCTAAGTGGGACTTTCTGGGGCAGGAACCGTCTCAGGACTGCTGTGTGTCCCTTCCTGCACAGGTCCCTACTCCAGCCTTTGACACATAGAAAGGACACACATCACTGCCACTACAACATTTATGCTCACACTGCAAGCTTTAAATAGAAGTGGGAGGAATTGAGCAAACCAGGGAGAGAGCGAAAAATGTATTCATTGATCACTTGCCATTTCACACCTCAGCGTGCTGGGGCTGGCAGTGGCTGGGGTGTCGTGAGGGGAGCCTTAGCAGGTGCATTTTTGCCTCTGTGACCTGGAGTTCGCTTCAACACCAGTCTCTGGTCTCAGTTCATTTCTTCTTGAATGGTTCCTGCTCAGACCTGCTGACCAGCTCCTGCTCTCCTGTCTTAAACGGGAGGTGGAGATGAAGCTTTAGGGGCGTCTGGATTGTCCCTTCCGCCTGTGTTTGGCCCTTGAGGGCTCACTAAATACGCGTCTCTGTCAGCTGGGATCGGTGTCAGGCGTTGGCAGTGTCTGTGGCACCACCTGAGACTGGATGTTAACAGGGTCCCTTGAACTTGGATCTGATGCATTCTGATGGGCTCACATTCTGAACCACTGTTGCCAACCACTGTGCAGGGCTCTTTGGGTTAATCCGTTTCTTTCAGTATTCGGGAACGAGAGTTCATCTCTGCCCTTACCTGTGTGCTCCACCTTCCTCCCAGAGCTGGATTTCACACTAGTTGAAATCTTTGATCCTCTGTGTAGATGTCTCATTGTCGTTTTCCAGCCTGTCGACTTGCCCGTGAGTCGCCCTTTTGTCATCATACATTTCCTTTGGGGACAGAGGATGGCTGACCTCAAACCACACAGACCAGTCTGTGTCCAATTTTATTTACCTCCTCAGTCCTTAATCTAAGCAATATGAACTGCCTTTCTAATACTGAGGTCAGTCAGCACAGAGAACAGAAGTGGAGTGTGCTTTCCCTCCTCAAGCTTGTGCTGGTGAAGAACCCCCTGCATGTGTACACGTGTGTACGCGTGGAACAGCGGGGCCAGGGCCAGCTCCTCTTCAGTGCCTCGCGGTGCTTTCTTCCCGAGTCACGTGTGCCTCGCTGCTCAGCCCAAGCAGAAGGTCCGTGTGTCAGTGTGCAGTTAGTAAGCAACTCAAGACCGTGGGCCAGCCAGCCTCTTAGAAGTCGTTGAGGGAGAGGCTGGGGTGGTGCGCAGATAGTTTGTTTTACTAATAACAGACATCAAAAGCATTTTTCATTGATGATTTCAGTCCTGTGGTTATTTCATTTCCAAGTTAGGCTTGAGTCTAGATCAGGAATTCTTGTAGAGGTTAAAGCTCAACGTTCTGGTTGGCTTTTAGTCCAGATGCTTCCTTTCACGCATGGGTGCTTCGTACAGGCATATGTGTGTGCAGCGAGAGGTGAACTTCCTGATCAGTTGTATCTGTCTCTGGTGGCTGGGTCTCCGTATGGGTACGCCTTTCTGGTGGCCCAGTTGGACCTGGATGGCCCCAGGACCTGAACACACCCAGCCGACCACTTCTTGAACAGGAATGATTTTGCCCCCCAGGGGCCATTTGGCAAGGCCTGGGGGCATTTTTGGTTGCAGTAATTAGGATGGTCTATGGCAGAGACCTCTTAAAATGCTCATGACCTCCCCTTGAAACAAAGTTTTCCAGCCCAAAGTGCCAGTAGCGCTGAGGTTGAATAACCCTACGCCAACTCACTAGTTCTGACCCATAAATCACCTGCAAGTGTGGTGTTTCAGTGACTCACCATGGCCTTATTGCCAGGAACGCTCCCTGGGAGCGCTGGACGGGATCCTCACTGCTATGGATTACCGGAAATTGTGTCTATGGGTAGTGGATGGCTGTCGCGTGCCTTTGGATTTTCTCACCTGAGATTGTTGGCAGACATTGTAATTCTGCGCATCTGAAGAACATGGGGTCAAAGGCAGCAGTGATTTACAGCTGCTCAGATTCCTTCCAAAGTTTCCCTTTGCAGTTTTGTAGGAGTGGCCTTTCAAAACCAGCCACACGTTTGTTGACCAGATAATAGACTTCTGTAGAAATTTCGGGAATGAAAGATGCCGCCTCTCGTCGACCAGGGAAGGAATCTGTTACTGTCTGTCTTGGTGTCTGGTAGCTGTAGAGACAGCAGTTCATTCTCACCGGCAGGCTCCCGGGGCAGTGTCCGTTTGGGTATTTGATTGGCAGGGTTTGTATTTGTCCTCACGTAAGTCCTTTCATCTTTAGTCAGTCAGGCTTGGATGGTATTGAGGACAATGTGAGTAATTCGTTCGGCGGAGACCATTATCAAAAGGTGATCCATATAGTGGGATGTTTGGGCCCATAGGACAGTTGACATGGATGTATTTAGCTCAGATAATGATACACTTCTGAAGAGTTTGGACCTATGAAGTTATACTGTATACAGTGTCCATATCTGTCACAAATGTTGATCAAACCAAACAGTATTCTCAAACGTGGTCCAGGTTTGGAACTGAGATACTGAACAAATAAATTGGGACTTTCCTTGGAAAGAGACCAGGCAGCCAGATTTTGTGCTCGTTCCCAGTCATTCTGTCTCCATAGTTCCCTAAAGTACAATAAAGATTTTGTGTTCAGAAGAAAAAAAATCATCAAAATGACCTTTATCATTTACTCCATAGGTTAACGGCAGTGTAAGTCAAGGCTCGATGCAGTTGAGACTGTGTCAGACATTATAATTTAGGACTTATATCGAAGAGTCCTTTTTAGACAATGAACCATTTACTTTGAAAAATTTTTTAAATTCTGTTTCAAAATAATACATGCATGGTTTACACAGTCATATAGTACAGAAAGGCAGCCGTGTTCCGTTCCTCCCCTCCTCATGACTAGTCCTACTCACCAGATAATATTAGTTGTTTTTCAATTTTAACATTTTATTAAAACATTCACGTGTGTGTGTACAGTCGATGCGTTTTTACAAACGGAGTACTCCTGTGTAAGCACTCAGCTGGAGGCCTAGAACTGTGTCTGCCCTCGGCGGCCCCTCACTGGCCGCCCTCCTCAGGGAGCAGAGCCGTGGCCTGGCGTGCGGCAGGGTGGCTCCCTCCGCTTGCTCTCATTGAAAACGAATCAGAAAAGAAATCACAACTTAAGGTACGAAGCTGACAAAGGGCTGAGAAGGAAATTTATAAACATAAATACATACATTACAAAAGAGATTAAATACCAGTATTTTGAATTTCCATCTCAAGAATCTAGAAAAAAGAACACCAAAGAGTTACTTAGCTCTTTTGTTGTTGTATGATTTCCAGGTAGTTGGAGTTTTTCTCGTTCCCTTTTTTGTTCTGATTTTCAGCATCACTCCATCGTGGCCAGGGAGCTTACTCTGAACCTGAAGTGTTCACTTATTTCTGTCCTGTCAAAGCTTTCTCTGTGATCGGGTGTTGGTTAATTTTCATGTATGTTCCCTGTGGAATTGAAAATTATGTGAAATTTGCTCATCATTTAATTTTTTTCTAAAGTCAGTTAAGTTTGTTAATAGTAGTGTTACCTGCTGTATTTTTTTTCCTGCTTTTTTTTCTATCATTTGTTGAGAGATTTCTTAAAGGCTCTATGATTTTGAATTGGTTTTCCTTTTATAGTTCTTTCAGTTTTTGCTTTAAGTATTTTGAAGCTGTGTTTTGGGATACATACATATTTGAAAATGTGACATCTTCCTGTTTGAATTATTTTTTTTATCATTATGAAATGTCCTTCCTTTTCTTCAGAAATGTATCAGGTGTTAGAGTCTGATATTAGGATGGTTACAGTACTTTGCAGGGCTAGTGTTTGCACTGCTTTCCATTCGTTTTTTTAATTTTATTTTCAATTTTCTGTTTGTCTTGTCTCTAAAGGGTGCCTCTCATAAGCAGTTTATCATTTGGTTTTGCATTTTTAGTCACCACACTGCCCTAATATTTGTCATGTAAGTTAATGCAGCTGACTAGTTCCTGCAAATCCTCATACAGTTTTCTAATTCACATTTTTTTTTATGAAACATTTTCTGTATACTTTTAATGATCACATTGCATGTAACAATATATATCTTGGAGGTAATATTTTAATACAAATAAATACTTGCCACTTATCTCCACGCACGTTAGCTCCACCTACCCCCTGCCTGTCCTCACACTGTTGTCATGGCCCACCTGATAATTACTGTTTCTAAAGTCGGTACTTCTACAGATCTTTCCTTTCTACTGCTCTCGAATTCTCCCAGCATTTCCGCAATCTCATTTCCCTTTCTAAATTTTACTTCCAAGGTAGTTAACATCCAGTGCTGCGTGACTGTCAGCCTGCGATGTCCTGACTCAACACTTCTGCCCGCGAGCCAGGGCTCCTCCCACTCAGTTCTGTGTCTTCTCTCTGAACTCTTGCCTTTTGTGTTTCGTTTAGTGAAGGGCCACTGGAAACAAACTTCTTCTTCTGTTTTTGAAGGATATTTATTTTCTGCCTGACTTGGAATTTTGTGTTGGTGTTTATTTTCTTTAGCACTTTCAAGTTTTTATTCCCTTGTCTTCTGGCTTATGTCATTCCTGTTGAGAGATCACCTGCTGGTTTTACTGCTGCTCTTCTGTAAGTGAGGTGTCATTTTTCTCCAGACGCTTTAGAATTTTTCTTTGTCCTTGGTTTTCAGTGGTTTGATGGTGATGTCCTTAAGATTGGTTTTCTTTTCATTTATCCTACTTAAGTTACTTATCTTGAACCATTCCAGTGAATGTCGAAGTATTTCATTTTAAATTTGTGTTTCTCTGATAATGATTGTGGGTCGTTATTTTGATAGATTTTTGGACATACGTAGATCATTCTTCATAAAGTGCTTATTGAATTACTTTCATATTAACTTAAAGTTTTTAAGTAAAATTTTAAAATCTATTCTGGGGTTTTCAAAAATGTCATACCTTTGAAAACATGTATTTTGTGCTTAAAAATAAATTGTTATAAAATTAAAATTGTAAGTTACAGTAGAATTGTTGATGCATTCCTGTGTGTATGTTGTCTGATGGATGTCATTGTGTATCTCTGTTTGTAGAAGTGCTGATTTATAGGGCTTTCCAGTTAATCGTTTCTTGGGTAGCCTGAGTGTTGGTGTTTTGTACTTTACTGAAAACCCTATATACAACTAACTATTTACAAATACTAGGAAATATAAATTATACTTTTTAATGTCATGTAGCAAAAGATAGAATATTGAAGCCAACTAATAATTTCGTTCTAAAAAAACAGGGCCTCGTTATGTGGTACAAATAGGTGACAGAATTATTGACTACAATGAAGAATTCCGCCTTTTTTTGTCCACGAGAAACCCCAACCCCTTTATCCCGCCGGACGCAGCCTCCATCGTCACGGAGGTTAACTTCACTACCACGAGAAGTGGATTGCGAGGACAGGTACGTGTGGGCGGCACCTTACCTCAGAGAGCTTCTGTCGCTCTGTGAATGCGTCACTCAGGGTTGGAATCTTGTGAGGCCGATTAGCATTGAAACTTTTTGAAACATCTTGAAAATAGACTTGCGAGTTAGAGTAATAAAGCATTCGGGCTTCCTTCATCATTTGTGTTGGACATTCGTCATTATTGTCAAACTGCTGTTTCCAGTGTCACTTTAATTTTATGGTCTCTTTCTGTCATGTGTGGTAGAATTGGAGAGAAGGAGGATCATAGACTAAGATCAGCTACTTTGTCTTTTTTATTGGTGAAACTGAAGTTTCACTGTGAAAATTGCATTTAATTGACCTTTTTGGCTCGTTGAGCCAAGGGTGTTTGATTCCTTATCTGACGTTTTTTCCCACTAGAACATATGCCTCTTTGAATTCCCGGACCTGTTTATGACTTAATACAGTTTAGAATATTACATGAATCTCAAAGTGAGTTTTTATATCTAGACTTGTACTTACATAGTTCCTTCCTCACTCTCTTTTTGAAGACATTGTGCCTGTTGGCCTTTTAATCTTTTTTAAAGTTTATTTATTTATTTTGAGAGAGAGCACCAGCAGGGTGGAGGCAGGGGGGAGAGAGAGAGAGAGAGAGAGAGAGAGAGAGAGAGAGGGAGAGAGAATCCCAAGTAAGCTCCACACCGACAGCACACAGCCCAACTCGGGGCTTAAACTCAAGAACTGTGAGATCATGACCTGAGCTGAAATGAAGAGTCAAATGTTTAACTGTCACCCAGATGACCTGTGCCTGTTGACTTTTTGAGTGTCATTCAGTGTTTTACTCTCCTAACAATTGTAGACTCTTCCTCTTTCTTTTTTTTTAATGTTTAATTATTTTTGAGAAAGAGCGAGAGAGAGTTGGGGAGGGACAGAGACAGAGGGAGACCCAGAATCCCAAGCAGGGTCCAGACTCTGAGCTGTCAGCACAGAGCCTGTTGCAGGGTTCAAACTCCTGAACCGCAACATCATGACCTGAGCCGAAGTTGGACACTTACTTGACTAAGCCACCCAGGTGCCCCGACATTGCTTTTTAAAAATAACTTTATTAAGATTCAATTCATGTACCATAAAATTCATCTATTTAAAGCATACAGTTCAGTGTTGTTTCTTTTTTTGAGTGGACTTGAGGAGTTATGGTAACTCTATGTCTAATATTTTGAAGGAGACACAAACTTTCCCAAAGCGACTGCATTCTTTTACTTTCCCACCAAAATCATGGGAGGATTCTGCTTTCTCCCCATCTAGCCAACATCTGTCTTTTTAATTGTAGCCATCCTAGCAGGCCCGAAATGGTATCTCATTCCGATTTTGATCATATAGTATTTTAAGGAGGTTATTTCTTTATATGAATACTTACCATTAAAAAACTAGTTTCCATAGTTTTTATATATTTAATTTTCTTTTATAATTTTAGAACCAAGTATTACATATTAATAAGTTATGCGATTTCTTGCAGATGTCCTGTAATATTTAATATTTTTTGATCAGTTTAACTATTTACCTCTTTTTCTGGTCAGAAGTAATAGGGAATTGTCTCATGTTTAACTAGAAAGAATCAAATGAGGTACATAATATCATAATAATTGTGATATTTGGTCAAGCACAAGGCCTGTATGTAGGAAGTTTATATTCTGATTTGTTTGAACTCTATACTAGAATAATTTTGACCTAACACAATTTTTTTTTTAAGCTTTTGGCTTTAACTATTCAGCATGAGAAGCCTGACTTAGAGGAACAGAAAACAAAACTGTTACAACAGGAAGAAGATAAGAAAATACAGTTAGCCAAGCTTGAGGAGTCTCTTTTAGAGGTAAGATGTATTTATTCAGGAAGGTTTCCTATATTACATTTTTAACGAATATAATTAAGAGTATTTTTTTAATAGCGCCTTCAGCATGTTTTCTGTTGTGTCAAAGACATGTCAATATATATCTTAAAATCAGAATTCAAAGAAAAAAGGAGGTATCTTGGGTTACAAGATCTTAAGGAATGGTGATAATGTGTAAGACAGGTGATTTTTTATGTATTACTGTCTTTATACTGCGTTATTTCACTAATATTTATTGCATGCTCAGAATTTCAATGTAGCATTAAAATGTAGCATGAAATTATGATTTATTATGTAACTTTATGTAGTTTTATTAGATTGCTAAAATTAATGCATATGCATATAGTATATATATCGTGATTTACTATAGCATTCTTATAAATAGAGAGTGTTGAATTTCTTTTAAAATAACGTAAGTTTTCATAAACATCATCAAATTGATAGCTAATATGGGCTTCTTTTAACTGATTATTTTAATATGTATAATGCTATTCATGTTATTTTGTTAATTTTTGCTACAGACACTTGCCACATCTCAAGGGAATATTTTGGAAAATAAAGATTTGATTGAATCTCTGAATCAGACGAAAGCAAGCAGTGCACTTATTCAAGAATCACTTAAAGAATCTCACAGACTCCAGATTTTCCTTGATCAAGTAATTACTTCCTTTTTATGTGTGGTCTTCTCTCATGTTCTCTTCAACTTCTATGCTAATCTGATTAAAAAGTGTCGAATGAGGACCTGAGGGGGATGACGACGATGATGTCGACAGCACTTCAAAGCCCCAGAGCCTTGGGGGTGCTCCTCGCTGCTGCCGAGGGGCAGGGGTGGCGCCGCCGCCGCCGCCTTCTGGGGGTTTCAGGCAGCACGCTGGCTCACGTTCTGCAGTTACAGTCTACACTGCAACTCCAAATTCGTGTATTGAAAATGGCCAACTTTGCCATTCCTGTAGCTTTTAAAGTTAAAGCATGTTAAAAAAATTAAGAGTTTTAAGGTGTTTTTTCCATTAAAAACATTTTTCTTCCCTACTCATCTTGGAGCCCACGATTGTGATGATCCGAACTGTTTTCTTATAAGTGCTCAAAATGCTTTTTAGCTTATTCTTTTGATAGTTCCTTTTGCAAAACTCTAACTCAAATCCAAAACATGAATATGTTTTCTTCTCCTACCTTCTAGGGATTGAGCTCTGCTCCAGGAGAAATACACCCCACACAGATGACTGTGACTGTGAATCTCCAGGCTCCAGCCTGACCGCTGTCACTGATGTCCCTTAGTTCTTTGCCGGTCATCTCAGTGACCTAGTCAGGTTTCCTTGCAGTAGTTGTCAGCCCTCGCTCAGATTGTGCACTTACATGTCCTTACTTTTTCACCCTCCTGTCACAGAACGGGCTCTGTGGAAACCAAAGCACCGACAGATTGACCGCCTGATTCTCACCCAGCCTCCTGGTTTTCTCTGTCAGTGCCTTTTCTGGTTTCGCCACATGAGGAGTTTGAGGCTTTTGGCCTTCTCTTTCTGAACAGGCATCTCTGAGTCACACACATAATTTTACTCATAGCATATTTGTAACCCTGGTGCTCTGATCAGAATGACCAGGACTCCTCCCAGGCTCATTCAGACCCTTGAGGCCATTTAATCACCCCTTACCTGCCGTCAGAGGGAAGGTCCCTGTGGACCGTGGCCTGTTCTGTGCTTATGTCGGACAGTGCTAGGTGCTTTGGTGTTCGATGTGGGCACCCATGTGGTCCCTGGTCCGTCCGTCCGTCTGCGCACACACACGATTCAGGGCTGTAACTTCCCTCTCCTGCAGGGACTGTAGCGCCATGCCCTGTGTATTACCGAAACTCGTTCTCTTCTGGCGCGTGCAGTTGTGTCACTTATTTTCTGATCACAACCGTGTACACGTCTTCTTTCCCTTTCCCTGACGCGGGTGCTCGTGGTCCTCGCTATGGTCCACTGTGAACCCCTTCTACCTCTGTGATCGGAGAGGCAGAGAATTATTTCAATGTACTGCCCTCTGTTTTATAAAAATGAGACAAACTAAATCATGTTGTTTTAGTTACAAAGTTTGTCCTTTTCCTGGGCTCTGCGGGTGGCTCACGTGTGTGCGGTGGTCTGTAGGTGACAGTAAGACGCTGAGGTCTTTTTCCTCCCCTGCCTGTGCTCCCCAGGAGCGGGATGCGTACCTTCCCCTGGCTGAGAGCGCCAGCAAGATGTACTTCATCATCTCCGACTTGGCCAAAATCAACAACATGTACCGCTTTAGCTTGGCTGCGTTTCTCCGACTGTTCCAGCGAGCTCTGCACGACAGACAGGTACGCTCCTGGTCACCCCGCAGCTGACAGCACTTAAGAGAGACCACTTGGCTGGGTACGTCATTTATGACAGTAATTTCCTGAGAAATCCAGTTTAGAATCCTGTTTCACAAGACCCCACGTAACAATTTTAAGCTGTGTTTAAGGAAACGAGCTCCTTAATTGTGTCTTATGGTCTTACAGACTACCCCAAGCGTGTCCGTCCTCTTGGTGGAAATGTTTTAAATTCCGAGTACAAATTAATAAGTAATACGTTGTCATTAAAAATTGTATAAAGATAAGAAAGTATCTACATAATCTCCTTACTTGGCGAAAAGATTTAAAATTTCATTGTACATCTTTGTCATTGGAGGCTGTACTCCATGCAGGTTGTGTTCTGGTTAGGGGGCCGTAGAAGTGTATGCCGCCCTAACGGGTGTGTGCTCGTGGAAGGAGGGGTATATTAAAGGGTATGTAGATGGCTGTAACCCAAAGGTATCACACAGGTCTTTAAAATAGGATTAGTATATTGTAGACAATTTTCATGTCATAAATAAGAACCTGTGGGCTTTATGGGAAATTGTGAGGCTGTACGACACTTTATTTAACCAGGTGCCGTATGGATGTTGTCTGGTTATCTGTGCTGAGTAGCGCGTTACTCCAGTCTTGGCAGTGTTTTTCTTTTGCTCGTGGATTCTGTGAGGAATTTGGTCAGAGCAGAGCAGAGATGCCTTGTCTCTGTTTCACAGTGTTTAGGGCCTCAGGTGGGTCTTGAGAGGGAGACAGGGAGTCTTCACTTGCACGTCCGGTGCCTGGGGTGGGTGGCATGGCTGCTGACTGCCACACCATGCCTTCCTCACCGCACAGAGCAGTGCGTTCCTTGTGGGACGTGTGGGGGACAGATGTGTGTCTTCCAGTCGGTAAGGCAGAACCTTCACAGCCCAGCCGTGGGGGGGCTGTCCCTCGTGCTGCGTTGTGTGTGGCGGAAGCAGTCACAGACCTGCCCGCAGTCAGGAGGAGTGTCGAAGGACCTGGTCATGTTTTTAAGACGGCTACAGACATTTCTGGTTTTTCTGTTCTTCAGTGTTTTGCTTCTCTCGTTTAATCTTGGGTAAATTCCTTCACAGACGACAGGTATGGAGTGCACATGTGTGAGCCTCTATCAGGCACCGTCTCACTGACCGTGCCAGCAGGTGCCGTTGGTGCAGTAGACTGAGGCGGCAAGAGGGCCCTTTTCCATCTGTCTTGTAGCCAACAGTGGATTACATAGATCGTTGAATCATTTTTACATTAAAAGTTTCTCATAAATTAGAAAGTATGCAATATGCGTATTTAAAATTTTTTATCCTTTTGTCAAAAAATATTCGTGTTAAAAGTGAGTGAACTAGTAAGAACTAGTATGAACTAGGTTAGCAGTTCTGACTAAACCCAAAGAGAACATTGGTTATTCTGTGCTCCTGGCAAAAGAGTGTCGCCCAGGGTCTCCTCAGTAACGGCACTTCTTCCATAGCATGGTTATCGAATGCCATTGACCCCTGTGTGTGTGTGTGTGTGTGTGTGTGTGTGTGTGTGTGTATGTGTGTGTATGCGGGCACACGCACACTTGAATTTACTTGAAAAAGCAATAGAATCTTAAATATGTAGAGTCAAAAACTTGCTTTCCAGTGTCTTGGAGTGGGGTGCTCTTTCTCACAGTAGAGGGTCTCTCGGTAGATCCGGGGTTCTTCACGTGTGATCTGTGTTAATCGTGAAGCCGAGAGGATGTCTGCCCGGTGAACCAGAAACCACGAGCTGTCCCAGAACATGTCGCTAACACGGCCGGGACCCGAGGTCGGCCGCGTCTCTGTGCTGGCTCGTTAGTTCTGTACCAATGCCACACAGTGCACAGCTCTCCTCGATGTCTTTGAGCCGTGAACATTACTTCACTAGGCTTTTCCTTGCCAGTTAAAATCACAAGGAAGCGAGGAAATTAAGCCTAAATATTGTACCAAAATTGAATGTTTCCAGCCATGTATGCTCCAAATGCTCCCTGAGGCGACATGTGAAACTCACATGACACTTAGGGAAAAGACCAGCCTTGACATCCCCCCCCGCCCACTCCCAGTTTCTACTCTTTAGTAGTCAGAGGAAATAGCCATTAGTGACATTTTTCAAATCATGGCCATCCTGGACAATGGACGTACAAACACAGATAGAAAACTGAAGGTGGTGTAATTTCTAAACAGCGTCAACATGCGTGGTCTTGCTCATCCTTAGTTAGCATGGAGAGCATGGCTTCAGATCGCCCAGGTGCTTGTGCTGAGGGTGAGAGCATCGTGGCCACACTCTTGCGGGCCTCGATTGATAATTAGGAGTAATGAAATGGGTTTAACCCCTACTAAAGTAGTACTTTTAATGCCATTAGGTATCAAGGTGCTATGGTCAAATTCAATTCATGTTGTATTATTGGAAATTGATTGTAATTTTTATTATTGAAAGCTATTACTCTTTATTAAAGAAAAATATGTCAAATATTTTTATTGTATTAGTTCAAATTTAGTGGACTTATTTTTTTGGTCCCTTAGGATGATCGACAAATTGTTCCAGAATCAGCGTTGAGTCTGGAGGAACATTTTATAAGTGTGATTAAAGTATGGGGTATCATGTAACTGTTCATAAATTTCCTAATGGTTTTTCAATTTTATTGTAATCTGTAGGATTCTGAAAATACAGAACAGAGAATCCAGTCTCTTATCAGCTCATTAAAACATATGGTTTATGAATATATCTGCCGTTGTCTGTTTAAGGTAAGAAAGACTGTTTTTTCATGTATAAAATACTACCTGAACTTTGATTTAGTATGGTATTATAGTGAAATTATATAATACTTTACCAACTAGAAACATACTGAAATTCCCCTTTCCGATATTTTCCCAGAGTAACATTCGTTGCTAAGTGGGGCATCTTCTGGCTTGCCAGGGTGTGGTAGAAGCAGGTCGAGTGAAGGAGGGTTAGCCCCCTCCCTTCTGATTGTGCCTGTAGCCACCACAGGACATTGTGATGTGTTGTTTAGGTCATCTCCTAGCTTGGGTCTCTTCGCCTCAGCACTAATGACGTTTTGGGCCACGTTAGTGTGTGTCGTGGGGTCTGTTTTGTGGCGCTTTATCTACACATTTGATACAATCCAAATCCTCTCTTGAAATTGCTTGAGGGACAAACTTAGTTCCTATTCCTGGAACTAATGCCCGATCCTGAGTCATGAAATTTGTCGTAGACATCTTCATATTATAAGGGCCCCAGAGGAATAGAAAATGAAACACATTTTAGAAAATGTTGAATATTATAGAAAACACAGAGGCTTTTCACTTTTGATTTCTTTTTTTTTCAAGTGTCAGTTTTTGGGGATTAGTTGAGATAGGTTGAAGAAGAGCTTTGTAAAGGCAAGTAACTAAGTGAGAGACACAGAGTTGTTCTGGCACAATCGCACAGCGTTCTTAGGAAACCTTGAAAAAGATGCAGTTAGTACATTCTTTAGAAAGGGACAGTAATTTTTATGATTAGAGTCATGGTGTTGATCTTTACCCGAGACAGAATAAATCCTTCTGATACCGAGGGCAGTTACCAGAAGGTGAGAGTTCTAGCTGGGCACTCCTGCAGAGCTTTTCCTTACTGAGAACCGTGGCGATTTCTCTCCAGCTGTCTGTTTAGTATATGTGTGTTTTAGGGGTCCTGCGTATGGTTCTGTGCTGTTGGAGAAATGGCCTGTGTGGCCTTTAGTTGTCACTTGTACACATGAGCAGCTGTCAGCACATGATCTCAAGGCCTGTTTTGTCGCTCACACGCCAGGATTCTGGGTCCGAGGATGACACAGCAGTAACGTTTCATCGGCCCTGGATCTCAAATCTCTAACATGCGTATCGTTTGTTACCTCACATGGCACGTAAAAATTGTGACTACACAAATATAAATATATGTTGTAGAAGAGTTTTGAACTGTGGGGACCCAAATGCAAAACGTTTGTCACTTGTGCCTCTGCTCCGGTAGGCTCGGCCGGTCCAGTGCGGTCCACGTCCTTTCTCTTCATATGCACGTGCACACACAGATGACGTTGGTGATTTTCCATATTGTGTGTTTTGTTCTGTCGCCTGGAGGTCTTCCCATAGGTATACGTGTGCTTACCTCGTCGTTCTTAGCGAGTGTGTGTCTCCGTAACGTGGGCCGTGCTCCTCTGTCTGCTCCTCTGCTGCTGGATCTTCTTACACGTTTGTGCCGTTATGCGTGAGCGAGCGAAGTTCCATCCCCGTCTTTACCTGCCGTGTGAGAGTTCCTGTTCCTTAGTTAGATTTCAGGATGGCCTAGAGTTGTGGGCCCAAGGATACGTACTTTCCAGATTTTGTTGAAGAGTATCAAATTGCCTTCTAAAAGTTTCTTTTATCATTTAATACTTTAACCCACAGAGTAAAGGAGGTCTCTCCTTCCTGCATCGTTTTCAACCCTGGATATTATCAGTCTTTCTACTTTTTTTTATCAAGTTGTGATTTATAAATATTTTCTGCCTCTCTGAATTTGTATTAAATGTTACTTTTTACCTTCCTCCCTTATTTGCCCTATTTGTCTGTTCTCTAATTTTTTTAAAGAATAAAATAGATTTGCTTTACAGAACAAAATTACTTGATTGTAATGGTTTTTATATTTTATTTTTTAATCATTGGATTTTTCTTTGATTTCTATGAAATCATAGAATTCTTCTGAATTTTTATGATTAGTTTTTTAATGTAGCTTTAATCTTTATTTTCTAATGAATGTATGAAAGCTGCAAAGTTTCATTTAG
Organism: Paguma larvata; assembly: GCA_030068075.1. Lineage (NCBI taxonomy): Eukaryota > Metazoa > Chordata > Mammalia > Carnivora > Viverridae > Paguma > Paguma larvata. The sequence goes on from CM057831.1 coordinate 28,822,810, forward strand.
ATCCTTTTTCTAATAACATATTTAATGCTTTACTTTTCTTTTAAGACCTCTACACTAAAATAGGCTGTGATTTGTGGAAGCATTATGGACCTACACTTATTTTAAGGTGCCACCAAAATCCTTATGAAAGTACATGTGTTACAAATAAAATATTATTCCTGAAAAGGGTTTAAGTCAAAAGATAAAATAAAATTTCTTAACTCATTCCAAAAATTAGTAGCTTATTGGGAATTTCTTTTTCGGACCTATATATCTGTGCCTCAGTTTATATATTCTTATTTTATTTTTAGTAATACATTATATTTACCAATGAGATTTAAATCTTTATGTTCTATATTTTGTTATGTAAATGCTAGAGTAAATGTTCAGTACCAAAATGATATATCAGTGAAGTTTAGTTAGGGTTACTTCTTCTAAGTCACATTGTCTTATAAAAATTTAAGTTAGATTAAAGCCACCATTTTATTGCATTAAGGGAGAGCTCATAAGCTGACCGCCCTTAACACTTCAGCGCCCCGTTGGAATTCGTTCCTGCCTATTTTGAGATATACTTTTCTATTGTGAACAACTGAAAATATTTTTTAAAAGCTAACATTTATAATTCTTAAGGTATATTTTTAATTGGTGATGGAATATCTGTTTTATAATCGTATTTGTCAGTAATATTAAGTTTATTCAGCATGAATTCAGCATTGCATAGAGTTTCAGTGGGGAAAAACAATTAGCATGTTAATTGTAAAGCAGTGAGGTCTATTTTTCAAGATTTAGCATTATAATCTCAGGATGTCACCGATTTTGTATTTTAGTAGAAGCTTTTTGGATTTTTAGCCGCGAGCTTCATATTAAACAGCTTGCCCATTTCTCATGCTGATTCTGCTGTCGCAGGTGCTGACAGCGGTGTGGCCACGCCAGACTCTCGAAACCAAGCCTGGGATTATTGGTATTCACATCCCACCCAAGGAAAGCAAGCTGACCTGGGACAAAAAATGATGGACTGGTTGTGTAGCGGAAAATTGAGATTCGTAATGAACTAAAACCAATGGAGAAAGCTGTCCAGCAATTTCACTTCAGACTATTGGTCTGTTGTTGTTTTTTCCCAAGAGACCAAAAATGTTTATTTCAGTAACCTAAGTGTTTTGGATGATTGTAGGATAAGGAGCATATTTACTTCCCCAGCACTGTGGCGATGATGGAACTGTGTACAAGTTGGTGCCTTTACATACCACTTTTTTCCTCCCACTTTGTCATTTGGAGCAGATGCCGAGTGAGCGAAGTTGCTGTTGGGGTGTGAAATAATTTCCGTGTGTATTGGATGAGAGTACAGAAACAGGTTGGAAAGAGGGTTTGGAGAGCGTGTGCTCTTGCTGTGTCCCCGCCCTCGTGGAAGCCTTGCGTAAAGGAGCCTGGACGCTATGGTGTGCGGGAGGGGTGCCGGGGCAGGAAGAGCCAGAGGAGTTTGCCAGGCGATTAAAATGCAGACGCATATGACATTCTAAAAGGAAATTAACAGGATCTCCCGATTGTATTTATACTGCAAATCAGTTAGTTTTGATTCTGGTATTCTTTTCAGTCAAAATGTGTTTCTTTTTAATAGACAAGTGGAAGTTCTGTGATTGGAGAGTTACACATTTTATAGCCTTTCATTTTATTAAAATGAACCCTGATAATTTGGATCATTTTCTTCTGCTTAGAAATTTTTCAAACTTTTAGTATTGTATCTAATAACATTTAGATTTTTTGGAAGTAGAGTTGAATGTGCGTGGAATCCTTCATTAAAATGTACGACCTACAACCTCAGGCACAATTGTGAGTACTTGAGTTTTTTGTTTTGTTTTAAGTTTATTTATTTTGAGAGCGAGAGAGGGACCCAGAATCCCAAGCAGGCTCCACACTGTGCGGAGCCCAACGTGAGGCCCAGTCTTCTAAACCCTGAGATCATGACCTGAGCTGAGATCAGGAATTGGGTGCTCAACCCACTGAGTCCCCCAGGTGGCCCTGCCAGTACTTGGTTCTGTGCTATCTCCGTATTCGTTGGATTAAAGCAAGACTTCATACGGTAGCGTGTACTTTACACTTTACCTTGGAGTTGTTTGAACGCAATGAATAGTGTAGAGTACAAATAAAAGGAATAGATTTCTGATTATTTCTACTATTTCTTGGTCTCTGAGAATCATGAGGTTTATAGAATATTCTTAAGATAACACTGTATAATACTGTACTAGAAAGTATCAGGTGACTATAAAGCCCGTGTTTACTGTGTGTCACTTTACAAGTTCCAGGGACCGTGGAAGTGCCTATGTACGTTGTTACTTAATTCCTACAACAGCCCCATTCTCTCCAGGAGGAGACCCGGATTCAGAGCTAGTATCCTTGATGTAGGTTATTCATGTGTGGAGGTTGTTGGAGCTGGAATTTAAGCCCATTCTGCTCCATGCCTGGAGACTTAGGGCTAACAGGGTGTGGGTCAAACAAAACCTTGTGTCTGGAAACACTTGACCTCAATCGTAAAGTGGGCTTTTAAGATTCCCTTTTATCATGTTAATCTTATGCTAATAGTTTTACATTTTCTTTTTTTATTTATTTATTTATTTTTTAAACTTTATTTTTGAGAGACATAGAGACAGAGAGTGAGCAAGGGAAGGGCAGAGAGAGAGGGAGATACAGAATCTGAAGCAGGCTCCAGGCTCCGAGCCATCAGCACAGAGCCCGACGCGGGGCTTGAACTCACAGACTATGAGATCACGACCTGAGCCGAAGTCGGCCGCTTAACCAACTGAGCCACCCAGGCACCCCCAGTTTTACATTTACTGAATACTTACTAGGGTGTGCTTGATGACAGGGTGGCACCCAGAGTGGCTGATTTATTCTATCTAGTCCTCTACCTTCTCTCACGGATTTTTCTTCATTCAGCTAATTATGTCGATAATCAGTTGAGATTTTGCTTATATCCCCGTGATATTAAAGAATTTTGTTAACAGAATCAAGCCTAATGAGATAAATTGGCATTGAATCAAAACACCTAAATTGGGGCACCCGGGTGGTGGTGCATTCCTTTGGTGTCTGACTCTTGATTTCCGCTCAGGTCAGGGTCCCAGGGTTGTGGGATTGCGCCCCGTGTTGGGCTCCATGCTGAATGTGGAGCCTGCTTAATATGCTGTCTCTCTCTCTGTCTCCTCTCCCCAGCACATGTGCACTCTCCCTCATTCTGTCTCTGCCTCATTCTCTCTCTCTCTCACACTCAAAACCAATAAATAAGTAAATAAAAGAACAAAATTTATGGTCTGATTCTGTTAAGCAGTGTAGATGAAGGACATCAGGGGTGTAAAGTAATTTCTCTGCATGATGGGGTTTTTCTGTTGTTCTGGTTATTGTTGGAAATAAATACTCAGGAAATCCATAAACTTAATTTATTCATTCTTAATTGACCACAATTTATTTGGAAATAATGTGTTCTCTTGTCTCTCGATAAACCGTATTTTTAGGTGTATTCTCCAGTCACACTTGTTCTTTATTATAATGTTGCTCTTAAATCCTTGGGGCTGAAAGGACCGATTCGTGCAGCTGTCAGCCCGACACCTGCTAGAATCAGCTGCTTCTGCTGCCTCCGGTTTGGGAAGGGGATGGAGGTCCTGGGTAGCCTGGCAGAGGTCCTGTGCCAGTATCCATTGGCGGTGGGGCCGTGTGTGTGTGTGTGTGTGTGTGTGTGTGTGTGAGTGAGAGAGAGAGAGAGAGAGAGAGAGAGAGAGAGATGGGCTGGGCTCATCTATGATTCTGTGCTCATCCCTAAGGCTGGGAAGGCCTCTGTCGCCAGAAGACAGGGAGAAGGGGAACCGCCATTACCCCATTTGTTGACGGTATGTTACGTGGCTATTTTTTGCCAGCGTTGTGGAGTTCGGCCTCAGTAATGCAATGAACGACTAGCTCGCTGACCCCAGCGGCTAGTCTGGGCATCTCAGAGCGGCAGGCTCTTGTCCTTTCTATGCCAGCCCTAGACACCGCGTTTCTTCCTCAGGTCGAAGGAAGAGATGGCGGGGTAAGGGCCGTAATACTGTGTGTGAATCTGTGTGTGTATATCTCTGCATTAAAGAGTTAAGAGTATTATTAAGTGATAAAGCCTTCAAAGTAATACATTTATTGTCTTTTTATATCTTAATCATTATTTTTCTCCCTTAGATGAGGGATACTATGATAATCATTTAAAATATGCATTAATTTATAAAATAAGTATTTTAAGTGGCTTACCCAGCCAGTCACCAATCAACCGACCCCACACCTGAATTCTTACTTTCTAATACCTGAGAACACTGCACATCTCCCCAAATGACATTTCCAGCTTTTTATATTTTTCAAGTCACATGGTAGTTATTTCCTACACATGGTAGTGGGTCGTAACTTTTTTCCCATATTTAGGTGATGGCCATCTGCTTCAAGTTTTTCTATTTTGAGAATTTCTTTTAAGTCTTTAGCTATGTTCTGGCTGTGAACACATGCTTTTTATTTATTCACTTAATAGATAATTATTCAGTAGTTGCTGTATATACATACACAACATATACTTTTATGAAATAAACTATTTTATATTGTATTATTCAATATAAAACAATAAAATAAAAGAATAGTTTATTTTATAATAGAGGGGCGATTTTCTTGCAGGCAAGGATGTCACTTGCTGGTAGGATTTATGAGAGGGTCTTTTTTCAAACAAATGTATCTTTTGCATATTATTGCATCTTCATGTCTTTATAGTTATCTCTTATTTGTAGACTTTCAATCATAACACATATTAGATATAAAGTATTCTTTATAGTCTAGAAGACTCTATTTATAAAATGTTTACCTTATAGGGGCTCTTGGGTGGCTCAGTTGGACTGCAGCTAGGGTCGTGACCTCAAGGTTCGTGAGTTCAAGCCCCACGCCGGGCTTTTTGCTGACAGCTGGGAGCCTGGAGCCTGCTTTGGATTCCGTGTCTCCCTCTCTCTGCCCCTCCCCTCTCTCTCTCTGAAAAATAAATAAAACGTTAAAAAAAATTTTTTTTAACATTTATTTATTTTTGAGACATAGAGACAAAGCGTGAGCAGGAGGAGGGCAGAGAGCAACGCGGGGCTCGAACTCACAGACCGCGAGATCATGACCTGAGCCGAAGTCGGCCGCTTAACCGACTGAGCCACTTAGGCGCCCCAAAATGTTAAAAAATTTTAAAAAATGCTTTCATTATAAACTGATGGGAAAGGTGATGCTTGAGTAGGTTTTTTTTATCTTTTGAGCAGAAGCGAGATAAGCTTACTTTAGAAACTTTACAATACACATTTAAGAAAGAAGGAACCAAAAATTACCTAGAGTTGTAAAAATAAATACCGATGAAAGGTGATATCATCTTTCCATTTTTTTTTTTTGCAAATACGTGTCCATATATGTTCATACAAGCATGTTGCCCCTCCTTCCACAGTATGGGCTCTGCTGTATATCTGGATTTGAATATTATTTATGATAAACTTTGAACATTTAGGTTGTTGCAGGTTTTCCTCTATAATAAAAAATCTTGTAGTAAATTGCCTCATTTCTTGCCTATGAATACATTCATTATCCCTTTCCATAAATTTCCAGAAGTGAAATGTTTTGACTCACCAGGTGCATATAGAATGTTCTGGATCCTGTAAACATACACAAGGTCAAAGTGATGCATACTAATGCAGGAGGTTGATGTTATTGGTAATGGCCAATTCACACCTCAAAATTGGATTTCAGCCTAAAGAGACTTTGTTTGATGAGATGAGCCGATGCTTTATCTTTTCTCTAGAACATTGGGTACTTTCTCTGTCCTTCCCACCCGCGACTCGGTAGTGCCCTGTGTAGGTGCCACTTCAGTAGTCATTTCTTCTATTTTTAAAAATATATTTTAATGTTTATTTATTTTTGAGAGACAGACAGAGCCTGAGCTGGAGAGGGGCACAGAGAGAGGGAGACATAGAATCCGAAGCAGGTTCCAGGCTCCTGGCCGTCAGCACAGAGCCCGACGTGGGGCTCGAACTCACAGACTGTGAGATCATGACCTGAGCTGAAGTCAGACACTCAACTGACTGAGTCATCCAGGCGCCCCAGTGATTTCTTCTGTTGATAAAAGTGGACAATTTAAAAATACAACACATTTTGTGAACTGAAATTTAGGACTTTGCTTTTCCAAACACTCACATTTGGAAACAGCAAGATAACATTTGTCATTCTTTCCAGGCTGACCAGCTGATGTTTGCGCTGCACTTCGTTCGTGGCATGCATCCAGAACTTTTTCAAGAAAATGTAAGTGGAAATCAAGGAGGAGGAGGTTAGAGTGACGTAGAAATTTGTAAGGCGTATGGTTAGGTTAGAAATAACTTCAGTCTGGAAATTACAGATCAACCTATTAAGTGATTACTAAGTTAGAAATTTAAAAACTCCCGTTCCTACTTCTCCCCTCTGGATGAGCCTGGCATTCCGCAGTGATGGGAGGCGGAGAAGGAGGTCCGAGTAGCTCGCCTTTGTGAACCTCGCCCGCTCTGGTCGTCCTTGGCCAGGCGGTGGGGCTGAGAAATGGGAGACGTGGCGCGGTGCGGACGGACAGCCGCGTCCTCTCTTACCCGCCCCGACGTGCTCGGGGTCAGCGGGTGAGGCGAGAGGCTGGCCGGTTCTCAGCAGCTTCTTGGGGCCTGAAGCTCTCTGTGAATCTTCTTATGTATAATTTACCTTCTTTGGCTGTGACTTGGTTTCGCCTCGGCCAGGGAACCCGCCCCAGCTTGCACCTCCTCCGAGTTACCGCTCGCCGCTCCGCTCTGGGGAGCTTCTGGTGTCAGAGGCAGTCCTCTGCGGGCCGTTCTGCTGTCACTCTGCCTTTACTGTGCGTGAGAGGGCCGTAGCCGGGGGGCGCGGAGGCTTGGGGACAGTGTGTGGGCCGGGCAGCTGTGACCTCGGGACCTTGCAGTCCCCTCGGTCATGCTTGACTTGTGTCCCGTAGTCCCCTCACTTGACTACTTCATGCTGCCCGTTCCACGTGCTCTGGGGACTTGCGCTGTGTCTCCTGAATTTGTTAATATGACTCCTTTGACTTCTGCCGTTAGCTTTGATCCCTTTCCTGCCTCCCGGATGGTGTTTTTCACCGGGGTCACGTGTTCCACACAGCGCAGGGTTTAGTGCCCTAGTTTTCCCTCCTGGAGTACACACAGGTCCCGGAGAGGGGAACATTCTTCTCTCACAGAGAGGAGCAGTAATCATTCTTATTTTACTGACTCTGATTTCAGTGACAGAAACGAGTGGTCACAGTGGTGGAGGCAGGAAATAATTTTGTTTTTTTTCTATATTGCTCTCAAATTTTAGCATGTTTTTTCCCTTACTTGCCGACCGGTGTGTAACAATAATACTCTAGCGCTCATTACTGTCCGACGGGGAGGAGCTCGGGTGGAGACGTAGATCTTCTTGGAGCGCTAGGTTCCGGAACACCGGGTCAGGGGTGATCCTGCGGATCAATTTAAAAAGATGAATAGTGGCAGTCTTCTCCCAATCTGTCGGGACAGATAAGTTAATGGAAGTACTTTTCTCTCTTTTTTCCCCAGCACAGACAATTTTTAAATGTTTGGTGCCACTTACCGCTTTTTTATTAGTGAAAGATAGCACGTAATAGGACACATTAACCAGTAGCAACAAATGCTAACTGCACGTGACATGTACACTTCAGATGCTGAGACTCATACATACGTATATATGTAATGTAGGTAAACTTTTTCCTCCAGTAAAATTACTTTTAGCAGTTTTCATACAAATTTGTATGTCGCTGGTACGTGAACAGATTCTTGATGTTAATGTCCCAAAACAGGAAGATGTGCAGTGAGTGTGATTTTTTCCCATGTCCTTAGAAAGCCGCACTGTACGCCATCTTGTAGGGAAGTGAAGAAAATTTTGTGGCCTGGGTTCGTATTTTAATATTTTTTTGTATTGTATTTTATTCAATAGGAGTGGGATACGTTCACAGGTGTGGTGGTTGGAGACATGTTGCGGAAAGCCGTAAGTAAAAAAAAGTTACTTCACTCTTAGGGGAAATAGTTACAGCTTTGATATCATGAAATATCATTTACTCCGGAGGAATTTTAAAATACTGTTGAAATTCTCCTTTAATTAGAAAAACATGTCCTTGCCTTTACTATAAAGGGTAGTCTATATAAAGATATATATTCATATGAGAATAATAGTAATTAAATACTATGAAACTAATATAGTTTCTTACTGTATGTTTTATTCCAAGAACACTTTTATAATCCTAAGAAAATAAAATTTTGTATTAAAACTAGGAAAATTCTCATATAATTGAAGTTTAAACTTTTTTTAAATTTTTGATAACTTAATACAAGTTTCCCTTTTTCTCTACTGTCACTCTATTTGAACATGTCACGGATCATATTTGTCTTCAAATCAACATACCCAAGCTGTAATGTAAAATCTAGGTTAGTCTGAAATGCGAGACACTGTTAAAAATAATATAAATTTATGGATTTTTAATTACATTTTCCATAAGTTTTATAAAAGATTATGCACCGTGAGAATGTGTGAGACATTTATGTAAGTGGTTATGTGTACCTTGTCATATGGAATTTTGCAGTGATGACTTTTAAAATAAGTTAAAATAAAGTAACAATATATAGAATGACTTTTTCAAAATAGTGTTCATAAAATTACCTAGTCAGTTAATGTTTTAAATCTGAATATTACCGCGTATACCAACAAAAACCGCCTCTCTCCTGAAGGATTCTCAGCAGCGAATCCGCGAGCAGCTCCCGTCATGGATAGACCAGGAGAGGAGCTGGGCCGTGGCAACACTAAAGGTATTCCGCGTCCATGCTGATGCTTGCAGAGCTCTGTCTGTACTGCGTTATTCCTGTTGATATTTTTATGTGCTCTCCGTTGCATCCTCAGTGTCGATATTTCTGTGAATATGCTCTAGAATCCCTGGGCCAGCAGATATCAAAGAATTACTCCATTCTGATTAGTCTTTAATCCTTAGTTAAATCTTTGGTTCGACACACATGTTCGGTCTCGCCATCGTACAGGGTCCCGTGCCGTGTACCCACAGGGAGTGTGAAGATGAGAAAACTCAGGATCCTCTGATACGGTCCACGGAGGCCTTCTTTATAAGACAGTTCAGATTGGCGATGAGATGCAGTGTGATGCTTGAAAGACTTGCAAATTCAGACTGTTTGTCTTGCTCTGAGCCATCTTTGAACTGTCCTCACCCTCGGCTCTTCTCTGTTCCTGCAGTCGCTCTCGGTTGTGCCTCCCGCTGCTCACCTGGGCTTGGCCGCGGAGCCCCCCCGCTGCTGCTGACCCACTCTTGTCACATTATATCCCTTATGTTTTCAGTACTTACGGTACAGTTGACGCGGTTTCAAACCTTGTCGTGGCGTCTCGTCGCTCGCAGCGTCGGGTCCACAGGCATTTTCACAAAAGATAAGACGATGCACCACCCGCTCCCTGCCCACCTCTCAGTTTGATTTCCAGCCCGTCCCCTCACCGCTTCTTGCCCTCCCTGGCCCCGTTACTCCCTCTACCCGAGTTGCCCTCCCACATCTGTTCACGTTTGAGGACATACCTGAAGCATTACTTCCTGTGTGACTTTTTGCCTCATTGCTTCCTTCTGTCTTTTCCGTCAGCAGGTATCTTAAACATTCCTGTAGCGTAGCGTCTGTCCTACTGACTCAGACGATTTGGTTTCTCTGCCTCTTCTCCTAGGTTGTGAGTCTATGAAGATCAGGATCCAAGCCTTATTAACTTTATTTTCCCAACATTCAAGCAAAAACTGACTCCTGCTTTCCTTTGATTACTCAGTTAGCGCCTACTATGTACCAAATGCATACTTTTTGTTTATACTTTCTTTGGTTGAACAAAGTAAGATGATGAGGAGACAAATTGATGACACAATAAGTGAGGTAAATTTTGCCTTGTTCGTATATTTCACTGGGTTGAGATATTTATTAAGCCTGCTTGATACACTGATTGAGAATGGAGAGCACAGATGTCTAAAAGTCTTGGATGGGGCACCTGTGTGGCTCAGTCAGTTGAATGTTTGAGTCTTGATTTTGGCTCAGATCTTGATCTTGAGGCTTCTTGAGTCTAAGCCCCACGTCGGGCTCTGCACAGATAGCACAGAGCCTGCTGGGGAGTGTTTCTTTCCCTCTCTCTGCCCCTCCCCTGCTCATGCTCTCTCTCAAAATAATTAAATAAACTTAGAAAAAAAATTAAAGTCTTGGTTCCTTCTTTGCAGGAGTTTGTCACCTAGTATTGGAAACACTTCTGACACAATTATAATAGAATGCAAAAAATGAAAAATAGTGACAGTTTCAAGGGGCTTCTAGATTATTGGGCAGGACTTCTAAACTATCTCATGAACTCCTAATGGAAAAAATAATAATCAACATGGCACAGATAAATACTATTTGAAAAGCTGATCTCCTGAGAGTTCACATTTGGAGAAACAAGTCTTACGTTTTTAAACAAAATTGTAATGATGTTTTTTTACATAGTCATTTCTGTTTAAATAAAGGAATGCAAAACATTTAGGAAGGTAATTTTCCTATTCAGAGATGGTTAATAGTGCACATTAATGTTTTATTATCATTTTAGGTTAAAAAACATTAAATAAAAATTTTTATGTTTATTTATTTTAAGAAAGAGAGAGACAGTGTAAGCAGGGGAGGGGGTGGAGAGAGCAGGAGGCACAGAATCTGAAGCAGGCTCCAGGTTCTGAGCTGTCAGCACAGAGCCCAACATGGGGCTTGAACCCATGAATCATAAGATCATGACTCGAGCTGAAGTCGGATGCTTAACTGACTGAGCCACCCAGGTGCCCCATTTGCAAAACATTTTAAGTGTATTATCTCATTTATTATTTTTAAGTTTTTATGTTAATTCCAGTTACTTAATATAAAGCATAATCTTAGTTTCAGGTGTCCAATATAGTGAATTAACATGAATTATCTTATGTGATTATCATACCAACTCTGAGAGACAGGTATTATTAAATTCTCTTTTTACAGATAAAAACCTATGGGGTTTTTTTTTTAATGTCACACATATATCGGAGGGTCTGTTATGTGCCAAACATCGTGCAGTACTTACTGTACACACATTCTCTTGTGTTGTCACCCCCAGCAGCCTAGACCAGAGGAAAGCGAGCGGTGGAGAGGCTAGTGGCTCACCCAAGACAGACGGGTGGGAAGTTTGGAGCCATGATTGCAATCCAGGCATTAGTGTGACCCCAGAGTCGATTGTCTCCCCCCACTTCCCAGCCTTGCTCCTCTTTCCCTCCCCCTCTCTTTCCCAGCGTGGGAGGCGGGTGCTGAGGATGCAGGGCGGGTGAGGGGAAGAAAGACCGCTCAGAAACCCACCTCCTAACACTTCCTGTGTTCTTTGTGCCGCCTAAGTGGTGTTTTCGTGAGGAATGAAAGAAAGACTTCTCTTAAAGTATACGTATCTGTTTTTCTCCCTTCTTCCCTTCCCTGCTCTTGACAACTCTTGCGCGGGCGCAGCGGCCCCTGGCACAGACAGCTGTGAGGGTGCGGCGGCATATAGTATAAACAGCAGGAGTAGCTCACCTTTGTTGGTGACTCGCTGTGTTCATTATGCATTATGCAGAATTTGAAAACAGATCTCCTCACTAAATATTGTCAACAACATCACGATACTCTCATTTAAAAGATGAGGACGCTACACACAGAGCAATGCAGTCACCTGCTTACGATCACTTAGAGAGTAGAGTTAGGATTTGCAATTGGGTTCTTTGATGCAGAGTCTGGGCTTTGTATTGCTATTCTTTAATGCCTTTATGTCATTGATATTTGTTGAATAAAGTAAATGGATTCTGCTTTATTATTATTAATTATTTCAGTGATCATTTATTTAGTGCCCCTACTGGTCAGCATAGTTCCCGTAGAGTGACAGATGCATGTTAGGTAACACCTAGATGGCACTGACACCCTAGAGAAGAGGACACATACTTACTTGTGCTGTCATTAGCGCCAGACTAGAGCTACACCTCTGGGGATGTGACCCCATGTCCAACGTGAAGCCGGAGCGCATCCTTACCCCAGCTCAGATATCTGGCCAGATACATAGTGATTGTAGAACGTGTAGCATAAATTGGTAGCAGTAGGCCCTTATACACTAATTGCCACTAAATTTACTGGACCGCCATCAAGGCAGTCCTGATAGGCTTAGATCACGTATTAAAAATAATTAAATTGAAATGTATTTAATTTTATGCAATATAAATTTAATTTTAGTTAACTTACATGGTGAAATTTGGGCACTATAATGGGTTATTTAGAAACGAATACAGCTGTTTGGATGAAGCATCCTTAAGTACTTATTTTATGTTTATATTTGACATTCTAGCACCGCAGATACAGAGATCCCCAATTTGCCGTTATTTTCCATAAAAATTCTCCATCTCTACAGATTTACTGCATTTCTTATCTCATAGCCCATTGTTGATAATTGGAAGAGAGCTTGCCAGGGGTGGGAATGGGCACAGTGGGTGAAGGGGAGAAGGGGGTTCAGGCTTCCAGGTGTGGAATGAATACATCTCGGGAATAGACGGCCCAGCAGAGGGAACGTGTTCAGTGGAATTGTCACAGCGCTGTGTGGTGACAATCGGTAGTCACACGTGTGAGCATAGCATAGTTTACAGATGTTGAATCACTATGCTGTGTACCTGAAACTAACATAGCTTTGTGTTCAACTGTACTCAAAAAAAATGTTTTTTAATGAACAAAGGACCTGAATAGACAATTTTCTAGAGAAGATATACGAATGGCCAACAGGTATTCAAAAAGGTGTTCAACGTCATTAATCATTAGGGAAATGCAAATAAAAACCACAGTGAGATACCAATTCACAACTGTTAGGGTGGCTGTAATTAGAAAGACCAGAGATAACAAGTGACCGCCATGCTGTGGAGGAAAGGGAAACCATGCACTGTTGATGAGGATAGAAAATGGCGCAGCCGTTATGAAACTGTGAAGATTCTGCAAAAAACTTAAAACCAGAACTACCCCGTGATCCAGCAATCCTGCTTCTGGGAGTAAATCCAAAGGAAAGGAAATAGGGGTTCGGGGTATCCATACGCCCATGTTTATTACAGTGTTATTTAGAGCAAACCAGATATACAGTAAAACCTTGGCTTGTGAACATAAATTTGTTCTGGAAACGTGCTTGTAATTCAGAGCACTCGTTTATCAAAGCAAATTTCAAGAACCATTGGCTCAGTTGTGCGTTTCTTGTCATGTACTACTCATATTGCAAGCCCTCGCTCGTTTATCAAGTTAAAATTTATTGGAACAGTTTCTTCATCTTGTGGAACACTCACAGAACAAGTTACTTGCAATCCAAGGCTTTACCAGATAGTAACAACCTACTTACCTATCAGTTGGTGAAGGGATAAAGAGAATGTGATCTCTCCATCTATAATAGAATATTCTTCATCCATAAAAATTTGAACTGAGAAAAGGTGAGAGGAGAATGGAGGCCATCTTGAGCCAGGGGTTGTATATAAAAGGGGGGCGAAGTTGGACACTGGGTACAAATGTTGGAATATAAGGTGAGTCAGTTCTAGAGAATCTAATGTAACATGTGGCCCTATGTAACAGTACTGTGTTGTATACTTTAAGTTTACCAAGAGAGTAGATTTTTGAGCGTTCTAACTAGAAAAAATGGTAACTTTTGAGTTAATGTTAACTTATTTCATTGTGGTAATTATTGCAGTGTAAATGCTTATCAAAGCACTCCTTAAATATGTACTATTTTGTCAATTAAACCACAGTTAAGGCTGAAAAAGATTAAAGTTTGGGAGAGAGAATACTATTTGAGGCAGAAGAAAATGAATATGCTGAAGAAAATTCCTGAGAGATGATAATGTTTAAGGAGAATATTGAACGCTCAATAGAAATTTATGAGGAATCTTGTGTAGAGATGAGTAAGTAGAGATTTAGAACTTCGAGAGGCAGAGGAAGCAATATGCTCATGAATGGAGCATAAATGAATGTGGTTTAGAAAACCATGCTTTATTGAGGATTCGATGTTGATAGGAAATTTGGCATATTAGAATCTCTCGTAGAACTCTATTGTGGCCGTGCTTAACTTGCATGTGTACATGTCAGTCAGAACTCACTAGAAAAATGTACTGATTTTTAACAATGTGTTCCTTTCTCCACAAGGTGGAGATAGATACATACAAATGTTTTTATGAAGACAAAAGATTTGTTGACTTACAAATATTGATCTGATACTACTTTGGAAATGTCTAATTTTATTTAATTCTGGATTGGATAAGTCTAACCATACTATTGTTTAATGTTTATTTGTTTTTGAGAGAGAGGAGAGAGAGAATCAGAGTATGGGTGGGGGACAGGCAGGGAGAGAGGGAGACACAGAATCCAAAACAGGCTCCAGGCTCTCAGTTGTTAGCACAGAACCCACTGTGGGGCTAGAACTCACAGACGGTGAGATCATGACCTGAGCTGAAGGTGGACACTTAACGGACTGAGCCATCCAGGTACCTCTAATCATAGTGTTTCTGATCTAGAAATAATTAGATAAGCCAATAGAAAGAGGAAAATAACTGATAAACACCTGTCAATAATTGGTTTCCATTTACCTTTTTAGTAATACATATATCCTTGCACACTCGCATTTGTTTGTAGCTCACTACTACTGTATTTTTGTTTTTTAGATTGCTCTCCCCAGTCTTTATCAGACCCTCTGCTTTGACGATGGAGCACTATGGCGTACGTACTATCACGCTTCACTGTGTGAGCAAGAGTTTCCATCTGTTCTTGCAAAGAAAGTTTCCTTATTTCAGCAGGTAAGTTCTCTAAACGCATAAAAATATCTGACATTTCCCTTGTCCAGAAGCCGCTTAAATGAAAGTTCTGCCTTTGGGTGTCATGTGACATTAACGTGGGGGAGGGCCTTCTGCTTTGCCGTCTCCCCAGACCGTGCAGTCACTGGCAGGAGTGCTGGCGTGTCTGCCTCTGCCTCCGCCACCGCCCGAAGGGTGATTTTTGCAATAGAGAGAAAATCTCACAGGAAGAAACTAAAGTGTAGACTCTGGCTTCTTCACTCCTTTCCCAGGAGTCTGTCCGTGGAAGACACCTCCTGGTGAGGACCAGGCCCTCCTTCCCATTTCGTATCAAACAGAGCAGTGAAACTACTGGTGGGTTCCAGTCTTTGGGGGAGGCGAAGGCTTAGAGTTGGCGGGCTCTCGGGCATGGGGACACCCATGGGGCATGGGGTCACTAGGCTGCTGGATCCTGTGTCTTCTCTGTATCTCCCTGTAGCTCCTTTACCAAGTGTGACTTGACATAAAAGGAAAGAACACTAGGAAACGCTTTACTTGAAAACAAACATCTGGGTAAATACATGATTGAGCATAAAAACAGTGACTCAAAAATTTTAGACAAGATTTCTGGTCCTACGATCATCAGAAGTGCCTGAGCTTTATGCCCTCGTTGACAGCTGCCATGTGGTCGCTCACTAGACACTGAAGACACAGCTGAGCCTGTGACGATTACATGCTCTTGTTGGCCTTTGATGATCCATTTGAGGAAATGAGTATTTTTTAGTAATATTTTCACTGTTAAAAACGTGTCTTTGTATATACTTACTGTGACAGTTTGAGTAAATATTGTGGCACATTCGTCAGTATTGACATATGTTTGTAAATCTCTGTTTCATTAGCGTTATGGTTGAAAGCTGCTGTGTGGACTTCAGTAAGTAGAAGTGCCCTGCCCTGTCTTCACAGGTTCTCGTGGTGCAGGCCCTCCGGCCGGACAGACTGCAGAGCGCCATGGCTCAGTTTGCGTGTAAGGCCCTGGGTGAGTGCAGGACTCCGCTGGACTGCAGCACTGATCTGAGTGATTTCGTTAGTTTACATTTTATTTTGTGTTGACCTCAGTGGGGACTGTCATAAGGTCTTTTCCTTCATTCTGCTGATTTTGCCATCTCTACCGGATGAAAGAAAAATGGGTGTTGGATGTAAAACTATACTTAACATAGTAAATTTGATGCGTAGTTGACAGCCTGTAGTTAGTTAAGGTGTTTGATTCTTAAAAACCTTTTTCCTTATGAAAGCCCTTTAGACATTTATACATTTGTTCTTGATTAGGATTTTAAAGGAGGGGATGAAATGTTTGCTTCAGACAAAGTTAAACAAGTAAATGACCATAGTCTTGGGTGGGGGGAAGTCTTCAAAATGAGTTATTTTTGCTCTAAAAAATGAAGAGTTTGTGTGTCTTTCAGATTACAAACTGCAGTCCATAATTTAAATACTTTCTGTAGTCTTATCTGAAAGGATTAAAAGGTAGGGTTCGTTTGTAAGTAGGCTGCATATACCGTATTTTAACTTGCTCAGGAAGATTTGGAGAGACTGTGTTAGGGAAGGTGTTGTAGTGAAAGGGTCCCCTCCTAGAATTGCGTCTTGCTCCTGAAGCAGTTGGGAAGTGAAAGACCGGGCCTAGGTAAAGAAGTGTGCCGGCGTTGTCGCTAGAAACTCTCCATTTGTCCCCAACGTTTGATTCGTGTATGACACTCTAACGTGCGTGTGTTCCAGTCCCGCGAGCCTACCGTGATTTAGGGACGTGTTGGGGTTAGAACTCGTCTGCGGGAGCCGGAGACAATACACTGGGTTTGCACGCTTGTCGCTGGCAAGTTCCCTTGCCAGCGACCGTCGTGTTGTCCCTGTGAGGACTGACGCGGGGCGTGCTCACACGGGCGGCGGTCTCGGCCAGGCACCGGCGACACCCAGAGTGGCTGTGTGACTCCGAGGAGACACGGTCTGACGCCGATGGGGGCCGACTCCGTCTCCGAGGACAGGGGCGCGGTGGGTGGGGGGCAGGCGCGCAAGGGTCCGGGGCGGACTGTCCAGCAGCACAACCGTATCATGTCCAGGACTCAGGTGCCACAGGTCCCACGCGAGCGTGTCCGCGACGTCGGCTGCCCTTGCCCCCCACGGGCGGCACTTTCCGTGTTTACTTAGTGTGAAGACGCCCGTGTGCCGCAGGAGCCCCGCCCCGAGGGACCGCCTCCGTGGTGACCCTGCGTCCACGGAAGGTCACGATGGGAGGACCTGCAAGGATGGCCTCGAGCCTCTTCTCCAGAGACGTGCCGGCCGGGCTGTCTGCGCCCCTGCCCCTGCGCCCTCCAGCACGTGCGCTTAGGTGCGTGCGCACACGGCGGGAGGCCCCTTCCTTCAGCAGCAGGTGCGCGTGCGCACGCTTTGTAAGCCCCTCTCCGCCGGCACGTGCGCATCAGCGCGTGCGCACACGGCGTGAACCCCCCGCCCCCGTCAGACTGGTCACGTGGCCGGCTGCTGGCGGGAACAGGGAGACACGTGGGCGCGTGCCGGGCCTTCCTTCCCTTCAGTGCCTAGAGCGTGGGGAGTGCTCCCCTCATGGCAGTAAGTAAGGGGGACAGGGGGGTGGCACGGCCCTCCTTCGTCTCCTTCCGTCTGTCTCTTTCTGTGTGTCGCACGCGGCTTGTGGAGTCTTTTCCGTTCATGCCTGCGTGTTCCGTGTGCGGGGCCGGGCCTCCTGGCCTCCATCTGCAGCCTCCCCCCGCGTCCCTCTCAGAGTCCCGGGGACGAGTCTCCAAAAGAAGTCCTGGCGGGGGCAGGGCTCCAGCGGGCCGTAGGCGCCCCTCCCGCGCTGTGGCCGAGGCTCCTGTGTAGGGACTTTGCCAGCTGACACGCGGGCGCGTCCCGGGCAGCTGGGCGGCGGCTCCTGCGCCGGTGACACGCGCCTGACCTGGACTCTAAAACGGCGTATGGGAACCAGGCACGAGCGTCCGGGTGCCAACCGCGCGCGCTTACTTCCTGTCCCCACTGAAGCCTCTCCCCCGTGGCCGTGGGCAGACGCTCGGAGGGGGGTGCCCGCACGCCACCGTCCCTGTGCGAGCCGCTTTCCGTCAGCTGGCGGCCCGGCCCGCGGAGCCACCCCGGGGAAGCGTTCCTTCCTCAGCCCGTCTTCCGGGTGCCTGCGCCTGCGCTCCGTTCCCTGGGCTTCCTTCCGTCCATGCGTGTCCGTCCGTCAGCCCCGGGAGCACCACCCCGTGTGGCCCTGTGCGCCGGCTCCCTCCTTCCTGCCGCCGTCCCTTCCGCAGCAGGCGTCCCTCCTTTCCAGCTCGCTTTCGTCCCAGCGCGCGGGCCTCAGCGTCCCCTGTGTGCTGGCCTGGTCCCTACTCCCTCCTGCCGCCGCGCTCACGGCAGCGCGTCTCTAGGGTCGGACTCCGCTGTCGCTCTGTCCAGCTCCGTCTGTACCTCTGTCCGCCGTGTTGTCTTCGTCGGTGCGGCGTGCAGTAGCTGCGCGGCGTTTGTCCTGTCGTCTCGCCGCCAGGCTCTTCTCTCCTCCCCCCGGGAGGGCTCTCTCCGGGCGCGGGCTCGGGGGATCGAGCCCCTTAGCAGGCTCTGCGCCCACGGCTAGGACCGTGCTCGGGATTCTCTCCTCCCCTCTCTGCTGCCCCTCTCTGCCCCTCCCCCACTCTGTCTCTGTCTCTCTCCCTCTCCCTCAAAACCAATAAACAAACATTAAGAATCATGCTCGCCCCCTTCTTGTCGTCCTGCCTTGTCGGTGTCCTGCACTGGCCGCTTCTCTGCAAGTGCTCCAGGTGTTGGCCGGCTCTCCTTCCCCCGCCGCCCCGTCCCGTCCCGTCCCGTCCCGGTCCCTCCTCACCGTGCCTCCTCTCTTGGGGGCGCCCAGCCGGTCCCCGGCCTGCAGCGTCGCCTGTAAGTTCTCTCCTGTCTTGAGCCCTGACCTCTTCCTGGCGTCCAGACTCCTGACCCTTGCTGCCTGAGGTTTCCGGTGAATGTCGTGCTGCAGAGTTGCCAGGACCCCTGCCCCCGGTCATGCGGACAGCGTCCTCAGTTGCTCAGACACACCCCAGAATGAGTCCTTTCCCTCTGTCTTTACTTTCCATGCTGCATCTCCCAGCACGTTCTTTTGGCTCATTTCTGAGGTTTGCTCTGCCACCACCCGAGGGCAGACTGTCGTCATCTCCCCTTGGGGACTGCCATCGCTGGGGCTCCGCCATCAGAACATACACAGTATCCGGCCCCTTCTCACACCTCCACCACCATCTCCCCGCTGTAAGTCACTGTCCCGGGCGCGGGGTCGCTGCTCTTCGGGCTGCTTCTCTCCCCACTCCAAGAGGACTCGCAGCAGGCTGCCGGGTGCCTTCAGAAACAGGAGTTGGATCCTTCGCATCCTCAGCTGGTCGTCTCCTGACGCGACTCCCCGGGCTGAGTCCCAACGATGTCGTCTCCTACGCTCCCTTCCACCCTCAGCCTCTTCCAACCGTGACAGCCATGTTCCTGTTCTTCCAGGCCCCCCGTGTGTTTCTGCAGTCTCAGGACCTTTGCCCTTGCCGTTCCTTCTTCCCAGAGCACTCTCCCCTCCCCTGCTGTCTCCCCACTTCTCTGCTCAAATGGCATTTTTCCAGCAAGGCCTTCCCTGAGCGCTCTGTGTAAGATACTGTGCCCTATCCTTTTACCTTCACCGTTTCCTTCCCTAACGGTTAGTACCGCCTCCCGTACTTTTGTTAATTGTTCTCCACGTAGAATATGAGCGTGAGGACACGAATTTATTTTATCGTTGTGTCCGGCTGCCTTGAACAACTTCTGGAGCACAGATGCTCTGTGTTTGTTGAATCACTGGCTCTCTGCTTCATCAGTCTCCCTACTTGAGCTCTTGCTTCCTTTCCAATCCATTCTTTTCATAATGGTGTATAATCTTTAAAATGTTCAAACCAAATTATCTCTATTTTTGCATTAAAGCTCTAAAGTGTCCTCAAAACACTTGGAATAAAATCCAGGTTCCTTTCATAAGCTTACAGGACTCTACTTCTCTGACCTCATCTTATATTTGTTCTTACTTGCCCCCTGTGCCTGAGTGGGCAAAGTAGCCTCAGGACTTTTGCACCATCTGTGTGCTCTGTTTCCTTCCCTTTTTTTTTTTTTTTTAAATCCTATTTTGAAGACTTTAATATGGGGTTATCTTCCAATGACCTGAATAATAGTTCTAAGTTCTCTAATAGTCAAGATTGTCATTTCCTTTAATACCTTCTTAAGAAAAAATGTTATTTTTTAAAAATTAAGGCATAGTTTACATACACTCTTACGTTGTTTTCAGGGGAACAGTATATAGTGGCTCAGCACTTGCCTACGTCACCTGTTGGGATGAGACCCAGGTGTTGGATGGAAGTATTGAATCCTTTTTTTTTTTTTTTTAATGGATGGCTCCTGTGTGTCGTTCAGATATTAACTTACAATACTGCATTTTCAGAAGCGTCTCTCTGGGCCTCGTGATCTGTACCAACACATCAGCCTACTTTAATTCTCTCTGTGGGACTCAGCACTATCTGATAGATTTCTGGCTTATCTATATGTTTATTGTCTGTTTCTATAGCTTGATGTGAGTTTAAGTAAAATGAGGCACTTTTCAGAGCGGTTCGTTAAGAGTCCGTTCTCCCCGCCCCCCCCCCCCCGCCCCGTGTTTGTACTGCATTGCACCTGATCTCTCCTGCCGACTTTGTGGTGTGACCTGGCGCCGACTCTTTGGAACACTTCGTGCCGGTTTCACCTCCAGATTAAATGATATTTAAGGCCTCACAGCATTAACTAAAAACCTTGCGATGTTCACATATTCAAATGCTCCGTAAGTTTAATATATTTCTAAAATCATACTCTGCCAATTTTAAAGTAAAACTTATATAAACTGGTATACGGGTGGATGACTTTGTCTTTGGTCAAATGATTTTATTAATACAGTTTTCACATAAAATTGGAGTTTTTATTGTATGAATAAGTTTTAAAAATTTAAATTGCTAGAGAATGAAAAGCACATATCTCTTTCTAATCAAAATCTAAAGATTTGATTTCAAATGTAATTTTTCAAGCATTCATACGGAAAGACTAGTATTAAGTTTTAGCAATCTTTTCTATACTCTCTAAACGTTAAAATAGTAACTTAAAAAGTTGTGTTTGGGAAGTAGTGTCAATTTCAAGGTAGTAGAGAAGTCCTGGAAAGTTAGGCGTGTCACTGGAGCCCTGCAAGCTTTAATACGCTAGCCGGGCTGTACTACTTTGTAGTGGATTCGGGTCTCCATTTCCTCTCTGTCCTTGGAGTCCTCCTCCAGGTTAGAGGCCACTGGCGTTCTCTGGTGTGCGGTGTGCGGCTCCCTTCCTCCGTGTCACAGCCAGCATGGGCCGATCATGCTTCCTCAGGCTTCGCATCTCTCAGCCCTTCCCTCCCCTCCCCTCCCCTCCCCTCTCTAGCCCTCCCCTCCCCGCCTCTAGCCCTCCCCTCCCCGCCTCTGCCTGCCCCTCCTCTCCTCCCCTCCTCCTCCCTCCCTCTCTCTGCCCTCTCCTTCCTCTCTCTGCCCTCTCCTCTCCTCATCCTCCCTGCCTCTCTCTGCGTATCTCTTTGATGTTTAGGCTTTAAAGAGTCCTAGCGATTTATTGGCCCACTGGGATAATTGAAGTTAATGCTGCTTTAATGTCCATAATCAAAATTATACCTGTAGAGAGCCTTCCCAGCAGTACCTAGGTTGGTTTTTGCACAACCACGGGACAGGAATCTTGAAATGGTTCTGGTTGGAATTCTGCCTACCACACAATGTGTTACTGTTTGTTTCTAGGCTTGAGAATTAGTCCATTTCTAAAGAGCATCTTAGGTTAGGTACTGGTTGTCAATTTTCTGCCTTTTTATTGACGTTTATGATACATTTTATGAGTTGTCCCTTATCTCTATAAGGAAGGTGGAGTTTTATACACTGGATGCTTGTCAGTCTTTTTTGGAGAGGGTGAGGTGAGGGGGCAAGAATGAGTCTATTACACTCACCTCCTATTGTAGTTTGATGTTTGCTGCTTTTTTTACTCACTTAGGTACCTAAAAAGTACAGGATTGATAGTTTTCCCTTTTTAAACTACAAATTATTTCCTTTTTATTATTTTAGTACTTTTATCTGAGTAAAATAAACTGCAATAAAGTTTTAAGTTATTTCTTTGTCTCATTTTTGTTCTTTTTTTCCTTTTGAAAGAAATGATACAGTTTAAAGATGAATGGTCAGAATTTAAGATGCCAGTGATCTTTTTAAAGAAATCTTCATTTTAGAGAGGAAGAGAGAGAGAGAAGAGGGGAGGGGCAGAGGGAGCGAGAGAATCATAAGCAGGCTTCTCGCTGTCAGTGCAGAGCCTGACTCAGGGCTCGATCCCACGACCCTGGTACCGTCGTAACCTGAGCAAGATCAGGAGTCAGACACTTAACTGACTAAACCCCCCCGGCGCCCCAGAATCCAGTGATTTTTGAGTAGTTCTGTACTGTGATAATTCACAATGCACTGAACAGCTTTGGCTCTTCAGTTTCATTGAATACTTCTGGAGGAGTCACACTAACCGTTCTAGCGATTCAATGAATCAAAGTTACTTGGGCTAATGAAACCAATGATTATATAAAGAGAGTAGTTCAATTAAAATGCAGTAGGGTATTACAGTGGGGTTTTGTGGGCAGAATAGGTAATATGAAATTCCAAGTAATATGAACATGACTTGTGTTATAAATGGTATATTTTTCATGATTTTTTTCTCTAATCCAAAATGTTCCAGTAGTTTGAAACAGTGTATAAGATGAGTTAATGAACATAGATTTGTCTTCTGTGGAATTTTAACTTTAGAAGGAATATTTGAATTTATGTTAGAGTGCGCATATAAAATGGTGACCAGTAAAACATGACTCCTGTCCTCATAGAGTTTATGGTCTTGATTTGTTAATTTAAGAAATGATGTGGCAATCTGTACTTAAATTTAAAAAACTTGTAAATTTATTTTTGAGAGGGAGTGTGAGTGGGAGAGGGGCTGAGAGAAGGGAACAGAGAATCTGAAGCAGGCTCCAGGCTCTGGACTGAGAGCATCGAGCCCAACACGGGGCTCAAACTCATGAACCGCAAGATCATGACCTGAGCTGAAGTCGAACACTTAACCACCTGAGCCACCCAGGCCCCCCAAGTATTTTAAATTTTGACAGTTTTATATTGGCATGTAATTTCCAAATAAAACATGTTACAGTCAATAGTTATTTTATAGGAAGGTATTATATGTGTTCTGACATTGTAATCACATAATACGTGTAAGTAGATCTCCACGAGAAGATGGAGAAGAACAAAAAGCAGGAAACACTTGTCACTGGTCATTGTTAATGCAGATCTTTCTCTTCCTTCGGGCGTGTTGAGTGTGTATGTATTACAGTGAGGGTCACGTTGTCTGTTGAGCAGTCTGCTTTTTGGGAGACGACCTCGTAACTCACCAGTTCTGTGACCTCAGCCCTATCGTGAGGCTTTCAGACTCCTCAGTGTGTTTCCCCATCTTTCACTAAGACCATCAGCTAGGATGAAGGCTTCCGTACCTGCTTCTGAACTGCACCTACACTCACAGCCTGAATTGTTTCTTATGTTCCTGTCATCTAAATTCCTGAGTCAAAGGGCAGGCATAGTTTTAAGACTTATGATATATTTTATAATATCACGTAGCACATTTATTTGGCCTAGAATATTTATTGAATTTATGGATAAATGAATGTTTCGAGTGAATGAAAACATTTCTAGTTACATCGTCGCATGTCCATAAGAGTTCTTTTTGATTAGGTCCTAAAACAGGATGATTGTTAGTGCCATCAACTTAGTTAAGAGTCATATTCATATAGTATGCTCTAGAAGCCATTCGGCTCTCAGAGGTTGGTGGCGCAAATTCCCTGGAGGTTACGAATGCTTCTGCTCTCAACAGTTCTTATCATTCTTTCCTGTCGTGACAAGTGGAAGGCGAAGGTCAGGTGTGAAATGTCTCTTTTCAGTGTGGTTATCTAGAAGGGCCTTTTTTTGGCCCATTTTGATGGCTTTCAATTTGTATATATATATACATTAAATTTTTTTTTAATGTTTATTCTCGAGAGAGTGCAAGTGAGGGAAGGGCAGAGAGAGGGGACAGAGCATCTGAAGCAGGCTCCACACTAAAACACAGAGCCTGATACGGGGCTCAAACTCACAATCTGTGAGATCATGACCTGAGCAGAAGTTGGACACTTAACCCACTGAGTCACTCAGGCGCCCCTGAATTTATATTTTAAAGGGCTTGCTACAGAAATCTTTGAATGTCCTTTTCTAGTGATTTTAGAATTTCTAGGGTGCAATATTGTCTGTTCATTTCTACTTCGGAGGACACAGGAAAGCCCTTCTTGCCTCTGTAGGCGTTCTGCTAGATTCTGCTGATCCCGGTTTTCATCTCGTGTGTCTAATCTTTTTTTTTTTAAAGCTCAGTTCAAACAAGTTTGTTTTGATTATTAATTAACGTGAGGCTTTTTTAGCTTGGCTTTTATTAAATACATTAATCATGCAAACATTTAAATTTTAGTAAAGGAGATTTAAACATAATAGCAAAATTACGATTTCGTCTCTATACAGGGCTTTAGTTTGTGAAGAGCTTCTGAGTCAGAAGAAGCAAAGTGAATTGTGTTGAATACGGTCAGCAGCAGCTGGGTGACCTTTGGCAAATTCAGATTCTTTAATTATTTTCTTATGCGTAAAATAAATATCTGGTATGGTGCTTAGCATAGAGTAGGTGATGGATATGTGCCATCTTTTTTATTATCATATCATGTTTTGCTCCCAAATGGCCTGTGGATTGTTTTGTGCCTTTTATACATCGAGGATACTGGAGCATAGGTTGTTTTAGTGATTTGTTGTACTGGGTCATTGGCTAAACTGAGATCTATTGTTTTCTGTCTCCAAACTGATACTCTTTTCATTCTACACCACTTGACTTTTCTTGTAATGTGTGAGTGTAAGCCCTGGTGGTCCTGCGTCATGACAGTGAAATCGTTCACTAGATCACGTGGAAATCTGATTCCCAGTGCAGAGTACAGAGTAGGCACCCAGTTATCATGAAAATGAATGAAAAGTGGTAGAGATGGGTGATTGGGTTAAGTCTTCTCTTATAGGCATGAAGTTACATATTGAGGCCACAACGCTGGTGGTGTATTTCTTCTGCTGCTAGACGAGGCAGTCAGGGTGCCTGCCTGGTGGTGGTGCAGTGAGTTGTGATATCCCAGATACAGAGCACTCAGAAAAAGGCACGGCACCTCCAGCATCTGCCAGATGTTAGTCACTGCTAGTGAGGGAGGGAGTTTGCAGTGAGAAAACTTGACCTCGCACACGAGGAAGCCACCTGGTTCTTCTCTGTGTTACCTCATGTAATTAATTTTAATGGGCTTTTGTTGGAATCGTGTTGCCACAGAGTTTTCACGTCTCTAATATGTATCTTGCAGGACTGAAAGAGCTGTCTCCACTCCCTCTAAATCTCAAACGTCTCTACAAAGAGACACTGGAGATTGAACCCATCTTGATAATTATTTCCCCGGGTGCCGATCCTTCCCAGGAACTTCAGGAGCTCGCTAATGCCGAACGCGGCGGAGACTGCTACCACCAGGTAAGCA
The DNA here is from genome assembly GCA_030068075.1 of Paguma larvata. Classification (NCBI taxonomy): domain Eukaryota; kingdom Metazoa; phylum Chordata; class Mammalia; order Carnivora; family Viverridae; genus Paguma; species Paguma larvata. The sequence continues at coordinate 28,848,354 of CM057831.1, forward strand.
CTGCCTCTGCCGTTGGGTCTTCCTGTTAGTGAGACAGGTGTTTGTGGCGGTTGTGTCCCCCACAGTGCCTGCGTCCTGGTCCCCAGACCCTCCCCAGAAGGAGCTCTGCCATGCAATTCCGTGTCTCCATTGGAGAGCCAGGTGGGGCCCTGGTAAGAGGGCTGCCAGGGAGGCAGAGTGGAGGCCGGGGACCGAGCCCGGGGAAAGGCTGGTGCCGGCTCTGAACATGCAGGGAGGGCCGCAAGGAGGAGGCGTGCGAGGCTTCCAGATGTGGGAAAGCATAAGGCAGAGTCTCTACCAGAGCCTCCTGGAAGAGCCCAGCCTTGTGTTACTACCTTTATATGACAGCCAGCCCTCTAATGTTAGATCAGAGATCTGATGATCCATGGCCCTGGTTTGAAGGGGCTAACTTGTGGTGATGGGTTGTAGCAGTAATAGGAGGCTAATATATCTGCCAACCTTTTGAGAATAATTTTTAAATTTTTAAATTTCTTGAGGTAAATCTAGGGGCTTATTTCTTTAGATGCAGTCTGCATGCAGATCTGAAGATGGGTTAATTGCCATCAGTTTTTGACAACTGTATAAATAAACTTCTTTCATTGGGAAAATTACAGTGATTAAAAAGGAAACACTTGACAGTGACCAGCAATGGAGAAGGAGGAATGTTGTGGGGACCCAGACACAGGGCAGTACGAGGGCAGGGGGCCGGGCCCCAGTGCCGGTGCCTCTCGAGCTCCAGGGGCCTAGTTCCATACTGCTCCTGCTGTGAAGACTACACGTCCTCGTCCCTAGGGACACACACCTCAGTCCCCAGTCCCTGCCTCGTGCCTCGGCCTCAGATTCCTCAGTCAGCGGTGCTTCTACCGGAAGGATAAAGTGGTTTTCAGCCGCAGTAGGTTTGATTGTTTCAACGTCTAAAGTTTTGTGTACAGAACTTCCAAAATTGTTGCAGTATAGGAAAGCCTTTAAATACAGATAAAATTCTGCTATTTTTAAAGTTTTGTTGCTGTGCTGAATATATGTGCTAAGTTATTTTTTAATTTAAGAAGCTGTGGTATAGATTTTTGAGGGGATGGGTGGCTAAGCGTCTTCTCGACACATTCCTGATGTGTGGTTTTTACACAATATTTAAACATTTTTGTACTAAGTACTTTTTCTGAGATTTTATGAATTTTTAAGATTTTTTTCACATAATTGAGTATGGAAAATTCTGAGTTGTCTATTTTTAAAATTTTTTAATGTTTATTTTTGACAGAGAGAGAAAAAGAGAGAGAGAGAGAGAGAGAGAGAGAGAGAATGAGCAGGGGAGGGGCAGAGAGAGAGGGAGACACAGAATCCGAAGCAGGCTCCAGGCTCTGAACTGTCAGCACAGAGCCTGATGAGGGGCTCAAACTCATGAGCGGTGAGATCATGACCTGAGCCAAAGTTAGATGCTTAACTGGCTGAGCCACCCAGGTGCCCCTGAGTTGTCTGCTTTTATCTGTAATTTCTGTTCAGCAAATTATTTTTTTCCTTTGTTTTTTGTCTTTGGTGGGTTTTTTTTCTTTGCATTTTGATGGCAGACTGATACGTGCATCAGAACAGTTCAAGTACTGTTTGTTTCACTCTCTTTGCTTCGTTCCGGGTTAGACCTTGAAAGTTGAAAAAAATATATATGAGTATTTATTACCTGTATTATTGCATGCATTAGTATGCAGTAAATAAGACATGGCTACCACTCTCAAAAACTTTATAGTCTAATTGAAAAACAAAATCAATACTTATAAAAGTCAACCGAAAAACAATGAAATGCCATCTTGTATTCATTATGAAGAAAGAAGTTTATTGTGGTTTGAAATAATCTATAACTGTACTCTTGAAAGTGTTGACCATATACCCAATACAAAATTTGAGCCAGAACTTGCACTGTATGTTTATTTGTAAATTATATATAAACACCCATATAGCTGCTCTGGTGTACAAGTATTATGCAGATTATCCTTTAAAAACACGTGAAGCAGTTTGGACTCATTGGGAAGTGGCACGTGGCCATTTATGATTCTTGACTAAAGCTTGACAGAGTCCTGGACCGAAATAGCCACCTTGTCCAAGCATTCAAATAACACAGAAGTCTCACGTTCCGAGTCTGCTGTGCAGATGTTCCAGCTGCTGCTTGGATACTCTTAATGCTTGGACATTTTCTGTTTTATGAAGCCAACTGTTCTGCTGCCCAAGGGACTCAGTCCAGACGGGCTTCAGGGCTTGAGAAAACTGGAACAGACTTCCAGTGAGCTCAGGGTTCTCATTCCATCTCTTTCTCTTTGTTTTCTCCTTTCCCCTTTGTTTCCCACACCCTCTCTCCTCCCACCCCAGAGGCACTGGAGGAGCAGTGGGCTGAGTGTGGAGTCTTGAGACCCACCACCACGTTAGGGTTTGCTAGGTGGCTTGGCTCTCACCAGTAGCCGGAGAGCCATATATGTGCACTGTTGGAAAAACTGCAAGTAAATTTCAAGGGCGCTGTCGTATAATGTTTAATCTCTCAGAGAATTCAGGAGTACAGTTATAAAAAAATTAGTTTTGTTTTAAGGTTCATGTTTGAGAGGGTAAGAATTGCAGGAAATGAGGAACCAAACTAAGACTATTCATAGTTTTTTATACTGTTCTATATGTCACAGACCTATAATGATGATCTATTTTTAGTAAATAGAAAAATATTAGAAATCTTCTGTTAATGAAGGACAAAAATAAGACAACTGTTGGAAATGGCAACAGAGTGATAGTTCTCATTAAAAATTTACAACCCTCGGGGCCTGGGAGGCTCAGTCACTTAACCCTCTGACTCTTGGTTTCCACTCACGTCATGATGTCATGGTTCATGGGATCGAGCCCCATGTTGGAATCTGTGCTGAGAGTGTGGAGCCTGTTTGGGTTTCTCTCTCTCTCTCTCTCTCTCTCTCTGTTTGTTCTCTCTCTTTCAAAACAAACAAACACTAAAAATTTAGAACTCTCCTGAAAATAACTGAGTTCAGTGTGTATAATAGGATAAATTGAATTTCTTGTGTTCTCTGTTATCAGATCTGTTTTTTGTATCGTATTTGTTAATTTTTATTCTTATTTATTTATCCCAAGAACCCAGATAAGGGACCTAAGCAAGGCATTCCTAGTTCCTCTCAAGCAGGATGGCCCCTGGAAGGTCCTCCTGGGCTCGCAGGCCCCCCACTCTCAGGGCCTGCTAGCAGAGCAAGGCTTTGGGGCTCTGCGGCTCGTGGCAGGCGGATGGAGGGGGCAGTGGACGCTTGACTCCCTCACGGGTCCAGCTCATGACCGGACTGTGTGTGCAGCTAGTCTCAGGCGGGGCCCGCCTTCCGTCGTCCTCATAGGCTGAGAATAACAGTAATTGGCGGTCAGTCAGTGGTTCCCACGTGCTAGGCACTGGAGTGGGTGTTGATTACAGCAGTTTTGTGTTTTGTTTTACAGGTTGCAATGGGTCAAGGTCAAGCTGATTTAGCAATTCAGATGCTGAAGGAATGTGCCCGCAGCGGGGACTGGCTATGTTTGAAGAACTTACATCTCGTGGTGTCGTGGCTGCCGGTTCTGGAAAAGGTATATTCAGATGAAAGTGGTGTCAGTAGTACTGAGCGTAGTCAGTTCGGTGATCTCCAAGCGGTGTCAGGCAGTATTTACTGTTTTCTTAAATTAGCATTTGATGAGAAATCATTTAAAATCTGTTAAGTATTTAGTGTGTACATTTTTTTTGTTGTTGTTGTTATAATAGTTTATTTTCAAATTGGTTTACATATAACACCCAGTGTTCATCCCAACATGTGCCCTTTTTAATGCCCATCACCCCCTCTCCCCCCACCCTCATCCCCCTTACCCTCAGTTTTTTCTTAGTCTTTGATAGTGTGTACATTTGTACAAACGAGGGTGGGGCTGTTTTTATTAGGAAGTATACAAAAGCCGATTTTGAAAGCATTTAAGGAAAACCAAGAAATTATTAATCAGGATTGAAGGGAGGCTTAGAGAAGTTTTGTCAGAAGTAAAATAGGGAATGCTTTAAAGGATTATAGACGGCCTTTTAAAACCCTCGCTTACTCTCCCTGCTCGTGTCGCGCTGTGTCTGTGTGAGGAGAGAGGATGCGGAGGAGTCAGGGAGCCACAGAACTTCCTGGGCAGCTAGGATGCGAACCGAGGCAGTCACTTCCCTGAACTCAGACAGCCCCAGAGCAGAAACAACCTCCAAGCAAAACAGATTGCTGGCCAGGTTTTAAATGCAATCCCTGCCTTAAGTTTCCTCCTTAAGAAAGATGACGATGGTGTTGGATAGTTAGAGATGATTCCTAAGACAGGATGTTGGTTGAAGGCTATGCATGATTTAGCTAAGTGGAGAGGCAGAAAGGAGGAAAGAAGGAGAGAGGAAGAAAAAGAGGAAAAGAAAAGAAAAAAAAGAAAGAAAGGAAAGAGAGAGAGGAAGGAAGGAAGAAGAAGATATCCTGCTTAATTCCAGCAGCCCGAATAGAGACCTAGTGGTGGAGATACACATGCCTAGGACAAAGAATAAAGATGACCTTGAATGTGCCAGGAGGGCCAGGCATGGCAGAGTGAGGCTGGGTCGTAGAATACCCTGAGAACCGTGCAGAAGAATTTGGAATTTTTTTCTTAGGACGTAATCAAAGGAGGTCTTAAACAGGAGAGTCAATTAATTAGTTTAACTGATCTGGCAGAGGTATTATTCAGAATAGAATGGATTGACAGGGGCCTTTACCTAATTGTAATGTGTTGAAAAATTGTGTTGCAGTTGGTAAATTGCAACTATAGCAGCTTTTACAACATAGGTGATCACATCTTTGAATGAGCTCATTACTCGGTTAACTGATGGACGATGGTGGTTCATAAAATCAAAACAAGACAGAGATTTGGGAACTGAGGTATATATAAATATTCAAGTAATTCTATTATTAGTATAGTTTTCTGAGAAAACCACTAATGTGTAAAAACATAAAATTCATGTCTAGTAAGTCACATATGTTTTAAAACATGTAAAGAAGACCTGTAAATGCTTAAATTCTGCTTTCTCTTCTAAATAATAGTTTGATAGCTATTTATTTCTGTAACACATAATTACAGTGATTACTTGGAAGCAAATCTTTTTTAATTTTTTAAAAATGTTTATTCACGTTTTGAGAGAGAGTCGGAGAGAGTGAGGGTGAGTGGGGGAGGGGCAGAGAGAGGGAATTCCAAGCAGGCTCTGAGCTGTCAGCACAGAGCCTGACGCAGGGCTCGATCTCATGAACCAGAGATCATGACCTGAGCTGAAGTTGGATGCTCAACCAACTGAGCCCCCCAGGCGCCCCGGAAGCAAATGTTAAATAGAACTTTTTGAAGCATGTAGAATAGATTATATTAGAAAGGTTTAAAACTAAAAATTTTTTTAAAAATTTTCTTTTGGGGTGTTTGGATAAATTGTTTGGGTATAAATTTGCAAATTTATTTTCAAGCCAGCTCTGTCACAAATGTGTGTTTTTTATTTTTTTTTAAACGTGCTAACCCACACCAAAATTTCATGTAAATTTTACCTTTTTAAATTATTAGTAAATACAAATACATTTTACAATTTATGCTGTTAAGGAAGCACAATGTTTTTACGGCCAGTTCTTTTGCCTTTTTGTGTGGTCACCCTAAGTGTATATTTTGAATTAAAATAGTGAATGTTAGTGTCAGACATAGATTTTATTTATTAACATAATTTTTAGACTTCACTCTTTTAGGACCCTCAACATGTCTTTTGTCATTCATTCGTTTATTGTTCAAACACTTGTTTTGTACAAAAAAAAAGCCTGCAGTTGCCCTAAGTGCTAGTTGCATACAAACTTTGTACCTGTTCCGTCGGAAGGAAGTTGGCTTGGAAGAGACAGGCCCCATTAATAACTATAGCGTAGCATAATGAATACTACAGAAGAGTCTTTACAAAATGCTTTGAGTAATGAATCTGCCTGGAACTGGGGTAGCGAAGAGTTGGAGAAAATAACCCCTAAGACATGGACTTAAATTGACAGATGAGTAAGAATTTGTCAGGTTCCAAAGAGCAAAATGGGAAGAAAGAATACGATTCAAGAGACCAGACAGAAAAATTTGAATAAGTGACTGCAGCATCCAGCACAGGCAGAGGAATTTGTATAGTAAGGTTTTGACTTTATATGGTCGGCAGTAAATAGGATACAACAACCATTGCCAATGAAGGAACTGCACTCGTGATAGAACTCTATGGAAACCCGAATCAAAGCAGTCAGAACTTGAGGTCTGGAAGGTGGCGGCTGGTTGAGGCGGCTGGTTGTTACCGCTAACAATTCTCTTGTTCTTACCATGCATCGAGTGCCGACTGTTAGAAGGGTTGTACACGGTTCACAAGACATGCACTGCTATTATCCTTGCTCAGAGTTGTTGTAAATCCTAGAACCCAAGGTCACAGAGCAAATAAGCAGCAGAATGAAACATATCAGAATGTCACAAAAGGATTTCAGTAGGAAAGATTTACTTATTACTAATACTTTTATAAAATGGAAGTTAGTGTGTATATTTAAGTAGATGTTTATCGTTGCCGTTTTTGTCAACCAGGAATTGAATACTCTTCAACCTAAGGATACCTTTCGTCTGTGGCTCACTGCCGAAGTTCATCCCCACTTCACTCCTATTTTATTACAGTCAAGTTTGAAGATAACATATGAGGTAAGAAGAGTTAAAGCTTGAATCGCTACTTGTCCAAGTGCAGTAACCTCCACATGCTTCCTACAGGTCTGTAAAGAACTCTGTTCTACACAACATGTAAAACTTTGTGGTACAACAAACAGTTCGATTAGTAAATGGGCCGAGGACCTGGATGGACATTTTTCCAAAGACGACATCCAGATGGCCCGCAGACACATGAAGAGATGCTCAGCATCACTCATCATCGGGGAGATAGGAATCAAAACCATAGTAAGACACCACCTCACCCCCGTCAGAATGGCTGACATTAACAACTCAGGAAAAACAGGTGTTGGTGAGGATGTGGACAGCGAGGAGCCCCCTTGCACTGCTGGTGGGAATGCACACCGGTGCAGCCACTCTGGAAGACAGTATGGAGGCTCCTCAGAAAGTTAAAGATAGAACTACCTTATGATCCAGTAATTCCACTATTGGGTATTTACCCACAGAAAACAAAAGACTACTTCAAAACGGAACATGCACCCCTGTGTTTATCGAGGGGTTATTTATAGTAGCCAAACTATGGAAGCAGCGTAAGTCTCTGTCGGTAGATGAGTGGACAGGGAAGATGTGGTGTGTGCTGTAGCGGGTCACTCGGCCGTTGTTACGGCGTGAGATCTTGCTCTTGGTGACAACATGGATAGATGGACCCCAGGGTATTAAACAAGTCAAATACGTCCGACTGAAAAAGACAAATACAAGAGTCATAAGTGGAATGTAATAAATGACTATACAAACAGACAAAAAGCAGACTCAGATCTGTAAGTAGAGGACAGACAGACAGTGCCAGAGAGGACTGGGGCGGGAGGTACAGACTGCCAGTCGTGGCGTGAGTCTCGCGGATGAGCGGCACAGTGAGCGGAACAGTCAGGAGGTGGTGTTGTGATGGCATTGTGTGCCAGCAGGTGGTGGCTGCACCCGCGGTGAGCACAGCGTGATGTGCGCCCTCGTACAGCACTGCGCTGCACACCTGAAAGTATGGTTAGGCTGAGTGGCAGCTACACTCAAAAAAAAAAAAAAAAAAAACCCTTTCATTTACACGAGGTAAAATAAACATAAATAATACATCAGATGATATTTTAAAAATAAATTTAAATTTTCCTTCTAAATTTTATTTCATTTTCCAGTATTTATATCAGTAAAAGACACATAACATAAAGTTTGCCATCTTAACCATTTTTGGTGATGCGGTTCGGTAGTGTTCACATGACTGTTCATCTTGCACAACGGAGACTGTCCACAGCAGACCACCTCCCCGTTTCCCTCTTCTCCCATCCCTGGGGGGCCCTGGCCGTCCCCCTCCCTGCTCCGCCTTCCGGGAGTTCACCTGCCGAGGAGCTCCTGGAAGCCGAGTCATGGAAGGCTTGTCCTTGGGGCCCAGCGTGTCTCACCGTGCTAATGTCCTCAGTGTTGCTCCCGTCGTAGCACTTGACGGGGCTTTCTTCCCTCGTGAGGGTCGGCGATCCCTCGTCTGTGCACGCTCTGTCTCCTGATGCAGCAGTGCACGGACACGGGCGTCTGCCTCTGCACGGTCGTGAGTGACGCTGCAGGGACCATGAGTGCACAGCTGTCCCTGAGAGCTGGTTCCCAGGGCTTTTGTGGGCTTGCTGGATCAGGGGACATTGTGTTTTTAATTGTTGGAGGACGCTGCATTCTGCCGATCACTACAGTGCTCCATCGTACGTTCCTACCAGTGGTGCCAACGCTGGTCATTTCTCCGTGTTTGTGCGTGCGTGCTTGCGTGCGTGTGGCTGCCATCCTAATGGTGTGGGGAGTGTCTTACCGCATTTCCTTGGAAAGTAGTGATGTTGGACATCTTCTCATAGACTCGTTGCCCGTTTGCATATTTGCTTAGAGAAAAGTCTCTTCAAGTCCTCTGCCCATTTTTAATTGGGCTTTTTATTGAATTGGAGGAATTCCTTATCAGGTGTATCATTAACAGATATTTTCTTCCGTTTCATGGTGTTTCCTCTCCATGGCGTTGATGGTTACCTTTGTGGCCTAGATGTCTTTAGAGTTTGACATGTCCCGTTTGCCTATTGTTGGCCTCTGTTGCCTGCACCTGTGTCATATCCAAAGCATCATCGCCAAAGCCAATGTCATGGAATCTCTTCCTATGTTTCCTTCTCGTTTTATCATTTTATGGCCTTACATTTAGGTCTTCAGTGCATAGTGAATTAATTTTTATATATGCTGTAAGGGGAGGGTTCAACTTTGTTGTTTTGCACATGAATATCTGGTGTTCTTACTCATTTTCTGACAACTGCTAAGCAAGAGTTTCTGTGTTGGTTTCCTTTGTTCAGCCCATCATTCTTCTGACATGGAATGCCCAACCTGACCTATCCTGAACTGTGTGTGTTTGCAATGTTACCGTGTAACTGGTTCAAGTCGTAAATAAAGTGATAAATGGAATTAAAACTTTTTGAAACTGGTGGAAAAGGTTCTGCTTGTTTTTTTTCTGTTTGTAGAGATTTGTATTGTATAATCCTCGTTATGAAGAAAAATGTCTTAATATTGATTGTAGCCATGTGTTACTTTAGATCAGTATTCCTTATTTTTTATCTGAAAATGTTAGTCTCATTTAAGGAAGGAAAAGGATAATGATTAACCCACAGAATGCAAAGTTGTTTAATATTTGGAAACATGTTAATTGAAAGTCCTTACAATGTCTAGTAAAACAAACATTTCCAGAATCTTCCCAGCCGCTCTCCCAGTATTCTCTGACCATATATTCTACAACTGAATTGTAGGAGCCAAAAAGATGGGGGCTATTTTTTCTCTTGAGTTTTGTAGTTATCATGTATTACCTGGCATGTACAATACATGGAGAGTTAATATGTCAAGAGAACTGTTCCTTGAATATTTTAACCTAATGTGCAGCCTTTCCAACATCTCTTTTTCAGGAGGTAATTTGATTGCTTTTTTATGGATATTTTGTTAAAATTAGTATTTTTTCTATTTCTTAAATCAATATAGGTAATTATATATTTTAGAAAATAGTGCAGTTAATTATACTCAAAATTATTACTGTATATGTGCATGTATGTATACACATGTGTATATTGTCTTGAAAGGTTGTTAAACTTCTATGTTAATGTTTATTTCTTCTTTTGATTAGTTGACAGACTTAAAAATTCACTTCAAATAACTGATATCACACTTAATAATTTGCTTTTTTCTTAGTAATTCTTTTCACTGAATTTCCTGCTTTATTCTTTTTTTTTTCTTAAGTTTCCCTTAGATTTGTATTTGCTTTTGTTATTCCTGATTTCTTCTTTTGAATGCTTAACTAATACATATTTACTTGAAGTAATACTGAAATTATTTTATGTCTGTGAATTTGCAATCGAGTATACCCTTTACCTTATCCCATAATTGTACATGTTGTGTCTTCATCTTGTTATTTTTCAAAATATTTGTGTCCGATTTTCTCTGTAATTGTATGTGATGTGTTCATTTTATGTGATCTTTAGCGTCTGAAAAACTAAGTGGACATTCAATTTTCTGTTAATTTCATGTTTTATCGAATAGTGCTCAGAAAATTTGGCCTGTTTTGTGATAATTTTTTGTTAATGTCTCATAAACACAAAACATTTTTATTCTTAAAAGTATATGCATATGTCCTTTGTAAATCAATGGTATTTTTTTCTTCTAATTTTGAAGAAGTCTTTATATTTGAGAAAAACACAGGATGGAAAGGATTGTAGAGGGACTGAGTATTCCTTGTAGCAGGCATTCTTAAAGTCTTGACTTCAGTTATTCTTTTTGTGCTAGAAACCATTTTAGAGGAAAAATTTTACTTTTTAAAAAAGCTAATTAAAATAAATTCAACAGATAAGTGCACACTAATTTTTTTTTAACACTAGAAGAATTCTCAAGGAAACCGATGATTAATGGACAAATGTGTTTGATTTTAAAAATTCTATTTTTTTAACACACACACAAGAAGTGGGTTTATTTTACACTTTTCCAAAAAGAATTCAAAATTTGTCTTTTCCTTTTGGATACTTCAACACTATAAATCGATCCCGGACATATAGATAAGTGTTTTTTTAATGAGTAGTAGTCCAGTATACACTTTGAGTTTGTGAGTTTGCTTTTGTGTTTACGAGCCTAGTGGTATCTCCTAATCCCCACTTTAACTCTAGTGGCCTAATGTTCAGGGAGCGTTAGTGGACGTTGTATGTAAACAATACAGGGAAGGGTCCAGAGGCTCAGAGAGCACCTGGAGAAGGGAGTGTGTTCCTATCAGAGGAAAACCTGGGTGCCCCAATAGTTATTGTCACACTCATCATGTAAATGACGATTTAGTTTCAGTAAGATAACGATCATATAAAATTTCTTGGGTTGTTTTGAATATTGTTGGCTTTATAGTTTTTTTAATTCAGAAATTATTGAATTTATACTTGATATAAATTTAAACTCTTCTGTATAAGGAGTTTAAACCTAGTTTTAGATATGTACTTTTTGAAGTAACATAATAATAAAATAAATCAAATTGTGGGTAATGGTGAAAACTTTTCGTTATTAAAATATGTTCTCAAATATGTTAAATATTATTTGTAAGATTTGAGACAAAAAGATGTCAATTTTTGTCTTCAGTCACCTCCAGGTTTGAAGAAGAATTTAATGCGTACTTATGAATCTTGGACTCCTGAGCAAATCAGCAAAAAAGACAACATCCATCGAGCTCACGCTCTCTTCAGTCTTGCGTGGTTTCATGCTGCGTGTCAGGAAAGAAGAAATTACATTCCACAGGTGAGCGAGAAGATTTCTTGGACCTCCTGTAAGCTGCGCGTATTTTGTATTAGAGTGTTCCTGCAATTGAGTGTCAGTGGCTGGGATTACTTAGTAATTTGATTCATGGTTTATGACTTTATATCTCTAATTCTGTCTTTGCTGTTCATCTTCAGGACTGTGTGCGTAGTTCACATCTCTGAATTACATTGTTCACAACAGTGCCTGAACCCTCGTAAACCCTCAGTGGTTGTTAGGTATCATCTTTGTGGTTGATACGTTGAAAAACTGAGTTCCACATAGTGTTTTCCTTTTGTGTATCCCTCTCAGTAAGAGGCATTGATACCCATTTATTTCCTCAAGATGGAAGCCTAGGAATCGATCTTGATATATTTTTCTTTCTTACCCTGCCTACCCACTTAATTCTCGAGTCCTGTTGATTTTACTTACAAAATACGTTTCGAATCTGTGCAATCTCTTCACTATTTTTTCCAGGCACCTCACCTCTTACCTGTAGTACTTTCTGAGATCACTTCCTGGTCTTTTGTGTTTTTCCATTTAGCAGCCAGAATCATTTTTCTTTTTTTAATTTTTTTAAATGTTTATTTATTTTTGAGAGACACAGAGACAGAGTGTGAGCAGGGGAAGGGCAGAGAGAGAGGGAGACACAGAGTCTGAAACAGGCTCCAGGCTCTGAGCTGTCAGCACAGAGCCTGACGCAGGGCTTGAACTCACAGACCGTGAGATCATGACCTGAGCCGAAGTTGGATGCCCAGCTGACTGAGCCACCCAGGTGCCCCCAGAATCATTTTTCTAATATGGAAGTTTGATTATTTCACTACTGTACTTACAGCCCATCAAATGACTTTCTACTGTACTTGCGAAAAAATATGCGCGTTTCTGGTCCAGAAGGAAAGATTCGCCTTTGTGTTCAGCCTCCTCCCAGACCCCTCTTCCCGTTTGGTGTCTGCAGCTCAGCCCCCGTGGACTTTGTCACGGTCTTCAAATTCGTCCAGTTCTTTGCCACCATAGGCTTTGGCGGTATTATTCACGCGACCAGTGGACCACGCTTTCCCACTACCGTGGCTGTCCTGGTGCAGGAATTCTCTTCTTGCCATGTGCCTGTCTAAGCCAGAACCTGTATCACTTCCAGATTTAATTTCTCCCTGCTTGTTTTAGTGTTGTCTACTTCTGTCTGCTTCCCTGCCTGTCCCCGTTTTAGCCTCTCTCCTTGTTTCAGTTACATGTCAGAATAAGGTCATGGGTTCTGAAGTCACAGACCTGGGTTTGAGTACTGACTCTAGAATTTCCTAGCAGTGTGACCCGGGGAAAGTCATTGAACTCCGGTAGGCCCCAGTTTCTTCAGCTGTATAACAGGGTACTCACCGTGCCCACCTTTCTCATGAGGATTACATGGAATAATGTATGTTTACAACTGTCTTGCGCATGGCCCACCAAAAAGATGTGTCTCACTGATGAAGACTGATACAGTGTTTCGTACAATCTGCAAACCGCCCTTAAAGGGGCGGCGTGCTTATTCTTCTCAGTTTACAGAGGAGGCCAGTGGGTCCTGGTGGCAATTAACTTGTTGGAGGAATCACATCTCAGCCTGTAGACCTTGGAAGTGGCCAAGCCCACCTTCCTCTAGACCTCTGCCCCAGATAGCAGTTCATCCTGATGGGTTCGTGAACAGTAGTTGTAGTGAAAGAACTTCACTGAAAAAAAGGAATTATTTTTTAAATGAAATTAGATTTTTTTTATTAAGTGATACATGTACATAATATAAATTAAAAAGCTACAAGAAGATTTGCACCTAAAATTTAGTCTGCTCCCTTCCTATCTCCCTGACACCAATTTCTTTTTTCAGGACAACTGCTGCTCACCACTTCTTGGGTGTCCTTTAGGAAGATTGTATAAATAAACAAACATTTTATACATTTACATTCAGACATAGATTCTTTTAACTCAAATAACACATAACAAATACAGTTTTATATTTTGCTTTGTTAACCAAAACATTATAGAGATTTTTAAAGATTAGTAACCAATTGGGGCACCTGGGTGGCTCACTCAGTTGAGCATCTGATTCTTGATCCCAGGGTTGTGGAATGAGCACTGTGTTGGGCTTGGTACTGAGCATGGACCCTGCTTAGAATTCTCTCTGTCTGTCTCTCTGCCTGTCCCCTACTCTCTGTCTCAAAAGAAAAGAAGTAAAGATTAGTAACTATTGAATGCCTAATTTAAAAATATTATTTGTATTCACCATATCATTACACTTATAAGCAGTTTTGTTGGATGGGCATACATATTCTTCTCAGTCTTTGCTTACAAAAAGCATTGCAATGGATCTCCTTATATTTGCCTCATTTAATGTTTATTCAGGGTGGCAATTTCTAAATTTGGAAAGTTGGGTCAAAAGATACTTTTATTTTATTTAGTTTATTAGGATAGTGAACACACATGGGAGTGGGGTAGAGGGGCAGAGGAAGAGAGAGAATCTCAAGCATGCCCCATACTCAGTGTGGAGCCTAACATGGAACTTGATCCCACAACCCTAGGGTCATGACCTGAGCCAGAATCAAGAGTTGCATGCTCAACTGGCTGAGCCACCCAGGAAACTCAGAGAGTATATTTTAAAGAATTTGCACCTTTACCAAAATGTTCTTTTTTAGACCAGTTTACTTTCACACACACACAAATATTTGAAAGTGTCACTTTTTTTTAACCCATTAAGTTTGCTCTCTTTAAAATGAAGAAATTTGGAGGAAAACCCAATCAAAACGTAAAATACCACTGAAATTTTCAGAGACGATGTCATATGGATATGCACTTCACAAACTGTTTTACTGCTTTATCTCATTTTGCCTTAATCACCAACTTCTAGAAATATCCACCACGAATTCAACTTACTTTTCATTCCTTGTGTTAATGAAAGGTGTTTTGTTATTTTTCATTGCAGTGTTGTATTTGGTTGCAGAATTAACTTCCTCTCTGTACTTCTAATACTGTGCTTAATGTAAGGTCTGTTTGATGCTTGTTATTCTTTGATATCCTGATATTCTTACTAGACTGTGGGTACCTTGATAACAAGCTTCATCTCATTCATGTGTATAAGGCCATTTAACACCGTGCCTGGATTTCCAGGTGGGCTAAGTAAGATTTGATGGGCTCCCTATCTCGAGAACCTTTCTACACTTTATAATATTTCTGTTAGCAATATTCATTTATATTTCATATATGAAAATCAAAGTTACCTTTTGAATTTTTTGTACCATATTTTTAAAATCCTTAATCATATGCCACTGTGTCAGTAACTCTGCTACTCAGTACAGTTCTTACCATTTTAAAATTAGAATCTCAATAGGAAATTGCTGTGTCAGGTAATACTGAGAGTTGATGCCTTCTAACTTGAGAGTGTTAGAAATTTTAATCTCTAAAGTAGTAAAAAAATTTTAAGTAAACATTTACAAATAAGATCTAATAGCAATGTAAGAAATATTGTCAATACTTTGAATAGTTATTGAATAATATATTTAATATACTACAGGAAGGGGGTGGGGGGAGGAGTTAAGATGGCAGAATAGTAAGGGGACCCTGGACTTGTCATGTCCCTTGAACTCAGCTAGGTCAGCATCAAACCACTTTGAACACCTAGGAAATTGTTCTGAGGATTCACAGAATGATCTGCATAGTTTGAGGGAGAGAACACGGCAGGTGCACGGTATGGAGAGGTGAACTGGGTGAGAGAAGAGCCAGGGTGCCTGGGAGGGGAGGGAGCTGCTTTCGTGGAGAGGAGAAAAGGGGAGAGAACAGTGCTTTGGGTTTTTCCAGGATAACACTTCCCCCTGAAAGCATCTAGAAAGAGTGAAAACACACTCTGGGGACTGAACACGAAAATGTCCCCTAGAACAATTGACAGGGAGAAAGGAGAAGTTACAATGCTGCCAGTTTTTTATAAACAGTGGGGCACCGAGTGTGACGTTTCAGACATGAGCGCCTGGTGGTGCTCTAGCAATGAAGTAAGGTAGAACCCCAGGAACAGGATCAGTGCAGGTGTAGGTTCCAACTGTGGGGGTCTCTTAATTGTGGGGTTTTGAGACACAGCAGAGCCTGAGATAAAACTCTGGAGGGAGTTTCAGCCTGGCAAGTGGACAGCTCAGACATACATGGGGAAAGCTGGGAACTAATGAGGGACACAGAAGAGATGACCGATCATATCTGTGAAGGAAGGAAATTCCCCCACCAAAGACTAGACAGTGGGGTGAAGCCATTTTCACCATTACCCCAGCACTGATGGACCCCAGTGAGATAAATAGCACCATCAAGTGGAGAATGGAGCTGTTATACGAGGTCCCACCCCCTCTGGCCACCAGGCCACATCTTCACTAGAGCAAGTCAGCCTGAGAAGCAGAACAACAGGCCCCTCCCCCAGAAGACCAGCACAAATCACTTCCAGGAGCTTAGCCTGCTGACCATAGACTGGTGCAAAGCTCCAGTTCTACATGAGATGGGATCTAGTTTCATTTGGGTTTTTTGTGTGGTTTTTGTTGTTGCTTCTGTTTTTGTTGCCCGCCCTCCAACCCCCGTCTTGGATACAGAAAGAGCAAAATTATTTTAAAACTTTTTTTGCTTATTTTTAAATTTAAATTTTTCCTTTTTGTCTTTTTTCTATCAAGCTTCTCTTAACAAGCAGAACCAAAACACACCTAGAACCAAGCTTCCTCTATTTGAATTTTAAAAAAATAAAAATATTTTATTATTGTTTTACTTTTAAATTCTTTTCTTCCTTCAAAATGACAAGATAGAGGAGTTCATCCCAAAGGAAAGAACAGGAAGAAATGATGGTCAGGGATTTAATCAGTACAGATATAAGATGATTTCTGAACTAAAATTGAAAACAAGGATTATAAGGATACTTACTGGGCTTGTGAAAAGCTTCAAGACACTAGAGAATCCCTTTCTGCAGAGATAAAAGAGCCAAAATCTAGTCTGGCCGAAATTAAAAATGCTATAACTGAGATGCAAATCTGAATGGATGCTATGATGGTGAGGATGGCTGAAGCAGAGTAGTGAATCAGTGATAAAGAAGATAAAATTATGGAAAAAAATGAAGGTGAAAAGAAGAGGGGAAGAAAGGTAATGGATCATAAAGGTAGACTCAGATAACTCAGCATCTTACTAAAATGGAATAGCATTCATATCATGGGATTCCCAGAAGATGAAGAGGAGGAAAAAGGGGGAGAAAGTTTAGGTGAGCAAATTATAGTGGAAATTTCCCCAATATGGGGAAGGACACAGACATAAAATCCAAGAAGCACAGAGAACCCCCATTAAATTGAACATAAGCTGGCCATTGCCAAGACATATCATAGTCAAATTCACAAAATACAAGGACAGAATCATGAAAACATGAAGGAAAAAGAGTCCTTAACTTACAAGGGAAGATAGATCAGGTTCATAGCAGGTCTATTCACAGAAACTTGGCAGGCTAGAAAGGAGTGGCAAGATGTATTCAACATGCTGAATTGGAAAAATACATAGCTGAGAATTCTTTATCAGGCGAGGGTGTCATTCATAATAGAAGAAGGGATAAAGACTTTCCTAGACAAATACTAAAGGAGTTTGTGACCCCTAAACCAGCCATGCAAGAAATTGTAAAAGAGGCTCTTTCAGTGGAGAAGAAAAGACCAAATGTAACGAAGAAGAGAAAGGACCAGAGAACATCACCAGAAACACCAACTCTACAGGTAACACAGTGGCACCAAACTCCTATCTTTCATTAATCACCATGAATGCAAATGGCCTACATGCTCCAATCAAAAGACATTGGGTGTCAGAATGGATTAAAAAAAAAAGACACATCTATATGCTGCTTACAGGAGATTCATTTTAGATCTAAAGACATCAACAGATTGAAAGTGAGGGAATGAAGAACCATCTGTTATGCTAATGGACGCCAAAAGTAAACCTGAGTAGCCCTACGGATATCTGACAAACTAGATTTTAAATGAAAGGCTGTAACAAGAGATGAAGAAGGGCATTATATCATAATTAAGCTGTCTGTCTATGAAGAAGATCTAAAAATTAAAAAGATTTATGTCCCTAACTTGGAACACCCAAGTATAGAAATCAATTAATAACAAACATAAATTCATTGGCAATAATACGGTAATCATAGAGGACTTTAACACCCCACTTAGAGCAAGGGACAGATCATCTAAGCTGAATATTGACAAGGAAACAGTATCTTTGAAGGACACATTGGACCAGATGGACTTAAAAGGTATATGCAGAACATTTCACACTAAAACAGAATACACATTCTTCTCAAGTACACGTGGGACATTTGCCAGAATAGATCATATATTTGGTAACAAATCAGCCTTCAACAGGTACAATATATTGAGATCATACCATGCATATTTTCAGATCACAACAGTATGAAACTTGGAATCAACCACAAGAAAAAGTTTGAAAAGCCCTCAAATACTTGGAGGTTAAAGAACGTCTTAGTAAAGAAGGAATAGATTAACTAGGAAATTAAAGAAGAAATTAAAAAAATACATAGAAATAAATGAACATGAAAACATGACCATTCAAAATCTTTGGGTTGCAGCAAAGGCATTCCTAAGATGGAAATATATTGCAATACAGGCCTTACACCTAACCCTAACACTTAAAGGAATTAGAAAAGGAGCAGCAGGTGAAGCCTAAAGCCAGCCGAAGAAGGGAAATAATAGAGACTAGAGGAGAAATAAAGGATACAGGAACAAAAAACCCAGTGGAACAAATCAACAAAACTAAGAGGTGATTCTTCAAAAGAATTAATAAAATTGATAAACTCCTAGCCAGACTTAATAAAAGAGAAAGGACCCAAATAAATAAAATCATGAATGAAAGAGGGGAGATCACAACACCATAGAAATATAAACAATTATAAGAGAATATTATGAAAAATATGCCAACAAACTGGGGAACCTGTAAGAAATGGGTAAATTTCTAGAAACATTCAAACTACCAAAACTGAAACAGGAAGAAATAGAAAATTTGAAGAGACCTATAACCAGCAAAGACATTGAAACAGCATCAAAAATCTTCCAACAGGACTGTAGGGCAAGATGACTTCCCAGGGGAGTTCTACCAGATATTTAAAGAAGAGTTCTTAACTATTCTTCTCAAACCTTTCAAAAAACTAGGAACGGAAGGAAAACTTCCAAACTCCTTCTATGAGGCCAGCATTACCTTGATCGCAAAAACAGACTCCACTAAAAAATGGAATTACAGGCTAATATCCCTGATGAATGTGGATGCAGAAATTCCCAACAAGATATTAGCAAATCAAATTCAACAGTGCATTAAAAGAATTATTCATCATGATCAAGTGGGATTTATAGCTGGGCTACAGGGCTGGATTAATATTTGCAAGTAAATGAATATGATATATCACATTAATAAAAGAAAGCATACAAAGCTTATGTTCCTGTCAATAGATGCTGAAAACCCTTTGACAAATTACAGCATCCATTCTTGATAAAAACGCTCAACAAAGTAGGAATAGATGGAACATAACCATATACAAAGACCCACTGCTAATATCGTCCTCAGTCAGGAAAAAGTGAGAGCCTTTCCCCTGCGGTCAGAAACAAAGGGATGTCCACTCTCACCATCACCATCACTATTTAACACAGCACTGGAAGTCTTAGACTTAGCAATCAGAGAGCAAAAGGAAATAAAAGTCATCCAAGTCAGCAAGGAAGAAATCAGACTTCCACTATGTGTAGACGGCATGATAATGTATGTGGAAAACCTGAAAGATTCCACCAAAAAATTACTAGGACTAATACATGAATTCAGTGAAGTCACAGGATATAAAATCAGCCTAAAGAAATCTGTTGTAATTCTATACACTAATAATGAAGCAACAGAAAGAAGTGAAGGAATCAATTCTATTTGCAACTGCGTGAAAAGCAGTTAGATACCTAGGAATAAACGTAACCAAAAAGTTAAAAGATCTGTACTCTGAAAAATATAGAAGGTTTATGAAAGAAATTGAAGAGGACACAAAGAAATGGAAAAACATTCCATGCTCATGGATTAGAAAAACAAACTTTGTTAAAATGTCTGTACTACTTAAAGTAATATACACATTTAATGCATTCTTCATCAAAATGCCACCAGCATTGTCCACAGAGCTAGAACAAACGTAAAATTTGTATGGAATCACAAAAGACCTGAAGAGCCAAAGCAATCCTGAAAAAGGAAAACAAAGCTAGAGGCATCACAATTCTGGATTTCAAAATATTTTATAAAGCTATAGTCATCAAGACCATATGGTACTGGCATAAAAACAGACACATAGATCAGTGAAACAGAATAGAAAACCCAGAATGGACTCACAACTATATGGCCAACTGATCTTTGACAAAGCGGAAAAGAATATCCACTGGAAAAAAGACAGTCTTTTCAAGAAATGGTGTTGGGAAGACTGTACCACTTTCTTCTCCCATATACAAAAAATAAATTCAAAATGGATGGAAGACCTAAATGTGAGACAGGAAACTATCAAAATCCTCGGGAAGGACACAGGTAGCAACCTCTTGACTTTGGCCAGAGCAACTTCTTACTAGACACATTGAAGATAAGGGAAACAAAAGCAAACATGAACTACTGGTACTCCGTCAGAAGAAAAAGTTTCTGCCCAGCAAGAGAAACAGTCAACTAAAAGGCAACCTGTAGAATGGGAGAAGATATTTGCAAATGACCTTTATGATAAAGAGTTATCCAAAATCTACAAAGAACTTAGAAAGCTCAACATACAAAATAAAAAAAAACCAAATAACCCAATTAAGAAATGGGTAGAATCGCTCAATAGACATTTTTCTAAAGAAGACATCCACATGGCTAACAGACATATGAAAAGATGCTCAACATCACTCATCATCAGGGAAATACAAATCAAAACCATGATGAGATACCACCTCACACCTGTCAGGTTGGCTAAAATTAACAACACAAGAAACAGCAGGTGTTGGCAAGGATGCACTGTTGGTAGGAATGCAAACTGGTGTTGCTGCTCTAAACAGTATAGAGGTTCCTCAAAAAGTTAAAAATAGAACTACCCTGTAATCCAACAATTGCACTACTAGGTATTTACACAAAAGATGCAGATACACTGTTTATAGCAGCACTATCAGCAGCCCAATGTTTATACCAGCACTATCAACAATAGCCAAATAATAGCATGAGTCTAAATGTCTACCAACTGATAAATGGATAAAGAAGATGTGGTGTATGTATATAATGGAATGTTTAGTCGTCAAAATGAATGAAAGTTGTCATTTGCAATGACACGGACGGAGCTAGAGTGTACGTTGCTGAATGAAGTAAGTCAATCAGATAAAGACAAATACCATATAATTTCACTTGTAGAATTTAAGAAACAAATCAGATGAACATATATAAAGGGAAAAAGAGAAGAGATGGAACAAACCAGAAGAGATTCTTTTTTTTTAATGTATGTTTTAACAAAAGACTCTTAAGGACAGAGAACAAACTGAGGGTTGATGGATGGAGGAGGGTGGGGGATGGGCTAGATGGGTGATGGGCATTAGGGACAGCACTTGTGATGAGCACTGGGTGTTGTGTGTAAGTGCTGAATCACTGAATTCTACTTCTGAAGCCAGTACTGCACTGTGTATTAATTAACTAGAGTTTAAATAAAAATTTGAAAGAAAAAATTTTTAAAAAATCACTGAAGTTTGTTGTTGTTGATGGGCATGTAACCCTTACAGATCTTTGGTTCTTATCTGTATTGAATCTTAGCGAGTGAGGTTTAAATCTCTTGTGTTGTTGTTTTTTTTTTTTTCACACAGTATCTATAATTAAAAAATCTATCCAAATGGTAGTGACCCCCAAATTTATGTGTCTAGCTCAGAACAGTTCCCTAACCCCTAGGTTTTTGCGTCCAACTATTTATTGGACTTATGCCATTTTGTTTCACAAATGACTGAAAACCCCTGTGTTGTGGATGCGAGCATGAGAGCACAAGCTCCTCCAGAGTACGGGTTTATCTCTGGTTCGCTGGTGTGTTAGCACCTGCCAGACAGTGCCTGGCGTGCAGCAGGCCCTCAGTAACTTCTCTTGTCCGCTTGTACACAAATTGGCTGATTTTATCATCCTAAGTGTCCGTCTACTCCTTCCTGTGTGTTCTTTCCTCCGCTCCCCAACAGGGTGACTCTGCCTTACCTCCTGGATGAGGTCAGACTTCTTTCTTGTGTAGACCAAGTACAGCTCTTTCCGTCAAGCTCGTTGTAGCTTGTAGCTGGAGGTGTGTTTGAGTGATGGATTGTGTCCACCCCACTTCTCCCTCCTCCCCACATCTGACCAACAGCCACCTGCGGGCCGAGAGTGTGTTTGGGTCATTGTTTTACTCCCACGACTTTACATACAACATGTATTTAGTACGTATTGTTTTGAATGATTAATGGATGAATGAAATTTGTTTTGATACTCCTAAATACTGTTAAAGTCTACATAGATTTTAGTTTCAATGTATTACATGAAACTATTTAAAATGATTGGAAGTACCATCATATAAGTATCATAGCTATTAGCTGTGAGTTTATAATATAGTTCCAACATGAATGCTTCATTGGGGAGATATACAGAAAATAATGCTGTATTTTTGGACCTTTAAAAATTTTTGTAACATTTCTTTTCTCATGTTTATGGACAAAACCCACAATTCTGAAGGATAAAATTATAGAAACTATCTCAGTGTGTACACTGTACTTAGACTTAAAAATTGACTATACCAATTTGTTCCCTCTATGACTGAATGGCCACAATACTTAAGTGATAAAAACTATTCTAGTATTAAAAGTTGTTGGCATGCTGTGAGGTCAGTAGATTTCTTTTAAAAAATTACCGTTACTTTAGAGTTACTGTTTTTATTAAAAATTTTCAGCAGTTGTCCTTTTACTTTGTTTAGCATATTGTGAACATTCTTAAGATTATAAGGTTAATGATGCATACATATGTATCTCTGGACACTATTTATAGGTCTTTAATATTTATAAATTTGTTTTGATAGGGTTGGACCAAGTTTTATGAGTTTTCTCTATCAGATCTTCGGGCTGGGTACAGCATTATTGACCGGCTCTTTGATGGTAAGTTCTAGTGGTAATTGTTAACTCTGGTATTAATGGGAAAATTCTTTTGAGGTCTGACTAGCAGTGTGGTTTCTTCAAGAGTGATTCCCTATCATGAAACTCGTTTTCGCTTTTCATTTTGTGTTTTATGTCCCGGCTGTCGTGCTCGTGTTAGTGGCTAGTTCTTTATCTGTGATGGTTATTAGTTTTATGTGACATAATTTTCCGATTGGTCTGTAGCTCTCAGTAAGCCAAAAATTGGAGAGATGTTGTCTTCACTTTCTGGCCTTCATAGGTTTCAGGCTTAGGAAGAATTATTCAGATCTCGAGAACTGTGAAATCGGGGACTACGCCAGACTAACGTCAGTACTAAGCACCTGTAGAATGTGAACTGATGATGAAGTAGGAGTTCAGAATCAGGGTACAAATAATAGATCGTAATAGACAAGACTTCGTGATGTGATTGGTGGAGGCCGTCCAGCCCTCTGCCTCCTCAAGACGGAGCCGTCTGCCCTCTGACGTGTACTGCGCAGGACTGCAGGGTCACGGCAGGGGACCCGAGAGGTTAGAGCAGAGACGGGTTGGAGGAGAGAGTTTATTAATAGGGATCTCAAACTTAAGAAATGCCCCTGCAGCCCCGCCTGGCCACCCTTCCCTGATTCTCCCCGTTTCAGTAAACAGCACCACCAGGCGTGTCTGTTTGGGCTCAGAACCCGTGAATCACCTGGGTTCTGTTTCTCATCCTTAAACGTCTGGTTTTTTGGCCGTTTCTGTCCCTTCCATGTCCAGACCACATCCTGATTCTGTTCACTTACTCAGCCTCCCCGGTGCGTGCTCGTCCGCGAAGAGCTCCTTAACCAGGCTTCTTTCTGTTTCAGCGCTCTCGAGACATTCTCCACATGGAAACAAAGTGTTTACAAAAGTAAAATAAGGGATATCGTTCCCATTTAAAACCAACAGCCTTGTTCGTCTTCTCTTTTCCTCTAACCAGCCGGCTGCTCCTCCCTGAAGGTTTCAGTAGGTGCCCTTCTGAACGCTCCGGTCCTGGACCTTTCCGTGGCCCCTTATCTTCTCCTCCCAGCTTCACGTCTCCTCTTCAGAAAAGCTTTTCGTTACCACCAAATCTAAAGTGATTTTAAAAACTGTTCCGTACTCCCTTGTTGTGTTGTGTTGTTAGCCCACATCTGTGCAACCTCGTTCATCTCTCCCCGCTAGAGTGTCACCTCCTTAGAGCAAAGTCTTGACTGCATGCCCTTAACATCTGTAGCAGGACCCAGAGTAGACACTCAGCGACCGTTAGTTGAATTAATAACCGACAGCAGAATTAATCTGTAACTTATCTTTGGCAGAATGATAGGGATGGACATCTAGTATGTGGTAAGTTCCATTTTAATTTATATGTTTATGAGATAAAAGTTTTAAATGCTACATGTACACAAAGTACTTATAAGATCACAGCTCAGTGAAATTTCCAGAAAATGAACATACTCATAATAGCCAGCCCTTAATCAAGAAATAACATCACCGGTAATTCTGATTCCACTCTATCTCATGCTGCCTACTGGTCATGACCATTCCCAACCCGCCCCCCTCCCCTTCCGCTCGTGTGGTAAACACCAGGCGTCTCTTACAGCAATTTTGACTGTTGGTGTAAAACTGGAATCCTCCATCATGTTGTTGAGTCCTCAGGTTCCTTCAGTTAACGGTGTATACAGAGATTCATCTGTCTGGTCACAGGCAGTTACAGGTCATTTAGTCCCACTGAATATAGTAGGTCATTCTTCGATTGTATCACTTCTCCCGGAGGACACGTGGGTCCTGCGGTGTTACCTTCAGTAACGATTTGGGTATGTTTGCGTGGAGTGTGTGTGTAGGAGTAGGCGGGGTATTCACTTGTTCACCAGTGCCAAATAATAGTCTGAGTTTTTCTTTATTTAACATATTCTTTAATCGTACATCATAAAAGTGTATATAAAGTTAAAATTTAGTGAATGGTCATATACTGAATCTTTGTAATTAACCCCAAAGTGTTACCAACCTTCCAGAAGCATTTCCCCTACTCCCCACAGTGCCCCAGTCCATGCCGAGGTTAACCACTTTTCTGACTTTGTGAGCAATTGTTTTCACTGTTAATACAGTACGTGCTCAGGCTTTAATTTGCCTTGAAACTTGGTAATTTTGTGTGTGTGTGTGTTTTCAAGTTTTTAAAAATTTTTTTTAATGTTTATTATTGACAGAGAGAAAGAGCACGTGAATGCAGGAGAGACAGAGAGAGAGGGAGACACAGAATCTGAAGCAGGCTCCAGGCTCCGAGCTGTCAGCACAGAGCCTAATGCAGGGCTCCAACTGGCAAACCATGAGATCATGACCCGAGCTGAAGTCGGATGCTTAACTGACTGAGCTACCACGTGACCTCTCAAATTTTTGTTTAAATTTCTGTTAGTTAAGGGCACCTGGGTGGCTCAGTCAATTAAGTGTCTGTCTGTCTCTCGGTTTCAGCTCAGGTCATGATCTCACGATTCGTGAGATAACGCCCCATTCCAGGCTCTGGTGAGAGCGTGGAGCCGCCTTGGAATTCTACCTTTCTCTCTACCCACCGCCCCTCCCCCCCGGCTTGTGTTCAGTCATTCTCACTCCCTCACTCTCTCTCTCTGTCTTCAAAATAAATAAACTTTAAAGATAAATAAATTCCAGTTAACATACACTGTAGTATTGGTTTCAGGAGAAGAACCCAGTGATCCATCCCAACAAGTGTCCTCCTTAATGCCCATCCCCCATCGAGCCCATCCCCCCTCTCTTCTCCCTTCCAGCAAGCCTCAGTTTGTTCTCTGTACTTAAGAGTCTCTTATGGTTTGTTTCCCTGTCTTCTCTTTCTATTTCCCTCCCCCCCTTGTCTTAAGTTCATCTATTTTGTTTCTTAAATTCCACCTATGAGTGAAATCATATGATACTTGTCTTTCTCTGACTAATTCTGCTAAGCATAATACATTCTAGTTCCATCTACATTGTTGCAAATGGAAAGATTTCATTCTTTTTGATGGCTGAGTAATAGTCCATTATATACATATACCACATCTTCTTTATCCATTCATCAGTCAGTGGACACTTGGGCTATTTCCATAATTTTTCAAAATGTTTTTAAACTTTATTTTTATAATATCACTATGAGATCATCATCATTAGTGCCCTTTGAGGATGAGAAAACCAAAGAAAGGAATTTGATTTGTCATTATGTTTGACACTTGTGATGGAATTAATTAATATTCTCACATTGTTTTTTACATATATCACAATTGAATTCTTGTGAATAAGAGGCCAGTGCTTTAAAGTGATAGTGAATCTCATGACAAAGATCTAACTGTATAGTCTTAGGACTATAGAATTTCTTAATATTAGGGACTTCCACATGTACAGAATTAAGTGCAAAAAAGAAAAAGTTCTAATTATAGAGTTGAGCCAGTATAGAAATTGCATAGCTCATAAGACCGGAACACATGTATAACCTCGATGCCTGAGTTTGCTGATCTGTAAAATAGGATAATAGCATATGCTACATCCATTGTTTTGATTTTTTAGAAGTTTGATGAGAAAAGCCACATGAAGCATTTAACAGTTACTACATTGAATATATCGAGTAAGTTAGCAGGAATTGTTGACTCTTTGCTGTTAATCTTCTGGTTTTTTAATCTTACACAAAATAAAACTTACATTGAGAGGAGTGCGTGTAAGACAAATAAGATCTTAAAAATGAATAAAACATATTTCATGTGGTGGCCAGTTGTATTTTGTAGGTTGAAGGCCCATAGTATTCTCTGTGTCCTGGTGACCTGCCTGTGAGTGAATGGCATGCGCATTACTAGTATTTTACCTAGTAAACAGCAAGGCAGAACTAGGAGATGGAGTCCTGGCTAAGTCCCTTGCTACCGCTGTTTTGCCAGCATTGGTCACAAGACATGGGCAGGAAGCAACCTTAATCGGTCTTCCGTGCTGCAGGCACCGTGTCCTGTGGGAAGCCCTCGATACCGGGCACTGCGGCCTGAGATAACACGGACATCCATCTTCGTGCGATCTCGGACTCGCACAGTAATCAGAAGCGAGCAGACAGGCAGTGCTAGCAGCGAGGGGAACCAGCGTGAACAGAATCGTCTCCTCCAGTTACTGCAGACCTGAGTTCAGTTCATACGTTTTACCATTAACCCTGGGCCGTGACGAGGAGGATGCTTTCATTGCAAAAGGAAATAGTGACTTTAGAGTCTCTTTGTGTTGTTTTATCCTGCATTTCTTATTATAATAGGAAATGGACGGTTGACTGCTGAAATCATGACATTTAGAAGATTATAATATGGTTATATTATATGTGAGTTTGTAGAGTTTCCTTACTCAGATTTCTTTTTATGAACTGAGATTTTCAGCATTGTATAAAATTAGGCTTTGGATATATTCTAAGGAATTTCCCATCTATGGAGGTGGTGCCGTGTGGTCAGTAAGAGTACAGCTTTGGGTTCAGATCTTTGGGATTGTGTGGTTTTCTGACTTTGGTCACTCATCCTCCCTATTCCTCAATTTCTTCATCAGTATAACTAGATAATTTTAGTATTTCTGTGTTATGAGGCTTAAGTGACATTTGGGGAATTTTACTTGATTAAATAATCTCAATACATATTAGCCATTTTGTGATTATATTAATATTAATTTTTAAGAATTTATTAATGAACTTTACATTCATATTAGTGACCATTTTAAGGAATGATTTAACTTGGTTAAATGTATATTGTTATATCCTATAAATATAACGAGTCAGGAATTTAGTTAATGTTTTAGAATAATTCAGAATATTTTTAATATGTTGGAAGTAAAACTAATAAAAGTGTGTTTTACAATTACAGGTACCAGAGATGTGCAGTGGGAATTTTTACACGGTTTACTTGAAAATGCAATTTATGGCGGACGCATAGACAACTATTTTGACCTTAGAGTGCTTCAGTCATACCTGAAACAGTTTTTTAATTCTTCAGTAATTGATGTTTTAAACCAAAGGAACAAGAAAAGTGTTTTTCCATATTCCATATCTCTCCCCAAATCTTGCAGCATTCTGGTACGTACAATTCATCATTTGTCAACTATTACCAAATACCTGAATTTTTTTCTTAAACTGTTGAATACATACCTATTTATTTTTAAATGCGCAAGTAATTCTTATTCACAAATATGGATTATTGTTTTGCCACCGTGCGGCCTGATGCTGGTGTCTCCTACGCTTGTGGATACTTGGGGGAGACTGATGAACAGTAACGGGATGCAGCGTGTAGGGGATCCTGGAGGGAGTGGCCGAGGGAGACGTTCAAAATGTGAGACCGCTGTACGGATCCGCGAGGAGATGGTCCAGGAGTTCCCGGTGGGCACAGGGCAACATGAAAGAGGTCCAGCACTCGTTGCCAAATCGGCCTTCGTTTGCTGGCGTAGAAATTTAAAGCAGCTCTCACCCTGAGAGGGATATACTTTGAGTGGCTGTGATGGTAGCATTGTTGATGGGTGTTTATTTTAGCCAGCTGGAGCTTTCTGCCTTGAGTCATCCTGTAAAAGCTGGTAGGATGGAGTCCTCTTTTCCAGAAAGTAGCACAAAATGTGGCCCAAAGATGTCAATTCTAATTTTTGTGGCCTCAAACTAATCTTTGCTTAATGTCCAAATAATGTCATAGAACATTAAAGTCATCAATCTCTTCATGAATTAGAGATACCTATTCAGTTGTATAGTTCTTCTCTCAGGATGATCATTTTTCTCTCATCCGAGTATTTTTCAGGAAGCTTCTTTTGTTTTAGTGACCTAACTGTCAAAAGTGAAAGTTTCTAAACCAATATTGAATCTCTTTTAATTTTTTTTTAACGTTTATTTATTTTTGAGACATAGAGACAGAGCGTGAGCAGGAGGAGGGCAGAGAGAGAGGGAGACACAGAATCCAAAGCAGGCTCCAGGCTCTGAGCTGTCAGCACAGAGCCCAACATGGGGCTCGAACTCACAGACCGTGAGATCATGACCTGAGCTGAAGTCGGCCGCTTAACCGACTGAGCCACCCAGGCGCCCCGACCAATATTGAATCTCTTACCGAAGTTCTTACCTGTTAGGTATCCATCTCTTTTGCTTTTCAGTATCTGCCACTCATTCAGTCTAGTATTCATCAAGCACCGCTGAATATCCGTGTGCCTGCTGGTGGCCCTGTTCCAGACCGCGTGAGCGCTGTGCGCGTCTGTGGGGCTGACTTCTTAGCGGGAGGGCCTCACACAGCAAATCGAGGCATCACCTGGCTCTGCGTGGGGCACTCATGTCACAGAGTGCATGGACAGGTCTGCCCTCTAGTTGAGGTTGAAACTGAAAAGTAAAAGTCTCACGGAAAGTGCACATCACGAATGTCCTGGGCAGTGAATTTTATACACTGGGCGCGCGAGTGTACCCAGTGCTGGGATCCAGAAATTCCCCGCACGTCCTCCTCCCGTCCCCTTGTCATTACCGCATCCCTACGGAAGGCGTCACCTGGGCCTCTAACGCCCTCCGTTAGTTCTGCTGCTTTCTGAGCCTCACATGACCGTTATCATCCGGCGTACATTCTCATGCGTCTAAGTGAGGCTGAACCCATTGGACGTGCAGCTGTCTGCTCTGTAAGGAACATGCTGGTGTGCAGTCGTAGGGAGAGCAGGGTCTAACCAGTACAGATGAGACAAGGTCACAGCCACTTTGAAATGAGCAAGGGGGGTCAGTAGAGGAGAGCTGTATTTGTAGGACGGCTTATGAGCATCAGTGTTCGGCTTTCTGTCTCATAGAGTTCCACAGAAGGAGAAAGCGGGGGAGGACACCCGCGTGTGCCCTACACCGCACACGCGTGTACAGCCGTGCACCTGCACGCCCGCACACGCACATGCTTAGTCACACCTTATGTATTGTGATTCAGTGGCTTCACGTTCAGAAGGTAACGTGTTGAGTTACAGCACGGGAAAGGTTAACAAAAAAAAGCATACGTTTCCAAAATATGATGTGTTTGCAGGCTCTGGGCTTCCTGGAAGGAAGGGCTGCCCTGGAAATGGTTGACTTGGGAAATGGTTCCCAAGGATGGAAAGGGGTGACGGAGTCTCTTTAACAGCTGTTCCTCCTGGGTAGCAAGAACAGTGTAGACGCGAGCACGGTGTCCCCTTTAAAACACTTTCTTCTTCCTGGCAGCAAACAAACACAGCAGTTCTTACCGTTAAGCCAAACTAAATAAATTCTCTGTCTTGGCCCTACACGTAGGTTTCCCATCTAGTTTTGACTCCGTAACTGTACGGGTGCTTGCTTGATAAATTCAGCCTCTGCAGTGCTTTCGGTAACTTGGGGGGTGAGATGGTAGGGTTATCAGCGCATTTCACGACACTGCGCCAGCGGACTGAGCCCTGAGTGTGAACTGGCTTTATGTCAGGGGGTTTACAGGGCACGTCTCGCTTACTGCAGTGTCATATGTAGGGTTCTGGGGTGTCGGGAATATGTCGTAGGGCAAGCAGAGCTGCGTTCTGCAGATCAGTCACGGGTCGGCTGCAGGGAGAATAATCAGGGCTTTCCTGAAAACGTGTTACATGGCATCTGACACGCAGTCGCCACAGCCGCTCACGGAGTTTTGTTTAATCAGTGCAGGGGCCCTTTGAATGTGTGGAGTTAGGTTTTAAAAAATAGAGTATCCCATAAGTTAGGGATGAGGAAGCAGTAATGACAGTATTTTCTGAAGATGACTGAGGTAGTGTTCTCCAGACCGCAAGGGAGATTTACCTAGAAGATGGGAATGTGCGAATAACTAATGCTTCCGCGCTTGGCGGTGTCCGATGTCAGTGGTGGTCAGCCCAGTCCTTACCGAAAGCTGGTTTCCGCCTCTCCTCGTTTAGGACTACCGAGCTCTCATTGAAAAGCTTCCGGAGGACGACAAGCCTAGTTTCTTCGGCCTTCCTGCCAACATCGCCCGCTCGGCCCAGCGCATGATCAGTTCTCAGGTAACCTGAGGGAAGAGGGGCTGTAGGAGAATGTTGCCGCGGAGCCGGGGAAACACGAGATTGGATCGATCTGCAGACCTCCCGTGCTCGTGTTGAAGACTTCACTTTTTTAGCCCAGTACATTCCAGTCCCACCTCGAATAAATTTTACAGGAGCCAAATGGCTCTGTATTAATAAATTTGTAAAATTAGTAAAATAACACATTCAACACTATCACCTCATCCAAAATGCATGTATTTTACCTCTTGTGATTATTTTATGGCTACTTTTTTTTAAGTATTTCAATTTCTACTCCAGTATTTTTAGCCATACAGTGTGATACTGGTTTCAGGTGTACAATATAGTGATTCAGCACTTCCACACCTCACCCGGGGACATGGCAGCAAGTGCCCCCTCCACCCACCCCCCACCCACCTCCCTGCTGGTGACCGTCCATGTGAGCTCTGTAGTTAAGAGTCTCTTTCTTGTTTCTCTCCCTCTTTTCCTTTTGTTCATTTGTTTTATTTATTATATTCCGCATGTGAGTGAAGTCCTATGGGGTTTGTCTTTCTCTGACTGACTTACTTCACTTAGCATAGTACACTCTGGTTCCATCCCCGTCGTTGCAGATGGAAAGATTTCATTCTTTTTAACAGCTGAGTAATACTCCTGTGTGTGTGTGTGTGTGTGTGTGTGTGTGGTGTATACACACCCCATCTTCTCTATACATTCATCAGTCACGGGACATTCGGGCTCTCTCCAGAGTTCGACTATTGTCGATAGCGCTGCTGTAAACATCTTTGCACCTTTCTATGGTAAGGTAAACCTTTTTAAACAGAAAAGATACTCCAGAAGAGTCAAAACTTTCTTAATTATTTCTGCATTCAGCTTAGAAAATATATTGGCCATCCTTACTGTATGTATCAAGATTTTAAAAGACTGAAATAACTTCTATGGAAAATGACTAGAGGGTATTTTTCAGTCTCTCTTATTTTACCAGGCATGTCTTTTATTTAACATTCAATATTGCATTTTTAAGCCATCTTTTGGCATTTTATGATTTATTTATTTTAGGTCAGTGTTGGCGTTTCCTTTTTAAGAAAGAAAAAACGAGGAGCTAGAATGAATAAGCCACTTGGAAGTTAACAGGGTGCTACTGACACGTTTTCCTGGTCTCTTAAATGCTACACAGATCTGATTGGTCGAAGCGGAGCCTCACAGGACCCCCTGCCCTGGTTGTGCGGGGTATTTCAGGCAGAGGCTTCTAGCAGAGTTAAAGGCAGAAGCATGAACCAAGTGGGTGTCGTATGAGAATTATGATCTAGGAGTAAAGGAGAAAATTAAGGGTGTTTTGAGGAAATGAAGCCTAGTTCTGGTCAATGAGATATTAGCAACAAGGAGAACAGTAGACTTGAAAAGTGATTTGTAGAATCCCTTTTGTCTCAGAACAGTTATTTCTCCTAAAAGCACGTCCAGTGCTGTGCACACCCCTGGCATCACATTAGGAACCAGTGTCGGCCAATAGCTTCACTTAGATCTTTTTTAAAATCATGATTTTTGTATTCTCCCATGTAGTGTTGTTGAGGTGCTCGTTAATCCACGTTTATCGTGGTGCTGGTGATAGTTTCATCCTTACCGTACCTCCTGAATTAGGCTTCGCTAAGCACTTTCCATGCACTGTCTCATTTAACTCTCAAGATATTACTGTAATATGAGCGTCGTTGTTGAACCCAATTTACAGTTGAGAAGATTGAAGCCACAGATTGTTTTCCTGGGACTCAAACAGGTCAGTCAGCACTCGTTCAGGTGCACATGGAATGGCCTGCCCCCACGGCAGTTCGAGCCCTGTTTCCTCGTGAGATTCAGTGGCTTCTCTCCATAGAGGTTTCGGTTTTCACACCGCCCCCATTTTGTGGAGGAGAAAAACCCTTTTGCTGGGTAAAGGTCTTTGGTAAAAAAGTCTGTTCTGCATTTTGTCACCTGTTTACCTAGGAACTCAGGTCACATCTAATTACAAATGGGAAGTCTGGGAGATAACTGAATAAATTAATGAAATATTTGAAAAGTTAAGAAAATCTCAAGGATCTTGACATTAAAATGGAACGCAGTTTAAAGCAGCTGTCTGTGGAGCCCTGTCCTTCGTCCATATTCTCGGGGATCCTCCAGGGCATCGAAATCGCTTTAGAGCTAGACCTAGAGAGTCTTTAATGCAAGCGAAAATTTTTGCGGAAATAATTCCCTAGTCCACGGTTTCATGAAAGATGAACCACTTCCTCATGGTTATTCCGAAGTGCCATCTTGATTTTATGGGAAATACTCACTAAAAGACTAAGAATTTGTGTCCATTGTTGATCTAAATCCCATGGTGCCTGCTATCCTAAACTCATAACGAGACCTTAAACTCGAAGAGAGGTCATCGTAACGACTGCTGCATAGAGTGCGCAGTGTGGCAGCATCTGGCCCTGCTGCTGGCGGAGATCAGGTGTTGGCCACGACTGTTCATTTGCTTTGCAAAGAATCAAGAAAGTAATGGCAGAAAAAATGGCAGTTGCAAACAAGGTGAATAATGCCACATGAAGGATGAAGGAAACTCATAATATTTCTAAGGGTTGGGGATTAAAAATTCCCGCCAGAAATCGGGTATTAGGTATGTGAAATAAATAAGGGGTGTGAGGCTTTAACCACATTGGTGAAACCTTGAAGCCAGAATGAAGTAGTCGGAGAAGTAACAAGGTTATCTGCATGGTTGTTGTGAGGACTGTGTTCAGTAACCACATATGTTTGTCTGCACCAGTAACACCCTGTCTGTGATTCACTTGTCTACCCCAGTAACATCTGGCCCCGGTCCGTTACTCACTTGTCTACACCAGTAACACCCAGCCCTGCTCTATGACTGCTTCTTTCTGTGACCACTGGATTCACAAACAATGGCCATAGGTCTACAAGATCTCAATGATGGGAATAATTCTGTTGTTTCCTTTCTTTTTCCCAGATTTGTCTCCTTGTCATTGTAAAAGCAACAGACCCATGTCTTTACAGCTTCTTTTTCCTTTTCTTTACCTCTTTTTATATTTAACTGTTAGCCCACAATTGCAGATGTAGATTAATCATTGAACTGACGTAATTGTCTTTCCACTTACCTGAAGCCTAGAAAGTATTGGAGGGGGGGTGGTGTTGGCCACTTACATGAGAATCATTTGGAAAGCTTATCTCAACAGGTAGATTGCCAAGTAGCATCCAAGATATGTAAAATCAGACTCTTGGGAAGTGGGGCTTTGGATTCTGCGTTTGGCGTGAATTCTTAGGCACCTTCAATTTTGAAAGCATCTGTACTAGAGGTCTGAGAAACCACAGAGAATTCCTTATTTTGTTATTCTAAATAACACAGTCTGTGTCTTCATGCATCCCTAGTATCTCATGGCTTACTTTTTTATTCCTGTCAGGTGACGTCATCAGAAGGGCTTTCTAACTTCCATGAGACAGCAACTTCTCGCAAACCTTAGTATTGCTTCTCCTTTGAATGGGCTTCATTTTCTCTTATGATGTATGTTTCTGTAAGACCTGTGTGTGTTTCTTTAGTTCTGAAATTTATACTATCTTTTCAAAATACAATCTTTGATCTATACAAAGGATTACATAGATAACATTAATATTTATATAAAACTAATATTAAAAAGTATGATGATACAGTGAAACTCATGAACCAACAAGCAAGAACAACGGTATCACCAGTAGCTTGAATCAACTTACGTGATTCTTTTGTTCATCTCCCTTTCTTTTAAAGGAGCCACCATTTACTTTTGTTTTAAACTTTTTTACTACTCGTAAACTTTTTCAATAGTTGTATTACATGCATGCATTCACACACACACTTGTTCCCAAAAGTATATTGCTTCATTTTGCCAATTTAAAGAAAAATTTTTTAATGTTTGTTTATTTTTGAGAGGGAGAAATAGAGTACTAGCAGGGGAAGGGCAGAGAAGGAGGGAGACACAGAATCCAAAGCGGGCTCCAGGCTCTGAGCTGTCAGCACAGAGCCTGATGTGGGGCTTGAACTCAGGAACTGTGACATCGTAACCTGAGCTGAAGTTGGCTGCTTAACCAACTGCGCCTCCCAGGCGCCCCGCTAATTTAAAATTACAAAACAGTGCCTTGCATGTGGTGTCCGAGGACTCATATAGCTCATTGTACATTATTTTTCTAAGATCTGTTTAGGTCACTGGTTTATCTGTAGTTTCATTCGTTATTACTGTGGTATAATTATGCGTATTACCATGTATGTTACATGATAAACATAATTGCGTACATAAGGCACTATTACAAACGGTGCTACTGTGCGCCTGTGCGCGCCTCACGTTCTGCCCAGCGCAGGCCTGTCTCACAGTGCGCATCCCCGAATGGGCCGCGTCCACATGTTCTCAGTTTTGTGCTACTGGACTCCTTGGCCGGACTGTCCAGTGTCCACACCTTTCAATCCCACCAGATGGTGTTTTTGGATGCCCTCATAGTTGTTAATCCGATGGGTTAAAATGCTATCTCAGTGTGGTCT
The DNA here is from genome assembly GCA_030068075.1 of Paguma larvata. NCBI lineage: Eukaryota > Metazoa > Chordata > Mammalia > Carnivora > Viverridae > Paguma > Paguma larvata. Next base: position 28,883,499 of record CM057831.1, read on the forward strand.
TAGCTTGTATTTCTTATTATTGAGATTGAATATCCCTCCGTGTATTGACGGGCTGGCCCTGAGTTTTAAGTGCAGGGACAGTAGTGAGACAGATGTGTCTGCAGCCCAGTTGGAGGGAGCAACACGGTTGGGTCGTGAGGCCAGGAGGCCGCAGGAGCAATGGGGGGCCAGATGGCAATGAGCCTTATGACTGAGCTGTGGAAGGAACCGGGCTGCTGTCGCACTGACCTCGGGGAGTCAAGCGGGCCAAAGACCCGGGGCAGGAGGCCTGTGGGCTGCTCGAAACTGCCAGCAGGTCTGGGGAGTCAGCTCGTACTGATCAAATCCCTTACCAGCTACAATTCATCTAGAAAAAGAAGTTCTATTAATGTACTATACTTATTTTCCTGTAAGACCTATATATTTTTAAATGCAAGGTACATACTCATTTTTTTTCTCCCTAAACATGGTTTGAAGTTCCAGAACTTTATTACGCTTTCAGACTCCATAGCCGTTTCGTTACAAAGTTCTTACAAGGACTTACGTTCATTCTAATGATGGTTTTTTTGTTGCCGAAGATTTGAGGATTAATTACTAGTGTAATACTTCCGGCGACGTTGCGTTGAATGGCTTTATGAACTCGGCAGCTGCGCTGAGCCCGACTCAAATGGTTTCTCCTCCGTTATTAGAGAAGTCACAAGTTCCTGGCAAGTTCAGTTTTTGAAATCAGGAAGCTTACGATGCTCTACTCTGTCACACAGCCTTCTGTTTGAGTGTATTTCCTCACATTTCGGGGGCGTGTTTGTTAGCCACAGCTTCACCAATAGCACCGTCAGCAAAAAGAGGTGATGTGTATTTTCACGCGCAGTGTATTGGCTTCCGACTTGTGAGCGTTGGCCAGCCCAGTTAGAGTACTTTCCGCTTTTCAAGTTCTAAGACTATGCAAGTCAAAAGCAAAAGGATGGCAAAACGTTATCAGTCTCCTTAGTTTTGTAACTTGCACAATGATGTCATATTTGTTAGTTTTGAATGTTTACAAAGAAACACTAAGTTCACTAATGTTATAAATTTGATGTTTTACTTTTATGTATCATTTAGTAAGAAGTAAAAATGCCTCTTCATTTTAAAAACAGCTATTAAAAAGGAAAAAAAAAACATTTATCTTTGCTTTGTGAACCGTAGTTCATGATCATGAAAGAAAAATTGAGAAAGAATGTTTTTCTTTATTGAATAATTCTTAATAATAAATAGGGCAGGAATGGCAGAATTTGAAAAATCACTTTTACAAATCTTAATAAAATCATTGGTTCATAAAATCGTGATTCACAGTTTGAAACTAGTACGTGGAAGGTCGTTGGGGAAGTGTACGAGAGATCGCCTGCTGCTGGCGAACTCAGGACCGGCGTGCGTGCCCATAGCAGTCAGGCACGCTCGTGTGCCTCCTGATGAAGGCAGGATGAGTACACTTGCCGAAAATGTCTTCTGAAAAAGTGAACTTGAACCTGATGGAGATTTTAGAAATAATTTTTGGTTAACCGGAAACGCCAGGGGTTAAGGGAACAAATTAAAACCAGCGGATCCAGAATGTGAGACATTCTCAGGACAACTGACTCAGTTTTATCAACGTGTTAACGGCATTAAAAAAAAGGAAGCTCAGAGAAACTGCTCTATGTTAAAGGGACTTAAAATACATAAAACTGCGGATGCTGATTGAAGCAATCTGCTTTAAACAGATGTGGAGATCAGCAGGGAAAGTCATTGTGGGCTCGGTGTCACAGGGCACTAGCGGATTTGCCAGCGAGCATTAGTGCTGCCCCTAGAGGCCACTTTTCCACTTTCCTGTTCATTCTCTGGATTTCTTAACGTCTTTTTAAAATTGTAATTGCTCACAGTATCCCGTTAGTTTCATTTGTAAACGTGGTGATTTCACTTTTGTGTAATCGTGAACTGATCACCATAAGTCTAGCCACCCTCTGCTACCACACAAAATTAATGTAAATTACTGATTGTAGGTCCCATGCTGTATGTTCCACCCCCAGCACGTTTCTATCCCTGGAGGTTTGTGCCTCTTCGTCACTGTCACCCAGTTTTGTTCCCCCGCCCCCACCTTCCCTGGAAACCACCACTTTTCTCTGGATCCAGGAGTCTGGGTTTGTTTTGTTTTGTTTTGTTTTTAGAGTCCACATATGTACAAAATCACACAGCGTTTGTCTTTCCCTTAGCCTAGTACCCTCAGGGCCCATCCACGTGGTCTCACTGGTGAGCTCTCCTCCTTGACGGCCTTGTGGCGCATTATGTGTATGTGAATGTATACATACATATATATATATGCGCATATATATATATGTGCTGTGTTCCATATGTATCATGGTCTATACGGACATGTCTAAAATACACATGCATTTATACACCGTGTCTTTCTTCAGCCGTCCATCTGCCAGTGGACGCTTGCATTTTTACCATATCTTGGCTGTTGTAAATAATGCTGCGGTGAAAGTCATGTACCTTCTCAAATGGGTGTTTTTATTTTCTTTGAGGAGATAGTCAAATATGGAATTACTGGATCATGTGGTACGTCTCTTTCTCATTTTTTGAGGAAGCTCCACACTCGTCACCCCGGTGTACATTCCCCCAGTAGTGCACGAGAATTCGCTTTTTTCCATATCTTCACCAACATAAGTTACTTCTTTTTGGTAATGGCAAGTCTTATAGGTGTGAGGTGCTATCTCATCGTGGTTTTGATGTGCATTTCCCTGCTGATGACTGATGTTGAGCATCTTTTCGTGTGTCTGTTGGCCATTCTAGGTCATCTTTGGAGAAATGCTTATTCAGGTCTTCTGCCCAATTTTAAATCAAATTGTCTTTGGTGTTGAGTTTTATGAGTTCTTTCTATGTTTTGGATACCTACCCCTCATCAGATAATATGGTTTACAGATATCTTCCCATTCAGTAGGTGCCTTTTCAGTTTGTCGATGGCTTCCTTCACTGTGCAAAAGCTTTTTAGTTCGATGTGGTCCTGTTTGTTTATTTTTGCTTTTGTTTGCCTTTGTTGTCAGATTGAAAAAATACTGCTGGAACCAATATTGAAGGACTTACTGCCTGTGTTTTCTTGTAGGACTTCGATGGTTTCAGGTTTTATATTCAAGTCTGTAATCCATTTTGAGTAATTTGTTGGGTGGAGGATGAGATACTGGTCATTTCATTATTTTCCATTTTGATGTATAATTTTCCAGCACCCATTTATTCTTGCCTCCTTCGTTGTAAATTAATTAACCATACATGTGGGTCTATTTCTGGTCTCTCCATTCTTTCCATTGATCTATAAGTCTGTTTATGCCAGTACCATATTGTTTTGATGACTTCAACTTTGTGGTGTAGTTTGAAATCAGGGAGCATGACACTTGCAGCTTTATTATTATTTTCAAGATTGCTTCAGCTATTCAGAATCATGTGTGGTTCCATACAAAGTTTTAAGACTATTCTGTGAAAAATGGCATTGGAATTTTTATAGGAATTGCATTCAATCTGTAGATTGCTTTGGGTGGTGTGGACCTTTTACCAATATTTGTTCTGATTCATGAGCATGGAATGTTTTTCCGTTTATTTCTGTCTTCTGTTTCATTTATCTGTTCCATTGTCAGTGATGATATATTTTCACCTCCTTAACTTATTCCTCAGTACTTTATTTTTTTGATCCAATTATAATATCTCTTTCTGATGTTACATAATTTGCGTATTAGAAACACTACAGATTTATGGATGTTGATTTTGTATTCTGCAGTTTTACTGAATTCATGTATCGTATCTAACGGCTTTTTCATTAATTCTTTAGCTTTGTATATATAGTATTAGTTAAAGTAGTGACACGGTTACTACTTTACAATTTAGATACATTTTTTTTTTCTTGCCTACTTGCTGTGGCTAGGTCTTCCGATGTTGTGTTAAATAAAAGTGGCAGTGGGGGGCGTCCTTGTCTTGTTGCTATTCTTAAGGGAAAAGCTGTCATCTTTTCGTCGTCTCATCCAGTGTGTAGGGGTGTCCTCTTTGGGCTTTATTATGGTGACATATGTTTCTTTTGTATGCACTCTCTTGAGAATTCTTTTAAATTAGGTATGATGTTGAATTTTGTTAAATGCTTTTTCTCCATCTATTGAGATGATAAGAGGATTTTTAAGCTTGAGTTCAGTCACGTACCACATGGATTTGCAGATGTCGAATCATCAGTACATTGCTGGAATAAACCGCACTTTATCATGAGTTCCCTTCTTTTTAATGTATTGTTTGTTTATTAACCTTTGTTTGTTAACATTATACTGAGGGTTTTTGCATCCGTGTTTATTAGCGATATTAGCCTGTAATTTTTTTGTATCATATGCTCTACCACTGAGCCGTAGCCCCGCAGCCTGTAATTTTTTTATAATGTTCATGTCTGCTTTTGTTATCAGACTGACACTGGCCTTGCAAAGGGAGTTTAGAAGCCTTTGCTCCCCTTCACTGTTTTGGAAGAGTTTGAGATGGATAGTCATTAAATCAGTTTTAAATGTTCGGTAGATTAATCCACTACCTCTATATTTCCGCATTGAGATTATTACTCACATAATTTTTATTACTAATTAGTGTCATCTTTTCAGTTTAAAGAAATTTCTGAAACATTTATTGTACAGCCAGTTTAGTAGTGAATTTCTTAACTTGTGCTTATCTAGAAAACTCTTTTTCTTTCATTCATTTCTTAATGATAACCTTGCCAGGCAGAGCATTCTTGGTTGGCAGTTTCTTTGCTCTTAGCACCGTGAACATGTCCTGCCACTCTCATCTGCTAATGCGACAAAGTTGCTGAGAGCCTCGTGGGGTTTCCCTTGAATGTGAGAAGTTTTTTTCTTACTGCCTTAGGGTTCTCTCTTTATCCTTAACTTACCATTTTAATTATATGTCTTGGTATAGGTCTCATTGGTTTCATCTTAATTGGAACTTTGCTGACTTTCCTACCATCCCCTTGCCCAGATTAGGAAGTTTTCATCCATTATTTTTCTCTAATAAGTTTTTTGCCCCTTTATCTCTCTTCTCCTTCTGGGACCCCTATAATGTGGATATCGTTCTGCTTGATGTTGGCCTCTAAGTCTTTTAATTCCTTTTTCTCTTTGTTGCTCTATCTGGGAGAATTCCATTGCTGTGTCTTCCAGCTCAGTGATCTGTTCTTTTGCTTTACCCAGTCTGCCATTAAACCTTTATAGTGTATTTCTAGTGCAGTTAACTGTATTCTTTAACTCCATGACTTGTGTTTGGTGCTAGGAGTACTTTCTAGAAGTAACTTGAGTTTTACAGCCTGACTGTGGATGTTTAACAGTTGAGTTGTGTGTTGAGTTTGAAAGATTTATGGCCCTTATTTTGTTGAGAACTTACCTAATACAAGGATCCAACAAATATGAACTGTAGCCCACTCTGTTAGACAAGGAAAAACAATTTACATCTTTCCAAAAATAAAACAGAAATTTAGGCAACGTGCTGCAAAGGTTGATGTTTAAAGTAGTAGCCTGGGAAAACGCATGCCTGTTGTTTGGGATTTATTTTATGTGAGATGAGCAATGAGAGCACAATTTTGACATTTAATTGACACATTTGTAAAGAACAGCCCACGGGTACCGCACTGATTTTATACACCGCCCGCTCCCCACCCCCGTACCTACAACCCGCTGTTAGCACCCTCTTTACGTCCGCCTCATTCCTGGCGAAAGACTGGCAGGTCAGTTATTGTTAGTGAAATCCACGTCGCCGAGCGCCGTGTTAGAAAATGTGAGTGAGAGGACCAGCGGGAAGTCAGGGAGGCAGCGCCCCAAGCAGCGAGCGTGTGTGCGTCACCGCGTTTGCCCCCGCCCGTCTGTGGTCTTGCGTTCGAATCTCCACGCAGAGGAAACTTGTACATGGCAGCTTAAAATTAATTCGGAGCCTTAAAACTTGGGTTTGTAATAATTTGTACCAGCGGATAATTACTTAAAATTGTTTTAAAATTGTTCTTTGATGTGGTTTGGTATGCTGTTAACACTCTTTCCTACCATTTCCTCTTTTCAGAAAAACTATCTTTAATTAGCATTTTGAAATTATAAAGTTTAAGTCAATCAAACCGAAAAATATTTTCCCTTTATTTTTAACTGCTTAAGTAATTCAGTTACATGTTAAACCAATTGAACAGAGATAATGGGATTAAAACTTGTTTATATTTGGTCTTTATTTTTATAAAACAAATATAGCTGTTTTTGGACCCATACTATTTTTGTCTATTCATCTTTTGCTACTTATTATTCTTATTATTTTTTTCCTTTTAGGTTATTTCACAGTTGAAGATCTTGGGCAGATCCGTGACAGCTGGTTGCAAATTTGATAGGGAAATCTGGTCTAATGAACTGTCCCCTGTCCTCAATCTCTGGAAGAAACTAAACCAGGTTAGTACCAGAACAGTATTCTGATTGTGTCACTTTTTTTCTCCCTATCCTTTTTTTCCGATTTTATCCCCACATTGTCCCTGTTGGTAACATTCTGCATTGATATGCCTTTAATGTACACCAGTGTCCTGTAAGGAGGTGGGGACATAATAGAAACAGAAGCAGATCAGCCTAAGAAGCAGAGTGACCCGTGTTATTGTCGTATCCTGGTGATGTGCTGGCTTGTCCCCTATGCCCGCTGTGTGTCACTGTCTTCACTGCTGGCCTTCTCTCTCCTCTGTCTGTAAAGTCAGTGACTGCTGGACTCAACGTGCTGAGGAAAACCAGTCTACCAGCTGGAATCCGCCTGGTTTTGTGTTGTAGACCAGTTACGCTAGCGAGTGTAGAGGAGTGGCTCACTAGAGAGCCGTCAGTGTGTTGGGATTCCTGTTCTTACTGAAAGGAATTTATTTTTTGGAATTACTGTAAAAATGCCTGTATATCAGATCTAGCCTTTTCAAATAAGGGAAGCCAAATAGAGCTAATTTCAGAACCTATGAAAAAGGTTAAAACCTTCTAAAATTCAAAATCCTCAAACTTTACAGTATTGTGATTTTGAGTTGTTAGGACATTCTCAACAGTTGGGTATCCTCAGGAGTCCCAGTAAGCACTGGCGCCAGCTAACTGGGATCACCACTTCTGTTCGGATCATCCCATTGGTAGAGCTGGACACAGTCAGTGTTAGGAGTAAGTAGAGCATGGAGTGTACTATGTTTCCTGGCATCCTACGCCATGTGCCCCTCTGCCCAAGACCCACAAGTCATCACCTTGCGTGTGTTCCCGACTGTGGAGTCACGGTCCTGATCCATTATTCGTACTAGTTCCTAGTGGAGTTACTGTTCTTACCCGCTCTGTTCTTAAACCAGCCTTTGCTTTTCATTAGATTAATAACCAGGAGGATGGTGAGTTAAATACATTTATTGCCACAGTCCTTTATCTTACAGGGATATTTTACCACCTTTCTCCGTCAGAAGACTTGATTTTACAAAGAAATTGTATTTGATAAGTTTTAAAATCCGTATTATGTTTGGATTTAGGTTTTTCAGTGGCGTTCACATCTTTGAAACTAAAGAAAGAGAGAAGTAGCAAGTGATCATAAAATTTGGGTTAATTTGCAGCTTTTATAAATCATAAACTGGTTTTATAATCTTGAACAGAAATGGGGAAGAACAGAGTACTTCCAGTTTGTAAAGTGAAGTTGAATGCAGGACAACATCGCTGAGAATCGTTGGCCAGCGCTCATATGTACAATGGCGTAGGCACTAAGCATGTGTGAACTTCCTTTTGTGTGAAATGTAGTCATGGCCCTGGGAGCTGCTGGAAAGTCCCTGTCCTCTCAGGTGGCCTCAGATGGGTGGGTGCAGAAGGAACAAGCCATGTTCGATGTTGCTCGATGTCTGTCTGGATTGGACAGAAGGATCACTTTCCATTACGAAGACAGGACCAGTGCACTGTCTCAAGCCGTGCTGGATGGCAATTTCAAGTTCTTGCGGGGGGTGGGGGTGTGTATGTGTGAGAGGAGAGAGAAAGCGAGAGAGAGAGCAAGCGAGCACAAGCATGCTCCAAGACTAGAAACAGACCTCATAGTGTCTTGCTTTGAGTAGAATGGACACTTGAACAATATTTGTTCTTCTAATACAGGAGCACAGAATGTTTTTCCTTTTTCCTTCCTGTGTCATCTACATTTTCTTCATCAGCGCTTTATGGTTTTCAGAGTACAGGTCTTTCACTTTCTTGGCTAAGTTTATTCCTAGGTAATCGATTATTTTTAGTGCAATTGTAAATGGCACTGTTTTCTTCTTTTGTCTTTCCGTTACTTTATTGTTAGTGTAGATAATTGCAACTGATTTCTGTATATTGACTTTTTATCCTGCAACCTTACTGAGTTCACTCACCAGTTTTTTGGTGGAGTCCTTTGGGTTTCCTCTATATCGTATCATATCTGTAAATAGCGAAAGTTTATTTCTTCCTCATGAAGTCGGAAATCTTTTATTTCTTTTTCTTGTCTGATTGCTGTGGCTGACTTCCAGTAGTATGTTGCATAGAAGAGGTGAGAGTGGACATTCTCATCTTCCTCCTGAACGTAGGGGAAGAGCTCTCTGCTGTTCATTCAGTATGGAGTTACCTGTACATTTTTTATGTAGCGCCTTTATTACATGGCAGTATTTCCCCTCTAAACCTACTTTGTTCGGGGTTTTCATCATGAATGGATGTTGTGCTTTGTCAAATGCTTTTCCTGCATCTATTGAAATAACCATGTGGTTTTTATCCTGTGTCTTGTTGATGTGGTGTATCATGTTGATTGGTTTGTAAATACTGAACCCCTCTTGCATCCCAGGAATAAATCCTACTTGATTATGGTATCAGGGTCATGCTGGCCTTGTAGAATGAATATGGAAATTGTTCTTCCTTTCATGTTTTCGAGAATAGTTGGGGAAGAATAGGTATTAACTCTTCTCTTCGGTAGAGTTCATATGTGGAGCCATCTGGTCCTGGACTTTTGTTTGTTGGGAGTTTTTTGATTACTGATTCGAGTTCATTGCTGGTAATCAGTCTGTTCAAATTCTTTATTTCTTTCTGCTTCAATTTTGGGAGGTTATGTGTTTCTAGGACTGTATCCATTTCTTCTGAGTTGTCCAATTTGTTGACATACAATTTTTCATAATATTCCTTTATAATCCTTTTTATTTCTGTGGTGTTAGTTGTTTCTCCTGTTTCATTTCTGATTTTTTTTTGAGTCCTCTCCCTCCCTCCCTCCCTCTCTCTCTCTCTCTCTCTCTCTCTCTCTCTCTGTCTCGTCTGGCTAGGAGTTTTCAATTTTTTTTGAACTTTTCAAAGAACCACCTCCTGATTTCATTGATCCGTTCCTTTTTTTTTCTTCAGTTTCTATATCATGTATTTCTGATCTCATCTTTATATTTTCTTCCTTCTATTGATTTTGGGATGGATTGTTCTTCTTTTTCTAGCTCCTTTAGGTGTAAGGTTAACATTTGTCTTCTTATTGAAGAAGTTTGCTGTTAGTCCCATTCTTACTACTTTGTAACTGATTTATGTTTTCCGTCTAAGAATATACTGTCTCTGATTTCCTTAAATTTTACCATAATAGAAATAGGTGTTGATTTTTTTTTGGTATCTATTCTGTTTGATAATCTGAGCCCTTGGAATTCCAAGTGCCAGCCTTTCTACTAGAACCTGTTGAACTGCGTTTTCCACACCCCCTGGACTACACGCTGTGTAATATCAAGTGCCTTGCTATCCATGGCTGTGACTTCATGCTACTGTTTTTAGCCCTGAAGTGGTGACATGTTGGATAGTGATCCATTCAGGGCACTGTTAAAAGTTAGCAACCGAAACTTCTCCTTAGCCTGGCCCCAGCCATGATGCCGAGCCCTCTTCAGCTGTGGGTCACCGTACCCTGCCTTCTACAAGGACAAGGGTCTCCCAGATGTTTCCCATTCTTGAGGTGCCATCTTCTGGTTTAGTATTCTCTTGTTTTGTCAAAGACAGGATTCACAAGTGGGAGATAGTTTGCCGTCTTATCCAGAAACAAGCCTAACTGTTAAAACTTCATTCTAACTTTTTCTTCATAAGATAAATATAGATGATTTCAAAGTTACCATTATGTTAAATTCATACTGGCCATATTAACGTATCTTACACTTCATTCTGTTACAATTTTTTGTTTATCTCTTCCATTTCCTTCCTGAATTTATTGCCATAATTTAGACTTCTCTTCTTTCATATGGATTATAATAGAAAACGTCAAATTTGACTCTCCTTCTAATACATGCTTCCTCAAATCATATTTTATGTTATTATCACACTCATTTTCCTTAAGAAAAAGTTTTTTGACCACGTGGCTCCATATCCAAGCTTACTTCTAAGCCTCTTCCACAGTAAACCAGACCTAAGTATTGTATGAACAAACCATTACAGATTTGTGTACGATGACTTTCTGCGTGCCGTTTGCATCTTCCTGAATCTGCTCACTATGCTAGCCACCGGGAATGGCCAGATAAGGTCCCTGCATGTTACGCATTTCCCTCCCCATGTTTTCCAAGTACCTACTTATAACTTGGTAACAATTCTCATGAAGGTCGTGTTTCAAACTAGGCAAATTAAGATATGGCCCTTAGGAATAGGAGTTCTGCTTCATAAGAGTTTTAAAATTTATGCACCTGAATGTTTAAAATGAAACAACTTAGTACTACTTTACTTTTTTAGTTTTTCTTCATTATTTCTATCAGGTTATAGCTAATTACTAGCTAAACTTAAAGATTAATTATACCTAAGCAATAATAATAATTTTGTGAAAAGTAATTATTAGGAAGTCATTCCGATCCTAATCTTTCCCCCTTAAACAGCTAGGAGACACTAACTGGATCACTTCTGAACTTCATCTTAGCTTTTTCTTGTGTAAAAAAGGAATTCCTTAGTTAACTCTTTCCTGCATTCCTTAGTTAACTCACTTTTCATTCATCAAGTATCTATTGATGTTCCTCTTACATGCTACATGCAATGATTTATTAAGGTTTGTTAACAATACTCCACAAATACAGGTTTTTTCCAGTGTTTTTTGAGGAGCCCAGGAGAAGGCATGCTTAACTGTGCTGATAGGAAACCAGGGAAGGTTACATGATGAGCAGGAAACTCTCTAGATTAAAGAAAAGATGTGGTGTTGCAGAGAGAGTGAAAAGTCTGGCATGTCTGTTAACTCTAACCTGTGACGGATGAAGAATGCTTGGAACAGAGTGACTCGATGGAAGGTCAGAACTCGACTGTAGGGCCAGGTTGGAGTGGGTACACTTCATCCTCCAGAGCAAGAGTGGTGTCCAAGACGTCTCCCAAGTACAACCCATCAGTGTAGAACTCTTGTGCCGATGTAATAAAAATAAATGTGAACAGTTTGGAAAACATGAACTCTTCAGAGATTAAACTTTTTGTTCTTGGTTCTTTGAAAATGTGTGGCTTTATAAACGCCTAGTGTCACAAGCGTTAATGGTACTGATAACATGGCCGTATTCAAGATCTTTCACTAATTTAGTCTTTCACGCTCGAGGTGGAGTCTCTACATTTTTAGTGACTGTATTAGTGATTGTATTTATTTCAGGAAACAATACATGTAAATAGGTAATTATGACTTTTAGCATTATTTTGTTAATCATTAATTTATGTCACATCATGTTTTAAGTAGTTTATTTGCATAATTTAGTAACATCTCTTATTTTTGTGACATTTCCCTTAGGATTTCTACTAAAAAATAGTAATTTGAAAAACTTTAATTTAATGAGCAAAATATTGAAAAGTAAGTATAACAGATAGAGAACGTAATCTCATTTAATATCATGCATGTTTGTATTTGAAAGATCAGGTCATGCTTTAAAATTTTTTTTATGCACGAGCTATCTCTCATCAATTTTTAATACCTGGTTGAAGGTGATAACTGATGAGAATCACTGACCTTCTGACCAGTGTACATCTCCTTTATGTGGCTTGAGAACTCCCAGTAACTCTCATTGAAATTAGCCATATGATAAGTGGAACATATAAAACTCTCTATTTTAGGCGGGTAGAATTTTGGGAGAAAGATAGGTGATAGAATTTTTTCTGAACCATAATTGATCCTATTGATCTGGTAACTATTTTACTATTACTTTTTTTCATATGATAGATTGTATGTTTGTCAAATTAATCTTGTAGACTCAATAGCTTAATTTTAAAATAATGCATTGCCATTAAATAAAATTAAAATAGAGAATTCTAGAATAATAAGACTAGAACTTTCTTATATTCTTAAACTAAAATTATCTTTTAAATTGACTATTTCTTCTCAGACTGCTTTTCAGTTTTCTTCCCATGAAATCATGTAAAATAAGATTACTCTATCCTGGTTTTAGAAAATTTAAGGTAGGGAATATATCTATAATATATACCTTTGTTGGATACAAGCATTTCTCAATTGTTCTTAGAGCTATTTTGTTTGTTTTCTGGCTTTTCTTTTTTTCTTTCTAAAACATCTAGAACTCAGCAAGTATGAATCCCTGTTACCCACTACCATTCCCACCCCTCTCCTGCCCCCAAACCCGGACAGGTTTCACTCCTTTTGATGACAAGGAACTGTCTTTCAGTAACTTAGATTCTCCCTGTCCCATTGCAGACAGCACAGTAGAAAACACACTAGGTATTTCAACAGATGATTTAACACAGGGAATTGGTGATACAGATGTTGCAGGGCCAGAAAACACAAGAAGGACGAATTGGAAGCAGGTCTTCGCAGGCAGCAACCACCTTTCCCTTGGGCTGGAGGATGGCCGGAAGGAGCCTGAGGCGAACAGCAGGCAGAGCCTCAGGGAAGGGCCCACAGGGTGGCGGGCGTTTAGGTGCATGAGGCGCTGCCCCCTCGGAAGTGCAGGAGCCTCCGCTGCTGAGGGCTGCTGCTGGGAGCACCCCCGGGAGAAGCTGCTGGTTTTTTCCTTCTCCTCTGGAAATTGTAGGTGGCAGAACCTAATGGGGCCTCAGCTGGCAAGAGACCTTCAATTTGGGGAGTCTCAGCCTGAGCATCACGGAGCTACAGAAAGAATAGAGAAGTGGTGTGATTGGAGCTGAGAGACTATCTCCCCTCCAAGAACTGGGCATGCTTTCGTTCGTTCTTCCTTCCGTTCTTCTGTCTGCTTCTTGATTCGGGTGTTTGCTTTGGTGATTCCCCTCCTCTTATTCTTAATTTGAACACTGTTTCAACTGTATCCGTCAAATTTTTACTTTTGCGCTTTCATTACTGCTCATTTTTAAATAGTTTCTAAATCGTGTAACGATTTCTGCTTCTGTAATGCATTTTTATTCATAAGTGGCTTTCCTGGTTACTTTTTAGTCACACTTGTGCTCTGGGTTGTGATCAGAGAATGCTGTCCTGTGACACTTATCTTCTCAAGCTTGTTGAGACCTGCTTTTGGTCCAGTATATCGTGATGAAAAATTTTCATGGTATCTTTGAAAAGAATTCAAAGATAATCTGTATTCTGGTGTGGTTGACTGCCATGTTCAAATTATGTTCCTTAAGTTTTTTAAATATTTCGTTCACAACTCATATATTTATAAAATGACTTTCTACTATCAGTTTTTGAATTATACAAAATCAGAATACTATCTCTTCTTAATAGGTTGAAACTTACTCAATATAAAGTAATTTTATTTAACTCTTAAAGTCTTTTTCTTCTGATATTAATAAATGTATATGGGCCTTTTAGTTATTCTAGGCTAGCTGTATCTTATTTCATACTTTTATTCTCAGCTTTTGGGCCTTTTTAAATGTGTGCATTTTATAAGGAGCCCATAGGCAGCCTTTGTGTGATCTTTAAGTGCTTCATTTCATCTATGTAACATTAGTTTGGATGACTTTATCATTATGTCTTGTATTTTTCTTACTTTTTTTCATTCCTTTCTTATCTTCCTTTGGACCGATTGTTTTCTCTGGTATTTTTCTCTCGTAGTTAACAAATTGTACCTGCTTTCTACCTTTTCATTGACCTCCTAGATAGTTTATTGTACTTGCATAGCTTATCACAGGTAACGTAAGTGTATTTGCTTACGCGGAAGAGGAGTGCAGAAGCCGAGGCCATCGTACACGGCCCCAGCCTCCTATGGAGTTCCTGTTCTCTGCCTCGTTCTCGGCTATTGGTCCCACTTCATGCTTGTTCTAGCTTGCCGGGTCCCCCGCGCTCACTGTGTGTACTCCTTCCCGCCTGCAGAACATTGTCCCCTGCGCTCCCTGTCCTGCACTCCTTCCCGCCTCCAGGACGTTGCTCTGGAGTGTCCTCCCCTTCCGCCTGAAGTCACAGGAGGCCTTCGGTGGTTCTTAGTTCCCTGAAAATGACTTTAATTTATCCTCTGCTTTTATAATTTTTTAAATGTTTATTTACTTTTGAGAGAGAGAGAGAGAATGAATGAGCAGGGGAGTGGCAGAGAGAGACGGAGACACAGATTCCGAAGCAGGCGGCAGGCTCTGAGCTGTCAGCACAGAGCCCGATGTGGGGCTTAAGCTCATTAACCATGATATCATTACCTGAGCCAAAGTCAGATGCTTAACCGCCTGAGCCACCTAGACACCCCTGTCCTGTTTTAAACTGTTTGTTTTTCTATATTAACACTTACTGCCTCATTATATTGAATGCTTAGTGAGATAATTGTGATTTTTTTTCTGGTTTCTGCTCTTGCTTCTGGAAAGTCCCTTTTTTTCCTTTCGTTTATGTTTACTTTCCTACTGCTTTTAAGATCTCTTTGCCTTGGTTTTTCTGCAGTTATACTGAGACTCAGTGTGGATTTGTTTTCTTTATCTGTTTAATTCCTTCATTTTGAAATCTTTTGTAAGATTTAATGGGCTTTTGAATTTAGATTGCTGCTGTTCCTCAGCTGACTAGGTCAGTGGAACTGTGAGCTCGCTCCTGGAACTTGAATCAGGTGTTGGCCAGCCCTTTTCTCTTGCTTACCGTCTGTCTGATTTCTCTTGTTTTCTGTTCACTTGTGTTGATGTGATACATTCTTAATGCATTCTACACATCTGTCTTCCACTTCACTCAGTCTCTACTCAGCTAAATCTAATCTAGTATTGAAGTTTTACATTTTAATTCTATAATTTTTAATTAAAACATTTTTAGCGCTTATTTATTATTGAGACAGAGAGCGCCAGCCGGGGCAGGGCAGAGAGAGAGGGAGACATAGAATCTTGAGCAGGCTCCAGGCTCTGAGCTGTCAGCACACAGCCTGATGTGCGGCGGACCAGCCGTCGCTGAATCGAACGGTTCCTGATCGGGGGGCGAGGATGAACTGATACACAAGGCACAGTTGTTAAGGGAGGGCTGGCGCTCCCCAGCGTCACCAGCCCCGAGTTTATTTTCACTCGGGTATTTATCCACAATCTGAGGGTGGTGTACGTGCGAGGCACATCTCCTCTCACTAGTTCTCAAGAGATAAAAGCTCAGTGTGACATTGACTAGAAGCACTCGTGACAGCTATCCAAGCAAGCTGTATTTTGCTATATCAAACTTTACAAAAGCATTCTGAACCTCCCCACACGACCTGGCTGCGGTTCCGACTCCAGGACAAAGGCTGCACTCAAAGCCTCCGGCTCCCAACACCGCTCAAGGCCTCTGGCTCTCAACATCTCTCAAGGCCTCCGGCTCCCAACACTGATGCAGGGCTCAGATTTATGAACCATGAGATTATGACCTGAGCTGAAGTCAGACACTTAACTGACTGAGCCACCACCCAGGCACCCCAATAATTTTTAATTTTTAAAAGTTTGGGTTTTTTTCCCAGATCTTCTTGTTGTTTATTTTAAGAATCTTTGTCAGTTCTAAAAACATTTGCCATAATTGCTTTATGTATTATGTGTGGTTATTCCAATATCTGAAGTCTTTGTGGATTTGATTATTTTCTACATTATACATGAGAACTTGATGGCAGTGCCTTATTTACTTATCTAGTATTTGGGTTTTTTTAAACCATGACCTGTAATTATTTTGGTAACTTGACTTATAAAGGAATTATTAGTAGCCTAGATTTAAAATACATTGTAGCATTCAGTTTAGAACGTGGGGATAGGGTTTTCTTTGGGTTGGGTCAGGATAACACACCCTTCAAATACTTTGAGATACCGCTGGTCTAGAAAGTATGTAAATTAAATTATCCTCTTGAAGCTCAATAGAACCTTCCAAAGTAGTGCAGACAAACTAACATTAAAGTTCCAACTGGGACAATTTTTTTTAAGGAGAGAGTCCTACATACACACTCCCCACACTCCCTACTCCAGTTGCTACCAAATTTTGACTTCATAATTTCCCTAATAGTCTGTGGGACAGAGGTGAAGGCAGTTTGTTTCTGTTTCACTCTTCTACTGAAAGTGTAGTCAGTCAGGATTTCAGGTTTGGGAGGAGCATCTTTTTTAACCTTTCTAGTGGTCAGATAGTGGATTATCTCTGGTCTCACAACCCGTATCTATGAATGCGAAAGCTCAAGTTCACCAGCATCGCGACCTTAAGGCCCTTGCTTGTCTTTCTCTCACTTGCAGTGCGGGGGAAATAAAACCCTTTCTAGATTTCTCAGTGTTACCATAAAAAGCCCAAATCTTATTTCGTATACCGTGAGAATTGGCTTTGTAGCCATTTGAGTAGATCATTGCTCCGATCCGAAAGAATAGTAAAACCTTTATCATTTCTCTGAGAGGACCAAAGGTTAGATAGACCCTGACTCAGTTCCTAAGCCCCATGGTGCTGGAGAGACCAGAGCATTTTCTCTCTGGGTTTTTACAGGTCAAAAGGGATAAAGACCCAAACTTGAGTCATCTGTTAGATCACTTGACTCCTGGAGAGATTTTATTGACACACCACAGTGTTGGTTAGAATTCTCTTCTAGAGAAGAAAGAGTTACCGGAGGGCAAAAGTAAATTTTCTACCACATGGAAATGAAGATATTACCCCCTTTTCGGTAACCTTTGTAGAACCACCTACTTGTTGTGTCTGTTTCTGGTTTGTATGTTGAGTCTTTTATTATCTTCCTTATCCTAGAAAAAGTATCTTAGACAAAGACATGGTAATGTGGCCAGGAAAAAACCACCACCACTTTGCACTTGTGGGTCACTGTTGTATACGCTGTGGGTAAATGCACAAGAGACCTTGGTCTTACCAGTGTGATCGAGTCGCAGATCTGGACGGGACCTTGATGTCACGTAGACCAATACATGAGTCAATGATAGTGTCCCCGAGAGCCTGGCACACTACCGCCCAAGGGACACATCTCCCCTTATTTTCTGGAAATAATTTTATTGAGACCCAGCCTCACCTGCTCGCGTCTATGCTGTCTGTGACCCCTTCGGCACCACAACAGTGTAGTTGAGTAATTACGACAGAGAACCTACGACCCACAAGCCTGGCGTGTTTACCTTCTGGACCTTTGTGGGAAAACTTGCTAACCTCTGGCCTAGTCAATGCTAGAATTTCCATGGGTGACAAAAATCCTCTCGGACAGAGAACCATTTTCTAAAATCTCTGTTAAAAACAAAACAGTGCTCGATAGGTCATCTCTTTTACTTAAATCTAGTATAGTATCCTACTTAGAAAATTATTTCAGTTAAAACACAAAATCCTGCTTTCACACCTGTATTGTACTCAGTTAGGGTAGCTTTTTTTGTCTAAAAGATAAACCTTGCTTAATAGTTAAGATTTAAAATATCCATAACCTTTTCCCCCAGCAGCTCCATAATCACATAATGATTTTCTCTGAATACACTTAGCTTTTTAATGACAAGATGAACTTTAAAATGTCAAAGCCATTCTTCAAAGGAACACAATTTACTCTAATGTATTTAGTCATTAGAAAAAGGCTTTTCTTAAAATAATCAGCTGACTAAAGATGCGACTATAATCTCTCAGTAGTTTCGTCACAAATTATGCTGTACGGATGTTGTAATTTATTCATGGTGATTTTAGCTCATATGTATTTGAACTAAATATCTGTTCACATTTGTTTGAAAGCCAAGGTTGCGTCTGTAGTGTTCGTAGTGTAGCTGGCTGTCCTGAGCTCTCCGCCTTGGCTCACAGGGCCATCGCTCCCACTCTTCCTGCCGCGCTGACCTCTGCTGCTCAGTGTGGCTCCCCCGAACCTCTTCCCACCCCCAGACCCCTCCAGGTGCAGAACCCCCTTCCTGTGTGCTTCCAGATGTAACATGTGGCTGCAGTAATACAAGAGGATTTCAAAGCAGAGCGGGGCCACCGAGGATCTTAGTGACTTGTGAAGTGCTGTGGTGTCGGTGTTTTGTGCTGCTTTTCCAGAACAGTGACATGGCATACTGTTCTTTTAGAATTCCAACCTGATTCATCAGAAGGTGTCTCCTCCTAACGATCGGCAGTCATCTCCAGTACTGTCCTTCATCGTCCTGGAGCAGTTCAATGCTGTTCGCTTAGTGCAGAGCGTCCACCAGTCTCTCGCCGCTCTCAGCAAAGTCATCAGAGGAACTACCTTACTGAGTTCAGAAGTACAGAAACTGGCAAGTGCTTTACTAAACCAAAAGGTAAGCCAAATTAAAGACGCGTGTTTTTATTTCGTTATTAAAAGTGACTGTTTCATTATGTATACGTTTGTCAAGTCTTACAGTTAATAGTAACAGAAAATCCAAGTCAAACTTGCTAAAGCCAGATAGGAATTCATTGACATATCGATGTAAGTGGAGGATCCTAGGGGAGCCAGCATGAAGTCAGCTTGATGCAGGATCCTGAAATTGTCATCAGGATATTAGCTTGTGTTGTTTATCTGCCTGTCTCCGCACGTTGTATGTGAGTGCATACACACATACCACACACACACACACACACACACACGTGTATATGCATGTATGTGTGTATGTGTATATATACATATGTATGTGTATGCCTGTATATATGCACATGTATATGCATGTGCATATGTGTATATGCATGTGTGTTTGTATGTATATATGTATGCATTGTGTTATATGTGTATGTGTGTGTGTGTATATATGTGTGTGTATGTGTATATATACGTATGTATATGTGTATGCCTGTATGTGTGTATGCCTGTATATATGCACGTGTGTATACATGTATTTATATACATATGTATATGCATGTGTTTATATGTATGTATGCATGCATTGTGTTATGTGTGTATATGTATGTGTGCGTATGCACGTATATGTGTATATATGCATGTGAGTATATGTGTGTATGTATATGTGTATGGATGTGTATGTGTGTATGTATGTGTATATATGGATGTATGTGTATTCATATGTGTTTGTATGTGTACGAATGTGTATATGTATATGTTTATGTCTGTATGTGTATATATATATGTATGTGTATGTATAGATGAATGGACTTGTATATATGTATGTGTGCATATGTATGGATGTGTATGTGTGTATATATTTATGAACGTGTGTATATGTATGGATGTGTATATGCATGTGTGTATGCACATATGTATGGATTTGTGTATATGTGTATCCGTGTGTGCACATATGTATGCACGTGTGTATATATGCATGCATATGTATATGTGTGTGTATGCATGTGTATATGTGTGTGTGTGTGTATACATGAGTGTTGATTTCACTTTGGGGCAGGTTCTGTGTACATGGTGGTGTCCTAGCAGTCTGAGTCTTACTATCTTCTGAGCTCTGAGTCCAACAGAAAGGAAACGGTTTTCCTGGTATCTCAAGCAAAAATCTTGGGATTAACTTTAGTCTAAACTGACTGGCTTGTGTAGTCCTTTGGTCGTTCTCTGGGCAGGATTTGCAAAGCTCTAGTTGGCTAGGGCTTCACCTGAATGCCCATGCCGGTGGCTGGAGATCGATTCAGCTTCGTCTGTTAACGTGTATACTGCAAGCAAGGGAAGGATGGTTATCCAGTGGAAAACTGGTACTTTTAGCAGAAGAAAGGGAAATCAGCGTTCTCTTGCTCATTAATTAGACCATTTTAAATGTTGGAAAAATCCACGTGTTACAGATCTATGGGTAGAAATAATTGGAGTATCTGCCGTAGATTTACTTTAGTTATTTGGAGAATATAAACCCTGCAAAACTTGGCATCTGCAAAAGATTTTCCTTGGTTCTATAGGAATTTAGATAGAAAAGAGTTTTGTTTTCTCCCCCAGCCCCTGACACTTTTTACCCTTAATGTAGAGAAAACCCTGACGCTCGACTTAAAGTCTTGTCTGTGAGAACATAAAAGATGGCGTCACTAGAACTGCTTGAGTCAGTGATCATCTCCATATGGTAGTGGTACGTTAGGCTGTAGGTTGTAGCTAATTTATTTCTAATTTAAAGTAGATGCAGTACCTATCGTGAAAGCTTCTTAGCTTTTCAAGGCATCGCAGGATTGTAAGAGCTTTGAGGAACATTACATTAATTAGCTCATTAATCACCGCATTAGCAATACGAAGTGATACCACTGTTACCATCATCCTGGCGTGAGCATCCCGAGGCAGAGCCGTTAGGTGACTTAACCAGAGGCTTACCTGTCGTGCCAGTAGTTGTAGAGTCAGGGCTTCAACCTAGGCAGGTCTGCTTTTCATAATGAATACAAAAGATTTAAATTTATCAAAATTTTAATCTTCTTGAGAGTGTATTTCTTTAAGATCCACCTACATGCTGCCTGAGGGCAAGTTGTATGGTATTGCACTTAATTACAGTTGAAGTGTCCGAGGAGAATAAAACTGATACGGGAATGCTACTTGTGCCATAGAGAACAGAGTTCGCTGGGACTCACGTACAAGGAAGTGTAGAACATTAAGCTTAGATCAGATTTTAGGCTTTTAAAAAGCCAAAGAAAAGGTGTTGGGATTAAATTCTGTAGGCAGTAAGAATATTTTTATGTAGAAATAAGGACACAAAATGGCTAAGAATGTGGCCTGTGGAATAGGTCTGTCTGCCACTTAGTAGCTGTGTGACTGTGGGCAGGTCATGTAAACCTCTCTAAACTTTACCTTTTTTTAAAGTTTATTATTATTTCTTTAAATAGAAGTTCTTGTCCAGTTAGCTAACCTATTGAGTATACAGTGTACTCTTTGTTTTGGGGGTAGATTTCCCGTGTTTCATCACTTACATACGACACCCAGCGCTCATCCCAGCAAGTGCTGTCCTCAGTGCCCATCCCCCATCTAGCCCATCGCCTACCCACCTCCCATCCAGCAACCCTCAGTTTGTTCTCTGTATTTAAGAGTCTGTTATGGTTTGCCTCCCTGCCCCTCTGTTTGACACTGTTTCCACTTCCGTTACCCCCTGGTCCTCTGTTAAGTTTCTCACATTCACATGAGTGAAAACATGAACGATACCTGTCTGTCTCTGACTGCCTTCTTTCACTCAGCATTAGTAGTACCTTCCGGTTCCATCCATGCTGCTCCTAATGGCAGATTTCCTTCTTTTGAGAGAGAGAACGCATGCGTGCTCATGCCAGCAAGGCAGAAGCAGAGAGAGAGGGAGACAGAGAATCATCTCCAAGGATGAAAACATATTTTGTAAAACACACTGACATTATACCCCAGAGAGTGTCTTGAGATGTTTCACGGGGTCTGGTGAGACTCGGATGAGATCAGGCTGACCTTCAGCAAGAGAAGATCCATAAAATAGCTTCTGACATTTACTTTCCAATGAGTTTTAACAAAAATTGTGAGTCCACTACTATCCTACTTATTTCAAGATAAAAATTTAATGTTTTATTACATTCGAATGTGACAATTTCTGTATTAAGTGATATGATTTAATATAATTTAGGAAATAGTTCAGTACTTGACATTTTCTTTACTGTCTCTGACATGATTAGAGTAAGACTTTTCTTAAGAGAATTAGGACTTTTATTTCTTTGACAGATCCTGATAATCTAAAACTTTTTTTTGTCAAATGCCACAATACTTAAAATGTTTGTTAAAAACAACAATACTGAAAAATATTGCTGCTCTTCTTTTACATATTAGGACATAGGCTTCAAATTACAATTTAAAGCTAAAAATTGAGAAGGTGCAGCCCAACCATTTCACCCTTCTTGCTGAGCAGTGCGCTCCGTTCACATGGGCATCTCTGCGAGTGGAGGCTGTCGAGACTTAGGGTGTCCGAGAGTTAAGATCGTCTCTGCTGGACAGCAGCTTGTCCTTCAGCCCTGTCTCTGCCCTGGTCTCCTTGACAGCGGGGGTCTCACAGTCGGGCCTCCAGACCAGGAGCACCCACAGCACCTGGGCCCCACCCCCGACTGTGGAGATCGTGCTCTGTGTTTTGTCTGACACTGACATGGTTCGGCTGCGTGCCCACACCGTCTGTGGTTAGAACTCCGTAAAGACAGGTAGGGAGCTGTGGTCACCTTCAGGCCTCCCTGCCCCGCCCGCCAGTGTCTGTGACCGCCCCCGTCACTGCTCCCTCTTCTAAAGTTTACCTGTCTTCATGCAAATAGTGCTTTAAAAAGTCATCAAATGTTTTCTGAATGAGAAGTATTAATGGTGAATGATTGGCATTTTTCTAATAACGTAATAGGACGTGCTTTATAGACGCTTGCCCAGTTCACAGCCCTTCGTAGCCCTTTGCTCATTCCTCTGCTCTCATCATCGCCCTTTGGCGTAGAAAACTAAAGCGAGAGGGGATGCTGTCCTATGAAGGGCCAGAGCCCACACTGCAGTTTCCATGCCACGTTTCCTACATCCATGTTCTTCCCACTTCGTCCGGCACGGACTCGTCGTTACTTAGATCACATGGCTACGGTGGTCTTTGATGTAAGACGCACTCACCTGCTCTGTGAGCCCTGAACTCCACACACTCATCTCCAAAGGCTGATCAAATACTGGCATCGAATCGCCCCCTCTCCTCATCTCTAGCTTCACTTGTAACCAGCGTTTTATGAGATGTGCATACAAATGGAAATTAGTTCCTGCTGGTTTACATGAGATCAAAGGGCCTGCAAATACTCAGAATCTCCACTATCTTGGAATTATCCTTCACTGTCCCTTAGTACCATTTTTGGGCATGGTAAGAGAGTATATACTTTTCTTTTTAGCAGAGATTTTAACTTCAGAGTTTATTCTTCTCCTTGTCCTTTTTTATTCATTTAGCAGTGGAAATGAAAGTACAGTGTTATAAGACTTTAATGCTACATGTGAAGTTTTATTAATGTTATTTGAAATTTTATTAATATCCCTTGATATTTATTGCTATTGGAAGATAGACCATATTAAGTTAAAGATGTGTACTAGGTAGGGGCCGAGATGGCATAGCAGCCTAGAAGTTTTCACCTTCCCTCATCCCTGAAATGCAGCTAGTTCAGCACCAAACCATCTTGCACACCTAGAAAATTTATCTGAGGATTAACACAAAAATCTGCATAAGTTGAGCCACAGAACTTAGCAGGTATGAGGCCCAAAGAGGTGAACTGGGGGAGAGAGAAGCTGTGGAGGGTAGGGAGCTGTTTTTGCAGAGAAAGGACAGAGATGGGGGAGAGTACAGCAAAAGCATGCCCCCCAAAATCAGCTGGAGGGAAAGAGAAAGAGTGGAAACACCCACAAGGGACTGAACAAGAAAGGAGAGAGAAGAGCGTTTCAGCACCACTAGGAGTTTATAAATGGGAGTGCAGGGTCAGAAACTCCACATCTTGATACCTGGCGGAGCTCTGGTGGGAAGGGTGAATCCCTATCAGCAGACAGCGAGGTCCTCAGGCCACACCAGGAGAAGTGGTTCATCTGCTTGAAGAGCATTTAATAGAGGCTATGCGGCCTCCCCACAGGCAAAGGTCCCAACAGACCCTGGAGAATAGACACGTTTGCTTGTGTTGGAACAACGATGTTACGATGCAGTAAAGTCTGGTGCCATTTGTGTGTTGTGATTTGCCATAGTCCCTGAACCACAGCTGCTACACAATTGTGCATACTTTTTCTGGGGTGGGCTGGCACCTGGCGGCAGTCTCTGGGCCTCTACAGTGGTGCGGTTGTGACTGTTCCTGGGGGTTAGCTAGTAGCCAACCATTCTTTGAGGAGATTCTCCCATAGAGGGTTGGAGCGAGTCCAATTCACAGGGCTCTCAGAGGTGAGGGATTTGAAAACAGCCCCATCTGAGATAAAACTCGAGAGGGAGGTGCCACTGGGCAGACTGAGAGCTTGGACATGACAGTGTAGAGTGGATGAAAGCTGAAGACAAAGGAGAGGTGCCTGATGACTGCTTGATGAGAGCACAGAATTCTGGTACTAGAGACTGGGAAGCTGGGTGATGCCATTTTCACCTCTCCTGAGCATGTGCATACATGCACATGCGCACCACATCATTCCACCCCAGTTAAGTAGGCAGCACCACCTAGTGGGGAACAGAGCTGTTACACCAAGCCCTGCCCAACTGCGCCCTCGAAGAACATGCCCTGGAAAACCACCACAAGTCTCTCCGCCTGCTTAGTGCGTGGACTATGAAGTGCTTCATAGTTAGATTCTATGGGAAACTGGATGTAATTTCATTTGGACTTCATTCTGTGCTCTGGTCCATCAATTACCTTTTTTTTTTTTTTTTTAATTCTTGGATGCAGAATGAGAAAACATTTATTTTTATCTTCTGTTTTTATAAAAACGTTTTAAAATTTCTTTTACTGTATAATTTTTTTATTTTTTTGTAAACTTTTATTCTATTTTATTGTATACATTTCTTTCAATTTTTAATCGTTTTCTTTTTTCTTTTCTTTTTTATCCCTTTTTTCTCTATTCTGTGAAGCTTCCTTCAACAACAAGGTGAAAGTACACATAGAATCTAGATTCCTTTGATTTTTTGTGTTGTTTTTAATTTTTTAAATTTTTTTTATTAATTATTTTTCCTTCTCCAAAATGATGAAAAGAAGGAATTCACCCCGAAAGAAAGAACGGGAAGAAATAGTAGCCAGGGACTTAATCAACACAGATATCAACAAGATGTATGACCCCAGAATTTAGAATCATGATAAGAATACTAGCTGGGGTTGAAAAAAACATAGAATCTCTTTATGCAGAGACAAAAGAAATAAAGTCTAGTCAGGACGAAATTAAAAATGCTATAACTGAGATGCAATCTTGAAAGGATGCCATGGTGACAAGGAAGGATGAAGTAGAGCAGCGAATCAGCAATAGAAAAGACAAACTTATGGAGAATAACGAAGCAGGAAAAAGAGGGAAACTAAGGCAAAGAGCACGATATAATAATTAGAGAACAAATTGACTCATTAAAAAGAAATAATATCCAAATCAAAAGAAATAATACCCAAGTCAAAGGAGTCCCAGATGAAGAGAGAAAAAGGGGTAAAAAGTTTTTGTGAGCAAATCATAGCAGAAAACTTACCTAACCAAGGGAAAGACAGACATCAAAATCCAGGAAGCACAGAGAACTCACATTAGATTCAGCAAAAACCAGCCATCAACAAGGCATATGTTAAATTCACAAAATACACAGACAAGGAAAGACTTCTCATTGACAGTAATACTGTAATAGTAGGGGACCAACACTGCACTTACAGCAATAAACAGATCGCCACCTAAGCAGAAAACCAATAAAATGGAGGCTTTGAATGACACACTGGACCGATGGACTTAACAGATATATTCAGAACATTTCATCTTAAAGCAGCGGAACACAATCTTCTTGAGTGCATGTGGAACATTCTCAAGAATAGATCACATACTGGGATACAAATCATACCTCAACAGGTACAAAAAGACTGAGATCATACCATGCATATTTTCAGACTGCAACATTATGAAACTCAAAGTCAACCACAAGAAAAAAAAATTGGAAAGACAACAAATACTGGAAGATTAAAGAACATCCTACTAAAGAATGAATGCGTTAACCAAGAAATGAAGAGAAATTTAAAAAGTACATGGAAGCCAATGAAAATGATAACACTACAGCCCCAAACCCCTGATACAGAAAAGGTGGTCATAAGAGGAAAGTATATAGCAATCCAGGCCCTCCTAAAAAAGGAAGAAAGGCCTCAGATACACAACCTAACATTACACCCTAAAGAGCTGGAAAAAGAACAGCGAATAAAACCCAAAACCAGCAGAAGACAGAAAATAATAAAGATTAGAACAGAAATCAATGCTATCACCCCCCACATCACCAAAATAAAAAAGAACAGATCAATGTAATCAGGAGCTGGTTCTTGAAAGAATTGACAAAATTTATAAACTTCTAGCCTGTTTGATCAAAAAGAAAAGGGAAATGACCCAAATAAATAAAATCAAGAATGAAAGAGAGATACCACAACCAACACTTCAGAAATACAAATAATAATAAGATAATATTATAACCAATTATATGCCAATAAATTGGGCAACCTGGAAGAAATGGACAAATTAGTGGAAACACATTTACCAAAACTGAAACAAGAAGTAGAAATTTTGAATAGAGCCATAACCAGTAAAGATATTGAATTAATAGTAAAAAAAAATCTCCCAAAAAAACAAAAGTCCAGGGCCTGATGCCTTTCCAGGGGAATTCTACCAAATATCTAAAGAAGAGTTAACATCTAGTTTTTTAAGCTGTTGCAAAAACTAGAAATGGAAGGAAAACTTTCAAAGCCATTCTATGAGGCCAGCATTATGTTGATTCCAAAACCAAACATAGACCCCAATAAAAAGGAGAACTACAGATCAGTTTCTCTAATGGACATGAATGCACAAATTCTCAACAAGATACTAGCCAATTGGGTCCCATAATACATTAAAAGAATTATTCACCACAACCAAGTGGGATTTAAACCTGGGATGTAGGGCTGTTTCAATAACAGCAAATCAGTCAGTGTGTTATATCACATCAATAAAAGAAGAGAGAAGAACCACATGATCCTCTCAATACATGCAGAGAAAGCATTTAACAAAATACAGCATCCTTTCTTGACAAAAACCCTCAAGAAAGTAGGGATAGAAGGATCATACCTCATATATGAAAGACCCGACACTAATATCATCCTCACTGGGGAGAAACCGAGAGCTTCCCCCCTAAGGTACGGAACACGATAGGAATGTCCACCGTCACCACTATTACTGAACATAGTATTGGAAGTTCTAGCCTCAGCAATCAGACAACACAAAGAATAAAAGGCATCCAAATAGGCAAGGAGGAGGTCAAACTTTCATTGTTTATGAATGACAGGATACTCTATCTATGTGGAAAACCCAAAAGATTGCACTAAAAAACTGTTAGAACTGATCCATAAATTCAGCAAAGAGGCAGGATGTGAAATCAGTGCACAGAAATCAGTTGTATTGCTATACACCAATAATGAAGCAGCAGAAAGAGAAATCAAGGAATCGATCCCATTTACGATTACACCAAAAACCATAAAATACCTAGGAATAAAAACCTAACCCAAGACAGTATGGTACTAGCACAAAAACAGACACTGAGATCAATGGAAGAGAATAGAGAACCCAGAAATTGAGCCACAAATGTATGGACAACTTATCTTTGCCAATGCAGGAAAGACTATCTGATGGAAAAAAGACAGTCTCTTCAGCAAATGCGGTTGGGAAAACTGGACCAGCGACATGCAGAAGATTGAACCGAACCACTTTCTTATACCATACAGAAAAATAAAATGGATGAAAGACCTAAATGTAAGTAAGCCATCAAAATTCTAGAGGAGAAGGCAGGCAAAAACCTTTTTGACCTTGACTCTTCTTACTCAACAAGTCTCCCAAGGCAAGGGAAACAAAAGCAAATGTAAACTATTGGGACCTCATCAAGATAAAAAGCTTCTGCATAGTGAAGGAACAGCAACCTATGGAATGGGAGAAGATATTTGCAAACGATATATCAGATGAAGGGTTAGTATCCAAAATCTGTAAAGAACTTACCACACTCAACACCCAAAAAACTAATAATCCAGTGAAGAAATGGGCACAAGACATGAATAGACACTTCTCTAAATAAGACATCCAGATGGCTAACAGACACATGAAAAAATGCTCAGTGTCACTGATCATCATCAGGGAAATACACATCAAAACCACATATGAAATACCACCTCACACTGTCAGAATGGCAAACATTAACAACTCAGGCAACGACAGATGTTGGTGAGGATGCAGAGAAAGAGCATTTCTTTCGCACTATTGGTCGAAATGCAAACTGGTGCAGCCACTCTGGAAAACAGTATGGAGGCTCCTCAAACAATTCAAAATAGAATATCCTACAACCCAGCAATTGCACTACTAGGAATTTATCCAAAGGAAGAAGGTGTGCTGTTTGGAAGGTACACATGCACCCCAGTGTTTACAGCAGCGCTACTGACAATAGCCAAAGTATGGAAAGAGCCCAAATGTCCTTTGACTAGTGAATGAATAAAGATTTGGTAAATATATACAATGGAGTATTACCTGGCAATCAAAAAGAATAAAATTTTGCCATTTGCGACTACAGATGGAACCGGAGCGTATTCTAAGCACAAGTAGAGGAAGACAGAATAGGTGGACTTTGTGAGACTAAGCAAAAACCAGGGGGAGGGGAAGAGGGGAAAGGAAAAAAAGACACAGAGAGGGAGGGAGATAAAACATAAGAGACTCTCAAGGACTAAGAACAATCTGAGGGTGAGGGAGGTGAGGGAGGTGAGGGAGGGGGGAGAGGGGGGTGACGGATATTAAAGAGGGCACATGTTGGGATGAACACTGGGTGTTATATGTAAACCAATTTGAAAATAAACTATTATAATGAAAAAAAAAATAAAAATAAAAAAAAAATAAAGTACTTTTTGCATGGAAAAAAAAAAAAACAAGTAGAGGAAGACAAATATATGACTTCACTCATATGTGGAATGTAAGAAACAAAACAGATGAACATAAGGTAAGGGAAGCAAAAATAATGTAAAAACAATGAGGGAGACAAAACATAAGAGACTCTTAAACATAGAGAACAAACTGAGGGTTGCTGGAGGGTTAGAGGGTGGAGGGATGGGCTAAACGGGCAAGGGGCATTAAGGAAGACACTTGTTGGGATGAGCACTGGGTGTTAGCAATCACTGGATCTACTCAGAAATCATTATTGCATTATATGCCTACGAACTTGGATGTAAGTTTTAAAAAAAAGATGTATAAGTCCTAAATCAGCAAATAAAAATAAAAACACCACTGAGGTATGCATGATGGAGCCTATATAGGACCTAAGGTGGACATATAACTTAATTAGTCCAAAAGAAGGACAAGGAGTTAAGTCAGGAATCAGGAATAAGGATCAGGAATAAGACAGGAACAATCCTACAGTTTCTATAGACATTAAAGGATAATAGAGTCTTTTTAACAACTTTTTGCTCATGAATTAAATAACTGAGATGAACTTTATGAATTTCTTGAAAGATACACACTTCAAAGCTTATTCAAGGAGAAACAGATAGCCTATACTCCCTATTAAAGAAGTTGGATTTTTATTGCACTTCCCACAAAGAGAGCTCTTAGAATTCACTGCTGAAATCTAATACATACTTAAGAAATAATACGTACTCTGTGTAAAGTCTTCCAGGAAATAGAAGAGGCAGGAATACTTCCCTACACTTTTTGAGACCAGCATGGCTTAATTGCAAAAGAGGTATTGTAATGGAGGAAAGCTATAGATTAACTTCCTTCCTGAACGTAGACCCAAAACCTAACAAGATATTAGCAAATTGAATTCAACATAATATAAAAATGGTCAATGCATTCAGACTAAGTGGGATTTGTTCTAAGAACACAAGTTAGGTTGGATTAAAAAGAATTATGTTGCTTATCATTTTAGTAGACTAATATGAAATTACATGATTATCTCAATAGACACAGAAAAGGCATTAGACAAAAGTCAGTAACCAGTCACGATAAAAATTTTCATCAAATCAGGATTAGAGTAATGGTCCTTCTCAACCAGTTAACAGGTATCCTTGAAAAAGCGGTGGCCGACATAATAGTAAAGGCCTAAATGCTTTCCTCTTAAGACCAATAATAAGACATCAAGGTCTACTCTCACTGCTTCTGTTCAGCATTGTGCTGAAGGGTCTAGCTAGCATGACAAGTTAAAAAAATTAAGGCTGGAAAAGAAGAAGGAAACCTGTCTTTATTTGTAGAGCATATGGTTATCTATTTTCAGTGTCTTACAGAATCTATAAAAAAGTTCCAGGGCTAGGAAGAACATTTAAGTTCAGTAAGGTTGTGTGATACAGGGTAAGTACATTAAAACGATACTTATCCTGGAAACAAACTATTGAAAATTGAAATTAAAAGTACTACTTGGAATTTCAGGATGAAATTGACAAAAAATGCGTAGCACTTTTGTATATATTGAAACCACAAAGTTTTGATGAGTGCAAGTAAAGAAGAGCCAAATATATGGAAAGATGCGCTGAAAGTGTCCTGTGTTCATGTATCAGGAGACCCAGTATTGTTAAGATGTTATTTCTTCCCAAATGTGAAGTTCACAACAACCCCAATCAAAACCACTACTGAAATTTTTATGGTGACTAACATTTTGCTCCTATTTTGTGTGTGTGTGTGTAAAAATACAAAAGACCTAGTGTAGTCTAAAATTTTGGAAAAGAATAAAATGGAAGATCTTACTCAACATGATTTCAAGAACTGTTATGAAGATACAATCAAAGCACTATGTTATTGGTATAAAAATAGATATATAGTTCAATGGAATGTGATAGATAGAGTCCAGGAAAAGACCCACAGATGTACAATCAATCGATTTTCACCAAATATACTAAGGCAATTAAAAGGGAGAATGGAAAAATCTCTGTAATTGTACTAGAGCAACTGAAGAGCCAAAGCCCAAAAAAAGAAAAAAAAAAAAGAAAAGAATTAAAAACCTATACCTGTATGTCCAAACATATAAAAGTATCCCCAAATTGATTATACTGTTTGACTATAAAATGTAACCCATAGACGAGAGAAGGATTAGCTAGACATACTCAACAAAGGAACATGTATCCAGAAATTTTTTGAAGTACAACTAATAATGAGAAGACAAGCATTCTAAATTCTTAACAAATACTTCAATAGACTCTTTAACAAGAAGGTATACATACATCACATTTTCTTTATCCATTTGTGTATGGGCGGACCCTTCGGTTGCTTCCATATCTTGGCTTTTGTAAATAATCCTGCAATAAACGTAGGAGTATGTGCATATATCTTTTCTAATTCTTGTTTTCATTTTCATTGAGTAAATACCCAGTAGTGGGATTACTGGATCATATGTTAGTTCTATTTTTCAATTTTTGAGGAATCTCCATACTGTTTTCCACAGTGGCTGCACCAATTTACATTTCCACCAGCAGTGCACAGGGATTCCTTTTTCTCTACATCGATGGTGACACTTGATTTTTATTTCTTGCCATTTCTTGTGTTTTTGATTGTTGCCTGACAGTCTCACCTGTTGTCTGACAGGTGTGAGGTGATATCTCATTGTGGTTTCGATTTACATTTTCCTGATAATGAGTGACATTGAGCATCTTTCCATGTGTCTTTTGACCATCTGTATGTCTTTTTTGGAAAAATGTCTATCCAGGTCTCTGCCCATTTTTAAATTGGATGTGTATGTGTGTAGAGTTGTAGAAGTTCTTTATATAGTTTAGATACTAACCCCTTTCCAGATTATTTGGAAATACCATTTCATATTCAGTGTGTGGCCTTTTCCTTTTGTTGATTATTTCCTTTTTGTGCAAAAGCTTTTTATTTTGGTGTAATCCAAATAGTTTAATTTTCCTTTTGTTTCCCTTGTCTGGGGAGTGTCATCTAGAAAAGTTTTTTCTGTGATGTCAAAGAAATTGATATTTGTGTTCTTCTAGGATTGTTATGGTTTCAGGTCACACATTTACATATTTAATCATTTTTCATTTTATTTTTGTGTATGGTGTAAGGATGTGGATGGCTCATCTACGTACATCCAGATGAATGGATAAAGAAGATATGTGTGCATATGTGTGTATGTATATAATGGAATATTATTCAGTCATAAAAAAGGATAGAATCCT
Source organism: Paguma larvata (assembly GCA_030068075.1). Taxonomy (NCBI): domain Eukaryota; kingdom Metazoa; phylum Chordata; class Mammalia; order Carnivora; family Viverridae; genus Paguma; species Paguma larvata. Next base: position 28,915,452 of record CM057831.1, read on the forward strand.
GCCATTTACAGCAGCATGGATGAACCCTAGGGTACAGTGCTAAGTGAAATATGAGAAATAGAAATACTGTATGATTTCACTCGTGTGTAATTCAAGAAACAAAATAAGCAAAGGAAAAATGAGACAATCAAAAAGTCTCTAAATCCAGAGAACAAAATGGTGGTTGCCAGCGGGTAGGTGATAGGAGTACAAATGAAATGGATAAAGGGAATTAAGAGTACACTTAATCTAGATGAGAACTGGGTAATGTATAGAATTGTTGAATCATATTGTACACGTGAAACTAAGATAAAACAGTGTGCTCACTATACTTAATTAAAAAATAAAAAGATACCCAGATGACAGGGTAACACATGAAAAATGCTTAGTATTGTTAATCATTAGGAAAATGAATGTTAAAAGTTCAATAAGAATATCAACATTAGAAGTCAGTTGCATTTCTTTACAGTAGCAGTGAATGCTAGTTTTTAGCATTTAGAATATCCAGAATGAAATTAGGAAAGCCACTCCATTTATGATAGTCTTGAAGAGGAAATACAGGGGACTGAATTAAGAAAAAAGAGCAAGACTTGTACAATGAAAACTGCAAAATGCTGAAAGCAATTGCAGATGGCTAATATAAATTAAAAATCATCCTCTCTTAATAAGGAAATGGAGAAGTAACTACATGGGTACAGAGTATTTTTAGGGAGTAATGAAGGTGTTCTAGAATTAGAAAGTAGTTTAGTTGATTGGTTTGTGGATATTAAACCATCCCTGCATCCTGGAAGTAATTCTACTTTTATCTTAGTGAATGATTATTTTAATTTATTATTGAATTTGGTTTGCTAATATTTTATTGATAATTTTTATATCTGTATTCATCAGTGATACTGGCCTTTTTCTTTTCTTTCATAATGTCTTTGTGTGTTTTAGGCTACTCTCATAGAATGAATTTGGGTTGTGTTAGTATTGATTACTTTTTGCTTGTTCATAGTTGCTTTATGTATTTGGGTGCTTTCATGTTAGATGCATAAACGTTTGCAATTCTTGTGTCTTCTTGTTGGATAGTGACCTTTTTTTTAAGTTTATTTATTTGAGAGAGAGAGAGAGTGAGCACACAAGCACAAGCCCAGTAGGGACAGAGAGGGAGAGAGAGGATCTCAAGCAGGCTCCACACTGTCAGTGCAGTGCCCAAGATGTGGCTCGAACCCACAAACCACAAGGTCATGACCTGAGCCGAGTTCAAGTCAGACACTTAACCAACTAAAGGCACCCAGGTGCCCCTACAGTCTTTGTTTTAAAGTGTACTTTGTCCAATTTAAGTATTGCTACCCCAGCTTTGTTTTCTCTTCCATTTGAATGAAAAATGTTTTTCCATCCCCACACTTCAAATCTGCATATATTCTTGGGTCTAAAAGGAATCTCTTATAGGCTGCATATAGAGGGGTCTTGCTTTTCCATCCGTATTGTCACCTTGTGTCTTTTTATTAGAGTGTGATTCCATTTATAGTAAAGTAATTATTGATAGGTATGTTCTTTTTTTTAGTTATTATTTATTCATTTTCTAATACATCCAAGTTACTTAGCATATAGCGCAACACTGATTTCAGGAGTAGATTCCTTAATGTCTCTTACCCATTTAGCCCATCCCCCTCCCACAACCCTTCTAGCAACCCTGTTTGTTCTCTATATTTAAGAGTCTCTTATGTTTTGTCCCCCTCCCTGTTTTTATATTATTTTTGCTTCCCTTCCCTTATGTTCATCTGTTTTGTATCTAAATTCCTCATATGAGTGAAGTCATATGATATTTGTCTTCCTCTAATTTCGCTTAGCATAATACTTTCTAGTTCCATCCACGTAGTTGCAAATGGCAAGATATTCTTTTTGATTGCTGAGTAATACTCCATCGTATACATAAACCATATCTTCTTTGTCCATTCATCGGTCGATGGACCTTTGGGCTCTTTCCATACTTTGGCTGTTGTCAACAGAGCTGCTGTAAACATTAGGGTGCCTGTTCCCCTTCGAAACAGCACACCTGTATCCCTTGGATAAATACCTAGTAGTGCAATTGCTGGGTCACAGGGTAGTTGTATTTTTAAGTTTTTGATGAGTCTTCATACTGTTTTCCAGAGCGGCTGCACCAGTTTGCATTTCCACCAGCAGTGCAAAAGAGATCCTCTTTGAGTCCCGCCAACATCCGTCATTGTCTGAGTTGTTCATTTCAGCCGCTCTGACGGGCGTGAGGTGGGATCTCACTGTGGTTTTGATGTGCATTTCCCTGATGATGAGCGACGTTGAGCATTTTTTCCCGTGTTGGATGACCATCTGGATGTTTTATTTGGAAAAGTGTCTCTTTGTATATGACATTACTTTAAGTTCTCTGTCAGGCATATTATCTCCCTTTCCTTTAGGTCACTTTCTATGATTTTTTGTCCTGTTGTTTCATTTGGGATGTTTTCCCCCATGTCCTCATTTTGTCTCACTCTCTGTGTGTGTTTCTCTGTGTTAGGAAATGTGACTATGTTTCCTGCTCTTGAAGCTAGTGTCCTTATGACGGAGAGGACCTGGAGTGTCCTTCAGGGGTGTCTCCCACGTGTGTCATGTGTGTCTTGTTGTGGCTGAGATCCCTTTGCCTTTGGCCCAGTCCTCTGCAGAGACTCTCTTTGCCTGTTGTAGGCAGAGTGTGGTCCCTGTGTTGTTAGTGGGCCAGTCGGGGGCCACCTTTGGCTTGATTTTGGTCAGACCAGATGTTTTTCAGAGCTGCGGTCGTGCCGAAGTACAGGACAGTCGGCTAGTGTCGTTCCCCGAGGTTTCATTAGAGGCGGGCCCGCGGTCAGCCCAGATGTCTGCCCCCTGCCCACTGACAGGGCTGTAGTCGAACTAGTGTGTGTGGTTATCCTTCCTCCTCCCCAGGGCAGCACTCACTTTGAAGCAGCCCTGGCCATTGTCAGTGCTTCCGTTGCGAGGTGCCGCCTGTGATGGTGCCGCATAACGGAATCACGCTGAGGGCGGGTTGACTGGAGCACATCTGTCAGAGAGCACAGTGTGGGAGGTACGCTGTTAGCACGCTAGGTGGAGAGGGTTCTCTCTCATCACCACTGGTGGGAATGTCCGTGCGGAGGGGAGAAATGGGACCCGCCAGGTCTTTTGTTCTTGGAAAAGCCTCCTAAATACTGCTGCCCTTCCTGCCCATGTTCTCAGATTAGTGCTGCACACCAGCCATAAGGAGGTGCTGAGTTGATGTACAATAAGGAATTAAACATTAATGGAACGTATTACCCTGACACTAATATTGCTACCTCTCTCAGTTATCTGTTGCTACATAGCATATTGCCTTAAAACTGAGTGGTATAAATGAACAGACTGTATTGTGTCACAGTCCCTTCAGGTCAGGAGTCTTGGTGTGACTTAGCAAGTTCTCGGCCTCAGGTCTCCTGCACTTCTGCAGCCCGGCATCTTCTGGGGCTGTGGTCATCACAGCTGCCAAGGGCACTAACAGCCTGGCTGTTGGCAGGCCTCGGGGCCCTACTGACTGGGAAGCGGTAGATGTCCATGGACATCTCTGTGAGGAGGCTCACAACCTTGCAACTCTCTCACTTAAAGCGAGAATGGGGGAGAGAGAGAGAGAGAGAGAGAGAGAGCAGAAGCCACAGGATGTTGGAACCTATTCTTAAAAGTGACATCCTATCCCTTTCACTGTATTCTTCCGTTAGAATCCAGTCTCTAGAACCTGTTCATCCTCCAAGTGAGGGGGTTTCACAAGGGCATGAATGCCAGCTGGCAGGGATCGTCGGGGGCAGTCGTCCGCATCATGTCATAAGCCGGGAAAAGAAGCTATCTTTCTACAGTAGGAAATCTTAATACTGAGAATGTGAAACCCAGTGTCTCGGTATTTATTGGTACATAGCAAATGACCTTGAAACTCGATGGCTGTAAACAAGAAGAACCACGTATTTAGTTCAGGAAGGTAGAGTTTTGGCAAAATACTGTGCGGCAGGCTTGTCTCTGGTCTGTGTGACACCAGCTAAGTCCGCTCAGCCTGGACCTGCAGGATCTTCGTGCAAGACGTCCGTTCACATGGCCGGCATACTGTTGCCGATGACTGGCCGGGAGCTCAGGAGGGCTGATGGCTAAGGACACCGGGCACCCTTCGTGTGGGCGTCTGCACGTGGGCCTCTCCACACGGCTGCTTCGCTGCCTTGCGGCCTTACATCCTGGTTCTAAGATGACACACCGCACGATCCAGAAGAGGAAGGCTGCTGGTTTGTTACGGCCTCGACCTGAAAACTACAACCCAGTATCACTTGTGTCTCGTTCTGTCGGTCATCTCGCCACGGGACTGATCCTCAGGTGGAGGGGACACAGACCTCACTCCTGATGCATAGGTCCCAAAATCTGCATCAGCCATCCTGTGTGCTTTCTAACACGCTCCACCAAAATCCGCTGGGTTAGAACATCAGCTTAAAAATGCATTTAGTTTAAGCTTAAAAACTTGAAATTTGGGTAGGGCTCGGTGAAGAAAGCTTACCTGCTCCACTCAGCTCGGTCACATGTCTGGCAAGTCCATGCCCCTGGGAGCTGGAAACCTCAGCCCATCTCCACATGGGCCTCTCCAAAGTAAGGCTCCACAAAACGGCACATGGCTTCCAAGCTGGAAAGTCTGAAAGACAGGAAATACAAGCAACCGATTTCTTGAGGCCTGGTCCCGAAACTGTACAGCGTCAGTGCCGAGGTAGTCACGGGACCCTCGTTTGAGGAGAGGAGCGTCCAGGTCAAGCCCCAGTGGGAGTGTCGAAGCATCTGGGGTTCGCACTTGCCTGGCACGTTCCTAAAGAGGCATACCTTACATGTGGAAAGTAACGGAACCAGATGTTTCCTAAGGTCCTTTTGTCCTCCGAATTCCCATTATCTTAGAATGTTTGTGTTCCACACCTCGTCGATACAGTCTGCAGGGTTATTTCTCGGGTATATGATCAGTGTTCTGGGGTGTGACGTGGATGATCTCTCCGTATTGCTCAAGTTCAGAAGTCTGAATGATATTTATGTGGTATTTGCAAAGCCCAGCAAACCCTCCCAGAAGAGGTGTGAGCTGATGAACGTGAACTAACAGATACTGAGAAGGAAAGAAGTGTACACTGCTGGAGAACACCGCTTCACAGAAGGTCAGCGTTCAACGGATAACTGATTTAGAATGGTTTTATTATTTAACTTTAATTTAGAGTACTGTTTTGGGGACAGAATTTCTATTACATTTTGTTCTATTTGTAGCTGAAAGAAGGTCTGTAGGAGCAAAGACCTATTAAACCATCTTGACCACTGATAAAATGAACTTGTCAGATTTGATATGACTTGTTTATGTACTAAAATTTGTCGTGGGAGAACTGGTTTGGTGCTCTGTGTCTGCCAGTTTATGTATGCTTCGTCTTTCAAGAATTTTTACTTTAAAGAATCTCATGTGAGAGAAACAAATCATTTCATTTCGTGTCCTTCATTTTTGTGTTCTGAGAAAAATGGACATCTTTTAAGAAAAAAATTTATGACACACAAAATGTGGATTGTGCCAGAATATTTTCCCCATCAAAGTGATGTTGAAAGGTGTGTTATGTGTAACACTGGCGCCTTTTTACATTGCAGTGTCCTGTGGCATGGCAGAGCAGGTGGGAAGGCCCAGAAGACCCCTTGCAGTACCTGAGAGGCCTTGTGGCTCGTGCCCTTGCGATACAGGTAAGGGCCCGCCCGTCCGTGACACAGGTGTCCGACAGGGTGGTGCAGACGTGCGTGTGGAGGTCACCTCTGCCAGCAGCTGATGAGAACGATTTTGCACAAAGCACTATATATTCGTTTCTCCCTCTGTCGTCAGGGTTCATACAGCATTCTTTAAAAATAGTTATGCTCTTTCTGATTTCTGGCTTTTCATAACTTCCGAGACTTGAGAGAAAAAGTCTACGCTTTACTGTATGTGGGTCACACGGTCGGTCGCCGAAACTGCTTCACATCTGTGACTGAGCCGCCCCGCCCGCAGGGCCTGCCTTCCTCTGTTTGTCCTTTTCTCAAATCGAGTGTTTTCAGGGGAACCCAGTCGGGTCACTCGCAGGGAAACAATGCAGTAAGGACGGACACAGACGACTTTTCAGAGGGACAGCAGTGGCCCCGGTGTGCGGGCCTCCCTTCTCCCGTGTTGTCCTGTGCCGGCCCACCACCTTGTCCCCGCGCTCACTGCAGCCGCGTCACACGGCCCTGTGCTCACGGGAGGGACGTGACATAGCAGAGCACCCATCTGTCCATGCCGCCAGGCTGGCGTGCGGCTCCGCACTGGTCACTCTGTGGCCGCCGGCACACTGCAGTTTCCCGCCCGCCTCTTAGACTTTCTGGACTCTTCCCCCTGTGCTCTGTCTCTTTCCTGAACCTGCTGACTCAGCCCGGAATCCATGGCACACAACTTTAACCATTTTCTTTCCGGAATCTTCGGTGTCCTAACTCACTTTCCCCATGCCTCCTCCTTCCTGCAAACTCTGTCCACACACAAGGTGATGAGCTCTGCGAACGACATTTAACACATAGTGTCCAGTGTGGGACGGGCCCTGGGCGGTGCCCTGTGTCTCACCATCTGTTTCAACCCCGAATTACTTGCGCTATTTTCCTGAAAACCAGCCCCCACCTTTCCCGTAGCTGAACACCTTCCTTCTTACTTTGCAGAGAAAAGTCAAGCTATGAAATGAGCCCTTGAGAAATCAACCCCCCACCGCCCACCTACAGATAGGTCTGAACGCACCCTGCTCATCTTTGTTCTGATTAGAAGCAAGCTGACCTGGTGCCATGGAAGGTCTATGTCTAGACCTGTGTCCTTGTGTCGTGTGTTCTTCTGTCTTCCTCTTTGCATCCCTTCATGCTCTGTGTGCCGTCTACAAATGGGGCTCCTTTAACGTGGCCTGGGCAGCACCTGTTTTTATTTGCTGGAAATGGCAGACTGTATTACACTGTATGTATAAATACACTCGATTATGTTATGCATCTATATGATAAATATGTTGACGTTAAATTTAATACTAAGAGAAATTTGACATGAATTATTATTATTCTGGCATGAGTATTTATACTAAGTATATTGAATCCTTGTCATCACAACTGAAGACTTTTCCAGGGTCATTTTCACTGTCTGAAATTTCTTAAAAGCTCTTGGAACTGGGGTGTAACCGGGGTGTGTGACATTCGTCATCTCTGCCGTCCCTGAGGGATACAGCTTTTCAGTTGTTGTGTTTTCCTGTCCTGATTGTTGCTGCTATAAAGGTGCCAAGGCTGCTGCCTTCTTCAGGGAACGCTCAGTGTTTGGGATTCACATTGTACCCGTCGAGGGCGCGTGAGGCCCTGTGGCTTCGTCTGCGCCTTCTGAATGCCGAGCTCAGGAGAGCAGCTCGAGAAGGGTGTGGGAAGGGGTGAGGCCGTGGGTGGGCAGGAGAATTAGAAGGACTGAGGTAAGTACCCGCCAAAGTGGCAGCTTTCGCTGTGTTAACGAAAGTATAATAACAAGACTGGATTCAGACAGGTGCACAGCAGCCCGAGTTCACTTCCAGCCGCAGTTGAAAACCCCAGAGCTTTTCACCCGGAGGCATGAAATTCAGGGGAAGCAGAACGGGCTGCTGCAGGTGTCACACGGGGCCTGTTCATGACGGGGCTTCGTGCGGCTCAAGTGAGACTGAGGAGGGTGTGGTCAGTGCATCCGTCTGTCGGCCGGCCGACGCGTGGGAACAGCTGCTTGCTCAGCCCGGCCCTGAGTCCGGTGCCCGAGACAGCTCACATTTCTGACGTCCATTCACTTCACAAATAAAAATTCTGTCGCGGTGTCATCTGAGGTTTCACAGCGCAGACTGGTAAACACATGGACACACACCGCGTTCCTGGAACGGCCTCAGGGTTTCTCAGAGAAGACAGGCAGCCGGATAGCGAACAGCGGTACAAGCCGCACCGGAAGTGCCGCACCGGAAGCGCGGTGCGGTGAGAGCAGATACACTTAGGGAGCGCCTGCCTGCGGGGGCAGCTCAGGGCGTGGTAGGACGGAGGCGGGAATGCGCCAGACCCCAGGAAGGATGGCCCAGAGCACAGGGAGAGGGGTTCGGAGACAGGCCGGGGAGGGGGAGGGGAAGAGCCCAGCCGGGAGGCTTTACTGGGGCCTTGCATTTGGTCCTCGGGGAAGCACCGCAGGGCATGAGGAAGGGAAGTCAGATGACGTGTTAGAGTGTAAGTGTGCAGTGTGGAGGCGGTCCCCTCTGGTGCGGGTAATTCCCTGAGAGCCAGAGGACCCCTGGGCCCGCAAGGAGGCTCAGCCAGGAGTCTTCCGGGCAGCCCGGCATTCATTCTCCGGTCTGCACTCAGTAAGATCATTTCCAACCAGACATTTCCCTCCCGTGTTTCTAACACCTACGTGCTGTCAGCTGAGCACATGAACGAACAGATGAATGACCAGATCGGTTATTTCCTCCTGGGATCCTAGAATTCTTTTTCTGGCTTCACATTTTTCTGCCTTTTCTTCAGAAATAACATCATAGAGTTTCTTCAGTTCCTGATTTCTACTCTCTGTTTCCCCTGGGCTTGCTGAATACCTCTGCAGCATGTCTGCCCAGTGTGTTCTGATTCTTCTGCGTTGATCCCTGTAATTTCCAAAGTGTTCTTCACTCGGTTCACCGACACCCTGGTGCCAGCATGTCCTCTGTTTCTCTGTCTTCCCGTCTCAGCTTCTCACACTTGGATCCCTCGACTCTACGTGTGCATTCTTTGTTCCAGCCCAGCTCGTGTCCAAGGAGGTGTAGGACACACAGACCTTCAACTCCACTGCCCAGACCCCGTGTTCTGAACACACCTGCTGGGCTCCCGAATGTGTCCACGTGTCACAGTCCTGCAGCCGACCCTGGACTGCCACGTGGCAGTGCCGGCCTTTCCTGCTCAGTTCTCAGGAATGAGTTCCTGCTTTGGTTCCTTGTCTTTTGTTCACAGTTTATGGACGCTTGAACACCACCCACTTGTTGGTTTGGCCTAACTCACGCCCTGGCTGACGTGCTCATGTACTACCTAATTTTGCCATCCTTCCTTCTTATGTCAGAATCTTGTTATTTGTATCAACTCTTAGCAACTTTGAAGTCTGGGGACATCTAAGCAATAAACAGAGTAATAAACACCAGTCAGTATGTTACTTAAACTCACCTTGAGATTTTTTCAGAAATCAAGACCACTAAGCAACAGCAATCTAAACAACTATACACATAAACAAGTAAAGTATCAGAGAAAATAGCAGAATACTGCCACCCAGAAGCCCTCAGGGCCATCTCCCCCTGCAGCAGCCTGGGTTCATTCTGGGGGAGGCCCACACTGGGTGCTGGTGCTAGACTGCCAGCACGCCCTCCTCCCGGCAGGTGCTGACGTTACGTTGAGTCTTCCCAAGCCTTCCCAGCCAGCTGTGCTGGGACACAGATTTGTCTCTCGTGTGGTATCGGTCCCTACCCCTCCCTGTTGTTCTTAGATGGTGCATTCCGTCTTTGGTTCAGATTAATAGTCAGGTACACAGTTCCTGGCATGTCCGCTAAGATGCTTCCTGTTACCTTGGCCACGCAGATGGCTGCTTTAATATTTTACATTACATTTTACTTTTTCTCACCTTAAGAAGAAGACTGAATCTTCACTGGAAAAAAAGATGGCTGAGCCTGTAGCTCTTATTGCTTCCTTTCTAGGGTTGACTGCCCGTTAAGGAGTCTGACTGGCATTTCTGGATCCAGTTGTGTCTCATTGCACTCTTTTTGGCTTCATCTAAATAGCTCTTCTCATTTCCCTGACCGTAAACCGTGCTACTTACCCAAATTTGAGCTCAGGTCGCTTTTGTCTTCAGTGCAGCACTTTGTATATTCAGACGTTAAAAATGATCTAATGCCAGACAGAAAGAGACAATGAACGTGTAGGGACTGGGCACGGACGGGCCTTCCAGGGCATGTGGTAATACAGCACACGAGGGGGAGTGAGGGTTTCCGTTTTAAAGATGGGAAAAATAAAACCCCAAATTCAAGAATAGTTAAACGTTTACAGAAATTAGGCCGTGACAGAACTCACACTGAAGTGCCCTCTTTATAATACCATGCCACCGTTTTTGATCATTCCATAACCTATCAGCAACATTCTTAGAAAATTGTCACTCTCCCCCTGGAAACTTAAAAAAAATTTTTTTTTTGGCATTTATTTATTTCAAGACAGAGAGAGGCAGAGTATGAGCAGGGGAAGAGCAGAGAGAGAGGGAGACACAGAATCTGAAGCAGGCTCCAGGCTCTGAGCTGTCAGCACGGAGCCCGACGTGGGGCTTGAACTCGGGAACGGTGAGATCATGACCTGAGCCGAAGTCAGACGCTCAACTGACTGAGCCCCCTGGGCGCCCCTCGAAACTTTTATGTTGGCCTCCATACAGACAACCATTCCTAAGAAAGTGAACAACTTTATCCTTCTGGTGACATAGGCCACAAGTCTTGGAATCGTTGTTAACCCTCACCTCTCACAGGTGAGGCCACAGAAGTGATCTCGCCTCTGCTTTGGAAATAGACTCAGAACTACCACTCTCCTGGCTCCTACCCTGACTGCGTCACTATCAGTGTGGCTGTCACCTAACCACCTAACCAATGGTCCAGTTAGGGACCCTCGTCCCCCTCTGCTTGTTCTCAGCCAGGCATTTGGACCTTCTGGTTGGAGCACTGATCAGATCTTAGAAGTACCCTCATGACTCTTATCTTAGAAGTACCCTCATGACTTCTTATCTCATCTGGAGGAATGAGATCCTTATATGAAGCAACCCGCGAGGGTCAGGCTCCTTACCGCTCTGATTTCCTCCTCCGTCTGCAACCTCATCTAGCTCGTGTCAGCCATTCTGGATACTGTTCGTTGTCCTCCACAGCCTGTGTCCCCAGCTGATATTCTGTACATTTCACGCAGTTAATTTTCTTCGTATTCTTTGACTAAATGGAAGCTTCATAAAGGCAGAGATTTTTGTCTGTTGACTGCACTGTCGAGCCATGTAGACCAGTGGCCTGCACAGGTAGGGTTTTCAGTTTCTGATAATAAATGAGCGATTCAGTCGCATGTAGGGTTATCCGCAAGCAAGCCGACACAGATGTCTTTGTGTTTCCTAATCATCGTGCTTTACCTCCTGGTGCGTGTTCTGTATCGTCTCTGACGTATTTATTAGATTTTAGCTTCTATCTAAATCTGCCCAGTGGGTGCTATAGTTTAATTTTGTACTCTGCAGTGTGACATTTGAAGACTTACTTTCTCTTGAGAGCCTAAGCGTTAAAAGCAATTTTATTAAAATTATGTTTTTAAATATTTGTCTTTTAAGGTATCTTAGTCTCTTTGGGAACGTCCTCCAGTACTCTGCATTCCTAGAAAAGGAAACTCTTTATTCCTGTAATTCCTTGTAGTAACTCTCACAGTCCTTAGTACAGTGTTTTACACATAGTAGGCATTCAGTACAGTTACTCGTAGGAAGACATAGAAACAGAAACTTAAAAGAAGACCATATGAGTCTAGGATCTCCCGCACCCGTTTTCATATACCGTGCTTAGCCGGGAGAGGGAGCTTCCGGGCCTCGCTAATTTATAGCTCCATTCAGCCAGTCCGTCACTATTTGTTGAGCTTCTTTTCTGTGCCACCGCTATTCAAGGGGCGGGAAACACACATTAATGAGGGAAACATGAATTCCTATCAATAGGAATCTCTAATTTGGGGGGTTGGTGAGAGAGGAAAAAAAATAGATTACTATTAGAATTCATGGAAAAAATACATCTTGGCCCAAACCCTAAGATTTAAGATTAATAGACAGCCAAACACTAAACTGTTGTGGTGATCCTGGAATGAACCTCGGGTGCAGAACCGGCGTGCCACCCAGGGAAGCAGAGCTGGACTGTAGCAGTAGTACCACAAGGTTTTAGGAGTTAGATCTGGCACAGGGAGGTGGTCTCTCGACACCCTCAGCTAACCGCTGCCTGCGCTCAGCCGCCTGGCACGTCCGGAATAGTAAGCGGCAGCCCGGTCCCACGCTGACCTGTAGTTTTATGGAAGCAGTCCTCTAAACTGTGCTATTTGTGCAGGAGATAAACCTTGGTTCTAGAAAGGCACCCTAAGCGGCTTTCAAGATAACAAAGCCTTCCTGGAATTTTTGTCTGCGCCTCGCTCTTATCACATGCATACCAATCTCAGCAGCTCGCTGGGCTGGCATAATGAGCGGATGTTGACAGCAGCAACCATGCAGAGAATGTTGAAATGGACACGTTTGGTCCTCGCGGGCAGCTGCCCCCCTGCGAGTACCCAGCGACTTTGGGTAAGGTCAGCAATCTGGGCGTCCAAACGGGTCAGGACTACTTCCCTCGGCATCTCAAGACGTGGGAAGATGGAACCCAGGTCATCTGCGTAGCAAGACAACGGCCGGGTGACGTCTACGCCCTGTAGCTCTGTGTCCTGCCGCAGAACGGCGGTGGGCTGACCCGACGTGTTGGGCTCTTGGTGGTGTCTGCTTTCCCACCTGGTCATTGTCGCGGCCCCTCCCGCCCTTGCGCATGCTCCACTCGCCGTCTTCCCGGAGCGCCCACGTGGGAAGGGGGCAGGACGCCGCGACCTTGATGATACCATGAGGACGGAACAGACTAGGGCCGCTTGCCGGCCGGTTTCCTCGGGTGCGCATGCCTGGAGCCTGCCGCCCGTCCACGCGGCCCGTCTTCGGGGTTAGCCGGGGCTACGCGGCCGGATGGAGGCGTGGCTGGCGGATGCCCACTCCTGCCCGCGTGCCCCGAGGCCGCGCTGCCGCAATCAGAGCCTGTCCCCCAAGCCCCAGCCGGGGCAACACTCCAGAGGGCTGCGAGCAGACTCGGGACGTTGGCTCCTGACCCCGTGACCGCTGCCCCTGTTTCTGTCCTGTTGTCGGTGGTGGTGGCGGCGCGACGACAGGGTCCTGGCCTCCTTCCCGGTCCCTGTGCTGTGCTGTGCTCCGCGGGCGGGGAGCGGGAGAAGCAGGGTTGGCTCCGTTGTGAGGGCGCCTGCCCCGCCTTGGAGGACGCTGGCTTGTACACACCCACCGGAATAGGGTTGCACAGGACACACCGCCCACCCGATTGGGGCTCCACGCGGTGCGAGCCCATCACAGTGGGGCTGCGCATGGCGCTCACCTGTTGTTGCGTACGACTCACGCTCATCTCGTTGTTTTTGCACATGTCGAATGCTCTCTCAATTGTTGCACACGCCGCACGCCCATCTCGTTGTGGTTGCACACAGTGTGGGCCTGGACCCTGCACTGGTACTACCACTAACACGGACTCTGTGCACAGTCCAGAGAGTCCAGGAAAGTGTTGTCAGTAATACATGTCTAGGAAGAACCTTGAACGTAACATCCATGCCTTAAGTAAATCTCAAATCTCCTCTTGTAGTCTTGTCCTGAAAATGCTAATCTATACTAATGATTTGTGAAGGTTTTTTTTTAACCTCGTGGATTTTTAAAACCTCAGTAGGAAATTGTTCCTAAATAAGTATTCTTTTAATGGTTCTTGTATGGAAATCCTTATAAGTGAGAAAATATTTTGTGTATCTAATTTCTTCTTTTTCTTCTTGTTTTTGTGTTTCACTTGAAGATGACTTATGTTAGATACTGTTGTAAACGACATCACAGGTTTTTCCTCCTTGAGAAACTTTACCGCGGCACCCACGATGGCCCTTGTTGTCTGTCTCTCCCCACGGGAAGTGGCCCCAGCCAGGACCTCCTCTTGAAGGACTCAAGCTTAAAGAGAACTAACGCACCTAGAATTAATTTTTTCTTCAGTGTTTTATTTAATGTTGCAAGTGCAGACATGTCACACAATTTTATAAAAATGTGGATTTCACCATAGCCAAACGTATATATCACACTTTGTATTAAATTTTTAGTAATATCTTTTCCTAAAATGCTTCAAACATTATCCCTTATGCTTATCTAGCTTTTGCATTCTCTCTTAAGATTTCTGTTATCATCCTGTTCACCTCCTTCCTGAACTGGAGAGTTCTTAATTTCTTCCCATAATATGAACAGTTTCACAGTAGTTACTTTTAAAATTTTATTCTTAAAGTAACAAGTACATATTTATACTTTAGACCAAGAATTTCAATCTATAGAGCACATAAGAGATTATCTTCACTCTAAGTGGTATATAAAATGCCTAATCTATATATGATAGTAAATAAACTAAATTAAATCTAAATGTCATGGCTGGTTGGCATTAATAACATTGTTACACTTTTTAGATTAGTAACATCTGTGCTTTACAGATATTGATGTTCATTTCTGGATGTCAGGAATTTTTTAAAGTAGGCATCTACTTGTTGGGCTTACCAGACAGTGAAGGCAAATAATAGATCTTAGCCAAATATTACAGCCGAACTGATCTTCATTCTAATTAATATTAGGAGACTGAAGAACACTGGTGTCAGTTAAGGGAGCTGGAAAGTGAGTAGCCTGGAGAGGGTGGTGGTGCCAGTGCGATCAGGCGAGGCCCCTCTAGGAGGGGGTGTGTGACAGAGCGGGGAGTGGAGTGAGAAGGCAAACCGTGAGCGCACGTGCGGGATCTGGGCGGGGGGGAACGAGCGCTGCTTACTGAAGGATAAGAAACCAAGGCAGCGTGGCTGGAGCGTTGGCGAGGTATTCAGACTGGACCTGAGGGGCACCCGCACGGAGGGCTGCTGGGTTCCGTCTGTAGGTGCAGGAGGTCTTCAAAATACCTTCTTTAAATTTCATTATTTTTCAGTATAGACATACTTGATTTAACTGTTCATGGAGGCCCAAAAATGCCATTTAGTTATCAAAAGAGAACTGTTTTATCCAGTTTTTTCCCTAAATTAATCTGTTTAAAGAATACAATTGCCTTAACTTCTACCACGTAATCAGTGAGCCAAGAGCATTATTCATAAACCAAGTCACACTGAATTTTATGTTTATCAAACATTCCTCACACACGATAATTATGTTTAGAAATTGTATAGTCATTATCACATATGATTATAATATTTGTAATTAAAAATAATGATCTTAAAGCATGATTGTGGTAAAAAAATAAGTTTTCTGATTTTTGGTTTTTCACTTAAAGACATTGTTTTTAAGTTTCATCTAAAAATAAATTGAAGCCATAATTTTACTCACTGAATTTTCTTTTTCTCAGTCTTGAACTCTAAAATTTTCTTAAGACCTGGCAACTTATAAACTCATTTTTCCTCTAAACAATAAAATAAACTATTAAGTATCGTTTTGAACATCTATTCAGAGTCATCAACTAAAAGACAAAAATTACCAGATTGGAAAAAATAAAATTAAAATATGATTGTTTTAAGGCACCAAGGCATTGCCCTTTAAATATAAAGGCACAAATAGATTAAAAGTAAAATGATAGAAAAGCTATACCACGATTACGCTAGCTAAAAAACCCCCAAAACACCAGCAACAAAAACATGTAGCTGGCTTAATATCAGGAAAAACAGGTTTCACAGCAAAGAATATAACAGGACATAATGAAGGTTATTTTATAATGATAGCGTGATCACATTATCAAAAGAACATAACAATGCCAAGCATTCCATTTCTAACAAAGTTTCAAAATACATGCAGAAAGAGCTGATAGAAATGCAAGGAGAAGTAGGTAAATCCATCATTACAGTTGGAGATGGCAGAACAGCGCTCTCAGTAATTGAGTAAGTAGGCAGAAAATCAGTGAAGTTATCAAAGACTTGAACAGTAATTAACCGAATTTGTATGGAACATGACATCAGAATATACAGTCTTTTCTAATACAAAACAGTTACCAAGTTAGATCATAGGTCAAACTCGTGTCCAGTAATCTGAAAGGGTTTAAGCCACACAAACGTGCTTTCCCATCACACAGTGACCTGACAGATTTCTGCTTTACGCACAGTGTGGCTGCTGTCGGCCCCGCATCCTCGTTACATGTCCGGAATCGTATTCTCTAGGCTTTGGCTTTGACGCCCGCGACTTACTCATTCCATAGCCGGAAGCCTGTATCTCCCTCTCCCCTTCTCCCAACCTGCCCATTCCCTCACACCCCTGACAGCAGGCAGTTCTATGTATTTGTATTGTAGGTCTGATTCTGCTTTTTGCTTCTTTATTCATGTGTTTGTTTTCTTTAAACAAACTTATGAGCAGAATCATATGGTATTTGTCTTTTTCGTTCCGACTTCATTTAGTATGATACCGTCTACATCCATCCATGTCGTTGCAAATGGCAAAATCTCATTCTTTTTTTTTTTAATTATTTTATTTTATTTTATTTTATAATAGTTTATTTTCAGATTGGTTTACATATAACACCCAGTGTTCATCCCAACATGTGCCCTTTTTAATGCCCATCACCCCCTCTCCCCCCTCCCTCACCCCCCTCACCCTCCTCACCCTCAGTTTGTTCTTAGTCTTTGAGAGTCTCTTATGTTTTATCTCCCTCTCTCTCTCTTTATTTTCTTTCCCCTCTTCTCCCTCTGGTTTTTGCTTAGTCTCACAAAGTCCACCTATTCGTGGAAACATATGGTATCTGTCTTTTTCTGACTGACTTATTTCACTTAACATAATACCCTCCAGTTCCATCCATGTTGCTGGCGAGAATGTGGAGACGCAGGCACCCTGCTACACTGTTGGTGGGAATGCAAACTGGTGCAGCCACTCTGGAAAACAGTGTGGACGTTCCTCAAAATCTCATTCTTTTAATGGATGAGAAATATTCCCCTGTATATGTGTTTGTGTGTGTGTGTGTGTGTGTGTGTGTGTGTGTCTGTACACACACACATGCATTTTCTTTATCCATTCATCTATTGATGGACACTTAGGTTACAACCATGTCTTGGCTATTGTAGATACTGCTGCAATAAACATAGGGGTGCATGTATCCCTCTGAATTAGTATTTTTATTTGGGGGCGGTAAATACCCAATAGTGGTTTTTCTATTTTTAATTTTTTGAGGAAATTCCACATTGTTTTCCAGAATGACTGCCCCAGTTTATATTCCCAGCAACAGTGCATGAGGGTTCCTTCTTCTCCACATCCTCACCAACACCTCTTTCTTTTAATTTTGATTTTAGCCATTCATACAGGTGTGAGGTGGTGCCTCGTCGTGGTTTTGATTTGTATTTCCCTGATGATGACTGATGTTGAGCATTTTTTCATGTGTCTGTTGGCCGTCTATCTGCATGTTGTCTTTGAAGAAATGTCTTTTGAGGTCCTCTGAGCATTTTTTAATTGGATTGTTTATTTTGTCGTTGTTAAGTTGTGTAAGGTCTTTATATTTTCTGGATATCAACCCCTTATCAGATATATCATTTGCAAATAATTGTTTCCCATTCAGTAGGTTGCCTTTTTATTTTGTCGATGGTTTCCTTTTCTCTGCAGAAGCAGTTTGATGTCGTTCTAGTAGTTTGTTTTTGCTTTTGTTTTCCTTGCCTTATGAGGCATATCTAGGAAAAAGGTGCTCTGGCAATATCGGAGAAATTGCTGTCTGTGCTCTCCATAGGCTCTTGGATGGCTTTCTGTATCACATTCAGGTCTTTAATCCGTTTTGAGTTTACCTTTGTGTTTGGTGTAAGAAAGTGGTTCAGTTTCATTCTTTTATATGGAGCTGTCCAGCTTCCCATCGCCATATGTTGAATCGGTGTCTTTCCCCATTATGCATTCTTGCGATTGCCTAAGATATTTATTTACCTTAAACACTTTTTCTAAGAAAAATGGTACATCGAAACAAAGTGGCATCAGTTTATTAATGCATTTCTTTTTATACTTGGTGTTGCTATTATATGTAAAAGAAGGTATTCATTAATAAGCTATAGGCCAGGCCCAGCTAAAATGATATATTTTCATATACATTCTTCAGCACTTTTTATATATTTAAATAATGTTTTCACATAATTAGGTTCATACAATGTATATATTTTTACATTTTAATAAATGCATTAGGTCATGAATATTTTTAATGTCATTAGATATTTTTCAAATACTGATTTTTATAGCTATGTAATTTTTTATTGATTTACATTGAGTTATCTAATTTTATTATGTTTATTAACCTTACAATTTCTTAATATTACAAATAATTTTAAATTATCAAGCCATGTATAATAGTCTCTTCATTGTTTTTTTTAACTTTATTTATTTATTTTGAGAGAGAGAGGGAGGGACAAAGAAAGAGGGAGAGAGAGTCCTACACTGGCTCCACACTGTCAGCACAAGAGCCCACCATGGGGTTTGAACCCACTAACCTTGAGATCATGACCTGAGCAGAAATCAAGAGTCAAACACTTAACCGACTGAGCCACCCAGGTGCACCTCTGCATCGTTTCTTTATTCAGCATTCAGAGAAAAGGAATCCCCAAGTAAACTGCCTTGAATGTTTTTGAGGGTCTGGCACATTTCATCGTTTCTTTAGAGAAATACTGTATCAGCACACACTCCTGCCGAAGTGCTGTCCATACTCGTACTGCCACACTTCGTGCATTATCATTCTTCTTCTGCTCTTCTTTTGGACTAAAATCTAATCTGCGTTTCAGAATTTATATAAGATTAAAGATACTCTTACCTTTCATGTTTCAGTAAGTGTATAAACAGTCTATAATTCTGTTATTTCTTTTCATATATGTGGAAAACATTTTCCAAATTTAATTTCATTGCTTTTTACTTTTCTATATGATATTTTTATATATACAAAATATTATGTACTGTAAATTAAATTTTTTTCTTATATTTTTTCATTTTTTAAAATGTTTTTATTTAGTTTTGAGAGAGAAGGACACAGAATATGAGCAGGGGAGGGGAGAGAGAGAGGGAGACACAAAATCTGAAGCAGGCTCCAGGCTCTGAGCTGTCAGTACAGAGCCCCACACAGGGCTCGAATTCACCAACTATGAGATCATGATCTGAGCTGAAGTCAGACCCTTAACCGACTGAATAATCCAGGTGTGTCTCTTTGCTCTTTTTTAAAAAGTCCCCCATAATTAGGTACATAATCTTTACTTCCCCATTTTAAGTTGGCTTCCTTTCCCATTGATGTGTGGAATAATATTTACTCTGAATGCTAAGGAGCATTATTTTAGGTTAGAATGTGAATTAAAGGTTTAACTTTTTTTCCTCAAACACTAAACCATTTCTCACCAACAACATTGAATATTTTCCCCATTCCCCAATGATCTGTGATGCTATCTTTATGTAATATTAAATTCTTACATTTTTTATCTCATTTTGATCAAAGATGGAAGTTCACTTTATTTTTATATGAATACATGATATATTTCATAAGTGGGTATGAACACTTAAAGTGTTTTTTTGTTTATGTAACTCATGTTTTTTTTGCCCTTTGAATTCATCTCTAAAAGTTTATTATATGAATTTAATTTTGTTATAGTCATCATATGGGTTTAATTCCGTATGTAACTGTTTTCATTACTGATAACCAATAGCTTCAGCCTCTGATTTACACATCCTTGAAAATGTTAGTTTTGACTAAATATTTAAAACAGTTGAAGAACATTTTTGAGTAATCTTTAAAAGAAAAGATACAATTGTGGTATATTTATCTTCTGAACTCTAGCCTATATATAGGCCTAGTTGTGATATTTAGTTGTGTTCACAAATCAAATATAAGTTAGGTAGATATAAAATTTTTCAGGGGAAAGCTTTTTCCTTCAAAATTCTGTACATATTGGTTCATCTAGGAGTAGGCTCTCACAAGACATTTTTCATTTCTTTCGTGACTTTCCACATAATACCGTTTTTATTTAATCGAATTATAATTGACATAGAACATCATGCTAGTTCCACATGTGTGTCATAGTGATGTACAGAACACTACATGACTGTGTACATTTTATACATTACACAAAATATTCAAATATGGGTTCATTTAATAATGACCCCCATAAGTCTAGTTTACAAAGTTATTACAGTATTATTGACTGTATTCTCTGTGCTGTACAATACATGCCCATGAGTTCTTTATTTCGTGACTCTACACATGTACCTCTTAAACATCTTCTCCTATTTTGCCTGGTCCTCCCTAACCTCCCTGTTATAGTAAGCAGCAGTGTCTTTCCTGTATGTGTAAATCTGTTCCTGTTTTGTTTTGCTTATTTGTTTTATTTTTTTAGATTCCACATATAAGCGAGATTGTACTGTACTTATCTTTCTCTGATTTGTTTTGCTTACCATAATACCTTCTAGGTCCACCATTGTTTTTCCAAATAGTGACACTTCATTATTTTTTTTTGGCTGAGTCACAGGCCATTGTTTGTATACACAGTCTTCTTTATCCGTTTATCTACTGAAGGACACTCAGACTGCTTCAACATCTTGACTATTATAAATAGTGCATAGGTGGTGAATATATCTCTTTAAATTAGTATTTTCAACTTCTTTGAGTAAATATCTAGAGATTGAATTGCTGGATTGTATGGTATTTCTGTTTTTAATTTTTTGAAGAACCTCCATACTATTTGCCATAATGATTATACCAATTTACATCCGCAGCAGTGGGGCCAGTGCTTGTTAATTTTTGTCTTTTTGATGTTAGCCAATCTGACTGGTATGAGGTGACAGCTCATGGCGGTTTTCCCTGATGGTGAGAGACGTTGAGCGTCTTTTCATGTGTCTCTTGGCCACTCGTATGTCTTCTTCAGAGAAAAAAAAAGTCTAAGTCCTCTTCTCTTTTTTTTTAATGTTTTTTTTGGTATTAAGTTATGTAATGTTTTATGTTTTTTGAGTATTAACCCCCTTTCAAATGTGTGATTTGCATAGATCTCCCATTCGGTAGGTTGTCTTCGTGTTTTGTTGATGGTTTCCTTCACTGTGCTGAAACCTTTTAATTTGATGCAATTTCATTTCTTTATTTTAGCTTTTCTTGACTTTGCCTGGGGCGATTGGTCTAAAAAAATTGCTGAGAGCTTCCTACTTATGTTTTCTTCTAGAAGTTTTATGGTTTCAGGTCTTAAATTCAAATCTTCAATCCTTTACTAATTTATTTTCATATATGGTATAAGAAAGTAGTGCAGTTTTATTCTTCTGCACGTACCTGTCCAGTTTCCCCAGCATCATTTCTTGAGGAGAGAGTCTTTTCCACATTGTATATTATTACCTCCTTTGTCCATTAATTGCCTATACAAGCACATGTGTTTATTACTGGGCTCTCTCTTCTGTTCCATTGATCAGAGTGTTTGTTTCTGTGCCAGTACAATATTGCTTTGATTACTGTAGCTTTGGAGTATATCTTGAAGTGTGGGATTATAATGACTCCAGCTTTGTTCTTTTTTCTCAAGATTGCTTTAGCTATTTGGTGTCTTTGATGGTTCTCTACAAATTTTATGATTCTTTGTGATAGTTCTGTGAAAAATACTATTGGTATTTTGATAGGGTTTGAATCTGTAAATGGCTTTGAGTAGCATGGACATTTTTAACAACATTCTTCTAATCCATGCACATGGTGTATCTTTCCACTTATTTGTGTTATCAGTAGTTTCTGTCATCATATCTCTGAATTTTCAGAGTGCAGTTATATTACCTCCTTGGTTACATTTATTCTTAGGTATTTTATTCTTTTAGATATAATTGTAAATGGTATTATTTTCTAAATTTCTCTTGGAATTAATAAGTATAAAATGCAACAAATTTCCAGGTGTTAGTTTTGCATCCTTGACTTTATATAATTCATTTATAGTTCTGATAGTTGTCTGGGGGCATCTTTAGGGTTTTTAAGGTATAGCATCATGTCATCTGCAAATAATGAGTTTTAAGTCTTCCATTACAATTCAGATACATTTTATTTCATTTTCTTGCCTAATTGCTGTGGCTGGGACTTCTGGTACTGTGTTGCGTTAATGTGGGGAGAGTGGACATCCTTGTTTTGTTTGTGATATTAGAAGAAAAGCTTTCAGCTTTTCACCATTGAGTATGATGTGAGCTGTGGGTCTGCCATAGATGGCCTTTATTATGTTGAGAATGTCTTCTTTCCCTGTCAGTCTAGTTGCCCTTTAAACCACTGTTTTCTTGCTCTGCCCCAGGGTCGGCAGTTCTGAGGGCAGGCCCCTCAGTGATAGCTCCTCGCACTGCTGGTCTTCACATTGGGAACGAGGTTCCCATTATTACCTTGTCTCCCATGTCTTGTGTCCTTCTTTGTATGGTTTTTTTGTTTGTTTATTGTACAGAAGCTTTTCATTTGGTCCTCAGCTCTTCTTCAGGAGGAGGTTCGTGTGGGTTTTGTGTGTCTATGGGAGGAGGTAAATTCAACATCTTTTTGGACTGTCTCCACTTAATACTTTTTAATCAGTCATTTGTGTATGTTTCATCCCCTCTAACAAGGTAATAGGCTCTTTGCTTTCAGTAAATGCTTTTAAATGAGTTAATGAATGTCGTTTGACTTCATGAGTTCTGCTTGCATCACTAGCGTAATTTTTGATAAAATATTGCAGTATTTTAAAACTGTCCTATATCACCTGGGAAAAACTCATTAGTGTGCTAATAAGGGAACTATACGCGACGATATCTGTGGATCTTTCCAGTTTTGAAGTTATACTGCCTATAATTGTGTGTGTGTGTGTGTGTGTGTGTGTGTGTGTACACACAGTGTTCAAAAACTTGCCCCAACCCTTTATTTGCTTATCTCCATAATTCCATTTATTACACATAATTTGAAGAATTAGAGGTATACGGTTTCATAATTACAGGAGAGGCCTACGTGTTATGTTCAGTCCCAAATTTAATCCTTTAAAAAGAAAGTGGCTAATAGCCAAGGAGACAGAAAGACACTTACTGAGAAATATTTTTCAACATTATAATTCACCTACAACTTTGTTGAAAGCCCAATCCCTATATGCATATTGCTGCTCATTAAAGATTTTGCTACTTCTGCCTTTATTTCCATTCTTAAAAACAAGTTTAAATGTTTTTAAAATAGCCCTTACAGGGGCACCCGGGTGGTTTAAGTGGTTAAGCATCTGATTCTTGATTTTGGCTCAGGTCATGATCTCATGGTGGTGAGACCGAGCCCCCACTCTGAGCTCCACCCTGGACATGGACCCTGCTTGGGATTCTTTCTTTCTCTCTCCCTCTGCTCCTCCCCCACTCAGGTGCCCATGCGCATACTCTGTCTCTCAAATATACATACATACATACATAAATACATGAAGCAGCCTTTACTGTTTTAGAAGTTTTAGGTTTACAAGAAAATTGAGGGAAAGGTGTAGACATGTCCCGTATACGCCCTGCGACCACACATGCATCGACTTCCCATCGTCAACACCACTCATCAGAGGAGAACTTTTTTTTGTTTTGTTATGTTGTGTTTTGTTTTATGGAGGACGAACTACATTGGCGTGTTATAATCACCCAGTGTCCACAGTCTCCTTCGGATTTGCTCGTGGTAGTTTGCAGTCTGTGGGTTTGGACAGACATGTAATGATACATATTCATCATCACTGCATCTTACAGACTATTTTCAGTGCCCTGAAAATCTCCCATCCTCACCCGTTCATCCTCTCCTCGCCCACTCTGGGTAACCTTTGTATCGTCTCCATAGTTGCACTTTTTCCAGAAGGTGGTTATGTTACTGGAATCATGTAGTAACATCACCTTTTCTGATTGGCTTCTTTAACCGAGTCAGGTGCATTTAAGATTCCCTATGTCTTTCCGTGGCTTGGCTCCTTGCCGTTTAGTGCTGAGGAATATTCCGTCGTCTGAGGCTCCACAGCTTCTTTCTCCAGCCGCCTGCTGAGTCGTGGGGCCTTCCCAGTGTGACAGCTGTGAGTAAACCTGCCATAGGCCTCCGCGTGCAGGTTTCAGTGTAATTTCTTAGATGTGCTGCGCTGTGTCCTTCACCTCGAAGTTTGCTGTTCACAGACAGTATACTTACTAGAAGAGTCTTTGTTATTTAAACTTTGTCTTATCAAATGTCTTTACTTTAGTCCACCTTTAACAGACAAAAAAGACCCCTACCCACTTGTGGACTAACAAAAGCATTTGTACTGTAGAAGCTTTTCCCGTCTTTACTTGAAGTAAAAATCTGATTATCAGCCACACTTTAATTTTTAATTAATTTGAACATAGGCACATCTGTTACTGGCAAGAGGTCTTCTGAAAATTTTGAGTTAAAATTTAATTTTAAGAAATTAATTAAATGATAGTATTAATTTGAAATAGGTATGCACTAAATATTACTCATAATAAAAGATCACATAAACACAATTTGTTAACTATGTTTAGCTAATAAAAAAAGAAGACAGGTAATAAAAATATTTCATATGGAGTAAACAAAATAAACAATGAATAATTTAAATGTACTTAATTGAAAATAGGTACTGTATGAAGTGTGACTGTTTTAAAGGATAATATCTAAGAGGAAATCATGGAGTCTGTTAAAGGGCTCTCTTTTGTTTCTGCTTTTTAAATAAGCATATTTTCAACTGACAGGGACATAGGCCCATTTTTGCTGTAGGATAGGACTAGTCAAGGGCGTTAAGATGCTAACTCACCCACAGTGCAGCTTTGGAGGCTTCATTTCTCCTGCGCTGCCCCGGCCGACAGGGGTAGATGGTCGGGTGGATGGCGGTGGTACAGTGCATGAAACACGGCTTTTCTGTTTAGTAAGAAATAAATACAGTTTTTCCTAGACCGTTGATAAGTCGTACGAAGTGGATTACTGAGTAAATGACAGTTCCGCAGGTTTGCACCCACGACATTACCCTGGTACCATTTCTGTGCACAGACTGAGATCACAGACAGATCGAGAAGTTGCCAGTAAGTTAGTCTCCTCTGCAGGCACTTGAGCGCCGCAGGGAGAATCGCAGAGAAACGAAGCACCCAAGGCGCCCCAGTTTATTTCCTGCCTCCGTTTCCGCATGTCACTGCGGAATGAGGACCACGCTGACTCCCAGTGCTGCAGTGAGCGTAACATCGGTTAAGACCAGGAAAGGATGTAGTTAGTGTTGAACAAGACTTTGTGGGTTGTGTTACTTGTTCCAAATGGTAATTTTTTATTATTCTCCTATCCTTGATGGTGATGTGTATTCCATCACATGGAGTATAAATGGATTTATATAACATGCCAGATAAGAAAAGTCTGTTCAAAAATACCTTTTAACAAAGAATCCTTTCTTTTTGGATGTTACCTTCCTCTCTAATGCTTGATTCAGTGAGGGGGCACATTTGCAGTCAGACCCGGACCTGGACCGCAGCTCAGTTTGCATTTCCAGGACTCGGGGTCCTTGAGGATTCCGGGGGCAGACGCGGTGCTCTGTTGATCAGCTGAGCACACTGGGAGCGGCCTCCCGGCACCAGGCCAGGCGCCAGCCCACGCTGAAATGCTGTGTGTCACGTTAGTTTTCATCTTTTAGAGCTTGTACTCGGAGTGGACTTTTGCCGCAAGAGGTTGCACAGGGAAGCCTTTTTTAATGATGGATCAATATGACGTCAGAAAAAGTACAACAGACCTCACAGCGTGAAGTAGAAATCTTTCTTCCAGACTCTATTTCAAAGCCATTTGAAACGGCCTAACTTTCTCATTAAATGTAATTTTTGCAGAAGAGTTCTTTAGAAGATTGGTTTTTTGAGTTTACACAGTTTTTAAACAGGTTCGTGTCTTATTTTTTCCCCTCTAGAGCTGGGTAGAGAGAGCTGAGAGACAGGCTCTTCTCTCTGATACCCTCGACCTGTCAGAGCTCTTCCACCCAGACACGTTTCTCAACGCTCTTCGCCAGGAGACGGCACGGTAAGTGACGGTCTCCACTTACTGTCCCTTAGGACATTTCCTTCGTTGTCAAGAAATAAACTGATTATTAACTTAAGGGAGTCATGTTATTGCCTAATACTTGACATTTCTTAGTCATAACATAGTGAACTTTGAGTTTAAAAAGCAATGCTTTTAATTATGATGTTTTTTATATGAATTGAAAAAGGTGAAATTTAATTTTTTAAATGTCGGCAATTGATCTGAACATCGCTTGTCTGATGTGGCTGGTAGGGGTGCAAGGGAGCTATTTATAGTTAAAGGGGTCAACATGAAATAAAACTAAAATGTCTTTTCTCAGTCACAGCAGCCACATTGAGTTGCCCAGTGGCTGCTACTTTGCACTGCACGACAGTGTTTTTATTGGTGCAGAAAATTCTGTTGGACAGTACTGACCAGCCTTCTTAGTGGGGGGCAGGATCTGATCGTTAAGATGAAGCTCTGTTTTATATTACCTTTGGATGATTGTGTCATATATACACTGAGTTTTTTAATAAGCTAGAATGTAACAAAGAGATACTTATAAAAATAAACTGAACCAAATTTAGTTGTTGCTGACCGACTTGGGGGGATTTCAGTTTTTAGTGCCTCAGGCTTGTGGTGTAAATCCCAGCATTTCAACTCAACTGATAAACGTTTAGGAACCCCTTACCACGGGCCTGCGTTTCAGGGTGATGGTCAGAATGGGGACGGTAAACATTAAAAAAAGCCAAATGCTTGAGGGACTCATACCGCCTTGAAGAGGAGGCTGACGTTACCAGTTAACCTGACGAACTTAGGGCGAAGCCTAAGATATTGTGCCTAAATATTTCAATTATAAATAAATAGGGAATTATCTATTTTCCATTACTTTTTATATTTTAATTCTTAAGGATTATTTTTTCTGACATTTGACGCTTTACTTTTCCAGGGCGATGGGCTGTTCTGTAGATAGTCTGAAATTCGTAGCTTCGTGGAAAGGCAGACTGCCAGAAGCAAAGCTGCAAATTAAGGTATTTTATTAATTTTTGATGTTTGTCTGAGTCTGGATCTGATATTACCAACTGTGACTCCAAGCTCACAGTCATTTCTCCCTTTAGTATAAGGTCAATAGAAATAGACTGTATTTTCTATGTGAAAAATCCAAGATTCAGGAGGAAACAACTTGTACAAAACAATCTTTTCTAAAGCAAAAAAAAGGAATCTTAAGGACATAGCATATTTGAAAATGTAACTTTTGGTAGAAAGTGATAAAAATCTTGAAGTCCTGTTAGGCTTTCTGCTCTAAAATTCCATTCAAGAAGGATTAACTGTACAATAAAGCATACATAAAATAACGTTAAGGACAAATAGACCAAGTCTTGTCCTCAGGGTGTTTACAGTCTGATAGTTGATGCAGCCTCAATCGGGCTGTCTGTGTTAGAAAAGAGTGAAGCCATCTTTTGCAGCATAAATGTTGCCTGGCAGGTCTCCTGTGAAACATCCACTCCTTTTATTATAACGATGGCCTAACAGTGGGTCGTTATTTGAACATTCGTAACAGAATCGGTGAGAAGTCTGGGGGGATGCCCTCTCCCCAGTGACACCCGCCCTCCTCCGCAGCGGCAGTGTTTCCTAGCCGGCCTCTCCTCGCGCAGACCTACACCCGGCTACCGCCGCTGCCGCTGCCTCATGTGTGGCCGCTGGCTGCTCTCCACATGTCCCCGAGGTCCTGCCTTAGGACGCGCCAGCACCTCCCACTGTAAATCCCCAGGGTCTGCCCCGGCGCACCACGTGTGATGCGGGTTGTTTTCTTCTTTTCTTAATTTTTTAAAAGTTTATTTATTTATTTTGAGAGAGAGCGGGCAGCAAGGGGGAGAAAGAGACAATCCAAGCAGGCTCCACTGTGTCAGCACGGAGCCTGACACAGGGCGTGCGTCCACGAACCACGAGATCATGACCCGAGCTGAAATCAAGAGTCAGGTGCTCAACTGAGTGAGCTACTCAGGTGCCCCTAATTCTTTATTATTCTTTCAGCTCTGCGTGACTTGTCAAAAATGCTTTTCATTCAGCTTTCTTTTTTTCTATTCTTTAGAGACTAATGTCAGAATTCCAAGCAGGGAGCCCATACCGTCCTTTAATTATGCTTTTCTTTCACGCTCTTGGAGAAAGAGTAGCTTTTTGGCATTTTCCGTTATGTTTCTGTTAACCTAATGCCAACATACCTCCTATTGTGACTGATGACATTCGTATTTTTTCTGAACGAGCTGCTCAATAAATAAGTAACGAAGTATCCACTAAAATCGAGAATTCAGTCTGCAGCGAGATCACCGTGAACGCTGGTCCGGGTGTTCCCAGTTTTATACTCGTTTTCATCCCGTCACCGCTGTTTTCTTGATACTTGGCACCCGTGGTGGGAGGAATGCGGCCCCCCCACCCGCCCACGTTTCAGGCCCGAATGCCGTCTCATGGCTCCCCTGTTCCCACACAGACGACCGGCCTGCTGCTGGAAGGCTGCAGCTTCGACGGGAGCCGGCTCTCCGCGAACCAGCACGACTCACCCAGCGTGTCGCCCGTGCCCCCTTGCTGTGTGGCCTGGATCCCCCAGGTAACGCCCCTCTGCCTTGGAAACAGGGTGGGCTTGGCCTATGTGCTTTCTCTTTACTTTCTAATCGATTCATTGTCAAAATATTGTTCCTTCATCATTTTCACAATGTATAGGACATTTCAAAATCTTTATTTTTTTATAGAAAGAATGGCATTATAGTTTTTCATTTCTAAATCATGTGTATCCTGGTAAGAAAAAGGCCTTTAGTGATAATCTTGATTGGTCCGTGTTGTGTGCCTGTGTCGTCACAGTTAGCCATGCGGAAACGGGCTGCGTTGGCAGGTTCATACACCGCTGGTTTCGGTCGCACTGTGTCACCATGTTAGGCGTAGGCACATGGGGAAAGCAGTCTTTTTTTTATAGCAAAGTGCAGTTGACACACCATGTCCCAGTAGCATCAGGGGTACAACACAGCGGTTCCGCAGCTCTGTGCCATGCTCCCCACGAGCGTAGCTGCCGTCTGTCCCCACACGGCATAGAACAGCATCCACTGTGTTCCCTGTGTTGTACCTGCATCCCCGGGACTTACTCCTTCTGTAACTGCAAGGCCGTCCCCCCCACAGCCCTCCACCCGTTCTGTGCCTTCCCGACCCCCATACCCTCTGGCCACCACCGGATTGTTTGCTCTGTGTACGGGTCTGCTCCCGTGTTGTTTGTTGGTTCACTTGCTCCTCAGATTCCACACGGAGTTGGGATCCTGTGGTGTTTGTCTTTCAGACGTATTTCACTTAGCCTAACACTCTCTCGGTGTATCCCTGTTGTCACAGATGGCAAGATGGCATTCTTTTTTATGGCTGAGTAACCCGTTCTCTGCGTGTATCTACACACACACACTGGTCATTTATACACTGTGCTCTGTCCACTCGTCTGTCATCTCCCAGCAGACATCGAGGTTGCAGCCTCTTCTTGGCTATTATAAACAATGCAATAAATATGTGGTGCATCTATCGTTTCAAATGAATAATTTTCTTTTTCTCGGGTAAACACGCAGTAGTGGACTGCCTGAATAGTTACGGTATTTCTGCTTTGAGGTTTTTAAGTAACCTGCATCCTGTTTTCCACGGTGGCCGTAGCAGTTTGCATTCCCACCAGCAGAGCACCAAGGATCCCTCTCGTTCCCGTCCTCAGCAGCACCTCCTATCCCCTGTCGTTCTGACCCGGGCCGTTACGGCAGGTGTAAGGTGGTGACTCCCTGTGCTGCTCTGGTTTGCATTTCTCTCATGTTAGTGGTGGCGAGCATCTTTTCGTCTGTGTGTTTTCTCGGGAAAATGTCTACTCACGTCCTTGGCCTATTTTTTAATTAGAGTATTTGTTTTTGGGCGGGGGTGAGTTGTGTAAGTTCTTTATATATTTTGGATATTAGTCCTTTATCAGATATATAATTGCAAATACCTTCTTTCATTCACTAGGTTGCCTTTTTGTTGATGGTTTCCTTTGCTGTACAAAAACTTTTAATTATGGTGTGGTTCCAGTACTCCATGTTTGCTTTGGGTTCCCTTGCCTGAGAAGACATACCTAGAAAAATGTTGTTACGGCCATAACAGGGACCTTACTGCCTTTGCTTCTAGGAGTTACAGGTATCAGGTTTCACATTTAAGCCAGTGATCCATTTTAAGTTTATTTGTGTGTGTGTCATAAGGAATTGGTCCAGTTTCATTCTTTTACAGGTAATGATCAGTTTTCCCAGCACCATTTATTGCAAAGATTATTGTTTTATAATTGTGTATTCTTGTATTCTTTCTCATCGGTTGACCATACGATCATTGTCTCTCAAAAATCAACATAAAAAAATTTAAATGCTTGGTAGAATTTACTCGCGAAGCCATCTGGCCCTACACTTTTGTTTGTTGAGAGTTTTTGGATTATTAGTATTCAGTCTGTTCAGATTTTCTATTTCTTCTTGATTCATTCTTGGAAGATTTTACGTTTTTAGGAGTCTCTCCATTTCTTCTAGATTGTCTGCTTTGCGGACATATAATTTTTTTTAGTGTTGAATAATCCCGTGTGTTTCTGAGATGCCGCTTGTTACTTCTGTTTCACTATTGACTTTATGTATATGAGTCTCTCTTCCTCTTGATGAGTCTGGTTAAGGGTACATCAATCTCGTTTATCTTTTCAAAGAACCAACTCTTGGTTTCACTGATCTTTTCCATTTTTGGAGTTTGTTTTTTAAACAGTTTTTTAGGTGTAAAGTTAGATTATTTGAGGTTTTTCTGGTTTCTTGAGGCAGGCTTGCATCAATATCAATTTCCCTCTTTTAGTGATCGTTTGGTTGTGTGCCAATGTTTTTGGACTGTTGTTTTATCATTTTCATTTGTCGCCATGAGTTTTTTTATTCCTTTTAGATTTTCTTTTTTTTTTTTTTTTTAGTTTTTTAATGTTTCTTTATTTTTTAGAGAGACAGTGAGCAGGGGAGGGGCAGAGAGAAGGAGACACAGAATCCGAAGCAGGCTCCAGGTTCTGAGCTGTCAGCACAGAGTCCGATGCAGGGTGCAAACTCGTGAACCTTGAGATCATGACCTGACCAAAGTCAGCTGCTTAACTGGCTGAGCCCCCTAGGCACCCCCATTCCTTTTAGATTTCTGCACTGACCCGTTGATTAGTAGCATGTGGTTTAGCTTCCATCTATTTGGTTTTTTTTTGTTTTTTTTTTTTTCAAAATTTTACTTACATTTCTAATTTCATATCGTTGTGGTCAGAAAAGAGGCTTGATATGATTTGACTCTTCTTTAATATATTTAGACTTGTTTTGTTGACTTAACAGGTGATCTATTATGGGGAAAATTCCATGTCCACTTGAAAAGAATTTGTATTCTGTAGTTTTTGCGTGGAATGTTCTGAATATATATGGTCTAATGTGTCATACAATGAAACTGTATTCTGATTTGGTTTTTGCCTTGGTGATTTTTCTGTTGATGTAGATGGTGCGTTAAAGCCTCCTCCTGTTATTATATCTGTTAGTATTTGCTCTGTATTTAGGTGTGCAAATGTTGGGTGGGTCTATATTCACAGTTTTCATATGCTCTTGTTAGGTTTATCGTGTTATCATTATACAGTGCCCTTCCTGGCCTTGTTACAATCTTTGGTTTAAAGTATGTTTTGTGTGATACACATATTGCTACCTCAGGGTTTTTTTTCCTTTCATTTTCATGAATTATCTTTTTCCATGTCTTCATTTTCAGTCTTTGTGTGTCTTGGGGTCTACAGTAAGACCCCCTCAGGCACATACGGACAGGTTTTGTCATCCATTTTATCCATTCATTCACCCCGTGTCTGAGCATTTAGACTGTTTCCATTTAAAGTAGTCATTGATGAGAATTACTGCCATTTTATTCATCATTTTCTGGTTGTTTTTGTGGTTATTCCTAGTTTCCCTCATCATCTCTTGCTCCATTTCCTAGCGATAGAGGACTTTCTGTAGTAATCTGCTTGACCTTTCCTTTATTTTTTGTGTATCTCTTACACATGTCTGTTTTGCAGTTACCATGCAGTTCATATATAGGGTACTAAGAATATAGCAGTGCATATCATGTTCCTGGCCACGTGAAGCTTGAATGCATTCTAAAAGACCTTCACTTTTACTATGTCTTTGATTTTCTAAGTCCCTTAACACTAATTTAAAAACAGTTTATTTTACTATTTTTAACTTTCATACGGGCTTTTTAAGTGACGGCTCTCCTACCATTATTGGATGTTTGCTGTTGCATTTTTTTTCCATTCATAATTTTTGTCTCATTAGGGCTCTTCCTTTTCCCCCTCGAAGAAGTTCTTTTTAACATTTAAGGCCTGATTAGTAATGATCAACTCCTTTTAGGTTTGCCAGGAAAAGTTTTTATCTCTCCTTCAACTCCGAATGGTAACCTTGCAGGGTGAGGTATTCTTCTAGGGTTTTTTACATTTCATCACTCAGAATGTATCATGCTCCTCCGATCTGGCCTGTAAGCTCCTGTTGAAAAATCAGCTGATAGCTTTATGGGGTTTCCCTGTCTAAAACTAGTTGCTTCTCTCGTGCTCCTGGAGAAATTCTCTTTATAGCTAATAGTATTTTAAGTGGTGTGTTTCACGATGTGGACCTCCATGGGGTCTCCTTATTTGAACTCTCCGGGCTTCCTGAACGTGGATGTCTGTTTCCTTTCCCAGGTGAGGGAAGTTTCTGTCCTTTTCCCTCTCTCCTCTGAGACTCCTGTAATACACGTGTTGTCCAAGAGATCCCTTAGTTTATCCACATTTTGCTGCGCAGTGGGGGTGTTTCCCACGATGCTGTCTTCCATTCTTCTGCGTCCTCCGGTCTACCGTTGGTTCCCTCTCTGGTTTCATGTCAGTTACCGTATCCACTTCTCTTTGGTTCTTCTTTATATTTCTCTTTGTTCAAGCTCTCGGAGTTCCTCTCCCCTCGTCTCTTTATGACCATTACTTTGATCTGTATTGGTTACCTTGTTTACCTTCCTTCCATTTAGTCTTTCTTTTCTTGTTCTTTCATTCGGAACATAGTCTTCTGTGTGTGTCAGAATGGGGCTGGTGTGGGCTAGCATCCCAGGGCTCACTGAGGCACCTGCAGCCTGTTCCCATCTCGTTTAGCAAGGTGGAAGGGAAAGGAGATCAGTCATGGGCACCAGCATCTCCACCCCAGAGTTCTAGCAGCCCCCACTCTTCGGCAGATGTTGTAAGGCTGGATCTTTTATGTTCTGCTTGCGCTTTTACTGTAGCTTTTTCTCTGTGGGCCTGTGTGTCCAGAGCTGGGAGGCGCCTGGGGCTTGCCAGGCAGCAGCCTGGTGATGGCACCAGACCCCGGCCTCACCGTGCTGTCAAGGTGGAGGGGAACGTAAACCATGGGATTCCCCAGCCCCTCGACCTGGAGAGAGTTCCAGCAGCTATGCCCCCGATCCGTGGGGTTCTAGGACCGGTTTCCTTACGTTTCAGTTTTCTGTTTCAACCGTGGCTTTTCTTCTGCACTCCTGTGCAGAGGAGTCTTGCCGTGCTCCCTCACGACCGTCCCTCCCCGTGGGTCATCACGTGGAAGGAGGTTCCCTCTGTTACCTGGTTCTCCGCTCCCTTCTCTCTGTGCTCCGTCACCTGCAGGCAGCCCTCATGTCTTCTTTGGGGGCAGCTGCTCTGCAGACAACCGACGATTTGGTGTCCGTGGGAGAGTGGATTCAGAGCCGTCCTGCATGACCGACTCAGAACCTTTCCAAAAAATAAGAAAACGGTCTTGACAAAGACTTCTTTCATTAACTTTCAACAGTGAAACTTGGGAGATATTTGCCCTTAAAACACGACATAGTTGTAGAGGAAGCATGCAACCTTTACTTGATACAAGTGTGAATATATATGAGTACACTGTAAAGTTTTAATTCTATAATAACTAAAAACTATATACTGCTTACTAGTAGAAAATGTGTTTTCTCATTGAGAAGCAGTACAATGAAGTTTGCAGCAATTATAATTCTCTTTATAACAGAAAAGATCAGAATGTTTGTTGTTAAGGAACAAAACCTTACTAATAACCACCAGTCATTGCTGAGAGAGCCGACCGAGCAGTCTCAGGCCTAAGAGAGCATGGTTTTCCAAAACACTCCCTTTTCCCCCATAGCAGCTTCATTTTCCCTAGGATTAGAGTGACTTATCAGATAGAGAAGGGAGTGGTTAATATTTATTTCAATCTATTAATTCCAATAAGAAATTTACCTCAAAAAGCTGGTAAGTTAAAGATTACACGCAGGTATGTGAACAAAACAAAGTTATATGCAAAAGTAAAGGTTGGAATTTGCTGAAGGGTTGTTAACCGTAACATTGTAAAGTTGTATATAATCACAGAAATTAAATCGATCCAAATTGTTAATTCTCTGGAAAACAAAACTAAATGCCATCTAATGACCTTGATGGAGAACGAAGCAAGACCTATATCAGCCCCAGCAATAAAAGCAGAGCGTAGTCGTCAGTGCAGAAGAAAATGACCAGAACACCGCTCACATCATTGGCCAGAACCTGACTGCACGTCAGGAACCTGGTGGTGGTGCGGACCGTGCCCGTCAGTAGTCGGGCTGGAGGTGGATGGTGCCCTTCGGTCA
The DNA here is from genome assembly GCA_030068075.1 of Paguma larvata. Taxonomy (NCBI): domain Eukaryota; kingdom Metazoa; phylum Chordata; class Mammalia; order Carnivora; family Viverridae; genus Paguma; species Paguma larvata. Next base: position 28,949,867 of record CM057831.1, read on the forward strand.
CCGGGCTGGACCTGTTGGTCGCCAGGCTGGAGGTGGACAGTGCTGGTCTGTCACGGGGCTGTAAGTGGACCGTGCCGGTCTGTCGCCGGGTTGTACATGGACCATACCGGGCTGTTCGTGGACGGTGCCGGTCAGTCACCGGGCTGTTTGTGGACCATGCTGGTCTGTCACTGAGCTGCAGGTGGACCCTGCTGGTTGGTTGCCGGGCTGTTCGTGGACCGTGCCGGGCTGTCGCCGGTCTGTATATGGACCGTGCCGGTCAGACACCGGGCTGATCGTGGACCGTGCCGGGATGTTCGTGGACCCTGCTGGTCTGTCGCCGGGCTGTACGTGGGCCGTGCCCGTCACGGGGCTGTAGGTGGACCGTGTGGGTCTGTAATGGGGCTTTACATGGACCGTGCCACTGTGTCACCAGGCTGACGTGGACCATGCCTGTCTATCAGTAGGTTCTATGAAAAGCAACATGACATTACAAGATTGAGAATTTATCGCTCTATGATATTTTCCTTTATCATTTCTATCCAGTTTTATATACCAGAGTTTTAAAAATCACAATTGGAATAGAGAGCTAAAAACAAGTGGAAAAATAGCCCATGTACAGAGAGGTAAAATGAATTCAAATATTTAGCCAATAAAAGAAATGGCTTAAAGATAATGTGAAGTTTTTGCTTTTATGGAAGGGATTTCCTTCGGGTGGAAGGATTTATGGTCCTTCTCTACCCCACCTTTCCCTTCCCTTACAGTGATCTTCTTCCTTCTATAAACGTATGTTCTTGTCTGAGAGGAGGCACGCTGCCGCAGGTTTCAGAGCACACAGTGTTGGGAGTCCCACCTCCCCAGCCCATGATCTGGGCGATTTGGACCGAGTTACCTAACCTCACTGACCCCAGTTTTCTCATTTTCTCCAGCCCCACGTTGAGGATTAAATAAGTTCTTGTGCGTATGAAGTGTACCTAGCACAGTGCTTCCCACGTCTGGGTCTAATTTATCATGATGCCGATATGAATATTTTTACAATAGTGTGGTAATAATTACATTCCTGTGTACCGTGTATTATCCTGAACACTGAGGTTATACAGACAAACCAGTTTTTTCCATCAAAGAGTCTCGTGTTGAGTGGGTGAGCAGATAGCTACAGTTCAGGGTTGTGAGTACAATTACAGAGGCTTACATAAACTGTCTGGTAGATGAGAGGCCTCAAATGTATGACGTGTAAGCAGATGCAGGTCAGGAGAGGAGGAGCCAGCGTCTGTCACAGCTGTAGTCACAGTAGGAATAAGAAAGGTGGAGGCGTGGCGTGTCAGACAGAAGGGGCAGCGTATGTGAATGCAGGGCGGTAGGGTCTGACAGAACTTACGGTCCTCTGGGAACGGTTCTGTAAGCTCTGTAAGCGCCTCGGGGTGTATGGGTCGTACCGGAGCGGGTAGAGGATGCAGTTAGAAAGGCAGGCCAAGATGGGGTTCTGGTCTAAGTTGGCGACAGAGAAGACCCTGAGCTCACGTCCTCCAGGACGCACAGATGTCTTCCTCTCATAAAGCTGTTCCTACCGACGGAGCCTGAGGGCCAACTGGACGTCTCTGCACAGCAGCCTTGTACAGGGATCACACAGAGAATGGCAGAGACCATGTAGAGAACAGCAGGAGAGACAAGATCAGGTGAGGAAGGGAACCACCGTACTGGGGACTGCAGCAGCCAGGGACAGAGCACATTCATCCATCCCGGGGCACAGGAAAAATAGCCACGAGAATATCAAAGATCCAGCCTGAAACTGAGATCCCTGCCGGCAAACCCTGGGTGGAAGGCCTGGGAGCGCCATGGTGCACCTTCCCCGTCTGCCTTCGTAGCAAACATTGGGGTAGGGTCCGAGGGCCATGGCCAGCCTGCCTCAGCATCACACCTTTCTCAGGTGTCACACCAAGGTGGCGGCCCCAGAGCTGACCCCGTTCGGCACTCACTACAGCTCCAGCCACTGCCCCAAGGTGACAGTGGTGCATAGTATATACCTCAGGAAACTTTGGCAGCTCCCTGGGGCTCCTGCAGCACTTGGCACACTGAGATCTCCTGGGTCCTGTCCACCCAGGTGCCCCCTGCCTGCCTTGGTTCCAGCCGTCCTCTGGGACATCCCCAGTACAGAGCACCACAGAACACCAGCCCACACCCCCGGTGATTGCAGTCACCGTGTCAGGGTGTCCCCCGAGTGGAGTCCCTGTGGCATCCCAGCCTGTGCCAGCTTCAAGTCCAATCACCATGTCACAGTACCCCCCGAGCACAGTGCCCTGCGGCCCCAGCTCTGGCTGACCTGGTGGGGTGCCCCTTATCCAGAGCACCCTGGGCCCGCTGAGCCACACTCCATTTCGCCTTCCACAGCCTCATCAGGATGCCCCTGCGGCCCCTCTCTGAGTGCCCCAGGGACCCCAGCCAGCTGGCTAACGTTAGCAGGCACATAGTCTCCAGGGGGACAACCACAGAAGACCACTCTTTGAAGTTCAAGTCCTTGGTGCACCTAACTTATAGAAACACACACAGAAAGTCCAGCACAATGTGGAGACAGAATATGCTCCAACCCAAAGAACAAGACATAACCTCATAACAGGAACTAAGTGAAATCGAGGTAAGCAATACATCTGATACAGAGTTTATAGTAATGATCATGGAAATGCTCACCAGACTAAATAATGGAAGATCACAGTGACAGCATCAACATACTTACCGAATATATTTAAAAACCAGTCAGAACCGAAGAGTACGATATCTGAAATGAAAAATACACTTGAGTGAATCAGCAGAGAATGCAGAATGGACTAGTGATCTGGAAGACAGGGCCTTGGAAAGCACCCGAGCCCAAGCCGAACAGTAAAGAGAAACAACTATTTTTAAAAAAGAGGATAGGGTGGTTGCTGAGTGGCCCAGTTGGTTAAGCATCAGACTTCGGCTCAGGTCATGATCTCAGTTTGTGGGTTTGAGCCCCACGTCAGGCTCTGTGATGACAGCTCAGAGCCTGCTTCAGATTCTCTGTCTCCCTCTCTCTCTGCCTCCCTCTCTCTCTGCCTCTCCCCTGCTCATGCTTTCTCTCTCTCTCTCAAAAATATTTAAAAAATGAGGATAGGTTAAGGGGTATCTTGGACAACATCAAGCAAGCAAACAAATATTAACATTATAGGAGTCCCAGAAGCGAGAGAGAAAACTTATTAGAAGAAATCATAGCTGAAAACTTCGCTAACGTGGGGGAGCAGACATCCAGGTTCAGGAGCTCTCTCATAGAGAGTTCCAAACAAGATGAAACCGAGGAGGTTCACACCAATACTCGATAATTAAAATGACAGAAAGTAGTGTTAGAGAATTTTAAAAGCACCAACAGAGAAGCAGAAAGTTACATTACCAGGGAAACTCCACAATGCTATCAGCTGATTTTTCAGTAAAAACTTTGAGGGCCAGATGAGAGTGGCATGATAGGTTCAAAGTGATGAAAAGAAAAGCAACAAAGAATACCCAGCAAATGTATCCTTCAAAACGGGTAAGAGTTTCCCAGGCCGAAGTTAAACAAGTTCATCACGATACAGCTGGCCTCCCAAAAAATGTTAAAGGGACTTGCTGAAGTGGAAGAGGAAAGGCTATAATTAGAAATAAAAAAAATTATGACTACAAAGATATAAAATATGATAACTTAGAAACAAAACACGGAAGATGGAATAAAAGTTTTTAAGAATATGTTTAAACTTAAATATAGACTTGCTATAAATACTCATGGCAACCACAAACCCAAAACCTGTGATAGATACACAAAAAATTTTAAAAACCAAGCATAATACTACTGAAGCCCATCAATTACTAAGAAATACAGCAAGAGGAAAAGCAGATAATAGAGAAGAACTAAAAAAAAAATCAGAAAATAGTGAACAAAATGGCAGTTGAATTCCTATCAATAATTAAGTGTAAATGGTCTAAATGCTCCAATCAGTAAACACAGGGTGAGTGAATGGATAAAAATACAAGACCCATCTGTATGCTGCCTCAAAGCGACTCACCTGCAGATCTAGAGACACAGACTAAAACTGAAAGAATGGAAAAAGATAGATCATGCAAATAGAGTGGAGGGAAAAAAAGCCAGGGTGACAATACTTATACAAAATAGAATTTAAAACAGACTGTAACAAGAGAGGCGCCTGGGTGGCTCTTGGCTCAGGTCATGATCTCATGGTTCATGAGTTCAAGCCCCACTTTCAGCATCAGTGCTGTTAGCTCGGAGCCCAGAGCCTGCTTTGGATTATCTTTCTCCCCGCCCTTCCCCTAGTAGTGCTATGTTTCTCTCTTTCAAAATAAGCATTTGAAAAAATTGAAGAAAACAAAAACCCAGACTGTAACAAGAGGCAGAGAAGGGCATCACATAATGATAAAAAGGTCAGTCTATCCAGATGATGTAACAGTTGCATTTATGCACCCAACATCGGCGCACCTAAATACATAAATATTAACAGAGAGACGCTGATAGTAATACAATAATAGTAAGGGACTTTAACACGCACTTACATCAGCGGAGAGGTCATCCTTGCAGAAAATCAAGTGCATGATGGGCACTGAGTAATGTATAGAATTGTTGAATCACAATATTGTACACCTGAAACTAATAAAACACAGTTTGTTAACTGTACTGGAATTTAAATAAAGAATAATAAAATTAAAAAAATAATGAAACACAATACTCAAAATTCTTTGGAACACAGGAAAAGCAGTTCTAAGATGGAAATATGTATCTATTCAGGCCTACCTCAAGAAATAGGAAAAATTTCAAATAAATAACCTAACCTTGACTCTGAAGGAGCTAGAAAAAGAACAAACAATACCCCAAATCAGAAGGAAGTAAATAAAAAGATTAGAGCAGAAATCAGTGATATAGAAACTAAAAATATAGGAGCTGTTTCTTTGAAAATTGATAAACACCTAGCCAGACTCATCAAAAGAAAAAAAGGGAACTTAAATACAGAAAATCACAAATGAAAGAGGAGAAATAACCATTAACAAGACTACAGAAATACAAACAATTGAAAGAACATATTGTGAAAAATGATACGCCAACAAATTAGAACTGAGAAGAAATTGATAAATGCCTAGAAATATACAAACTACCAAAACTGAACCAAGAAGAAATAGAAAATTTGAACAGACTGATTACCAACAATGAAATTGAATCAGTAATCAAAAAACTCTCAACAAATAAAAGTCGAGGGCCAGATGGCTTCCCAAGGCAATTCTATCAAACATTTAAAGAAGAGTTAATACCTATAGTGCTCAAACTATTCAAAAAAATAGAAAAGGATGGAAAATTTCCAAATGCATTCTAGGAGGCCAGCATTACCCTGATAGCAAAACCAAATAAAGACTTCCCTGGAAAAGAGAACTATAGGCTCATATCTCTGATGAACATGGATGCAGACATTCTTAATAAAATACTAGCAAACCAAATTCAACAGTATGTTAAATAAATCATTCACCACAATCAAGTTAGATCTATTTCCATAATGAATGTAAGGGTGGTTAGATATTTGCAAATCAATCAACATGCTACATCACATCAGTAAGAGAAAAAACAAAAAACACCCTTCAGTAATTGTAGAAATACCTTTTGACAGAATATAACACCCATTCATGATAAAAGGCCTCAACAAAGTAGATTTAGAGGGGACCTATCTCCCCATAATAAAGGCCATGTATGAACAACTGTCAATGAACATCATTCTCAGTGGTGAAAAACTGAGAGCTTTTCACAAGGCAAGATTGTCCACTCTCAACACTTTTCTACAACATACTACTGAAAGTCCTAATAGCCTTGGCAATCAGACAACAAAAATAAAAGTCATCCCAACCTATAAGGAGGAAGTCAAATTTCATTGTTTGCAGGTTGTGACATGATACTATAAAGAAAACTCAAAAGACTCCATTGAAAAACTACTTAGAACTGATAAATGAATTCAATAACATCACAGAAAACAAAATCAATATACAGAAATCCATTGCATTACATCAGGGAAATTCAAATCAAAACCACAATGAGTTATTACTTCATATCTTGTCAGAATGGCTAAAAGCAACAACATAAACAACAAGATTTGCAAGGGTGAGGAGAAAAAGGAACCCTTGTTCACTGCTGGTGGGAATGCAAACTAGTGCAGCTACTGTGGAAAATGGTATGGAGGTTCCTCAAAAAGTTAAAAATAGAACTACCCTATGATCCAGTAATCACACTCCTATTTACCAAAAAATACAAAAACACTAAGTCAAAGGGATACATACATCCCTGCGTTCATAACATCATTATTTATAACAGCCAAATTATGGAAGCAGCCCAAATGCCCATGGATAGATGCATGAATAAAGAAGATCCAGGGCCTGTGTGTGTGTGTGTGTACATACAATGGAATATTACTCAGCCATAAAAGATAATTATGCCTTGCCATTTTCAGCAACATGGGTGGAACTAGAAAGCATTATGCTAAGTGAAATAAGCCAGAGAAAGACTAAGAGAATATGATTTCACTCATATGTGGAATTAAACAAAGCAAATGTATTTATTTTTAACGTTTATTTATTTTTGAGAGACATGGAGACAGAGCATGAGCAGGGGAAGGGCAGAGAGAGAGGGAGCTACAGAATCTGAAACAGGCTCCAGGCTCTGAGCCGTCAGCAAAGAACCCGACGTGGGGCTCGAACTCACAGACCGTGAGATCATGACCTGAGCCGAAGTCGGCCGCTCAACCAACTGAGCCACCCAGGCGCCCCTATAAACGTATTTAAAAAAAAGAAAGGGAGAGACAAGCCAGGACGCGGACTTTATATTCTAAGGAACACACTGCAGTTCCTGGGAGGCAGGGAACGGTATTGATGGGGGACGGGGAAACCGGTGATAGGGATTAAGGTGTACACTTGTGAGGAGTACTGAGTGATGTTTGGAATTGTTCAGTCATTATACACCAGAAACTAATATAACACTGCATGTTAACTCTATTGGAATTAAAATTTAAAAAAGAATTCCGTTGCATTTCTGTACACTCATAATGAAGCAACAGAAAGAGAAATTAAGAAACCAATCCCATTTGCAGTTGCACCCCACATAGTAAGATACCGAAGAATAAACCTAACCAAAGAGGTAGAAGACTTATACTCTGAAAATTATAAAACATCGATGAAAGGAATTGAAGAGGACACAAAGAAACAAACACAGTCCATGCTCATGGATAGGAAGAGCAAATACTGTTAAAAAGTTTATAGGATCCAAAGCGATCTACACATTTAATGCAATCCCTAAAAATATGAACAGCATTTTTCATCGAACTAGAATAAACAATCCTAAAATACAAACCCAAAAGCCAAAGCAGTTCTGAAAAACAAAACTGGAGGTATCACAATTCTAGACTTAAAGTTATGTTACAAAACTATAGTAATCAAAACCATATGGTACTGGCACAAGAACAGACATATAGATCAAATGGCACAGAATAGAAAGCCCCAAATTAAACCCACATTTATATGGCCAATCAGTGACAAAGGAGCCAAGAATATGCAATTGGAAAAAATCTCTTCAACAAATGGTTTTGAGAAAACTGGATGGCAACATGCAAAAGAATGAAACTGGACCATTTTCTTACCCCATACACAAAAATAAACTCCAAACGATTAAAGACCTAAATGTGAGGCAAGAAACCATAAAACTCCTAGTAGCAAATACAGGCAATAATTTCTTTGACATCAGCTTTTGCAGCATTTTTCTAAATGTGTCTTATCAGGCTAGGGAAACAAAAGCAAAAGTAATCTATTGAAATTACACCAGAAATAAAAAGTTTTTATGCAGCGAAAGAAACCACTACAAAACGAAAACACAGTCTACTAAATTGGAAAAGATATTTGCAAATGATATATTCAATAAGTGGTTAATACCCTAAATATATGAAGAATTTATTCAGTTCAAGATCACAAGAAACTCATTAAAAATGGGCGGGAGACATGAACAGACATTTCTCCAAAGCAGACATGCAGATGACCAACAGACACATGGAAAGATGGTCAACATCGCTGACCATCAAGAAAACTCAAATTGAAACTACACTGAGATACCACCTCAAACCTGTCAGAACGGCTAAAATCAGCAACATGAGAAACAACAGGTGCTGGCGAGGACGTGGCGAGAAAGTTAGTCTCGCGCACGGCTAGAGGGCACGGAAGCGGACGCAGTCACTGTGGGAGACAGTGTGGAGCTTCCTTAAAATATTAAGAACAGAACTACTCTCTGATCCAGTAATTCATTACTGGATATTTACCCAAATAAGATGAAAACACCAATTCAGAAAAGATTCGTGCACCCCTGTGTGCATTGCAGCTTTATGTACAGTAGCCAAGGTAATGGATGCAACCAGTGTTCGTCAGTGGATGAAAAGAGAAGATGTAGTATATAATACACAGTGGAACATCACTCAGCCATAAAAAAGAATGACATCTTGCCATTTGTCACAACTCGGATGGACCTACATGCTATTATGCTCATTTAAAGAAGTCAGAGAAAGACAAATGCAGTATGATTTCACTTCTATGAGAAATCTAAAAAATAAAAGATACAAATCCAAAACAGAAACAGACCCAAAACTACAGAGAGCAAACTGAGGGCTGTCAGAGTGCAGGGGGTGGGGGTGGGGGTGGGGGGAAAGGAGGGGGATGCGCGGGCTTGCGGTTATCGGATGACTACGTCCCTGGGGTGACTGGTGCAGCACAGGGAATGTCGTCAGTGGTGGTGACTGCGTGGGGATGGGGCAGGCACACTTGTGGTGCCCCGGAGGAACGTATAGACTTGTCCAGTCACAGGCTGTACCCCCGATGTTGATGACACACAGTGTAGTGTATCAGCTACTCTTCACTAACGAAGGAAGGCCGAGACCACGTGTGACAAGCCCTGTGACCACGCCCAAGTGTTCACAGCACACGTACGGCCAGGAGGGTTTAGAACGGGACTGTGGTGAGGTGCCCGCCGCGTCAGCCTGGCTCTGAGAAGGACGTGGGCACAGTGTGGAACACACTCGCCTTGGTCGCAGGCCTGCGGGTCTGGTCGGGCAGCAGTTTTGCTGGTGTGCTGGTGAAGAAACTCGGTCATGCGGTGAATTAAGTGATTGTTCACGGGTCCCACAATGGTAGCACCAGTGTCAACAGCAACAATTAGCATTTATTTGTACCGATCGTGTGCCAAGCACGTGTGTGTGACATACAGATTATATGGCTTTGTGAGAAAGTCTGAGAGGAATTTCATCCCCATCGTAACTAAGAGAAACGGAAGCCTCAGAGATTGTGTCATGTGACCTGGGCAGCGCGTGGCGGGCGGGCCGTTAACGTTCAGCCCCGGGCGCCTCTCCTGCTCAGACCGGGCCCCAGGCAGCCGAGCAGTGGGAGCCGGCGCCACCCGTGGCGCAGCTCGTGGCCGTTACCTGAGAGTGGATTTTCCGTGGTTGCGACAGCCGACACCCGAGAGGAGTCGTGGTGACCTGAGGAAAGCATGTGAAGTTCAGGTTTCAGTGCCCACGAATAAAACCTGGGGGGCACAGCCCTGCCAGCGAGGCGGGTCGTGGCTGCTTTCAGACCAGAGCGGACTTGAGGCGCCGCGTCGGAGACCACGGGACTCAAACTCTCCACCTTCTGCCTGACCGAAGCATTATTCTGTCTACGAAAAAAAAATTTAGGGCAGCTGTAGATGTTTTAATGATTTACAGAATTTAGGGGGAGAGAACATTAACATTTTAATGCATTTTTACTAGGAGAGAAGGAGCCAGCATAAAATGAAAGGAAGCATCAATTTATGTAAGCCAGTAAAACAAAAAATGTACTTTTTCCACTTAGGCTGAAAGCTGCTTCATTGCAGCGGTCTGCAGTCCTCTGGTGAACTTGGAGGACATGATGCGCCTCAGAACTTTGGCGACTGTTCCCCTTTGGGCCAGAAGGCTCCTTCCCACATCGTTTCCACCCTTCCTGGCCCCGATGGCCCCGGGAGCCCCGGGAGCCCCGATCCTGCAGGAGCCCGGCCAGCGCTGCTGTGCAGCAGACGGCCCCCGCTGTCTCGGGGACACTGTGGACGGCCGGACTTCCCGCGTGCCCCGGCACCCGGTGCCGGCCGACGGGGAGGGCAGGAGATTCCCCCGCTTTTACTCTATGCTCGCTTCTGTTACAGAGGCCGTGCGCTGCGCCAATTCAAGGTACAATTAGGAATCTAAAGAGGAATTATAAATAAATAAGACACACATGAGGCCGTTTTCCTCTGGACCTTATCTGTGTGCACTAAGGTAGTGCTGTTACTTACACACTCACCCGTGCCTGATGCGGATTCCTGACGTGCTCCGGTTCTGGCTCAGGAGTCGGGCTGAAACAATCTAGGCCCAAAGTGAGAGTGTCTGAGGGGGGGTTTACCCAAAAAAGCACTTGCTTTCTCTAAAGCATTTCCCAAAACCGTTGTATACGACATTATTCCATAATAGTTGTCTGAGAAACCCTATTCAGTGCAAATTTAATAAACATAGCATTGCCTGCTTACCCTTGAAAATTCATCACATATTTGAGAATATCGGCAGATAGCACCAAGGACAGTTCAACCTCAGAAACAACTGTCTTCCTAGGGAAAATCGGACTAAAAGTGATTCTGCATGCTGCTCACAAAAACCATCTTTATATTACTTTTTATAAAGTAGTATCACCATGCGTGTCAGTAAATATATGCTCAGAGCTCTGTCTTGTATGCACTCTGGTTTAAAATAATAAATACTACTACGTTTTCTGTGTGTGTGTTTTCTCCCTGAGGGACTTCCTGTGAATACAGTATTAGCATTCTATTATTGACAAATAGGAGGAAAGCATTTCTCTCTCGAAGTACATTTTGTAGGATAGCCAGACATTCTTGACCAAACAGCGTCTTTCGTGGTACTCGTTGCTGGCAACTTGTTTCCTGTTTTGAAATGTTGTCCTGAACTTACATTGCTAAATCATGCCACTTTCATGTATATTAAAGCTCTGATTTTCTAGTGTATCCTTTTCTAAAAAAATGTTTTAGAATAAGTTAGTTGGACTCTGTGCATACTCGGATGAGGAATATTATAAAAAAGGCCCCCCTGACCAGCTCAGTGGGTAGAGGATGCAAGTCTTGGCCTTGGGAGTGTGGCCTCGAGCCCCACCCACGTTGAGCAGAGAGGTTACTTAAAAATAAAATCTTTGAGAAAACAAAAGGAAATTTAATGCAACATGTTGACCAAATACTTAAAACGTAATCAGCCTAGATAATTTTGTTTTCTGGTGTTGTCTCATTTTGTCTGCTTTGGTTTGTAGGCGAAGTTGTTTGCTCCTGTCTTCATTCACCTTTTGTAAAACTATTTGTCTTCCTTCAAATACTAGCCTGGTGCCTGTTGTTTGTAGCACACATGCACTTCTGAGTTACCCTCCTGAGCTCAGGCAGGAGTATGAAATCCCAAATTTTAGCCTCATTATTGAACTAACTGGACCAGTTTCCATTTTAATAAAGGAAGATATATGACCATATTAACCACTTTAATCACTATATACAGGTTTTTAATTACTAAATTTTAATGATGTCAAACTGCTCTGTGTTCACGGCCTGTAACATTAGTGTAAGGCTTCCTAACGTGTCTCCTTGTTTGCGTTCATTTGTGTGTTAATAGCACCGAGCGAGTTTATTAATAGTACTCAGTACAATTTTAGTTTCATGCTGATACTTCCGCCCCGCAGGGTCTTACTTAAGCTTTGTCTGTTATGAGAAACATATTGAAGTGGGAATTGGGTCATGAGAATTTAATTCAGCTCAGCGATATCGACGGGGCTTCGACCTGCACAGGGTCCCGCGCTAACAGCGAGAATGCCAAAGGTGCGCTACTCTGGCCTGAGAGCGAGTCCGCTTCACCTCTTCACGGGTTCTGATGCTTGCCATGGAAGAGGTTTTGAGAAATGACCCGCGAAGTCGTGGGAAGCAACGGTGGGCCTGGGTGAAACAGGTGGTGGGGGGTCAGGGTACCGTTGCCCTGAGGAGCACTGAGAGCTGGGGTTCAGGGGACGCTGCCCCGATGAGCATGCCAGAGGGGGAGGGGGAACAACAGTGCTGCCTTGCTTTGAAAACATAGTATGAGGGGCGCCTGGTGGCTCCGTCGGTGAAGTGTCCGACTCTTGATTTCCACTCAGGTCCTGATCTTGTGGTTCGTAAGGCTGAGCCCCACTTGGGGCTCGGTGCTCAGAGTGCAGAGACTGCTCTCTCCTTCTCTCTGCTCCTTCCTCTGCGTGCGTGCGCATGTGTGTGTGCACGCACTCTCAAAAATAAACAGCTAAAAAGAAAAAAAAATAAAACTGTAGGTTTTGGTAGCAAGATTTGGAGCCCCACTTTACAACAAAAATCAAGCAGGACCGGAAGGATTTGGAAATACACGTAGAAACTAGAAAACTGATAGCGAATGTGTGAAATACCAGCTCTGCTTTACTCTTAAGTCCTAACGTAACATCGCCTGGTGTCACGCAGAGAGAGAGGACCAGCACTGTGACATCTCAGTGTGGTGTTTCTACTTTCATGTCTCCCATCGAAGTGATGGCCAGCAAAGCAAGACCCTCCTGGGGACTGTAAACAGGCATTCATAGGTTTAGATAATTTCACCCCGAGAATACGCAATGCCTGTGTGCTCTCTGCTGAGGAGTGTGAAGGTGCAGGCCTGCGCTAGGTGATTAGCTTCAGGAGTGGCCACGGAGCCATGAAAATTATAGAAACTTCTAGAACCTGAAGCTCTGCCACGTAAGCAGAATTGGAGAAGAGGGAAGAGATTAGGCAGGAGCTGCTAACAGTGAAAATTCCAACTCCAAATCCTGCATTTTCTCTGAGGTCCAGGTGAGGATTCATTCTCATCATTAACCTTTGTAAGGTTAACATATCCCAGAGTAATACTTTATTTTGATTTTCCAAGATACTCATTTTCCCAAAAGTTACAGTCTGTATATTTGATGAATACATTGTTTCCTAAGCTGAATTTTAAGCCTTGAAGATAATTACTCTCTTTAGTTGGGTATATGCTAAAATGCCTCTACAATTCTAAGCATAGCATTAGCATATAAAATGCTGTTAAGTGAAATGGATGAAAACCGACAGAATCACCAATACAAAAAGAGAGAAATGAGATGCAGGGCAGATGGTCTTTTTATGTGTTTGGGCAGTGACTCTCCACAGAGAATGGGTTTGTTCTGTGTAAATCAGGTTAAGATTTAGGTTACGAATGAATGAGCTTCCAAAGGGACTTCACTGGTTTGGCTCAAGCCCCAGAGGCGGCAGAGGCAGGACATACTTTCGTGTGGGTGTATGCGTAAGGGAGGGGGGTGCGTGTTGAAAAAGATAATGAACATTTTATAAAATGCCCACTTAGACTTAAAAATAGAATGTTGGTTGTAAATTTTTCCGTGAAGGAAGAAGTATTTTTGTTTCCATCTGTCCTAACACAATTTACGACATGTAGTGGACGCTAGAAGGCTGTCATTTTTTTGTCCAGTTGATCCGAGAATTGGTAGGGCGTAAAAAAAATGGTTTGTATATGTAGCCCAAAGCATTAGAGATGTGTGGGGAAATGTTTTCTATTTGAGTTATTTAAGACGTCGGCAAATCCTTTCAACCTCCTGCTTGGTGGGCAGGTACCCTTTAGAACCCGAGAAACTGGTGCTCAGAGAGTGATCGCCTTAGGGCCAGGTCCTCCAGAGCTCGCCGAGGACTTGTTTCCGCAAACGCTCGTGTCTTCTCTTCTGAAGGTGAGGGAGGAGCGCAGTCTGCTGGTGCCTGTGGTCACTTGCCAGACCCCTTCTCTGGCCGGCTGTCCGAGACTCCTCACCACGGCGCAGCCTCTGTGGGCTTCCCATTCTCCATTCGTAAATTCTAGAATAAGTCCACCTTTCCCCATAGGTCTCACTTCAACTCTAAGAGGGCACTTATTAGTTGAGCGAAATTATATGTAATTTGAAAACATGCATTAATTTGAAATTTGAATTGGAAATTCCATGAACGCGTGATATTTTTCTTTAGAAGATAATGTGCTTCTAAGTTCCAGTCACAGAATAATCCTAGAGGGGGTGAGAGACCATTCCCAGTGCCCACGTCACAATCCCTGCCACCACTTCCAGTAAAGGATCGAGGACCCTCAGCATGACGACTCGTCTCATTTCTGAGACGGGCTGGCACACGCTGACATACTAGAAAGCAGGAAACCTATTTAAGATGACATCTATAAAAAAAAAAACCAAAAAACAAAAATACATACCCAAGAGCCAATTTATAGAGCTCCCCTGCGCGAAGATTGACCATTCAGTAGCAATCCGATAATAACGGCCCTGGACCGAAGCACACCAGGTGTGCTGAAATCCACCTGTTCATCGTAATAGTTTTAAAGAAGGAGGTCACTAATCGCCTTTGCAGCGAACCAGGGAACAGATTTATTTTGAAAGCACATAAACAGAGGGAACTTGGGGGCATTTAGTCAGCCTTTTCTAAGTGAACGATACCTCGTGATGCTCCGAAGACTGGTAGTGGGCGTTTCTCTCTGGATCCGTGTCTGCCTGGACGCGAAGGAGAGTTAATGGAGTTAGGTTACTGTTGTGTCATCCTAAATGTGATGAAAGCTCGTGGCTCCTGATATCTAAAAAGAGAACCAAATACCGCGTGCCTACCGATGAAAGCAGCAGGGCCACCTGTGCAGGGTTTTTGCCAAAAATCGAATATGAACCTAAACTCCCCTCCAGATCCAGTTCATAGCAGTAAAGGGAGCGGAAGAACGTGGAGCCCACCAGGGTATGGTTTCTTCAGGGGAAACAGGAGGAAAACCCTGTAAATTTAGGAGAAGTAAGAGACATATCAGCCAACTGCAGCTGTGGGCTTTATTTGAATTATGGTTCCAACAACAACAAAAGCTGAGAAATAGGTGGATACTGGACAGAGGAGGATGTTGAGGGAGTACCGTTGGGGGAAGATCTGAGATGGTGACATGAGAAGACCCTGACTCCCCTCCTGCACAGACACACGGGGTGTCAACACCGACGCACAGGGCCAACCGAGCAATGTCTGCAAGACAGAGGGTAGAGGGACCACGGAGAGAAGAGCAGGAGGGACCAAGCCCATCCCCACCGCCCTCCACGGCTGGAGGGCCGGCCCTGAGAGACGCTGAGCAGATTGGCTTACCCAGGGGCACAGGAGCGAGAGCATCTGTGGTGTAAAGGACCCAGGCCTGGGGTGTTGGCCCAACGGCGGGGGTCTCGTGGACCTCTCTCCTGGATCGAGGGAGGGGAGCTGGCCCGAGCCACTGCACTGGGCCCCTTGCACATTGATGGTGCACATGGGTGCAGGCTCTGGAGGCCCGGGCCGGCCAGCTGCCTTAGCGAGGCTCAGGCCCCCAGCCCTCCTGAGATGGCCCTAGCGTGGCACACAGCAGGACACGCCCCAGCAACACCCATCATAGCTCCAGGGGTCCTGCCAAGGTGACCCGGCTGCACTCCCGACCTGTGCCCCCTTCAGCTCTGCCTGACTCCCCAGGCGCCCCTCGTGTGACCCGCCCAGGGTCGCCCAGCCCAGCCCTGCCTCAGAGCACCCGTCGTGCCCGAGCCCCCACCATATCACCTTCAGCCCCCGCTGCCCCACCGGGGGGCCGCAGTGAGGGACGCCCGGTTCCACCGCCCACAGCGGTCTCCCCCCACACGGTCAGCCAGCACCCCCAGGTCCACGCAGTCCACACCAGCAACATGCCCACTGGGGCCTTTCTTTGAAGACTTCTGAAACCTTTCCATGTAATGCACAGGAAGTCAGACAAAACAAGGAGATGGAGGAATGCATTTCACATGAAAGAGCAAGACAGAATCTACAGAAAGAACTAAACGATCGTTTAAAAAGGTAGAGCGAAACGTAAAAGACGCAGTAAACTCAATTATATATACAGACTAGTTAAGGGACCCACACAATACGAACTGTGACCTACGTCACGTGTGGAAAGAAACCTGCACTTCTGGAGTGTGTGTGAACCGAAGCCACCGTCAGCCTAACACAGACCGCTCTCGGTGTTGTTTCAAAGCAGCCCGTGTATCGTGCGACTCGTCGGTGAGACCCACGAGAGGAACGGGCTGCTGCCGCGGCCTCCTGCGTGGCTTCAGCGCCCGCTCCTCCACGGAATCCAGGCCCAGCCTGCGGCTCACCACGTTTTGGTGCCGGGCCTGTGGGCGTCCCCCGCGCTCAGCCTTGGTGCTCTGGTTACTCTCTCCCCTCCTCTACTCATAATGCTCTCTCTAAATAAAGAAATAAATTTAAAATACTTTGTGAATGATTGCTGCAGCTGGATCATGGGTTTTTTATGCTAGGGGTAACATTTTATAACATATTAAATCTTATTATTTGGGAGAGTTTGCTTCTCTTCTGCTCTGCTTCTAAATAGTATATTGCCGTATTTTAAGACAAAATTTATTCTTTTTTTGCAGGGTGCATACGGTCCGTATTCCCCTGATGAGTGCATATCTTTGCCTGTCTACACGAGCGCCGAGAGGGATCGTGTGGTGACCAACATCGACGTTCCGTGTGGGGACAGCCCGGACCAGTGGATTCAGTGTGGAGCGGCTCTGTTCCTAAAAAATCAGTAGAGTCTAATGACAGTAGAAGCCGTATGAGCAAAAGAGAAGCATTTGCTACTTTAAGCTTTAAATAAATATGCGGTCAGTCTGCACTTAAAATGTTCAAAAAATTATCACATAGCTACGTTCCTTATGTTATGGATTTCCTTGGGCTGTTTAGTGGGTCATGACAGACGACACAGCTTTGAAGTAATAATTTAAAGGAGTTAATGTTAAATGGAGTATTTCCTTTATAACCTTAGATATTTTTGTGAGGCAGTTCAGGTGTCCAATGGCTCAAAATATTACTGTATGTAAGAGGTTGAAAATGGTGTATTTAAGGAATCAGTAATTAATATTTTGGCTATTTTTTGTATCCTAATTTATATTAATAAAATATAAGACCATTTTTTCAGTCATCTGTGGTTTTTAGATATATAGATGTTCACTTTTTAAACCCTTAAAAGTATATTCCATTTTAGTTAAAATACACAGCATCTCAGAGTAATCGGGAGAAGCGGGGGAGGCCAGCACAGGAAGCAGGAGGAGAATCTTGCACACGGAGGAAGTGAGCGGTGAGAGGTCGTCACTCCTCACGTATGCAGCTCTTCACCACCTGCTTCTATGAAACAGTAGAGTTCTGCCGCATCTGGAGGCTTAAATAAATACATTTTATGGTGTAATCTTAGAGTTTGATTTGAATTGAATTCAGAAATCTCAACTAATCTCAACTACTTTTAATTATATTACCATATTTATGGTCCAATTAGGAGAAAAACCCCAGGCTATAAGTAGGGGAGTTCGCACTAAGGCGGATGAAGGGAAGAGGCCTGTGAAGGTAGGAGAGCCCCAGGGGCTGCTGGGCTTCAGGGGGGCGGGGGGGGGGGGAACGGGCAGAGCGCAGTGGAGGGGGGGTCTCCCGGAACCTGGACCCCCACCTGCTGGAGGAGGTCTGCCCACCAGGGGGTCAGTCACTCAGGGGTGTCCAGTTTTCTGTGGCTGCTGTAGCAGGACCCGCTGTGGGAAAGGAGGTGGGAGGGCTCCGGAGCAGGGGTGCCTGGACCACAAGGCGCGGTTGGGGGGTCTGAGCAAGGCCCTGGTGCCCTGTGACTGGGTGCCCTGTGCCCTCGTGCCCAGACCTGCCGCCTCAGCCCCGCAGGGGACTACAGTTGGGCAGGTGGCTGTCCCAGCGCTCTGCCTCTCTCCCCCCCACTACCCACAGATACCCCAGCCCCCACAGCAGGACAGACCCTTCCCTCCTGCAGCGCCTCTCACCATGTCCATGTCCTGCTCATGGTCACAGGAGGTCCCCAAAGGAACCGCACGTGTCACCCCCCAGCAGGTACCAACAAGGGGTTCTGTGGGCAGTGAGCACTATTTACCTTCGGTCTCTAACCTTCAGGGAAGCTGGTCAGGTTGGGGCGCTGCGCCAGGCAGTGGAGGTTTCCACCCTGGATGCGCACCCCCACCTGCTCGGCCACGTCCCAGAGGCAGAGAGCAAAGGACAGCTCCACGCGCCTAGTGACAGGCAGTGGTAACCAGTGCGGTGTGACCGCGGGGGCAGAGATGAATGATTCCCGTCCAGGGAAAGGGGTGAGCTTGGAACAAGTATGAGAAGGAGCCACCGGTGGTCAGGACAGTGGGGGCCACAGGAGCAGAGAACCAAGGAGGAGGGTGCTCCCGCATATCCGTGAGATTATGACCTGCGCTGAAATCAAGGGTGGGAAGCTTACCCCAACAGAGCCCGCCGCTGGTACCCCTAGAAACACCCTCTTTAACACAAGCAGTAGGACGAGCCCTCCCTCTTTGCCACGGCGTTTGGAGATCCCGGCCAGCACCGCGCAGTCAGAGGAGTTGGAAGGGCAAAGGCACCACAGGAAAATGTGTCCAGCAAGAAGACGGTGGGCCGCATGCACTCATGCCACCGGCCCTGGAAACACATGCTCACACGGAAATCAATGTTTAAAGAGCAGAAACTGAACTGTGTCCCATGTTTCTAACCAAGTATTGTTGAGAGGTTTGATCTTAGGCTTTCTGTTGTCCTTCCAGAAACCGGTGTGGGGACGGAAGTGAGACAATGAGACGGCCGGACAGACCCCTCCAGTCCCCAGGATGACTTCCTCCATGGGGCCTGCATCAGCTCCCTCTGTTGTGTCCGCACCACGTGGGGTGCTGGTTCCCACCCTTCTCCTCAGAGAACAGACAGGTCCTGGGAGGCCCTGGCCCTGGGGACGCAGAGCTGCCCTCTGGAGTCCCTTGAACCCCAGGAGGTGAGCCCTCGTCAGGTAAGCGTCGGTGAGAGCAGGTACTCCGTCCTCGCTCTGGTTCCTGCCACTTGCTTACGTGGAACTCAGCACCCGTTTAAACCTGCTTCCAGACACTTTAATCCTCAGAGCGGTCTCCGAACTGTTTGCGATTGCGCCCCCAGATCAAATCCATCCTCAGAGAGGGTCGTTCATCATTAGAGATGGAGGACTTTCCACGGTTCTCAAGGAAATCGCAGACTACTTCCAGAAACATCTCAGGTAGTTAGGGTAGCATCATTGTCCCTAGGTGATCACTTAGAAAAACACAACTACTTTATGTGTAGTCCTTGAATAACAAGATTTTAGAAATGAAAAGGATGGTGGCAACTGTCTGGTTGGATTTTTGTCTTAGTGTTACTTTTTGTCATAACTTCCTGAATGCTTCACCGGCCCTTGAATAGTAGGAGGAAACTTAATTCTCAAAGGTTCACAGAAGAGGTGAATTTTCTGTGGGACAGTCAGGAATCTACATTATAAGGAGGAGAGAGATTCCTGCCGGGCCAGAAGCTCAAGCCAGTTCCTTGCTTTTGTGTATCTGGAGCCTTTCCGGATGGCAAGACTGAAAATTTCTCACGGAATAAATGAACGTACTCAAATAGTTAAGTCATTGGGGGAAGTACAAGAAAAACCCAGTGGAGGGGTCCAGGGCTCTGCCCGCGTTGTCGTTTCCACGCGTGGACACGTGCCAATCGCATTCGGTGTGTACAAAATGGAAAAACAAGTATCGACCAAAGCAGTATGCTACAACCATTACCAGTTCTGATTGTTCTGTGCCACATTTGTCTTCCCTTCTTTCCCAGTTCCTGAGAACCACCACTAAAGGGATCAAATCAATAGAAGAAGTTCAGAAAGTAAAAACAGAGAAGAAGGAATTTGTTAGGGTTCAGCAGAATGGATGGATGATCTTTCCTTTGTCCTCGTTTTCAGAGATGGCTTAGGTATCGGTTAGCAAGGCCGGTAAAGAAGGAAACAAAGCTAGTGTCGTACAGGAAGGCCACAAGGCGATGAAGACCCCAGCTCAATCAAATATTATATTTAGGCTGTCGTCTGATACCATTATTTTGTTCCAGCTTATTTATTCAAGCCAATGACACCAGTGTGAGTTTGGAAGTTGGCTTTATTTCTACTTGAAATCACAAATGGTTACGAAAATAGAGGCTTATTTGAACAGAGCCAACTAAGCTGTGGTGATAACATTCTTAGAAACGCTGCTACCTCGTCTGTACTTTTATTATTATTATTTTTTAATAAATAGACTCTTTAATGTTTATTTTTGAGAGAGAGAGAGAGAGACAGAGCACGAGTTGGGGAGGGGCAGGGAGAGAGGGAGACACAATCCAAAGCAGGCTCCAGGCTCCCAGCTGTCAGCACAGAGCCCAATGTGGGGCTTGAACTCAGGGACTGCGAGATCACGACCTGAGCCAAAGTCGGACACTTAACCGTCCAAGGCCACCCAGGCGCCCCACGGGTCTGTGTTTTAAAGTTGCTTCCCTACATAGAGGGCATGACCGTTTCTGACACCACTACACATCTCCCAGAACTCGCTCTCCCTGTTGCCGGAACACTGCGGTGTTCAGCTGGGCTGGTGGACACTCAGAACAGAACTACGATCCTTCCCTTCCCTTCGATTCGAGTGGAACCTTGTGACTCACTTGTGCCCAGAAGACTGTGAATGCAGATATCATGTGGCAGCCTCCAGGACCTTCCTCACAGGAAACGGCCTCTCTTCTGCTGCCCGGACAGGGACACGGCGATCTTGGTCCACGTGTCTGCAGCCACCGAGGATGGGGACACACCGTGGAAGGAAGCTGGGACCCTCTGGGGCACGGATGCCCTGGACCATTCAACTGTGGACGTGGTTTATGCACGAAAGGTTCAGCACCTCTAGGGGAGAATGTCGTGCGTTCATAGTTCAAATCAAACACTGGTTTTTAAAAAATTACAATCCCTTAGAAATAAAAAGGTAAACCTAAAAATTACCCTGTGTAAACTTAGCCTTTCACATTTTGAGCTAATTCCCTTCCGATTTCCTTTATTTGCAAGCTTTCTAGTCTGTCTGTAGCATGTGTCGTTATGGAAGCTAATGTACTCAACTTTTTATAACCTCAACTAAG
Organism: Paguma larvata; assembly: GCA_030068075.1. Lineage (NCBI taxonomy): Eukaryota > Metazoa > Chordata > Mammalia > Carnivora > Viverridae > Paguma > Paguma larvata. The sequence goes on from CM057831.1 coordinate 28,970,922, forward strand.
AGTTCCTTGAGACTTGAGTATACTTTGCACTTGATTAGATTATTTTAGAGCAAAGCAAAAACAGCACTGTGCGTTGGCAGACACCTACAACCAGCTACGCGTGTGATCCCCACGTTTAAGGTCTGTACCCATGAGAAGTGGTTCGTCCTTGGAACCTGTCACTGAAGCCGGCTTCCAGACGTGTGTTTAACTGCAGAGTGGCCGGAGTCCCAGCCTGTAGGACAGCAGGCTCCCGGTCTTCACACGGCCAGCTCCCTTTCACCAAGACCCCTCATACCTCAGAGCTTAGGTTTTGTGTCTGTGGAATGCAGGTCGTGGTGCACACTGGGAAGTCTGATTTGAATGCCAGTAAACTGTCCTGCGAGAGCACAGCAGGGACTAAACAAACTGAAATTCAAGGTACTGCCTGTGTTCTTGGGACTGAACTTGAATTTTAAAATGCTAAGATAAAACCTAAGTCACAGTGTATACAAAACACTAATTCACTGTTGACAAATGGAAATTGAGCTGGGAATGACCTGATTATAATATTTCCCAGTTTCACATTATCTGATTTACGTGTGATTATGTTTCTAGTGTTAAAGGACCACTTCGTTCTCACCAGACAAACCACAGAGGGCTGCCTTTCCTAGAATTTTGTTCAAAACCCACAGGCTGTGTGTGGTCACCACGTAACAGCCGTGACCCCTAAGGCTTAGCTGGTACTGGCCACACGCGAGCCTGTGCTCCAGACAGACAGACAGACGGTAAATTCACTGTGATGCCCGCTTCACTAACGACAGCGGTGAGACAGATCAGGGGAGTCGCTCAGCTAATAAAGCCTAGCCCCGCGGGGAGGAAGCGCTCGGTGTCCCTCCGTGAGGAACGAACAGCAAAGCTGCAGCCTCCCTCGTTTATCGTCCGGGACTGAGGGCTCTGAGAGGGGGGAGCCTGAGCCCATCAGCTCCCCGTCTTGACACACGCTTGCTACAGCAGAGTTTCTGGATCGACAGAGCCGGCCAGAATACTTGTTAGGTGGCCTGTTTTCATTGAAAAGTCACCTCTGTGATAAAACTCGGGGGGAGCACAGGAGGGTGCTCTCCTTGGTGAGCCCAGCGGCTGGCCTGAGCTGCCCTCTCTGCCACACGGAGCGCCCTCCGCGTCCACAGCGCTCTTCTCGGTCCCAGGTGTACGGTGTTCTTTATGATTTTTGCAACTTTTCTGTGAGTTTAAAATTATTTCCAAAGAAAAAATTTTAGAACTCAGCTCATCGACGCCAGCCCGGGGACCGTTAACCGCCCCTTTGTCTCCGGCTGACTCTCCCCATTTCTCCAGCAGCCCAGCTCCCAGAGTCTGCGATTCCAACTTTAAAACAACCTGATTGGGTCTCTCCCAGACAGAAGCACGGGATCCCATTATTGCAAACGAGCTCCGTACATTTTGGACAAGGGCTTTACAAAATACAGGGGAAGAAAGAAAAGCCAAAAAGAAAATGAAATACATACATACAATCTCTTAAAAAAAAAGAAAAGAAAGGTGTTTAGAAAACAACTTTCAGACCCAAAGCATCGACATGATTTTCTTCAGTCACAACCACCTGACCAGCCTAACTTAAAAAGGCTTTTCAATTATACATACAAAGTTTGGAAATACTACACAGTTGAAGCAACCATTTAAAAAATACTTGGACAGTTTTAACTTTTTCTCTGCAGAGGGAAAGAACCCTTCCCTCTAAAAAGGTTGGTAAGAGATTTATGTTTGCATGAGCGAGAATGGAAACAAGGTCAGTAAGATCAAGCTGAAGTCCTTATCATCTCAACACTGAAAACAGGCGTCTCGTCTGCAATGTTGTCGTGCCCCGGCTGCAGTCCAGAGGCAAGATCGGGGAAGATGTAAGGTGTATCAACACCCCTCAACGTTCTTACTACGAACGGAGCTTCGAGTAGTCCTTACTTCTCTAAATGTTCAGTTGGAAAGCAGAGAGCATTAACAAGGATCACGCTAAGCGAGAAGAGAGGAGTGACTTGGAGAAAGTCCGGAGAAAAGAGGGGAGCCAGACCGTACCGGAGCAGGAACCGTGCGGGACAGAGACACCAGGGCTAGCGATGGGCCAGGCAGACTGCAGGGGGGACGCAGGAGAAGGTAGAGGAGGAGCGTCCGTCCCCGACAGGGATGAAGGACACCGATGACGAGGGGACGTCTGAGTTCGTGGAAGTCTGCCGTGTGGATAAAGTGGGGCGCGTGTTGGGATGGAGGTGCTGGAGGCAGGGGGGACAGGCAGATGGCATTCCGGTACCGACAAAATAGGAGGCGTGAGCGTCACACGCTGAGTGTCCCCTTGAGCGATCCTTTCTGATCGTCCCTCAGTCTTCATGAGATCCCTTGTACCTTCTTCTGCGTGTGTCATTCATCTTGGTCTCGTCCCTCTGGTAATTAACGGTGTGTGTATCGGTGGGTTTACAGTGTGCTTCTCCCCTAGACTCGAAACCCCACGAGAAGCGGGATTTGCTGTCATATGTGCCATTCTGCGCCCGTGGCTGGAGCAGGGTAGAGAGTATTTGTGGGATGGCTTAATGCACGCCTTCAAACGTGAGCGAGTCACTGCCTGAGTGAATGGCATGTTCCAGAAGCACAAAAGGTCCAAGAAGGAAGAGAGAGCCCTGATCCACGGCAGCCGTGTTAGGGGAAGGGATGAGGAATAAACTGGGAAGATGTTTTAGGGAAGAATTAACGAAACCGGCTGACTGCTCGGCCGGGTGCTCAGGAAGCTTGAGTTTCTTGCTCGGGTGGTGGGCGCCCTTTCTGTCTGAGAGCAGAGTAGAGGACCGATGACTCTTCAGGAAGCTGGTGTGAGAGGAGCCCCAGCAAGACACAGACCCCTAAATACAGAGAACAGGCTGTTGGCGACCAGAGGGATGGGGCTGGGGGATGGGAAAATGGGGAGGGGGCGACACGGGCTTCTAGTGACGGAAGGAGTAGGTCACGGGGACCAGAGGCACGGGGCACACAGTGGTGTGGGGACAGCATTGTACGGGGACAGGTGCAGTTACGCTGTGGGGAGCACGGCGCCCCCATAGTGAACTTGCCCGGCCACGAGCTGTGCACCTGTCCCATCGTGTGTCCAGTCCACTCAGGAAAAGAAGAGTGGGGAGCAGCAGAGGGCAGGGGGGTGGGGGGAGCGAAGAGCCTGTTGCTCAGGCTGGCCTGCAGGCTCAGGTGGGCCCGGGGCTTCCGTGTGAGGTGGGGGTCCCGGCCCAGCCCAGACCGCCGACTCCCCGGGACGGATGCCCGGGAGTCTGGTTTTGAGGGAACTTTCGGGTTGTTTTGACGACAGTCGCTGTGGTGGAGGGGTCACAGAGCCCGAGGCAGGGGCGATCGTCAGGGAGGAAGCGGGTAGTAACTTCAGGTCGCACAGAGAAGCTGAAGACGACCAGGAGCACAGGGTTTGCGGGGGGGGTTGCTGGGGTCCTCAGTGAGGGGCGCTTGTCCCCTGGACGGGGGTGCCAGACTGCTTTCTAGGCCCCCGCCCGCCTGCTTTCCTGAGGAAGCAAACGCGGGGGTGAAAACCGGAGACGGAAAAATGTAAGCCTCTGCGCTTTCTCGAAACCTTTTCATTCCTCCTGTGTTGTGTCCCACTCTCCCCGGGACGGGTCAGGCCCCTTCCCCCAGCCGTTTATGCCTCTTCAGGCAACTTACACAAAATAACTCTTTTTCCTTCCCTTCAGTTCAAAGGTAAGAATTTCTTTTTCCCAGAGGTTAAGAATGCCGCCAGGTGTCCTGTCGCCCGCGTCGCCCCGTGGTGTCTCCTCCGGGACCAGGGGATCCATTTCAGTGTCTGAGTGCTCCGAGTGTTCTCTAAGTCCTCTTCGGTGCCACTCGATGAATCTCTCCCATGCGTTCCGTGTTCTCCTGCAGGAAATTCCCTTCCTCTTGGGCTGCGCCTTCAGTACCGTCTTCCATAATTTTATCCCTCTCCCGAATTGTCTTTAGTTCCTCTGCGGCCTTGTGTTTGCGGAGTCTGTTCTCTGGCCCCTCACTCTGTCTTGCAGCATTAATTCCACCACACAGGGTTCCAGTGAGGACCTGGTTGTCAGGGAACTTCTGCTCACCTGGTCCCGTTTGGGAACCGTGCTTCTGTCGTCTGTCCCCCTGACAGCAGATCACCGGAATTTCCACTCGATGGGAGTTTTCCTCCTCCCCTTTCCTGAGGAAAACCCGGTAGTACTGGGTCAGATGCGGGCTTGGTTGCATGGACACCTCCTCCTGGCAGCCAGCATGCTTGCTCATGCTTCCGGTCGCTGACTCTTATGCCCCTGAGGGCCTGGCCAGGGCCCCTCATGTGCAGGTGGGCGGGCAGAGCGTGGTGGGGGGGTCCTGGCACCTGCTCGCCCTCCCCCGGAGGGGATGCGGGCTTGGCCGCACCCCTGCAGGAAGCAGCACCTCTGTTATGGTTACAGGTGCTGTGACCCGCCCAGGTCCGGCAGAGCCTCTGGCTGGCCGGCCACCTGCCAGGCGGCTTTGAGACCATCCCAGTAATTTCCGTTCCGTAGAAGACGACACGTCGGAGACCGGGCGTCCTTACGAGGTCTGCAGCAGGTCAGTGAGTGGGAATGGCGGCCACGAGCCCTTCCCTTCCAACCCCCTCCTGTCCCCTGCCGTCGGTCCAGGGCATCCTGGCGGAGTTCAGATCCCAGGCACCTGTGAGCGACACTGGTGTTCACTCGGACCGTCCAAGAAACTGGAGGAGCCGTTTCGTTGACTCCCCTCGAGGTCGGCCCTGAGGCTGGAGCAGAGTCCCGTGGTCGTGACAGCTCGTGTCCCGTCGTGGCCAGGATCCACGTGACAGAGCTGACCACCCACACAGGTGACCCAGCCTGTACCCTGCTCTACGCGCTCCTGTGGAAACCGCGACACCGCTTGTGGGGGTGACTCTTCCCAAATCAGAGGGTCCTGAGGGAAAATGCCAGACGACTGGTTTTGTGAGGGGAGGATTTGGGTTAGACTATTTTTATAACGTCCCCGTGTCCCTGCGTCTGTGCAGTGGGAATTTTCTGCCCCCCTGTGGAGCCGGCCTGCCCTCGTGACTCGCTTCGGTGAAAGAATGCAACAGGTTGAGGTCACGCGTCTTTTGAAACTAAGCCTTTCAAGAAGGTGCCGCTTCCTTTTCTCCTCCTTTGGGTCTTGGCTGCCTCTTGAGCAGGCCCGGCTGCCTGCCTTTCTCACACAGAACAGGAGAAATCAGAGACAGAAAGACGCCGTGGATAGCGAGCGTCAGCTAGTTCAGGGGAAATCCAGCCCCAGCCCCACTCCCGACGCAGGGAAGCCTCACCGTGAACTCAGGCCCAGGCTCCAGGACAGCCGCAGGATCGGGAGACGCGGTGGTCCCTGGCGCTTAAGCACTAACTTTGGGGGTGAGAAACTGATTAAGGATTTGGCCTAGATGGTCCCCAGTAGCAGAGACTGAGAGCAATCTTTGCTTCCACTTTCCGGGGTCGCAGGGATGTGGGGACAGGGGTGAGGCAGGGCGGGAGGCTCCACCCTCACGACCTCAGCACCAACTGTAGGACACACCTGTTAGCATCACGACACTGGGCGTTCCCAGTCACCATGTGACTTGGGGACCCAGGCATTCGGACGGAGCACCGTAGCCAGTCAGTGGCGGCCTGAGGCTTGGCGGGCTGGGAGAGTAGGAAAATGGGCAGCGGCCACCGGGGATGAAAACGTTGTGGTTGGTGTTAGTGGGGACGGTTGCACAAGTTTGTGAGTCTGGGAAAACCCACTGAACAGTTTCCTTAGATGGGTGACTCTCGTGGTTTGCCAATTACGTATCAGTAAAACGGTTAAAAATGCATCACAGACGCGTCACAGGCCAACTGACAAAGTCCTGCCTCGTGGTTGCAGAATCACATTCTGGAGTCTGCGTGTGCTGAGGTAATTTTAGCATTCTTAGGGGAATGGAACGCAGGGGTTTTCCAGTGTGTTTTTGCTCCTAACACGACTCTGCCCCAGTAAATATTACTCGGGGTGGGGGGAGTGGGGTTTGTACTTTGTGCTAGTAACACCTCCAGGGGTTGGACCAGCTTACCCGTGCCTGGTTAATTTTAAGAGATGCTGCCAGGTCACTTTAAGAAAAGAACACTGCACCCGCACGGGATGGAATCGGGCTCGTGAACTCCGCCAGTGTGGCCTGAACAGCAGTGACTCGCTATTCCTTCAGTTTCCATTAAAAGACAGATTAAGCACATTTTCTTATATTTATTAGACATTTCCATGTTCTCTTTTGTACATTTTCCCTTGTAACATTTTTCCAGGTTTCCCTAGATTTTCTTTTGCATCTTTTTTACTAACAGGAAGGACTTCCTGATGGCGTTAATACTTTGACCTGCCGTCTCTTTTCCACCTATTTTTTCCCATTTTTTTATCTTTCAGTATGACGACAAATGTTTGTTGTTTGAGATTTAAAATACACAAATGAAACAACCTAACTGGGTTATCTGTAGACTCTATCCTAGTTGTTATGACAACCCAGGTTCAAAAATTCCAATAAAAATGGAAAATTTCATATTTTTCCAACTTCCTACCACATTTTGGAAAATATTAGATATTTCAAAAAAGGATAACGCTGTATTTTACTGGAATTAAAATAAAAACAAAATCAAGGGGAAAAAAATCTGGTTTTGATTTTGCTCAGTAGTCTATGCCAGATGGAAAATTTCAATTTTTCAGAGATAAACTATCAATGTTTTCTTCTATAACTTCCGCGTTCTCCATGTATCTTAAAAACTACTTCCTCACTCTCCCTCAGCCTCCAAGGTTGTATTAATAGAAAAATTATAGGGGCGCCTGGGTGGCTCAGTTGGTTGGGCCGCCGACTTCGGCTCAGGTCATGATCTCGCGGTCTGTGAGTTCGAGCCCCGCGTCGGGCTCTGTGCTGATGGCTCAGAGCCTGGAGCCTGCTTCGGATTCTGTGTCTCCCTCTCTCTCTGCCCTTCCCTTGCTCATACTCTGTCTCTATGTCTCTCAAAAATAAATAAACGTTAAAAAATTAAAAAAAAAGAAAAATTATACTATATTTTACTTTCATTTTTCATAAGGTATTTAATCCAAATTTTTGTCTGACGTGGAATATGTGCCTAATTTTTCATTTTTCCAGATGGACTTCTCCTTGACCAAGTCTTCCAGCTGCACATGACACACTCACCATTCCTGTCTCCTGTCATCATCCTCTTGGCCCGAGAGGTAACCAGAGACTCCTGGCTTTTGTCCCAGCTCCTGGCCCCTCGGATCTCTGTCAGCGTACCTTCTCCGCCAACTCTTGAAGGACCTCCAAGAACGGGAGCTGTTGATTGTGGCTGCCCTCCCCAGTCCCCTCTCCACCCCTCTGTTGTCCGCCTTACAGAAATACACCACCAGTCACCCGGGGGCTCAGGCCCGAATCCTGGGGAGCAACCCCGATTCCACTCCTCCTCTCGAATCCCACACCCATTCTAGAATCGAGTTGGTTGGCCCTGCCTTCGAAATCCACCGAGCAGCCAGCACCTGCTCACTGCCTCTCGCAGGTGGCTCCAGCCACGGTCCACCTCCACTGTCTCTTTTCCTCCCGGGGTGTGGGAACAGGCCCCCACCTGGGCCCCCACGTTTCCACTCCCTTCCATTCCGGCTACTCCCCACAGGGTGTCGTAATGATGGATTCCCTCACGGAAGAGGGGGATCTCCTCAAACCATCCCAGAGGCTTCCCAGCTCACCCAGAGTAACAGCCAGCAAAACCCACCTTCTGACCCTGGGAAACCTTCTCACCCTCCTCGCCCCTGATTCCTGCCTGTTCCTCCTCCTGTTCCTGGAGCGTGGCAAGACCGGCCCGCCTCTGGCTTACGGTATCTGCTTTATTCCCATGCACTCAAATGTTTGCAAGAGTGAGCCTTTCCCCGTGCTCAGCCATCTGGCGTCGGTCACCTCCTCATGGAAGGCACTCTGATTCCTGCCCTCCTCTCGACTTCTTCACTTGCTGTTTTTCTTCAGAGCGCTGCCTGGTACTGCCGTGTGTATCTCTTTGTATATTTGCTTCTTGTCTTTCTCACCTACTCAAATGAGCATTCCCTGACAGACTTAGCCGGTCCTGTTCTCGACTGGATCCTAGTACCTGGCACTTAGTAGGTGCTCAGCAAAGATTTATTGACTTAATTAGTTCGGCAGTTGTTGAATGATTATTGTACTTAAATGGGTCCTCAGGGGGATCTATTTTAGGCTGGGACTATAATACCATGCTCTGCTATTTTGTTGCCCAGCTTGTTCCATTTTGGCCACATGGGCTGGTTCTGGAAGGTCGGCCCCCATTCCTCTTGGATATGTCTCCTCCGGTCGGTTTCTCCAAGAGCCATTGGGATTTTGTTACGTGTACAATCACAGAAGCCTCAGGAAGTGAAGTGTGGGCCTCTGTTCGGATTGCATGGCCATCACGGTCTTAGCACAGCTCAAGTCCACGGATGTTGGACGGGGCCTGGGCCCTGGTATTGCAGACGGGAAATCCGACGCCCTTCTCACCTTTGCGAGCACGTGACCGCAGGTGCGTCCACAGTTTCCTGGCACACAGAGTGTGGGAACCCCACCAGGTTCCAGGTGTGTGTCCTCTTTGACTGATCTGGCCTATGATTCGGGGAGTCTGGAATCTCCCATTTTTTCAGCTCCAGAAACTTCTCTTTGTTCCTTAAATGTCACGTTTATACCGTGTGCTTTTGCAAAGCTTCCGTCCTCACACATCAGTCCCTGGAACTGAACCCATCTGAGTGGCCCTGCCTCTGCTCTCACGCTCCCGTGACTCTAGATACCATCTGTTGTGGAGTTTTTCTTCTGTCTCCTCTTCCAGAACAGTTTCCAGTAGGGACCATTTGTCCTTTTACCCTGTGTCTGCCCTGTGGCCCAGCTTGCCATCCGAGGAGAGGCTGAAGGGGGGACTGCTCAGGGCCCCTCCCCTCGTCCTCCCATCTACCTGTTGTGAGCTCATAGTGACCTTGGGAAAGCTGACAGAGACATTGAGAAAAAGAAAAAACAACACTTTGTAGAACAGCGAAAACAGAAATTGCCTTAATATTAACAACACTGTAAAACCTGATCACTCTAGGAACGGATGGATCACGTTCTGTTCCATAAGCAACAGTCAAGATAAATGACTTAAATCATGTGGAAGTGACGAAAACGTTTCCAAAAGTTCCAAGTGGAAAAATAAGTGTTTGAGACCTTTCCAGTGTGTCTACAAACCATTGTTGGACTGGGCTCTGGGGAGTCCACCAAGGAGAGGACATTCATACCACAGGAGAGAATAAAATGTGCCTCTTCCATGGGATGACATCGAGAGCATTACATAGATTACTCTAGCTCAGCCCCATTCTATTCTAACAGATCACAGGTAACTTATCTAACTTTTGGAGTATTGTTAGAAATTCATCACCCAGAATGCACTATAGATCTTCCTTAAACTTCCATGTTTAAAGCCTTAAGGCCTTCTGTTCTCGTTTCTTAACAAGGTCCTACAAATTCTCATATATGTTGGCAACTCAATTTATTTTCCTTTAAATTTTTTTAATGTTTATTTTTTAGAGATAGAGAGGGTGAGTGAGCAGCAGCAGAGGGAAAGAGAGAGGGGGAGAGAGAGAGAGAGAGACTCCCAACCAAGCTTCTAGGTGTCAACTCAGACCCCATGTGGGGCTCAAACCCATGAACCACGAGATGATGACCTGAGCTGAAATCAAGAGTCAGATGCTTAACCGACTGAACGACCCAGGTGCCCCAGCAATTCCATCTAGAAAGAATTATTTTGAAGGAAAGAGGAATTACATAAGGGATCACAGACTTAATAGAAGTGACTGCAGAGTGTCAGGGATGACAGGGTTCTGAAGAGAGAGAGGAGAAGCCAATAACGTTATTTTTGCTTATATTCCAAAATATTTTAAAGTAGAAAATACTGAGTAGAAGTCAGTAACAACCAAGCCAGCAAATCCTACAAGCCCCTTATTGATTGAGCTTCACGGTTTCTGAATTGGAAGACTTGGTATCGTCGTAATGTGTATTCTCCCCAAACTGATGTACAGAAACATTGCAGCCCTAATCAAAATTTTGCAGGAGTTTTAACAACTTATCGTACAACTTGTGTAGAAAATCACAGGACTTAGAACAGTCTTAGCAAATTAAAAAAATGAAAAATAAACCCAACCGATGTTGGAAGTCTTATATGACTCAATTTTAAGACATTATGAAATAGAAATAGAAATATTGTAATGACATAAATATATAGATCATTGGCACAGACTACAGATCCAAAAATAGCCTAATTCTACAGTGAACAGATTTTTGACAAAGTCATCAGAGCAAGCCAGTGAGGAACAAAAACTATTTTCTGTGAACGATGTGGGGCAAGTGGACAGCCATGCACAGAAACAATGGGCCTCGATCCTTGGCTCTCTGGAGGCAGGAATTCCCAAAAATATGATCCTAGGCCTAAACCCAAGTGCTAAACTGTAACACACCTTAAAGAAAGCATAAGAGAGGTTCTCAGTATTCCTGAGCGTGGCAAAAATTTTATAAAAGGACACAAAATGTTTGAACTGTAAAAGAAAAAAAACGATTAAAGTGAACTTCATAAAAAACTTAAATTTTTGTTCTTTGCAAGACACTTAGGAAAATAGATAAATCTTCACCTATGATAAAACAGTTGTAAAAGATAAATCTGACAAAGGCTTTTAAAAAATACTTAAAGAATTCATATCTCAGAAGAAAACAAATTCCCCAATATAAAAGCAGATCAAAACGTTGAACACTTCCCCAGGCAAGCACACACGGCAGATGCCCGCGTAGGAAGATCCTTGGCGTCTTGGTTATTAAGAAGCTGTAATGAAGACCATGGGTTACCACCACACACCTTCTAGAACATGTCAGTTTCAAAGGACTCCTCCAACAATGGTTCCTGAAGGTGACAAGTTCCAAGAATTCTTAAGAACTGCTCGAGAGGGTGTAAAATGGTACAGTCACTTTGGAGGACAGGTCTTCACCCACGAGAAAGGGACACACATGTCCACCTAGAGGCCGGCATACAAATAGGAATGGAAACTTCATTTGTAATAAGCACAACCCGGAAGTAAGCAAAGTGACCATCAGATAAGTGAGCGGATGAAGTTATTATGGTGCGTCCACACGGCGGAATAATGCTCAGCAGTCAAGAGGAGTGAACTCTTGGTCGACACAGTCACGGAGATGAACCTCGAAATAATCATGCCAGTGAAAAGAAATAAGAGAAAAGATGTTGTGCCTGTATGATGCCATTTACATACAATCACAGAAAGTGCACACTAATCCACAGTGGTGTGAAGTAGACCACTGTGGCTACCTTTCAGTGGTGACGGTGAGGCAGGCGATTCTAAGGGCTAAGCGGAAATTTTAGGTGGCTTACGTGTTCATTAGTTCGAAGAAGTGGATGGTTTCACAGTTGTACACAATTAAACCTATCAAGTTACACACTTTAAACACACAAAGTTTATTAACCACGATTATTCCTAAATCTTTAAAATTAAAAAAAAATCATTATTTTGGCAAAGGTGTATTTTCTCTGCCTTTATAAAATGAATTTATATTTGCATGATTATGTTTTCTGCCTTCTTTCCTCAATACTACAAGACCACACCCCTCTCCTCCTCTCCTAATTTTAGTCAACAGTCACAGCGGGAGAGTCGTACTGTGGTCATCTCTGTCAGCCAGCGTGCTGGACTGATAGCTCTCTTGGCCATGAGCTTGCTGTCATTGAGGAAATAGACAAGGGTGACACGTTCTTTGAGGAAGATTTAAAAGCATGCTACCTGTCTATGCCTTCGTCAGCGACCCTTTACTTGAATTATGGTCATTTAATACTGTGCTTCATACACACGAACGCTTGTCCTCAGCAGGCCGGACATCTCTGTGCTTCCTCAAGGTCTCAGAGCCGGCAGCCAGGCTGGGGTCTCACATGTGGCCCGACGCCCTCATTCCGGAAGGGGGCAACGGTGAACACATGACCTTCCCATCTTTTCTTTCCTTTACGCTTTTCTCCTCTGCCCCCCTCCCCCGCTGCCTCCCTTTCAGCAGTCATCACGTGTACTCTGGTTAGACTCCATGCTAGGTATCACCGCACATGACCTGGTCCGGCTCCCACGGAGCTGACAATCCACTGAGGCCAGGAAGCAGACCTGCAATATGATGCATTTTGACAAATGCATACATCCATATGAGCATGAAGCAGTCAAGATAAGAGAACTTTCCAGAAAGTTCTGGACGCTGCCTCCCACCCAAGCGAGGCCTGCTCTGATTTCCACAACCACAGGTTAGTGTTGCCTGCTCTCAAACATGCAAGTGGACACATCCTGTTCTGTCGTCTTCTGGTGTCGTTGTGGTGCGTCCTTGACCCCAGGCCACCAGGTTCCGTCGCCACCCCTTTCCGCTTCCGTCCTCACCCTGCATGACCCCAGCTGGATGGCGGACATGTGGCTCAGGGTCCCGTCCTGCCACCTGCCTTGGTCTCAGCCCTGGCGAGAATGCCCATTGCAGCCGGGCACCGCCTTCTGGGAGCTTGGGGTTAGAGCCCACGTGCAGAGGGCCCTCCAGGGAGACAGAGGCAGATGCCGTCCGCAGGGGCCTGGCAGGAGTGCATTTGCAACCAGAGGACCATCCGATTGGCATCCGTGGCCTGGCAGCCAGTCCATCTGCGTTCGCCGGTGGGGCCTCCAGTGGAGAGCCTAATGGGGTCGGGTCAGGACTGTTCTGTTCCAGGCTGTGGGCAAACGTGCCGCCTCCAGCCAGGTGAATGGTGGGGGGACATCGCCAGGGCCCCGAGGGCAGGGAAACTTCTCGGCAGGAATATGTCAGCGAAAGGGGATAATGGGCTCCACGTGTGTGTGTCCCCAGGGCATCTTTAAGTGTAGAGGCAACGGAACAGGAGCATCTGTGGACAGAGACGGGGGACAGGCCGTGTGAGCCTGAGGAGTTAACGGCAGAGGGAAGGAGGAACTGCAAACCTAAGAGAAAACTCCAGAAGGCCCAGAGAGGGGAAGATGGGGACGTCAGTGTTCATGACTCGGGGGTAACGTTTCCGCACCAATCCCGTGGAGCTCCTCCCCGCTCACGGAGGAGCTTTGTCTGGAATGCACGGAAATACTGCGTGCTCACCTCAATGTTAACATAACGCGTGTCGATTTTGTAGGGATTCTCCCTCATACTTGAACCCCTGAGATCCTGTCCTCACGCCAGACCCTGGAAAGGATTCCTGTACATTCACAGTCTCACCGAAGCTTGGCTGTTGCACCAGCTCTAAGACGGATTATTGGACAGATTGCATGTTACCTTGTTTTCGGGCATGACCCCCAAGGTGCCTCTGTCAGCGCTGATGCACCTTGAAAACACCACAGAACGGTCACTGGCTGATCAAACAGCAGGACTTCTCAGGAGGTGTTAAGATTTACCCTCTTTTAACAGACGTGAGGTGTCGCACCATCACTATTACTTGAATTTCCTAAATTAGTTAAATATCGTGACTCTTGTCTATTTTCAAACGATGTCCTCACGGTTTGGGGCCTCATTTTAAGCAGACGCCCCAACTAATCCAACAGCTTCTGTCTGGAGACTCAGATTTCTAAGTAAGCCATCCAGTCACCGTATGCTTTTTATAGCTTATTTTTCAGGATTGCAGACTAGGTTAAATTTTTTTTCATGCTCTGTGTATTTGTGGTCTTGCCAAGTTTTTCTTCTTGTGGTTGACTTTTAGTTTCACAGCATGTGGTTAGAAAATATGCATGGCGTGGTCTCAGGCTTCTTGTACCTGTCGAGGGCTGATTTGTGACCCAGTACGTGATCTGTGCTGGAGAACGTTCCGTGTGCACTCGAGCAGAATGCGGATTCTGGTGCTTGAGAATGAAATGTTCTGAATATATCTGTTAAGTCCATTTGGCCCAATGTGTCATTCAAAGCCATTGTTTCCTTGTTTATTTTCTATTTAGATGATCTGTCCATCGATATAACTGGGTAGTTTAAGTCTTTGTATTTATTTTTTGCTATTTACATACATATACCGTTTTGTTAGCAAGTTATATTCTGAATATGTACAGTTTTGATCTTTTCCTTAAAATATGTGTTTGTCATTCACAACAATCATGGTTGGGGAAATTAACCCCAGTGAAGTCAAAATACCCCAAGTCCCCTCAACACTCCCCACAGGTCACGGACATCAGTACTCAGGGACCGATGGGCTGAATTCATGGCCTAATTATGCCCCTAACTGCCTTTTGTTCAAGTGCAAACATTGGCCCTTAGCTGATAAGCCTTTTGAGCTATCACATGCTTGGCTTTCTTTTTTTTGACAGTTATCTGTGTCATTACCTTGATTTTTCAGTGCTGTTTACCCTTATTTCATAAAAATAACTGTACAGTGGGGGAAGGGTGAGTGCTAACACCAGCCCTAAACAGCACAGTACTTACAAACTCAGCCTAATTGAGATAATCATTCTATGAGCTGAAGCAGTGACTTGTTGGCCTCAATTAGATGCTTAATGAATTAAGCTGGCTGACTATATTAATTATGAAGAAAAGGGAACAAAGTTAAAATCTAGAAGTAAGTGACATGATGGAAGTATGTGTTGAAGATTATTTCTAAAAGTCAAGTTCTTCTGAAGGCTTTTGTAACGTTTTAGTTACATGGGAATCACCTATGCAGAATTCTTTGACTCTCAAAGTCACTTTTTAAGTCAATTTTAGGGATATGGTAAATAACAAAGATGAGGGGAGCTCTCCGTCTTACTCTTTAGAAGGGAGCGTAAGGAGTCCCAGCCTAACCTGTCCACTTGGTGTAGGCCATCACTTCAAAGGTTTCAACGTTTTGGGTTTTTTGGGGTTTTTTTGTTTTCTTGGTTTTTGGTTTTTTGTTTTTTTTGTTTTTTTGTTTTTTAGAGACAGTGCCCATGCCCAAGCAGGGGCGGGAGAGAGAATCCCAAGCAGGCTCCACGCTGTCAGCACAGAGCCCGACTCAGGGCTTCAGGTCACAACCCTGAGATCATGAGGTGAGCTGAAATCAAGAGTCGGAAGCCTAACCACCTGAGCCACCCAGGCGCCCCTGCAGATAAATCGAGAGGGTGAGGAGAATAAAGCGGCCTCCTTAATGTGGTGGGCCCCATCCAATCAGTTGAAGGCAAACTAGACCAAAAGGCTGACTCTCCCCCAAAGAGGTGAGACTTTCCCCCTGCCCGCCGGCCTTGTCCTGGGACATCAGTTTCTTCCTGCCTTCACGCTGGTCCTGAAACACCGACTCTTGTCCAGGCTCAAGCCCGTGGCCTTCCCACGGGAACCACGCCGTGTGGTCTCCTGGGTCCCCAGCTCCACTACGGCTCCTGAGACGGTTAGCATCCGTAACTTCAGGAACACGATTCCTTATGACAAACCTCGATCTTTCGGGAGAGCCCAACACGCCAACGCTGACCAATAGAAACTCATTTGCGCAGACGCGGTCTCCAAATCCACACCTCGGAAATGACGACAGTCACTATTTCCCTTCGACATCCTCCCTGAAGCCTGCGGCCCCTTCCCCCGCTGCTGCGCCCGCTGCGCTGCGCCGCTGCAAACCCGCCGGCCCGCGGGTGCGGTGTTAGAACCCGGAAGCGGAGCTGACTTCGGTCGCTCTCGTCTCTGAATCAGGAAGACTTCGGGGCGGAGTTGGGACCCTGCGGCATCTGATGCGATACCGGGCGCAGCGTCGGAATGGAGTGGATGCTGGGCCCCCCCGCTCGTGCCGGAGACCTGCTCAGGGGCGTGGGGAGCACCCCCCCCCCTCCCGCACACACACGTAAGAAACGGGTCGAGCCGCTGTCGGCCTCTTGCACTGATGGGTGTGGCGTTATTGTGCAGCAAACACTCGGTTTTTATTTCAGGGACTTACTGGCCCCTGCACTCACTGCTGTGCTGATGCTCTCCGCAGGCGCTGAGCCCACAAATCCGAGAAAGACCTTCCTGGTTCTGAGGTAAGTGGCCTCGAAACCACACTGAGGAACTGCTAATTCGTACAGATCGGGACCAAGTGAACTATTTCATCTAGAAGTTAATGGGGACCAGCAGTGGTCGCTTCAAGGTCACCGAGCACCTCTTCAATTAAAAACCGATACGACTGTATTTAATAGGTTTTAATTTCATTTTTTATGAATTACAAATCTTAGAAAACTAGGAACCAGAGTTAGCTTGGAAGGAATCCTGAGTGTCCCCTTCGGCCATCTCTCTGGATAAAATGGGGTTTATCGGTAGGTGTCTCAGCTTGTCCAAGTCCTGCCGATCTAATTTATTATCTAAATTACAGATAACATGGAGCTCAGAGACAGCCTGTTTGTTTCCTTCCACTGCCCCTCTAAGAGCAGGACTCGGCAGGCAGAGAGGAGCCGCAGCGGGGGGCCGGGCCCCGGTCCTTGGCCCTCTGCGTGAGGGTGGCAGGTGGCGGGCAGGGTGGCCAGCGTCACAGGCGTGCAGCAAGGGTGGTGAGGTCACGCTTCGCAGTTCAGCCAGGCTGTTAGCGTGAGAAGCCTATGCGCGAAGGAAGAGCCCACGCAGGGAAGGGAGGGCTCTAGGCCTCACGGCAGAGCGCGCCGTAGCAGGAGGAAGCAACGCACTTACAGAACCAAGGCCCGTCTTTTGGGGGCCAGAGATGGACTCGTCCCAGGCTCAAGTATGACCAGAGAGGCTGTCCTGACGGTTACCGTTATCATGCGTTTACCTTGTACTACGCACGATGTTGAGCGCTTCAACCCATCACCCTCTCCAGTCCGTGCAAAGGCCCAGGGGAGCAGAAGGTCCGTCGTAGGGACGAGTGAACTTAGCGTACCTCCCTGAGTGAAGTCACACTAAACCCAGGACCCGAATCACAGAGCCTGTGGCCCTGTGTGCTCACGTGCGTGTGCGAGGGTGTGTGTATAGGGCAGAATGGCAGAGGAACCGGGTGGGGTGACAGCACATGGAGGGAGGGGGGACCCAGTGGGGACCTCTGACGTCAGGTCAGATCCAGGGCAGGAGCGTGGCAGGTAGTGGCTGGGGCAGCGAGGGGACAGGACACATCTGTGCTTTGCTTCTGGGCTTAGGTCAAGACCGGTTTGGGAACCGGGAGGCGAGCGGCAGGCCTGGCTAGCCAACGCTCTGCGGGCGTACAGGCAGTGCCTCGTTCTAAATTAATGTCAACAGGAGCTTCCAGAAAAACCGCCAACCTTGATTCTTTCCTCCCCCAAATTCCCCGGCCCGAAGGATTATGTGAAATCTGGAAGATGGAAGGGAACAGAGCGAGACCCGCCCCAGGGCCCCGGGGGTAGAGATGGCTGCGGTGTCTGGCAGGGCCTCTCAGGAGCTAGCTGTCCTCTCCCCGGGAGCGGCGTTCTCCCTTCGGAGCGACCAGGCCATGAGCTCTGGGGCTCGTGATTTTATAGAAACCCTTTCCAGGAGTGATTCGTTTGTTTTTTTATCGAACTAGAATCATGAAAATTCAGCGGTAGAGAACAATCGGACTGCTCACCAGCAGCTGTCAGGTGTAAGCGAAAAAGTTAGTACTACATCGTAAAAAGTCTCTTGAGCTTTGTAGGACTGTCATGAAGTCCAAAGCTCCACCACACACTGAAACTCACTTTATTAGTAAGTGAAGCTGACGATGCGTCAGGGATGCTGATTAATTAAGCTGATTTTGCAGGCCAGGCATGGACTAGGAGTGATTTTCCTTGACAACTTGCAGAATGACAGCCAAAAGAAACCGAGTTTTTCCGTCTGCCCCGTGTCAGAAGAACCTCACATGGAGCCCGTTTTAATTACGGTCATCTGCACCGCCCCCCTCCTGTTTTGCAAGTGTTCAGGATCTATGAATTCTTTATTCATGTTCCTCCATATCTTGTTTGTACTTCAGATCACTCAGAAAATGAATTTAATTTAAAAAGTTTGACGGTCGTCACTAAACAATTCAAGTATCAGTTCTATGGAAATGGAATCGTCTTTGATGCGTAAACAAGACTAATGTTTAAGCATTTTATGACCTTGCAAATCCCAGGACTTGAGTGTTGCAGTGATTCATTGTCAAGTGGCAAAAAATTCATTATCTTCAATTACATGAGATAACGCACGTTAAACTGAGCAGAAGATCTCGAGATGGGTAATGAAATCATCTCTTTTCTCATCTAAATACTTTGGGAGAATTATCTAACATCTTGCCAGTGACAGTTTTTGCCTACTTAAAGATGCACAGTTCTATGGAAGAGTTAGGGATTTGAAATCATTGACTAATTCATGATTACCAAATGCAACTTAGGGAGTACCCAGAACCTGAAAGAGATACTCTGTCCTGTAGATCACGAACTGTATTTTCTAGTGGTTTAGGTTTCCTTATTATTCTTTCGAACAGTCTCTTTTCCCTTCTTAATTCAAGTTCCTTCGCCGAATCTTATGAAAATTAACCAAAGCCCTATTAGCTCAGATCATAGGTCAGTAAATCCAAGGCAGGAGGGACAAAGTGTTTTATTGGTTTAGCAGCCTTTTCCGGGAACGAACATGGTTCCCAAACTAGAGGCTGTGCCAATACCCCCGGTGGAGGTAGTGTTGGTGTGTGTGTGTGTGTGTGTGTGTGTGTGTGTGTGTGTGATGAACTCGGCATGCTTCCTTGGGGAATGTGCAGTGAGCCAGGCACTCATGAATCCATTATGACGAGCATGTCCTGTCCTCCAGGAATTCAGTGCCCGGTGGAAGAGACGGATGGTCGACCTAGAATCTAGCACGTGGTCCACAGTGTCTTATCGGTGTTTCCTAAAGCCTATTTATTTTACCCATTTTTAGTTTTTATTATCCCACTTCATGTCAATACTTGTGTACTTCATGGGTGAAGTGTTAGTGTATTTAAAAATGGTACAGTAAACTTCACTGTAGATTTTATACAATATTTTGTATGTGTACCATATTACCTTTCTGAAATGAGAAGTTTTAAAGTTCCAGAATACATATGGCCCTCAGCTTTTCAGAAAAGTATAGTTGTGAACCACGTGGTGATTCGCACAGTGTTACAGAAGAGGGAAGGGGTGTGGGGGGAGGAGCAAAGGGCACTTGGGACAGCTGACTCGGACCTCTAGGAGTTGGAGCAGGTGGTTAACAGGAAGAGAAAACACTCCATACAGACACCCCCTTCAGGGTTGGACTGTGGCGAGGTGAGAGAGCGACGCCGGTCGACATTCTGGTTGTCCACTGCTGTGTAACACACCATCCCAACCTTTTACTAAAGGTTTACATCAAACAACAGCGACCCCGACTTTGCTGGCCACTGTGCACGTTGGTCAAGGTGGGCTGGGGCTCACCCACATCTCCTCAGGTGGCCTCGGCCGGCGCGGTTTGCCCACAAGAGGACTCACTGGCAGGGACGGGGGAGGTGACGGCCTCCGAAGGGGGGTCAGGCGAGACCTTGGTGTATCTCCCACCAATCCATCCAGGGGGCTCCTTGGGCTTCCCCGGAGCAAGGCAGGTGGGCTTGAGAGCAAGCGCTTCCCAGAGCAGGAAGGGAGCCTGTTGTCTGAAGGCTCCGAGGCTGGCCCAGCGTCACTCTCCTTCGTTCCGTGGTTAGGAGAAGGGGCCGAGCCCACACCTCTCAGCCGGAGGAATACGGTCAGATTCATGGCTGTCTTTCATTTAGCTCCATCAGCCTACCAGGAGGGAGAAACGGGGTTAGTGAGGGGGGGTGGTTTTGGGACACAACTCCATCCCTCACAGCTTCAGTTACCACCAAGCAAGTGCATTCCTAACAGGAAAAATCCAAAATAAAGTCCGTTGAAATTCATCACTTCCACTCTTGCGAAGAATCCCCTTCCTTCCATTTCCATCCCTGTCCTCCACACGGAAAAGGGGTGGAGATGAGAAAAGAGGGGAAAATGGTTTAATCAAGTTTGGGAAACACTACAGTCTGAGTCCCTTACATTCCTGCCGTGGAACCATTTAAGCTCAGAAGGCCTCTGTCAGTGGGGGTACCCGTGACATGGCAGGCTCCAGGCAGCTCACACCAGCTTGTGAGAGCTGGTGGCCCATGTCCCCAGTTCTGAATTCGAGGAGGTCCTACTGGGAGTTTCAGCCTGGATCTGGCGGGGGTATTTAGAGCACAGAGGTCAGTGCACTCCACGATGTGGGCTTCCCACCCCATTCCTGTCCCTGCAGCAGGGAGGCGACCCGCCTGACCCCGGCCTGGGAGCTGCGGGAACGAGACTCCAGAGTCCCGCCTTCGGAACCCTCGCAGTCCCGCTTCCTGCATGACGACTGCTTACTGAGGAAAGAAGGGGACCAGAAGGATGATGGAAGAGTCTCACTGTCAGCGGGACAGCCCGGACATGGATCAAGTAGGTGAAACAGAGCAAGTCAGGGGCCAGGGAGGTCATCACAGGGGCTGAAAACTAAAGCCATCGGGGGTGCGGGGGAAGCAGGGGCCGGCGGGGGAGAGGTGCTGTCTTCCCTTAGAGGGAAATCTCTTGCAAGCATTCATCTCCCGGGGGTGTATAGACATTATTTTCTCCAATCACGATCGTTTTGGGGGGCCAGAAAGTGAACAATTTGTTGCTTTTGATTTAATCAGGGTTGTTGAGAATACTGTTACTAATTTAATGGGTGGTAATATTCTTTTTATCAGGGCTGTAGTGTCTCAATGTTGAGCATATCAGCTTTTTCTAACAGTTATTCCACAGAATACTGTTAATCGAAATGTCCCAAAACATTCCATTAACAAATCGGTCACAAACTTATAAGTTATCATATCCCAGTAGACTGAACTACATTTTTTTAAGCTAAAAGTCTTTTTAAAAAACGTTATGATAATTTCTGCTTCCAAAGATGGACTATTTCACTTTTCCTGGCAATCAGTGACCACCTGTACTTTGCTTTAATTACAGAATTTAAAAACTCTAGCTCCTAATTGTACTTATACTTGAGGGGTTGTGGACACGTATAAAGATCCCAGGAGGAAGTCAGATTGCTGGTCCGTGCTACAGAGTGGCCTCCCAAGTAGCAGCTCAGCATCAAGTCTGAGATCAGTCCTTGTATTGAAGGCTTTCCAAATGGCTGTTATAGTAGCCATTGCCGGGACCACTGTGTGAGCCAAGAGCAGGGTGTTTGCTTTGAGGCTGGAGGGAGGTGCTGGTATTCTTCCCACTGGACTAGACAGCTGTGCTCCGTAAGAATAAAGAGACAGCAAATGGATTTAACAAAAGACAAACTCCAGGGAATCCAAGTGCAGGAAATAGAATTAAAAATTCTACCAGGATACTTCCTGATAAAACTAGCATAGGACTTGATAAAAAGGAAAATACTAGGGAAGTCATGGAAATTTCACACACACACACACCCACACACACACCCATGCCACCCCAGACTCACACTTAAAAAATAACTGACACAAAGGATGAAAGGAGAATATACTTGTTTAGAGATTGAAGAATATTGCCAAGGAATTCTCCCCAAAAGCAGTAGAAGTAGAGAAATAACTTTTACAACTATGAGGGGGACGTTAAGAGTCAACTTTGAGATTGCTGCGTGGGGGAGCTCTGTCAAGTCTCTCACCAAAAAGCAGTGATGAAAAAGAATCGGCACGAACTACCGCGTCAGGACTCTCCCTGTTGGTCAAACCCTACGACAAATGAAGAAGACTTGATTCCAGAAAAACTAAGTCTTGGTGAGAATAGTGGGCATCATACCTTCCTCCCTGTGTCCATGCCCCCGCTGCACAGTGTGGTCACTGTACCAGCAAGAGGAGGCCATGAGCTGACGGGACAAGGCTCACTTTACTTGGAGAAAACCCGTGTCCGGGGCATTGCTACAAACAGTACCGACGTTAGGTGGCAGTCAGGGCCATCGAACACTGCAGCCAGCCTGAGGAGGCTGCGATGAGCCGGGCGCAAGCAGACCCCAGACCTCTCCAGAGCTCAGAGGAAGCGTGGCTTTGGTACGCTCCCCGCTGTCGCTGGTGTTCTAGATAGCAGAGACCAGGCCCAAGGCTGCACGTATCCCTGGTTCCATTGATGCCTCAAGCACAGGAAGGTAAAAGCCAAAGCAGACCTGGAAACTGAATTTTGAAAGTATTCTTCAACCCTAATACAAACCCACCAGTGAAGGGTGGGAGATTTCCGGGTGAAGCTGCGTAAGTACAAACTCTGACTGTTCACTATTGACCACTAAGGCAGGTGACCCAGGGGTGACCACTTGGATATCAGGTTTAACGGTAAAAAATAAACAGGAATTAAAAAAAAAAAACTGAAGAGGGACTTCCATGACCACACACTGTGGGAACACAGAATCTAGAAACAGTCCGACAAGTCACCCAGCAAAACACCAGCAATAACAACTAGCCATCCAGTGGGTGGGAGGCATCCACAATTGTTACAGTATAATTCAAGATCCAGTTTTAAGCACTGTTCTTCATGTTTACTTATTTTTGAGTGAGTAAGCAAGGGAGGGGCGGAGACAGAGGGGGACAGAGGATCTGAAGCAGGCTCTTTGCTGACAGCACAGATCCCGACATGAGGCTCGAACTCATGAACTGTGAGACTGTGACCTGAGCTGAAGTGGGACACTTAGCTGACTGAGCCACCCAGGTGCCCAAAGATCCAGCTTTAAACAGAAGATTATGAGACACACAAAGAAACAAGAATGCCCCAGGAAAAAAGCAGAAAATAAAAACAGTCTCTGAATTCCCCCAATGTTAAACTGAACAGGCAAAGATTTCCAAGCAGATAAAATAAATATACTCAAAGAACTAAAAGAAGTATATTAAGCATTAAGCAAAGTGTTATTACAATGAGCCCTCAAATAGGGAATATCAAGAAAGGCAGATATTATTTTAAAGAGATCCAAACAGAAATTCTGGAGTTTAAAAGAGAAATAAGCAACATGCAAAAACTCGCTACAGGGGCTTTACGGCAGACCCGAGCTGACCGAAGAATGGACCTGTGAATTTGAAGAAATATCAGTAAAGATCATAAGGATTGAGAAAATTTAACAGAAACATAGGTCACCGTTTAACACGCCAGTACACACATGGAAGCGATCCTAGAAGAGAGAAAATTTTGTTTCACTAAAAATTCAGTGAAGGGGTAGCTGAAACCTTCTGAAATCTGATGAAAACCGTCGATTCACACAGCGTACATCACAGTGAAATCCAAATAGGATCAACACAAACACACACAGGAAACCACCACCGTTTTCAGCCCGCACGGCACAAAGGACGGTCACACAACACTCTCGGCAACAGGAGTCGCTGCACGTACACTTGTGATACAGATTTTCCAGAGAGACCACGTCCTAGCCCACCAAATACACGCCAACATATTTAAGAGGGTTACAAACACACGAAGTATATTCTGTGACTACAGTGGATTGATGCGTTAGAAACTCCTTATCGTTAACACGGCAGTTCTTTATTTAGATTCTGAGTGACGTAAACTGGAGAAACAGGAGAGGAAATACATTAGCCCTTTTGTCGATCTCTTAGAATGGGGACTCCGGAAGTGGGAAGTCAAGCACTGTCATGGCCGCGCCATGAGGTCGCCGGGAACCCGCGTCTTTATCGTTGTTTTTTAGAAAAAGAAATTTGGTGTCTGATGTGATTTCATGAACACAATGCGACTGCTTTATGATCTCGTTCGCAAGCCTTAAAGGAAGGAAGATCAGGAAGAATGTACAAGCCATCTGAGTGAGCTGCTCTTTTAGTAGCTTTCCCAGGAGCCCTGTTCCGTGCCCACCGTTGGCTTCCGTTGGCCAAATGTTGCACGGGTATTTTAGCAGCCAGGGAGGCTGGAGCTATAGTTTCCAGATAAGCACATTGCCACCCGGAGTGGCATTCTGCATTCTGTTACTTCAACAGGGCGGGAATCACTGTGAGGTGGGCAGAGAGCATGTCTCCTACAAACGTGTTTTTAGTTCCAGCTGAATTGTATCATGAGCCAGGACCGTCAGCTCAAGTGAGTCATACTGCAAATACAGAAAGCCAAAGGGGTTCCTTTTAGGACAAAAGTAATCCGTTGGTATTGCGTTAACGGGACATGGAAATTACTGATCTTTTCTGTTTATGTGAAATAGCTGGCTCATTTCCAGGTGTAGAAGGTGGGTCTTGGAATGTTTCAAATTGGCCAATTTTAAATTAATTCTGCTTTAGTAACATTTCAAAAAAATGAATATAGATCAGAACAAGCCCTGTAAGGTTTAGCAGGTTTCAAATTTTTTTGACAAAAACAGCAACGTACCAGTAATCACAGAGAAATAAAGAAAAATTAGAGAAGTGTATCGCAAGGGAGGAGATAATGGAAACCACTAGAGACTCAAAGAGCGGAGAGGTGCCAAGAGGAGATGAATGGCTCCACAAATTTTATCACAGTTTTTCAAGAAATTACAATCCTCCGCCAGGTAGTGAAGCCACTTAGTGTAATTGTTGATACGGACCATTTATGCCTCACGAGAAGTGAGGTGCTCACTTCCCTCTTCCTGAATCCAAGCAAAGCTGCGGCGATATAGGCGCATCGTTCCAGTACCGACGGTACGGTGACAGCCAAGCACTCTGCGGAGTGGAGCCACGAGTCCGACTGAGAGGACACGCGGTGAAACCCAACTACTGACACTGCAGCTTTGGCAAACACCGCCGCCACTGCGACTGCGACATGGTCTGTGCTCCCCTTCAGTGAAGGCAGTTGACACAGTGATAAATTACTTTCTCCAGGTTCTCGTGGGTAGGTTTAGGGGGAGAAAATGCGCAGTGGGGCTAACCTTATCGAGACAGAATTGGACAATCCGTAGGGTATCATCAGACTCCCGTGGTCGAGGAAGGATTGCGGACCGGGGGACTGCTCAGGCATGCTTGCTTCTTTGTGGGTTTATAGGAAGATTCCCCAAGGACACCGTGCTCAGTGGATCCCAGCTGGGCGTGCAGACTACCCTTGGCAAGCCCCCAGGGGGGCCCAGGAAGGCCGAGGCACCGGACTGCACAGCAGGAGGACGAGGGTGCACCAGGGCCTCCCCCTCGAGTCTAGCCGTTCTATCCTGCTCCCATCCCTCCGACAAGTGGCCACCTTGCAGGATGAGGAGCAGTGACAGGTAGGATATCGGACAGTGGCTGTATTTCATCACCAGTGGGAACCTGTATCCTTCTCTTGCCGAGGCCACCAGAGGCCCGAGATGCTATCTGTCAGCTGGTCCCCGGGGGAGCCCGCAAGCACGGCACCTCTGTTCACCCCCAGCGACCAGGAGAGGGGGTTTGATGGTTACGGCAGCACAGCCTCCCGGCCTGTCTCCAAATCACTAAATGACTTCAAGTCATGTTTACAGTCCATAATCTCTTTGTTTATTCTTTGTTGTCTGCTCTTGAAACCTAACGTTCCCTATGTGGGCAGGAAACTTGTTCTTTCTTGTTCACTAATAGATTCTTCAGAAGCTCACCTAGTACCTGGAAAATGGTAAATATAGAGTAAGTATTCGTTCAGTTAATAAACACAGGCTTTAGGGCATCCGGGCAGCTCATTTGGCTAAACATCGTGCCCTTGGTCTCTGCTCAGGTCATGATCTCACGGTCTGTGGGTTCAACCCCCCGTCAGGCTCTGTGCTGACCGTGCACACCCTGCTAGGGATTCTCTCTCTCTGTCCCTTCTTCACTTGTGCTCTCTCTCAAAAACAATTTAAAAAAATAAACACAGTCTTTCAATAAGAAGGATCTTTTCAGCCAAAGAACATTTCTTAAATGCCTTTCCTAGGCAGGTACCCACATCTACCTTTCTGACACCTGCCAGCTCTGCTACCCTGGGGCAACCCCTTCAGCTTTTGCCTGTAATGCTTAAAGTTATTTATAAAAATGGAGAGAAGCATGTCACTGTCTCCTAAGATTGTCCTGAGTATTATATGGCTAATACAAGTAAAACCATGAACCATATACTAGAAGTAATACCGGAAAGACACCCAGACCAGTGTGCCTGCGCGACAAACTACCTTCTGTCTTTCCTTGTAGAGATACGTAGTTATGCTCATATGGTCTGGCTACTGAGACAAAAGTCGAAACGTTAAGTGGGCTATTTGGGAAAATACATGAGGGGGAGAAGACAGACGTTCTTTCCGCTGCCAGGATGTGGACGTAATGGCTGGAGCTCTGTCCGCTGTCTTGTGCCTGAGCTCTAGCAGAGGCTGGAAGCCATGTGCGGTGGGGCCGGAAACAGGAAAAGCTCAGGTGCCTGAAGATTTTGTGGAGTACTTGTATGCTAGGGCCAGACCGGCCCTGCCCGGTCTTCCTTCCAACTTCATGTTTTTACGGAATACACGTTCACTTGTTTATGCCCCTGGAGGACTTATAAGTAGCAGATAAATTAAGTTTCTAACGGATATGCTCCTGTTATAGGTCTTATTTTCTTAGTTGAGAGTCTGTTTATAGGAGTGCGTGTGTGTGCACACATGAATGTATTTGTATACTTTCATGGTGGAAATCTTTGCAGCAACACCATCCTCACCGTCGGGCCAAATTCTCAGTTGAACAAAATGGCAGTCCATCGGGTGGTGGTGAGTAATGTGAGCCTAGCTTATGGTATTCTTGTTACATTAACTCATTAATTCTGCACGTTTTTGCCTGAGAAATTATTCAGTACTTTGCTCACTGCACTATTTAACCACTGGAGATCAGAAGTCCAAACTTTGCCCCTATCGTAACAGATGGAAGGACCTCAAGACAAATTCCGTGACCAGTGGGCTGTGGTGACTCACCCTAGGAACCTGTTAGGGGGACACGGGATCGTAAAGGGGAGAGCACTTCAACATCCCGTCAGCAGTGAAGACAAAGGACAGGCCACCCAGAACGTTCTAAGTTTAGGGGGTCAGAATAGGAATTTTCCAAACAGGAGACCAGAGCGGTGGGTTCAGTGTCAAGCGAGGACATTTAAGGGTGAGGACTCTGGGTCTGGTTCTGGTCAATGTCACGCCAACAGGAGACGATGCAAACAGAAGGGAAGAAGTGATTTCATCAAATTTTCATTAAAAAAATGTTTTTTAAATGTCTATTTCAAGAGCGAGAGCAAGTGAGAGAGCAGAGGAGGGGCAGAAAGCGGGGAAAACAGGGTGGAGAATCCAAGTGGCCTCCGTGCTGGCGGTGCAGAGCCCAACCTCGGGCGCGAACTCGTGAACCAGGAAAGTCAGAGGCTTACCCGACTGAGCCTCCCAGGTGCCCCAATCCAATCTGCCTGTTAGAAAGGCCAGTTTCACGGCTACAGAGGGGAAAGATTAGAGGTGGGTTAGTGACAGGGACGCCAGTTTGGAAATAAGGGTATGAATACAAGAGACGTTGGAGGAGGGGCCTCCAGGGAAGCAAACAGAAGTAGGACTGGGGCCGAGGGCAAGGACTGGGGGCCCGTGGGATGCGGTGTATTCCGAGCTTACTGCGAGAAGCCATGTTTTCGGGAGATGACTAGAACAACAACCGGGTGGTTGGCTTGCATAGACGGTGCTATTTACCAAGATGGAGAAGGCAGGAAGGGGTCAGATCGCCGGGGCCGGGGCAGGATACACAAGAGAAACGGCAGCACAAAGACCTACTGTGTGTTTCCCAGCCTCCCTCTGTTTACTTAGCGCGGTCAGACGGCAAACTCGCTCAGAGACCAAGGACAGGTTCATACCTCTGCAGGGAGTGACGATAAACTCATTCCTGGATTCTGGTTTACAAGTCAGACCAACATGGTAATTGTTAGCAGAAGAACTTATGAGTTTATTTTAGGCTGTGAGTGTCCATCACTGAGTTAAATTGCATTTGTGTTCTAGAAGTCTTTAATTTTTCCCCAGAGGAGAAAAAGTTCTTGCCTTCATTTTCTACTAGAGTTTTAAACAATTTAGAGCAGGACTTAAATTAAAAATTGAAATTCAACAGTGGATCAAGGACTTATCATTTACCTTTTAAAGCTTTGGTTATTAGCCAGAACTCAGTACTTACTAATGTAAGGGGCTGCTTGATTCGATGGAGTTTTAGAATTGTTTTTAGATCTAGAAGCTTCCATTTGCAAGTTGCCAGCTGCCTCACCTTTGGGGGCTGTTTCTGGAATCTCGGGGTGGGGAGTGCCTCTTAGTTATGCAATTATAAGAAAAATAAGCTCTTCTCTCCCTAATACTCTTGTGAATTCTCGGGTAAGGAGTGGCTAAATCAGCAGACGTCTTGGCAATCCCCTCTGAAGTGTGTTTAAGACTCCCAAATCCTTTACTTCTGAGATGTCTGAATTCAAGTCCTAAGACAGCAGTGAGTTGAGTGTATCATCTCCTGTGGAGGTTGTGAGGCAATCCCAGAGCTGAGCCGAGCGCCTAGCACTTTCTTGGCTCTACTACCCCACATGGTAATGGGTTCCTGTGGCCGGTGACATGGTCCTGGACCTGCCACCTACGTCTCTTGCTCAAGAACTCGGGAGGGTTTGTCTCGGGGGGTCGTGAGACCTGTGGCCGGTGACATGGTCCTGGACCTGCCACCTACGTCTCTTGCTCAAGAACTCGGGAGGGTTTGTCTCGGGGGGTCGTGAGACCCTGGCAGAGTCGGAGCCTACGGTGCATCACACTAGGCACTGGTTTGGCCGCAGGGTCTCCTCCTGTCTGTTGTCACCTGGGGGCCCCCGGGGCCCAGGAGCCACCCCTCCCTCCAGGGCCCCCAGCCAGGCATCATCATCCACTTTCCACGGGAGTCCCAGAGCAGGCAGGAATTCTGCAGCCCTCCCCCAGCACATCGGGTTGAGGGAGACTGAACCGTGTCATACTTTTGTTTTCTTCTGGTGACTGCTCACCTGTCCGGAGTCCTCAAATTTCTGCTCTCACAGTCTCTGTCCCCTCCCTGGGTGATCTGGTCTCATGGCGCCACGGCTTTCCCTCATCTCTATAAACTAACGACTCCTCAATCCGCATCGACACGCCAGACCTTCCTCTCGACTGCAGACGTGAGCACACAGCTGCCCACACAGCACCTCCCCCAAGCACCTGGTCCGCCTCTGAAACTCGCCCGTCTACACTGCAGCTCTCCTCCCCGCAAACCTGCTTCTGTCTCCGTCTTCTTCCCTCCGGTCACTGGGGCTGGCTCTCTCTCAGGTTCTCCAGCACGGGTTAGCATTACCCGCGACGGCCTCACGTCCCCCCACTGAGACAGCCCTTTGGCTCTCCCTTCCAGTCCATCCTGAGTGCGTGTTTCCTCACAGCCTTCCCACCAGGACTGTGGGCCGTGACACCGTCCCCTTTCTCCTGGTCAGCTTCCTAGCTGGTCTCTGGGATTCTTACCTTGACATAAAAATCTACCTTCAATGTAGCATCCAAAGGGGTTAAGGTTTTATTTTTTTCAAGTAATCTCCACACCCAACATGGGGCTCAAACTCATGACCCCGAGATCAAGAGTTGCCTACTCTAACCAACTGAGCCAGCCAGGTGCCCCCAGGAAGGTTTTTAAAAAATTTACCTCTTCCCATGTTATTGTTACATTAAGACACTTTCAAAGGATTTTGTTATTTCCTGTGCCTCACACACTCTTCCTCCAGGTATCCGTGGGTTTTTGCCTTCATTTTGTTTCATTATCTACTCAAACCTCATTTTTGGTTAAGCTTTCCTTGGCCATTTCACTGTCGTTTTTTTTTTTAATTTTTAGTGAGGTATAGTTCACATACAACATTCTAGAAGTTTAAGGGAGACAGTAGAATGATTTGACCTACATGTGTTGTGAAATGATTATTGGGGTTTGGTTACTATCTCACATAGATAGCAAAAAAAAAAAAAAAAAGTATTTCTTCCTTGTGATGACAACTCAGAAGTTTCGACTTCAAAAACGCCCCACACTGTGGTAAGTAGCATCACCATGCTGCCCATTCATCCTTAGTCCTTATTAATTCATTTCGGGACATTCGTACCTTTTGACACCTTCCTCCAATTTCCCCAGCCCCACCTCCTGCTTTTGGTAACTAGTCTCATCTCTTTTTCCAGGAGTTGTTGGTTATAGGTTCCCCACGTAAGCGAGATCATCCAGTATTTGTCCTGGTCTCACTCCTTCCACTTGGCGTAGCGCCCTCGAGGTCCGTCCGTGTGGTCACACGGGGCAAGATATCCCTCTCTTTTATGGCCGAGTAATATTTTTAGTGGTCATCTTAAAATGTCGCCTGCTCCCTGCTGCTGACAAGTAACAATCTGCCCCATTTAACCGCTTCCCCTCTTTTTGCAGCCCCATCTTCCAGGGTCCACGCGCTTACTCGTTGGGTGTCTTTCCTCCGCAACTAGAAGCAACTAGAAGGTAAGAGACCTGGGAGCAGGAACTCCTAGTTGCCCTCTTTCCCGACTGGTTCTGTTGTTCCTGGTGCCTGGAACGCGCCCGGCTCGCCGCGAGCGCGCAGCTCCTGTTGCGTGCCACCCGGTCGCTTGCTCCGCACTACAGTGCCGCTGGCGTCCGGTGGGGTGGGGGGGCAGGTCTCTGAGCTCTCGCAGCTTCACTTTCGCCCCCACCCCGTTCCCAGGTGTCCGGGGTCCGACGTGTTGCAGCCCGCTGCCTGAGGAGTCTGCCCTCCTCTCCACACCCCGCACGGTCCATGGGTTGACTTTTTACCACCATCTAAGGCATAGGGAAGTAGGGCGAGGCCTCTGGATTGCAAACTCCAAGGTGAATGGAATACGGCATTATGTTAAAGATTTGGCTACATTAAGTTTAGGACAGGTCCCAGAATTGCTTCTACACACAGTCAGCATGCCCCAAATGTAAGAGGACACGGTTTCTGAGGCGGAGGGGAACACTGGGGCAAGGGAGAGGACAGCCCTAACAGAAGGAGTCGTGTTGAAAACGAGTATGTGTGGTGTGCTGACCTTGGGCCAGACCGCGTCCCCCACCTTCACGACAGCACCAGGGTGTAGTTATTCCTGTTTTACACATGAGCAAACCAGGGCTGGAGTCATGAATAACTCGGTCACAAGTCAGGGGTTCCCTAAGGGCTGAGCCGGGCCTGCGGACTCTCCGTTCGCGCCTGAGCCAGGCCACAGCGGTCTCTAACAGGAGGTGGCCACCTTCTCCTTTTTGACAAGTGTCTGCGGGGCCATCTGAAAATGACCTGAAAGGCCTTCTGCAAAAACATCGCAGGACGGCTTTGATGTTGTGAAACAAAGCAGCTCTGCGTTTTGTGCCCACACGTGTCATCAAGCTTATTGGTCCGGGATTCCGTGCTGGCCGATGGGCCTGGTGCTGCGGCGGTCACCGTGATCATAGGAGGGTCTTTCATCTGGAACCGGGACGGCGGCCTGCGGCGGCACAGGCAGGGGAGAGTGGGCAATACACTGTGTCACAACAGGACGCAGTGACCTGCCGGCACCGAGCCTGCGCAGCGGCGGCGGCACGAGAAGGGCGAGCATAGGGAGTCACCGGTGAGAGTGATGGCTGCAGAGAGCCAGCCTCCCCGCCGCAGCCCGGTCTGGGTTCACGGCCACGGCACTAACCCAGCAGGGCCGGATGCCGCAGCCGGCAGGGAGAGCTCCGTCTCTCACGCCCGTGCCCCGGCCTTCCGGCCTCTCTCGGCGTCCTGCTGGGCTCTCCAGTGTCCCCCTGGGGCAGCCGTCCATTGGCGGTGACACTGCTCGTGCCCCATCCTACCTTAGATCTGTCACCTCAAGCCACACGGTCTTGCTTCCCTGAAGGTACATAAAACCTTTCTTTTCCTGGGATGCCGTTTGCCTGCTTAGCGATTCCACACACAGCAGCGCTCTGCTAAAGGTAGCCTGCTCTCTTCTAAGGCTGTAAACTCACGCCTGCCAAACCACAGGCTCGAAACGATTGGGCCCACACATCATTCTGCATAGTGATTTGAAAGTAGCACAGTAACATGACTCATTAGTATTCACAGGTGGAGAACAGTACCTGTGGCCTGCATTACGGAAGCCGTGGAACACGGGGGAAGTGGCCCCCCAAGTCATTTTCAGGCAGCACATCCCTGCGTACTACTTTCTCCCCTAATTAATGTCACCTGTACCTGCTAAGGTAGCTTCCCCAGCAGCCCTGGGCTGCCGAGCATTTACCATCATCTTGTTTGAGGAGGGCGGCGATGGACAACCGTGCTCTTTGCAGATCGCCAGCGAGGTGGAATTTGGTTTTGTAATAGAGCGTGTTGCACAGTCTGCCTGCTATTCCTGCTCGATCAGTATCGGTGGACAGGCTCTTCCGTCTGCAGTTACGTTTTCTCATTAAGGGCCTGGGGCCGCTGTAGCGATGGACATGTAACGTAGTGTACCCGTGGGGAGACCACTCTTGGGCTTTCTCAGTGTGATGGGGCACCCGCGAGTGGGGACACGTGACTGTTCTGCACCGTCACGGTGCTGCAGTGGACACACCAGCAGAGGGCAGTGGAAGCCGGGGGGAGCCAAGGGCGGTTTCCCTGACAGAAGTTAACCCTGGAGTGGGGTCCGAATAAGGGCAGCGCGGGAGCTGGACAAGCTGAGGGGACGACGGAGCCCCTCGAGCACGAAGGCACACGGACGATTTGCAGGCCACCAGCCCCTGAGAAAGAGGTTGGGAGGTCCGCTGTGGTGACCTGTTGTTCTCTCCCCAGCTGGAGTCTTTCGTCCTGTGAGTCATTTGGAATTGAGCATGTCACTTCCACCCTGACAGTAAGTCCGTGCGTTTGTGGAGGGTGAGGACCAGGACAGAGGGCATCACAAGGCTGACACACAGCAAGGAGTACTTGTGCATGAGGTTCGAGTCCGGGAACGAATTCTCTCTCCGCTCTGTGACTTGTTTTCCATGTTTGAATAAAACCAAGGCATCCAGTGCCCTCTGTCTGGAGGTCGTCAAGGAGAGAAACAGGACCAGGGTCGTCAGGGGAGCTCATGAAGGTTTCAGGGGGACAAAGAGGCAGGGAGAGGTGATGGGGAGTCATCCCGGTGGCCGCCCTCAAAGCCGGGTGCACTTGGCAGTGGACCCTCCTGTGGACCCCTCGGGGTCTGGGGAAGGAGAAGAGCCTTCCGCAGAGGCGCTGGCAAAGCCCACATGTGACCAGGGCCTGGGACCCCTCGGAAGTCTAGGATACAGTGTTCTCCTCTTGTGCGTCTTGTCAGAGGACTGGGGGGGACTGGTTTTGGGGACGAAGGCCATCCAGGAGAGACATCGCGAGCCTTCACCGCATCTTTAAGACAGGTAAAGTCCAAGTTAGAGTGAGCACGGTCCACGCTCTGCAGCGGTTCCCTCACAGGGCAGAGTAAGCACATCCCCGTGGGAGGAGAAAGCAGCCAAGCGTGACGAGTCACACTCTGCCATTGGCCGGGGTTGAGCTCTTCCCCAGAGTCTCTCACCCAGGCGTACGGGTGGCTGCTTTCAGCATGCTTTCCTCGCCAGGAGTAATGAGAGCATTCCAGAAGCTCTAACAAGGAACGTCGTGGGGGGTCCCCAGGGGCCTGAGGAGGCAGGGGTCCTGAGGCCCCTTCCGGAACAGTCCAGAGCCCTTCCTTCCTGTCCACTTCCTCCACACCCCCAAGGGCTGGGCTTTGCCTATCACATGAGACGAACCCCCAGACTCCTCTTTCAGGGGGCAGATTCGACTCCTCCTCTGGCCCCTACCACTGTGCACACACTTCTCACTGGGACAGAGAGCACCTTGAGGCTCAGGAAGGAGGGAAGGTCGCTGCCGGGTGTGGCCAAGTCTTTGATTCCCATCAGCCTTTTCCCTGCACAGAGAAGGCAGGGCCCCCACTTTCTCCCTTGAGAGGCCACATAAATTGATCATGAAATCATTGAAGAAGAAAAATGGTAAGGAGAAAAAAAACATCTAATTTACCTGATTGATGAAGGTCATTAACAACCTATCGTGATGTTCTGATTCACCTGAGACGGTACATTTTATGTGACAAAGAGGACAACGGAGAGCAAGCGGGAGACTGCGCAGGAACAAACATTTTGTTTTGTCCTTGTCCTCGCGTTACCTCTCGCTCCGTCTTTCTGGTGGAAACCGCTCCATCTGTCGAGCACGTGTGCGGTGAGGCATGCCTGAGTCCGGCCGCCCTCCTGGCCTTCAGTGGCACTGACGGGTACGACTCCGCGTTCTGGAACCACAGATCCCCACTTTTTTTGGTATTGATAATTCATGCATCTAATTTCTATGCACCCGATACAAAAACAGAATTGGTGGAAAATACCTAACGATGTTGAAAGTGCTTTGAAAGGTAGTTCATATTGGACTTGGCTTTGAAGCCTAAGGGTCTCCCACCACTGGTGGTCCTTCGTGTCTGCAGCAGGCATTGCTACATTGGGACAGAGAACTGCAGTCAACTCAAGTTGACTAAAGCAATGAGAGCTGTTTTCTGTGAAATTCCATCTGTCATCCACTATTCTGAGGATTCCTGTCTTTTCCTCCAATAATTTTAAACCCCGTGTCTCTGCGTCAGGGGGCTTCCTCTGACCTGAACCAGCGCCGCAGCTCTGCAAGCTCTCACCACACGCCCAGCACTGTGCTGAGCGCTTTTTACTCCCGAGTACAACGTCGTTACTCATCCGGGCCTCACGCCGCCTCTGTGAGGTAGGTCCTGCTTCTACCCCATTTAGAGGTGAGAACACAGAGGCACGAAGAGGTTGTGCCCCTCACCTGATGTCAGAGAGCAAATCCGAGGGCTTTGTCCCGGCACAAGGGTCTGCACTCGTGGTCTGGTGGTGACGGCTAGCCTAATAACCTTGTCCCAAATCTTTAAAAAAAATTTCTCTGAATTTTTATTAGCTTATACACTTCGTCATATCAAAGACCTCAGTGTAGTGTGTATACAGTTGGATTATAAAACTTGTTTTAAGAACAGCTTCGTTTTCTAACCTTCATGTCGTGCATAGAAATAGAAAGAGGATTGTAGGGGGCTGGAAATTGGAAGGGTGATTGAAATGCATTTTATGCAAACTAGTTTTAAAATTCGGCCGAAGTAGCAAGGGTGAAGTGAGGAAGTACGAGCCGACTCAGAATGAGCCTAACTGGTCCTCAGGAGTATGGCCGCCGGTGTCGGGGAGTCGGGATGCCCCCACACTATCCCGAGTACTTATTTATATACTTAAACTTCAATGACCGTCCTGCGATATGTTTGCCTTTATTCTAATTTTACAAGTGAGGACACAGACTTGGAGAAGTTAAGCCTGTGTCCCCGCCATCTGGCCCGGGGTCACAGAGCCATGGTTAGAACTCCGATCAAGCGGTCCCGTTTTACCTTTTGCTATTCCTGGGGCCTCTTAGAGCTTATGACACCTTGTCCCTTTTTTCTTTAAGGTCTTGATTTTGATTCTAATGTAAACACACAGTGTAACATTCATTTCGTCGGTACCGTGCAGCGATTCAGCACTGCCACAGGCCACCCGGTGCTCATCGTAACAAGTGCCCTCGGTAGTCGCCCTCTCTCATTTCCCCGCCCCCTGCACGCCTCCCCGATGCTTGCCATCAGTGTGTTCTCTAGGGTTACGTGTGTTTCTTGGTTTGCCTCTCTTTCTCATCCTTTGCTGGCTTGTTTCTTAAATTCCACATCTGTCTGACTCACTTAACATAATAAATACTCTCTAGCTCCATTCGTGTTGTTGCAAATAGCAAGATCTAATTCTGTTTTATGGCTGAGTAGTATTCCATTGTATCCATCTTCTTTACCCGTTCATCAGTCATCAGATGCTCCAGCTGCATCCTCAGTTTGGCCATTATAGAAAATGCCGCTGTCACCTTTGGGCTGCATATGTCCCTTCGAATTAGTGTTTTGTATTTTTTGTGTAGGACACCATTTTGGTTCTATTTTTGTACTGAGTCAGGAGAGAAGAACCTCCCCAAACTGTCTCCTGTTTAGAGGAGTAGCCGCCCCTTTACTCCCCAAGTCAGCTAGGGGGATTCAGAAGGGCTGGGGGGACCTCTTAGCAGGAGTCACTTTACAAAATCTTGGTCCACCTCAATTTCAGGTACTGTTTTCTTTTTGACTTTGACATTTTTATTCCTGGAAACCGTCCTCCAGCTCCGTGAATCACTTCACTCGTGTGAGTGCCACAGGTCCGGATACCTTGGCCGGCTCAGGACTCCAGGACTGAGGACGGGCTATCACTCTATGGAATGAAGAGAAGGGGGCCCCCAGGTGCATAGGGATGTTCTCACCCTCTCTTGGTCAAGGGCCATCTCTCCGGAATAACTTAAACCTTCCAGGGTGTGAGTTTTGAAAGGAACACATTCAACTGGCTATCGGATTGATTTGGTTAAAAAAAATAAAAATTCACAAATTTAATGTATATAAATCTTTTATACAGAAGCAGTGAGAAGAGGCTGCCTTCCCAAGAATAGCCCCTGTGGGTGTAAGTCCCCCTGAGATTGAGCTGAGAGCAGTCTCTTTGAAATTGGCAGATTCCGGGGCGCCTGGGTGGCTCAGTCGGTTAAGCGGCCGAGTTCGGC
Organism: Paguma larvata; assembly: GCA_030068075.1. Lineage (NCBI taxonomy): Eukaryota > Metazoa > Chordata > Mammalia > Carnivora > Viverridae > Paguma > Paguma larvata. The sequence continues at coordinate 29,007,327 of CM057831.1, forward strand.
TCAGGTCATGATCTCGTGGTCTGTGAGTTCGAGCCCCGCGTCAGCCTCTGTGCTGATGGCTCAGAGCCTGGATCCTGCTTCAGATTCTGTATCTCCCTCTCTCTCTGCCCTTCCCCCACTCACGCTCTATCTCTCTGTCTCTCAAAAATAAATAAACGTTGAAAAAATTAAAAAAAAAAAAAAGAAAAGAAACTGGCAGATTCTGACCCCTGTATTCCAATGTGGCCTTTCAGAACATTGAAAGCATGGTGGTTTGCTCCTTGACAGACCTTCACGTGTTTGCAAACAGCTCTTTTTTTCTTTTTGACTTGTGTTAAAGTTCGTCGAAGGTTCCTTTAACTTTTCTTCCTCCATGAAAGAATAGGAAAAGGAGATTTCCTCTGGAAAGTTTTCGTGTCCTCAATGAACAGTCTAGTTCACTTCTGCTTTAAAAACTCAGGAATGTGTGATGATGGAATACACTTGGCCTGCTTTCTCTTTGCGAGGCAGGCTCTAGGACAATGATAAATATTTGTCCCAACAGGGCAGCTGAGCCATGTGCCGATTTGCATAATGGCACTCCAGGTGCTGTGCTGCATGGTAATTACTTCCAACCTGATACAGCTGGATTCGAGCGACACGCGCCTGGCCACACGCACCGCCGGCAAGCCAGGAGCTCTCCGCCTGTCGCCTCATCACCTGAAATGGCATCAAGGAAGAGGAAAGATTGTGGTGAGCCATAGTGGGAGGCCGGTTTATAAAATGTCTCCAAGGTCACAGGGATGCGGCATTTCAAAGAATTTCTCTCATCGATACAGGCTATTCATTTATGGCACAAGCAGGGTTTTGGTGCTGTCGGTCCAAAATTTCAGGGTCTCCAGCCAGAGAGATGAGCGCATCAGCAGAGCGTGAACTCAGTGCATACTCAGTGCCACGCCCTGCCATGGCCACAGGAAGGGGACAGCAAGGCCACGCTAACCATGCTTCCTGCACTTGTGAGGAGCATTTCTCCTGGGGAAAACACCACCTTTGGGGCCAGAATCTTGCACTTCCCTCCAGATCTTTAAGGAAGTTGATGAACAGATTCATTAATTCAAGCAGAAAAGCATGGCCGTATGAGCCGGGGAGGAGGAAAGGAGTAAGACATTGTGTGTTTTTGTTTGCTGGGGTAAAGTCTTAGGGATTTTGACATGATTCGTGTAGAAATACAAGTTCCCTAACAGCTAAAGGGTATGGCAAATTCTGGGATACCCTGTCAAGGGTAAGAAGGGCAGATTACAAGGCTGCCTGGAGAGGGTGTAGAGAGGAGGGCGTGAAGAAACAAAGCTGGGGCATCTCAAGTTCGACCCCCCACTCGCCTGGGCACCTGGTGTGACCTGTCTCCGGCTCGAGTGAGGACACTCAGCTCTCACCTCCTCATCAGTGCGATCCTGAGAACAAAGTGCCCCGGAGAACATCGGGCCCCTAGAAGGTCAGCATCTGTGAGCTACTCCTAGTGCACTATCTGTCCTGTGCCAGGACATTGTGAAGTTGAATACTGGGCGTGACTAGAACAGTCAATGGGAAAATCAATCAATAGTTGGTTAATCAACTTGAGAGGATTTTAAGGGATCTGTCCTTCAGTTTATCTGGAAAGAATGTGTAACATAAAAAAGAGAATTTGTTATGGGCCAGTGGGGACACCTAATCGTGCGTATGCACTCCGAGTGTCATCAGTCAAAGCTGGCATGATGGGGGGACTCAAGAACCCAGAGTGGGAAGGAAACATCCAGAAACCTTTCCTGGCATGCAGGAGGTCTCGGATGTGATCGGGGGAGACTCGATGGTGGTGGCGGTCAGTAGTACAGGGAAGGAGGGCAGGCAGGTGGCGAGGCCATGAGGGAGCGTGCGGTGCAGACTCCCACCCCCAGGGCCGTCAGCTGGTTGGGGGGCTTGTGTGGCCAGTGTTGGTGCTGGATGGCGCAGGGTCTTAAATATCAGGCCAAGAGGTAGGCTTTTCCTATTTACTCCGAGTTCATTCACCCAACGCTTTTCTTGAACATTGCATATGCCGTGAGGACACGTGAGACATCCTGACACTTTTTTGTCAGGATTAGCTACTCGGTTTGTCAAGCAAACAGAATGGTGATGTTTTAACGAAGATAATTTGCTGACAAGAGAGTAAGCAGAAATACGCTACTCGGGCAGAGCAGTGTCTAACCCACTGAAGCTTGTGCCATTTTACCCACGTGTGGATCCTGGGACTGCGAAGGAGGAGCTGTGAGCATCCTCACGTGAAAACTGGCATTGCCAGGCAGCTTTCAAACTTGTAGGTCAAGTTGAAAAAAAGGGATAGCATTTGAGAACAGAGGAAAGTGAAGCCAACTGATTCACCTCTAGTAATGAAGAAAAAATGGACCCAGGAATCATACAGTCCAACATGCCCTGGATCTTTCAGTTACCAGTGAGCTACAGTTGTGGATACACAGCGTGTACCAAACATGGGTTTCCATGCAGCGACTTGGACTGTAGTGAGTGCCGCGGACGGGGTGGGACTCACATGGGGAGGTATGTGGAGGGAACAGGTGGCTTCCCGCTAGTCCTGGCTCTGCCCTCGCAGGTGCGTTCCACCTGCACTACGACCTTCTGGTCTCCCGGAGTCACAGGCACTCTGAGCCTCAAGCCCCACAGACATAACGGGACTGAAACAATGCTTCTCCAGTAGAGACCGGTTGTAGCTGATGGAGGAGATTCCCTGCCTCCTGGTCTTACAAAGTAAGATGGGATCGCACCCTGTCCTGAGACTTAGCCTCCCTCCATCAGGTTGTGAGACTTGTTTGCACCCGGGACTTCACCCACGGGACATGCCTTCAGTTCCCCCCAAGTGATGAGACGACGAGCACAGAGCTGAAGTCAATTTTTATGGTCATAATTGTAAGAGAGGTCAGATTTGCAGCTTACATTCAAGTGGTCTGAGCCCAGAATCAATGCGCTTAACCACTGTACTACCTCGCGTCTCAGAGACGTGGGTTCTTTGCTCTACTGTGCTTACATAGAGAGCATGTGATTTCAGGCTCTTGGTGTCAGGAAGCAGCAGGGGTGGGAAACTGACAAAGCAAAGTAACAGCTTCTAGTCGATCCATTTCCTCTTTGCCATGGACTGTTCTTATTCACAGCACTCATCTTTTCATTTTTAATGAAGGGCAGACCTCAGAATTTTAAGATGTATTCTATTGAATTTTAGAGTTTCCAAATAAATTACCACAGTTTAAGAACTGAACCCAAGCCATGAGTGGCTTGTGACAACAAGCAAAGGATAATAGTCTTTGATGTTGGTTGAGAGGCATAAACATCACAGTTAGAAGGACAGTGTCTGCCTCCAGATTCGCTGTTCAAACACCAGTCCTGCTAGTTAAGAGGCAGTCCTCAGTTTCTTTGCCTCAGTTCGCTTGCCTGTAAAATGGGACTCTGGACATAAAGGAGGATACAGGCCTCGCATTGTGTAAGGATCAAGTCACTACACAGAAAGCACCTATATGACCAGTGCCCAGCGCATGGGAGCATGGTGTCAGCATTGATTGTCAACTCTTGTTGTCATCCTGCCCCATGACATGCAGTCTGTCATCCCTGGTGAGTGAGGAGCTCACAGCTCTGGGTGGTGGGTGAAGGAGCAGGCCCGTTGGCCTTCCTTGGAGAACAATGTTCTGTGCAGCCCTCACATGAGTAACATTACAAAGATTACCAAATTTCATGGTACTGTCTTATTCCCAATTGAAATCTTCCCAATCTACCTAGATTCAGTTTTCATCAAAGGGAGCCCAGAGAAAATGATTTGCTCATAAAAGCAAAATAAAAACCCATCTATCCCTTCTACTTCTCCTTCTAGTTTTTTTTTTTTTAATCACATTTCCTCATAGTCCTTTTCTTAGAATGAAATTAGGAGAAGGGGGAAAAACAGAAGCCTTTTGAGGGTCATTTATCACTTCTGTCAGTCCATGGGAAGCAGGCTTTAATCCTAGAGGAAGTAGTGAAGGAATTTCATGAGTTTTTCTGGAAATTAAAGATAGAAAAGAAAAAGATTCCATTTCAAATATGACAGCAATTAAACTCTACTAAGCATCTACCAAGAGCAGGGCTCAGTATAGATGATCTGGGCCTAGGAGCCCCCCTATTAAGGTCATCTTATTACTGATGTTTCCTTTTAGAAAAACGACTTTTCAAATTGCATTGCTATTTTATTAGAGATCTATTATTGTATTTTAATGTCAAATATCTGCGTTTCTTTTCTTTTTAATCTTAAAGTTTATTTTAAATCCCAGGAGGCCCCAAAGATTTCTGCAGCAGCTCTCAGTCATTCATGTGCTGACCTGTCACCCAAGGGCAAGTTAGGACGCGAGTTCCTGGACCTCCCACTGGAGAATCCACTAGGTCACGTCCAGGAGGGGCCCAGGTGTGTGTACGATAATTTGAGCACTAGATCCACAGAAGACCCACGGCCTCCACCTTGAGAAACACCGTTTTGGAGTAAGAGCTTAGGGAATTACAAAATGTGGTTACCTACCTCCTAAGCCCCCCTCCAGCATCTAAATCTGGGCCCTTCCTCAGTTCAAGAGGGTGAACGTTGATTTGATCAAGTCAGTGACTGTTACTCTGTTCACTTGACAGGCCCACGCGTGAGAGGTTCAGCTGGTCACCAGGATAAAACGGTGCGTCTTTGGGGAAAGGTTTTCACTTTGGGGAGAGCACCGGTCCTTTACCTCTAGATGGAGATTTTGGGGGCAGGAATACTTGGAGCTCCGAAGCCATTTCAGCCTCAACAGGACAGCCACGACACTGAGCATGACGGAGAAAGACGACGGAAGAAATGGCAGTTCTCCCTCACATCACCGACCATCACAATAACCTTTCAACTGTCTTCCTCTAGACTTACTGAGAGAGAGACCAGGCGTCATCTAATTTACTGTCAATTAGATACTGTTATTCAAAGCTGAGAGCTTAGATAGAGGGTACTCTGTTCCCCCAGAATGCTGGAAGGAACAGACCACAGATCATAGAACTCACTGAAAGAAGTGGACACAACAGAGGGCAGTGATGATGGCATCATCACGGTCTGAGAAGTCGGAGGCGCCTGTTCTGAAGGTGCAAAAGGTTTGTGTCCCAAGAGACAACTAGGAGTCACATCCAAGTACCTTCTGAAATAGCTCTAGGTAGAAACGGAAGGAGAAATCCAGTGTATGAGCCTCTGTTGGTTGCTCGTAGACTCCTTCCGTAAGGTTCTATGCGGGAGAGGCCCAGTGGATGGAGGCGGCCCGGTGGGAACAGGAAGAAAACCGGCGTTGCTAAGAGAGGCATTGATGCCTGTAATGAAAAGGGAGTTAATGCCGCCTTTTAATCTGAAATCTGGCAGCGTAGGCAAAGTCCGCTCCTGCCCCCCAAGCTGGAGCCAGCGTATGAAGCAGCAGGGAAACAGGAAACGTATCAGAAGATAAAATTAGAAAATTTGGCACCTCAGGCCTTTGTAAATGTCCCATTAATTATTTCTAAGTGAAAGAGAGGCACGCCTGGCTGCGAGGCACAGATAAAGGTGGGAGCTTCCGGCAGAGGTTCGACTTTGCCCGCTTGTTAAGGCAGAGAGGCCACTCAGCCAAGAGAGAGGAAGGTGGCCAGGACGCGGAGGGCAAGGGACAGCTGGTGGGAAACCCACAATCCGGAATTAGCAACCACGTCAAATCCCAGAGTCAATTTGCGGGGTTTCAACTTGGAAAATGACCAGACATGTCGGCCAAGATTGGGGATCCTTGTGTTGTTAAGGACAACCTGATCCCCGCCGAGAACGGCTTAGGAACGACCGGGCTCTGAGGCAGACCCCAGGCCTCCGAACCCAACTGTGCGCACTGCAGAGAGGCGGGGTCAGGTGGCTCATCTCCGAGAAGACAACCAGTTTTATCAAGGACAGGGGACAAAGGACATTCCCCCGGAGGGCAGACTGGCCGTCCTGAGCTGACGGCCGTGGGCACACTCTGCATTCTCCCATCCTGCTGACGAGAGAGGTGTTTACACCGCATCTCCTTCTGGCGGGTCCAGATGTGCGTTCCTGCGGCCACCTCCTTCCTCCCAGGGCGCACAGAGGGTGTCATGCGGAAATAACCCATCTCTTAGCCAAACAGTAGCACAGGGACAGCCGTGAAGCCAGCTGTGCTCACGCAGGGCCCCGGGGCCCAGAGCAGCAGCTGGGGGCGAGGGGGGTGGTGGAGATGCCAGGTCAGAGCTCCGTGCGATCTGTAGCCTGCATGGTGCAACATGGCTCTGAGCACCCAAAACCTGGAGTGCCATAGACCACTGAGTGCCACTGTGCTCTCCGCCTCCTCTCACCAGACTTGTCCAAAGACTTCAGTTTTATTCTGTTACCAGGAACACGGATGGTTCCTGGGGCTTCTCTGCAGCCATTGCAGGCGTCAATTTTGGTAAGACTAAGCCAGTCACAACAACGTCACTATCAGGGACAGTCATTAGGTTAAATGGGCTCTAACTCCACTCTGGCCAATTAGGAAGAAAGCTCTCTGGGCAGACTTGTGGAAAAGGCTTTCCTTCCAGGAGAAAGGAGAGATGCGTGCAGAAACCATCCTTCCGCTCCTGTTTGGACTCTGGAAGACTCTGTGGGAAGAGGGTCCCGGTGGGGGCAGCCACTTGGCGTCTCTACCAGAATTATTGACCCACGATGACACAGGACAAAGATGGATGGAGCCCGGGGATCCAGAAGGCAGTGCAGAGCCTCCCGGGGAGGCTGGCGTGGCTCTGGAACCTGCTATGCTGTGGGGGAGACTGATGACTCCGGGGTCGAAGCTGCTGTCCGGGTTTCCTGGTTCCCGTGGCCTGAAGCATCCTCAATGAAGCAGAGGACCGAGGCCTTCCTTCAGTACCACGTCCAGAGCTGGTGTGACGGATTGACTCAGCAGTCCGCTTCTTGAGTAAAATCAACCCTTGAATTTGAAGCCAGGCCCTGCCACCCAAAAGCTGTAACGAGTTACCTCACCCTCTCAAGGCTCAGCTTCTTGGTCTGTAAAAATGGGGACAATAGAGCCCCACTTGATAAGATTGTTACAAGGCAGGACGTAACATATACACAACTAGCGCTCACTAAATCTTAACTATTCTCTCGTTGACAAGAAACATCCGAGTTTTACCGAGAAGCAGAAGGTGTTGTTAGCCCATCATACCAGCTGTCTGATTTGAAAAACAGTCTCGCACATTTTAAATAAATTTCTAAAACTATGCCCCCTATTCCAGGCGTCGCCGCATCCGAAGCAGGTTGAATCAAAACCAGACCGGGTCTCCTCTGCTCCAGTGCAGGTTCCTCAGCCACCTTCCCGGCACCGTCGGGCCGACCACGGACGAGCCGCCGGCACTTCTCCAGGTGGGTCCGTCGGCACCCGGGGCTCCTCGCCGCTCTGGACATTGACAGGGTGCAGGTGTCGCCTGAGCAGAGATGCTCGATGACCTTCACTGCGGGAGGGCACTGTGTCGGCGTTACTCTGACCGTGTTCGAACACCGTCCTCGGTGGTGCCCTTCCCTCTGCTCCCAGGAACCAGAGTGTCCCGGTGCTGGGCGGTGGCCTTGTGCTCATGGACCACTCACGAGCACAGCCCCATCCAGGACCAGTGATGAGACGAACAGACGCGAGGGATGGCCCCAGGATGAGAGAGAAGGGGGCTCTCTCCCATTTTCTACAATTCCTGACACATTAGATTGTGAACACGGAGTGTGTGGTGGTGAGGAACACTCGTGTGAACTGAGTAGAAGCTGCGGCTGTGCTCGCTGTGGCTGAGGCAGTCTGTGCCTGGTCACCACCACATCCTGTTTGCACCTGCACCTCCAGACCTGCTGCCAACGCCACTCTCTGGGCAGCGGGGAACCGCCGCGTCGCCTCACAGCCCTGCCGGCAGCAGCGGGAACTGCAAACCACGATTCCACTTCAACTGCCGTTTCCAGACCGACCCTCTAATGCGGGGGACAGAGACCTGATTTCATTCACAGAAGTCCAGGTCAGTACTTGGGACAAGTTCCCTCATCTTCCTTTCCATCCTTTCCTCGCCCATAGGACGGCCCCATCAGTGCCTTGAGTATGGGATTGTTGGGAGGATGGAAACCAAGCAAAGAAAACGGAGCTCGTGTTGGCTCCTTTGTCACCCCGGCGTGTGTGTAAGTGGCCAGGCCAGCTCTGACCAAGAGTGGGGGAGGGAGCATGTCCGAGAAATGTGTACTCCAAGTACACGCTCCACGGGGTGCAGCTCCCCCCCGAGGGCCCCGCAGTTTCTTCCGGAGCAGCCGCAGCTGAGGAGCCGTCCAGGTCCTGCTGTGAGCACGCTAAGCGAGGTCACCAGAGGCAAACAGGCGGCTTCCAATGGGAGCCCCCTTTACACACGTCCAGGGCCAACACTTCCGGTGGAGGGGATTGTTCGCACAGGAACGGTTAGAATCACCACACAGGGAGTGTGGGCACAGAGCCCGTCTTTCCTACTGTGGAGTGGCTTGCTCTTTGTCCTCGTGTCCCTCACAGGGGACTCATGGCCTGCGAGGAGGCACAATTGGGTTACCTCCTTGGCTAGCATCTACTCATCTTTCACGTCTTCCCGTAGGTGAGGGCCTGGGAAGGTTGTCCTGACCCCAAGGCCACCCTGGTTCTGGCCCCACGTCCCCGACCGTGTTCTGCCAGACGCTCTTCATCCGCGCCCGCCATTGCCTGGCGCCTCGTCACGCCTCACAAAGCCGTCAGCTTGTGACGTCAAGGGCCTGGGCCAGCCTGGCGAAGGCTGCACCCTGGACCGGAGGCTGGGTGACGGGAGGTGCAGGTGTCCACAGCAAGAATACGTGCCTGAAGAGACATCTACTTGTTCTGACAGCCAGAGCTTCTCTCTGGGAAACGTGTCCACTGAAGAAAAATTTAAAACCTAAAAGCAGAATAAAATACACCAAGGTGAGTTCAGGGAGCTCCTTCCAGCCATGATCCCGGCCCCCGGCTCCCCAAGTCCAGATCTTGCCTCCAACTTCCTCGTTCCTCTCCTGCTCTTTTCTTGAAAATCCCAGACCTCACTCCAGTCTCACCTTGTTTCAGGATGCATCTCGAAAAGCCTGTTTCCTAACTGAACTGAAATGCCTTTACCATGCCAGCACCGTCGACGATTTCTTCCTGTCATTTGTTACTGATTGTTCGGGTTTCCCAATTGCCTGAAAATGGCTTTTCACAACAGATTGATTCCAATAAAAAATGTCTCACATTTTTTGCTTCTTATGTTTTTAATTCCCTCCTCGTACGATTTTTGTTTCATGCCGCCATGTTGTTGGAGAACTAAACCTCTTGTCCTAGAGCGGGTCCCCTCTTCTGGACTTGTCTGTTTCCTTGGAGGGTCGTTTATCTGCCCCTCTCGCCCCGTACAGCCTATAAATTGGAAGTCAACTCCAAGTGCTAAGGTCTGTTCTTTGAGCAAGAAAATGGCCTAGGTGGTGATGTGTCCTTCGTGAGACACCACACTGCGTGACACGTCACGTCTGCAGGTCTCAGACCTGTGCTTTGTTCAGATAGTCGGCTCCTGGAAGATATTTGTGTGTGTTTTTCTCAGTTGTTTATGGTCACAAGTCATGCCGCAGTGAATAAGCTTGTGCACCAGACATAGCCTTCCTAGGGATGGGACTCTGGCTTCTTTGAGGCTGATATAGATTTTTTCCGTGATGACTTCAGAAGTTATCTAGGTTTGAAATTCCACAATTTTACCATGATGTTTTTGGTGTGTTTTTCCTGCTTGGGGTTAGAAGTGCTTCTGGAAACTGATTTGATGACTCTTGTCAGTTTGGAAAATTTTCAGCATCACGTTTTCAGATATTGTTGTGTTTATTCTCACCTCTCTATCTGGAACTCAAAGTATCCCTGTGTTGGACCTGACTGCCCCCTGTCCCCTGACCGTACTCCATCTGAGGTATTTACACGTGGACCAATACTCCCATTCAAGCTGTATGCAGCCATGGCTAGTACGCTTTTTAAATATAATTTATTGTCCACTTGGCTACCATAGTGTACAGTGTGCTCTCGGCCTTGGGGGTAGATTGTCATGATTCGTCGCTTACCTACAACGCCCAGTGCTCATCCCAACAAGTGCCCTCCTCAATGCCCCTCACCCATCTTCCCCTCTCCCCCACACCCCCATCAACCCTCGGTTTGGTCTTTGTATTTGTATTGTACCTATTTTCCCCGTTCCCTTTCCACTCATTGTATTTCAAGTTATTGCATTTATTAGTTTTAAAAAAGCTTATTTTATTCTTTTTAGTAACTCTTGGTTTGTTGTCCTAATTTTTGATTTCTCTATTTCCTTAAATATCCAGGCATAGTTGTTTTAAAAGCTGTGCTCAGTCAGGGGCCCCTGGCTGGTTCAGTCCATTAAGCGTCTGACTCTTGGCTTGGACTCAGGGTCATGGTGTCATGGTTTGGGAGTTCCAGCCCCACATCGGGCTCTGCACTGAGAGCATGGAGCCTGCTTGGGATTCTCTCTCCCCACCTTCTTTGCCCCTTCCCCTTTCATGCTCACTTGCTCTATCTCTCAAAATAAACAAAAAAAAGCTATGTTCAGTAATTCCAGTATTTAGAGTCCTTAGTATGTTTCTGCTCTCGATTTTTATTTGTCTTGTTTCTGTTGATAAAAGCTCACTTTTTTGTGTGATTTGGTATTTGATAAGGTACCTTTTGTAGAAATCATTCAAGGCTCTGGATGCTATTCATTTCTACACAGGATTTACTTTCGTTTTGGTCAGGTAAGCAGGGGAACCGGGCTCACCTTCCTATACTCTCAGGGATTTCAGATGGTTCAAAGCTCAACCTCAGTGACAACAGAAGATGCTTGCCCGTATTTCTAGGCTGTGCTCTTCTGGGTCCCAGCCTGACCCCTCAGGAGTTTACCTGCCTCCTTCCTGCCTACAAGACTTGGATTCTATGTTTCCCTGTGCCCGTGTGCTCGCCACTGCCATCGATCACGCCCCCGCCTCTCAACTGGGTCTTTTGTGGGAAAAGCACAGTGTTTCGTTTCCTAATCTTATCGCTGTTGTTTGTCTGCTTTTAATCGGAATGTCTCCATACATTGTGGTTATTCTTGCTGGGACAGTGGGTCTCAATAACCTACCTGCTGTTGGTGGAAGGGTAGATGCTCCCAGCACTTGAGAAAGGGAAACCTTCTAATTTGTGAGACCTTCCCTATAGTTGTGACACCTTTTTCCTGAAGTTACATTTTGAATTGCCTCTCTCTGTGCCCTCCCCACTGGGAAACTGCCCACCTCTCAAAGATCATCAGGCTTTATCTCCACTGTCTGGGTTCAGAGGACTGCTGTGTCCCTGACACATTGGCTGACAGTCCCTCTCAGGTCTAGGAGGGCATCCAGGAGCATCCAATGCCAAGCTACAGAGACATAAATTTGCTACCAGTGTAAATTTAGCTTCTCGATCACCTTTTTGAAATTCTATGTTGAAACCAATATGATGAATGTGTCACTGACATGCTGATGAAGTGTTTCATGAAGCTTAAGAAATTATTATACAAATTAAGCTTCCCCCCAAAGGAGATGTCCATTATACCACCTGTACATTTGAGCAAGGAACTACAACCTTTATCAACGATGCTGTAACTATAAGCAATTTTTGCTTCTACTCTGTTATGCCTAATTATCATTTCTATGCTTCAAAAATAGCGTTTGGGGCCACATTTTCACTCAACAGAGGGAAAGAACTGCACTCAAGGTAAGTGGTAGAAAAATGCCGTGTCCTTCACGTCATATCACAGCCCCACTGTGTTCAGAGTTGGCTTCTCACCAAGTCACTTCTGTGTTCTCTCTTTTCATTTCCATTAATGCCTCATGCAAAGATCTTGGGCTTTGGAGTCACAACGTCATGAACTCCCAACTCTACCTCCCACCAAGTGAAGATGGCATTGACCAAATGAGTTGTCAAGATTGGTGTAGCAGCGAGTCACACACAGAGAGTTGGGAACCTAAGGCTTTTCTTTCCAGGAAGCAGATTTATTCATGCCCACAAGGGCTCAGCAGGCTAAGACCCAAAAGGCTGAGCCGTGACTACAGCGGGAGGTTGCCTTTTGTACAATTTTTGCTCCTTTGTTTCTCATACATGGTAACCTACAGTCTCAATGGACAGTCTATGTTATAGAGTCTTCAGGAATGTCACGCACGGGCACATGGACAGGGTGCCTTCCCTTGTTTTGAGGTTTTCGCCTCATTCCTCAGGGAGGGGCTCTACTACATTGGGGTGCCCTGACAGCAGAGCATGGTATCTCATCACTGATCCATCTGCGTATACAGAGGCTATGCTGATAGGTACCCTATTGCTATATGAACAGAGAAAAAAGACATCTGGAGCAAGCTGGCAAGTAAGGGGAAGGGCACCCATGGGGCTCTCTGCTTATCCAGTCAACATGTTGTGCACATGCACGATGCTTTGGTTTCCTGTGGCTCAATTAGATCCCGCAGAATGGAGCTCATGAGCCGCCATCTTGCCGTTCAAGAGCACTGGCCTCAGTACCAAGTGCTCAAGAGGTCTCAGGAGAGGGAATTAAGAAGGTTTGGAAGAGGTCAGGCTGGAGCCAAATCTACTTTTCTTTATATGATGGACAGGTCAGTTCAAGAACTCTGTATACACACCCCTTTCCCCAGCCACACGCTTGGATGCCTCCCACCTAGACCATATGGATGGTTAGTCATTGGTATGATATCGAGTTAAAACTAATATAGAAGACAACACCATTACTTTCTGGAATAATGAACAACTGTCCTTTCCCCCTCACTTTAATAATTTTGTAGAAGACCAAGAAGGGACCCTGCATCAATGTTTTTTAAAAGGTCCCTGGTGATGCTAATAAGCGGTTGGAGTGTGAATTTCCAAAATCCTGTCAAAGGGGATAAAAAAAGTGTTTGATGGGGACAATGTCGAGAGAAACAAAACTACGTCGTGTTTGTGTATCACTGATGAGAAACCAGATAACAGATTCCATAATGAAATCCTGACAAATTATAATAGTCTAACCTGGGAAATTTTATATGCGTTTCTCTAATAACCTCCTCCCCATCCTTTGATTTTGAGCCAATGAACAATAATAATAAAAACCTAAGGGACCACATTGCACTTTGTTTTGGATATAACCTGTATAATAGGATTTAATAAGATCTGATAATGATAGCTACCTCCTACCAATGGGGTTCATTAAGTGTTCTAAGGCTCCCTTCACCTCTCACTGCCTCGTTGACATTTGCAGAATAATGTATACATCATCTCCCTTCCGTGTTACACTCCTGTCTTCCGTCGCTATTTGCATCTCAGGAGAAGAATTTGTAATTCGCAAATTTTTCTCATGGTAAGAACAAATCATTGGCCCCCGAAGACTCTTACCAGCAGAAAACTTGGCACACTCTCAAGGAAACTCCTCTTCCAGGTGGGAAATACTTGATGATCCTTCACTCATCTACTTAAACCTTTTTACTCCTTACACCTCAGCACGGTGGTCTCAGCATGGACATTCATATTCATCACTGCCCTGTGACCTCCTGGGTATTTAAATTTCCTCTGTTCAACCACAACTTTCGAAAGCAGATCTCAGCTTTTCCATCATTGTCAGGTCCCATGTAAGGGTAATACTTCATTTTAATAAACTGTAATTGCTACATTAATCCAGTTCATTATCCATGTGGGTTGCCATTTACTGCTCTTTTAAAATCTTTCCATCTGACTCTGTGTGCACAGCCTGTCAACAAAAGCAGCTGCTGAATTTGTTCAGACTGTCACCATTTGAGATGTCCCATCTACCTCTGCTCCCAAATCAATTAGGACAGATGAAGCTGCTTACCTCCCAACGGACAGTGCTAGGGTCTACGCAGGAGGGGTCTTCCTGAAGGGTTGTCATTTTGCTCCAGAATGACCCACCCAACCCCACATTATGATCAATACGTATTTTTTCAGGTTCGGTAGCGATCAGTTATTCAGAGCCAATTGTTTCTAGGTGACATTCGATCAAATCAGGGAGATACTGCTCCCATTATGTATTTTCTTTCTCCTTCATGGAGTAACGTCTATCGGACACCAGCGTTGGGGAATGCCAGCCGTTTCTTCCTTCTCTGACACATCCCCACGCCAAGCAGTAGCATACATGTCTACCGAGGTCAGGACTGCAAATTTGTCTATTGAAAGTCACTAAGGACAAGCCCTCTCAAAAGGGACACTGGCTAAAAGTGGTAACAAAGCAGACACTTAATGGATTCCATCCTCAGCAGTTGACTAAGGCCTGCCATTTCTATGGGGCCATCAACGGCTTTGTTAAACCAGAGAACTAAATTCTACTTCTATTTAGATTTGGATTTAAAAATACCTTTTGAAGTTCTAACCATATTATGTCTGGAGAACTGTATCAACGATAGAATATCAACTCCACAATCTCTTTTAATGGAATATGAAGTCAAATGGTGAGATTTGCTTGTGTTTTTTAACTAATAAATTCAATGCCTGTTAAGATATTAAAGCATAAACATTGTGTTTCAACAATGGGAGGAAAGATAGGAATTAAAAAAAAAACTTTTTCAAGTTCTTAGTTTATCAGGATGGTAAGTAAATCTACATAGGGTTTATAATCAGCATGACTTAGGTTTAAAATCTGACTGGCATTTTGTCGTTATGCTATTAAGAGAATAATCCCAGTAATGGTACTAATAATACTTAACACTTACAGACTGTTTTTTCTAAGCTATTTTGCTAAGAACTTCACATGTATGGTCTCCTTTTTTCAGTGATCTAAGGGAGAAACTAGGATTATCCTCCTTGGCAGATGTCACACACTAAGTAATGGACTAATGTGTGAACGTACTCTGTATGGCTCAAACTCTTACCTACTGGCCGAGTTCCTCACACTTGCTGAGTACCATCATCCATACCACAGGGGAATCATTCCCATCTGAAGGATTATAAATAAGATCACATAGATGAAAAATTACAGCCCATGGCAGGTACTTAGTCAAGCCTAAACTTTACTTTCTCTTTAGGGATCAAGACCTCTGTTCACATCTGGGGTCACCTATGCACTAATAGCATCCAACTGAAGCAGTGTCTCTATCTTCGAGGATTGTTGGTGGCCAGGAATGGGAGGGGCTTTCAGTATCGACTTCTAGACCTTCTTTTGCAGCTGAAGAAACCCAACGTTTCCACACTTAAATGACTTACCCAGAGTGACAGAGTTGGGGGCCAAGTTCAAGACCAGTGCTGTGCTAGTGTGTCGATCTGCCTCTAAATTCTTTGGCAACTAATTGTATTTTAAGAATGAGAAAAAAACAGCTCATGACTAGATCCACAGAACCTGTTGATACTTCATGCTTTATATTGGTAATTTTATGATTTAGTGTTTTAGTGAACAGGTATTAGTAATACACATTTACCTGTATTTACGAATGCCTAAAAGTGAAATTTCATGCCATCTTCAATGACTGGTTGGTTGCTAGTCAGTAACTCACCCCACGAGGGTTAATTACTACAGCTAATAACACTCTTGCTGGAAACTCCTGCTTAGACTAATTACTCTCATAAATCTCTTTAGAGAAGTGTAAAAATCTCATTACTTAAATGATAAAACAACTAATCTTTGCTCCTTGTCCTTCTGAGATAATAAGATTGCCCAGACTGCTCCAGTGGAATGATGTTTTGAGGTAATTAATAATGTTGCAATAAGGAAGGCACTCAAGAGCTCACGGTGATGCTTGGAAACAGAAAAGCAGAAATTTTGGAGACAGATAAATAATTTTAAAAAGAAATAGTGTCAACCTTTAAATTTTTAAAGGGATTATTGTCTACTTTAGTCTGATTTTTAAACTTTCATTTTATAGGGAAATCCTTGGGACTGTTAAATTTGCTGTCAGTAAAATTGCCATAAGTGTCCAATTTTTTATTCATTTATTCCTTCATCCATCCATCCAATAAACATAAACCCTGGGGTCAGAGTCATGAATGAGACGGACTGTCAGTCCCCTCCCGGAGCTTGCAATCCCGAGAATGGGCAAGGGAACACAGAATCCAAATACTGGGACATGGAGTGCCTTCGTGGGACTTCTCCCTGGGGGTGCATTTCATCGGGGGCTTCTTCAGCCGTCACCATTGCTGGTGACTCACAGTCCCACATGCCTTGTCAAGTGGCTCTGTTGACAGCCTGGAGAAACAAATCATTAACTTCAGGTACATGCTGTGTCTCCGTTCCTTCACTGAAATGACCATTGTGTATGTGTGTCAGCCAAGAGACAGAAACCCCATCTGCTACTTGAATACGAAGCATGAGAATTCAGTAGGAAAGACTGGCTAATTAGATTTAACCTGTTAACAGCTAACCAAAGGGCAAAGTACAGGGCTCAGGTGTCATGGAGCCAGTGTAGGAATACTCCCGAGGGCTGAAGGGACTGAGGTAAAAGAGTCGAATAACAAAATTAGAAACCTGGAGGCATCCTAGATGTGGAAGGAGAAGCAGAGCTTGGCTGCTCTTGGTGGGGGGAGTAGCGCCCCCAGTGGCAAAACCCGGCACTGACCAGCAGTGAGGCTTCCCGAGTCCCGAGTCCCAAGTCCCACACCATGGACCAGAGTATTCAGGGCTGCGTTAGAACAAGAGGCATCAACTCAGTCACTAGGACAGATGAGAAGCCCACAGTGTCCCTGGATTGCATGGTCCTCTGAGCTCCTGTTCTGAGGCCTGACAAGTGCTCCCTGAACTTCTGGGTAGTTTTGGAGGACCAGGTCCCCTCTGTGTGGGACAGAGTGTTTCTGGGAATGTTTATGCTGCCGCCTGTGTGACTCCCCCTCCTTCTCATACAGGATAATCCGGTTACGTCAGTGCCGCAGAGAGGTTCGGGATGTCCTGTCTGTGTGCCTTCTCACCCCATACGTCTTCTTGGGGAAGTGCTGTGTATTCGAAGATGCTTCCAGATTCACCAGCCGTTCTCTTTGGCCAACACCACGGTAAGAGTTGATGGGGAAACAGAGTTCCTTTCTTTCTACGAGAAAGCCTCCAAGATGCCTTTTTGCTCACGACGGACTGGGAAATTGGTTATGGTTTCCGCTGCTGGCTGCCTTCTTTTAGGGTGAGAGCAGAGGGGCCCAGTTCTGGGAAAGAAAAGGGGACAGTTGAGGATGGTTCTGTGGGTTTTCTTGAAGGAAGGATGAAGAGAATGGATTGGGCTCAGAATGACACAGAATGACTTTTGGGAAAGAACACAGACCTTACAGAGTAATGACTTGCGTGCATTTTTGTACGCACGTTTTTCAGTACTAGAACTTCGGTGGGTGTGCTCAAGAAACTACGATCTTCACCAGCAAAACCCAAGTAGCATCATTACTTATGTGTCCACGACAGGATAGCAGTGTCTCACAAAAGCACATACAGTGAAGCCACCAGTCCCCTCCTGGGCCCTGTGGCCCCAGATACACATTTGAGTGAGTTCTTTGCTCTCCGGAGCAGGCTCTCTTATGTGGCCTGGCACCTTCAGCAACTTCCTGTGCTGCCTCCACACGGGGCCACGCTGCTACTATGGCGGCTGCACTATGCCGTTCACGTCAGGGTGCAGGTCACTGTCCCTGTGCGCACGAGACCCTCAACCCCGTGCTACAGCTCGCAGCTATCACCCTAACTGCCTTCTTCCTCAGGTGCGGCGACCATGTCCTCTGCCCCGGTCAATATTTCCGTGCGTTCCTGCGTATGCTCTTCTACGGAATGAAGATGCGCAGGCAAGAAAGACATTTGTCCTAAAATAACACCGGACCCAGGAAGTACTATGTATGTGTTAGCTTTAAAAAATAAAGAGAGATAGGGCTTAGGAAAAGACTATGGCAAGTGGAGTGTGTTAGGGAAGGCGGGAAGGATGAAGGAACACAGAGTGTCTTTCCAGTTCAGTCCCTGAGGCCCAGCGATTTAAATAGAAATTGCTTCTTTTGTCAAACAATCTCCTAGGGAACGGAGTGTCATGAACCTGAAGTCTACCAGGTTTGGGTTTGAAATACTGCCGGCAAATCTTCCCAACACAGTAGTTAGGTGATCCTGTTTGGGATGCTGTGACTCATAAATGTGGCAGTCGTACTGACTGATAACCAGTGTGTGTGTGGAAAACCTTGGGGCCGGCAGAAGTTAATAAAGACAGAAGCAGTAAGTGGATTTCCCTCCAGTCTCAGCAGCGTCTCCTCCCTTCAAGTTCTGCCTCCGAGGCAGCGTTGCTCTCCAGCCCAGACCTGTGCCGGCCGGCACAGCAGACGGCAGCCACCCGAGGCTGGGACCCAGCGTACACGGACAGACTGTGCCTGTGGCTAAGAGCACCAGCGCCAGGGCTCAGTGCAGGGTGGGTCTAAGGATTTCTAGGAGGCTTTTAACAGGCGTCTTCACGTTACAGCAAAGAAGAGAGGAAGGAAAGGTCGTCATTTTCCAGGCCGACTGCTACACTTAAAAGAGAAACTCTGCAACAACGTATTCCCCGTCGTCATTAACTATAGCTTGGCTAGATGGGACAGGAAGGTGCTGGCGGAGGTCACGGAGGGCGCATGACCGCTTGTAGAGCCATGAAGTGCACCTGGCCAATCAGAGGCTCCTGCCCCTGCCCTGTCTTTGGAATGCACGTTCCCGCCACTGCTCTCCTACGGGAAGCGACGTGTCACTGAGACCATCTGGTCTGTACACGGGACTGAGCCCCATCAAGGCCTCTGCATCAACCCTCAAGATTCCGGCAGGTTTATATGGCCATCTACTCATCCGGCCGCTGCCCAGGAGCCTCAGACTGTGAGATCTTAACCTGAGCTGAAGCCAAGAGTCAGATGCCTACCCGAGCCGCCCCGGCGCCTCGATACTGATGAGGCTTCGTGCAGGAGGCGGTAATTGTTCATCATCTGCCGGGTGCCCCAACCACCTGGAAAGGTACATAATCTTACTCCCAGTTTCACATGTTGGAAATGCAGGCTCAAAATTGAAATAACATCCAAGGTCTCACAGCTAGGAAAATGAATTCAAATTTGTTACAGAAAAGGGGGGGCCTCTTCTCTGCATACCACACAACCTTCCCCGGAGTCCAGGCCTCCTTGTTCAGCTCTCATGTTACGCGGAGACGTCTCTCATCAGTAAATTGAGGATCAAGCACCCGGTAACAGCTGAAGAGATCCCAGGCGCCATCCTGTTCACCATGGCCACTGAGCACAGGGCTGTGGGGGGCGCCAATGGAGGAGGTGTCCCTGACACTTGGCAACTTCACAGACACCTGTAGAAAGAAGGACTCTGAGAAATGTGCTTACGTCTCCCTCCATCTGCCTCTCCTAATCCACCTTCCTCGCTTAGTTTACACGTGAGTTGGTCCAAGGCCGGTGTTCCAAAAGAAGGCTTTCTGTCCATCCCAAGAGGCCACCAACCACACCGCTGGGTGAGTGAGGGCACCCGCGAAGTAGGACCGCACAAAACCAGAGACCGAGCAGACCCAGGTCCAGATGCCGCCCTAACTGATGGTGCTCTCACAGAGAGCAGAGGTGGGCCCCTCCTCTCTTGAAGTCTGGGATCTTCATCCCCTGCGGCGAGGACAGTTAGGCGCCCCGGCAAACACCAGCTCGTCCGTGGGCCCAGCTTCATAGCCAACATTCTCTTTTCCGATACTAAAATCCTATCATCTGAACCAGAATAAGGCACCCAACGGTTTTTTCTTAGGCATGAGGCTGTCATCAATGTCAAAATGACTTCAAGATCTCTGGAAAATTCCTAGCCTCAGATTCATTTTTCTTCCTCCTAGATTTTGAGCCCAGACCTCCACGTGCTGATTTCATACAACATCATTTTCCTTTCTGAATTGCTTCCCCAAGTTTGGCTTTCATGAACTCCCGCTCAATTGCATAGTTCAGCATTTCCCCTGGGGCAGGTGTGTGAGAAATATCTACGGAGCTGTAACGTGAGAAGACGCTGTATTATTCAACAGCCACTCGCTATAATTCGGGCAGTTGTGAATGTTTAAAGAAAAGTAATGAAACGCATAACTAAAACAATAACTTATCATCTGTGCAGAAGCTAATTTGATATACAGTCAATGTGATATGTTTTGATCCTATGAAGCATATTGTAGTGTCTTGTGAAATCTTATTTGTGAAAGTAATTTAAATTGTCTTGGATGAGAGCTGACTGAACACCATCCCGGAGGGCCAAACTAGAGAGCAATGTTAGGTCGGCCAGTGAGGCAGAAGGAGGAGGCGGGGTTGAGGAGAGAGGGAGGAAACAGGACTTGCCGCTGTCACCAAGACGCTCAGAAAGGATTTCATGCTCCCCAACTACACCCACCACCATGTTGCTTGCTTTTTAGGACATTACGGAAGCCCTTTCTTCCTCCCCCTTTCACAGCCTACCCTGGCTTTCTCCCACACACCGAAACCTCCCTTAAGTCCTATCGCAGCAAATTGGATCATATGCCCACTGTTCAACCAATTTTTCTGTGCAATGCCGTGCGTTGATTTCTTCAAGTCTGGGATTCTGGTGGCCAGGAGAATTAGGTCACTTTCCCTGGGTCAAAACTCAAGGCCACTCCTGAAGCCGGACAAGAGGTTAACTGTGTACCAAGTACAGAGTACACTTAGAGGTAACTAAATTAAGATCTGAGTGCTTTTCTGGAAAGGGATGAGCAACAGGGGTGGCAGAAAGGCCAACGACAATGCCTACACCCCACACAAAATACACAACTTAGTAATTACAGGATTTGCCATAGCTGTCGCTGGGTGTGGGTAGTGATCAAGGTACTTTACTTCAGTCCAATTTCCAAGCCAATGACCCCACAGGACTTTTAAGAATTTCAGGCCCCCATACTACCTTCCATGACAACAAACAAACATGCGAAGACCCGCAGCTTGGCTCAGAGCATCATGAATTTTGGTATTCACAACGGACCAGTGCCCCAAGACCTTTGGATCAACAGCACCAGAGTCACCAGAGTCGAGTTTGCGAAGACAGATCCAAGCCCCTTAGGAAAGCTACGTAACGCTAAGGCATGATGGGTCACCCCCAACAGCGCTCGGCAATGCTGGAGATCGAGAACACAGGCTGCCGTTGCAAGAACTGTGAATGTCTTGATGCCGAAGTTCAGATTCCTCGTGCACAGGAATTAGTGTTCATCTATAGGCGCGATGTGCACGGTAAGGAATGACCTAAGAGACAGAAAGCCAACTTCCTCCTCCCACGTCCAAGTAAGAGTAACCCCCAAACACAGCTCATCTCCTTCCGCAGGGCTTAGTACGGGGTGGACATCAGGCAGCGTCCGCATGTACCCCGGTGGACAGTGACCAGAGCCGTCTGCATCTCTGAGCCTGGAGGCTGCTGCCCGTATCAAGCATGTGAAGGTGTGCTCAGACTATTCACTTTCCCTGAAAGAAATCCCTTCACGACTGCCCCTCTCCCTCACTCCTTCTATCAACACCTTCTTCAGGGCATGGCTCAGCAATCACAGCCTTGGGACAGACTTCCCGGGGGCCCAGGGCAGTTCAAAGGCCCCTTTGTGCCAGGGTCCTGGCCCCATCTAGGGATCCCTTGCCCCAGCTAGAGGCCGAGCTGTCCTGGGTGCTGAATTAGCAGCCCTTAACACGTCTTCACCTAGTCGGTGCTCGAAAGTGCTTGAAGCCTAAGAAAACACTGAGGGTAAGGGGGATGAGGGAGGGGGGAGAGGGGGTGATGGGCATTAAAAAGGGCACATGTTGGGATGAACTCTGGGTGTTATATGTAAACCAATTTGAAAATAAACTATTATAAAATAAAAAAAAAAAGTGCTTGAAGCCAACCCGTGAAATCAAACAACTTTAGTGGCTGGTGATTTAAGGCTTTACCAGAATTATCGTGTCTGACGGGAAGCACCTAATAACTCAATTTCTACACCATGAGCACTAATCCCTCTCCTCACTCCCCTCCCGTTCTCTCCTCTGTTACACACAGTGACCAACAGAAATTTCTCAGCATACTTAAAAACTGGTTTTTCAGGTAAATTGTCCTTATGATTTTGGAAATCAATTGATTTTGATTATGGTGAATGTTAAAATGTGAGAATTTTTGGCTGTGTGTTTGGGGACTGGCACCTCCATTTTCTGAAGTTTTTTGGCGGTTTATTTTTGAGACAGAGACAGCACAAGTGAGGGACAGCAGAGAGCGAGGGTGTCAGAATCCCAAGCAGGCTCCAGGCTCTGAGCTGTCAGCATAGAGCCCAATGCGGGGCTTGAACTCACCAACTGTGAGATCATGACCTGAGCCCAAGTTGGATGCTCAACAGACTGGGTTGCCCAGGTACCCCTCAAGCACCTAAATTTCTGCATGAATACACGGTTCACATGCATCTGAATTGTAACTCGCAGCTAAGAGGCTAGTAGTGCCCTTTGGTTCGGCTAGAGCCCTACCTCTCCACCTTGTGTGTCCTGAAGCAGTTTAACTTCTGGCAGCTTCTTTATCTGCAACACTTGCTGTGAAGTTTTTCTTTCCAAGGTTTTGATTCGTACATACAATTTAGTATGGGCTTCAGGAGTAGAACCCAAAGATTCATAACTTACATAAGACACCCGGTGCTCATCCCAACAAGCGCCCTCCTTCATGCCCATCCCCCACGTAGCCCATCCCCCACCCACCTCTCCTCCAGCAACCCTCAGTCTGTTCTCTGTTGTTAATGGTCTCTTGTGGTTTGTTTCACTGTTTTATTTTTCCTTCCTTTTCCCTATGTTCATCTGTTTTGTTTCTTAAATTCCACATCAATCATATGGTGAAATCATACGGTATTGGTCCTTCTCTGACTTATTTCACTTGGCATAATACCCTCTAGCTCCAACCACGTCACTGCAAATGGCAGTATTTCATTCTTTTTTCATCACTGAGGAATACTCTAGTGTGTGTGTGTATTATAAACGGATAAGGAAGGTGTGGTGTATGTATCAACAGGAGCCTCGAGTTCCACTCTGAGGTAAAATCACGGACTCCACTCTGTGCTCCGAGTGTCCCGATTTTGAAGTAATGCCCGTGTAGGATGTACTTCCTTGGGCAGAAACAAGGCGTCCACATCTTCCGGCCTTGTTGTATGAGACTCGTTTCCTCATGTCCTTTCTTCCATGCGTGCACTTACCAGGTGGGCCGCTCAAGTCCATTCCTTTGTTTTCATACTCATTCATGACAAGGGTACTGTCAGTCTGCTCGACTCTCCACCAAAAGCAAAGTACAATTGCAAGAAGTCCTTGCTGAGAGAGGAGACAGAGTTGGAGGCAGGGCGGCCAAGTGGGACGCATACCAGCTCATTTAATCCACACGACGCCCCTCGGAATTAGGCACCACTATTGTCCCCGCTTCACCAGTGATGAAACGGAGGTGAAAAGGAAACAGATATGGAGACTCAAGTCTAGCAGAAGGGAAAGAGAAACCCAATCCCAGGAAAACAGCCAAGAAAACAGGCAAGAGAAGAGGGCCCTGGGTTGCAGAGGCTGTGGGTGGCCAGGCTGGCAGAGGTGCACTCAGCTCTGTGGGACGAGTCCCAGGGGAGCGGTGGGGACAGACACATGGAGACACCACACAATGTCACATGGGAGGGCGCTGGAGCGACAGAGTAGAGTCTGCTGCCTCGGGCACATGTCCTGAGGGTCAGATTTCAGCCCGCAGGGAACATGGCACAGTGGAAATGTCTAATGAACAAGAGGGGCATCGTCAGATGTATTTTGTCAAGAATTTTCTGCCAATGCTGAAGAGTAAGGTGGGAAGGGGTTGATTGCTGGTGGTCGTGGAGAGAGACGAGGGGTTGTTGTGTGCATCTGAATGAGAGATAGTAGGGGGATGATTCAGGCAGTGACCGGGCAATGCATGCTTCCTTTTGAAGAAACTGCAAAGTGACCAAAACCTTTAATAAGTATGAATATCCATGAATTAACCACATGCCTCTTCAGCAGTGTTCTGTCCACCATGTGCAGGACACTCAGCGGATAGCTCTTCATTTCCTATCCCATTATTTGAATTGTACCAGACTTATAATATTATATTAGCTTCAGGTGGACATGGTGGGCCGATGTTTATATGCATTATAGCTCCCATCTGTCATCGTTCAAAATCATTACAATATAATTAACTGTGTGCCCTGCACTGCATGCTGTATCTCTGGGTCTTATTTTATCCCTAGAACATTGTACCTTTAATCCCTGTCCCCGACTCCATCCATCCTTCCAGCTGCCTCCCCTTGGGCCAACCACCAGATTGTTCTCTAACTCCAAGTCTAGTTCTGTTTTATTTGTTCATTTATTTTGGTTTTTAGATTACATATAAAAGTCATGATACTGATCTTTGTCTTAGCTCACTTAACATAATACCCCCAAGTCCATCGGGTTATTGAAAATGGCAAGATTTCTTTTTGACGATTGAGCATCTCCTAGTCTCCATTCATCTACCCTTTCACACTCGGTTGCCTCTGTATCTTGGCTATTGGAGATAATGCTGCCATAAACATAGGAGTGCATTTGGAAACGCCATTTTCCAAATGGTGTCTTAGTTTTCTTCAAACAAATACCTAGAATTAAAATTGCTAGACCGTATGTTACTTCTGCTTTCAATTTTTTGGGGTAACCACCATACGGTTTTGCACAGGGGCCATGTAACCAGGTTGCATACCCACTGAAAGTGCGTGATAGTTCCATTTCCTTCACACTCTGACCATGATTTGCTATTCCTTGCCTTTTGGATAATAGCCATTCTGACGGGTGGGAGGTGGTATCTCACTGTGGTTTTGATTCGTATTTCGCTGCTGATGAGTGATGTGGAGCATCTCTTCATGTGTCTCTTGGCCATCTGTAGGTCATCTCTGAAGACTAGTTTATTCAGGTTCTCTGCCCGTTTTTAAAGTAGATTTTTTGCCCTTTGTTTTGCTGGTAGTTTTCTTTGCTGGGCAAAACTTTTTAGTTTGTTTTAACCTCCATTTGTTCATTTTTGGGTTTTGTTTTTGTTGTGGTTTTTTTGCCCTTTGAGTATTGGGTTTAAATGTTATGTAATTGTTGAAGGCTCCTAATAGTAATTATTAGGTTGAATCCTGATGCTGTCTTAGAAGATGCCCACAGATGTCAACTATCTGTCATCTATAAACTGTTGGTCTCTGATGACTTCCCCTAGATCAATAATTAAAATATTTAACAAAAAGAACTAGGTGATTTGTCCATAAATATCTTCTAATTTGACATCAAACTCTGCTTCTCTCCACTGGGATATTTTGAAAAATAGACCCGGAATCATCCTATTTTAGAGTTTCTAATCCTTACTGAGATGTGTCCCCTTTAAGTTTTTGACCACAAGGACATGCCCCCTTTTATCCTGAAGGATCTTCAGTATCCTTGCTTGCAGCCAAGTTGAAGAGTCAGGCTGTGCCCAGGGTTCTTCTTGCTGCAGGATTTCTCCGACGGTGTCCCCGGGATGGCAATAATGAACAGGTGTACAGTGACTTTCGGAGGCCTGATGTGCATACCGTCTGGTCACGGAGTCCGACCCTTGGATACAGCTGTCAGGTACTGTCATCATCAGCTCACTATTTCACATTTTAAGTACACCTGAGGGGTGTTAAGTTGAAGGTCATGTTGTCCAGTGACTAAAAGTGAAATGGTAACAAGTAATTCCCTTTTATCTTGTAAAACAATACTCCTTCGTTTTTCTCTTGTTCATCTGTCTTTGATTACAGGTCCAGTTTTTCCCCTGGGCACACGCCGTGTACTGCCCCGGATGGGCACATCTGTATTCACGCTACCGTCTACTTTCCCCTCTGCTAGAATCCCCTCGATGGCAGGGTATGTTCTGTGAGCCCTAGCCAATGCTGGACTGAGAGTGGGTTCTCAGTAAATGTTTGAGGACAGCAGTAATCCCAGGGATCACATCCAATCACTACTCTAGTGTATGTTGAAACAGAGAACTTGAGAATAATGCATCTTCTCTGATTGGTCTGTAATTTAGGAATTAAAAGACTATTAATATTACAACCTGAAGCACTGTTCTGTAGGTCTCAATCTCGAGACTCCAAGACTCTCTTCTCCACATGGAAGCAGGGCCTTGCCTACTTTGATTAGGTCTCCAATGTCTTTAAATGATTCTGGGAGGTCTTGAACCTAATAATCTGCTAAATAGATAATTAACTTGCATTATCTCCACAACATGTTAGAGCCTGCAGGGGATAGAAGCCTTCATCCATTTACTCATTGATTTACTCGACAAGCATGTATCATTATTACATCCAGGTAGTATGTTAAGTGCTGGGGCTGCAGAGACCAAGGTTTAATGTTCCATTTTAAGAGGTGCATTCTCTACAGGCACATGACTGCTCCTCGTCAGGAGAGCTTGACAGACGGACAGGAACTCAACAACAGAACAGCGAAGGGGAATCACCACTGACTGAAGCCTCAGAAAGGTTGTGATGAGACTGTTAGAAGGGCAAATAAGAGGACAAAGAATATTCTTTTAAGAATAATAAAATTGGATCTTGGCCTTTTCAAGTCCCTGCATGTTAATGCTTTGTGGGTTTTGTTTTGTGTGTGTGTGTTTTTTTTTAATGTTTATTTTCTTTGAGAGAGAGAGTGAGCTTTGTATTTTTAATTCTTGAAATCAAACCCAGAATCTGGAAGCCTTGGTCAAGTACTCAGAGACCGAAGTCCCATCAAAGTCTTCTTTCAACAGGGGTGGAAACGAAGGACGGGACAAGTTCTCGCGGTGCGTAAGGCCTTGTAGTGAACCCGCAGAGACCAGGCACAGGTCTGGTCCCGTCGCCTTCCAGGTCTTTTACCCTTCTGGTCAAAGTGAAGCTGACTGACTTCAACCATTATTTCCATGTGCATTTGGGCGTCCTGGCTGTGGGTGGGTGGGAGGGAGCCAGCCAATGTAAAAGATGGATTCTATGTGTGTCTTACCTGGATCCCTGGTCTCCTGACCTTTGAGATTTGGTTAAGTGTTCCACAAATCACCACTTAAGGAGGTTATCCAAGCCTTCTTCCACAAAAAAAAAAAAAAAAAAAAAAAAAAAAAAACAGTATGTCCGAATTCTTGAGGTGATCACCCCACGGTCACCTGTGCTGAAATTCTGCTTCCTGTGGTTGTGGGACTGCGTCACCCCAGCATCCAGCGTTTCCTGGCTTTGTTCTGCATCACAGTGGACCAAAATTTAAAATTCAAAATATAAAATTCCTCAATTTTTTTTTCTTTTATTAAGAGAGTCACTTCCCAAGGGCTTTAGGTGAAGCAGACCATGCAGAAAATTTGGCATCGGGCTGAGGAAAGGCTCACGTCTGGACAACGAGGCCAAGAATAGATTGAACGTCTGATGACCTTGTTCCTAAAATGCCAACAGCCTCTTGGCTGCTGAGGAGGCTAATTTGCTGATTCGAGTGAAACGGTTCCTGTTGGATTGTTCTCCATTCCAACATGGCATCTTCATCTTCTCTCACTTAGGAACCCGTTCTCTCGTGCAAACATGCTATCTTTTTGTCTGAGGGTTTCCCGGGTTCAGCAGAGTATGCTGTGCTGTCAGACAGTGCTTGGAGACACCCCTCTTCAGGTCCTCCCCAGCCAGCCACTGATGGGAGTGTCTGTGTACAAGTACCACAGGTCCCCTGTCCTGGGGGTGAGGACTCAGCAGGCTTTTACTCTCCGTGGGAGCATGCAGGCCCTCACTTCCTCCCCTAGTTCTCACCCCATCTCCACCAATGGTAGGGGTTCACCTTCCACATAAGCCCCTTGCTCTCACATCTTTGAGTATCTGCTTCCTGGAAAAATTCCAATGGAACATAGTTGTTTGTTTAGAGAAGAAAGCATTTTTCTTCCTCTGTGTACTTGTCACACAAGTGTCCTACAAGAATTGGCTTATTTGGGGGGAGGTGTTCAAATAGCAGCCACTTGGAAAGTGTCAAAGAGCACGTCTTGTTTAGAGGATTGCTACTATTAGGCCGGGACCAACATGTGGGGCAAGAGATCAAGGCTCAAGGTGACAATGCCTCCAGGAATAGTATACTCCACAATCTGCTTTTCGGCAAAGTCCGTTTTAAATCTGAGATCGTTTACTCTCCTCAACTTTGTAAGCATTTAGGAAACAGTAAGTCAGCCTCTAGCATGTGCTCAACACTCTGCGAGACCCAGGGGGGAGGGATGGGTGAAAGCCACAGGTGCTCACATGGCAAGCGAGTGGATGGGGAATTCGATTCAGTGCTGTGAAGGCTCCACTAGGTGCTAAGTGCTGTACGAGCTGGAGCCTGGTTTTCCCTTGAAAGGAGTATTTAACAATGGCTTGTTTGGATGAATGGAGCAACAAAATGAGGGCCTTCTAGGGGAAAAGTAACATTTCCGGACACTCCTACACCTTCCTGAAACTGTTCAGGATAACTTGGGTCAATATTCTTTGTGGACAGCAGTCAATATTCAGGTCTCCACTTCTTAAGCAAGGATATTTCAGAATGTTAGAACGAGGAAGGGAGTAGAGACTATTTCATTCACTTAGTGAGAAATGAAAAGATTAATGAAATATCCCAAAGTCATATAGTGCAACCACCCAGATCCACAGCCTAACACACGTCACCTCCAGGCCCTTCCCCAACACACCACACGCGCCCCACCACAGCCATGGCTACACTTGGTCATACTCCTGTGTTCAGTGACCGAGTAGAACTCTCAGATTAGAAAAAAATGAAGCACCACATTTGACTCCGGTTTCTCCAGGGAAAAATTAGCTTAGATGAACCATTGAACATGTTAATGGAATGGCAGTCACAGCCTGGTTCTTCTCACAAGTCCACAGAGGACTCTCGAAGGGGGACAGCTGCAAAACCGCCTTAAGACACAGATGCATACCCTGCATTGTGCAGGGAAGTCACCATCTCTCCACTTCTCAGGGAACTTCCCGTCATCGAGTCTTTAAGAGAGACAATCAACTCTTCTAGAGTTTTTCTTTTCTAGTTAGTTCACAAGAGAGAATATAGTAGGTTTTTAGTTAAAATGGTGACATTTGGAAGAACAAAGGGTATGACTATCCTTCATGGGCAGCAAGTTCTTTCCAGTTTTGGAAAAGCAGAAATGACTGTCCTGCAAGACTGTGGAGAAGAGGTGTATTGACAGGAGCAGGAGATGCTTTTAACGCAGATTCTCATCTCCTTGAAAAACTGGAATTTTAAGCAAAGTGATGGAACGTTGATCAGATTGGTGTAGGCAAAAATATGGGGAAGAATGCTGTGATAAGTCTTGCAAAATTGGAAGTTGGGGAAGAGGACTTTTTTTTTCCCCATTTATAGAGTTAAAACTTCAGATGGCCATAGTTTGTCTATTAATTATCTTGACCTAAGACTGGAAAAGAGGGCTCTTTTCAAAGGGTTTGCATCAGGAAATCCAAGTGGAATAGAAGTGTCCGACTTGGGAGTTCCTAGGGGGCTCAGTGGGTTAGGCGCCCCACTCGGGCTCAGGTCGTGATCTCGCAGTTTGTGAGTTGGAGCCGCTTCAGATTCTGTCTCTGTCTCTCTCTGCCCCTTCCCCACTCATTCTCCGTTACTCTCTCTCAAAAATAAGTAAAACATTAAAATAATAAAAAGCCATGTCCGACCTGATGAACACTAAGCGGCGGGCGAGCTTGTGGCCGTAGAGAAGTAAAGGGTTTATTTTCTAAGAAACTAACGGACTTTGTCAAGAGGAGGGAGCATTTGTTTGCCTCCAGGTAATTACAGACGATGCCTTAAAAGGTTTTGCTTGTACGTTTGAAGTGATGGCAGGGCCATAAATCTCATCTCCAAAAATCAGAATGGTTTTGAGCCAGCAAGTGGCAAACCCAGAGTTTCCAGGTTTATGTACGAGGTGGAGGTCAGTAGGCAGAGATGAAATCTGAATGCCCACAAACTTGGAACTGGGCCTTATTTGTCCTTTTAGTCCCATAAATTGTGCCTGGGATCTAAGGTAATAAGCACCTTGCCGACTCCATTAATAGTTACTGAGTGCCGACCACGTGCTAGACTCTATGCTGGGCTGAGGGTAACAAAGGGTCTACATGCTGGTAAAGAGATTGAAGATGAACACAGGACATTAGATGCAACGATAACTTGCAATAGCGGCGTACAGGAAGGGTAGTAGCAAAAGAATGATCTGAGCAGTTCGATCAGAGAAGCCATTACGGAAGAGCAAACTGTTCGGCTTCCTGAAGGGCTGGCTGGAGACCACGAGGTGAGTACGGAGAGAGGAGGTCATGCCAGGCAAAACTGCCATCACCACCGCAAACATTAAAGAATACTAACAAGCCTGTGCAAAGTCATGGTGGTGTCACCTAATAACCCGTGTCTGGAGCACAGTCAGTAATTCTCTGCTGTCAAAGAGAAGGTAAGGGCAGGAAGGTGCTTTGGTAATTTGGCAGAAGATATGGCCGGAAGGTCCTGGGGAAGCTGGATCGAGCGGTTTCCATGGTGGATGAAGTTCGTTGCTGGAGCTCCCTGAACAGCTTGTCTCACTGCACCACGAATGTCTCCGTACAGTTTCTGTGACTTGTCCTGTCCTAATGGGTCCTGTGAAGAATTTGGACTTGACAAGATGCCGAGAAAATGGGGTTCAGACGGTCAGACACAATGAATGATGGACCCTGGACTACAGAACCCTGGAAGGAGATCTTAGCAATACATGCTGAACTCCTTCCCTGGGACAAAGACGAGCGTTCGCCAGGCCTGACACTGCAAGGCAGAGGCAAGTCCCCTTAGGCCAGTGAGGATGTTCTGAGAGACGGGAACTTGATCTTGAGGAGAAAGCTCAAGGCAATTTTAGAGGCTTATACAGTGTGCCCCCCCAAATTCATGCCCATTTGGAGTTTCAATGTGACCTTGCTTGGAAGAGTCTCTGCAGATCTATTAAGTTTCAGGAGGTCACAACAGATTAGGATGGGCCCTTATGTCCAATAAATGGTGTCCTTCCAAGAAGGAGGCACACACAGAGGGACAGAAGTCATGAGAGGACAGAGGCAGGTTGGAGTCGAGGAGCTACAGACCAGGGAATGCCCGGGATGGCTCAGAGACACCACTTCCCCTTTCAGTGCTTCTAGAAGGAAGCAGCCCTGCCCACAGCTTGATTTTGGACTTGTAGCGTCCTTCACTAGGAGCAAATCCCTTTTTATTGTTGTAAGACACCCAGTTTGTGGTAACTTGTTACAGAAGGTCTAAGAAACTAGTACGGCCATGTATTTTAATAAATTGAGCAGCTTGATAATTACTCATCAGGTAATTGAGTAGCTGTAGCACTTTGAAAGCTATGCATGGGGTTTCATCAGTAACTGCCATTCCATTTCCAGATGCCGGTCCTGGGGTGTGATGGAACTCGGGAAATGGCTTCCAGCAGGAGTTGGTAACGTTTAGGTTTTCTTGAGGTCTCTTTTTATTTTATCAGTTGGATATGCTAAACGGCAGTTCCACTAACAACTAAAAACCATGGATAAATGATTTAAAATGCACACTGATTAGCCAGAAAGACGGTAAAGAATACTTAGATTCCAATGAAGTGAACCCGGAGCTCCTGAAAGTTAAGCCAGGTCTGAAACGAGCTTTCATCCTTGTGACATCTGCCAGACTTGGTGACGTTGACTTCAAACTTGGTGGCGATGCAGGGCTTGGAGACAGGAGAGAAAATACAGAGCCCACCCAGTAAGAGGAATTGAAAGTCAGACAGCCTCCCTGCCCCCCACTTCCCTGTAATACTCAGACTCCAACTACAGTATAAGGGTGAACCAAAGTTATTTCCAGAAGAAAATACTGAGAAAACTTAATCTGTCACCATCTTGGTTTTGAAGGGAAGAAAAAAAAATCTTCCCTGAAAATTCTTAGCTGTGGAACTGTTCTGTCCTATTATTTCAGGCCGTTCAAAAATTTCAGGACAAGGTTTAATTTTAAAGTGACTTCAGGTTGAGGCAAAGGCAAATCCTCTATAGATGAACACACCTTCAAACCAGTCTTGAAGTTGAACTATCCAAGTTCAGACGAATACGAACTAATAACAAAACAAACTCGAACACACACACACACACAAAACCAGTCAGTAAGAAATCTACAAATACTCCAGGTACTGGAATTTCCACTTGGGGAACATAATATTTGAGTGTTTAAGTTCTTTTGACAAGTAGAAAATAGGATTAACCTAAGTTTAGGAGGCCATAAAATATACCAAAAAAAAAAAAAGTCTGATTAGGGGCATCTGGGTGACTCCGTCAACTTCATCTCAGGTCATGATCTAGCAATTGATGAGTCTGAGCCCCACATCGGGCTCTCTGCTGTCAGCAAAGAGCCAGCTCTAAATCCTCTGTCTCCCTCTTCTCTCTGTCCCTCCCCCACTTGCACTCTCAAATTAGTTTTCAAGAATTCAAAAGACTTGAAAAATAACAAATTTGAAACTTCAAGGAATAAAGATCCAATGATGCACAAGTGAGATTACTGAATTAGACCGTAAGTATGAAAGAATTACCCCCCAACGGTGCACAAAGCAATAGGGGAGTATGTGTAAGAGAAGGTAGGTATGGAGGATGGAGAAGTTCTAACACATTTATTTGGATTCCAGAATTAACAGAATGGGTGAGAGGTGAATTTCCAAGATTTTGAGTAACTTTAAATAATAGCAAGAATTTTAAAATATAAAGACATTTTAAAATGATTTAATGAATCTTTCAATTCAGGACACTGAAAATATTCCAAATGGGTTAAATCAAAAGAAATCCATCTGTAAACATTCGGCAGTCCAACTGCAGACACCCCAGGGAAAGAGATGGTCATAAACACAGTGAGAAATCTGGCTACCTGTCCAGGAACCAGCAGTCAGGCAGCACACTGCTCAACAGGTGGGCAGAAGCCAAGGGAGTAGTTCCTTAAAAGAACAATGGAATGACTGAGAATTTAGAATTTCTTACCCAAGAAACCTGTATTTCCCAGACAAGTGTACAATTCAGCTTCTTCTAACAAAACCTGAGATGTTTTTATCAGTGGTTTCTTAACTATTTCAGGTACAAGCAAAACATCCCAGACGGACGGTCTTAAATGAAAGACAGGTTGACAGAGGAGTTTAATATGTTGCTACATCCACACAAACAGTGTATGAAAATAATGTCTTGTGGGCTGAAGACAGAGTTATAGTCCTAGAAATGTTAATATTTTTGAACAAAGGTGATTGGATTTAACACTGTCTTTACACATTATTAGATATGTCCTATTAAAATATCTGGGATAACCACTACAAAAATAGAAAACCATTTATATACTTTCCCTAATACTAGCTGGGGACAAAAGGGAAGGACTCAAAAAATTCAATTAATAAAACCGAAGTAGCAAAAACAGCGCAAACAACCTAAGATAAGGAGGTAGAAATGTATTTAAGATTATCCCAAGTCACCAAAAAATTAGAAGCACTAAGTTAATTACAAGATCAAAAACACTAGACGCAATGTGGTAACTCTGAAGCAGAAAAAAGGTTAGTACAGAAAACGGCAACATGTAAATAAAGTCAGAAAATTTAGTTGACTATGTTCTCTTAGTATTGATTTCTTAAGTTTGGCTGAATGTGCTGTGGTTGTGTGATAGGTTAACCTAAAGGGAAGCTGGGTCAATGGTATATAGGAACTCTACTATATTTGTAAGTTTTCTGTAAATCTAAAATTATTTGAGGGGTGCATAGGTGACTCAGTTGGTTAGCATCTGACTCTTGGTTTTGGCTCAGGTCAAACTATGAGCCAACTCATCTCATAGTTTCATGGGTTCAAGCCCCCAGTGCAGAGCTTGCTTAGGATGTTCTCTGTTTCTCTCTGTCCCTCCCTCACTTGCATGCTGTCTCTCAAAATAAGTAAACCATTAAAAAATAATTTTCAAAATTTAAAAAATAAAGATAGCCCTAATGGCTTTTTACAAAAAATGCCAGCTATCTCTATTTACAAGAGACACAACTAAAATGACTCAGAATAGCCGAAAAAGAATGAAAAATAATATGTCAAGTAAATTCTAGAAATATAGTATTGCTATTCTAACAGCAGACAAAATAGACTTTAAAGCAAAAAACATTACTAGAAATAGTTACTCCATTATTGATAAAGTAATCACTTTTCAAGTTGATAAACAATTTAAACCCCTACGCGTGTCACAACAGCCTTAAAATCAAAAAGCAAATTTGCCGAAGTATAAGGAGAAAATAATACATCTGCCATACTAGTGGGAAATTTTAATAGTTCTCCATAATTGATGGATGAAACAAAATAGAGTTGGAACGAGTATCAACTATTTGGTCAATTCAGTACCAACCGTGATGTAATGACATGCTCTATGTAGGACATTGTGTTCAGCAGTTGGAGCATACACAAGAGTATTTTAGAAATTTTGAAATATTTGAGTTGTTCTAGTTACCTATTACTGATTTCTAACTTAATTGCTTCATGGTTACAAGACAATGAATCCCTTGGAATTCACTGGATTCCCTATGGCTTAGTATAAAGTCGATTTTCATAGTTATCCTATGTAAGCTTGAAAACAGTGTCTGTATAGAGTATTATTCCCAGCTTTGACAGAAATTTATAGTTAGAAACATTTACATTACAAACAAAAGGATGAATGTTAGTGTGATAACATCTATTTTAAGGGATTAGACAAAGAGTACAATAAAAAAATTAGGCTCCCCCTCCCTACCCGGCCCCAGTAATGTCAGTGATGAGACCATCGCTGTGATGGGTTGATGAAATGTCATGAAGAAAAAGAACCTGACAATGATCTGACAATGACCCCTTCAAAAAAAAAAAAAATTTCTTCCAAGTAACAGTGGTTTAGATAGCACCATTCATCCTTTCATGCACTCAGGAGGTGGTGGGAATTTACCAGGGCAGAGACTAACCTCGAGTTTGGGAAAAAGACCTTTCTGGAGAAATCAGATTTACAGTGAGCAATCAAGGGTGAGTGGGATTCCTCCTGGCCAAGAAAAACCCTTCACACAATTTGGAAGGAGACAGTCTCCAGGCTGTGAACTTCATTTCCCTTTCTCTGGCTTCAGGAATGTTGGAGGCACAGCTCTGAGTGAGCCCTCAGACTCAGGGACCCAGGAGAGCCAGCTAGCGCCAAACTCCCTTCCCTCAGGAACAAGGGCCTTTTTTGCCTTTCAGTGCCGTAGATTCATGAGCCAAAACTGTTTGTCGTTAATTCCATGTCAGGGAGAAGAGAAATGAAATGAGTTGATCAATCAGGACTTTGTTTCCTAGCAGCTGATTGTAATCATCCAGATACATATGCCTGATGGAAATTGTTCCTGATTGAGGGCTGCAAAGCTGGAGCCTGCTGGTCTCACAGAAATTTCATCCAATGTTTGATGCACGGTATGTTAGCTCTCATCGCCAGTGCTAATATAATCGGCTATGCCATGAAGGGTAAATCCTGTGATTTCTGTTCCTGTTTTACTCATCTGAAAACAGAGGGATGGGCTGCAGCATGAGAACCTCTGCATTTATCCCCTCTGAAGGGTGGCAAGGCGCCCTGTGCTCTGGATGCTGGTGGCTCGGCAGCTGCCACCACAGGAGTCAGCCAGCCAACAATGTGGACTCTCCCAAGACGAGGCACTTCACACTCCTCCCCTGCCTGGGTCGTGCAGCCATCCTGAGGAGGATGTGCCCTTCTTGTCCTCTTCAGGCAGGGCCCGGAAGCCACAGCAAGGTGGATAACTTGCTGGAGGTCACAGAGCTCATCAGGAGTGGAGCCAGGGGTTACCCAAGCACACAGATCCCTCTGCTGGGGAGGGAAGAAGGATGGAGAGTGAGAAACACCATCGCCAGGTCAAAGAGGGACACACTCAGCGCTAAGACAGGCCTAGGACACCCTGCAGGTTTCACAGTTGCGTTTATGGCATACTGTGGCCCGCAGCTGCAGAGGACACCTCCCGGGAGCATTACTCACACCGAGCGCCTTGTGTAGGGCGCCCGAGGTAGCTGTCCAACATGGCAGCCCCCACCCCTCCCTGAATCCAAGTCTTCCCTCTCCTTACTGGAAGGTAACTCCACCTGAACTTGAGGTGGACCTAGGAGGTGGGAAGTAGAAATTAGCATTCATCTAGAGAAATGCATAGTACGATTAATACAGAAGAGAAAGCATTCAGTTTAGATTTGTTCGAGATTGTCACATTAATGCCAGCACACGTGTGCGCACACGCACAATCCCAGCTGTTTGAGACCCGCTGGCACCAACAACCCCTGACCCTTTCTTCTTTTCTGCACACAGGCTGTCTGAAAGACAAGCGCACGTTTTGAGCTCTGGGCAGCATCTCTGAGCACCAGTGAGTCTCACGTGCAAGGTGAGCTCTTAGATGACCGCAGACCCTCCCTTCTGTCATGTAGATAGCTTGCTGTGGGCGTAGATCATACAAACGCTAAATTAGCATGCAAAGGGCATTCGAGTTGAAGAGGAGTTGATTAATAACAATGTCTGGCGTTGAAAATACAACTCTTCTGGAGAGGACCGTTTATGATTTGCTTCCACACAAAACCCCGAAGATCCTCCTAATTATCATCTTTGATGCCCTCGAGAAACCAGTGCCCTTTGTCTAGCTATGCTGGCTTAATTGGAGTTAATTTTTGTAGGGCTGTGCGGTTATTATTGCGGTTACATCACCATCCTTTTGAAGAAACACCCTTAGGCAGTCATCTTTCTAACAGAAAAAAAAATTAGGATTTACATAATTAGGCTTTCAGAAGAATCGTGTCCATCGGAAAACAAAACGATCAATTCGGTCAGAAATATTCATTGCGAATTCGTTCGTTCATTCATTGCTAAGGTGTTGACTGAAAGTACTAGGTTGAGAACAGGAGCTGGACCCACACCGCAGCCTGCAACCTTCTCATGACCTTGAGCCAATTAATCTCTCAAGTCTAGGTCTCCTTATGTGTAAATTGAGTTGATACCAGCGATCTTAAAGAGTTATCAGAATCCAATGACATGATATAGTAAAACATCAGTAGGTTTAAAGTATTAATAACAGCTTTCTCTGTCCCACAAAACCAAGCTCAGTGACATGGACGTTCAGAAGTGGATTTATTTCCTATCCATCAAGAACTACCAGTTTGTGGTTCTGACGAGTTTGAACTTTGAAATTAAAAAAATACAACTGTTTGTACCACAGAGAAATATAGCAAATACAAATTTGGAATGTAATTTCCAAGTGTCAGAAAGTTAATGGTCGAGTATATGTGGATCGCTCTTCTCATGCTTTGAGCTCCTTTTGAGGTCTAGAGGGGCAATCCTTTGAGGGACAATTGCTCTTAAACAGACGGATTTTAATGAGTATTGCATATTTGATTTTAACCATCAGAAACATTTTATTCAGTTATTACATTAATGATGTTAGTTTTTTAACAAAATTGATTTATAGTTATTTTTCAAAGTCAAGAGAAAACAAATTTCAACAAGGAATCATGACGGGTTATCCCCCAAAAACACCTGTAACTTTTAACTTACGACAAGTGGTGTTCAGTTTCACCTCCTTTCATGTAGGGCTGGTATGTGATTTTTTAAAGTCTTTCTTTTGTTTAATATATTTATTTTTGAGAGAACAAGTGTGAGTGGGGAAGGGACAGAGAGGAGAGAGAATATCCAAGCAGACTCCACACCATCAGCACAGAGCCTGAAATAGGGCTTGAACCCACAAACCTCAAGATCATGACCTCAGTCAAAATTAAGAGTTGGTTGCTCAACCGAATGAGCCACCAGGCTGCCCTAAAGCCTTTCTTCTGTTAAATCATTTTGTCTGTTAAGTAGATAGTTTGGAACAGCATTCAAACCCTACCTGTCCAGAAAAAGGGTAGTAGTCTAGATTGTTAGCTTAAATTTCTCAGTATCATCTTTCAAGTCTCTCTAGGCCTTTCCAGCACAGAGTCCAGTGGTTGACTGGTCGGTCTTTCACAAGCAGCTCCCTTGATTGGTGGTTTTCTCAGATTTCCATGGTGGAAAGATTTCTTCATGGCCTGTTTCATGCTGCCAACATGTTGTTATAGAACATGGAGCTGGGAAGATGTGTGCGCGCTTGGATCCCACACGAGAGCCGATCCACTGCCAGGGAGTCCCTCCCTCTTGCAAATGGCCGCCGAAGGGAGATGCAAATTAAAACTACCCCATTTCAGCTTATCGTCTCTGAAGAAGGTTGCCACAATCGAGATCTAGGCTGTGCCTTTCTTGTCACACTGCTGGGACTCCAGCCCATGCGCCTGTCTCCTGTGCAACAGTGATATTTGGCCAAGTACCAGAAGGGCAAAATCGTTTGCTTTATTCATAAGGCCATAGCGTCTGAAATGAAGAGCAATGTGACTCAGATTTAGGTTCCCTTGCTGCAAACCTTGGTGGCTAATTTATAGGGCTCCTAAAATGACGATCCAAGTACATTGCACAGTTTGTCACTGTATGGAAATGCTCAATAAAAATATATTTCTATGGACCGGGTCCAAAGTTCCAGTCATTTGCTGACAGAAATGGTTCCCCGAGTGGAGAATACAAGTATGTTCCAGCATTAGGAATAAGCAGTCAAAGCAGGTTGGTCTTTAAGCCTGTTCATGGTTTTGTGACTCTTTGCATGTCACAAAACCAACACCTTTTTCTAGATCAACTTCCGGAGAAGAATTTGTGGACTTTAGGATGACCCTGTAATTCACATGCCATATAGAAAGCAATTATATACCATATGTTACTTGGGCAATAAAAGTGAAATAAAAATCCAAATACACTTAGATTAGGGCAAGTTCTAGAAAACTTAGTCTTGTTCTCCCGCGTTCACATATCTTAGCTAAAGAGTTGATTATTTACTGTAACCGCAGGAAGGATTCCTTTGACATCCTGCATACCTTCTTCCCCAATCTTTGCAGAACAGAAAACAGGATTGGAATTTGTTGGAAAAGTTGAGTAAGTAATTATTGGAATGTAATCTCTTTTCTCCAGGATTCCTTGGCTTTAAAACATTTGAGGGGCGCCTGGGTGGCTCAGTCAGTTGAGCATCCAACTCTTCATAGTGGCTCAGGTCATGACCTGTTTGTGCTATCGAGCCCCACGTCGGGCTTTGTGCCGGCAGTGTGGAGCCTGCTTGGGCTTCTTCCTCCTCCTCTCTGCTCCTTCCCTGCTTGCACTCTCTCAATGGTAAAAAAAAAAAAAAAAAAAAAAAATGTTGCGTATCAATAAAGCAAATTAAGCAGTGCAAATTATGGTTATAGTGGAACGTTTACGTAACTAAAAATTTTTTAAATGTGTATTTATTTTTGAGGGGGGAGGGACAGAGAAAGGTAGACACGGAACCTGAAGCAGGCTCCAGGCTCTGACTGTCAGCACCGAGCCCAACATGGGGCTTGAACTCACAGCGTACAAGATCATGACCTGAGCTGAAGTCAGACACTTGACTGAGTCACCCAGGCGCCCCATATATTTTCATTAACAGAATTTTGTTGTCACTCAAACTCAAAGACCTTTCCCTTACCAAGTGAAATATTCATCTTTGTTTTGTTTTCTGTTTTTTTTACTTTAATCTTTAACTTGAAATCAGTTTTGACAATTGCGATGGTTCATTTTGTGTGTCAACTTGACTAGGCCATGGAGTATCCAGATAGGTCCTATTATTCTGTGTGTTTCCGTGAAGGTGTTTTGGGAGGAGTTTGACATTTCCATCTGTGGATGGAATAAAGCAGACTGTCCCCCCTCTTGTGGGTGGGCCTCATCGCATCAGTGGAAAGCCTGAGTAGAATGCTGACCCTCCCCTCCAGCAACAGGGGATTTCTTCTGCCTGACTGCTTTGAGCTGGAACACCCATTTTCTTCGGCCTCCAGACTCCAACTAATCTGTTGCCTCTTTCGGGTCTTGAGTTTCTGGCCTTCCAACCAGAAGGATACCACTGGTTATGGGGACACTCCAGCTTGTCAACTCCAAGTCTTGGGACCCGTCAGCTTATGGGAGTGCAGTTCACTCTTCACAGCCCACCCCTCACCCCCTCAGAGAGACCTGTAATCATGTATGTCCTATTGTTCTTTTTCTGGAGAACCTGACTCATCCCACCATGAATAAGGAGCTAACCGTGCTCCCCACCATTCAGTCCGTTGTCTGGGCAGCGTGGAAATCCTCTTTTTACTTGATTTACTAGATTTATATTCTGTGTCATTAACTTATGTCTAGTCAAACCTTCATCAGTAATACACTTATGATGGGCACTCGATAAATGTTTACCAGTTAGCTGTTTAACTCCCCATCTGTTCAAAATGTGTTATGCCACTTCGACGAGATAAAGGTGGGGGTCGGGCAGAGGTGTGACAAATATTTTTTCTACCTGAAAGAGTCAAAGACATGGCTTTTCAATCTTTCCCTCCCTTTCCTCTCTGTCTTGGAACTCTTGCTACAAAATGAATTTTCAACAACACACACACAGGCAGACAGTACAGATGGAGCTGGTCTGGCTGCTCAGGGGGCCGGCCCCGGCGCCCCGACTTACCCTGGGGATGGGTCTTCATGCCCCAGGGAGCCCTGTTTGAGAACCAACTTCTTCCACTTACACCCAAGGTAGGTGTTTATTTTCGTGTTTTCACAAAATCTGGCAATCGTTTAAACGGCACTGTTAATATCACCATTTACCTAATGCATTTTCAATGTCCTCCTAATTCTTCCAGACCAGTGAGAAGGCAGGATGAAAAGAGATTTATAAAAATTGCTCTGTATTATGTTACCTCCTAACTGAGTGGTTTATTTGCTTACTAAATGGTCCTACGTTTATAGTCAATCGTCATCAACAGATAACACATCGAAAGTAAACTTCAATTTCACATTGCAGAGAAGAGGTGATTCCGATGCAATGGGGTTTATCATAGAGAATATGTTCCTAAATCCCGTTTATGGGAAGATTATGGCATTTAATTTACTTTTAGAGAGAGGAGCATGCAGTCACGAGAAACGGCGTTAGCTTTTAGCAAAGTCCCGTAGCTGTCTGTCTGTGCTGTTCCCAGGAAGTATGGGCACACGGCGCAGACGACAGCAAGCCAGAGTTCTCTCTAGTGTGACGTGATCAAGAGCCCTGGACTGCTGATCGCGGGTAGGAGGAAGAGCAGGCGTGGAGAGTAACGAGCTGTGTGGCTCTCGGGGGACAGTCACAGCACCTCCCAGGGTGTCCGGTGTCTCATCTAGGGTAGCAGGCGTCAGGGAAAATCCGGCAGTCACTGTTTAAGATCTTAGGATCCAGAGGAAATACCTTCACGGTCGCAGCTACCCCAAGGTCACCAGGGAGAGGAAAAAGGGCTGCAGGAAGGTCTTTTTTGGCAGAGCACGCCCCAGGGAGCAGAGGTTCCTCCGGGGCCGACGCCGTAGGGACGTGTGTGTGTGAAAGTGTGTGTACACACAACAGAGGCTGTGCTCTCGGGGGGGGGGGGGGTGTGCTGGGGCAACAATGATTTTTTTTGTTACATGGAAGAACTCTGTAAGCATTTTGAAAAGGGACTTGTGGCTAGTTTCTGCGCCCGGGGAAGGAACGTAAGGCTGTATAGTTAGATCCCCAGCGAGCATTCCTTTCTCTTGGACTTGGACAAAGCACCGGAGTAGGCTCCCCACACGCAGGCTCTGCTTTCCCACGACTGGATCACGCACCCACCCGCTCGGGGGTTTGCTCCGCACGGCGAGAATCATGGTTAAGGGCCAGCAGAGGAGACAGGTCTGGACGGACACTCTCTCTGCCTCTCTCCCATGGCTGATTCCACTCTGTGTTTCTACCCTGAATGTCCCACATGGTAAACAAACACGCCTGCTGAGGGGCCTGCCGGGGCGCTGCAGCTGGCCGTGAAGCACCAGCCAGTATAGTAGCCCAGGGGTTAATATGGTTTTGCTTAGCCTCCTGTCTTCCCTGGTACTGCCCTGGGCTCTCAGATCTTCCAGGTCAAGTGTTAGTGCCGTAATCCTCTGTCTTCCACAGGACTTGATCTCAGACCTACAGAAAAGCTCTTCTCCTTGGCCTTTGCCAAATATAGATGGAACTTCGAGTTCCCTCCTTTGCCCTCTGTGCTGTTGCAGACTTGCTCTCATTCTCTCCCCAACCCTTGTTCTTAGATCACATGACAGGGTGGGGATGGGTAGGTCCCAGGGCGTCTTCTGGAGCCCCGCCGTGGTAGAAGGGGGAGAGGGTGGGCATGCTGAATTTTCCCTTCCTTCGTTCCATTAAGCACCAGTGCAGTCTGGCTATAGCGACCTCAGGGAAAGGACATGTCCAGGTGAGTGTCCAGAGACAGAGACCATAAGGATCCGGTGTCCCTGAGCAACCTCCCATGTCATACCACAGAGCTGCTGGGCCCAGCTCCTCCTGCAAGAGAGAGGAGAGAACACTCTTTCCAAAGTCCTTTTTTTTATGTCCTCGGCTATGGAAGCTTCCCTTGGGGTGTCAGGGTCAGCCTGCAACCACCCTCCCCACTCAGCCATCCTCTCTCAACATAGGAAATGACCAGAAGTGATCCTTGTCAGGTAATGGGTAGGCAGAGTGAGCAGTGACCCAGGTAGGGTGACAGGCACAGCCTCAAAACGAAGGGTCTTGAGAATATTCTTGAGAATCTGTTTCAAGTAACAGGAGCTGACATTTGCTGAGTGTTTCCCATGGGCCAGCTCCCACGCCAACCATCTCTCAGGATTCCCTGGTTTCTTCTTCCCAGCGCCGTGTGTCTGCTCTCTTGGCCTGCTTTGCCAACCAGAGAACAAGGGCAGTGTGAGTGGAGGTCACATTTCTCTGGTTCCTCATCTGGCACACGTGATGGAAGCCGGCACTCACACCCTAGTCTTCAGATGACCGGGTGACAGCAGACGGCCATGAGGCTGGGTGGTGGCCTCGCTAGGACACTGCTGTCCAAGTCCTGGTCCCAAACGAGTGCAGCTGCTTGGTGTTGCTTTGACTGTGAACTGGTTCTCTCCCTCCCTCTTCTATGTGAGGACCCAGCCCAAGGGTTGAGATTCTTACTGATCAGAAATTCTCCACGCGGTTTTCCTTTGGAAAAGCAACCGGAGCTTGAACACCGGGCTGCCGTGGCTGCTCTGGGGGCCGTGGTCTGCGGGCAGAGAGTGGCACCAGGGTGTGGAGCATCAGAGACACCACCCCCCCATGGCTGGTGGGTGAGGCCAGAGTTTCGAGGGGCCACTTTCACTGGCGAGCATGGAGAGAGCAAAGCCTGTGAGAACAGAGTCTTTGGACAAGTCAAAGGTGGGGGCAATCTGGTGTGTAAGGAAACCAGCAAGGAGGCAAGACCTAATTTTCGTCGTGTCTCTATGGGGTATAGATTAGATTCCCTTCAATATTCAAGCGGATAGAGACTGAGATTCTATTACTTTCATTTGTGTGTGTGTGTGTTTTAATGCAGCATCACTTCTCAACATTGATCCCCTTTGGGCTAAAGGATTTATTTAGTCTACAAATAAAGCCAACGGTTGTCTGAGAACGTGGGTAGAAATCCAACAGACAGCATTGACAAGCCTTATTTTATGCTAATTGCTTAGTCCTATCTGTACAGCATGTGTGGTGGTAACATGCACTTTCTAGAATCACTTGAGAATTAAACAGGCTGCTATGCAAGGTATAGGTGGCCCACAAAGGCACGGACACTGATCCATTAGGAATAAAACTATCTCCCACTACCTAGAGGTAGCAGACAATTATATGCATTTACATGTGTGTGCATATACATATGTATTTAAGACATAAATTATACTGAAGCAGGTCCCGGTATCTGTCTTTGACCTTGAAGGTGTAACCAATTGATTCTGTCACTGCTCTGGGGGGAGTCTGTCCCTCAGTGCAGATCTCCCAGGAATCCAGCTCAGAGGGAGTGAACGTGTTAACGTACAGTGCCAATGGTAGAGAATTCTAGCTTACTCTGGCACAGTATCATCTTCTGCAGATAAATTAGCAGGAGAAGGTGAGTTAGGATGGGCAGACTACTTCCCAGGAACAGAGCTTCAGTCAAGCGTCTAACTGTCAGTCTAAGATCACCAGTACG
The DNA here is from genome assembly GCA_030068075.1 of Paguma larvata. Taxonomy (NCBI): domain Eukaryota; kingdom Metazoa; phylum Chordata; class Mammalia; order Carnivora; family Viverridae; genus Paguma; species Paguma larvata. The sequence goes on from CM057831.1 coordinate 29,051,326, forward strand.
CACCTCTACCTTAGGGATGTACCAGCCAGCGGGACTGAGTGGAGACGTTTTTTGGTGCTTCAGCAGGGCGAGGATTAGGGCTTGGAAAAAAAAAAATCTCAAGTTTTATAGGTAAGAGTTATCTGTGATTTTCATTCACCCTTTTCCACCAAAACTTGGAGAGCTCACCATATATAAATCCTTCCGTGTTTATCCACGGTCTTTTGCTTTTGTTTCCCTCCATTGGGTCATTCCCATGGGCATGGAAACACACAATATTTCTCACTGTAAACTTAGATTTTCCAAGATGTTGTCTTCACTTTTCCCTCAATACGCACCCCCCCTACTAGTGGAGCCAACATAAATTATGTCTTTTCATCACGTGTCTGCCACATTTGGCTCCGTCGATCACTCCTGCATTGAAGTTTTTACCAGATTCTAGGTTGTGATCTTCTCCTGGTCCAGCCCCGATCTCAACTGCCCCTCCTGCTGGATGCAGACTTGTTCTATCAGCTGCTGTGGTTTCTAGAAGGTAGGACTCGGTCAGTAAAATCACAAGACTTAAGAAAATAAAGCACCGGGTTTCTTTCGTGCACATTTCTGTGAGTGAAATTTAACTTCTAGGCAGGAAGGAAACTTCCTTATTACCCTCTGCACCCTAGTCCCTGCCCAGACACCAGTGCTCAGCACACACACAGTGTAGGCACTCAAGAAGTATTGAGTTAACGAACATGGAGACCTGTTAGGTGATTTTTTCCATCCTTGAATCCGAACACCTGAAAGGACTTTCACCACAAGTCCCATGCCATCTTTTACCTCTCTGTCGTCCGCTGGTTTATTCATTTGCTGGTCTGGGGATGATCATCTTAAATCCCTTTTCCTTTTTCTAGGTCTGCTAGAGAGACATCATCAAGTTCTGGGCCAGATGCTCGTTTTCCGCAAACCCGGTGATACATATCTGATGTTAGATTAACCTCTTATGATTTGCGGTTGTCTTGGCAGGAGCCTGCCTTTTGAATATGAATAAGGTATCTGCGCTTTTATTAACTTATAGGAGGGTTATGTTTAACGACATAAAGAGGTTAGAGGAAAGAGACGCACCAATTATTCTCTGGGGTAATTTTAAGCAAGTATGAATAGCAAACAGCTTTGTGGCATGAGTGACTTGAATCCGAGTTGCTTTCTGCACAAACGTTTGAAAGAAAGTCGTAACTATGTATTCATTAGAGAGACTATAAAATAGCAGGGTGTTAAAATGTGCAACCAACAGGCTTTGTTATCCAGGCTGCGAATTTTATTATCTGCTAGTTCATAGCTGGTCTCATTCATTCGGAAGCTTTTTGCAGAAAGAGAAATGGATTCCGTTTCTAAAACGTGCCATTATGCATTCTGTCAGTGCTTTTAGCTATTCGGTATTTATACATGTCACTCAATGGGGCAATTTGCAATTCCGGATCCACTGGCTTAAAGCAGCAAATTTTCTCACCCACCGCATTTTCCTCCTCCACTGCCAATAGGGCAAGCATGGGCTCACCTATCTGCTCTATGTTAAATGAATCCTCCATCTGCTCAGACAGACATAATTCTATTAAAAAATAATTTTATGAACCCTGATTGGGGGGAGATCACTTGGAATAAAGCTTTTGGGGACAGGATTGAGTAAGGTAATTCCTGCTGTTAGTACGTTTGAAGGGGTACCACAGGTGGTAGGTTTCCCAAGGCCTTCTGGCCTAACTTTCCAGAAGGGGAACTCGTGAGCTGATGGCAAGGACACTGGAGGTGGGGGGGGGGGGAACGTAGATCAGAGCCCTCCACCTCCCTACTGGTCTCTCTCAGTCTGTTTTTCCATGGCCTCCTCACCGTGTAAGCCTAGAGACCATCTCAACTATCAAAGACAACTCGAGGAGACGGCGTCTCTATCCTTATGTGTTCTATTAACCTACTGTTACCCTGACTGCAGACATTCAAGAAAAACTATTAATATACAGATAATCTAAATACCTTCTAAGAGAGCATTCTGTCATCATGAGAATAGCCACGGGCAGAATCCCCCATTCCATACTTTTTTTGTAGTTCCCTGTTCCCCTTCATTTTCCTAGGAAGAAGAATATTGGCGTTTCCTTAGGTGCTGACCACTGTGGCTGCAGAAGACGGTTTCCTGGCGCCAGCCTCCTGCCCGTAGACTCCTCTCTAACAGTCGGCTCCACAAAGTATTTCAAAATAGCCAGTTTTTCAGTCACTTGTCAGTAATTGTGTCCTTCTTACACGGTGAAGTGTGAACTTGGCTTCATTGTTTACTTCCAGGGAAGAGATTCCACTTCCCAACTGTAATGGCGCCAACACAGTGCATCCGAGCACGGGCCTCACCCTCACCAGGTGTACCTAAAAACGTTGGGTTTTTCAACAGATTTTTGGAAAAATGAAGTCGTATAGAAAGTTTTTGTTTTGTTTTCAGTAATGACGAGAATATTGGGTTTGGAGTCACACACCGTGAAATCTTGATTTGGGACTTGGAGTGAGTAACTTACTTTGCTTAAATGTCCATTTCCAGTGTAGGTGGTTGGTGTGCCATTTCAGGAGACGAACATCCAGACTGGTGAATTCTATGCCGGCACAGAGTCCTATACGGATTATCTTAATCCAGCACAGGTCTTTGCTTCATCCCCCCCCAAACTTCAGGGAGACGAGCAAACTCCATTTTTTCTCAGTATACATTTTTATGCGAGGTATTATTGACACACGGGAAGGCCACACAGACTCCTGGCATAGAATTTGCTAAGTTCGGACATGTACACACATCAACCCTTCATTCCCTGTTGCCCCAAAAGCTCCCCGTGCCCCGTTGTCATTTCTTATTCTTGGTTTTTGGTCTGGAAGCAGCTCTTTCTGTGCTGGTCCGTCTATCTTGACTTTCTCAAGTGTGTGATTTTCTCATCTCCTTAATTTGCCACAAATCGAAGGATGACACTTTTATTCACAAAGTCGTACTAACTCTGTCTGCCACACAAGTTCCAGACAGTGACAGTTACCATCCTTTTTGGGATGAGGCTGGACTCTAAAGGTGTTGACACTGGTGAGGGGATGCCGAGTGAGCAGGACTCCCCACGGGGCCTTAGCTTCAGATCCTGGGCTCTACAATTTGTACCTGGTGTGCTATGGGTCTCCTTGCAACTGGAATTGGAAACAGCAACAGAAAAAGAAATTATCTTCTTAGTTCTATTAAGGCTGGAAGCAGAAGGAGATTCTTCCGTTTGGTGTAAACAAGGCCAGAAAATAGACACAGTAAGGCAAGAAACAGACAAAGAAAACTTGAGTTACAGTAAAACTTGATGAAGACATTCTGGCACAATCCCTGCCTGGCAACATCACCCAGACTGTCCCGGGTACAGCCACCCTCAGTCCTGGGGAAATCGGTGGCTCCAGTCAGGTCTGCACCTCGGTGGGGATTACACACGTACACCGGTAACTGGCCGCTGGGGAGCACGACCTAGGGAGTCTCCGCCAACGGCCTACAGTGGCTTTTCCCCAGGGATTCAGTCCTGTCGCCAGATCCTCCCGGCCAGCAGCCTGAGGCCCGCAGCAGGGGGATGGCATCCCCGCCGCCAGGGCCCTCAGATGAGTCCTCTCAGCTTGAGCAGGGAGCACTTTGAAGAGTCTCGTTCTTTAGGTCACAGCCAAGGACTCCAGAGCCTGTCCCCGAGAAGGCTGGACTTCGAGCTGCGTCTCCGTTTCCATCAATCACAGCCTGCTTACATGGCCTTTGCGTCCCTTCTGCACACCTGTCGGGCGCATGAAACTACCTCTAAGGCTTCGCGGGACAGCGAGGTCAGATGTCGCTGCCATTCCACAGAAGCGCCACCAGGGGGTGATCAAAGCCCATCACACCGCAGCCCCTCCAGCGGGGCCCTGACCTGCAGGTTCTCCCTCCCTGCACGCAGGCCCAGTGGGGTTATGACCTCGGTGGAGCTGCCGTTCGCACAGCGTTTGAGGTCTCCTTTCAGGCACCTCTTAACATTCCAGAAGGTGACAACAGAACCACTCTGCGTGCGTGCCCCACAGTGCCGTGTGTCAGAGGTGCCCTTGGAGCCTGATGTCCCTGTCCTCAGAGCATCTACCCTCACACATGGACTCGCGTGCCCTTCAAATATCCTCAATCCCCACGAGCCCCCTTCTTGCATCAATTAGTAGTGTTTTTGCCAAGGACAGTTAAATATCTTTTTAATTTAATATTTTTATTGTTGAGAGAGTCAGAGCAAGAGTGAGTGAGTGAGAAGGAGAGTGCAGATGCACATAAGCTGGGTAGAAGTCGAGAGAGATGGAGACACAGAACCCAAAGCAGGCTCCAGGCTCCGAGCTGTCAGCACAGAGCCCGATGCGGGACTCGAACTCACCAACTGCAAGATAATGACCGAGCCGAAGTCAGATGCTTAAACCACTGAGCCACCCAGGCTCCCTAAGTTGGACGTTTTTAGTCAAAGTTCATGAAATTGGATTTATTTTTGCACCAGGTGAGTGCAGCCGTAAGCAAAGCCTATAGATGTGTGTCCATAAAGCTTCGAGCAAGAGCACTGTTTGGAGGGCAGTGAACCACACTTTTCTCCTCGTAAGTACTTTCTTGTAGCCAGTTGTGACACGTCCTGAAATGTGTCCAAATCCTGTCTATCTCCGGGCAGTCGACACGCCCATAGAGGTGTCACCCCCGAGAAGAAACCCCAGGGCACCCCAGGAGCCCTCCTACGTGGTAGGCTCTTTTCTAAAATTAAAGTAAGCATCATGTTATCATTCTCTTGCCAATGTTGCACTTGGCCGTCTCGCTCGGACTACCAGGAGTTTCCCCAACAATACGCTCTTCCTAGGCAGTGGCCCTCAGAGCCTGGTCCCGTCGACGGTGGCCCCGGCATCAGTCAAGAATCTTCCAGCACTGTGGGGCCCGCCCCGGACCTAGTGAGTCAGAAATTTGGGGCCATCTTGGTCTTAACAAGCCCTCCACATGATTAGATGGTGTGCCAAAGCTGTCCAAGTGTTTTCTCGAGCACTGTCTACGTTTTAGCTGGCCAACTGGGCCGGAGTGGTGTTCGGGAGGACTGGGGAATGGAGTGGTACCCTGGGAACATCGAGAGGACGGCTAACCTGCACCCATTTCTCCCTTTTAAATCTATGGACAGCTTTATAGAGGTAGGTGTACATGGAGTAAACTCAGTTTTTAGTGTACAATGGGTTTTGGCCCGTATTTACGGTTGCTTTCTTTCCTGTGAGAATTCTTGAGAATAAAACTATGCCCTATTCACTGTGTTTCCTATTCCTCGACCAGACACAGATAAGGGGCTTCACAAATATTTGCTCAAGAAATGAGTCCATCAAGCTGGGCAAGTACACCATGGAGCAGAGTAACTGGGTTGTAGGACACGGGGTGCGGGTGGGTCCCGGAATTCCAGGTCAATGTGAGGGCCATGGTGGATCGAGTTAGACTCATAGCAGAACACGCTACAGTGCTGGGTTTGAGCTCAGGTGCACCTACGTCTCTGGGGTAGGCCCGGCTCCCCTCACCTGTGCACCTGCCGTGGGCCCAGCTCCTGTCCCGTCAGCGTCGTCCTGACATAACCCACAGTCCTTTCCCTGTCACGGTGAAGGCTTGCTGTGGGTCTCTTACTTCCTGTGGGTCCACTTCCTGGACACCGGGGTGTGTCACTCCCCGTGGGGAACAGGACAGGGGTGTGGGCAAGAGAAACCCCCAGGAACCCATAAGCAGTGACGGACACGGTTGGTGGACAAGCTTGTAATCTTGTATATAATCTAGTACTTTGCGTTCGCCTCATGTCAGGAAAGCTACAACGAGGGGGATTGGGACAGTTAGCAGGAGTGTATGAATTACGAACATACTGTTAGAGAGAGGAGTTGAACCTCTGATTATAAATGGCTATGCCCCCCTAACGAACCCACCCTTTCTGGCAGTATAAATTGGTACACTGTTTACATTGAGATTGTATCTCTATTGGGTGAAAGACACTTTAGTGAAGTCTGCCTTATTTCTTTGGTCTTTTCATACTGGGAGACATGGTTTCATCGATAGAAACTAACCTAGATTGCTTTTGTCTGAACTCACATCACATAGGACTTTAATCGTTGAACCAATGAACCTTCAGGAGCTGCTGTGCCATCGGGATGTGTGCATCCAACATGGAGGTCGTAAAACCTACTGTCCATACGGACTCTACAACAGGATTGCTCTGTTGTCCCTAGGATAACTTATTCCCTTGATCGAGTTTTCCCGATCACTAAGTGATGTAATACCTTTTACTAGTAAGTCTAGATCTCCAGCACTCTGAGCTTGTTTTATTCTCTAAGGTCACCATAACCTACATCATCCATCCGTGTGGAGATTGGTCATCCCTGTTGGTCGTGTTGGGTTAGCTTCTTTGGACCAGACTCAATTAAAGCTCCATAGGGTCTTTTGTCTGTTATGTTCCCACCTCTTCATGGGAAGGTCAATTTCATAGATTTTAAGTAAGAGACAGTCCAGCCCTTATGCGGCCATTCATACGAGTCCCTAATTCAGGGAACAAGTGACCATCAGGGCCAAGTTCCCAGATGAGCTCCACACTCTGCCTACCATTCCTGGTGGCTGGACCTGTGGTACAGAGCAGGGACCCTTTCTCCCATGGAGCTTTCCTTCTCTCCCAGTCCCTCCCCCCATCCCACTTCTTCTCAAGACACTACTTGCCCCCAAATGTCTGACCCTGCCTCTGCCTTGCAGAAACCTATTCATCAATTTACAGGACTCAGACCAATTCATAAAGTTCCATGTTTCTCACTATGAGCTCAAGTAATTCATTTTCATCTCTAACAGGGTCTATTTGCTCATTGATAACATATGGCTAACAATACCTAAGATTACTATCTGAAAACCCTGAGTGCTTGTCCTATTACAGGAGCTTGGTCAACAGCTATTTCTAGGTGTTAATTTTATTTGGGATAGGGCTTTCCCACGGAGATCTGCGAGAAGAAATATCCCTCCCCAGAGGTGGTCACACCCCAGTGTAGGCTGTGAGACATCAGAGGGCCAACTCCACAAGCTTCCCCGTGGCTCTCCGGGCCCTCGGTGGTTTACGATTCCCAAAGGACAGAGGGGGCTTTGCAGTCCTCCTGCACTGCTCCCAGGAATTCATGAACTCAAGTCCTGAGTGACCACGATGGGGACCACTCTCCTAGGAGGTAGAGAAACAACAGAAAATAAACCAAAGTCCCTGCTTTTAAGGAGCTTACGTTTCAGGGGAAGTATATGAATACCTAAGGGGAAGACTTTAAACAACACAAGAAAATGCAGAATAACAGGGACCGAGAGCCACCGGGACAGGGCATGCTTGTAACAAACTATGGAGGAGATCAGAAGGTCCTCCCTGGTACAAGTGTTTCCCTAGCTTTGAAATCTCGCTGACAGACCACATTGTGTAAATTCAAAGTGTACCTCATGATGTGATGTACACACATTGCAAAATGATTACTGCCGTGAGGTTCATTAGCCTACCCATCATTTCACATAATTACTTTTGGGGATAGAACTGTTAAGATTTGCTCTTCACAATTTTCGAATATATAATACACTCCTGTTTGCCACAGTCAGCACACTACTGGTCTCTACAACTTTTTCGCCTTGTAAATAGGTTTGTGTCCTTTGAGCTCCATCTCCGTGCCCGCCCCGCTCATCACCCCACCCCCTCACCCCCATTTCTTTGAGTTTGGATACTCTAGATTCCACAGGTGAGCTCCCACACTAGGTCTTTGTCTGGCTTATTTCACTTGGCAGAAGGCCTTCAAGCTCCATCCATGTTGCAGTAGGTGGGGGCTCCCCCCTCTGTATGTGAAAAACCTATGCATGTATGTGTGCATATATGTACACATGTACACATACATGCCGTTTCTGTATCTGTTCGTCCACCAGTGAGCACCTGCGTTGTTTCCAGACCTTGGCTATGGTGAATAATGCTTCGAACAAGGGACTATCAATAGATCTTTGAGATAGTGATTTTCATCTCCCTCACACACACATCCTAGCAGGGAATTGCTGGATAATAGAATTGTGTTAGTTCTCATTCCGGGAACCTCCCCCTTCGGTGTTCCACTGTGGTCATACTACTGGTCATTCCCACCCAGAGAGCACAGGGTTCCGTCTTCCGGACACCCTCCCAGAACTTGTCTTCATTAGAGCATTTTTGGGCTAAAACTCAAAGGGATTAAGGGTTTTCCCAGAAAGGCCAGATGGACAAGATGAACAAAGACAGAAACACATTCTGTGACCCCGGAATTAGATAGAGGTCAGGGAGGCAAGAACAGAGAGATCCATAAGGCAAACGAGACTAGGTAGCTTCTTCCATCACTGAGGCAGTCGCTCACACATGGGCTTCCCACGTTTTACTTGGAGTGTCCAGCAGAGGGGTAGTACAAGTGAATCCTGTGTTCCAAGGGTCATTCCAGGGGCCCCTGGGGGGCTCAGCCAGCTTAGCCTCAGACTTCAGCTCATGTCATGATCTCATCGTGCATGGTTCCTGAGTTCACATGTTCTAACTCCACATTGGGGTCGCTGCTGTCAGCACAGAGCCTGCCTCGGATCCTCTGTCCCTCCCCGTCTGTGTGCTCCTCCCCAGATCGCTTGTGCTTTTCGTCTAAAAAATAAACTTTTTTTCATTTTTTAAAAAGTCATTCTGGCTGCCCTGTGGGAAAAAGTCAAGAATGAAAGCTTGTGGGCTGGCTAGGAGGCCAGGGGAGAAATGAGTGGGGTGACCCAAGTATCAGTGGATGTGGTGACAAGTGTTGGATTCTCCCACAAGGATTTGCCCATGGATTGGGGGTGGGCTACTCAAGACACAACTGCATGATCATCCACTATTTTTGGACTGGGCAACTTGAGTCCATTTACTGATTTGGGGAAGATTGGGGAGGAATAGTGTGAGACAGGATATGCTTGGGTTTTTGCAGGTGTTAAGTGACGTCCATCACACATTCCTGCAGAGACATTCTAGAGCCTGACTTCCTGGTTCAGATCCCAGCTTGGTCACTTACCTACCGTGTGACCTCAGGATACTTTACCTATCTGTCCTCAGTTTCTTCATCTGTAACATGGGTTTAGTCGTGTACTGTTGAGCATTAAATGAATTAGTATATGAAAAGTGCTTAGGATAGTGTCTGTCACAAGGTGAACATTCTGTAATCACAGGTCACATTAAATACTGAATATATTCAGGAGGCTGGAGTTCAGAATGGAGGTCTGGGCTGTAGGTAAATCTGGAATCATCAGAGCATGGATGCTATTTCAAGCCACACGACGGAGGAGATCATCCAGGGAGTTGGCAGCATCACTGGGTACTCTTCTGGGGCATTCCCGGGTTTGAAGTCAAGAAAACCTAAAGGAATCCCAAGTTACAATGTTGATTCGTTAAGAACTTCACATTTCGTGTGTGCTTTCATGTTACTACTTGGAAATTCAGCCCGGTGGCTCCATCAGCATTCACTTGACAATGGGTCTGCTGTGGGGCCTGTCTTGAGAGAATACTTGTCATCCTATGAAGTGGCTGGCAGGTCAGAATCCGCCAGCCATGCCTTTCACACTGGATTCACATGAGAAGGCAGGAGGGAGACAGGGAGATTTTTTCCAAGATGACCAGTGTAGCTTTCCAAGTATTTCCTTCGGAAGCCAACATCTTCACTTAAATACCCCTCATTTCTGTGTGTTGCCTTTTCATACACTATTTTAGGAATTGTTATCAAATAACTACGAATTACAAAGAAAATCGGTTTCTATCTTTTACGGGTGACATCTGTTTTTTATTGTGGCGAAACAGATAACCTCTCATTTGCCTTTCTAACCTTTTTTCCCAGTGCATTCCTGTGGCCTGGGTGCCATTCACAGTTATGCAACCAGCACCCACTATCACATCCAAACCTTTTCCCTCCCCCCGAAGACAAACTCTATCAACAGGCACGATATTGGTCCCTCCTCACTCAGTTCCCTGTTAACCTCCTCTACATAGTTGTGTATTTTAGGTCTTTTACCGAAATCGGAAATATGCTTATTGTCCTTCTGGATTCGGACTTCTTTCCCTTGGCTTATTTTTCAAGATTCATCCATGTTGTAGCATGTATCAGAACTCCGTTCCATTTGGAGCTCATTAATAGCCCACAGTATGTATCCCATCATTTTGTTTATCCTTTCATCTGCTGATGGACACTACCCTTGGCTTGTCTCCCGTTTTCAGAGGCAGGCAGTCATGCTGCAGTGAATACCAGCATCCAAGTCTCACTTCGTCTTCCTAGTTTCAATCCTTCTGGGCCTATACCTCGAAGTAGAATTGCTAGGTCATAGGGTCCTTAAGGGTCAGGTTTTTGAGCCATACACCAACTCATTTCTGTAGGAACTGTACCACTTTGCATTCCTACCAGCAGTATCCAAGGGTCCAGTTACTGTGAATCATCACTGACCCTTGTCACCTTCCTTCCCTGTCATTACAGCCATCCCAGTGTATACTTGGTAGCCTAACACTGTGGTTCTGAGGTCTATTCATGACTGTAAGACTGAGAATCTTTTCATTTGCGTATTGACTGTTTGTCTAAATTCTTCAGAGAAAGGTCTAGTCAAGTCCTTCGCCTATTTTTAAATTCAAAGTTGTCTTTTTGTTAAGTTGTAGCAGTTCTTTATATATTGTAGAAATTATCATATATATGGTTTCCAAAAAGTTTTTTTCCATTCTGTATATTATCTGTTTTTACTTCCCTCAAGTGCAGAAGTTAATTTTCATGAAAACCCTCTTTCGATGTTAGAACTAAGACTTTCTTGGCAAATCCAAGATTATGCAGATTTGCTCCTGTGTCTTCTTCTATGAGTTTTATGGTTTCACTTCTTGTGTTAGGTCATCCATCCATTGAGGTAATTCTTTCGTATGATGGCAGTCGGGATCAGACTGCATTCCTTTGTTCCAGAAATCCACTTGGCCTCAAATTGCTAAAGAGCGTATTCTTGTCATCAGTGAACAGGTTCTCTGGCTTCATTTTCGGGTTCAGTTCCATACCACTGGTCTACACATTGAGTCTTCGGTAAATACCACACCATCTTGATGGCTGTAGCTTCGTAAGTTTCAAAATCAGAAGTTTGTCCTTGAACTTTGTTCTTTAAGATTGTTTGTGCTTTTTAGAGACCTTTTAAGTCCTTTTGAATTTGAAGGTCAGCTTTTCCATTTCTGCAAAAAAAACGCCATTAGAATTTTTTATAGAGATTACTTTGAATCTGGAAATTACTTTGGGTTCTACTGATACTTAGTATTCAATCATCCTATCCATGAACCTGGGAGATCTTTCCATTTATGAGTCACCTGCAACATTTTGTAGTTTTCAGTGTAATATTTAACCTCCTTGGTTAAATTTACTTGTTAGGTGTTTTCTTAGATATTATAAATGAAATCTTAAATTCCTTTAACAAACTGCTCATTGCTTAGGTATAGAAATAAACTTTTGTGTTGATCTTCAACTTTATAGCTCTACTGAATTCATTCAGTAGCTCTAATAACAGTCTTGTAGGTACTTTGGAATTTTCTGTGTATCAGATCAGGTCATCTATGAACAGAGTTCTCTTTGTTTATGATCTAGATTTTCTTCCTTTTTGTCTCATTTCATGGTGGAACTTTACGAACATGCAACGTTGGTAGTACAAGAGTATGTCCTGTCCTGGTCTCATTCCTAATTTTAGCAATGAAGTTTTCAGGCTTTCACCATTTAGTATCCTATTAGCTGTGGGTTTTACATAGATGTTTTTTGTCAGGTTCTAGCAGTGACCTTCTATTACTGTCGTTGTCACAAAAAGGTGCTAAATTTTGTCAAATGCCTTTTTTCCCCATCAGTTGAGATGATCATGTAGGTTTTCCCCCTTTGTTCCATTAGTGTCGTCTGTTACCATGGGCCTTCTTACATTGAACCACTTTGGTTCATGATAAATCCCACTTGGTCCTGCTTAGTCTAGGTTTAATGTGTTAATGGATTCAATTTCCTAGTGTTTTGTTGAGAATTTTTGCATTCATATTCACAGCTATTTGTCTATAGGTTTTTTATGTTTTCTGGTTTTGGTATCAAGGTAATGCAAGCTTTACAGAATGAATAAGGGAATGTTGCCTATTTTTTGGGAAAGTTTGGCAAAGGTTGGAGATTAAAGATTTGTTAGAATTCCCCAGTCTAGATTCTTTGTTGAGAGGGTTTTGGTCACTAATTTGCAATCGTTCAGTTGCAGGCATCGATGGCCAATTTCTGAGTACTTTTATTCCCTTATCCCACAAATTTTGTTATGTTGTGTTTTCATTTTCATTCCAAGCATTTTATAATTTCCCTGTCCTTTCTTCTTTGACCTACCCCTTGTTTCAGAGTATGATATTTAATGCCCACTCATTGTCTATTTTCCAGTTTTCCTTCTGCGACTCATTTCTAGCCTCATTCCACTGCTTTGGAAGATACTTGGCATCTTTTCGATATTCTGGAATTTACAGACACATGTTCTGAGATGTAACATATGGTCTCATCTGGTAAATATTCCACATGCAGTTGAAAGGAGGGGAACATTACCGAGTTGTCAGGATTCATCCTACCTACCTTTCTCCATGTTTTAACTAGTCTCTAAGCCCAATGGGGGGCTGAACTTGCAATCCCAAGATTAAGTGTCTTCTCTACCAACTGAGCCGGCCGGATGCCCTGTCACGTGCACTCGAGATTAACTTGTGTTTTGTGGTTGTTCAGTGGAGTGTCTCATATAGGTCTGGTCTTCATTTTATTTTTTTTAGAGTTTTTATTTTATTTTTATTTTTGAGAGACATAGAGACAGAGTGAGCAAGGGAACAGCAGAGAGAGAGGGAGACACAGAATCTGAAGCAGGCTCCAGGCTCTGAGCCGTCAGCACAGAGCCCGACGCAGGGCTTGAACTCACAGACTGAGATCATGACCTGAGCCGAAGTCGGCCGCTTAACTGACTGAGCCACCCAGGCGCCCTTAGTCTTCATTATTCATAGTTTGTATTTCCCTACTGGCCCACTCACGTTAATACTGTTAACCTGGAAATCCATACTCATGATGCTCTTACAGTCAGCTGCAGGTATGCACATGCTGGTAGAAGAAGTTTTGTCCTAAGTATATATTCCCAACACGCAGAAAACAAGATCCTCCTTCTATTCCAGCTCTCGTACCGTAAACCAGTGTGCTTTCCTAGTATCTTTAGTGCAGAGGTTTTCCATTTTGTACTTATTGGTGGATTTTGATGTTTAAAATGGCTTCCAAGCACAGCACAGAAATGCTGTTCAAGGTTTCTCAGGGCAAGAAGGCTGTGGTGGGCCTCACAGAGAAAGGGCGTGTTGGATAATCTTTATTCCAATAGAAGATGTAGTGCTGTGGGCTGTGAGTTCAAGGTTACCATTACACTCTATATTAAATATGCTGTCTGTCAACATAACCAAGTTTAAATACTGATTGGTGGATAAAAACGTTACCAAGCTCATCTATAATGCAAACCCTGTATTCTCCTTAGGACTATGTTATTTGCCAATTCACTGTTCTTTGTGCATTTATAGATATAGCTACTCAAAGAGAATCAACTGTACCTCAGGTCTAATTGGATTATATTTTTCAGCTTTATTTCTGTATTAGTAAGTTCTATTTCCAAACCTATCCATTTTTTATAATGGTACTGCTATCTCCAGCCATTCCTGTTACATTGTTTCTCCCTTCAATTCTGTCAGCATTTGCCTCCTAGTTTGAGACTGCTGAAAATATAATCTCCTTCTTGGTCTCTTCTAACAGTTTTTGGTTCTAATCTTTTTTGCCTGGTATTATGTTGACCACTTCCTCCATCTCTTGGTTACTAGTCAAATGAAGTATGTTTCTCCCCCCCCCCTTACTTCCTAGCTATTTTTGTCTTTGGATTTAAAGTGGGGCTCTTTTAGATAGCATATAGTGGGGTATTTTCAAATCCATTTTTCAATCACTGCATTTTTATTAGAGTTTAATCCATTTACATTTGAAGCGATTAAGGATACAAGGGCATACGTCTGTCATGTTGAGGTTTGATTTCCGTATGCTTTATAGCTTCTGTGGTGGGTGGAAGTTAACTTGAATTCAAAAAAACCAGGAGGAAATAAGCTTACAAACATCTCAAGGGAAAAAAAAAAACCCTATAGTTATGACAAAATCCTCATTACCTTTTAAGCAACAGTAGTTTAAAAAGATGCCTTTTTTTGAGCTCAAGGTCCACGGGCTTTAGCTCTGGTATACTAGCTCCCTAACTCCTGGTTCCTAAAATAAAAGCTCAAAGTTAAATAATTTTGACCAATGTAATTTATCATACAGCTATGTAGCTTTCACGTGCTCTTTTAAAAAGGAAAACATCCAAGGAACTTCTGCTGGACTTTACATTAGACTTCTGCTTTTGTCATATTGATGGCAACTGGCATTCAGCACGTAACATCCATGAACTGCCTAGGTCTCCAGGAGCCTTAATACGTTTAAGAATTTTTTTTTTTTTTAATGTTTGAGAGAAAAAGTGAGCACGAGCAAGGGAGAGACAGAGAGGGACAAAGACCCTGATGCAGGCTCCACAGTCGGAGCTGTCGACACAGAGCCCGACCCGGGGCTTGAACTCACAAACCATGAGATCATGACCTGAGTCAAAGTCGGACCCTGAAGTGACTGAGCCCCCAAGGCGCCCCAGTACATTTTAGTTTCTTCTGGAGCCTCCAACCCTTGCCTTCAGTTACCTCTCCAGCCGCCCAGGTTTTCCAGCAGCTCAGAGCACCTTTAGTACTTCAGTCAGCCTCTTCGTTTCTCCAAAACCTGAACAATCACCCTGCAGGCCAGGAGCACAGGACAGAGTAGCCGACTGTGTCCAAGGCCTCCCAGAGTACGACAGAACCTCAGCTCGGCATTTACCCGTGGATGTGCAGGAAGCTAACCTGAAGAGTAAAACGTTAGCCTCCTGCGTGAGAACAGTAAGGCCTCAGCAAAGAAGCCGACGCAGGTGTCCAACTGCAGAGCTGCTCCGCTCTCAGTCTGGGAGAGGAGGGTGGGGGCCTGGGGCTGCGGGCCGCTCCCGGCCATCTTCAGTCCCAGGGCCTGCCTACCCGGGCCCCACGAGCATCACCAGGGAATGGTTCGAACCAAATGTCCAGGTCTCCCCATCCGGGAGTAGGACCGGGCCATTAGTCGCCTCGACCATCCCTGAAGCTGTTCCTTGGCACAGCCAAGTTTGGAGCTTCAGCAACGAAGACAGAAGGACTGAAGCGGAGTCCAGCTTTTATTTGAAAGCTGGCAGCTTTTCCCCTGCCAGGAAGAGCAGCCGGGACGGTTGGAAGAGCCGGGCAGCTGGACTGTCCCCATTCCCTTCCCGGGGCCATCACGTCACAAACACGGTGGGAACAGAAAGGGAGGTTTCACGGTCCTGAAAATGCCAGCAGAATGTTTGCTTCAAGATCCAACTGGCCCTGTGTTCAGAACTGAGCAACCTGACGCTTGGTGATTGGAGTCCTGAGGAGAGTATTTTTCAGAGATAATTTTGTCAGAGATCAAAAAAAGAATTCTCATTGCCTACTTTGAAGAGTTACATAATTAGAGAAAATCCACGGGGGAAGAGCTGCCCCTTTCGTTTCATGACCCTCTCCTCCGTGAGGAGAACCCAGGCGACTGACTGCGAGGCTCTTGGCAGGTCCCCTGAGGCAGCGGCGGCCATCACCATGCTGCTAGTCTCCAGACCAGAAGCAGAAACCAATTTTTTTGTCTCCAGTTCAGGGGGCTCTGCCGGTCCTCATTTCGAGCTCAAACATAATGAGTTTAGATATTTAAAAAATCAAATGAAGAAGCAAAACAGTACAGAAATGGTCGGGGGGGGATAAGCTAGTAATGAACACGTTTTGGAAGTAACCTTCGAAATCTGGGCAGCGAAGGTGGGTGGGGAACGACTCGACATCCACAACAAAGGCAGCGGGTTTTCCAAAGGAAGAGGACTCCAGCCTCTAGTTTGTCAGATGTTTTATGCTTGCCCTACACGACCGCAACTTTTTCCCCCTAAGGACCTCACGTCCCCCCTTGTCGTCCTCTGCATTTTAAGAGCAAGTAGAGAATGGCACCCTGAGAAGGGTACTTTTGTCCCTCGCCAGCGAGCATTCCACCCTGGCAACATGGTCCCCTGAGGTCGCACCACCTCCGGAAGACCCAGGCAGGGGCAGCTGGCAGAGCCTTGACACATGAACAGGGCAGGAGGGCAGGGTGGGTCGATCTGTCCAGCTGTGTGTCCCCGTTCATGTGGGGACTGTCCATGAGGTTCCTTTCCCCGTCACCTCCCAGCACCAGGTTACGGATATCATGGAGCAGCGTGGACCTGACATTGGCCTTCTCTACAGCATCTTGCGGGCTTCCTGGCACGCCAGCTCTTTGCAGGGTAACCGTGGACCCAGACCCTTACAAAGGTGTAGCCGTCACACCGGGCCAAGGTCCTTCGTAGTCACACATGCAGCCTCCACGTCAGGTTTTAGGTGTGAGGGAGAAAGGACACCATTAACTAAGTTCCCAAGGAAGTTTTAGCACATAAAGGAAGAAGGGGGAGAACTAAGGGTGAGGGAGGAGCAGAGTACTGACAACTCAGGATTTTTTAGACCAAAATGTGGGACAGGTGTTCTCTATCAAGGGCAGACATAGGCACGTCTCTTCACCCATCTGAGCCTCAAGTCTGGCCTGCTAGGAGGTGCACAAACTGCAATTCAACCTGCTGCCTTGGACTCCAGACTCCCTGTCTTTTGCACAAAACCACTGCCTTCTCTAATAAACAAGCCAAAATACACAACCAAGCACAAGACACCACACGTACTCCAACACCCCTACTTGTCTAGATGCCGTAGGATGTGCAGACACCGCCCAACCTGGTCAAAACCTGCTGACGGGCCATCCACCCCTCTCCCACCTCCGCAGCCCCCACAGGGGGTGCAGGTCAGTCCTCCCAGCTGTCTGGTGGGGCCCCTCGGCCTCCTCTCCTGGCGTCCCAAAACCCTCCTCCACCACGTTGTTGGCGCCATCCTGCGGCCGACAGCTCTTCCCAACCTCCATGCCCAGGGCAGGCTAACCGCACAGACGGGTCCATAAATGTTTGGGTGCTGAGAATTCGGAAAAGGCATTCCAGGGGGTTGATGAGTGAGCCCCAAGCCTTTTGGTCACTGAGAAGTATGTCTTTGTTCTTTTTAAAAAGCAGACGTTTAGATTGGTGTCTAGATTCAGAATTAGGGTGAGGACTCTTTGATTCACATTAAAATGTTGTCTCTGACTATTGAAGAGATGTCAAGTTTTTGTATGTACCTCACTCAGATTATGTTCATTTCGACTCTATGGTGAAGTGTTGCTCCTCCCGCCCCCCCCCCCTTTTTTTTTTTTTAGGGGAAGAGACTCACCTCCAGAGAGATGAAGCAACTTTAACAGATTCAAACAGTTATAGAATGAAAACTCTAACCCCGTGTCTCTGTTGCAGAAGCTTACCGTTCTTCTCCTAGGGTGTAGATTCAAACGGAAGAATTTAAATACTAGCATGAATGAGAAAGTACTGCTTCGTGCATTTTTAGTGTCAGCCTATGGAGTTCTAGGTCACATTGTAGGCCTAGCTTCCCATCATGCCGCTGGGTTCCACGGGCCCCACGCTGCCAAGGTGGCGACGGTTTCCAGTTTTGTTGTCGTTCACGAGTGATGTCGCAGTGAATTGTCCTGCATGTCATATTAGCTCAGGATGCTACTTTGTTTTTAGCACGAGTGCTACCCCAACGAGTTTAATTAACCCAAACATCTGCATGGCAATCACACGACAACGGTCCCAGAAGCTGGATCTTCTAACATTCCCGGCAAAACCCTACGAAGGTGCTGCCTTGCCCACCAACATGGCAACCCTGGACGGTATTTTACTCCCCCAAGTCTGAGGGACAGAACACGGGATCTCATTCTCGAGGCATTATTCATATGCCAGGAAATCCACCCCTTTGCCGAGTATCATGTAGTGGTTTTCAGTTTATTTCTATCGTTGTGCAACCATCATTACACTCGTCACCCGCCCCCCCCCCTCCCCGAGAAACCACTCATCAGCCATCCCCCAGCCCTTGGCGAGCACTCACATTCCGCGGCTGCAGATTCGCCCACTCTGCCATTTCCTTCACATGGAACCCTAGTACGTTATCTTACAGGCCCCCTTCTCTCACTCGGTGGAATGTGGGCAGGGGTCACCGGGTTGTAGGGGGAGTCACCGCCTCTCTTCACGGTGGAGGGGGACATACTGCGTTCTTTCTGCGCCAGTTGGCAGACACGTGAGGGGTTTCTACTCTGACATGAGAAACGCCATCACGCATGGCACATTGCCAGCTTGTGTGTAAAAGTGACATTCTGTTCTCTTGAGCGTATGGATAGGTGTCAAAGTTGCTGGGTCACATGCTAACTCCTGTTCTACGTTTCAGGAACTGCCAAACTCCAGACGCGTACACCGTGGGACATTTCCACCATGCGAGTACAAGGGCCTCCGTTTCTTTACATCCACAGCAACGCGGTTTTACTAAAGCCACTGTAATGGGGGCAACGGCGTCCTGCGGAGATTTCACTTACATGTCCCTCAGGAACAAGGCGCTGCGAGCCCACTGTGCCCCCCCAGCTGTAGCAGGATGGTCACACGGCCATCAAGGCTCTGCTTTCCAGGAAGGAACCTTAATTCCTGTTGGTTGGGTTCATACTGAACCTGAGTCCTGAACTGAGTCCCCAACACCATGTGGCGTAGTTTTTTATGTATTTTTTACTTCTTTGTCTCCCATATGTGGGAACACACCAATATGTGGTGGGATTAAGTGGTCTCATGTTACAAGGTCGTGAGGGATGTGGGCATCTAAGCCGTTAGCCAAGTTGCCTTGAGGTTTGTTTCCCTCCCCCCCCTTGGGGAGGGGCCCCTGCCACACACTGACTGCCAGGTTTTCCAGGCTGCCGTGGAACCAGACAGGGAAAGACAAAAAATGCCAAGTTAAAATTCCCCAAAGCTTGCTCTTTTTACTAATATTTTGCTGTATTTCCCCAGCAAACTCCGCCTGGATTGCAGAAAGCCTTTAATTGCAGTGTTATGAAAAGGAAGGTTTTTACAGGATGGGCTAGTTTTCCCTGCCTTTATGGAGGAGGAAGCTTCCAAGGTCTCTCCTCTGCCATTTTTACTGATGTCACTCCCACTTAACTTTTGAACTTCTTGGTAAATACTCATTCGGCAGTTACAAACAACCATTTACAAGCGTCCTCTTGGATACTTTTTGTGCCTCTTAGCAAGGGCCAAAAATAGTTCCTCCCTCGCCACCTGCAGTTCTGCAGAGCTGGGCCAGTTCTACTCACGATCACACAACCGCACCCCCTCCCTCACGGCGGCCAATTTCATTATCAGCTCCTTTGGCCACCTGCAAGCCTCCTGGTTACCAGCTCCTGGTGTCCACCTGCTACTGTGAGCAGCTGAAGCCTTTAAAGCTTAAGGGCACAAAGATCGGGACTCTGTCTGGAAGGCTCCAGTTGGAAATTCTCAGTATTCGAAAGCTTTCCCAGCAACAGGCATTCCCTGTTACATCGTGTACTTGGTGGCCAACTTGGTCCTGGAGACGGGAAGACCTTCACCAAGTATTAAGATGGGGGAGTAGATAACGCCTAGCCCCTGAAGCCCCGAGAAACGTCAGCAGGAGCTATCAGAGTTCAATCAACAGTAATCGAGTTTTCAAAGACACAACAACTTTCTGTTTACCCCAGGCGAGTTTGCAGTGCTAGATTTCTGTCTTTGGTTTGTCTTCCGTGGGCAGGTGCAGGAAACAATCGTTGCCTTGTAGGGTTGTAGGAGGAAAGGTGTCGGACACCGTCTGTTCCAGACCCCGGCACCTAGGTGCAGTTAGCCTTCGTTCCAATCGAGGTCCCGATTGGAGGGGTACCCAAGGCTGTAGTGTGTAGTCGGGAGACAGAGAGCAGAACCACAGCGTTCAATGCAGGAGCGCATGCACAGCCGGCCCCCAGGAAGTACTGGGCTAGGCTTTTTGCTCCTTCAACGTCCCTGATACGAGGTTGTACCATTTCCATCTGTCACCACCGTGTTAGGGACTCCTTCCCCCCGGCTTTCCAGCCACCTCTCATTGTAGCTACAAACCACATCCCCTCAACTCCCCTCTCCCCTCCCCGTGTGCTTGAGAGACATGCAGCTTCTGGCTAAAATGTTACTTCAGAGTTTAGTAACTACTGTCACGTCGCCCACCAGCCAGGCTGACAGGCTCCCCGGCCTCTGGCTTTTTAATCGGCACCTCACCAGCCACAAATTTCTCTGTGCAAAGGAGTTCTATCCCAGGCTCTGGCTAACTAATGTTGCCTTGTTGACAAAATGCAGGTAGCTCAGCTTCAGGAAGGTTCCAGGAAGACCTACTCCAACAGGGATGATTGAAGGGACAAAAATGTTCCCAGGAATTTCTCTCCCTCCATCTTGGCCCCTGCATAAAGATCTACAGTGTAGACCGAAGTAAGAGATGGTGATTCCCAAGCAAAAAATAGGTTTACTATTGATTAGGTCAACAGCCAAGTCCTTTGCTGGGACAGCGCCATGGAGCCCCTCCAGAGGTCCAGCAAATACTGGTATTGGATCTGCAGGGACCAGCCCAATATTCAACATCAGTGTGAGTACAGGGCCAGCCGCACCACCTCCCTGGAACAGAGTTGAAGGAATTTTCACCATGTCAACAATGATACTGTAGACATGGACATGAAAAATATGGAGTACGAGGAGGGAGAAGGTTCGAGAGCAGAAATCTCTCTCGTGTGCGTGCATACATATGCCCTGCACCTAAGGTGTACCACCTGCATGCCCAGACAGTGGGTGGCTGCCGAGAACATGGCCCGAGAACATACGGATACGTACTTTAACACCATCCAATGTAATCTCATTTTTAAAAAAACAGTACTTAATTTTGAGAGGGTGGGAGGGGGAGGGCAGAAAGAAAGAAGATCCAAAGATACAGGCTCTAAGGTGACGGCAGAGGGCTTGATGACAGCAGAGGTCTTCAAACTTGTCAACCATGAGATCACGACCTGATCCAAAGTCAGATGCTTACCTGAGCCACCCAGGCACCCCTAAATATAATACCATTTTCAATTCTTAGTTTTATTTTAGGAGACTGTCTTGGAAAACATGGCTTCTTGAAGCAGGGAGATGTCGATTTTCATGTGGTGTGAGTTACTGTTCAACTCGCCACGTAGACTCTTGATTCATGTTCAACCCAGGGCCCGTCCTATGGGCGGGATCCCCAATATGGTTGATTTCAACTGCACGTTGTACCAGATAAAAGTTAGGTCTTGAAAACCATCCTGGAATGAAATTTGTCCATTCCCAGTGACACCCCCAGAATGAAAGGATTGAATGAAGGGTTTAAGAACGAAGACCAATAGTCAAATCGATTAAACAAGTAGGAAAAAACCTCTAGTTCTTGTGATTGAGATGAAGCTTTCATATTCACGCATGGGCATGCATGTGGGTTTTTAGAAGGCATTTGCTATCTGCACCCAATTTGGCTGTGACAACACAGGGACTCCAACCTCAGTGACTCAGTACTGATTCTTTTGCTCTTGGTACTACTGGGGGCTACAGGTCCATCTGACCTTGTTTGGACAGTTCTGAGGGTGAACCAGTTTTATGGCAAAGGGAAACAGCTAACAGAAAGCAGGAAAGAAATCCTGTTTTTCTAGAAACTTTTGCTCAGGAACTGTTTAGGACTCATGCATTTCCCCTCAGTTGGTCAAGCAACATCCTAGGGCTAAATCCAGAGTCGACAAGGCCATGACATAGATCGCTCCTTGGCCAGCACATGGAGTCTCACACTTCGAGCAGGCGTGTGGAGCCCCTTATATCAAATGCTAGACTTGAGTTAGGTGTTAATTTCAGTGAAAAACAAGTTTTTAGTCTAAGTGGGCCCTAAATTTTGAATGGAACACAGTTATTGCATTTTTATGCAGTAATTCCGATGACCCTAGCAGGGATGGGTAATTCTAGAGAGAAGGGGGGCAGTCCATGCTGGGGACCAGTCATACCATCTATTAGAAGTGTCTGTGTTGGTATACCTGTACCATTAATTGGTAAGTTTATCCTTAATAGATTAGAGCTCAGGGAATCTACTGCTTCCTACTCTCTGCTTCATGAACTTTCCTCTGCACTTACTTAAAGCCACCTGGTCTCCTATTAAGGCCTAAATTACAGGGACCCACAGGCCTCCAAGGCTTCCAGTTCCCTAGAAGTATGGACAGTGTTCTCAGATGGTGCATAAGTGAGTCACAACGACACCAGGCAACACCCACTATAACCAGAGCCTCTCCTCTTACAAATCTCACTTGGTACCCATCCCTCCCCCAGGGAACACTGTATTTCAAAGGTCCAGGGACCCAGGCCCCCACAGTACCAGGAACAAATGGGCCAACCGTTCCCTCCAGGCTCAGTGAGTGTAGCTGACACAGGACTGGGACAAACTGTGCTCAGTGTCTACAGAGCCTTTCCTGAGAAACTATTTCTCAGGTTCTGACTGTCACCTTCTAACAACCATCTCAAACCCAGTTGCAGGGACTTTGGGCTGCCCCATCTGTGGTGAACCTTCTCACAGTTTGCACAGGACACAGCACACAGCCCTGGGCCCTCGCTCTGCCGAAGTTTCCTGCATCCTGGAGTGCCAACTCGCTACCTGCTTATTCTTCCTTGCACGCCCTCTGTGGCTGTTGAGTTCAGAACTCCAGAAGGTAGAGGAAAACATGCGGAAGGCCAACACCCATACTGCCTGTACCTCCTGGAGTTCCCGACTATCGATTCCTTCCTCCAGTGTGGGTCATTCTACCCCCCACGTGTAGTGGACCCCAGGGTCGATTCCCCAACATCTGTTCTGTTTGCTCACTGAAGAACAGCAAATAAGACAGAAGTGACTTAAGGGTAATCCAATCTGTAGCACCTGTGGTTTATTTGTATGGCTGGTTCCCAGAAAGGTTTGCTAGAAATTGGTGGAAGGTGGTCTTTCTTGCTCTTAAGAGAACATAACAGGGTTATTCTTTCTTCCTTTTCACTTTGAACAAGGATGCACATAGGGGTCAGTGCTATCAGCCACCATCCTGCTGCCACGGGGGAGCCGGAGACAGGACAAAGCCAGTGCTGTGGACCACCGAAGACCGAGGACAAAACTCATGTCGTCTGTGGCACCCCTCAACCTGGGTGTCCATCGGGTGAGGTTCACCCTACTTCTAGACAGCTCAGTGTCCTCTAACAAACATGCCTGCTGAGTCCACCAGCATCCATTTTCCATTCTTGACATGGCTCTATGGTATCCTGAACCCTGCATCATCCCCTACCGACTCCCGCCGAGACGTCAAGATTGGGTTCAAGAAGCATTTTCTTGGCAAACCCCGTGTCTGGGTAGGGCCCCCTATTTCCAACTCTTCGCTCTCAAGCCCCTGTGGTTGGTTATCGCTCTGCACCGATTGCTACAGGGATTCCTAAGGGGCAGGAACTGCTCGGTCTCGTCAATGAGGATGTCACGCTCGCGGTGCCAGCCAGAGTAGGTGTCTCTTAGGGGTCTGTTAGAAGGGCTCCGAGGCCTTGCTGTGGGCATGCTGGTATTGGGCGCTCTTGCCCCCTGAGGCTCTGCTCACCTTCCGCTGGTGATGGCACAGTGCTTGGCCTCCCAAGTCCGCCCGTTCAGATTTCTAGCACGTTCTTCCCCTTCCTCCCATCCAGCTCCTCCTCCTTGGTCAGTGTCTAGTTGGCTATTTCTGAGGTAGCTGCCAAATAGGCCATAAAACCCCTCTGCCTGTTCTCTGTTCCGTTCCAGCTAATGAAGAGGCGAAGAGGCAAAGAGACTGATGGGGTCAATGGGGCTCAGACCCCAGGGGGACTGTTCTGCCAACATCTCTGTAGGGGCATCGGTCTTCCCATAGCTCAGATGGAAGAGTTAAAAACATATTGGAAAAAATACAAAAGATGAAATAACCCCAGAAGTTATGCTGATTCTTTCTCTCACACATGAAAAGATGTCTGCACAGGGACACGTGCCAGACAGTCTGGTGACACCAGCAGCGTGGAAAACGGGTTTTTTCCCCAAAAGCACTCTCCAACGGTCCTAACAGCTATCAGAATGCCCTTGGGAGAGCCAACACCCCCACAATTCCATTTCTGTAGTTATCTTAGCAGAAAATCCTGTGAAAATATTTATCATCCCTGCAAAGCACGGAGATGTAACATCAATAAGCAATAACCAGGGTGTTATTTTCAGCAGGAAGACCAAAGTGGTCTTATCATACATTCGTTTAAGGCCACTAATTCTTAGCTTCTGTCCAAGGCCTCAGATGTACTAGTGCTTAAGGGACAAGAAACTGGGGGTGATGATGTAACTTTTCACAGGTTACTCAATACGAACACAGGGTCTTATAAGGGAGCCACCATACGCCGTCCACCAGCCTCAACAATTGACAGAACGCGGTCAGTTTCGATTCCTCGGTCTCCCCGTCTTACTCTCCCAGTCTGTTCTCTTAATACTCTCGGAGACAGATTCAATCCCAGCCCTGTTCTGAGTGGAAAATGAGGTTCTGAGATGCAAGGGTATCCTGGGGACCCAGAGCAACTGCTGGCAACGCCTGCACTTGAACAGACATCGGGACAACAGAGCCTCTGTGCCTTCTCAGAGGGACCGGGTTTGCCTGCGCATCACGG
Organism: Paguma larvata; assembly: GCA_030068075.1. Lineage (NCBI taxonomy): Eukaryota > Metazoa > Chordata > Mammalia > Carnivora > Viverridae > Paguma > Paguma larvata. The sequence goes on from CM057831.1 coordinate 29,076,074, forward strand.
GGCCACTTACCGCTATCTTCAGTGGATTGAAAAGTCGGCTGACCGGTAGTGGAGCTCTAGCCTTACACCCGTCCTGTCCTAACTCCAAAAAAGGAACAACTGCAAATATTTACTAGTGAGTGGGTTTCACAATGGCCGTCATTTAGCAGCTTTGTGATAAAATTTTAACGCCATCCACTTCACCGTTTCAAGTGTACGATGCAATGACTTAGCATGTTTACTGAGCTGTACAGCCACCAGTGCCGGGCATTTTTTAAATGACGGTTTAAATCTGCCTTGTCCCCAAGTGTCTGGAACCAGTGGTTGGAGTATTAGGTCTTAAGTCTTTTCGGTTATTCAACATTAAAGGAGCTTACTGTATAGCTGGTTTTATTGAGATACTCGTCAGGAACTCATAGAAGATGGTTTATAATATACCCTATTTACTCCTTTATTAAGTAAGTTATTTAACTGAATGCCTACCCTCTACCAGGTGCAGTTTTTGTTACAATTTCCTTCTCATCCTGGAAATAATCCAACAAATTCAAAAAGGAGTTGTGTGCTTTGTTATCATGCAACACCCTCAGGGTCTTAAACACCCCCGGTCAGCAATGTTGGTTTTGCCTGATTTTACAAAAACCTGCTTTTGCAAAGAAAAGAATACAAGGTGTACACGTGTAGCACGTGATCTAAAGTCTCTCTTGTAAAGTAAGAGATACTAAGGAGACAGCGTCTCATCAAGATGCCTCTTCTAGAGGTTCGGATTGATGTGGGAAGTTGCTTTTAGAAACAGAAGTCATGATTTCAACATCAGGGTCAGAAGGTAGGAATTTTTGGTTTTAAGTAGAGCTTGAGAATTCAAAATAGAACTTCAACATTTAAAAGTGACATGAAACCTGAATCATTTAGTGAATAAAATCCTCAACCATTTATTGACTTTCATAAAAACAAAGTTTTCAAACTGAGTGACGAAACTGAGGAACAGAAGCAGATGCTTAATTCTTTCCAAGAAGTAGGAGTTTGGTGATTTGACTAAGACTCAAAGCTCTATTTATCTTTTGTTAAGGAGCCAACTGTTTTCAAAAGTCTCTGTGGAATTATTTTAACTTTGTGTTAGATCCCTTTATTGTGGAGTAGTTAGGGTACAAAGTGGCTCTGTCCTAATGAAGCAGCAAGAGCAAAAAAAGTGTCTGATTTTATAAAGTTCCTTTGGGTTAGACTTTGGATAAGGTTTTAGCTTTGTATCCGCTGGACGACTCAAGTCAGGTCACATTGCTCGTGTATTTTCCACCTGGACCGCTCAGGTAAACCTCACCTCACATGTACCTTTGTATTGCTTTCTCAATCTATCCATTTACTACAAAAAGTTATTTTTACATCTTTATTTCTAGAAGAGAACTGAAAGTCCTGTAACATTGTCTGTTTCCACCAGAGTCCATTAGGTGGAAGTTGTCCAGGACCATCCGTCCAACTCCGATTTTTAGCGACAAAGAGGACCCTGTCTGCACAGAGCAGAGAAAGGGGCCTCGATGTAGGTGAAGGGCTCACCCTGTGGGATTAAGCTCGGCCACAGCCCTGCAGAGGCAGCCTCAGCTACGGCAACACAAGGCAGCTGGGTTGTGGGCTATAATCTGGGTTTTTGGATTTCCGATTATGGAAACAGCTGCCTTAGTCAAGGAAAGGTCAAGTCCCTAGCCAAGTTTTAGGGGGCTCATTTTGAGATGTGTGGACTGTGCACACCCTCTTTTTCCCCAGCAATTTTCTGTGTACTTACAGCGTGGGAGTATCTGGGGGGCTAGCCACGTTTCCATCCAGTCTCTAAAGGCTCTCAGTGAAGGGGGACGACAGAAGAGAAGGAGACAGAGCAGTGTCAGGCCTACAGAGAGTTCTGACTCCACCACCTTGTAGTGTGGGTTCTGGGAGCCAAGTGGCTTAGCCTCTGCCACGCTGGTGTCCGGACACCACCTCTACCCCAAAGCTCTTGAAAACTGTAAATGAGGGTAGTTAGGATTCTCCAAGCATGGTGGGGCATATATCAGGCATGTGATAATGAAAGATGGATTATCACAGGAGCGTCCCTCTCACCAAGAATGATAAATGGGATCGTGGATGTCCTCGTCAGCATCTAGGTGGTGACAATCCAATTAAAATCATTGTAAAACAAAGTGCTTAAGTGAATGGGATGCTCTGACTCAACATTTTGTGTGTGAGAGGAGCATAAATGTCGTCAGCCATATTGCTCACCAGCACCTAAGTGCCCGGTCTCAAGCCTTGTTCCTCCAAGTCTAGTCTGGGGGCCAGGATCCCCGTCCCCTGTGAGCTTGTGAAAAAGGACTCGAGATCCACTGCAAGCTTCCAGAGCGAGAATCTGCACTTGTCACACAGTCTCCACCTAAGTGACAGACACAAAGCCACTTGAGAGGCAGTGATATGATGTTCTGCGGTGGCAGGAAGCACAGAGCAGGGGTTTGGAGGTCTTGCCCACAAAGTTTAATTTGTGTCTTGAAGGATCACTAACAGACAAGGACAAAGCCCAGGAAATGAAGCCAGCCTGCAACAGGTGCTAAAAAGGAAACAATCAAAACGTTTTTCTATGAACAAACCCTGCACACTTTGGAATGCTTTTAGTGACGCAATGAGGAAGGGCTTAGATTATAGTTGACATAACCAGATGGAAGACCAAGCCACGAAAAGACCTTGGATCACTAGAAAATGGGAAGATTAGCAGGATCTAGTTCAGTTTGGAACCGGTTTGATTTCGGACCCGAGGACCAGTGTGGAGACACACAAGAGAGGGGAGGGGAGGGGAGGGGAGGTCCGGGCAGATGTGTATTTTCGAGGCATTTCTGTGTAGATCCAGTTGAAATTGTAGATGTGAATAAAAGCAAATACGGATCAGGTGATTAAGAGGAAACCAGACCTGATACACTGGAAATCATTTCAAAGGTGTGAGAATACTAGTTTTCCACTACTTGGCAATGACGACAATGAAATCCTGCCATTTGCAGCAATGAGGACGGAACTGGAGAGTATTATGCTAAGTGAAATGAGTTAGACAAAGACATAGGTGTTTTCACTCATACTTGGAACTTGAGAAACTTAACAGAAGACCATGGGGGTAGGGATGGGGGGAAAATAGTTACCAACAGAGAGGGAGGGAGGGAAGCAAAGCATAAGAGACTCTTACATACAAAGAACAAACTGAGGGTTGATGGAGGAGTGGGGGAAGGGCAAAATGGGAGATGGGCAATGAAGGCACTTGTTGGCATGAGCACTGAGTGTTGTCCACCTAAGCAATGAACCACGGAATCTACCCCCAACAACTAGCAGCAGTGTCTACACTGTATGTTAGCCAATTTGACAATAGATTAGATTAAATAGGAGTATTTAACAGTAAGACACTCCTCATGACCACTTAGGACCTACCTGCCCCTAACTCCACCATCTCCCTTTTCCTTTTTAAAATTTCCTTTATTGGGGGCTCCTAAGAGGCTCACTCAGTCACACATCTGACTCTTGGTTTTGGCCCAGATCAGGATCTACCTTGTGGGATTGAGCCCCACGTTGGGCACCGCACTGACAGTGCACAGTCTGCTTGGGAGTCTCTCTGCCTCTCCCCTGTTCATACTTGCTCTCACACTTTAAAAAAAACTTGTTTTTAGTGTTCACGATAAACTTCGAGATCTCCAGCGCTTTTCCCAGGCTCCGAGCTCGGCTAGGATCGGCTCTAAGCTTCCCGCGGTTCTGTCAGAAGGAAACCACTGCAGTAGGGGTCCACAACTGGCCTGGCACTGGAAACCACTTTTGTGACCACAGTCCACTAGCTACCCAGAACCTCACTACCTAATCTGTCACATTTGCTTTTCGTGTAGACCCTCATACTTTAGTCTTCTGAAAGCTTAAGCATGTGTTAATTGGCTTGTATTTGGCGCTTTGCTTGTGTATGGTGCTTCTCGTTCCTATCGCGATTGCTCGGGACTTAGCACTTTTATTTCTAACAACCCTGTGAGAAGCATGGTTTTCACTCGCATTTTAGAGGGAACACAGCTCAGGCTTATGGGGCTTTGCCCAAGGGCTCTTTGAGTGTATCCCAACATAGGTTGTCCATGGAGTTTCATCCCACCTGGTACCCTTACCTTTCACCTGTTCACAGACCTCCAAAAACGCAAGCTCAGGGCCCTAGTCCATCGGAGCTGTGACAGGACACCATGAAGTGGGCGGTTTATGAACTGATATATTTCTCACAGTTCTGGGGGCTGGAAAGTCCAAGATTGAAGGGCCAGTCGATCTGGGGTCTGGGGAGAACCTGTCTGATGGTTCACAGACGGCCATCCTCTCCGTCCTCGCACGGCAGCCAGGGCGAACGACCTCGCGGGGGACCCCCGATCAACAGACACGCATTTCCACGAGTTCTCTCCGAAGGCCGACCTCCCCTACCTTCACTTTGTAACTAGCTTTCAATCTCGGAGTTTCAGGGGACTCAACCAGACTGTAGTACTTAGACGGTTTATTTCCGTCAGACCAAGTACAGTGACGCAGGCATCTCTTGTGATAGAACAGAATACACGAGTTTCTGCTCTGGTTAGGAAGCCGATTTAGATGCTGTCGCTGCTGTTAGCGGTACTTTCCGCTTGAAGCCTCATCAAGGGCACCAACTACTGATTAGCATACGGTAACCACGTAAGGTAGATTGCTAATTGGGAGCCGCAGTGTATATACTATTTTTGTCTCAAAACTGTATTAGCAGGAAAGAGATCTGTTTAGGCAAGATGTTAGGACAAGTTAAGCCCTCCTAGTAGAGACCATGCTTTCGGCAACTAAGGTAACACCCGCAGCCTCGGGGATTCTCTGCACAGGAGCTGGGTGAGGCACGTACGCCTGGGACGGCCATCAAAACGGTCACGGCCGCCGTGGGCGAGACAGCCAAGTTGTCGACACGTTCTTGAGACGTTATTTTTAAGAGCATTAGCTGGTGTCCTAACCTTTACACTTTCTCGTTTGTTTTCACTTCATTCCTTTGATGATTGTACCCAATGAACTGTGTACAAAGGTGTATGTTTAGATACATTTTTAAAATCCAATACACACATAGCAACACTATTAGAGCAAAGTATAATGTTTGATGGAAGATTACAATGTACTTTTTATACAGTTTTCTCTAACAAGTGATCTTGTGGTAGAGTTGATGTGAACTAAACTTTTTAAAAGTTTATTACTTCCGACAGACAAGTGGGGGAGGGGCAGCGAGAGAGGGAGACGCAGAACCCAAAGCAGGCTCCAGGCTCCTCGCCATCAGCACAGAGTCCGATGCAGAGCCCAGACTCAAGAACCAGAGTGTCACGGCCTAGCCAAGGTCCGATGTTTACCCAACTGAGCCACCCAGGTGCCCCAACCAATACATTTTAAGTACTCAAGATTCAAGAGTTAGTTTTAGAATTTTCTCATTTCTTGCCTCATTCCGAGCTCACCACAGTGCCAGGGTTATTATATGGGATTATCACAGCCACCTTGTAAGGTGGGTGTCACTGTGCTCTCTGAAGGAAGGGGTTATACTCTCTAAATCTAAGACCAAAAGGCTCTGAAGTGCCCGGTGTAGGAGGAGGAGGAGAACCACGGGAAGGTGGGTGCCCACACAGAACCATAATTCCTGACTCACTCACATGCCATCGCCCCAGAGCCGCAGTGGCATTCGGGTCTGCTACTTGCCCTCCCAGGGTGGTCTCGGTTTCCCCTTATGAAAACTGAACACAACCCATTGCAAGTCTGGGTTAGTTTAGACTCCAGACACCCCAACAGGTGTTCTCCAGCTTCCTTTCACCAACCACAAGCTGAAGCTTTTGAGAATCCTAGTTGTGTGTGCTCTGGCAGCCTGGAGGCCTTCTCTTCCCCAAGTTCAAGATCGCTGGACTTACCCCGGACGTAGCACAAGGTGAAGTCTGAGGGACCCTGGGAAGGCCATGACAAAGCCACTGGGGGCATCTGGGCCTACTTGGTAGGTAGGAAGTAGGGAAAATTACAACTCCAAGTTCAACACACTCGTGAGGAGAAGGCTGAACCAGCACTGCTCACCACCCAAGGTCAGCAAGCAGATTCTCCCTGCAGACGGGCCCCACCCAGGTGGGCCATCTAGCACTCGCCCCGAGGGAGAAAGGGATGGGCCGCGAGGGTCCCAACCAGTTTGTGTCCCAGGTCTGGAACTAGGGCCTCAGTGCTCATTCCTCACATATTTACACGCATGGGCTGTGGATTTATGATGCACACACGAAATCTAGGTCCTTTGTTTTATGGGCCTTGTACAGTCTCTCCCTTCCGTTTATGCAGACGTGTTCTAAGTCAACACGCAAACACACGCTCCACACAGGCCAATGGAAGAGAAGCCATCTTAGCCATCAGCCCACTGGTCTTTTACTGAACAAACTGGACCCCAGAAAGGTTGGTCAGCGAGGCCACAGAGACCTGGATCGTGCTAGAAAGAAGCTGAGCTGCCGCCTGTTCTGGAGCCTGGGCTGGGGCATCAGGCAGACCGGGGGACAGCTGACCACTGACCAAGCTGCCATTCTCCGCCGGCACTAGGAGGGAGACCTTCTTGACTCGTGTGGGGGCATCGGCTGCACATGGGGCTGGTCCTGGCCGGCCTGCATCCCCATCCCTGCTACACAGAGGCAGGGGGCAGGTCCTCTCCTCTTGCCTGTAATTTCTCACAGCTACCCCAGTGCCTTTCCCTCCAGTTTTCCCGGGTAGCTAATATTCCTGCCAGCTTCTCTTCCCAAGGCTCTCCGCCAACTCGCTGGACACGGCTGGACCCCAAGTACCCAGGAGATGGGGGTTCCCACCCAGAAGGAACCCCGGATGTGGGGGTGTCTGCATCACCTCTTGTCTCTGGCACAGTGCAGGGCAGCCGTCCCTGCGAGGGCCTTCTGTCATCTCCCAGTAAGCAGTTTCCGGGTTCAGGCACCCGTCAGTACAGGAAGGAGACAAGGCCCCCAAAGAATGCAGGCGTTTTTTTTAAATCCTATTTTCCGAGTTTTATTTCACCAAGCTCAGACTTCTTCAACTGTCATAAATCAGCCCCACATTTCAAATGTCCTGAATCATACAGAACTTCCTTCTATTGTACAAATTGTTCAAGGGTCAATTAATCTCATTTTTCTTTGACTCACGTAAGAAATTTCAATTTAAAGAGAAAAAAAAATTAACAGAAATGAGCTTTTTTTTTTGCTCGTTTCTATAGAACACACACAGTCAGAAGTGTGTGGGCACAGACCCTAGGCACAAACAAGTCCTCAATCCAGGGTAAAATAATTTGAGTGGTTGGCAGCAAAGTCAACAAGTAGTAACTGGAGGTCTGGTTTCAGTTCCTTCTAACTCCACTTCCGAGTAGCTGAGGACTAGTCTTCTCTACCTGTTCATCCTTCCTCTTGAGTTTCTAGGCAACACACTCAATCATTAAACCATGACTGTCACACAGTCAGCCACTCGCTGCAGGTACACCAATGTCCATCCCAACTTTCCCGTATCTGTAGGCAGGCAGCGAAGACAAACTACTACCACACACCCGGGCGTTGGTCCACTGGTCTTCCTACATCACCTGCTCAAGTTTAAGGTCTGTTTCTGGTAGAAAGCAGTAAGAGGACAGGACCACAAGGTTCGGGCTCTCCTGCGAGAAAGTGCTTTGAGCCCTCGAGAAGGCTAGCAACATGCAGGCATCCACCGAAGACTCAGCCTGAGGGGCTCACCTCCAGGAGGACATTCAGGTAGATGGTGAAAAATGAGGTCGTATTTGGGCTTTCGCGAAGGCTTGAAGTCTCTAGTTAGAGTAACACTTGGGCAGAGGCACGAGGGAGGACACATTTGCTGAGCCTTACGGGGGTGCATGTGCTTGGCTCACGGCAGTTCATCTCCCAGTCACACCATCAGTGACAAGTCTGACAGTTACACTGAGACGCCCGTTCTGCCTTTCTTCACAAACTCACCAGAAGGATCAAGATCTCAAATTCTTGGGGCTCAAGAATGTTCATGAGGGGTTATTTATACTCAAGGGTGGAGGAGACAGAGGCAAACTGGGCACATTATAATGCAGTTTAGGATGAAACATTATACAGGAATATTTGATGACAGGAAATAGTTCAAGACAATGTTCATGAACAAAAGCAGAAAGTTACTCCACTCTTCAAAAGTGTGCAAAGAATATTCTGAATGAGCATCCAAGCTAATTTGATTTTGGTTGTAACTTATGTACAGTATGGAGTATTTTATAGGCATTTTTCAAATAGTTTTCCTTAAGTTCTTGATACAGTGATTTTAAGTTTTTAAACACTTGTCACTCACGTTTTCTTTAATCCCCTAATGTTGTCTAAAGAGTCCTTCTTCACCTTTGCAGGTAGGCAAACAGCCTCAGAGATGAAAAGGAATCTGGCAGAGCCCTCATGGGGAGATTCGGGACCTTGAACTCTACGGGGCTTTTCCTTGGTCCTTCCTCTCAAGGCCCTCTTTCCAGGGCCTGTGAACAGCCATCTCCCTGCCTCCCCCTCATCTCCAGAAAGCCTCTTCACTGCTCTCTCCCCTTCCATTACTAAAGAAATGTTCAAACATGGCGGAGAAACCCCTCCCCATACCTCTCTAGGGTCTCCCCTGAAACAACTTGTAGGCTGCCCACATACCCACCAACAGCAACAGTATCCCGATTGTTGTGGGCCAACCCGGCTTTCTGGGAGAGTCTTGGACTCTGGAGCTCAAGGCCCCCAAGTGAGAACTTAACTTTTTCTGACGTGAAAACTCAAGTTAATTGATCACTTGTGTTACTGGCTCTTTAATGCTTGCTTTATTAATTTTAAGTTATCTAAGAGACTAGATTTAGTATCCCTAATACTTTCAAACAGAAATACTTGTCGACAGAGTTCTGGTCATACTGTGTAATTGTTCACAGGACCCAAGTGATCACCAGTCTGCAGAAAGCCAGTCATCAGTGCTATTAAACTTACTTCTTTTCTTAACTATGAGGAAAGGAAATACAGCTCTATTCTTGCCAATGAAAATTAAGGTAATTTAAGAGATTAAAGTCAAAGCTCGGCCAAAATTTGAACTGTCAACCTACCTCAACCTTGTTTCATCAAGTGTTAACCAGTTCGGTTTTTCTGGCTCCAAAGTCTACAGTGAACTAAAAAGTTAATACCAAGGGAAGTTCTGGGACAAATACAATGCAGTATCCTTAACTCTTCTTTGGTTTCCTCTGGAGACCACAATTTATACATGGCATTGCACATGGAGCCCATAGACTCAGCCTTGTTGCTTCTGAGTAAAGTGTGGTTAGAATGAACAACGAACAATGAAGTAGCCAGTGTGTCCCTCATCACATGAGCCTACAGGCCACAGAATCCGAACTTTGCAGAGGACTTGTATCCTTTGCTGACTAACACACTAACAAAATACCATTGACTACGTGGCTTACAAAAACAAATTCTTACTTCGCCATTCTGGAGACCTGTAAGTACACATACTACCTTTCCTTGGATAGAGGGGAGCAGAGAGGGTTTTCTTTCAATGAAGATTATTCCATCATGAGGGCCCCACCCTCATGACCTGACCTAACCTAACCCCAATTAGACCCCTCTCCAGACAGCATAGCACCGGGGGTTAGGGCTTCAGTATAACAACATGAAGGGGTGGGGCACAGGGACTTGCATGGGTTATCCAGAGCTAACCCGATTCCCAAGAGTGACTGAATCCTCTAAGTATCCAGAGAAGGAAGCTTTCCTTACCCAAAATACGGAGGGCACATCTTCCCCTGCTTTCCTGATGGCTGCAGAAGAACTTATTCTTGTTCTGCAAACCAAGAGAGATGCTCACTGCACTGGTTTTCCAGCTCAGAGATGTGCTTCCTGCAGCCGGCTGAGCCCTGTGGCCTTTACCGGTTGTCACAAGGCAGTTGCTCAATCCTGACAAAGGGCAGGAACAGAAGGGGAAGGAGGACAAGCACAAAGTGAATTGTCAACAATAAATCAAGATCTGTTGTCAGTCCCAGAATTCCTCAGCCTCCCTTCTCCTGGAGATCAGGGAGTCATTTGTATTCTGCGTAACAACAGCTTGGTTCCACCAACACCCCCAGTTCCAACAGCTCCCTGAAATTTATCATTTTCACTTGAGAAAATTTTCACTTTTACAAAAGCAGCTTAATAAAACTGTCATTAAAATCGTTTGCAGACTCTCCTACGTGAAACAAATAAGGGTTTTATGCTAGCAAGAGATGTGAACTTTTTAGCATGTATCATTTATGGAGTAAAAACCTAGTATCTCCAGTTAGCTGATCAAAGCCTGAATCCTCTAAGTCCAAGGAGAGTCATCCTGGCAAAGCAAACAGACTTGCTCTTTTTTCTCCCAAAAGAACGAAGGACTCAATTATCTTTTTCTGATTTTCAATACTCAGGAGCAAAGGCTGGAAAAATGGTTGAACCTCACGTTCCCAGCACATACACCTCGGTAGATACTCCGCCTGTGTTTACAAGTTGAAGTCACGATTTTGATTTAACAGCATGTGGATGCTATTTGGAGGGTGAAAACCTTCAACGGGTTGGAAACCAGATGGGTGTGAAATCGTGTAGCCCAGGTTACAGGTCTTATCAAAGAAGTATCCAAGGCCTCCATGTTACTTCAGCTCTAAATCCTTATATTAAAAAGTCATGCAGGTGATGGTTTTGGAGGTGGAGGGTTTGGGAGTTGACCAGGTGAGGAGGGTGAGCCCTCAGGAACAGATCACTGCTTTCCTAAGACCATTTCCTCTCACCTTCCAACTGTGATGACACAGGGACAAAACAGCCACCTATGAACCAAGAGAAGAAAATGCTCACCAGACACTTCATCTGCCAGCACCTCCATTTTGGGCTTCTCAGCCCCCAGGAAGGAGAAGTGAATTGCTTTTCTCTCTAGGTCATGCAAGCTGTTGTGGTTTTGTTCGCGGGGGCCTGAACACAGGTGGAGACAGAAGGAAGGATGTATCAGACTACTGGCCACAGGAACTCCACCCACGGGAGCGCTCACTGTCATCGGGTAGCATGTTAGCATCACCTGTGAAGAACGTGGATGCTCACGCCGAACCGCAGTGACTCAATGCCAATCTCTGGGGCTGGGATGGAGAGGTCAGGGAAGAGGAGGGCCATGCACGAGGTTGAGAAAAACTGCACAGTGGAGTTTGTCGCTAAAAGCTGCTTTTCCAACTATCTGTGCTGTGGGTATTTCTGTAAACATCAGAAGTGGTAGAAGCATAGCACAGAACCTAAACCCTTCCTCCAGCCAGTTTCTCTCTTAAAATCATTCCTAAGACCCAAAACTTCAAAGTATGTTGGCAATATCGAGTCTACTCAACTAATTGCTAGAATAAAGCCACTGGAAGTTCAAGTTCACACTTCAAAAATCTGCCCAAAGATAGAGCAGGAAAATACTTTTAGTTTCCATCATATAATACTGCTATTAAATTATAACATGGGTAGCGAGGAGATCAGGATTTCTGGAAATTCTCCAGATGGGTTCCACTTCTTAGGGAGTTCTAGGATTCAGGTTTTCAGCACTTTACTTCTTTTGTGGAATTGTTACCAGCTTCTATTCCAGGCACTGGAGAGGCCACTGAACAAGACCGAGTCCTTACTGTCATCGCACTGACAGGCAGGTAGGGAGGGACACAAGTCATCAGCATTTCGGGCTCGCTCCTGGGACCTTACGCAGCCTCTCACCGTGCTTCTCCCAACTCCCCGTCCAGGCGGGTCCTGCGGGGGTGCTTGCACAAAGGTGGCTGTCTGGACTCTACTCCTGCACATTTGGGATCCCGGCTCTGGGGGGGCGCCTGTTAACAAGCCTCCTGGGCATTGACAGAGGAGGCCGTCACTTGGAGGAATTCGGGCGCTGCTGTCCGTTGTACTGGCTTACAGGTAGCTCTGTGGGTAGGAGGGCTCTTTGAGGCTTACCCAGCAGTACCCTCACTGTACTCTCAGGCACAGGGATGGACTCTAGGAGTGATCAGGTTTGCTCATTGAAGGTGCAGGGCAACTTCCAGGAATTACTTTCTACAGATCACCAGTCGTAGGGTGAAGTTTGAGCTACTACAGATTAACAGGACATAAATTTAAGTTATTTCATTTACCTAGGTCACCTCAAAATGTGCCAAAGAATGCCCAATAAAATTGAAGTTGTGGTAGGACGGTAGGACGTGGCCATCAGGCACGTACTATAGTCCAGGAGCAGGGGTGACCGAGGTCAGCCCTGGGGAAATAAGGCTACGGTGATGGTCTGCATCTTGTTACACTTTTGAGGAGACTTTATTCGATTTGCCTCATCTTGCCAGGCTCAAGTTGATCAAAGTTTGGCTACATGATTTCTTGGGTTCCATTCTAACTCCAAATGCCTAGGGAAGGGCCAACCCAAATCTACCTGAAAATAGATGCTTTTACTCAATAAAAAGCCCACTATAATTATTGTCAAAGTTGCTGCTGACAAGCTTGGCTGTGTTGCCACTATGTACGGCAGTTACCTGAAGTTCTCAAAGTCGATGAGAGCTCAGAATTAGGCATAAACTCAACAGAACCCATCATAAGAGTGACCAACTGTCCTTTGTCTCAGTTTCAAATGCAGAAAACTGACGGTTTCCCAGCACAGGAGACTTCCTGGGCTAAAACCAGGCAGAACTGGTCATCTTACTCATTATCCACCACGCATGCCTGCATTATCTGCTCCGGGCATTTATGGCCCAGTCGGAAGACACCAAGTTGCACATTAAGTTATTGCCCCATTTCGTGCTCGACTGGGTGATAGGCTCTCCAAGCACGAAAGGAATTCTGAGAAGGTCGGTGTGGTCTGTAGTCACCGCAGAACTTCATGAATCAGGGGGGATAGGATCCAAGCCTCACCACTTGCCATCCTGCTTCCTCCTTTATGACAAGCGTGGGCAGGTTTTCTGTGCTTGGAAACTTGAGAATTGTTTTGAACTTAACAGGAAGGGGCAAAGGAGATCGGCTTGGAAATTACTAGAAAAACCTCTTGTTTATATACCCAGTTAACATTTACTTCTATGAACATCCAAAAAATACAATTCCTGCCTTGAGTTCATGGTCTAGTGATCTGTATGTACATTACTACTTATGAGTGCCAAGTTCAATTATATTCAAGGGGACCGTGACAGTCCTAACCTATCTTTTCCATACTTAGTATCAGGATCTGTTGAACAGTCTTTTAGGGTGGCCAAAGTATTTCAGTGCAAGACACTTTGTAGTAAAATTGAATGACAAAAAAATCATGCTGCCTATTTGAGTCTGATTATTTGTTTTTGAGTTCATTAGATACACCCACCGTGCTTACTGTGGGGAAAATAGAAGGCAAACTTACCCAAGAGCCGGACAGAAGGCCCCCACACAAGCGCGGGACCCTCCCTCGGCAGATTCACTGCTGCCGCAGGACACTGAGCTTTCCTTTTTTCCTTTTTCATGGGGTTTGAAAGTTAGGTAGAAGTTAGGTAATGAGTTGCTTTTTAGGTATTGGTATGCTAACCCACATAAGATTTTAAGTTCTTCATGAATTCTAGGAGCTATTGCTCAAGACTGGAGTGAGGAGTTAGTATCCAGCACTGTGCTAAGTGCAAGAGCCTCAGGAATGCTGAGACCATGGAAAAGCTGGGTGGGCCCAACAAAGAAATTCACCCTCTAGTGCCGTTGCCAGATCCTAGGTCAGCGGGCAGGGTGACAGAGTTTGGGGACCCAATAGGATGGAGGGCAGGAAGACCACCAAAATTGAACCCTGTCTAATTAGCAGTGACAGTATCTTTGACAACTGTCTGAGACCAATCTAAGTCATTGTTTGGCGGCTGCTCACAGAGGTGAGAGCTCACATGGAGGCGAGAAGGGGGCTCAGTCCCCACCTCTACATACGACTTTATTTCATCCTGAGAGATCAGAGATCGTGGTCCGATTCCCGTCTTTTGTGTGGACTGTGTTCTTGCCATCCATGCAGGGGTCTTCCCACCTTTGAGCATGTGGACATCAGCGTTCAGGAGAACAGGAAGAGGGGCTGGGTGGGGGGTGCCGAATCTCGCTTGACCAGTGGCTCCCAAAGCCTGTGAAACAACCGTCTTCCTCTCTCTTTGAAGACACTTGTCCTCACGTGGGTCACGGGTTTTCCACCCAAGATCAGCCAGCCGTCGTCAACAGCATGGTCAGGCGAAGGTGCTATTACATCAAGCACATCGAGGTTTTGGGTGCCTCTGCATCCGTGACCTCGGGGGTGAACCATCATCTCTGGATGCTTTTTCCCTTCTTTCTACCTGGCTGTGCCTGCCTGGGGGTGGTTCTGGGCACGGCGCTGGAGCTTCCGGGGTCAGTCCTGTCTCCACCGTTTATCTGATCTGCCACTCCAGAGCAGTCATTTAACCTTTGGAACCTGCCTTCCTCTTGGGGAATGTTCCTGTTGGCACAGCACAGAGGGGTCAATTCAGGGCTGAAGACTGGGCATGCAAGCACTGAGACCAGGGCCTGACCCGCAGCTGGTACCCAAGAACCCCTAGGTCTCCTTGCCCCCGGCACAGGCCACCCTGACTTTCAGCGATTGAATTTACTGCACCCGGAGCAGGTGACAAGGGGGAAGGCATGATGAAGCACGCCCTGAGCCTGGTGCCAAGGCCAGAAACCAAGCCAGTGTCCTGTTTCACCCGGTTCCCAAGCTAGCACATTCTCCATCAGGGCTGCCGAGATCTTGAGTTCAGACCGCCTGCCTCAGCATAGGGTGCTGTAGGTGCTGGGAGGCAGACAGGATGTCACTAACGGCTGGGAGCACACCGGCCAGAGTCTAGGGGGAAGTGTGGTCAGACAGCACTTCCACACCCAAGGGCATTCTACAGCCTGTCTTGAAGTTCATGGGCAAGCAATCAAGGCTTTTTACAATCAGCCATCCTTGCTTTCTATTTGGGGGGAAGGAGAGGCAGGGGGAATAAAACTCAAACCTCTTTCGTTTGCTCCCCCAGATTCCTGTGTCTGCATGAAGAGGACTATTGGCTCAGACTCCTGTTTATACTTTGCACTTGGTTGGAAAGCTAAGGATGTTGGGGCCCCTGGGTGGGGGAACGGGTCGGTCGGTTAAGTGTTCGACTTCAGCTCAGGTCTTGATCTCATGGTTCGTGCCTTCAAACTCCAGGTCAGATTTGGTTCTCACAATTCAGAGCCTGCTTCAGATTCTGGGTCTCCTCACTCTGCCCCTCTCCTAATCCTGCTGTCTGTTAGGAGAGCCTCTGCCCCCCACCCCCAGCCCAGTCTGAGTTCCGGGCCACCACCTCCGTCAACGGGGACTCTTCTGTTCTGGAGCTTTGCTCTTTGTAGCTCAGCAACTTACAACCGCATTCCTTACGCTTTCTGCACAAGAAATGCCCCTTTGCCACTAAACCCGCAGAGCGCGCACGCGGGTCACTCGGCCTCCCAGAGGCAGGGAAGGAAATGAATTCCAGTAGCTGAAAACCTGGCGGTCATTGCGCAGTCCTTTATAGACAAACGGGTTTAGTTAGGAGGTTTTATACCCCCTTTTAAACGTAGGAATTTAAACATCTACAGTATTAGTTCTGTCTTTAGACGCCCATTTTTCCTCCAAAAGACAGCCGGGCAGGTTTTCATTGGAGCAAATACTCCAGCATTCGGAGGGGTCTTGGTAGCTGCCGGGCTTCACTTGGTCTCCTTAAGTTAGGAGAACGCAGACGGGCCGAGGACCCTGCAAAATCTGTGATTGTCTCCTGGTTTCACCTCAACCCCTTCAGGGCTCACCCCTGTGACACACCGCTTGTAACTGAGGTCTATGAAAATGACAGTGCTTTTCTTGTCCATCAGAAGGGCCTAGAAATGGTTTCAAGGCATTTTTGACAAGTGATAGGCCACTCTTTCAGTGACATTTGCTTTGAAAGGGTGACAAATGGGACAGGACCAGTCATCTTCGTGGAGGGTTAGCAGGGCAGAGCTGGGAAGCCACCATGGCCGTGGCCGTGGGTCCTTCCAGCAGCCTATTTCTGGAGGGGAGGGGCTGGAACTTTCAAGCATATTCACCCCGGCTCAACTCGGCCCCGGTGGCACTTGCTGAAACCCGGCTCTGGGCTGACTCCTGAGGTAGAGTAGAACAACAGGCTGGCCCGGGCCAGAGCAGGTGTGTCCTGGACTCGGGAATTAGGACCTGCTTCCAGAGCGGTTTCTGATGGTGGGGTCCCCCAAGGCTGTAGCACAGAGTTCTCCTGTTCGAGAAACACCTCGGCACCCACAAACTCTAGCACTTTATGCTAGAAAAAAGGAGAAAGACAGGTGTCATAGGATTTTTTTCTAGTAAGAAGGTCGAAGGCTGCTCAGTTACTTACAAGCTTTGGTACTTTGTTATCAAGTTCCTCGTGCCTGTCCAACCAACGATGGCAAGAAGTCGGTGTATCGTGTCATCAGGGTCGAGAGCCATGGGGGCCCCGGCTGCCACCTGCGTGTAGGCCGGGGGCTATGCTGATGGAGATGTTTCAAGTAGATACCCAACACTTTGCTCTTTAATGGGGCATCAATGATGACCACTGAAGGATTTTAAAAGCAGTAAAACACTCAATACAAATGGCTTTGTGTGAGGAGGGCATCAGATGCGAGGGTGGGGGGGGGACTCCTGTGCAGAGACTAGGCCCGCAGTGGCTGCCAACCCACCCTGGAGCTCGGCGGGCAGTCGTGATCTCAGAGCGTTTGCTCAGAGAGCGCTGGAAGGGGTGAATGCAGGGCAAACCTAATTCCCCGACAGGATTCGGGTTGGGAAGATCCAAGGACGGGCTGGTAACACACCCTCCTCGCCCAGAGTTGCAGGCGCATGCCAGGTCTAAGGGGACAGTTCCCACGGCTGACCCGCGTCTACAAACGGAAACTTAGATGTAGGGGAGAATCAGGGGCTCTCGGGTCCCCTCACCTGCGTCCCAATCTGACCGGTCATGAACTGAGGTGCTCCACACTCCTGTGCCTCAGTTTCTTCCTCTGTGCTAATGATGGAGCCTGGGGCAAGCTGAGGGCAAACGAGAGGCTAGCACCCCTCCCTCCCCCAACACACACGCACCAAGTGGGATGTAGACTCGCCTCAGGCTCTCCTGGCTGCCCAGGAACAAAAGAAAACGAATGGTTAACTGACAGATGACAGACAGACAGGCAGGCAGGAGTCTCCGTCCGTTTAAAAGTGTCTTCGTAAGGCGTTCACTGGCATGCACGGAATTTTAGCCAACTTGACAATAAATTATACTAAAAGTTGAACCTTAAAAATTATCCTCATTATTTACAAGATAAAGGCAATATTGTCAACAGCCTGTTCTCCAGAAACGTCGGGACTCTGTTTCCTGAAGCCCCAGCATCGCCCTCCTCTCCACGGGGACATGAATGAACAAAGGCAGGAATAAACCGACGGGTCAAGTTCAGTTTCCTCATCACCTGGAGCCCATTGACAAGTACTTGAGGAAGCGTTTCATCCTAATGTGGATGTCTCACTGGAGGGAGAGCAACCTTACCTTAATGGCAAGGCCTCACAGATCCTAGGAGCCCCTTTAACATAACCAAGTCGGTCTGGAGGCCGGGGCTTGGCCTAGCCTCCCCCGACTCCCAAGTGTACAGCCACTGCTCACACCCCCAGCGCAGCTCCTTCTGCCCGAGGGTCCGGTCCCCACGCTGTAAGAACATCACCTTTCTGCACCAGAAGGTCTTCAACCATTCGTTCTTGGCCATCAGCTCTGAACCCTCAACCATGACCCTCAAACCTCGTCAGCATGAGGACAAAGGTCAAGGAAATGGATGGGGAGGTCGTTTCCCCACAGGGTACCTTGAAGGGTTACTAACAAGGCCACCGCTCCAAGCACTCGGGCAGAACGGACTCGTACCAACTTCAGTGAGTATTAGCCAAACAACCTAGGTACTTAGTGTGGGCGATTTATGAATTTATGTATTTATACACATGTACACACTCTAAAAATGTACAAGAAAAAAAATGCCTTTCTGAGATTTCACGTCAGAGGGGCACCTGGGTGACTTGGCTGCTAAGTACGCAACTCTCCATTTCACCTCAGGTCCTGAGGTCAGTTCTGTGAGTTCGAGTCCCTCATCAGGGGTCTTTGCTGACCATGCAGAGCCTGCCTCAGAGGCTCATCTTCCACTGTCTCTACCCCTCCCCCATTCATCTTGTCTCAATATAAACCAACTTAAGATAATACACATTAAAGTCAGAAACAAGGCTTGCAAACTTCCTTTTTACTGAGTGCACTTGGTCAGTGAGTTCTCAGAACCGGTCTGTCCCTTACGGTGAGAAGTACACTCCCCTTGGTGCTGCTCTAATGGAAACCCCACAGCTTTGGGTGCTCCAACAAGCAAAGTTTCTTGTTCACGTTTCTGGAGGCTGGGACACCCCACACCACGTGCTGCCTGGGCCTGTTCCCGGCCTGCAGACGATCTGCTCCCCATCCTCTCCACGAACAAGTCAGGGCTCTCCCGGGTCTCCTTGAAAGGGCACGCACCCCAAGCACGAAGGCTCCATCTCCTGACCCGATCACATCCTGAAGGTCCCACTCTCAAATCCCATCAATGTTATCAGTTCTGAGGGGACACTCATTCCATAACAGGAAAAAGGACAGGTCCTACGGTTGCAAGGACAGTTAATAAAGAGCAAAGCAATTTCTGTACCTTCGACAGAACCTAGTAATGACTATAGATTGCTTTTAAAGATGGTTTTACATCTCTACCATGTAGAATTTTCACGTGTTTTTGCCTATTGTTTCAAAGAACCTAAGGCTTTCTTACCCCAGGTTACAACAGGATTATTCTCATCTGTTTTTGTAGAATAAGTTACTGTTCCACCTCATTCTATTGATGGAGAAGGTTCTGTTGAAGGGTTCTCATCTCTGGTCCCTCAAGAGGGTGCAGGTAGACATTGGCTGTGGTTTGAGACCCATAAATATTTTAACTGGGGAACACCATCCAGACACCCCTTGGCCAGCTCTCTGACCCCAGGCTAGGACCACTGCAGTAGCTCAGGGTGGCCAAGCCTCTTTCTCCATGCTGCTGGTGGGGTCTGTACCAGCTCGATATGGTCAGCCTCTTCCATGGGGGCTCACTCCCACCAGAGGGAGAATTTCCGAAGCCAGAAATTCTCGGTCTTTTTCCATCCTCACCCGTCACTTGTCCCATCTCCTGTTGTTCCCAGACCACACTGGAGTAGGAAGATCAGGATGCCATGGCTCATTGGGAAGCCATCCTAACAAAAGGGCAGCTGAAAGTCAAAGTCCATCACTTGGCATAGGATTCCCAAGTTCAGATCCTCTCACATAAAAAAACATTTTTTCTAGGATTTTAATTTGTTCATACTCGACACCCAGACTGTACCTAGAAATCTTCCAAGGAGACATTCAAGAAATGCTGGACCTCAAGTTTCTTGTGTCTAAGAATAGTTAAGAATGACCTAAACAATTCCTTCAAGGAAGTGAAGTTCAAGCAAGCTTGAGACCCTATATTCCTAGGGTCTCTGATGGTCTCCATTCATACCCTAGACCCTGCAGTGAGAATGGTCATCGGCCCCATTATGTGCTACAAAGCTCTGGGATGGAGATGTTTGATGAAGTTCACGAGACAATTCTACACAGAGACACTGTTCTGTTCTACTGATGGCTACTGAATTTGCCCCAATTATGAGTATCGTCTATTCCTTCCTTCCCTTATTCAGATTATCTTTCCGAAGTCAACCATTAATTTGGCATCACATAGTATTAGTATCATGTGTGCACATGTGTTCAAGGAAATATCAAGAATGTTTTCCAGAAAAGTCCACCAAGAATTTACTCTCCTGTTTATGCTTTACAAGTTTCCCCACTTTCTGCCCTCCAGCAGTTTCTCCTCCCCGGCCTGAGTCCTTGTGCACACCTCACTTCAAAAGCAGAGTTCAAGATCCACTTTTCCTTAAATATGATTTGTTGTCCAATTGGTTTTCATACACACCCAGTGCTCATTCCAACAAGTGCCCTCCTCAATGCCAGTCACCCACTCTAAGATCCACTTTAAAATACTTTCATGTTTATTTATGAGAGAGAAATAGAGCACAACCGGAAGAAGGGCAGAGAGAGAGAGAGAGAGAGAGAGAGAGAGAGAGACACAGAATCTGAAGCAGGCTCCAGGCTCTGAGCTGTCAGCACAGACCCCAGTGTGGGGCTCAAACAGACTGCTAGATCATGACCTGAGGTGACATCAGACCCCTGACCAACTGAGCCACCAGGCACCCCAAGATCCACTTCTTAATGGAACGAGCGCTTGACTATTGCAACCTGCAGGCAATCCCGTCCTGAGCCTTGAAATACCATCTGTTCTGATACCTCTGCCTCATAGCATAGCTTGATTTCCCCCATTTACTGACACTTAGATATTAATACCTAAAACCCTTCACTCTAATTTATTATCAGTTTACTGAAATTATTCCCTATTACACAACTGAAATAAGCCAATAGACACTTAGCCAGAATGGTTTTTTAAGCGTGCTGTGGACCTAATGAGGGGATTGAATTCATGACCCCGAGAGCCTGAGTCACATATTGGGTTGACTGAAGCCAGGGGTCCCCCAGCCACCATCAATGGTATTTAAGCACCTTGCCCAACAGATTTTTTATTCATCTATCTTTGGCACCAACAGCAAGGCTAAGGCAGTAGATTACATGTTGCAGGTGTAAGTGGTGATGGAGTCTTCCGGCCGTACTTGCCCTCAGCACTTGCACCTAGGACCTCACTGGTGGGTCAACGGCCATGTGGCTCCTGCCTCTACTTCCGTACCAAGTGGACAGTACCAGCTCCCCATTTTGTGTCGGTGTTGTCATGACAACTGGTGTCCAAATTCACTGAGAGTTCAGGTGTTCCCACAGGGTAGTGGGTTTGTAAACCTGCGGTTACTTGGATTTTAAGTAGCACATCAGAAGCTACATTCAATTCTAACTGTGTCAGCTTAATGATCCCCCACCACACAATTAACCTTCACTATTTTTATCCCCTTCCTTCCCACTGGATATGGCTCCATGTCAGCTTCTTAAAAATCAGACTGGACAACATGGGGTGACCCGAACTTCCCCGGAGCCATGAGGTTTGATTTCTTCGTCCCTGTCTGCTGCACTTCCTATGGCTCCTGCTTCTGAACCTCCAGCAGAGCAAAAATGGTGTGAGGCTGAGTGAGGGCTTCGGCGCAGGCCAAAAGTGACATTCGTAGCATCTGCTGGATCCGGAATCCTCCAGGCCATGGCCTTCTGCAGACAGCAGACTGGGCACTTGGAACTTAATTCCAACCAAAAATTTTCTCCCAGCAGGCTCATGCTTCTATCACTGAACTTTCCCCCCAGGACCTCCAAGGTGAGCAGGGGAGTGAACAAAAATTTGGAGGTGGACATTTTGGGTAGTTTCCTAGGGTACACAGCCTCAAGCCTCCCTGTTCTTGAGCCCTTTCTGGTACCCCTCCTACTTATGTTCTTCATGTGCATCTATTCCTTTCATTCACATGTGACTGGGGAGCCAGCCGTGTGCCAGGGACCCAGATGGAGGCCAGCACAGGAATACAGCCACATTAGAGGCGATGCCCCCCAGAATTCAGGGAGCTTGGCTATGATCCAGTTTCTCAGAGCCTGTTTTCAACTAGTACTAAGTCCCTGGGCTTGCCTGGTGTGAGCCATGGCTGTCTGAGTACCAGCCCAGCAAATGGGGACTATGGTGGGTCTCTGGGGCTGGCAGGACCCCTCCTGACAGGCGTGTTTCCCAATACAATCATGGTTCAAGGAAGTGCTGTTGAAAAGATAGTGAAATAGAAAGGAGAGTGACTTCACTGACTCCCATTAGAAGATGGTCTAGACGGAGGCAACAGAGGGCCTGGCCAAGGACTGGGGAAGGAGAGGCAAGGCCAGGCAAGGTTCCTTGAACAAAAGGCTAAATCACCAGGTGGGCCAAAGAGGACTGGAAGGCCTTCTGACTGGCCAGAGGACTTCCGGACCCATGACCAAACATGGAGGAGAGAGAACAGGGTCTGTTTTGCAAAGACAGCTTTAGATGCCTGCGGGAGGGACTCAGCGGGAGGAGCCCTGGAGCACTGACCTGATTTACCACATACCACCCGCCACCACTATCTGAGAGCCTTTGTAGGCGAGCGCGGGAGGGCCTGGAACCAGGAGTCTGAGGCCATGGATTGTTCCGGGAGTTTGGGGCCAATTTGCCAGGCCGTGGCCAGGAACCAGGGTGAAGAAACCCTACTACTCAAGTTACGGGACATTAGGGGTTTCAAACTGGTGAACATGGGGGCAGAGGACTGGGGGTCCCATACAGCTGCAACATCCCATCCAACAGAAGGGCAGCCCCCCAACCCGGAAGGACCTGTGGATCCTTCGCTGAAAATCGACTCTTCATCATAATTAAGCTTTCACTCTGCCTTAGGGCATTTTCAGGACAACAGTGCAGATCCTATGTGAACACTCGAAAGATGACAAGACTTGGGTTTACTTACTGCTCGAGCTCTGAAAGCGGTTTTTTTTGTGGGTGTTTGTCTTAGACCTTTCTTTTTGTTCCTTGTGCACCTGCAGTGACCTCGTGTGTCTGTGGCTC
Source organism: Paguma larvata (assembly GCA_030068075.1). Lineage (NCBI taxonomy): Eukaryota > Metazoa > Chordata > Mammalia > Carnivora > Viverridae > Paguma > Paguma larvata. The sequence continues at coordinate 29,098,669 of CM057831.1, forward strand.
TAAAGCTAACCATACAGTGCCGTTGCCCCTGAGCCCTCAGCCTCCTTTTCCATCTCCAGAGTGAGCTTTGTTCCTTTTCTCCTGGACCCTGCATCAGGAGGCCGCCTGCCAAGCGGGCTTCTGCAGCATTTCTAAGAACTGGCGTTGGCCCCTCCCTTCTCATCCAGGCCTTCCTGTGACCACAGGTGGGTAGGTTAGTCCAGGCCAGACAAGGACCAGGTGGTCCCACGGAGTAAAAATCTCGCACCCCATGTGGGGGTGGGGGTGGGGGTGGGGTGGGACCACCAAGTGACAGCTGGTGAGGAAGTCACCACCCTCATGATGCTGAGGGGCCGTCACCAGAGTTGATATTCCCAAGTATCTCCAATAGCCCACGAAAACTCCACTATTCATTCATTTCACCTAGAAGCATCTCCTCTTGCAGATGCCATCCCAATAGACACACCACCCCCCATCCCCAGCTGTTAGGACAAATACTTGACTGGCTTCTCAATGGCCACCATCTCGATTCTCGGGCAGAACCCTCTTGCTTCAGACAGCCCGGGGAGTCCTAGCCCCCTCTCAGGGCTGCCTCGTTCTCACACACCCCCACACACATGCCACAAATCTCAAACGAGAGGCCTGACCCTCAGCACAGTCCAGCGGCATCTACTCCCTGTGACTGGGGCCACCGTCTCCTTGTTTAGCATTTGGACTGACAGCCTTGATTCACCTACAACCAGGTCCAAGGGTAGACGCAAGGACCCTGGGACTAGGTTATGGTCCTGCCTTTAGTGTGGAAGTTGCAGTAGACAAGTGATGGCCCCCAGGTATCTACCCGAGACCTAACCGTAGGCCTGGGAACAGTTAAGTGGCTGAGAGGGAGGACAGACTCTGGAGATGGACATGTGACCCAGGATTATCCAGGTGGGCCTCAGTGTCCTGAGAGAGAGAGAGCACACAAGGGACAAAGTGACTAGAGGCAGGGACTGTGAGATGGCTGACAGCCAAGGGTGCTGGCAGCATGGAACCCCCCCTTCCCTGGGGCTCCTGTCAGAAGCCGGGACAGATGGCACCTGTACTTCAACCTGCTGATATAAATTTTGGACTTAAGGCCCCCAAACTGGGAGAACACTTTTCTGTTTTAAGCCACTTAATTTGTGGTACTGTGTCCCAGCAACCACAGGACATTAGCACAGGTTAAATGCCCTCAGGTAGACTCAGAACATGCTAGGGCTGGTAGAAGAGGAACAACTTTGCTCTGAAAGCAAAACAAGCTTCACAGACATGGTGGCAGTGGCAATGGGCCTGGTATGAGTGACCATTGGGCAGGCACGGGTATGTGAAGAACTCAACAGTCTCTGCAAACAAGGACTCTTCCATTGGCCTGAAACAGTTTACAAAGACTGTGGGAGACCACAGCCAGGGAAGAGACCCCCAGCAATAGACCCGTGACCTAATCCCTGGGCAGAAAGTTAAGCACCCCACACACTGGCATGGGGATTCAGTTCAGATCAAGAACCCAACACCACCGCGCTAACCAGATACTTATCTGTGGGCTGGGAACAACCTTTGTTACTTCTGCTTAAGTGCGAAGGACTCGAGCAACACAGGAGGCCTGGAGGCAGAACAGGAGCAGTCTTACGGGCTGAGCAGCTTACGCCCACCCCGGTCTGCAGCCCGAGAAGGAAATGAACAGAGCTTCCACAGAGCCCTGTTTCTTACGTAAACGGAGGCAGAGGAGTGCTTTGCTATTTGGAGGGTATCGCCTTTACAAGCGTGCATTTTGCCGGAGCGGAGGTGAAAACTGAGCAAGTTCCCACGCAACCAGAGTCCTGCAGTGATTGGTCTAATAATGGTTACTTTAAGTCCCCAAGACCGGGCCTGAGAGCAGGAGAGAGCAGTGAGGTGTCAAGGCAGAGGCAGGGCCACAGAAGAGACAGATCGTTACGTGACAGGACGACATGGGCACTCAGGAAAAGGGAAGGTCACCAGTGCTGTGCTTTTACAAGAGCCCCTACTGGACAGTCCTGTGGACACAGGCATGGCATCGGCTTCATGAGACCCTGTTACTCCGGCTGGAGTCCTTCCGCACAGAGCCCACCCTTGGACTCGACCTCCCATTTGGACAAGGTCAGGCTAAGTCCATCCTGATGATCAGACTGTGTGGAGGCTGTGCTTTCCTGGGGCAGGGAGGAGGGAGTTGGGGCTGGCCTCCCACAGGGGTGATTTTCAAGCCCCGTCTTAGAAGCCAGATCTCAGCTGATCATCATGCCGGTCTCCCCCACTCCACTTTCCAGTCTCCGTTGATTTCGGACGTTCTCAGAACTCGTAATTGACTTTTCATTAAGTGCCATTGTTTCCGACGGTCTCACACACCCTGAGGACTCTGCGCCGTTTCTACTTGACTTTAGTTGCCTAACCCAGCACACAAAGGGAGGCAGAGATGCACTTGCCCGTTGAGCTGTGCGGGCTTGGAGAGAGAGGCTTTCCACAACACGGTTCGAGAAAACCAAAGCTTTCCTTTTAAAAGATTTGCTAAGTTGGGTGTGGACTTGATGTGTGTTCTGTTCACAGCTATCAGATCCACTTAGAAATCACAGCTCCAAGTTTCAGTTCCAAAGTCAGCTCATGAAACCAACTACACATAGACCAAACTACCTTTGGCATTCCTCGATGTGGTCCTGAATAGTCACAAGAATACATCACACACAGTTGACTCTACGGGCTATGATCACAGGTCAACCTGGAAGATCTGATTTTCTAAGATTCCTAACTAGCTGCACACACCACCGAAAACCGTGGGAGCCAGTGGAGGTCAAAGGTAACCAGGGCAGAAATGAGCATGTTGAGTTCTTCCAAGACCCCCAGCTCCTCTCCCACCTTAGATCTGGGGGATGGAAAGCTTCCTCTGCTGGGCTGCCCTCTCGTTTGAGACTTCTGATCAAATTTCATCTCAGAGAGGGAGTCTCCGACCACCGCATGACAAACTTGAGAGGATTATTAACTAGAGAATGGGTCCATGATCTTTCCTGAAAGCCTCATTCCCATGACTGTTCATTTTGCTGCTACGTGACAATTTCCAGGTATTTGGAACCCAACGGAGGCAGACCTTTGATTCATTCGCTTCCTTCTCCATGCCTTCAGTGAGGTTTTACCGAGTACCTACTCGGCCCCAGACAGCTCATCCCTCTCATAGGTGTAAGGATGAAACCAAAAACAAGGTCCTTGCCCTCCTACGATTATGCTTTAAGGCACAAGGGAAGAAATAAGCCAACAATTATAGGTCCAGCAGTAGTGTTACTATAAATGAAAAGCGGACACAGGAAGGAGAGGCAGGATGCAGGTCCTGGGAGTGCAAGCCCCTGTCCAGGCAAAGACAGCGTCTCTGGGGGACACTGGGACAGAGACCTCAAGTTGGGGAGATATATAGAAAGGATTCCAGGTAGAACGAGCCCATTATAGAAAGGGTGATATTCTGGCCCAAGGTGCAGGATTGGGGGGTGGGGAGGAGGGAGAGAGAGGACGTTGACGAGGGCCAGGTGGTTGGGGTGTGTAGACCACCGGGAGGAATCTGGTCTTGCCTGGCCTCCAGCTCCTATCTCCTGCTATGTTTTCTAGGTATCCATAGCCATCCCTCACATCTAGAGCCCCAAAAATGGTCTTCAAGACCCAAGTCTGAACAGGTAGAAATTGTGGGATGCTTCCTGTTCACACCCTAGGATGTACCTTTTACCTACATTTGAAACCTCAGGACTTCACTTAACAAGTATATCCACACGCCGGGAGGATGCTCTTCCAAAAAGACCCGAGGAGTTAGAGCAGTTTGGCCAGGTCCGTACTTAGCCCGTTTTCCCTTTCCACCTTTCCACTCTACTTTTTACCCTTCACCTAACATTTACCCTAAAATGCTGCGAAATTTGCTGGTTTTACCTTAAGTCATTCTCTTTTCTCCTGACATTATATAGGAGAAACCGAGCTGACATTCAGCTTCAAGTGCCACCAGTATGTGTATCCCTGAGATCAAGCTCTCTTGATTTGAAGACCAGACAGAAAGTTCATTTCTCTGCACCAGTTACCCAGGGAACCTACCAGTTGGATCAGAGTGGTATTTATAGTTTTTGGTTAATTTTTTTTCCCCCCAAAGAGAATGAGCAGAGGAATCGGAAGGAGGCTCCAGGCGCTGAGCTGTCAGCAGAGCTGACACGGGGCTTGAACTCACCAACTGCAAGATCATCACCTGCGTCAAAGTTGGACCCTCAACAAACGAGCCACCCAGCCACCCCTGTAGTTTTGGTCAATTTTAAACATTTTTTCCATTTTTTTTTCTGATAGTCCATTCATGAACCTGGTTCAAGAAAATGTAGTTACACAAGGAACACACTGGTGGTCACCAAGGGGAGGTGGGGGGTGTGGCGATGAAGCAGGAGATGGGGATTAAGAGTACAGAGTTCCTGGGATGAGCACAGAGTTATAGATGGACTTGCTGAGTCACTATATTAGACACCTGAAACTCACGCAACATGGTCTATCAGCAATACAGCCAAGTTAGAAAGTGAAATGTTAAGGTAAAAACACGGAGAGACAAACCACAAAAGACAAATACAGAAAGGGGAGGGTTGCTGGAGGGGAGGTGAGTGGGGGACGGGCTGCGTGAGTGATGGGCGTTAAGGAGGGCACGCGCTGGGAAGAGCGCTGCGTGCTGGGATCTATCACCAGGTTCTGCTCCCGCAGCCGAGGCTATTGTATGTTGATTTGAGCATCAATAGAGAAATCTGACCAGTGATATCGAGTGAAAAAGCAGGTGAGCAGCCTCCAAGAGACACTTTTTTTTTTTTAGCATTTATGTATTTTCAAGTACTTCATGCATTTATGAATGTTTTTATTTAAAATTTCTTTTATTATTTTTGACGGCAGACAGCATGAGCAGGGGAGGGGCAGATAGAGGGAGATACAGAATCCGAAGCAGGCTCCAGGGTGAGCTGGCAGCACAGAGCCCGACATGGGGCTCGAACTCACCAACAATGAGATTATGATCTGAGCCGAAGCTGGACGCTCGGCATCCTAAGCCACCCAGGCGCCCCAGAAAATTTTTTCCTTAAAGGCGTGTGTCCTCAAGGATGCACATTTAAGAATTTGTGGTCTTTCACTCATAAGGGACCACTGCAGTCCCTGCTTAAACCTTCATCAACAGCCGCTGTCGTAACTAGCGGTCTGGAATTCCTACAGAGGACAGCGCCAGAGGGGAGTACGCGAGGGGGACACCAGGGCCTCACCTACGGTCTCCTCGTCTACTGTCAAGACGAATCTTGCTGATCAAATCCTTACCTAAAAAGTACAGTTTTTTTTGTGCACGCATATTATCAACCAACTCTCCAAGGTTCTGACAACAGCATCGTCCAACTCTGTCCGCTTGCCTCAACCCGGAGGGAACTCGGCTTTCTTCATCGTTGATGTTGCCATTTCATTTTCCCCTCGGATTGACAACTGTGCCTTTATTTTCCCATGTACTACTCCTCCCAAACTCAACTCCTGGCCAAGGCTCTAGATACACTCCCTGAGAGGTTCCCAGAGAGGTTAGGTGTTGGGTTCAATTCACCTTCCCCAGGGAGTCTCTCCTCCGACTCTGCTCAGGGCCTGGCGTTCAGCTGTCATTTCGTGGTTTCTGTGTGGTCAACACTCAGGACCCCCGGTTTCTCCAGAGCTGCATTTACCAGACCCCAGGGGCCCGTCTTGTCTACTTTGGGGGGATAGAGCAAGTTTCTCTGTCAACGCTGAGAAGGATGTGGGAAGCCTGGCATGCTCTTGGGACCTGGCCTTCCTGATTCTGTAGTGGCCTCCTCTGCACCTTGGTTTTAAGGAGTCTGACTTAAGATTCTAAGTTGGAAATTTTTCTTCCCAATTTTGAAGGCATTTTCCTCTGCCTTCTGGGACCGGGGAGCAGGACCAACAAGGGGTTACTTTGAACTGAACTCCTTATTCTTCCAGTTTCGGGAAATTTTCCATTAAGTTCAGGGGAAATATTTTCTGATTTCTTCACCTCATCGCACTTTCCCCCCAGTCCTTTTAGCAAGGGGGCCCAAGGCCAAGGGCATGCTGCCTCCATCTGCCTTCTTGACCCAGAGACTCCAATTCCACTTTGACGTCATCACTCCTGAGTGATTCAGTTTTTTTAAAACTTCTTTCCTTGTAATTTGGCGAATGCCACGTCTCCCTGTGCTGTTGGGGTCTATTAGTTTCCGGTAAGGGATACAAGTCTTCCTGGATTTAACCATCTGTCTTCCACGAGGGAATGAGGCATGTCCACTATCACCTCTAGAACCCATTTCCCCTTCTACCAAGTGGTACATTCTCAGGGGCTACATATCATGCTAACCCAGCACAGGGGAGGAGTTTAAGGTTATCACAGGCCACCTTGTTTAATCAAACAATCTCTCCAACACCTTTTAAAAATTTACACTGAACGGTAAGCATCTGGCCAAGGTCATGGTCTCAGCTTGGGAGCTCAAGCCCCACATACGGCTGTGTTGACAGCTGGGAGCCTGCCTGGGAGGCTCTCTCTGCCCCCATCCCTGCTTGCATGTACCCAGTCTCTCGAAATCGGGGACATAGGCTTGCTCTTCTGGCCACAAGGCTGTATCTATTTCAGCAGATGAGTGCCACCAGTGTCTGAGACAAGGGCATGTAGAGGGACCTTCCAATAATTCATAACTCCAAAGCAGATTTTTCAGGGCAGGATGGACTGAGCTGGTAGGTATCCAAGCCAAGGCTTGATACCAGAGTGAGGGGAGCAAACCACGTGGACACAAACAGGAGGACCTAGGGGACCTTCCACAGCCCTGGTAGCAAAGCCTGGGCTCCGACAGAGCACCTTTCTGGACAGGTGGAGGCCAGAGTGGTGCTCCTGCATACAGTCCTACTCCTCGGATCCAGCCCGCTATCACTTCAGGGGGTCGAGAGGCAGGTTAAAAGCAGGGAGTACTAATCACAGTTGTGCCAGAAAGATGCACCAAATAGAATGAAACACCACTGTAACAGACCTCATTATCGTTGAGGTAACTATGAACTCAGGCCATTGATACAGGATTGGGCACATTTTCAAGCCTGGGCATGAGCTACCAGAGTTACTGGAGGCTGGTCAACGTGATTAGAACTCTAATTGGTACTAAAGCAGGGCTCCGATGGCGTCCAGGAGACAGACACCCTCTCTCTCTCTCCCTTGAAGATGTCCTGTCCCAAGGGTTGGCTTTTGGGTCCTTGTCAAACTGAGAAGATACTAAGATTTAACATCTTAGCCTTAAAAAAAAAAAAATCAAGTTAGAATAGCCTATTTTCTAAGGTAAAAACTCTAAGAAAAGGGACGTCAAGGCTTATATTCAGGAAGAACCCAGTCTCAAGTTTCATCAACCAGAAAGCAGGAAGTCGGTCTTGGTTTGTGCTGGGTTAGTGTGCGGGCTCCTTCCCACAGCGCCTCCGCCCAGGCAAAGTCAGGGAGGCGCCATCTTGTGCTTGGCCTCACCAGGAAGGCCTCTACCTGCGGTCCGCCCTCCAGCGACTCTTGTTGGAATCAGGGTCCCAAAGGCACAGTTTTTACCTATGCGTTTTTAAGGGACCCTGAAGCAACACTTCCAGGTTAGGAAACTGAACCAGAGGCTTTCGGTACTCGCCTTTTAGTGGGTCAGCAGCACTTTTCATTTGCCTTTAATACAAATGACTAAGTGGGAGAGTCCTGCATTGTTGTCTGTTGTGTATCATTTTCCACGTGTGTACAGTGGTTTATACGTACTTGTGTTTAAGTAAGCCATTCACATTTTCCTAAGTTAGCGGTTGTATTTAAATCGCTGTTTCTTGCCGCAGCTGACTAGTGGATGGTTCCAATCATCCAAGTTGAACTCGAAGTTAAAAAGGTTATCGTTTTTACTGCTCAGCTTCTATTTACCTTCTGAAATGATTCTATGCATTAATTATGTTGCATAGATGGGCTCTGAGAAAGAAAAATAACCACAAGGGGAATAACCCAGGGCAATTTTTAGGATGTTTAAGGGAAGACGGAGGCCAGCGTTCTGTAAAAGGACCAAGCTGGGAAAGGGTCACAGGAGCCTGCTTTGTTTGTGGGCAGCACCTGCCAGAACCCCTCTCACCAGGCGGCCTCCTGCGCACGCAGCGCCTGGAGACCACAGCCACTCTGCTGACTCCGTTCACAAGGGCAACGAAGGCTGCGGTCGTGAGGTCAGGATTGAATCAGGAAGGCGGGGGGGGGGGGGGGGGGCGGGCGCTGAACCAGCTACAGTTGAAGAGCCTGCAGGACGACTGTTTGGACAACTCCATTCGACCTTGGTCCTGGACTTTAGCTAAAGATTTCAGTATGAAATATTCCCAAGACAGAAACAGAGCCAGGGTGTGGTCATGGGACTAGGTGTTGACAGTGAGGAGGGAGGCAAAGTCTGGACTGGGGGCCCAGGGTGCCCCTCACCCATCATCCCTCCGTTCGGTTCACTTCAGCTGAACAGAACCGTGCGCCGCCCTCCCAGGGGTGCCCAGGCTGACAGGTGGGTCGTACCGGGGAATCTTCATTCCCCTCTTCCAAGAGGATTCTTACAGGTTTAACAGGTTTGTAAGGCCATTCTTTTGCACCTCACCTATTTCCAGCCCAGAGGCAGGAGTTTGGATACCGAAGAGCTGGTCTAGTTGAGCCAAGAGGATGGAAAGCCTCAGTCAAGGGTCAACTTCTTGCCTCCACGTTGAGGGTTAGCCTCAAACTGCTCCTAAGTTAGTTCTTAAACTGAGACCAACGCCTGCCCTTGGGGACAAGAACAGATTGTATACACCCTCGTGGAAAACTGCTATTAACACTTCACCCTTCAAGGAACCCGATCCGTCAGCAGATTCTAGAGTTAATTGACCACAGAAGTTGCAACAGTGAATTACCAGTTAATTTCGTGCAGTCTTCACCCCTTCCTCAGCTGCCCCAGGGCTATTCATGCGCTTTGTCCTCAGGGAGTCCACCCAGAGGCACCTGTTGCTTAATGACCCCTTTCTGCAACTTCTCAACTGCTGAGCCCTTGCCTCCTCCTCCCCACAGGGCGATCGGCGGAAGAGCGGGTTTTTCTGACTCCTCCCAGATTAGATCCTACGCCCCGTATGAATTCTGTCTATTGCACGTTCCCAGGAGGGCATGGCTCCGTGGTTAAGGACACGAGCTTTGAGTCAGACTCGGCTCACAGTGGAGAGGTGTTACATAGATTCTATTACTCACGCTTTTAACTATACTTTTCCTCAACACCAAAGGATTATCAGGCCCGTTCCCTTGTGAGATTTAAGTAGCAGGAGGCATGTAAAATGCTTAGCCAAGTACGCTAGGGTTCTAGAAGGAACAGCCCATCTGTGAGCCACCGTCTAGGTGAGCCTCACAAAAACCCGAGGAGGCCAGATGGCTCCAGTTTGTGGATCCCCGATGGCAGAGACAGGAGAGGAATAAACGAGAATGCCTAGGACACATGGAGTGACCGTCTCAGGTCGGGCCTCTGATTCAAGACAAGCGGGACTCAATCAGGAAGGGAGGTAAATCAAGGCAGAAGTGCAGGCCTGGTGCGTAAGTAGCAAGGTCAGGGGCAAACACGAACTGCTTGTTCAAAAAAACTAAGGTTTTTAGAAGGACGCCTAGATGGCTCAGCTGGTTCACGGTTCAGTTCCAGCTCAGGTCACGACCTCATGGTTTAAGAGTTCGAGCCCCACGATGGGCCAGTGAACGCCCTGGCAGCTCAGAGCCTACTAGTGACTTTCTGCCCCTCCCCCACTCGAGCTCGCAAGAGCTGTTTACACGAGACCCGACAGAATTCAACCAGCCCCAGGGGTTCCTGACTGCAAATGAGCGCAGGGAATCACCAGTGCTGCTGATGAGGCTGACCTGCAGTTTAGCTCACGTGTCAAGCTGTTTCTCTCAACTCAAACAACTTTCTTTAAACCACTAAGAGAAAGTCCCAGGAACTCCAACACCTCACAACCAAAAAACTAGATTAAGTATGCTCTTCTCAGGGCAGAATAAAGCAGCAGAGAATTCGCAAGGCCAAGCAAGAGAAAGACCGCGAGAAGGGAGAAAAACACACTAAGGTCTATACTTTAAAACCCAGGAAATTCCCTCCCTAGCTTCAGGCCCACGTCCCAAATCCCAGCAAGACCGAAGTAACCCAAGGAGCTCCCAGATTGCCCAAACCACACGCAAAAAAAGTTATAGCAACAAGAATCAGGATTGTGAGCTTTAACCCATCCCCTGTGTCTTGAAAAAAGTTCAAAGCCTGTTTCAAGGAGTATCCTACAAAATGGGCCAAAGATTCTAGAAAGTTTGAACCTTACGAAACAAAGTAGATACAGATTTCGACTCAAATCAGGAAAGAATAGCTTGTAACCCTTTCTGCTAAGGCTATCAAAACTAGTTTTAAGTAGACGTGACACCAAACTTGGTAAAGAAGCTAGAGCCGGTCAAAGAGGTCGTACTTGCAGCTGGCTGTTGGAGAAAATGCAAGAATCGGAGGGGCTCTTCCCGTGAGAGGGGTTCGTGCTGCCCCCCAGACTTGAGGCTGGCGCTGTTATTAATCCCGGGCCCCCACCAGCAAGGAGAGATAGAAGGAGAGAGGGCCCCTGAGACGGCACTTCCCGAAGATTATCAGCCCAAGCAGCGCATTCAGGTCAGGACCAAGGGAGGCTTTCTCTATAGCACAAAGGAAAAAACGGACTTTGGGGCCCGGATACGGACTTCTTGGTCATAATTTGAGAGAGAAAGAGAGAGAGAGAAAGTTCTCTACTCAGCTTGTGCCCCTCTCCCCCAGCCAGACAGCAGGAATCCCCCCGACTCTCAAAAGACAGCGAGAGAAAAGCAGAAACTGAAAAAACAGTGGCCCCAGTCCCGAGCTACTCAGACTCCGCAGGCGTGAAGTCTGCAGCGTAAAAACAGGCAGGGACCGGGGATGTCACTTAAATAGAAGGTGGGCAGGTATGATTGGCCGGAGGTGAGGCCCTGATTGGCTGGAGCCAAGGAACCTTCTGCTGCTCGCAAAGGGAGCAGCTGAGAGCTGTGCTGTTTCGAGACCAGTGTGTCCACCTGTAAGGACTTTCTCCTAATTCACGCTCGGCGTGGCCCCCGGGATTCACAAGGCAAAGGAGTGGCACCTGCCAGAAGCGGGCTAGCGTCCTGAACCTGATAGCAACGAAAATAACTCCCCGAACGAGCCCACTACGCCGTCCCACGTGAAAGACGGTGAACACTTTTCTTCCACGGCCTGGAGGGAGACCCGAGTCGCTGCCCTCTCTGCGTGCGCGCAGAGCCCCTGCCGACGCCGTCCGTGTCCGGGCTTTCTGTGGGCTTTACCAGCTCCCACCTTCCCCTCCAGAAACACGACTGAGCGAAACGAGACGGTGGCTCGCGGCCACGTCCCGCCCTCGAATGGGCCTCGAGATGGCCGCGGCTGAGTCAAAATCCGCTTCTTACGCCTCGAGGCTTTCTCATCGGTACACCCTCGACCTCAGCCTCGCGCTCAGGGAAATCGACGGCATCTCTGACGACGGCGCCGGAGAGCAGCTGTCACTGTGACCCTGAGGAAACCCTCGTTAGCGGCCAGGGTACATGCTGCCAGAACGTTCCCGCTTGTTAGTGTGCGGCTTTGGGAGTGCCGGCGGGGCAATCAGAGCGGCAGGTGGGAAGGCTGGGAATGCGAGAGTCCATTGTTCTGGTGCCTTTTTAAAATTGTGCTCAAATTCAGAGCATACGATTTGCCATCATAACCGTTTTTAAACACTGGTTCGGGGGTGGCCGCTCCGCTCCCCCGATGGGGGTGCAGGTCCCCAGAACCGTGGGTTTTGCAGCAGGGAGGCTGCCCCCCAGCTGGGTGTCCCTGGGCCCTCCCTCGGGCAGCCTCCATTCTTCCTCCCGGGTCTGAGTCCGGCTCCTGGAGACACGCCGCCTCAGTGAAATGATGCCGTGATTTTTTGTGACGGGCTTACTGCGCTTGGGATAACGTCCTCAGCTTCACCCCTAGTGTCGCCCGTGATCGGATCTCTTTCCAAGGCCGCAGCACGGTCCCCTCACCCACCTCCCCGCCCAGCCCGCGGCCACCTGTTGCCTATGGTGACTAATGCTAACGCCGCGGGTGTGCAAACCCCTCGTCGTGTGTCTCTAGTTTCTTCTACACCGTGACAGGGTGTGCCGGCACACGGAATTGCCTGTGGACACGTATCAGAACTTAACAAGAACTTGTATTTTATAAGTTTATAAGTAAATTTGTATCCATTTCAAACTGCTTTAAAGCAGGAGGCCAGTACTTTTTCATTTCACTGAGGGATAATTGATCTATTCATTCTGAGGGCACAAATAATGATTTGACATTTGTCTACGTTGTGAAATGACCACCAAAATAATACCTGCTACCATACATAATTACACATTTTCCCCTGTGATGCACTCTTTTAAGATCTACTCCCAGTGGGGATCCGGGGGGCTCAGTCGGTTAGGCGTCCCACTTTGGCTCAGGTCATGAGCTCCTGGTTTGTAGGTTCGAGCCCCACGTCGGGCTCTGTGCCGACACTCACAGCCCGGAGCCTGCTTCAGATTCTGTGTCTCCCTCTCTCTCTCTGCCCCTGCCCCCTCACTCACGCTTTCTCAAAAATAAATATTAAAAACCAGGTCTACTCTTAGCACCTTTCAACCACAGGACGGCAGTATTTGCTGGAGCCCCATGGCTTATTTTATAACTGCAATTTTCTGCCTTTGAAGTTTCTTCCCCATTTGCCCACCCACCAGCCCCCGCTGCTGGCCACCACCCACCAGCTCTCTCTGTCCGAGTTGGCTCTGTTTGTTTAGATTCCACAAGTGGGAACGTATGGTCCGTACTTTCTCTGACTTATTTTACTCAGCGCACTGCCCTCGGGTTCTAGCTGCGCCGTCACAAACGGCTGAGCCGTAGGTCAGTGTATGTAGACACATGTCTTTCATCCGTCCGTTCATCCATGGACGGGCACCCAGGTGTTTCCGCATCTCAGCCACTGCAAATAACGCCGTGAACGGGAGGGCACGCTTATCTTGTTGAATTCGTGTTTTCCTCTCCTTTGGATGGATGCCCAGAGCCGCAGCTGCTGGAGAATATGGTAGTTGTGTGTGCAGCGTGTGCAGGAACTCCATCCTGTGTTCCACTCTGGCTGCACCAATTTACACTCCCGCCAACAATACTCAAGGATTCCTTTTTCTCCGCATCTTCCTCGATGCTTGTTATTTCCTGTCTTTTTGGTGACAGCCATTTTAACAGGTGCGAGGTGATAATCTCATTGCAGCTTTAACTCGCACTTCCCCGATGGTCAATGACAGCTATTTTCTCACGTCCCCTGGGCGGTCTGTAGGTCTTCTTTGGGGAAAAAAAGCCTGTTCAGAGACTCTGGCCATTTTTTCATTAGATTGTTTTCTTTTGGCTATTGAGTTCTACGATTTCTTTATATATTTTTTGTGTCAACCCCTGATCAGACATATGATTTGCAAATACCTTATCCTATTTGGTCTCCTTGGTCATGCAGAAGCTTTTTAATTTGATGTAGTCTAACCTCTTTATTTCTGCTTTTGTTGCTTTTAATTCTGGAGTCAGACCCCAAAACAGGATCGCAACTGACGTCAGTGAGCTTACCACCTGTTTGCTTTCAAGAGGTTTAGGCTTCGATCCATTTCGAGTTAATGTTTGCTCAGGTGGATCTCTGTTGGAAATCTTATTTGGAATTCTCTGGGACTCCTGCTCCGAGGTGTTTGTTTCCTTCCCCAGGTTAGGGAAGTTTTAGCTATTATTTCTTGAAGTAACTTTTCTGCCCCCTTTCCTCTGTCTTCTTCTGAAACTCTCCGGCCAGTAATGTGAATGTTAGTCTGCTTCGCGTTCCCCCAGAAATACATTAAGCTATCTCAGTGTCGGAGTTTATTATTCCTATCAGGTTATTTTGGAACATTGGCTAAAATGAGAAATATTGAGTTTAAAGCCACATAGATTTATTCATCCGATCTTACGACAAAAGTTACCCATGACTCTAGAGACCTGAGCTCAGTTGCTATTCTAACCCCTTCCAGCTATTACCATAGTAATGATAAGAGAACTCATTTAGCATTTAGCAGGATGGATTCTTTCTTATTCGCTCTCATACAAGACGATTTACTAGGAAAGCACTGAAGAGTGTCTTGCATCTATGCCGCAGATTTGCCCATCAGCCACTGCTCTGTGAGGTTTGAAGGAAGAAGGGGGTCATCGCTCCAATCCAGAAGTCACGCCACACAAAACTGGTGCTGCGCCTCGCAGGGAGAGGTCTGCGGCCACCCCTGTGATCTGTCCCCCAGCGCCCGCGGTCGTGTCTCTCCTCTGCATTTCTCCCTCCACTCAAGGTTCAGACTGGCCAAAAAATAAGCAAGACTGGAGGCCTTCAGGAAAATGAGATGCTTTATTCTAAGTCCAAGCAAAATGTTCATTACACTTATTTTATCCAAGGAGCCAGTTTCTCTAGATGGTGGGTGTGTGTCTTGTTCACCGTTTCCTGATACACGAGGCATGTGGCACTGTGGCCACCACACGGTGTGTGGGGAGGGGTCTGTCCCGCTCTGTCCCTATGGGAGCAGGGCCATGGTGGAGTCCGGGGTTCTGCAAGTGCCCGCGGCCCCTGCTGGACTCCCGGCATTTCTTTTCTTTTTTTTTTTTTTTAAACATTTATTTATTTTTGAGAGACATAGAGACAGAGCATGAGCAGGGGAAGGGCAGAGAGAGAGAGGGAGATACAGGATCCGAAGCAGGCTCCAGGCTCTGATGAGCCGTGGGGCTCGAACTCACAGACCGCGAGATCATGACCTGAGCTGAAGCCGGACACTCAACCGACTGAGCCACCCAGGTGCCCCACTCCCGGCATTTCTTAATGCTCCCACCGGCCTCTTCCTGGCCCTTCCTCCAGCTTCTCGCATCTCTCCTGGAAAATTATGCTCTCCCTTTTTTTCCCTTTTCATTTACATCCCAATCATCTTACAGTACTCATGTAATACTAGATTTTTCATTGTTTAGACACTGAAATGATCACCATTTACCTTTGTGTTTAAAAAAAGGATCTAGTGATTCATTGTTTCTTCCTCCTTTACTGAAATACAGATGAAAGCTAAGACCCTGCTATCTGCAAACGATGGCTCCTACTGCCGCCAGTGTCGCTGTGGTTACTTTCTGGAAACGAACCGGTGTGTGAGTAGTAATAGATCAGCTTCCTCCTTTGGGATTTTATAAATTAGAAATTAAGCCACACAGCACTCGGAGTGCGAAACACAAGGGCCAAGCTGGGACAGGAAGAAGTTTTGGCCGTCCTCCACGAGTCACCGATCTGACAACACCTGCTGCGTCCCCACCACGTCCCAGGCCCCGCGCCTCCTCTGTGGCCACGTGGCCCTTCCATGCCCAGACCTGATGGTCTGATGGGGGGACACAGAGACTGGACACGTGTGAAGAGATAGTGGAAAGTACGTTAGAACGAGTCTTGGTGAAATTATAAAGAAATTGTTAATGATCATGACCTGACTCTCCCAGTATGTAAAACACAACATTTACCCAGATTTTATGACATTTACTAATATGAAAGGCTATGTACCCAGTGTAAATTCCACTTGTTTAACCCTCTTCTGAAAATTTCAAGTGGCTCTATGGCTGACCTTTGACGTCTTAATGTATACTACCTCCAAACCGAGTCCAAATATTCTGTCTCTTTATCTACGAAATCTGAAGCAATTCATTATAGCCGGAATTAATAATAGCACAAACACCGAAGCTTTGTCTGTGGACGTTGGGAGCATTCTTTCCACAGAGGAATCAGGCCAGGAATACTTCACCTGCCTCTGTGGCCGCTCACATGAATGCTTTAGCCTCTCCAGGCCTGAGAATGCATTATGCAGATGGACTAAATGATTTCTACTTACACTGCAGCTCTAAAATCAATGATATTGTGATTTTTATTAACTTGTAGGAGATCTAACATTCCCGACAGGGAAATGCACTTTCGTAGCAGAACGAGACCCAGTCGGCGGTGTCTTCTCCTCGGAAGCTTCCGTTAGCGTCGTTGCTGCATGCGTGAGAAACGAGGCTCGGCGCCGGGGGTCCCGCGTCCATGCCTCTCCTTTCTGGCTCAGGTCCCACCCGGCGGCGCCACGAGATGACAGCCCATGACTGTTCCGTGTTGTTCCTCAAAAACCGTCTTTTCCCCAAGGAAGGGTATTCTCCCCAACAGCTCTGTCAGAACAGGAACAGTCAGGCCCCGCGCTGCTGGGTGAGGAGGCCCAGAGGATTTTTAGACCCCTTGGGGAGATGCGTTCTCCCTCTGCGGTTGTTTCGAGAGATCACGCCCTGAACATATTTCTTCTAGCCTTTCTTCTGCCGAATGCTTACCAGCTGGTTTCAACATAACCCACAGCATCTATTTGAATCTTGATTTTTGTCCAGTGTTTTAATTTTGCTGACCCTCCAGCCTCTTTATGGAAGTTCAGTCTTCTATTTTGTATCTGGCAAGACTCCATCGTGGTTCAGTCCTCTCGGATAACACTGTAATGCGAGGCTAAATGGGATGTGTATTTCTAGCCTTAAAGAAGCAAAAACTTTTGACTTATGGCAGAAGCTTGTTTTAACCCTGCAAGCACGTATTCCCAGAAGAGTTACCTGGTTATAATGTGAGGCTGAACAAATGCCTGGGGTCATTCTTGTAGTAAATACTTTTCTGAGAAGCGATGGTGTGTAAGGCGTGGTCTGGGTCAAATAGAGAGCACATAAGGTCCCCGCCTTTCTGATATTTAATCTTCTAGCTCAGGGATCAGAAAACTCCAGCTAAAGGACCACATCTGTCTGGCTTCCTGATTTTGGACTGCCCATGAACTAAGAATGGTATTTCTAGTTTTATTTTTATTTATTAAAATTTTTTAATGTTTATTTATTTTTGAGAGAGACAGAGCATGAGCAGTGGAAGGGCAGAGAGAGAGGGAGATGAAGAATCTGGAGCAGGCTCCAGGCTCCAAGCTGTCAGCACAGAGCCCGACATCTAAATGGGAAGGGAAGCTGTCGTTCATTTTCCCAAGGCCCCCAACCAAACTCTTTGGTGACACGGCCATAATCCTTTTTGGGGGCAGGTATTTACATTTGTCTCATCAGAGAGAGAGTATTCACTCTCTGATTCACCGACTGACGCCTTAAAATGATCTGTAACTTCTACCTTTTCTACATAGGTGCTAAGTCTTGCATTAAGCCAGTTTCAGTGCCGGTCTTGCCAGGTGAGTAATGTCTTTACAATGGGCAGAAACAAGTAGGCAGCAAATTGGCTTTGGCAGGAGAAAGACCAGTCTGCAGCGGTTCCTCCTACAGAACGACGGCCAGGCCGAGTCACCGCTCCTTCTCAGGTTCAGCCCTACACCTTCCTAGGGTCTGAATATTTGAGTCCCCCCAAAATTCTAATGTGGAAATTCTAACCCCAAAGGTGATGGGCTTTGGAGGGGTGTGATTAAATCATGGAGGTTCTGCCTTTTATGAGGACACGGCATGGAGTCCGCAGCCCGCAACCCAGAAGAGGGTCTCACCAGGACCCAGCCATGCTGGTGCCCTGACGTTGGACCTTCAGCCTCCAGAACCATGAGCAACAAACTTCCATTGTTTGTGCACTGCCCAGTTCATGGCATTTTGTTGTAGCAGCGTGAATGGGCTAAGACCCTACCGTCATATCACCAGGGTACTGCCCCGTACGTGAGACATGTCTAATGTGCAGAGGAAAACTGTGATTTACAGCTTTAAAAACAAATATTTCTATTTATTGAGAAACTCTTGGAACTGGACATTGAAGTCTGTTTTTCTGCCTAAAAACAGATTAGTCTCGCCTGCTTTGAAATAAAATGATGGACTGTCTATGAAGATTCTGCATCACTATGGGAGCTTGCTCTCTTCAGACGGGACCCTGAAATACCATTCTTCATCAGTGGCGTCTGCTTTCCACCTGCCGCGTGAGAGAGAAAATGCTCCAAGCTTTCTACCCATCTGGCTCACCAGTATCTTAATATCTAATATGTTTACACAAGGTGGCATGCTTGGAATACTCGAGAATAAACTGCAGTTAATAAGTCAGTGAAAAGAATCTGGGAGGTGGAAGAGAGAAAAACCACCGCCAAGCACGTTCTGTGAGCTCACAGAGAACTGGCTGCGGACACGCCGATAGTGTGTCTCCTCGATATTCGGAGCCAGAGCAACAGCCACCTCTTACCCAGTGGTTACCTTGAAACCACCTTAAAAAGTAACTTGTGGGGGCCCCTGGGTGGCTCATTATGTTCGTCTGACCCTTGATCTCTGCTCAAGGGTCCGCATGACCTCGCGGTTCGTGAGATCGAGCCCTGCGTCGGACTCTAGGCTGACAGCGCGGAGCCTGCTTTGGATTCTCTCTCTCTGCCCCTCTCCTGCTTGTACCCTCTCTCTCAAAATAAATGAACTTAAAAGTAACTTAGGAACAACCTCAAATCACATTCAAGCAAATAAATCTCTTTGACTTACTCTTCTGAATGGCTCCAGGTCAAGACGAGTCAACCTAACTGTCTCTGATTTGGGGGACTGCCTGGAACTAGGGGCCACTGGGCTTAAATGGTGAGTTCTCTATTATTTTTGGCTCCCCACGACCATTGCCAGTCCCGACGTGTGACCTAAGCTAGCCAGAAGGGGGCAACTCTCTTCTGCCTCAGTATTGTTAACATTAATGTGTCGAGAAGGATTTAGTGACGCACGGTTTCCTCCGAGCCCTTGTTTCATGGGCACACACTGCTCTTTTCTCTTTTGTGGGTACTTGTATGGTTAATAGAAATATGCAAGGAAAAGTAAGTAAGGTAAAAACAAATAAAAATTTTTAAAATCATTGATTAGGTCATTCAAGCACACATCTGTTGTAATAGTCCTATGAAATAAGTGAGGTTATTCCCCAAAACAGTGCAGTGACTTGCCCAAAGTCCTCCAGTTATTTCAAGAGAGAAGCAAAATTCAAACTCCAGGTCCCGGGGTTCCAGAAGTGAAACCTTTAATTTGAATCTACGTTCACTCCTCGCAGAGTAACTCTCAGATTCTGTCGCTGGAGTCTGGTGTCACGCACACTTGGGGATTTCTCCAGGCTGTGTCCCCCTCTTGAAGATTTATAGCATACATTAGCCTGGTAGTGGCTCCAGGCTTACTGGTAGCCTCTGTATATAAATCTATTTATATTTCCTTAACGCTATATTTCTTAACTTTGTTTTCCTTTGGACCCCCCACCCCTCCTTGCTTTTTTTCTCATAACAACTATGAGTGATCTGCACTGAGTCATTCCGGCCCCACTGTAGACGCTGTCAGCATTTGAAATCAGTTGAGAAAATATTCCAAGACAAAAAAGAAAGAAAGAAGAGAGCAGGGTTGGAGAGGAGGGATAAAGACGGAATAAAGAAGGGAAAACTAAAAGAGGAAGAGGAGGAAGAAAGAGAAGAAAGAGGAAGAAAGACAATGGTGTGTCCTAAATGACCTGAACACAGGAAGGGAAGAACGCATTATGGCCAAAAACATTCACTGGGCAAATCACTCACAGATTTGAGAGCATCTTGACACAAACTGAGTTTTTAATATCCTGTATCTCGAAAAAATTACAAAAGAGTTGCGGTAAGTAGCAAAACTGTTTTTCAGCCTTGTGAGTCTCGAAGAGAGGGACACCAAGATTCAGAGGACTCCGTCTGTCCCCTCCATCATAGATGTCAGGGCGGAGAAGACCGAGGTACGGATAGCACTAACAGAATGGAGATGCAGACTGGGCGAGCCACGGCGGCTTAGGGGAGGCCTGTCTGGACACATGACTAGGTGGGTCCCACCAGGCTCCTGGTCCTTGGAAACTGCTCACAGCTATATATCCGGGGCTCACACCGGGCTCCACCATTTCTCAGTTCTGTGTCCTTTGGCCAGTGACTTAACTCATTTGTGCCTCAGTTTCCTTATCTGTAAAATGGTGACCACAGGAGAATCCATGTCACAGGGTTGTCACAAAGATTCAAGGGCACAGAACATTGCTTTAGAAATGTCACTCATTTCGATGTGTGAAATGACTCTTTCGGAACACGTTGTTGAAGAAATTGAGATCCGAGAAACAGAGAAAAGGGCTGGGCCTGTGCCCTGAGAGACGAGGATGCACACGTTTAGAAGTCATGTTTCGTCCTGACTACGCGCAGAAGAGAAGGCGGCGTGGGAGGGACTCAGAGTCCGAACGGCCAGAGAGAGCATGTCGTTCTAGAGCTGGGATCTGGCAGCTCAGGGAAACATGCTGGCCAAGTGTCCCAAAGATTGTACGGGCACCGCGAGCAGGCTGGCTGCAGGCGCGAGGCCAAGGAACAGGCCACCGCGAGGCGTCAGGCCTGGGAAACTCAGGTTGCTGGAACCATCCACCCCGGACCGTGGGTCCAGCAGCCTTATGCTGACTCCAGCCAGCCGCACCTGTGGAAGGAGAGGCTGCAGAGGAGGGTGCCAGAAAGAGGGCGTAAACCTGAGAGAGAATCCATCCCCAAAGACTGGAGGACTGGCCTTGATTTCATCTTGAGAAACAGGCAATACACTCAGTGAAATCGCGATTCTGTTTGTCTCTTTCAAAAGCTGGGGGTGGCTTATCATTGTTTATCCCACAGATGGGTTTGCAGATCGTCAGCCAATTAAAATACACCAAGTTAGCAAAATTGGCTACTCATGTTCCCCAAACTGCACCCTGAATGCGCTGGAAACGAGCTGGCTTTCACGAGTTCGGTGAGGTACACAGACTCCAGTTACTGGTAATGACTTCAAATAAAGCGATAAAAAAAATGCCTCAGCCAACTGTGGTTTCCACTCTCTACTTCTGGTTCTTGAAGCGGCTCCCTGAGAAGTAGCAGTGAAATGGCTGGGTGAGTCCTGCTGCCGAAATCTGTCTTTGTTCACGTGGAAGCCAGAGACGGCGTGGAGTTAGGGACGGGAGGGAAGGAGACCTGGGGGCCGGGCAGACTTCTGCGGACCGAGGAGGAGATCCCCTCTTTCCGCACCCCTCGCCGTGATCAGCGGTGGGCATATCCCCGGGGTTGCCTGACGGTCTGTCTGTCTCCTAAAGACTGAGATTAGAGTCTCTCTGTCATCGGCTGGTTCACACCGGAGCGGCGTTCCATCTGAAAATATCTCCACTGGAGCAATGTTACCAAAACTTGCATCCCAGTATTTACAGTAATTATAGGCCTGTTCCTCGAGCCGCATGGGCCCGTGTATCTGAAGAACAAGCTACAGAGAAATGAAACTCAGGGGGGTTTAAAGTAATCTGCGAGAGAAAACTGGAAGAGAATGATGAGCGTAAGGAAATAGAGACCTCCAAAAACTTGACCTCCGAGGCTCGTCTAGAAAAGGTATAACCGGAGCCCAAAAAAGCACAGCTTCCAAGCGTTAATTCCTTCAAGCCAGTGGTTCTCAACTGGTTGTCACAACTAGGGGAGCGGCTGGTCCCGGGACCTGCTGGGCAGACGTCAGAGACGGCACTGAGCACCTTACGACGCACAGCCCGGCCTCCCACACAGAGAATTACCCACTTACTTACCCCCAAACGTCAGGCAGGTCAGGATGGAGAGTTCCCACCTTCCATTATGTGTAATTGCTACAAACCCAGTGGTCCCCTAGTTGGAGAAACTGATTGGTGTATTGTCCAGGTCCTTCACAGACCGTTTTCTGCCTTGAACAGCATCGGGGAACCCAATATTATGAAGACACTGAATAAAACATAGTGTTCCGATTACTGGATTGCTGTGCCTTGGACGCCTGCATAACGGCCAGCCAGGTCAAGAAACGGGGTATTGGCCAAGAGCCGAGAACCCCGCCGTCCACTGCGGGGACTCCCTGACAGTTCTCACACTTCCTTTCTCTTCATTCTCCTTACTCGGCTCCTAGGTTTTCTTTGTAAATCACCATCCAAACGTATACCCCCAGATGTTTTTGTTTTATCTATTTTTGACCTTTATGTACGTGAAGTGTGTGTGTTCTTTTCTTTCTTCACTCATTATGTTGGTGCCTTCTCTCTCGGCTGCTGCGTGGAGCAGAAGTAAGGGGCTCTCACTGCTGTGTGCTGGTCTGTTGTATGCTCACCTCGTCCTTGGTAGAGTTTGGGTTGTTTCCACTTTGCGGCTATTACGACCTGTTGCTGTGGACATTTTGTATGTCTACTCCGACACCCACGTGCACGCAGCTCTGTTGGAGTGTGCTTACTTAGCAATGCAGCTCCTGTTAAATAAACTTAAATTTTTTTTAAAAAAAAAGGGGCTCCTGGGTGGCTCAGCTGGTTAAGGGTCCGACTCAGTTTCAGCTCAGGTCATGATCTCAGGGCTCGTGAGTTCGAGCCCCACATCGGGCTTTGTGCTGACGTGCGGTGCGGAGCCTGCTTGGGATTCTTTCTTTCCCTCTCTCTCTGTCCCTCCCTTCCTCTTTCTCTCTCAAAATAAATAAATAAACTTAAAAAATTATGTAAAAACAGGGAATGCAGCCCCCGGGCCACAGAGTATAAGCATCCTCAGTATCAGTAGACAATGTCAAATTCTTTCCCTAAGTGCTTGGTAGAAACTTCTGCATCCACGTGTTGTACGTGAGCACCAATTACTGTACATTTTCTTCAGTAGTTGGTATTTTCAGTCTTTTCAATCTTAGCCATTCTGGTGACATGTGGACGGATCATATTGCGGCTTTGGCCTGCACTGCCCCGATTGACAAGAGGGTTCAGTAGCTTGTCATGTGTTTATTGGCCACTCGAATATCCTCTCTTCGTGATGTACCTCACGAGGCCCCTTCTCCGTCTTTCCACAGGGACGGCTTTTTCTCTGTAGTTCTGTTGATGTTTGTGACACGAGCCCTTTGCAGTTCATTCACGTTCGTGTGTCTTCTCCCCATCTGTGGCTGGCCTGCCACCTCCATGATTGTGTCTTTAATGAACATTTTTTAAAAATTTCTTTATTTACCTTGAGAGAGAGAGAGAGAGCAGGAGCAGGGGAGGGGCAGAGAAAGAAGGAGACAGGGATAGGAAGAGGGAGGGACAGAGAGAGGGAGAGAGAGGAGAGAGAGAGAGAGAGAGAGAGAGAGAGAGAGAGAGAATCCCAAGCAGGCTCTGTGGTGTCAGCACAGAGTCCAATCTGGGGTTCCATCTCACAAACCCACGAACTGTGAGATCATGACCTGAGTCGAAATCAAGAGTTAGCAGCTCAACAGACGAAGTGATCCATATGCCCTGAACATAAATTTCTAATTGTAATGTAGTTGATCAAACATATACAGCTTTTACGTCCCGTTGAAGAAAGTGTTCTCCCTTGCGATTGTGAAGACAATCGTCTACGTTACTTCACATCTTTTACTGTTTTGTCCTTCACTTCGGACTCTGCTCCACTTTGAGCTGCTTGGGTATAGGGGTGAGACAGAGGTTTTACATGTTAGTGTTTATTTACTTTACTGCACACTCCCAGTGACAGTTCTTGAAATAACCGTCTTTTCCCCATGCTTTGCAGTGACACGTTTCTCATAAATCAAATGTCCATAAATACCCAGACCTGCTCTTTGGGTTTTCAATTCCATTTCCGTCATGTGTTGATTTCTGAGTCTATCTCATCGTCTTACTGAGCACGGCCTTACAGTCGTCTTAATCTCTGCACAGCAAGCCCGCACGCCCCTTCTTTGTCAATAATGTCTGAGCTCTCTGCAGCCTTTTTATTTGCAAATGAATCTTAAAATCAGCTTTTCCTGTTTTTATACACACACATCTTAGAAACGTTAATGCCACTGCAATGAATCTATAACTTTTCAATATTAAGTTTTGCAGCCCATAATACAATATAGCTGCCCACGTAGGAAGGCCTTCTTTACAGAATCTCATTAATGTTTTATGGTGTTCTATGCAGGGCTAATAGCACACAAAGAGTAGAATTGTCAACTCAGGCAAACATGAATTATATATTTGATTCAACAGAAACCATTACTCCTAATTCAAAGGATGCAGGATAAAGACTACGAGATTCGGGCAGTGGGTTCGTCCTTTGGAGAAGCCCAAAGCCATCCGCAGAGCTCCAGACAGATGCTTCCTCCACTGCGCCCGGCGTGCGGGGGCTCAGACGCACCACGCGGTGATGAGTGTGGCATGTCGCTTATGCCAAGGGGACCATGCTGGTTAGAGATCGTCCCCACTTTACGCTCAACAAATTGTGTAGCTTGTGTGACATTCTCCAGCCTGTCATGCCCTCAAAACACAGTACGTTCCAGGGCTTTTGTTTGTTTGTTCATTTTTACAAGAGGTAAATAATGCTAAAAGCAATTTATTAGAAAAGGACTCTCCTTTATCTTTCTGCGGCTGAAGAGCAGAAAGTGACCAGGAGGCGGGGTTACGAGTGTGCTGACGAGGGGACTGGTCTGCATCTCTCTCCTTTCTGGGAAAGCCTGCTGCTTACAAGCCTGCTCTCCCCATTTTTCCCACCAAGTTCCTTCGTTAGATACCCTTCGACCTCGTTGATGATATTGGGGTTATTTTAAATGACGTATTTCTTTTAAATATCATTTCTTTTTTTTTAAATGTTTTATTTATTTTTGAGAGAGACAGAGACAGAGTGCGAGCAGGAAAGGGGCAGAGAGAGAGGGAGACACAGAATCCGAAGCAGGCTCCAGGCTCTGAGCTGCCAGCACAGAGCCCGATGCGGGGCTCAAACCCACAAACCGTGAGATCATGTCCTGAGCCGAAGTCGGATGTTTAGCCACCTAGGCGCCCCTTAAATATCATTTCTAACTGCTCATTGTCGGTATGTAGAAATACAGGTGTTAAATTCATACTTTGTTTTTAGTAATAAAAACTTAAAAATGTATTGTTTTCTAAGTTTCTTATGAATCTATTAATTCTAATCATCAGTAGCTTATGTTACATTTTCTACGATCTGGTCATATAATTTTCTGTAATGAGAGCTTTCTTTCTTCCTCTTTTTCTTCAATCCTTACGTTTTTGAATTCACTGTCTCTTCTTCTTTCACTGGCTGGAGCCTCTGGTACAAGGCTGAACAGAAGAGCTATTTCACCATCAAGTATGATGTTTGCTGTAGTTTTTGGTAGATAACATTGATCAGACTAAAGAATATACCTTCTACTACTAATTTGCTGGAAGGTTTGATAATACAGAGATGTTGAATTTGATCAAACACCTGTTTTTTGGTGCCCAGCGAGATATATTCTTCCTTATTTATGTGACTTCTCACATTTACAGGTTTTTAACAATTGCATCAACTTTGCATTTCTAGAATAAATCCAACGTGACCATGACAATATATACGTACACATTGCTGAATTCACCTTGCTGATACTTGGATTAGCGTTTTTCCATCTGTATTCACGGGCGAGACGGGCCTGTAGATCCTCTTTCCTGCATTGCCCCTCGTGAGGTTATGGCAATTCACAAAACAAACCAGTTAGGATTCTTTCTTTTCTTATTTGGTGGGAGATTTTCTGCACATGGGTATTCTCTTTCCTTAAAACTTTGTGAAATTTGCTGTTGAAACCATCTGGGTTTCACAGACTCTTTAATTGAAGCTTCCAATTGTCCAGTGACTTCAGGGCTAGCCCAGTGTTGTAAACATAAGTAGCAGCAGGAAATAGAATAGAAAAACAGAATTTGGTGACCACTATGGTTAAATGGAAAACACCCCAATGTCTTCTAGAACAGATAAGCCCACCCGTGGGCACACATGCAGATGGACTTGCCACGGCTGCTGGGAACCACAGTTTCCCGAGGGCCTCCTGCAAAACCTCTCCATTTGGTGCAGGGTAGAGGATACGGGGCCTTCGATAGCTCGCACCCGCCGAAGCCTTCATCTTAAACCGTTTGTTTATCCCGCTCTACACAGCACATTCCCGCCAGTTCCTCAGCCCAGATATTTCCGAAGCAACTGCCTTCTGGATGGTCCCCGGGGGACTGAGACAGAGACTGATGTGGACAGGACGGCTAAGACCTCAGTGTTTTTACACCTCACTGAAAAGACAGACCCAAAGCTAAACAGGTAAAAATGATTGGCTCTCCTAGAAGGAGCATTCTGGAGCCAGTCTTTAGGAATGCCTTCTTGATGGCCCGGAGATGAGGGCATGTTTATTTTCTTCAAGGTTGCCGATAGAAAGAGCCTTAAATGATGGGTTTCGCTCAGTAGCTGATGCGCACAGGGAAGAATACCGGAGGCAGAGCAGGAAGTCTGACACACCACAATTATCTGCTGACCAGCTATCTCTTCCTCTAAGCTCTTCCCTTATCATGGGATTTTCATGCTCAAGTATTCTCACTGAATATAAATCTCCACATTAGTGACTTTAAATTACACCCGTCCTGCAGATTCAGCTCGAATTCTCTTCTCCTCATGAGCCTTTGAGAACCAGCTCCATGACCTCTTCTGTATGTATTGTCTATACTCGCTATAATAAGGCACATACTAAGGAGACATTCCTCATACTCCTGAGACTGCCTCCACCCAACAGCGAGTAGATGGTGGGTATGGCTGGAACCCAGCCCTCCTGACCCAGCCCAGCTGTCTTTCCAAGAGAATCCTCCATCTTCTGACATGCTTGGCATTGTCCATTCGGGGGCCTGGCCTAGGAGGGGGTGAGCCCTGACATGAAGTTCAAGGCAAGTGTGCACAGCAGGAGTGAGGAGAGAGGACTCTCGAGTTTGTGCATAAGGATTACACGTTATGTGTTCCGTGCCACAAAGGATCCGCGAGCAAAGGGACCCTTCTTCCAAACCTGAGGAATGAACCTTCCCACCGGCTCCAGGGAAAAAGTGGTTCGAGACTTCCTCACCGCCGGCCAGAGGACAGGCAGTCGCTTCTTGGCACTGGTAATGATCCTTTTCATTTCGATGGGCGCCTGGCCTTCGCCGCACGATTCTGTCCTTTATCCAGCTATGAAACAATTTGTAAAATAAAATCGCATCGTACTAATGGGTGGGACGGCTTGACTCTAGGATAAGCCCACGTCGGCCGCTCTCTCTTGTGACAACCACGTCAAGGACGGGAATGGGAAGGAAGGCGCAGAGGCAGGCGGTGAGGCGCCCGCGGAAATGGTGGGGTGACGAAGATTTCATCACAAAGCATCTCCAGTGAGGCTTTCGAAGAGCCTATTCACGATTCTGCATCTTTTTATCATTAGACTCTCACCAAACTCTGCAGCAGGCAGCGCGGAGACTGTATTGGCGGCTCATTGATAAAGACTGCTCTCTAAAATGCAGGCCTTTCGCATAGTCATGAAGATGAGGGAGCTTTTAAAGGAATTCTATCATTGCGAAAGTGACTGACGGGGCTGATATCACAGCCGTGATTCCATTCTTCACTCAGATGAGGTTTTTGATGTGAATAAATTCGATTTGAATACATTTTTGATTGGTAATAAATGAAACCAGTTACTTCATTTTCAACCTATGGTCTGATCTGATCCTCTTTTATATGTGGCCTTGATTGGTGTTCCAGGAATTCCTGTCAGGAGACCGGGGAAGAGACGGGATGAGGTAGCGCCCGATGGGACAATGTGCAGAAAGTGCAGACGCGATGGGGCTGTCACTGGCGGCTCTGGGACCTGAGAAAATATGGTTCTTCCCTGTGTTTGAGAGCAGGGAGAGAAAGTCCCCTTTTCCCACATGACTTATCAAAAACGGATCCAAGGACCTTCCCAAAACTCGTGTTTGCTGGCTTGTAAAATGGTTCCATTAAAAAGCCTTTATTAATATTTCCCAAGCTGTGTGAGTTTCTGAAGAAAATTCCGAAGCTCAAAAAAATGTCATCATTGATCGTGACATTCGGCTTTGAGGCCACCTGGCTGTCAATGGCCATCTAGCGTCTTCACAGCCCCTGTCATGGCTGCCGTCATCCCCTCACCTGCTGAACCGCCACCGGCTGCCACGGCTGGGAACTCACCGCGTCCAACACGCCAGTGTCCTCTGCATGCATTATATCTCATTTAATCCGCTTACGCAGGAGGTAAGTTCTCTATGGAGCTTTCATGTGTGAGAAATCAGATTTGGAGAAGTTAATTAACCTGAGTAAGATAACCCAGGTAAAAAGCCAGCAGTGCCTGGGACTGGATGTCAAAATCCAAGGTTTTTAACCACGAAGACGCTCTGCTTCTGACCTGCCGTGGACTTACAACCAGGTGCTCAGGCTCGCTGACACGGTGTCTGACGGTTAAGTATGTAGGAGCTACATTGTGATGAAGAAACCCTCCCGACAGCAATGTCTCTGGGCTTTGGGGTGGCAGGGTCTGGTCAGTGTTGGGGAAGGCAGAAGCATTAGGTCTATGAAACTAGGTAAAATAGCTCACAATACACGTATCCCTACTTTTCAGACGTATGTATTATTTCTAAGTTCCTTTGGAACGGTGCTCGCCCATCTCTTAGGACCGACTGAGCCGTGATCGAGTGCTGTTCAAAACGTATGTATTCAAGGAAATGATGGAGGGGCACCTGGATGGCTCAGTCGGTTGAGCATCTGACTCTTGATTTTGGCTCAGGTCATGAGCTCACGGGTCGTGTGTTTGAGTGCCACGTCGGGTTCCGTGCTGGGAATGAAGAGCCTGCTTGGAATTCTCTCCATCTGTCTCTCTTTACCCCTCCCCTGCTCGTGCTCCCCCCACATCGAAATAAGCATTTAAAAATAAATAAAGGTGATGATTTAAATGTGCTACTAGATTCACAGCCTGTCTTGTGTGTTCGTGGAAAGAAGGACAGCACGGCGATGTGGTTGTGCTACAGACTCTGAAGCCACGGTTCCAGAGTTCAGACCGAGCTCTAGCGCTGTCCAGCGGAGTGGCCCCCCTGGTTACCGAGCCTCTCCATCTCAGTCCCCTCACGTGTACGATGAGGTTGACGACAGTAAATACCCACTCATTGGCCCTCTGTGAGGATAACAGAGAGCGGACATAGAAGACTGAGAACACTTCCCATACTGACGGTGGGCACCACGCCTCTCCAGGGCCCCAAGGCTAACTCCACGGCAAACTGTCCTTAAGAAGGTGCGTCACTATGTGAAACCATTAAGAACCACTGCTCTGGAACAGATCAATTGAGATGTCTTGTTTGGTTGTTTCAGAGAAAATTTCAAAGCCTCTCTGGCTTCTTACGTATGTTCCACGTGGTTCCAAATATTCTGTAGAGCTGCCTCTGCAGCGTGTCAGGAATTTACATGCATACGATCTGCACGTAGGCGCTGAGTCTAAGTCCACATGATATAACGCCATCGCTGGAGATTAACACGTAACGTAAAGGCAACATAATAGACATAATCTAAACAGAAGGGACAGAGAAGAAATTTGAGGAAACACATTTTTCTTTCTTGACTGTTTCATTTTTATGTTTCCATTATTCTCATTTTGGGGGGAGTTTCATTAACGCAGTCTATATAATGTATTCCTCTCCCTGCCCCTACATCTATAAGATAATTCTCTCATCAACTGAATTGTCAACTCTGATTCCTCATTAATTGTTACTTTTCTTCTCAGGCAGAAACTGCTGTATGCTCTGAATGCTATTTGATAAGCCCCTGTCTTTATTTGTATTCACAGATTCTGCCGCAGTCTACTAAAAGTCATTTCTTGGCAGCCTTGGGTAATTGCAGATGAAAAGGCTTTGCTAGTAATTTCCCCTGCAGGGAAGTGCGGAAGGGTGCTGCTGGCACTAGGTAGGAGGATTCCAACCCAGGCAAAGAAGGAAATAATCAAATGCTGGAAAAACAATTTGGCTCCACAGTATCTCATGCAAATTAGAGAGCTCTGGGATTCTCTAAGAAAACTTGCATTCCCTCCCTCTCCTTCCCCCCGTATACCAGCACAGATTCCTAGTAGAAGCAAACCAACCAACCAACCACAGGTGAGCATCCCAAAGCCTGAGACCTGCGGTGTGGGTGGCACAGGCCTCGCTTGGGCAGACTGAGGGGCCGGTGGGGTTTGATCACAAAGTCCACACCATGAAACCGGAACTCTGGGAGGTGCAAATAAAATGCTAATAAGCATTTCCTACTTGCACTTCCTCTCACGTGGAAGGGCAGCACAGTCATCTTGGATACGGGAACAGGAAACACAAACTGTACCTGTGACATGAGCTCCGAGAGCACGCCCGCCTGCGTGCGTGTGGCACCGAAGAGAACAGACGGCCCCTCCTCTGGACCCCTGGCCACTCTTTACAATACGTCACGTGCTCACTGGGACGCCATTCTCGGCGTCCAAAGGACACTCAGTTTCCATGTTCCACAAGGACAAAGCAGAGGGTGTGCTACTTCTCAACGACTTCTTTCACGCGTCACCAAGACCTCTTTTTTAGCGAACGCTGAATCTCAAAGTCAAGTGTGCATTAATCCAAAGATCTTGCTCAGATAAAGCTGCTCGGCCTTATCCTCAGAACTTCTGATTCTGTAGGTTTCAGGCGAGGCCTGAGAACTGGCACTCGTAACAGGTTCCCGGGGACGCAGAGGCTGGTGGTTGTGGACTGCACTTTGAGGAACACTGGTAGAGACGTTCCCGCTAAGGGCGCAGGGGTTTCCTTCCAAACGAGAGATCTAGAAAACCACTGCTGTTTGCCACCATCCCCAGCAAACCCCTCTCTCAATAACTGATCAAACAAATAGAACATCACCCTATGTATGAAATAACATCATCGACCGAGATCTTACTGACGGTTACAGTACACTTCACCTAACGGCAGCACAATACGCATTCTTCTCGACTGCTCACAAAACATAAACCCACCTCACACACCCTGCATCATAAAACAAACCGGGACAGATTTAGAATTGGAAATCATACAGAGTATGTTCTCCGACCATGATGGGAGTAAACTATAAGTCAATATAAGAAAGATAAAGGGAAAATTCTCAAACACTCAGAAACTAAAAAACACAGCTCAATAATCCACAGGTTGAAGAAAAAGTGTCCAGGAAAATAAAAAATATGCAAGAAATTTAACGAAGATGAAAGTACAAGACATCGCGATTCGCAGGATACAGCTAAAAGCACTCCTGCAAAAGAAGCTTATAGCATTATATACACACATTAGAAAAATGAGAAGTCTCAATAATAGAAATTCCCATGGCAATACCTAGAAAAAAAATGCAAAGTAGACTCAAAATCATCAGAAGGAAAGAAATAACAAATATAAGAGCAGAAATCAATGAAGGTAAAAACAGAAGAACAACAGAGAAAATCAATGAAACAGAGTTGGTTCTTCAAAAAGGTCAATAAAACCAACAGGTCTCCAGCAAGGGGAACAAGAGAGGGGCGGGGAGGTAGAGGGAGAAGGAGGGAGGGGGAGGGGGGAGGCTGAGAATTTACCATTACCAGGAATGAAACAAGGAATATCCCTACAGACCCTACAGATAACAAAAGGCTAACCAGGGAATGCTATGAACAACTCCACACGCATACATTTGACACTGTACGTGCAATGCACTGATTCCTCAAAAACAAACACTAATACAATACACCCAATATGAAATAGATCATTTGAATAACTCTATAAATATCAAGAAAAGTGAATTCCTTTTTGAATTCCCATAAAACTCCCATAAAAGATATTTCTAGGCACAGATGGTTTCACTGAAGTGTCCTCCCAAACCTTTAAAAACAGCACTGACACCAATTCTACACAATCTCTCCCAGAAAACAGAAGAGGGAGAGTATTTTTAAATTCATCACATAAAGCTATTATATCTCTGATAGCAAAAACTAGATGAAGACACAACACTCGCAAAGGAGCAAAAAAGAATAAAAGAAAACCCCAGACCAAAGTCCGCATGTATACGGATGTTGAAAACCTTAATGGAATAGTAACAAAAAGAAATTAACAATATATATAAAAAAATTACACACTATTTAAGTGGAGTTTATTCCAGGGACGCAAGGTGGGTTAAATATTTGAAAATCAACTCATGTAATTCACCATGTTAATGGGCTAAAGAAGAAAAATCATATGATCATATCAATCAATGCAGCAAAAGCATGTGATAAAATTTGACACCCATGCATGATAAAACTCTCAGAAAACTAAAAACAGAGGGAAAGTTTCTCTATCTGATAAAGAGCAAATACAAAAGTCCTGCAGGTAACATTGTATTTAATGTTGCAAAACCCAATGCTTCTCCTCCTAGGATGGGCAACGCGGTGAGGATGGAGCACTCATCACTCTTACTTAACGTAACAGAAGGTCTAGCCCATGCACCAGGGCAAGAAAAGGAAATAAAAGCATACAGATGAGAGAGGAAGAAATACAAGAAAATAAGAGGCGTACAGATAAGAAAGGAAGATAGATGACACCATTGTCTACATAAAAAAACTTTAAGAAAAACCTACAAAAAACCTCTAAGAACTAAAAAGTAAGCTCAGTAAAGTCACAGTTAGCAGATCAATATACAAAAATCAAATGTAGTTTTTCATCCTAACATGTGGACACCAAAATTAAAACTATATAACATTTACAATTGCTCAAAAAGTGAAATACTTTGGTGTGCATCTAATAAAAGTACACAAAGGACTTTTACACTGAAAACTACAAAGCACTAATGAATGAAATAAAAAAAATCTAAATAAATGAAAAGATATACAATGTCACTGAATTGGGAGGCTCAATCGGTAAAGATGTCAATTCTGCCCAGATGGCATACAGGTGTAACACAATTCCTCTGAAAATCCTAGCAAGAGTTTTCATAAATATAGACCAGATTATTGAGAAATGTTTATGAAAACCAAAAGGAACTAGAATAGGTAAAATAATCTTGCTAAGAAGAAAGTAGGATGAATTATTCAACTTCAAGACTTATTATATAACTACAGTAATCAGAATCACAAGATATTGTCGGAAAGATCAACAGAACAGATCTGATTTTTGACGAAGGTTTAAAGACACTTCACTAGAGGAGAGACGGTCTTCTCAACAAACGGTGCTTGGGCAGTTGGACTTGCATAAACAAAAACAAAACCAAAACCAAAAACCCTTGACCTAAAGTATAAAAAAGGTTAACTCAAAAGGAGTCACAAACTGCAATTAACATGTAAGACTCTAAGACTTTTAGAATAAAATGTAGGACATCTTCGGAACCCCTACCAAGTCGAATAGTTCTGAAACATCATGCCCAGAGTACGATCCATAAAAGAAAAATTAACAAATTGGATTTTATCAAAATCAAAAATTTTATACTCTGAAAGACCAAACTATCCAAACTGAAAATGGACAAAAGTAATGCAGAGACACTTCATCAGAGAGGATGTGAAATGAAAACTGAGCCCAGGAAAAGGCGTGGCCACCAGAGAAATGCAAATTAGAACCACGATCAAACACTGATACACACGTACGAGAGTGGGAAAAACCCAGCGGCAACGCTAAATTCTGGCGAGGACGCAGACATACCAGGTCCCTGCGGCACTCAGGATGTGAATATAAAATGGCAAAGCCCCCTGGGAATCAGTTCAGCATTTCTTAACAAACTTAACGCAACTACAGCATGACCCGGCGAGTTCACTGCTGGGCATTCACCCCAGAGAAATAAAGATTTACGTCACAGAAAGAAACCTAGGCAGGAATGTTCATAGCGGCTTTCTTAATAATGGTCCCAAACTGGAAACACCCCGGATGTCCCTGAGTGGGTAAACGGTTAACAGACTGCGGTATGTCCACGTGATGGAATACTACTCGAGGAGGAAGAGGAATGAACGGTTGGTACACACACCGACCGGGTTCCATCTGCAGAGAATTATGCTGATGTAAAAAAAGCTGGTGTCAATAGATCACATAGTCGATAATTCCGTTCGGGTAACATTCGTAGAAATGACAAAATACAGGTTCGTGGCTGTGAGGGTGGAGGCCATGGCGGGGGAAGGAGAGAGGGGGTGTGGCTTTAAAAGGGTAAAGTGAGAGCTCTTCGTGGCGGTGTAAATGTTGGGTATCTTGACCACGTCCGTGTCCACAGGCTGGTCGTGACGTTGTACTGTTTGTGCAACATGTTATCCCTGGAGGAAACTAGGGCTCACGGGATCTCTCTGTATGACTTCCCACAGTTGCAAGCGAATCAACGATGATCTCAAAATAAAAAGTTTAATTAAAAAAGAATTTATCCCATGTTAACACGCAGATATGTCGGCATGCTCCTATACGGCACAATGATCAGGTGGTAAGTGCCCTGCTACCCGCTTCCTGCCCTCCCCGCCCCCTCCCAGCAAAAACAGAGGTTTACTCTGAGATGGGGCGTCTCCACTGTGGACCCTTCCCGGCTCCCCAGGCCCTCCAGCTGAGAGCCACTGGGACGCAATCCTGCAGGGCGTCGTTTATGATTCGACTGGCCTTGACTTGACTAAAAACCGAGGGGAGAAATTAAAGCGATGACTCCTTTTATTTAAGAATTCTTGACCTCATTTTCTGGACTTTTCACAGTCGATACCCTGCTGTGAGAAAATTAATTCCCAGATATTCTGAAAGAATGGTAAATGAGAGGAGATAATATTTAAACAAAAAAAATTACTCTCTGGAGCTAGAGCACAGTCTGGGTTTTTAATTTTTATTTCAGTCTTAAAAATGTTTATTCCTGAGAGGGAGAGAGAGTGAGCATGCGCTGGGCAGGAGCAGAGAGGGAAAGAATCCCATGAACCAGGAGATTGTGACCTGTACTGAAATCAAGACTCGGACACTTCACTGGCTGAGCCACCCAGGTACCCCTACAATGTGAATAATGTTTAAAGGATGCATCAGAAGGGTTCATAGCCACAAAGTTTTCTCATGGATTGTATACAGAATTTGTTTCACTTGTAACTATTAACATGGTAAGGAAATTAAAATGAATGAGAAGTTAATTTCCAGTTAATTTCTAGTTAAAAGCAACACCTTACTAACAGTAGAAGGAAGTACACAACGCCCATCGCTTATGTAACCATAGTGAAGAATGACCCAGTCAGAGACAGAAATAGTACCGAACGTAGGCACACCTCTGCTGATTTATGGAAGAAACTTGACCTTGAGACTTACAGAACTGGGGAAACGCACACACACAAAGAACAGAGAACAGGTAATAGGAAAAAAAGTCTATTTCTTGAGGTTCTTTAGATTGTAAAATAGATTTTATCACTTCTCACCTGGGTATTGAGTCTTACTTAGGTCAAGGTGAAGAGCTCCGAGCGAAGACAGCAGGGAGACAGCTTCGCGAGGAGGAGTAAGCTGACTGCGTGCACCTGAACACGCTCGTGTCCGCGGCAGTCACGAGGACCCAGCGGTCCGCGTACCCCTTCGCAAAACCCGCCCTTCCCCCGCCCTCGGAACTGGCGGAAAACTGGTACATTTTCACGCTGAATACTAAAGATAAATCCTCATTCCCTCGTTCTCCCTCTCTCTCTCTCTCTCTCTCACACACACACCCCAATGTGGATAATTCAACCTCTCTTTAGTGACCAGTACATCCTAAAGACTACCGTTTTCTACTTGCTCCCGACCCAGATCTACATTTACCCCTTTTTTTGTTTGTTTGTTTGGTTTTTTAATTTTTTTTAATGTTTATTTATCTTTGAGAGACAGAGTGTGAGGGAGGGAGGAGCAGAGAGAGAGGGAGACCCAGAATCCGAAGCAGGCTCCAGGCTCTGAACTGACAGCACAGAGCCCGACGTGGGGCTCGAACTCACAAGCCGTGAGATCATGACCTGAGCCGAAGTCGGCCGCTTAACCGACTGAGCCGCCCAGGTGCCCCTACATTTATCCCTTTACACTTTATACTGACAGAGCATTTAATTATTTTAAAGACTTCACAGATGTGTTTTATTTACTGGTTTTATTAACAGGACGTGTCCTGTATCAGGTTGAAGGTGCTGACCTGGCTCACGGGTGACGGCAAAGGAGTGACGTGGATTGTGCCTCTCGCAGAGCACAGGGCCCTCTGAAGGATCGCACAGGGGAAAGAAGCAAGCAGAGTTTAAGACATCTTCTCTGTGGAGAGGCCTCTAAGTTTCTCCCCTAAACGTGGCCCCTGAGCTCCGGGAGAGGCTTAGCTGTAGATACGTGTGTCGGGCGCCTCCCTGGGCACAGTTTTGCGCCTGTGCCCAAACCTCAGTTTCCCTCTGCCCCTTGGCTTCCATATTGTGGTAATTCGTGGCGCCTCTCTCCCTGACCCCAGATGGGAACGGAAACTTCCGGTGGACTCTGTGTGTTCTTGTCATGTTTTACCCGTCTGTCGCCTCACGCTGCAGATTGTACCCTTTATAAACTACCTTAGCTGGCTTGCTTTCCTCGAGGCTGTCCCCAGTGCCGCCTCCGAGCAGCCTCCCACGTGGACACGGGGCTCTCAACCTCGCTGCGACTTCTGGACCACATGTCATTACACCTCTGTCCCCGAGGATGGCTGCCTCCGGTGTCTCTCCATCCAGCACTGACGGAAGCACAGACTCCTCATCCTCACGGTCAGGGCCCCGGCTTATCGCTTCTTCAGACTGGACCACGTGGACTCTCACCTTCTGGGATCCTGACTTTCCTGAAAACACACCTCCGTGTCTTGCTGGCTCCTGTTCTATTCGTGGGTTAATGTACTGAAGCCCGCTGCCCAGCTCCTGCCAACATCCATTCCAGCCTCAGAGACCAGTTGCAAATGCCACTCCCCCAAAGCCTCTTGGC
Organism: Paguma larvata; assembly: GCA_030068075.1. NCBI lineage: Eukaryota > Metazoa > Chordata > Mammalia > Carnivora > Viverridae > Paguma > Paguma larvata. The sequence continues at coordinate 29,135,341 of CM057831.1, forward strand.
ACCCTCCTGGTCCCCCCTGCCTGCCACGGTCTGTCGGTTTTTCCTCTAACTTCCCTAATTCTACAGTCGTTTGTGCATGTCTCTCCTTTTCTTCTAGACTGCAAGTTTCTTTTTTAATTTTTTAAAGTTTATTTATTTATTTAGAGAGAGAGAAGGAGAAAGAGAAATCAGGGAAGGGACAGAGAGAGGGAGAGAGAATCCCAAGCAGGCTCTGCACTGTCAGCATGGAGCCCGATGTGGGGCCTGAACTCACGAACCGTGAGATCATGACCTGAGCCAAAATCGAGTCAGGCTCTACTGCCTGAGTCACCCGGGTGCCCCTAGACTGTAAGCTTCTCGAGGACAGATATAAAGGAAAATCTTATTTTCTCAAGCAACCAGATCTGAGAATTCAATATGGTGGAAATCGTAGCTCCCCGCCCAGACAAGCAGGCAACAGCACTCTCGCGGAAGGAGCTGGGTGTGAAAAGCCACAGGGTGCTGTGGCGCCGTGTCAGACTTGGAGACTGTGGTTCCACACAACTTGAACTCGAGGAAGACAGGGGTTGAGCGTCTGTGGGGGGTTGACTGAGCCGGCTCAGGGAAGGTACAGATGGCTGAGACTTTTGGATCTGGTGCAGGACTCAAGAACCCAACCAAGGGGAGAGTCCGGACTTCACTGCAGAAACAGCAACCTGCGACATTTGGGCACCGGGGCAGACGGATATGAAGGAACGGGCCCACATCTCAGCGGCGATCAATGAACAGTTGATTCCCACTTACCGATGCGCCAGCGGCGTCCGCAGAGAAGTCCTTACTCAGGACATAAGAAGGGTCTCCATCCGGACCGAAGCTTTAAGGCAGAAGAGAGAAAGTTACGGCAAAGTGACATTCAGGCGTGTTTCAAAGTATAGAAATATCCAACCAGTGATCCAGCTGGGCCGTGGAGAATTCCTCTCTCTCCGTGTCCCAGACGGGGTCAGAGGAGGAAATGCCACCGCTGCCCGGGCTTGCCGCGTCCACCGACCTTAGGCTGAAGTCCCTTTGGTCTAACCTAAATTTATCTTCCCGCAGTTTAAGCTCGTTTCCTTTCCTCCATCCTTGGGGAAGGAGGAGCGGATGGCCGTAAACCACTCGGTAATGACCCTTTATAGACTAGACACACATCCTATATCATCCCGCAGCCAGCGCCGAGCTGAACGACGGAAACCCCCAACCAGTTTTATTCTCGGATTTGCCGTCCCGATTCTGTGCCTCTGTGTTCTTAGAGTGACTGTCTGGGTCCCTTCTCTTCTTGCTGACATGTTCATCCACAAATCGGACGCAAGTCTTGAAGAAACGGGTAATATTTCCAAGTTCACTGGAAGCATTTCTTGCGGGAACTGTGCTGTCGCGGTCGCGTGCCATGTTACATTAAAAACAGACAGACAGACAGGATCAGAATGTTACGGATGGACATCTCGAGACCGCTAGGGTTTTCACGCACTTCTGAGAAATCTGTGCTGAGCCATTCTTCCCATGTCATGGGTGTGAACTTCAAACTTTCTGTCGTCGTTACTGTTGGGGTAGGAATTTGCTTCCTTTCTTTGACTCTTTCTGCCCCTGGCCGTTGGCTTCTGGCATTTTCCTCCTTCTCTGGCCTTGCGTGACAGTTATTATTTATTTTACCTCGAGGTACAGCCAGAAATAGTTCAGATTTTCCGCAGCTCTGCACTTCTAAAGACCTGACAAGTCCGTGCCCTTTTGAAAGTGTCCTGAGTTTCCCTTTGTGCCGGGCTTCTCGGGAGCACGCTGAGGTCTTTCCCGCGCGCTGCTCCCCTGCCCGCTCCACGCGCCCCAGCTCCCTGGAAGAACCGCGGAAGACCGGTAACCACAGTGACTGAGCACTCACTTTGGGCCAGACACTGGGATGGGCGGGGGTAGGGAGGGGTGCGGATAACTGTGAGTCACGCCATCAACCCCTGTTCTCCGGGAGTTCATAACCCAGTAGGGGCTTGACTAGCACGTTCTTCACGGGGTATGGACACGGCAGAGTATCTCAGAAGCTTGAACCCCAGATGATTACCTGATGTGCAAAATTATTCCCGGAGTGATCTGGGGGCCAGAAAACGGGAACTGCCACCGATTTTATCCCTGCAAAGGCCGAAAAGCACGCCTCCTTACTAGTCTGTTGACCCTAGTTTTGACCTGAGCTAAGCTTTTTAAATACTCTCTTCTCAGAAGATTAGTGTTTCATAAAATACAAGAAACAGGAGAACGATTCTGGGATGGACCCTTGAAATAGGCTCAGAATAAATCCTAGAGCCCGAGCATGAGTCTTAACCAAGTGTTGAAAGGGAGAAAGTAACCCCACCCCACTTGTTTCGTCCCTTCAATCCTCACCATCGCCCTCGGTCCTCGTAGGTTCAGGCGTTCGAGAAAAGCTCAGAAGGAGCTCAGAAGGGAGCGTGCCCCCTGGTCTTCCATTCGGGTGGCCGCCGTCCCCGAGGGGACAGTGAGCGCCGTCACCGCCTTTCCCCGAGAGCCCCCCCATGACGCCGGGAGCCTCCCTGGGGCCGAGGTTCGTGACTGAGGAGTGTCCCAGTGGATCGCTCCTCCAGGGGAACGACGGGGACAGACGCCAGGCGTTTCGATCTGGTAAGCACGTAGCGGGGCCGAAGGGCTGCAGCGACCGAGCGTCTGGAGCGCCTGGAGGTCCTCGTGGGGCTGTTTCTAGTCGTGTCTGACGGAGCCCTTGGATGGAGCATCGGACAGAAGGACAAAGATTGCTGTACGTGGTCAGACCAGGAGAGAAGTGGGAGAACGTGGGTGTGAGGGCCCAGAGGACACCCCCCCCCACCCGCGCCACCAAGCGAGTACAGCGCAAAGGACTAACAGCAGGCGGCGAACCTGCTACCCTCACCTCGTTGCACCAGAAGTTTGTGCACAGAACGAGCAGGGAAGGCGTGATCGTGTCCTCAGAGTGTCCCTCCGGCAGGACGGGTCCCACTTCACCGAGAACACTGTCCTGCCAGCTGTGGGGCCCCCCAGCACACCCGGGCTCCAGGCCGGACAAGCTCGCCCGCTAGGAGCCCAGGCCACCGGGATGGAGGCCATTGCTCTTTTCTGGAACTAACAGACCGGACAGCTGAGCGGGACCCTCACTCAGTGGGTCCATAGAGTCCCCGTCATGGCGACACTGCTGAGGAAGCTCCCTGTCTCCCGGCGTCGGGGGGAGGAGATCGTGCCCCCTCGGAAGTGACTTTGGTGCCGGGTTTCGTTCTAGAAGATCTCAGCCTGGAGGCTCTTTGGCTTGATTTTGCTCCCAGTCGTACTGCCCCCTCTGCTCGCTTCCCGGGGACCCACCCCGGGTGAGCGGCCCCTTCACCCCCGGTGTGCCCGGTGGACGTTTCAGACTCTCCACACAAAGGAACCCACAAAGGTGTGATTCAAGCATCTTCTTGGAAGGCCCTGAAATCTGCCAGTCGCCTTCCCTTTCCAGGCCACACCGCCTGGGAGTATAAAGTGGCTTCATGGTCACGGTAAACACCACCCGCACAATATGGCCTTGACTGAGTCTCCGCCCTCCCCGCAGGAACTCCACTCCTCCGCCAGCCCCCACCCCATTTCTGCACGCTCCTCTCAGAGGAGACCCAGAAGAAACCGCGGTCCCCGTGAGCCGGGCTGTGAGTCCTACGCGCCCCAGGCGCACACCGCCCCTCCTGGGCTCTGTCTCCCAGAAGTGACCGTTTCTGCCGCTGTCCTGAAAATGAGAGAGAAATGCCACGTTTTTCTTCCTTTGTGGTATTTGTAGCAAGGGTTATCTCACCCATATATATCACCCTGATCGAGGCTGACGAACGTGGCGTGAGGGTGAGCCCGCAGGGGTGCAAGAGGCGACCCCGCCCCGCCGGACCTCTGCAATTCTCCTGGGTCCTTGGGAGAGAGACTAAGGCTTCTGTTGGCTCCCCCAGGTTCCCGTGGATCGGAGACTTGGCCCCTTCGGTGCCAGCTTCCTCCAAGACGTGAAGCCTGCTTCTCCGAGCACCGGCCAGAAGGCCGCTTCTCTCCTAGATCTCCTCCTCCGCCCCTCCCCTGCCCTGCGTTCGCCGGCCAGGTCCCCCTGCCGCAAGGCCTCCAGCCTCCACCGCCTCTTTGCTTTGCCTCCTTCGACCTCAGGGCCCACGCACCCCAATTCTGTCCTTCCTAAATGTGATTATTAGTCAGTCATGTTTATTCCCCACCCCTCCGGAGCGAACTTCTGGCCATGTCGCCTTGTGTCCCCCGTTACTTCTTCTGATTGTGATGTGTCTGACAAAGCAGGGGCCGTGGGAATGCACGCTGCAGTTGGCGGCTGTACCTGTCTCTTCCGCGAGATGGCGAGCTCCTTAGGGCAGGGACGGGACGAGCACTGAAATTGGGCACCTGGGGCAGAGGCAAACACACAGCAGGTGTGCAGTGCACGCTCAGGGCCCGGTCAATGGAGGCTTCCTTTCTGCCAACAGAAGCATGTTGGATAGGCTTTTAAAGGACTCGGCTGCTTCCAGGGCCTACAGTCAAGGTGACCGCCAAAGGCAGTCTACAGGCATTTAAATAATTTATCAGTAATTACTGATTTGCTGTAAAAGGGGATATTGTCTAATCCTCTTCCAAGCAATGATTCAAAGCCTGCAGATCCGAGACTTTAGGCTCCTGCAATAAAACAAGAGTCCGCCCTCTGGCCGAACCTGTCGGAAGCTGCTGATTTCTTAACATCACAATAAAGCTGCGACAACAAAAGGGTCTCCTAAGCTACACTCCAGTTTCCCCCCCATCATCTGGAACCAGCTACGGAATAGGTGTCGTGAACCATATTCACGGCTTGCTGTGCCTCTACTACCTTATACCCAGGAATCAAGGGACAGACCGAGGAAATAGAATGTCAAAGTCTTGCCCCACCGTTTGCAGTGTGACTGGACTCGACGCCCAGCGAGCCCTTTGTGGGTTTATAGATCCCCTTCGAATTCTTTGAATGATCAATTAACTTTCACTTAGAGTTGAGTAAGCTAATGCTTGTTTTATGAGAAATTTGCTCAGCGTTATATGTGGTAGATAATAGAGAAAGAAGGAGCATCTAAATTCTAAAAATCTAAAAACCCACAACCTAGGACACTCTTTGTCTGATTGTCATCCTGTCTCTTGAAAGGTCCTTGCACCAACAAGAAACGCGTTAGGAACAGTTACCAGAAGGAATTAAAAATAGGCTAAACCAAGTTTCCAAATTCAGTTCATTTTAGACACCAGAAAAACAGCTAGACTCTCACCAGCTCCCAAATTACAAAAGCTGTGAACACTACTGCAGACTCCAACAAGTCATGTTTTCCATTGTGTTTTATGTTCACATTTAAATATTTACTGAACACCTACCGCCTCACTCATTCTGACTCCCCGAAACAACATGATGTGACTCAGCCCCGAGCCCAAACTAAGGTCGATGCAGCAGACGGAGTCTTATTCAACAAGCTAGTGAAATATTACCCAGACTCAAGCGTTAACAGGTACCAAGTGAACTCTACTAGGGTCAGGCTAAAGATAAGAACGTTACAGATTAATGACTTTACCCACTAATGAATAGAAGGTACTTTTCACCAACTAAAGAAACATTACTCAGAGGTGGAACGCTACTTGGAATGTTTAATAATTGCTGAGACTATGTCAACGAAACTATTGGAAACAATCGATGTTTGTGCAGCTATCAGTGATTTTGAAATTTTCCCAATAAATATCCACCAAAATGCCTTGCCATGATTCACTGCGTCTGACGTGACCATTAGGACCGGTCTTATTTGGTCGTGCCATCGTCTTATTTGGTCATGCCAGCTTCTAAGAATATTCAGCCCCCTCCTCACAACATCGTGAGCCACACAGATGCAGCGGAACTCAGTGCTTGGAGCTGGAACATTAATCTTAGCTCATCACTCTACCGGCCGTGTGGTCCTGAGGAAGCTGTTTCATCTCCCTGAGCCCTAGTTTCCCGACCTGTCCGACGGAGTCAAGGATCTTTGTTCTTCCGTGTGAATGAAACAAACTGAATACAAATGAATGGCTTAGTATGGGATAATTAACAACCAATAAAGGATATCCAGTATGGAATTTTTATTGAGACATGCCACTCATTCTAAATCACTGGAGACAAACGTGACAGTCTGGTGTCAGCATGAGAAGCCAGGAATCATTCAGCTAATAGTTTGATAATAATTACATTAGGGAGACAGGGTCGGTATCAGAAGGGGGGGTAACAGACTTGGGAAGCTTTAAGAGGAAAGTATTTTGTAAATATCTAAGAAGATTTTAACCTAAAATCTTAATGAAGGGACCATCTCATTGCGCCAGAAGAACAAATATTTCCTGGAGACTTCCATGTGCAAAGCCAGACTCTATAAGAGGCATCTGGAAATTCTACAAGTTCCTTCAGTAAGTGTTTATTTTGTGTCTTTCTCCGCCAGGTACTGCTTATGTCCTGGAGTAAGAACAGTGAATCACAGAATCCAATTCTCTACTCTCCTTCTAGAATAAGAAATATAAAGAAAGTATTCTTTTCTTCAAGGCACTTCCTACTTACTTAAGGAGGCGTGAACTTTTATATTTTAAACAAACGTAACAATAATAATTGCAACGAAGGATACAAGAACTGTCAGGAGGAGGTGTCTAAGAACCCTGAGTTCAAATCCAGATTCTGATAACACCTTTGGACCTGGAGACAAGAAGCATTATATCAGAGTCTCATATTCTTATCTGTCAAATGAGCCTATTTTATAAACATACTTTAGAAAGTATCTCGGATAAGTGAAGGGAATGACATGTGCGAATCCCTCCAGGGAGAGACAAGGATGCGGAGGAGGCCTGACCGGTACCCTGAAGGACAAGCAAGATCAGACAGAGAGGGAGACAGAGTGCCTTACGGGCCAAGCAAAGAGCTTGATGAAAGACGAGAATTTGGGAAAGCAGAGGCGTATGGGGAGGAGAGGGGGTTGAACCGCGTGACTGCAGCAGAGTCCCTGCGGACCGGCAGGTAGAGAAACAGCTCCGGCGGTGGGCGGGCCTCGGATCACACAGAAGGAACTTCTGAGCCGTAGCACGGCTCCCCCACACATGCAGACACCGAAACACAGACGCTGGGGGAAGTTTCCCAAGGTTACATCATTAATAGGGAAGTAGCATCTGACCATCCATCTGGCGCTGTGTCTCCCCGATGGCCCCGCCGAGGGTTGAGACGACCTCCTGCCATACTCCTGGTCACTTCGTATCGGAACACTCGGCCCGTTAGACATTTTCCATAATATACAGCAGAAATCCTCCCCGACCCTCCGGGTTAAGTGTTGCGTTTATGGCAAGCGAACGCGATTCTGCAACGACCGAGGGGAATGGAAAACAAGGGGCTATTTCTCAAAAATGAGATGGTGCTTTGCAAAAATGAACTGACTTTATGGCGCCATCTGGAAAATGCTTCCGTATTCCCCGACACGCTGCACTGAGCATAACTTACAGTCGACCGACCAGCCCTGCAACGCTCTCTTCTGCGTCCTCACATCCAGACGGAGCCCCGCGGGAGGGGGCGTCATCAGTCCTTGGGCAGGACATCGGGGGTCATCCAGGGCGGTGAGGGGCACGGCCCTGGGGCGGACTGCAGCACGGCACAGAAGCCTGGTGTCGGAACTTTCCAGGGCCGAGCCGGTCCTTGTTCAGAAACCGGTGCTTCCAAATCACATTCCACTTCCTCCCTCTTTCCCTCCTTCCCTCCCTTTGTTCTTTTCGACCTACCCAGAATATCCGGGATGAGTAGTGCCCTGTGGAACACTCAGACAAAATCCCAAGGGGACTGAACCCTAAGACATTGGGTCACAGTCAGACCTGTCACCTCTTCGGGCGGACAGATGATCCTCACAGTTTCTTCCGGAACAACAGTTCTTTCGCAGAATTTATTGTAATTGGATGGTGGAATTACAGGCAGAGAAACGCTCCTTTCTCAAATTTAGGAGTGGAACCTAATTTGAACACCAGAGAGAAGATTTAGAATCTCATAAATGAAGAAAACTTTCATTAATTTGGGTGGGAATTAAGCCGAAGCTAACTTTGCTTTTAAAAAAAAAAAAAGTTGTCAATAAAATAGTCTAACACTTGCAGCGAGGAACATTTAATTTGCTGCGGAGAACAAATTGCTTCCAAACAATTAAAAACCCCAATTTATGTGTAAACAACCAGTATGTTAAGTACAAATCATTCTTCTCTATTTATGGAAGTAGCTTCCCAACTCCCTCGCCTGACACTACTTAATTAGCCTAACCTGAATTACTTTATTTACTTGAAATTAATAGACAAAATTATTATTTTGTTGAAAGGGACTCCCCCCATGGGGCTACACAGTGAAAACTAACAAATCTGGTTTTAGAAAGGATTCTTGTTGTCTTTGCGGTTTACGATAATGGTGAACACATCACATACTTACACGGCTGATCACAGACCTTCGCTCCGCCACTTACTACCTCTGTGACCCTGGAGGATTCAAGCTTCTAGGAGCCTGACTTGGGTGTAAAGTGCGGATAAGACCTACTTAGCAACTGCTACATCACATTTATTGGGTGCTTAAAATATGCCGGGGGCTACTCTAGGGGCTTTGTACATATTAATCCAGTGAATGCAGCAATCAAGCCTATGACATAGCTCCTTTTTTTATTTTTAAGTTTATTTATTTCTTTTAAGGGGAGGAGGGTATGGGCAGAGAGAGAGAGAGACCGAATCCCAAGCAGGTTCTGTGCTGTCAGCGCAGATCCCAATGCGGGGCTCAAATGCATGAACGCGAGATCATGACCTGAGCTGAAATCAAGAGTCAGATGCTTAACCAACTGAGCCACCTGGGCACCCCCGTAACGTAGTTATTTTTATAAATCCATTTTACATACGAGGAAACTAAGTTACAGAGAGGGTAGCTGACTTGTCCAAGGTCACACAGTGGGCCAGCGGGGGGCCTCAGAACCCAAGGAAGACAGTCTGATGCCAGACTTCACTTTCTACCTAGTTACAGAAGTTAGAGACTGGCGTGTGACTGCACGCTGGATAAAGCGTACACATTTGTGACCACTGCTAAGGCTTCAAGATACTGGCCTGCCTCAGGGGTCTCTCCTGCCCCTTCTCTACCCGTTCTTCCCCCATGCGAACTCCTTCACTCCACGCCTGTAGACACCCTCCCCCTGCAGATGGCTGGGTGAAAAAAGACACAGTCCTGCGTTCTTCCTGTGCTCACATGCTGACAAACTTCTGACACCTGACGTGTGTTTTCCACCCATCGACCAATTCTCGGGCGCCAACTGCATGACCTACAACTTCACTCAACTCTGATACTACCTGGAGATGGCCTCAGATCCCAGATCAAGGTCTCCGCCTCCCAAGATGGCCCCCGACTCCCACTTCAGACACCAACCACTTGGGGTAAGATCCGGAAAGGTCCCGAGTACAGGACCTTGAGTTGGGGTGCACCACCTCCCAGCATGGGGATTTGTTCACCTGCCCCTACCCAGAAGTTCTCTATACCCTGTAATATGGGGATTTTTATGGAGGCTTCCTCCTGTAGGCATGTTAATCACTAACTCAGTCTCCAATGTCCTCCCCTTCCAGGAGATGGGGGATGGGGCTGAGAATTCCGAGACTCTACCTGGGGCTTCGAATCTCTGATGACCGGCTCCCATCCAGGGGCCCACAAGGAGTCGCCTCATTGGAACAAAAGACCTATCACCCAGGAAATTCCAGCGCATTTAGGAGCTCTGGGTCAGGAACTGGGATATATTTACATATATTTATTTATTTCACAATTCCCAGCTTCTGTCTCCAACCCGGACATCTCCCAGCCCTTCTGATACATATACCACACTGCCTAAGGGGAACTCGAAGTTGTGCAGCTAAAAACGGCACACTGGATCCTTCTCCTTCCTCCATCTACTCCAACCTTGGAAAATGAGCCACCATCAACCCTTGTGCTCACGACACAAACCTAAGACTCTTGATCCCACGTCAACTCCTTCTCCAAGTCCTGCAGATTCTTCCTCATATCTTCTCCATTTGCAACTATGCAGCCTAGTCCAAATCACCACCCCTCTTGCTTAACTACCCCCCGAGCCTCCTAAAAAGTCTCTCAACAGCCTCTAGGGCCTTCCTGTAAATCCCATCTGCCCAGAAGGGTAAGCTCATTTCATACAAATCAAAACCACAATGAGATACCATCTCAGGCCTGTCAGAAGGGCTCACATTAACAACTCAGGCAACGACAGATGTTGGTGAGGATGCGGAGAAAGAGGAACCCTTTTGCACTGCTGGTGGGAATGCGACCTGGTGCAGCCACTCTGGAAAACAGTATAGAGGCTCCTCAAAAAATTAAAAATAGAACTACCCTGCGACCCAGCGACTGCACTACTAGGTATTTGTCCAAAGGATACATGCGTGCTCTTTCAAAGGGCACACTCACCCCAATGTTTACAGCAGCACTACCAATAATAGCTAAAGTATGGAAAGAGCCCAAATGTCCACTGATGGAAGAATGGATAAAGAAGATGTGGTATATATATACACAATAGAGTATTACTCAGCAATCAAAAAGAATGAAATCTTGCCATTTGCAACAATGTGGATGGAGGGTATATTATGCTAAGCAAAATAAGTCAGAGAAAGACAGATATCATATGATTTCACTCTTAGGTGGAATTTGAGAAATTTTATCATAAGGGGAGGGAAGGAAAAGTAAGAGAAAAACAGAGGGAGGCAAACCATAGCAGAGTCTTAAATACAGAGAACAAGCTGAGGGTTGCTGGAGGGGACAGTGGGGGTGGGTTACATGGGTGATGGGTTTTAAGGGGGACACTAGTTGCGTTGTCATATGTAAGTGATGAATCACTGGGTTCTACTCCTGAGGCCAAGACTATGCCGTGTATTAACTAACTTGAGAATTAAAAAAATAATAAAAAAAAATATATAATAAAATGTAACTCAGATTAAGTTACTCATTACCTTAAAAACCTCAAGTGTCTTCCCACTGTATGTGTATATGTATGTACGTATTTATTTTGATAAAGAAGGTTTATTTTATTTTATTTTTTAGAAAATAGAAAGCATTTATAATGTGTTCTTTTTTTTCTAAATATAATTTGTTGTCGAGTTGGCTAACATACAGGGTGTAGAGTGAGCTCTTGCTTCAGGAGTAGATTCCCATGATTCCTCACTTACATCCAACACCCAGTGCTTGTCCCAGTGAGTGCCCTTCTCAATGCCCATCAGCCATTTTTCCTGTCTTCCCCACCACCCCCAGCAGCCCTCAGTGTGCCCTCTGTATTTAAGAGTCTCTTATGGTTTGCCTCCCTCTCAGTTCGTAACTACTTTTTTTCTTTCCCTTCCCTATGGTCTTCTGACATGACACTTTACATGACTCATGTCACTTCTTTTATATTTATTGAGGGCTATTTTGTGACCCTGCATGTGATCTATCTTGGAGAATGTTCCGTGTGTGCTCATGTAGAATTTGTATTCTGGTGCTTTTGGATGAAAAGTTCTGAATATAACTGTCAAGTCCATGTGGTCCAGAGTATCATTCAGGGCCATTGTTCCTTTACTGACTTTCTGCCTAGATGATCTGTCTGTTGCTGTAAGCGGAGCATTAAAGTCCCCTGCAATTACCTTATTCTTATCAATAATAAGGTGATTAATTTTGTGATTAATTAATTTATATCTTTGGGTTCTTTCAAGTTGGGGGCATAAACATTGATGATTGTTAGCTCTTCTTGATGGATAGACCCGTAATTATGATATAATGTCCTTCTTTGTCTCATTACAACCTTTAGTTTAAAATCTAGTTTGTCTGATATAAGTGTGGCTACTCCAGCTTGCTTTTGACTTCCAGTAGCATGGTAGATGGTTCTCCATCCCCTCACTTTCAATCTGAAGATGTCCTCAAGTCTAAAATGAGTCTCTTGTAAACAGCATATAGATGGATCTGTTGTTTTTTTTTTTAATCCATTCTGATACCCTATGTATTTTGATTGGGGCATATAGTCCATTTCCATTCAGAGTGATTATTGAAAGATATGGATTTAGTGTCACTGTGTTATCTGTAAATTTCATGCTTGTGATGATGTCTCTGGTCCTTTGTGGTTTTTGCAGCATTCCACTCACAGAATCCCCCTTAGGATCTCCTGTAGAGCTGGTTTAGTGGTCATGAACTCCTTCAGTTTTTGTTTGTCTGGGAAAGTCTTCATCTCTCCTTCTATTCTGAATGACAGCTTTGCTGGATAAAGGATTCTTGGCTGCATATTTTTCCTATTTAGCACATTGAATATTTCCTGCCACTCCCTTCTGAACTGCCAAGTTTCAGTGGATAGGTCTGCTACTACCCTTATGTGTCTACCCTTGGAGGTTAATAAGGCCTGTGTGTCCCTGGATGCTTTCAGAATTCTCTTCGTATTTTGCCAGCTTCACTGTGATATGTCATGGTGAGGACCTATTCTTGTTGAATCTGAAGGGAGTTCTCTGTGTCTCCTGTATTCGGATGTCTGCTTCCTTCCCCAGACTAGGGAAGTTCTCAGCTATAATTTGTTCAAGTAAACCTTCTGCCCCTTTCTCTCTCTTCTTCTTCTGGAACTCCTAGGATACAGATGTTATTATGTTTCATTGAGTCACTTAGGTCTCTAACTCTCCCCTCATGGTCTAGTATTTTCTTATCTCTCTTTTTCTCAGCTTCATCATTTCCCATAATTTCATCTTTTATTTCACTTATTCTCCCCTCTGCTTCCTCCATCCTTGCTGTTACTGCATCTCATTTATTGTGCAATTCATTTATAGCATTTCTTAATTCGTCATGACTATTAGTTCCTTGCTCTCTGCAGCAATAGATTCCCTGCCATTATCTATGCTTTTTTCAAGCCCAGCTATTAATCTTAAGACGATTATTCTAAATTTTTTATCAGATATATTGTTTATATCTGTTTTGAGCAATTCTCTGTCATCTCTCCCTGGAACTCCTTTAGAGAGTTTTTCCATTTCATCATTTTGGCTAGTTTTCTGTCCTTTGTGTGTTTTAATAGCTTGTTATGTATCCTTCACCTGCACTACTATATTAAAAAAAGGCCATACCCTGTCCAAGGTATGGCCCTTCAGGAGGTGTTTTTGGGGTGTGTTGCATGCTCTCTGTTGTGACTCTGGTTGCTTTATCTTCCTACCTGTACTGGTGGTTTGGACCTTCCATCAGGTGTGCTTTGATTTGTTCATTGAGGTAACGCTGTGGAATCACTCAACTTGGCAGGTGCATGTCTGCTGGACTCAAACACGGAGTTCTGTCCACCTTGGAGCGGAGTCCTCCCAGGCTCTGGCCAGATGCTGAGTCATAGCCATGCCCTCGTGGAGGAGAGGGTCTCTGGCTGCCTTCTCACTGTATTTCAATTAAGATCAAACTCTTTATCGTGGTTTATAAAGCCACTCAACATCCAGCCTCACACAAAACCTCCAGCCTCATCCCAACCACCTCTTTTCTTGTCCACTATCTCCAGTCACTCCAAGTCTCAGATCTTTAGGATCATCCCTGGTTTTGGACTAGTGCCCAGCTTTTTCCCACTCTGGAAACATGTTATATTTGATCATCCAAGCACTGGCTCTTTCATGTCACTTCAAATGCTACCTCCACAGATAGGCTTCCTCACCACCCAGTATGAAGTTGCTGTATCAATTTACCTCTCTAAATTTTCTACACTGAATTATTTATAACCTAATCTTTGTATCATCTGCCCCTCTTTCCAACAAGAGTGACAAAGACACGCATGTGGGCATATACACCTAAAACCATAAGTTCCATGAGGGTGGGAGTCTTGCATTTTGTTGTTGTTCTGACTCCAACACTTAAGGCAGTGGACCCAATAAAAGATACTCACTGAATTAATGATTGTACTAAGTTGTAGTTTGCTGTTATTAATGGTCCTTCTTAATGTCACGGACAATTTGCATCTCCTTTACCTCTCACCATATTCTGTGACAGGATGGGCTGTGGCCCAGTTAACTGCACCAGGTAGACTAAAAGGTGCAAAAGTGGGAAACACCCTATTTGCAGAAACTGAGCAGCCATCTAGACCACTACACCAACCGGCATCTGGTGAGGGCGGCTCTAAGCCACCAGTGATACTTACTCAACAGTTAGCACCTATATTCCAACTTGAAGTAGTCATTAGTCCCCAAACCAGAGGCCAGAACCTAGTGAGGGAGAAATGGCAGCAGGTAACGTGGGGAGGCATGCATGATGGATTCTGAGCCGGAGCCCAGCCACCTGACAAGGAATCAGGATTGATAGACAAAAAGGACAGAGGCTCGTTTCTAGAAGGAATGGACACTAAATTCGCTGACAAACTTCAGAAACCTGAGGTCGAAGAATAAAGTGAGGTTCCCCACATTCACGTAAAGTACAAAAGAGGGCTGTGGCTCAGGGGTCAAGCAGAAGCCCACCGTCAAGGTGGAGAGGATGATGGACTTGACGGCAAGGGTTAAGCTAATAGCAGCCTGGGGAGTGACGAAGTCATATGCGAGGCTGTGTTCCACGCAGTGGGCAGTCCAGTCCACTGGGAGGCCTCACAGATTGCTTTCATTGCATCAGAACACTGTCAGCCACGAGACCCAAAAGCCCAGCTTTCTGCCTGCTGCTTTCGATCAATATGATGGATCTCCCCCTCAGAGGCCTGTCTGAATCCTATTATTCTGCCTACACACATGTGGAGCTAAATTAATGATGATGACTCCGGGCCTCGGAGCGTCTGTAAACTGTTATCATCACCGTCCACACCAGCACTCCATTGATCTCCTCCATTAAGCGCTGACTCAGTTTGTGACCACCCTTTTTTAGCAAGCCAATAGCTTAACCTCCTCCTTCCTCTCTACCGACAGTTGGGATAAATGCAGACCCAGTAAAACTTGATATCCTTTCCTCTAGGCTCAGGGCCAAAAGGAATTTGCCTGGAGGTAACTTCAAGACACTGGTATATGAAGTGAATTTACCAAACACTTAAATGAACATCACAACTCATTATGAAAATACAAGAACACATTTAGGTCTGACCACTGACCACACTTGGTACACAGACTGCTTAACATTCTCTCATCATGGCGGGGAGGCAGGTGGGTGGCTCAGTCGGTTAAGCATCTGACACTTGGCTTCAGCTCAGGTCGTGATCTCATGGGTTGTGAGTTCGAGCCCCGCATCAGTTCCGTGCTGACAGCTCAGATCAGGCGTGGGGTTCTCTTTCTCTCCCTCCCCCTCTACCCCTCCCCAACTTGCTCTCTTTCTCTCTCAGATAAATAAACAACAAAAAAATAAAAACATTCTCTCATCAAGGACGATTAGGAAAATGTTTCAATCTTGCTATTCTGAACTACTGTAACCTTTAATTTTGCTGTTTCGTTGGAGCGTTGAGAGGGGGTTTATGACTCCCTTTGGGGACTCAGGGCTTAAATATCACTATTTCACTCTGGCTGGCGGGGCCTTCTCTGCACGCTCACATCCTCTTCCACACGAGGGGCTCCCGTCAGTATCTGGCACACACTGAACACTCAAGAAATGACGCTGAAAGAGCGTGAGTGTCCTTCTTAGGGAGAGGTGACTCTCTGGACACACGGGACTTCTGTGACCAAGGCCATGGCCCACGGTTTTCTGAGCACTGGAGAAACAGAGAGGCCTGGTTGCCACAAAGAAGATCTTTAACAAACACTGGATAAAACTACAGTTCATTAATTCTGGGAGGCACATGTAGAGACATGCATGCATATGAATGCACAAACAGACATAAAAGCAGGAGCACTTAGTGACTGCACGCAGGCATGTCCAGTGTGTGTGCAACACGGCTCATGTGCATGGAGGGGTAGGATCGTGTGACGTTCACTTCCATTACGTCCTCTCTGCCGTGCCGCAAAGCGTTGGGGCTGTAATTCACTGCACAAGCAGTGCTCAAGGGAAAGCAAGATAATTGCAAGCCTGCTGTTCTTTTTACCTGTGCTGCTTTATTTTTCCAATCACTAATCTTTTCTCAAAATCCAACATTCCTGTGTTTTTGGAAGAGAACCCACTAAAAGGATTATAGTTCTTTCGGCATAAGGGGAAAATCTAAAGTGCTTCCCCATTAGGTCGACAGAAGGGGTTGACACAGACAAGATGACTTGTTTCAGCAGTGGTCACTGCGATGTCATCAGCAAATGAAGGTGTCCACATAGGGAAAGATATCAAAGTGGATTTCCATCTCAACCACGTGTATAGTCCTCATCCAGCCAACGTCTTCTTTCATTAAAACATCAGCAACAATTTCACAGCTCACTTAGATACTTTCCACTTTTTAAGAAAGCTCCAATGCATAGACTAGATGAAGAGATTATAATTAAAAAACCTATTTGTCTCCTGAGATTTTTTGTGAAATTTGAGCGAGTTCTGACTCATAGGTGGGGAACTTTGGATGTGACATTCTATTTAAGCATCTGTTCAGCCAATATGTGATTACACATGATCTGCTTCGATCACATTTGGTTCACCATTAATCAAAACCCAAAAACTCTACCTGGTGCAACAGCTTTTTCTATGCTGCTTCCATAGTTTGAATCTAAGGATGCAAATTTAAATGACTGTTGGGAGGTAAGCCCTTATGAAAGTTTCTGCTGTGCGATGTCCAAATTATGGATTTCATGATTAATAGGTGTTAATCATTACAAAAGTAATCTGAAGAACCAGGGAAAACAGGAAACGAACAGTCAGTTATAGAATCATTCTTTCCATCTAAGTTGTTCAATATATTAAAAATAAAATTCTATGTTGTAGGAACCACTGGATAAAAATAAATAGGCTGTACTAATCCTTCCTCTTTTCTTTCTGATTTTTTAAATAACATCAGATTGAAAAATCTATACACTTTTAAAGTTTTTGTTTCCATACTGCCTTGTTCTTAAGAAAGTAAATCAGCAGTATCTTAATCCGTAGGATTTTCTCCCCTTGCTTACTAGTCAATACTGACATCAAAAGGTCTCACAGATAAACCTAAATGAAAGCCTTCTATACCAAGAGTCTTTAGCCCTTTATCAATCATCAGTTTCCAGATTCGGCAACAAAAAAGGGTAGTTTGGTGGTTTTCTTTCTTTCCTATCATTTGGGCTTGTTTCTTTGGCCAATTTCTGCAGAAATAGTTAGACATTCTCTTGCAACTCTCTGAGTAGATTTTTCTAGTTTCTTCTTGCAGAAGAGGGGAATCATTTCATGAGCACTTATGGGGAGTCACGTGGTTACAAAATGAGGTGACGGGGGCCTGTTCCAGTGAGAAACCCCTGCGTGCAGGGAGTGGAGGGAGAAGAAGCTCCTTCACAAAACAAAGACGCGCAAGAGAATCTAAATAAAAGAAATAAAACATAAAATGGGGATGTTTCACTGATTGAAACATCACCTTGCTATGTAAGCAAGATGTCTGCACGCACAATTGGGAGCCCCCTTAATCTGGGCCCAAGTGCATGTCCATGCAATAAGAAAGAGCCTGAGGACCAGCCTTGGCAGTCCTGAATGTCTCCCTGCTTTGGCTCTGCTTTGTGATTCCTTGTAGCCTTGAACTTATTATCAAAACTTGAATTTGCATAAGATCTCTGATTCATGAGAATCTGAACTGATAAACTGACCTTTGATAACTTAAATGTAAAAGTCAAAACTTCAAAACTTTTAAAAGAAACATTGGAGAATATTTTTCTGGGCTTTCTGGAGAAGGGTTTCTACATAAAAAACAAAACTATAATTCATTAAGGAAAGTTATTTGTAGGTCTACTTCATGAAAATAAGGACATCATAGAGAAGTGAGACTGTGAGCCACTCTGACACAGGACTCGGCAGTAATGCACAACAACTACCACTACCAGAATCAGTTAGGTTCTGGGACCACACAAGATGGCGGCACAGGAGGCCCTGACCTTCCCTCTCCCAAGGATGCATGGAATGGTAACATATGGATCGATTTCTTCTGAGAGAAATCCAGAAGCTACTTGAGTCATTTCTCCTAAGTATCAGGCAACTGAGAAAATACCCACACTGGAATGGATAGGGAAGGCCAGAACACACTGTCACCATAAACCCCACCCCAGCACAGAGCGTCCTAATTGAGACAGAACTGCCAGCTTCTCCTTGAGGAGCTAAGTGTTGAAACCACTCATCTAGTGCCCCAACTCCTAAGGCTACTACCTAATCACTTAGCTCTGTGACCCAACTGGGGTTTGTATTCCCAAGTCCTGCAGGACTACAGCAAACAAAGGTACACCAACACTTCCTGAGGCCATCCTCCCCAGGCTCAGTGCCAAAGGATCACACAGAAATACCCATTCCCAGTTTTTCAGTGGAGGGGGTTTGAGAGACTATTTCCTCAGCTAGTGAGGATTTAGCTTCTCATGAGCCTACATCTGGGTGTTGACTGGGATCCTTCCAGGAGACGAAAAGAGCTGGTGGGTACTCCCCCTGCCTTTTCCCTCTGGCTTGCTCCAACAATAAAATCAAGTCACCAGCTTCTCCCCAGAAGGAGCTGGCCCACACATTCATCATCCCAATGTTTGTGGTTGCCACACAAGGGACAGGATCTCAAGTCATCTCACTTTGATAGTAAATGGGTCTTGCGAGGTAGAAGTGCCAAAGAACCATATCAAACAACAACAACAATATTACTAAGTGAGAACGCAAACATATTCTGTAGTTACCCTCTCGGACTCAGCACAGAGGAAGCAGCGAAAATGCCCATGTCCATCTCCCAGTTTCTTCCTGGATGAAATATGACAGTGTACTTTCCCAGCTACAGCCTGAAATTCCAGCTCCCAATCAATCTGCAGCTGGAAGGTGACTGGGATCCTCCCAGGAGCCCAGAAGAGGTGGGGAGCTCATCCCCTACCATCTCCTTTAGTAAAACTCCAACAGTAAAACCACATCTCCAGCTTCTCCATGGAAGGAGGTTGTCCACACAGCTAGCACCCCAACTATTACAGCTGCCCCCCAGAGTACTGGGTTCCAAATCACCTAGTTCTAGGAGCTGGTGTGGCTTTACCTTCAGAAGTCCCCCAGGACCACAGAAAACAAACAGGTGGTTCTATTTGGACACAAAAGCCATTCTAGCAGCTCAGTACAGAGTGAGGGCTTAGTATAGAGTGAGAAGGCAAAAACAAGCAGCTTCTAGTTTCTTCCTGATAGGGGCTAGATGTATATCTGCCCTCATGACGTTCCCACCTGCTTACTGAAGGTCAAATTAACCTTCACTGGGGAGTGTAAGTGTCAGGCAATCAACGGTCTCCTGGGAGCCTGAACAAACATATGGGCATTTCCCATGCCTTTATGTCACTGAAAACTCTTGGCACATCCTTATCTACTGGGAGCTACTAAAAACAAAGATGGTAGCTTGGATAATCACAAAGATTTAAAAGGCAACTGGGAGCATGGGCTGGGCTGCTGAAGAGGTTCATGTCTTCTAGGAGGCTGCTCTGTCAAGACTAAGAGAGGTGGATGTTTTATCTAACGCACAGAAACCAACACAGAGTCAAAAAGAGAAAAAAAGAAAGAACTCAAATAAATAACCTAAATTCACAACTTGAAACACTAGAAAAAGAACAAGGTTAGTATGGGGAGGGGAAATAGCAAAGAAAGATCAGAGCAGAAATAAATAAATTGGAGATTGGAAAGAGGGTAGAAAAGATCAGAAAAATAAGAGCTGATTGTTTAAAAAAATGACAAAAATTTAGCTAGAGTAACTAAGAAAAACAAGAACCTCAAATAAATCAAAATGAAAAATGAAAGAGGAGACATTACAACTGTAAGAAAGAAATAGTAAGGGTCATAAGAAACCACTAGGCATAATTACATGGCAACAGATTAGATACCCTGAAAGAAAAGTATAAATTCCTAGAAAAATACAGCCTACTAACACTGAATCACAAGGAAATAGGAAATCTGAATATACCAATTATTAGTGAGGACATTGAGTCAATAATGAAAACCTTCCAACCAAGAAAAGTTTGAGGCCAGATGACTTAACTGGTGAATTCTATAAACATTTAAAGAAGAGATAATCTATACTTCTCAAACTTCCCCAAATAAGAGAAGAGGAAGGGACACTTCCAAATTCATTTGGTGGGGGGGGGGGGCCCGGGATGGCTCAGTCAGTTAAGCGTCTGACTCTTGATTTCAGCTCAGGTCATGATCTCATGGTTCATGAATTCAAGCCTTGCATCGGGATCCATGCTGACAGTGCAGAGCCTGCTTGGGATTCTCTTTCTCTCTCTCTCTCTCTCTCTCTCTCTCTCTCTCTCTCTCTCTCTCCCTCTCTCTCTCTTTCTCTCTCCATTCTTCCCCAACTTGTGCTCTCTCCCTCAAAGTAAATAAAAAAAATTTTCTATATAAAAAAAACAAACAAAACTCATTTTTCGAGGCCAGCATTACCTTCATACCATTGGCAAACAAGGATGTCACAAGGAAAGAAAATTACAGACCAATACTTCTGATGGAAATAAATGCAAACATTCTCAGGACGATACCAGCAAACTGAATTCGACAGTATGGTAAAATGGCCCTACACTGAGACTGATACCCAGGATGCAAGAATAGTTCAACCTGCGCTAACCAACTCATGTGATACACTGCACTGACTACGTGAAGCATGAAAGACATATGATCATCTTAATAGACGCAGAAAAGGCGTGTGGCAAGATTCAACATTCTTTCGCAATAAAAACTCTTAACAAAGTAGGTACAGAGGGAACTTACCCCGAGAGAATAAAGGCCATGGATGGCAAGCCACCAGCTGACATTATACTCAGTGATGAAAAGCTACAAACCTTTCCTTGAAAACAGGAACAAGACAAAGATGCCCACTCTTGTTACTTTTACTCAACGCAATTATCGGAAGTCCTATGTAGAGCAAAGAAATGGAAATATATTCCATGCTCATGGGTTTGAAGAATGAATATTGTTGAAAATGCCATACTACCCAAAGCAATCTACAGATTCAATGAAATTGCTATCAAAATTCCAATGGCAGAAAGAAATAGAAATAACAACTCTAAACTTTGGCGGACCCACAAAAGACCCCATAGTGCTAAAGCAATCTTGAGAAGGAAGAATAAATCCAGAGGAATCACACTTTCAGATTTAAAACTATGTTATGAAGCTGTAGTAATCACAGCAATATGGTGTTAGGATAAAAACAGACACATATTAACAGAGCAGAACAGAGAGCCCAAAAATAACCTCGTGTGTATGTGGCTAGTTAGTTTTCTACAAAGGCACCAAGAATACACAATGGAAAAGGCAGTTTCTTCCATAAATGATGCTGGGAGAAGTGATAAGTGGGAAAGTTGGAATGAAACAGGAACCTTCTTTGTACCATACACAAAAATCAACTCGAAATGGATTAATGACTTGAATGGAAGACCAGAAGCCACAAAAACCCTAGAAAAAAATATGGGGGGTAAGCTCAATGACATTGATCCTGGTAATGATTTTTAGACCTGGCATCAAAAGCACAGGCCATAAAAGAAACAAGTCACAGTGAGCTACACCAAACCGAAATGCTTCAGTGCAGAAAGGAAATCAACAACAAAATAAAAAAGCCAATCTATGGAATAGGAGGAAATATTTGTAAACTACATAGCCACTAAGGGCTGTTCCCCAAACTATACAAGAAATTCATAAAACTCAATGGCGAAAAAAAAATAATTAAAACATGGGAAAATGATATGAATACACGTTTTTTTCCCCCATAAAAGCCATACGAATGGGCAGCAGGTACATGAAAAGGTGTTCAACTCACTCATCATCAGGGGAGTACAAATCAAAACCACAATGATGTCTCCCATCTGTTAGAATGTCTCTTGTCAAAAACACAAGAGATAATAAATGACGGCAAGGATGGAGACAAAAGAAACTCTTGACATCTTTGGTAGGAATGTAAACTGGTGCAGCCACTGTGAAAATAGTATGGAGGTTCATCGAGAAATTTAAGACAGAACGACCACATGATCTAGCGACCCCCTGTCTGGGTATATATGCAAACACAAATCATTATCTTGAAGAAATTTCTATACTCTTATGTTCACTGAAGCATTATTTACGAAAGCCCTGATATGAAACTCACACAAGTGTCTATCAATGGACGAATGGGTGAGGGACAGGAAGATGATGAAGACACATGATACATGATGTGATATGTGACGTATATAATTCTGCCTTTAAAAAGGAGGATGAATACGGAGGGCATTATGTTAAGTGAAATAACCCAGTCAGAGGAAGACAAACATGGCACGGCATCACTTATATGTGCAATCTTTTTTTTAAAAAAGGTCAAACTTACAGAAAGAGTGTGGATAGATGACCGCTGAGGCTGAGAGCAGTGGTGGGGAAGGGAGTGGGGAGAGTTTGGTAAAAGATACAAACTTTCAGTTGAGTAAGCTCTGAGGAGCTCGTGTAGTTTGTGCTGAATATAGTTTATAATGCGGCACTGTATAACTGAAGTTTGCTAAAAGAAATCTTGAGGTCTCTCAGCAGAAAGAAAGACAGAAAGAAACAGTATATCAAAACATCCCATTGTATACTTTAAGTATATTATAATTTTATTTGTCAAGTATACCTCAATATAGCCTGAAAAAGGCCATGCGAAGAATACTGCATCCTAAGAGATGAAATGGGCAATAAAGAAACAGACGATTTGCAGCGTACACATGAATATGAGATCGACGTAACCGTTAACCAGAAAAACTTATAAGACGATATGAAATACCACTTCAAACCGAAGAGATGGGTAAGAATTTAAATTCTCTAGGAAGGTGAAGTTCCAGGGGAGATACAGATTGAGAGCAGTGCATGGCCGGTGGAGGGGCGATTTGGGAGAACCATTTTGGAGAAGAGTCTCACGATAGCACATAATATCCAACATTACATTCCCTATGACTCAACGGTTCAGGCGTCAGGGGTATGGCCTCGGGAAAGGGTGGTACGTGTGCACTAGGAGTCACACGCAAGGGTCTTTGTTGCTGGACCACTGGTAATAGCAGAAAGTAGAATACGAGTATCCATTAAACAGTGGGTATATGAATGGATGTGTTACTTGCGATACCACACACTGGAAAGTTAAGCAGCTATACCCGCCCACATGAATGACTCTTGGACAGCTCATTCTGAGAGAAGGAAAAGGCAAGAGTCTGAGGATTGAAACAAAAACAAAGCTCAAAGCAAGCAAAACTTACACATGTTTGTTGTGGCTGGAGAAGAGGGAAGTATTTCTTTAATGTTATTCTAGAAAGTGGACATGTGTTTCTATAAACTCTTTCTTTTAGCAAGGCATATTTCAAAATAAGTAAAGTATTCTCATAACAATTTAAAAGATTCAGTGTGGATGATTTTCACAATAATGTACAAATCTCTAGAACAAAGAACTACATTATGAATCAGGGAAATGTCTATGTTTCTATTGTCTCATTTATTTCGTACCATGAAGATATTCTGACTTATTTTTTTAAGCTTTTGTTTTCAATTTCTCTTTCTGTAATTCACCACTCCTTTTGTTGTGTGGCACTTGTGATTAGGATCTAAGATAAATTTAGCTTGAAAATGGCTTTTCTTCCAAACAGAAATATATGAGCAGATTGTGTTCCAAATCACTGTCGGGATGATTTCAATAATCTCTTCATTAATTTTGAACCTAGAATTATTTAAATGCCTTAAGCCAAAGGCATTTATTTGGCACAATTTTTCATAGCCGAAGATAGCTTCATCAACGAGAGCTGCAAGCGTCCTAAGGCTGAGACATAACTGATAAAATAGGTCGGATATTGTTGCATGGCTCCCCAGAGACAGTGCGTGTCGCCGTGAGGTGATGGGGGCCCCTAAGCACTAGCTCCAACCCCCCTCTTATATGACAAGATCTACTCCTTCGACAGGGAAGATTTGTGGTAAAAGAGCGATGTCATATGGACTTATTTTTATTTTAAGATTATTGAAGCACTTACATCCACGTATCCAGCTGCCTCTGGCTTTTCCTCATCGCTGCGGAAGGCAGGGAAAATATTTCTGCAAGTGATATTCTCAAGATCTCATGACGATGCTTCTCAAAGCGTTGGGGGCTGGAAGGTACCAGGAGACGTTTTGTCTCCAGAATGGTCACTGAGAGGCTCAGCGGATCAGCAGGGACACCTGCTCCCGTGACACAGATTCCCATTCTGGCTCTTGTCGTGGGAAAGATGTGCCGAGACTTCAGGGACTACACAGAGGACACATTCACTACTATTCTGATGTTTTCTGGAAGAGCAGTGTTTAGACACCTGTCCTGCTTCGAACGACTGTCCTGTTTCCCGTAATAATTATTTAGCGAAACCATCAAGGGACCATAACATCCAAGTGTCTGGCTGTTCAGAGCACACAGGGCGGTGTTCTGGGGATACTAAATGCCACATTACAAACACAGCCCATCATCCAGGAGTGTTAACTTCACTCAGAAACGCGGAGGTGGAAACTTAGGTGATTTAATCTGGTGGGAAATTCAAATCATGCTGACGGTGAAACAAAGACACAGTATATGAGAAGAGTCCTAATTTGCATGCTTTTTTAAAGATCAAACTATGGGCTTAAAATAAATTTTACATTTGTGTCCACTCCTGTCGGGGACCTGCTCCCACCCCCGTTAAGCTATGTCCTGTGGTGATGCAGTAGCTTTCGCTGCTTTGGCGGAAAAACTTGGGAGTACATGGCCCTAGGTTAGTCCAGGGTCAGAAGATGTCAGATGTTGAACGATGAACCCATGTCAGCAGGTGAAGGGACAAGCGGGCACTCCCTAAGCGTGGATCCTAACGGGGGACTGACCTGCTCCCGGAAAAGAACTTTTCTTTTCCTACATCGGGGGTCGCTGAGCTTCCAGAATTCTGCATACCTGGAGGATGACTCGTTAGCAGGAGCTGAGAGAGCTTCTTACCTGAACGGCGGGCACGGAGAGAAGGAAGAAGTCCAGACCATCGGCTCTTCTTAGCCAACAAGTCCTTCCCCGCAGAGAAAGTGAGGACAACACGATCCAAGAAATGTTCTGTGGGGAGAGAGAGGGAGTCTGCCTTGGTCTGGCGGAGGCAAGAGGATAGTTGAAAGAACCCAGAGTTACCC
This sequence comes from Paguma larvata, assembly GCA_030068075.1. Taxonomy (NCBI): domain Eukaryota; kingdom Metazoa; phylum Chordata; class Mammalia; order Carnivora; family Viverridae; genus Paguma; species Paguma larvata. The sequence continues at coordinate 29,160,485 of CM057831.1, forward strand.
CCAGGCAGGGAATTGCAAGCTGTGGCCAATCACGGGTCAGGGAACAGACCACAGAGCTGAGCCAGGAGGTGGCTGTGGACTAACCAATGGAGAAGATGGGCTTACTGCAGGGAGGGAAACCCGAAGAACAATCGCCCGTTTGTTCAAGCAAATGATTTAGGACCAACCAAACGGTTTGGGGCGAAATTTGAAGGAGTGGTGCCTGGGTCTCAAGTCCCTCATTGAGAAACTGGGAGAATGGCTCCTTGGGGGGCCATGTGGGTTTAAAGAGAAGCTTCAGGTCCTTTGGGATGGTGTCTGGTATGAAGTGGAGGCTCCGTAAGAGAAGCTACTGTTACCATCATTGGTATTTACTTGGATGAGACCTATGTCAACTTGCAGTTGGCAAAATAAACCCACGAGTTCAGTGATCTGTACAGGAAGAGTGTGAAAACGGCCAACAAGCCACCAGCTATGAGCCAGCAGGACGGCGCCACGGGATCCGAGCCGCCAGGGGCCGGCCGACTTGCCAGGTCTTCCGTGGCCCAGTCTGTAGCCAAAATTACCCCAGGAGATGTTTCTCCTCCTTTCTTCTTCCCAGATGCTCAGTCCTTCACCACCACGGAACCTCAGGGAAAGAGATGTCCTTCCTGAAAAGTCCGGGAAATCTAAGAATGGGATAATCTACAACAGAGTGTCCCTGGGACGAAGGATAGTATCCATGGAGCCATCAATCCCTGCAAGCCCCTTCTTGCTGAGAAGGGCTGTCCCGTTTTTCACGGCTCACCTCTGCTGCGCCTGAGTTCCGGGCTGCAGGTCCCCACGCCATTCTTCTCAGAGTTCCTCCTGGTCACGAGGACGGCTCTGAAAGCTCAGACTTGTGGGCGCCATGTTCTCAGACCAGTGCTTCTGAAACTCTTGTGTGTATCAGAATTGCCAGGGGTCTAGTCCCAGTGCGGACGGTGCCTTGGGGGCTCTGGAGTGGGGCCTGGGAGTCTGCGAGTCTTACAAGCTCCCAGGAGTTGCTAACGCTGCTGGTCCCAGAGGCCACTTCGCAGAGCAGGACCCGCAGCTAGAAGAAGGCAGGGCTGGGGGAATGGGGGGCCATGTTTCAGACTCAATGGCCGCTTCCTCGCGTCTTGAATTTGATGTCAGCTGTGAACGGCTCAGCGATACCCCTGAGCTGGACCCCCAGAAACTCCCCCACAGACGGGGTCAGTCAGAGCAGGGGGTGGGTGGATGCTGCTGACCGGTGAGGTCTGTCCTCACACCTGTTGACAGGGAGAATGAAATGCATATTCATGAAAGCGCACTGAATTATGCATCTGTAATTACAAAAGACGAAGAAGCAAGTCAACTCCAAGGAAAGTTCTGTGAGCTACTCGGGTTTAGCTGACTCCCTTGGCTCTTCGTCTCTTTTATCTTTCAGAAAATCTGGCCCAGCCAACCACGAAACGGCTCCAGGACACTCCGTTCCCAGCAGGACAAGACACGCATTTGCCTCTTCACGAAAATGCCCTTTCTTTCAAAGGCACTTACCTGAAATCTCTCTTTGCTGTCTTCACATCAGCCCTGAAGTTATCTTCCAGCGGCGCGTAGATACATTTTAATCAGCATTATCTCAAGAGGAGAGGCTGTGCTCTAATTAATGGCCCAGGCGGTTGTGCGGGGTACAAGTGCCCGATGGCCACGGCTCTGTGTTAACCGGGTGGTGGCTGTCGGGGCTTTCTTGATTCGGAAGTCCTGTTATTATCATCTGGGGACAAGCAGCGTTCCCCCCCGGCCCTGAGAGCAGAGGCGAGGCAGGGCCGCCCAGCCCAGCGGTTTCGTTCACCGGGCCACACTGCAGCGCGTCCGCTGTCACCGCGAGGGCGTCGTGTCTGCCGGGTGCTGCTCCGTGTGACGGAGATGGTGAGGACTGCAGGGTGTGCTTTATGCCGCTTCAGGGAAATGTAACAAATTAAAGGGAAATCGCGCGCGGTGCCCAGAATATTCTACGGGACCGATACCTGCCCTGTCTCTGTTCTCAATCCTCCTACTTCAGCCTTCCGTGGGAGAAGCCACCCCTGGCTCAGCCGCACACCACATTCGGAAGGAAGCCTGAGCAGCAAACATAAGGCCACACCATCTACCAGCCCGGGCTGAGCCCTCCCGAGGCCTCAGGCGAAGGGAGAAGTCACTCATGCTGCTACGGCCTTCATTTAAAATTGTGATGCTTTGTTCACTACGGAAGTTGGGGCATTTTGACTTTTAAAAATACCACACTGGGGCGTCTGGGTGGTTAAGCTGGTTGAGCATCCGATGTCAGCTCAGGTCATGATCTCTCAGTTAGTGGGTTCGAGCCCTGCGTCGGGCTCTGTGCTGACAGCTCAGAGCCTGGAGCCTGCTTCGGAGTCTGTGTCTCCCTCTCTCTCTGCCCCTCTTCTACTCATGCTCTGTCTCTCAAAAATAAACATGAAAACAAATCCCATGACAATATTATTTTGCTTCTAGGTTTTTAATGCCCCGCCCCTAAATTCTGCGCCCAAGACCGGTACCTGGGCTTTGTCTCGGCCCTGTCATTGGAGAGCAGTTCTTCTATTTACCTCAGAAGAAGATTTATAAAGGCTGAGTTCGTGTCGCTGCACACTGAGCCAAAAGAAAAAAATGATGGGTTTTCACGGACTGGAAATCAAAGCTAACAGGCTGCGGATGCTTTGCTGATTCTTGAAGTCGCAGCGAGTGGAGGAAATACTTTGAACTCTTTCTCAAAAGGTTCTTCTGTGTCAGACCTTAAAATTGTCTTACAAAAGGAAAGCCTTTGTTGGAATCAGTCGTATGAGATTTTAGTTAATTTGGCCTTTCTTCATCTTAGCAAGTCTTCCCCATGGGAGTCTGCAACCTTGGTCCGAGTCGAACATGTGAGGCAGCTGATTTAAAGGCCGAGGACCAAGTGTGGCCGTCACGGGAGGCGGGTGTCCCTCCCAGATGGCAGCCGAGAGGGTTGCCGTGCGCTGGCTGTGACACCAACGTCTTTGCGGGAGGATGGAACTCGTCGTCTCCTTTCCCGCTGTCGTCTCTAGGCGCTGCTTGTCACAAGCTCAGGCAGGGCCTGGGTGCAGGGGACAGAGGACCGCCTTCCGACCCACAGTCCCTGTGACCCCGGACGGGTCGGCCTGTGTCTTCGCCGCGTCTGTCCTCTCTCGGGTCCAGTGGCAGGAATAACGTGGGAGTGACAGGCTGCCCTTAACGGGCTGCTTCCAGAAAAATCCACATGGAGTTCTCTGTAAAATACGCGGTGTCAGGCTCATCCCCACAGGCTGACTGTAAATTCTCCGAAGCGCACAACAAAAATGCTCATTGAGACGCGTGCGTCTGTCCTTCGCTGTGATTAGGGAGCACATTCGGCTGCAGTAAATGACAGTGATTCCGTGTGTCATCACTCACCGCGTCCTTCCTACACTGGGGACAGGTACAGAGGCTTCCCATCAAGGAGAGTCCGTCTACGCCCTGCAACGGTGTGGTGACGGAGCCCCCACCCCCGTGGCCGGGTTCCTGCGTGCCTCCACTCTGGACCTACACGCCTTGCCCCTCACCCCCAGCCCCACTTACCGTTTCTTCTCACCCTCGCAGTCAGGAGACTGATATTTGAACGTGACTGATACTTGTATTTTGTGTAAGAGCGACACTTCTTGCCAGGGCCCGTGAGACCCTCCAGAATCCCGCCTTTTCTCTACGTTCCTTTTCCGTCTTCTCCCACTTGGTTCCGGCCACACCGGGCTCCTCGCTGTTCCTGTCCCTGCCCTTCCTTCGGCCAAATTACTTAAATCCTCAGCGCCTGAATCTCCTTGTCTGTAAAATGGGTATAATAATACTAAGAGCTTCAGAAGATTTTCTTAGGATTAAATCAGTTCAATAGTATATTGAACGTTCAACATTATATCATTACTGTCATACTTTTTATTACCTTCATCTGATTTTCCCAAAGTCTCTAGTGATTTGACTCCTCTACTGACAATAATCTCTGAGAGGGCCTTGATAATTCATGAGCTCGTCCCGTGAAGGGGCTGTACGAGCCCTCGCTGCAGAGAAATACCACTCGGACTCCAAATACTGCCGGGCCCCGGAGCCCTTGCTGCCGTTTCCTCTGCACTTGTAGTTTTTGCCCTCAATCTTCTTCTTTTCTCATTGTTGGCAGAAGGGGATTTATGCTTTTCCACTCTGCTGATCTTTCCTGTTCAGTTCAGTGTATGTCATCTTCTGTCTTGCCTTCATATTCCAGCCTGCCCCCTCACTGCCACCCTGCCCTCCACTCTGTCTTCAATTCTCTCCACAATTCTCGCTATGCCTTCTTTGTTCTCCCACGTGGGGCAAGGGCACATTTCTGTAACCTCTCTGAAAATCGCGTGTTTTGGTGGGGAAAGATTGGCTTTCTGGCAGCTCTAAAAATAGAGAAGTCCCTTGAAGGAATGCATGACGGAGCCAGAGAGTAATCGAAAACACGGAACTTGGATACCAGGTAAATATCTGCTCGCAAGGAGAACACTCACTCGCCAGGTCTAAGGTCCTGGGTCGGAACGGGTCCCGCAGCAGGGCTCAGGGGGGCTCACTCGATTACGAGCTTCAAAGCACAGACCCATCAGCACTTTTGTTCTCTGAGCCTGGGAGGGAGACCGGAGCGGAGTGAGGAGCGCAGGCACAGGTGTTCCTGAGTCACCCCCGGCTGTGGGTAGGGGCTCACTTCCTGGGGAGGTAGTGTGAGTGCTGGTAGGACAAGCTTGGAGCACTGAACTGGAAAAAATGAAGGACAGAGATATCTTCACTCAATTTCTATTTTGTGAAAAAGTTTAGGCTTAATATTGTAACACTCAAGGCCAAAGGAGATTCTTCAAAAGCACAATTAAATGGGGGCGCCAGGGTGGCTCAGTTGGTTAAGCGTCTGGTTTTGGCTTGAGTCATGATCTCGCGGTTCATGAGTTTGAGGCCAGCATCGTGCTCTGTGCTGATGGCTCAGAGCCTGGAGCCTGCTTCAGATTCTGTGTCTCCCTCTCTCTCTGCCTCTCCCCTGCTCACGCTCTGTCTCTCTCTCCCTCAAAATAAATAAACATTTAAAAAAAAGCACAATTAAATGGAAAGTAGCATCCTCATTGGCTTGTACCTATAAGAAACGAGATGGTTTGGATCAAAATACTTTAGTCAAGGTGCCGGCACCGGTCTGTATGATTCAAATGATAAAGACAAAGCAATGCAGAGGACACAGCATCAACCGGGGAGAGGTCTCACAAATGTAAGTAACGTGAGAGGGGTGTTGCAGGATTTGGGGAAGCAGTCCCTACCATTTCTGTCCACAGAGCCGGGCTTCCGTCTTCTTGTTCTAATGATGTACACCGTGATGACCTCAAGGGTTGCTACGGGAGGGAAATGAACTACATTCCGGGAAGGAATTTACTACAATGTTCGGCACATGGATGAGTGCCCATATTTACTATGATGTACAACGAATTACCATAAATTTAATGATTTAACATAACAGACATCTGTAACCTCATAGTTCTGTCCATCAGAAGTCCAGGCCCTTTGTGGCTGGTTTCTCTGCACCTGACCCCCTAGAGACTTGACTAGGGAAGGATCCTTTCCAAGCGCCCTCAGGTTCTCTGCAGAATTCAGTTTCTTGCCAGCTTCTGCTGGGGAGTGCTCTCATCCGCTGGGGGCCACACTCAAGTTGTTATCACGGGGCCCCTTCAGAGTCAAAGTCCACGACAGAGACCCGCCCTCCCCCCACATTGAATCTCGCTCATCCTTTCAATATCTGTGACTTCAGAAAGGGCTCGCATGATCAGGCTGGGACCACCAGAATCATCTCCAGTGGGGTTAGCTCGAAGTCCGCCCATGAGCACCTCGGGACAGGAGTGATTCCCCATCCACTCACAGGCCTGCCTGCACTCACAGGAAAGGCGACTGATTCTACAAGGCGCATACGGGGCCAGGAATCTTGGCAGCCTTCTTAGAATTCTGCCCAGGAAATGACTGCTATTGTTGCTTGTTAGGAGGCATAAATAGAGGAGCCTGCCCAGTGGAAAGAATCCCATCTTATGTGGTAAGACAGTCTGTGGAGGCAGGACAGGGACACAAAAGGTCCCCATGGGTTGGAGGACCTGGAAAAACTAATGGATGAAGGCTTCTCAGCTTCGAGATCTAAGGGGCGACTTAAGGATGGCCCGACGACCATACGTGAAATCACGAGTGGCCTCAAATCCAAGGAGGACTGGTGAGGAGAGAGCATCTAAACCAGGGCACACAGTTAGGGGATCGTCCAGAGGGAAGGTTAGAGCTGGTCCCCAGAAGGGAGAGACTAAGGGTTCTACGGTTCCTTCCAGCCCTGGGACTCCGTCCCTGAGGGGGCCACTGGCTCCGTTCTCGGTCCAGGGGCCCTGACAGTGCTGAGCTGAGTCTAGAGATGAATGGGTAAAGATTCCTCCATTAGGACCAGTTACGTAAACACCAAAAAGCCGACGGGCTGCCAGTGCAGAGTTTGGCAGCAGTAACAGAAACGAGAACTACGAGAGAAGAACAACAAAAATCACTCTGGTCCTCTCCGCCCCACGCCCCCCAAATTCCCTGCAGAGGGACGAGGACCAGAATGGCCCAGGACGCAGATGCTTTGCTCCTATGTGTCACCATGGCGCTGAGCCTTTCCAGGCGTGCACACAGCTCACCGCTCAGGAGATTAGCTTTCCAAACCGAAAATGCTTGATCCACTTGAAATCTATTTGTGGAACTTATTGTTATTTTCGTCACTGAACCATGAAAAATAAATTCAACAAATAGAGTCCTAAAACCCTCGTCCATCATGAAATACTCAAACTTCTCAAAATGTCCAAGAGTCAGAGGGAGCTAGGAGATGGCGCATTCATCACTTCAGTCTATGTGTATGTGATTTTGTCCTTTCTCTTTTTTAATATCTTAGATTTTTTTTACTTGAGAAGGAGGTATTGTTGTGATTACTGTCAGTCTCTATGGCTAATGTGGTTTTCTCAACAGAAATCTTGAGAACTTTTTTTCAACTTGAAAGCAAAGAGAAATTATGATAGCATTTTCTGCCATCATTTAGACAACAGAATAATAATAATTTAACAACTAGTAGAATAAGAAGACACTGTATACAAGAAGTAAAACAATGGACATTCTTCATTTCTAATGGGCACATGATTTTTCTCCTACCATTGTAAATTCAAACATCTGGTCTTGAACTTCGCAAAGAATTTATGACTTGTTGATCTACTTACAGAGCTAAAAGAATATTCTACCAAATAGCGTCCCTGCTATTAACTCATTAAAGAGTCAAAGGGGACAAAAATTAACATGAACATGACAGTTACTAAGAACTTGTGGATACCAAACAAGGGTCTCTGAATAGATGACCCGAAGAAAGTTCTAAGTATGCCTCGCACTAATGACTGACTGGGAATTCTCTGGGAATCCACTATCTTTGGCACAGTGGGTCCAAAAGAAAATAATATCAGCAAAATATTTACAGCTTAGGAAATCTTTCCTACCAAGATCCTACCCCTTCATGGAAGGATGACAGAAAGAAGGAACATTTACTGAGAGTTGTTGATGTACGGACACGGTGTGACACACTGTTCGGGCACCATGGCCTTAATTTTTCACATCAGTCCTGTGAAGGAGGTGTAGCCTGGGTTTTACAGATATCTCCCAGAGCCTCGGAGTTCTTAAGTGACTTGTTGCTCAACTGCTATTGTTGCATAAGAATTTGTTCTAAAACGTAGGAGTTTAAAACCACATTCCTTCTCTCTTTGTCAAGATACATCGGTCAGGAATTTGGAAGAAGCCTGGCTCGGCAGTCCTCACTGCCTCTGGGGGGTAGAAGCCAGATGTCACCGGGGCTTCAGTCCTTGAAAGGCTAGACTGGGCTGGGCTTCCGGGCTGGCTCACTCGCAGGACCGGCAGCGGATGGAGCTATCAGAAGCCCACCAAGACTCCAAAGAAGAGGACATAAACCTTACTTTTTGGTAAAAACAATGTCAAACTATGTGGGGGCTATGTTTTAAGGTCATCTTACTTGTTCAAAAACAGCCAATAAGAGCTCACTCAAATGTATTATAAACAACAAAACCTCTGACTGCAATTCAGGGTATACAGAGTAAAGGGATCTTTTTATTCTCAAATGACGAAACTTAATGCTACTGAGGCCAAGGCTAAAAGAGTGAAAAGTCTGTGAGGCAGATCACAGGAAAGATAAGATGAACAGGACTTTCATCAAGAGTGGTGGGGCGCCTGGGCGGCTCATTCGGATGAGCGTCTGACTTCAGCTCAGATCATGATCTCATAGTTTGTGTGTTCGAGCCCCGCATCAGACTCTGTGCTGACAGCTCACAGCCTGGAGCCTGCTTGGAATTCTATGTTTCTGTCTCTCTCTGCTCCTCCCCTGCTTGTACTCTGTCTCTGCCTCTCTCAAAATTAAATGAACATTAAAAAATTAAAAAAAAAAAAGAGTGGTGACCAGGTAGCACTGTGGGAGCTTTATCCTCAAACCAGGACCTGCCTCTCTCTGCATGTCGGCTACTTGTCATGCACCGTGACCCCTACCTCCATAATACTCGTAGCATCAGCCAACGCCACCCAGAAGGTTCTCCTGCTCCTTGGTTCACAGTTGACACATCGCAGGGAATGCTTCAGGCACCCCCTTTTTGTTGCATCTGTACCCCTGTTCAATCCATATGGGGTCCTAGGTGAGTCCTGTGGTTCTAACACAGTCATTACCCGTGGAAGGGAGCCGGAAGGGGGAAGGACTGTAGTGGGGAAACGTGCACCGTGGAGGAAACAAGAGTTTACAGTGATTACCAGCCAGGGACTTCTGGTGCTGAGAACTGCTTTGTGAAACTCCCCTAAAGCTCTCACAGAAAGCAATCAGTCTTTAGCTCTCAGCAAACCTTTGTTGTCCCGAGAATCCACGGAAGACTGAATGAGAGCCTATTTGATTTAGCTGATAAAGTAATGAGCCAGAAGTCAGAGCTGACACACACATGCCCTCATCTATGCTTCAACGATCAAGTATTTTCACTTGATTATCTCATTTATTCACACAACAGCCAAGTGTTACAGGGCAGGCTTTATCTTCGCTTTGCAGGTAAGAAGCCTGAGACGCAGGAATTTTCAGTGACTTGATCCCAGTCATGCAGGGAATATATAGTAGAGCTAAGACTTAAAACTCTCGTTCCGCCAGGCCTAGTGCGCTTTCCACTTTGCCGCAGACTCCCCTCATGTAAAACTTCAGGTTCCTTCGTGGCATAATGGACAGGCAAGGTCTTCTCTATGGGAAGGCCCAGCCGTTCAACTACTGAATCCTGGAGTAGCTGCCAATTGGAGCATTTTGGCTTCTGCAGCCTAAATAAAACAGGTCATTTTCATTGATGTAATTCACCAAAGTAAATTCTTGGCAAGATTATCCTTCTCAAACACATCGGCCCCTTCCATAGACACTGCTGATGGCCTTCCATTTACTGCACGTGGGATGGAGTCCAGCCCCCTGAGCAAGCTTCACAAAGCCCCTCATCACCTGGTGACAACCCACTGTCAAGCTGGTTCTCTTCTCCTCACCTGATGCTCTTCAGTAGGTCAAGGACGCAATCTAAGGGGAAACTCAAGTCTTTCTCTGTATGTACCATCAACCTCATCAGCTCTCCCACCTAGGAAAAAGGCCTCTCTATGAGTCAATAATCGAATGGACTTCCAGGAACAATAGTGGGCACCATGCCTTGGGTGTGGTCTTCTAGGAGGAAGAGCAAGGATTTTACTATCACAACTGAGCAATGCTTACGGGGCTGTCTTGTGGATTGCCTTACCTTCTCAACTATGTTTTGTCCAATCTGACCAAGGAGGCAGGAGATGAGTCTGCCTACAATGGATACCTGGAAAGCCTACGAGGACCAGCACAAGGTCTGGGAGAGAAGACATGGAGAACATATCTTAGAACCCTTTTACTGGCTCTCACAGAAAATATAAATAAATAAGCTTCTCTTTCTCTACTCCTTTGCCTTTTTTTTTCTCACTGAAAGGATGGCCAAGTCTAGAGGACCAAGGTCAGGGCAGAGGCTTGAGGCAAGAGCTCCAGGTGAGGCCATTCAGTCCACCTCCACTTACAGACTCTGCCAAAGGAGCAAAAAGAGTCACAGAGATGTTGACAAATACAAGAGCTCCCTGGGTTTGGGAAACAGAGGACCCTGAGAACCATGACAGAGTTAAAAATAAAACAAGTTCCATCATTTTTGAATGCCTTCTGTGCATGAACAGTTTTGTGGAAAATATGGAAGTAGTTGGATCTGCAGAAAGAAAATGCAGTAGAGAAGGATGCAGAGGTTTGGTTCATGGAGGGTTTATGATTCCAGACCTTGTGCTCCAGTGGGAAGTCCGGAACACACTCCCAAACTGATTGAAGCCATCTTTATAGGCGTGTAGGTCATAAAAGTTTGTTGACTACATGAGTCAACAAATACTAAATAAATAAAATGCATTAGCTTCAACACCAGATTTGGTCAGTTGGGTTCCATGGCAAGTTGAGGAACTGGCCTCAGGAATTATCTGTGAGTCCCGAAGTCAGACCTGGGAGGCTCAGGACCATTTCGTAGGTCCTGAGATCCTTGATTAAAGTGAAACCAAGAGGTTCTGGAAACTTTCTATGCTCAAAATGAAAAACAAGTTCAAAACATAGTGAAAAGAACATACAACCTATTTTGCTTCCATTGGCCATGTGTTGTTTTTTTTCGAAAGACTTCTTGAGAATCAAATGATTGGAATTTGATTGGTGGTGGTGATATCAATGTAACCATCACTGAGGATTTCTTGAACTCAGCGACGGATTTTTAAATTCTTAACCCATGAATCCCATAAGCATCTCGGTTTGGTCAATACATAAGCCCTAGCTATGAAGTATGTGGTTTTTTTGATATCCCAGATCTTTTCTCTCTCGCTTTCCTTCTTGCTTCCTGTTCCTCTTACTGCAGGCCCATCCTCGACCGGGAAGACACTGTTTCAAGTAGAAATATGTCCAGAAATGATGGTGAGGCCGCCGACGGTGATGACGAGGACAGAGCCTTCTATTTCTTCAGTGCTCATCATTCACACATTATTCAGTCAGTGCTGATTATGATTTAGGTCAGGCTTTCCACCAGCTCATGTAATCCTATCTGCCCTATGAGACTGATACTCTGTTTTCCCATTTTACAGATGATAAAACTGACACTCTCTGGTGGAAATAATTTGTAAGAAACCCCACAGCTCCTGAACGGGAGAGCGGAGGCTCAGTCTCCCCTTTGTGTGACTTCTAAGTCCATTTCCTTTATTATTTCAATAAATGGCTCCATGGGTTGCTAAATCCATCTCGTGTCTGTCCTCCAGAAACTTCCAAGGTACAAGAGGGTGGGCAGTAGGAAGCAGTGCTTACTGGAAGGTTAAGAATGACAACTGGTGTGGCTCCTAGCATGGGTAACAGCCTAGTACCAAAGATATTTTCAAGTTGCTGAGAAAGGGCTGCCCAGAATCCCCCAAATCACACCATGGAGAGAAATTTCCTGTGCTTTCTGTGACCCAAATGAGCATGAGAAGACCCACATGATAGCACTAAGCTCCAGGCTCTCAGTTCTTCATCCGTAAAATGAGGAAGGGAGACCAGATCGCCCCCAGGGACTGTTCTAGCCCCAATGCCCCATCGGTGAAGGACAGGTTATGTATCGAGTGAGTACGGTGAGCTTAACCTGGGGCCACTCGGTAATCCTAAAATCCTCATTACCTCTCCTTTCAGAGCTCCAATTTCTTGGGCCTTATATAAGTCTCCTCTGAGGTGAAAGATACCCTGTAACATACAGTGAAGGCAATTTTTAAGTGAATGTCGTTACAAATCACAGCCCTGAAACAAATTCATATCTCAGCCTACATACCCAGAAATTGGTAGAAAAGATGTAATACTGTTTCAGCCCCTTTCATCTTTAAAGCTCTTACTAAAACATGGCATTAATCTTCAAAATGTCACTAAAGTTGGCAAGAGCCTAGTGCTGTCCCCTCCTCTTGCATTCCCTTCAATTTTCCTTGTCGGTCATGTCGTTGGACTGGCATCAGAGGAGACCGGCAAGGTCAGTTGCTGGAAAATCACATCTGAGGCTTGAGTCTCACAAACAGTTTTGCCAGGCACTCGCCCAGTGTGGGGGATAATTGTGGAGAGCCTTCCAAGCTCAAGGACCAAGAATTGCCCATGTGTCTATATTTTTAGCCAATGAAGTAGAACCCCAAGTAGAGAGGTGAGGACACCCATCTGATGACTCAGGTTGGACACCTGCAGGAATTCGGGCCAATCAGATGACCCACAGCACAGTAAAAGTGGGGATAAAGCTACTGTAGCTTCAGCCTGCACTGTTTTCTTGGATGGAGCTGATAATATTGGAAGTGAGGGTACATTCACCTACCCATCGGCAGAAGTAGAAACACAAGGCAGATGTACAGCAGGGAACGGAGCTGTGACATGGAAAACAGAGTACTTCCTGGATCTCCACCATTTTTTATTCACTGGTTCCATTCCTTGACTGCAACTTTTTGTTATGTAAAATTAACACCTTCACTAATACCTGCAGCCTACCTGTGAACAGCTGTAGTAGCGGACGACTCCCTAGATGGGTTCTCCTGAACCCATGGCCAGCTTTCAAAATGTCCTTTTGCCTGACTTGACCTGAAGTGAATTGTCCCCTCCATACCGGCTTCACCAATTTGACTCCCACCCATCTCTGAAACGGGCTGAGGAGGCCGGGTCCCAGTGGCATCACTATAGGAAGAGATGGGGTGGCATTACAGTAAGGGATGCCAAGAATGGTAGGGGATGGGTGGAGGAGAGAACAGAGGCCTCTGGAACCAAAGTGAAATCGAATCTCAGTCGTAGTTGTGACCTGCCCTTGAGCATGGAAATCGGTATCAGAGCCCCCATGACCCCAACATCTGCCTAAAATATGTCATCTTGTCACGGGCAACAGAGAAGTGAGCCCACCCAAAGTGAGTAATGAAGGGCTCCTGAAAAAGACAAAGGATGAGAGATTCATCTTCAATATGCCCCTCAGAGTACACTTAGCAGCTGCCCTTGCCTCTACATTTCATTTACTCACTCAGTGAGCAAAAATGTTTTCCTTTAAATGAGCTCCTATAATGGGTACTATTGGCTTATTATTCAGAGAGCCGTCTCTCTAAGAGTCCTTAAATGTGGTCCTTACATCAGCAGGAGACTGTTACCCAGAACTGGTTCGAGATGCAAATTTGGGGATCCCCCCTTAGATCTGATAATCAGAGACTATCTGGGGTTGAGTGATCTGGGCTCCCCCAGGCCGTACACGTGCTTCTGATGCACGGTTCAGACGGTGGACTGCTGCATGCTCTGGGGACCCCGAACTTCCGACAGGAAGTCTATGTCACGTAATCGCCGGAAAGGAGGTTTCTCACCTTCAGCAGTACAATGAAGAGCTATGCCGGGGCCTCAGGCAAAAGTTAAAATCAATAAATCAATCCCGTCTTTCTTTAAAATTTAGGCATTTTGCCCATCATAAATTTCTAGCTTAGATCTTTGAAAATATTCGTCCTTCTACTGAGGCTTTTGGCGGTCCCCTAAATTTTGCAGCTAGAATGGACGCCCCCATTGCAGGCTGTGGCCCTGCCCTTCGAGAAGCCGTGTTCACCAGAGAGTGAGAACGGACGTTCAGAGCAGCTGGCTTGCTGCCACCCTGGGTCCTGAGAGACAGCAGGACCGTCACCCAGGAGGGGATGTGCAGGGCTCATGCCACGGTGCCCACCTGGGGCTGCAGAGGATGGACATTCTGTAGAATCGCAAGGTCAGAAGATACTTTTTTCCATTCCGGGGATTTATACGATGCTTTCAGAAGTGGTCCCGAGACTTCTCTCCTTATGGGCACAGTGGCAGCCAGAGGCCATGACGAATGTGTTTGCTTCTGAGGGAGCCCGTGCTAATCCGAATGAAAGAACTTGATTTAATGTGAGTGTCATGTGTGCCCCCAGTTACGTTCCATTTTCTTCTCCCGTCACAGTGGGTTACTCACGGCCCAGTGACAAGAGGGTGGGAATTCATGCCACAGGTCCAGACCTCATCCCCACCTTTGGTCGTGTCTACAGAAGGGCAGAGGTGCCAGGGACACGGCGTGAGGCCAGAGCACTCAACAAACCAACCGCCTTCTTTCCATTACTCTTCCCTTTTAGACTGGAAGAGTGAAGAGTACAAAAGCTCTGTGTATGAAAATTGTGATTTCATTAAATGAAGTCAGTAACTCTCCACGAGTTTTGATTTTGGAATAGATGCCACGTCCTCTATCCTCTAAGCTCATCTGCGGGCCGGGAGGACACTCAACCTGCCTGCTGGCCAGAGACCACATTCTGATCCCAGCTGGCAGCATCTGGCAGGACGTGACTCCGCAGCTGCAAGGGAAGTGAATGCTGTGGGGCTCCCCCCACAGCCCTTCTCCAGGATGAGACCCCCAGCCCTGACCTGTGAGTCTGTCAGGGTGACGCCTCGAGGCTCAGCTCTCACTGGAATTGCCCTCAGTCATCAGGATCGGCCTTGCTCAAAGCGACAGCACCTCCAGGAAGGCGTCCCACGACCACGATAGGCCGAAGCAGGGAGACCCAGCCCCGGCCCCCATGGGACTCGGTTCAGGACACTATGAAAGTCCTCCTAGCTCCAAAATGCTCAATGGAATCAGCTGAGGCCTCAGCTACAAGTTCGGCGTCTCCTTCTGCTCACTTCTCTCTTCCTCACTTCCTTAAAGCTATGTTTCCTGGAAGACTTCTGGCCTCTCCCCACCCAACCGGCCATCTCTCAGTGATGTCTTGGCATCCGCTCTCATGGAATTCAGCCTAACTACCAGGCATGGTTCTCAGACGCAGACTGTAATGGGACTGGGGAAATAGCTCTAACGCTGACTGACTGGCAATGCAGACCCCACCATGAGTGGCAGGTGGACAATGAACAGACCCTGGAATGTTGTCACAGTGCAGTTGTTCGGACTCTCACTGGCAGTGACTCGGGGTAAGAGTTGGGTCAAAAAGGATGCAACAGCCTAAATGACATTTCTGGTGCTCGTGGCTTGATAGCCGTAAGAAGCATGGAATGGGTGGTCGATGCATAGAACCAGTGACTTACTCAGCGGATATGACAGGCTCGGGGTGAGAAGTCACCAAGTCGAGATGGAATGGGAAGGCACGAGAGGACTCCTTGGCCACATTCAAGGTGTCTCCCATGGCAGGAGGATCAGACTCAAGACCAGGTTGAGGACTTAGTCATGAAAGTACTTAAGAGAAGCACGTAAGAGAAAACTGGATTCTCTGCTGAAGCAGGCTTCCTGTGCCAAAAGTATGACTCCAATAAGGAAGGAGTGGGACCCTGAAATTTGGGGCAGGGAGAGCTGGGTAGATGCGTTTGGGGAAACCTTGACATCCCCGATTCCTCTGAGTCTTCTGAGCATAAAGCAGTGACCCACTCTTGACTTGAAGACAATATAGAGGCCTCAAGGGAGGCAGGTGCCTTACGAGATAAGGTCCACTGACGTCCTCCTGGAAAGCAGAGCAAGAACAAGGGTCTGGAATGGGGCATTTGCCGAGCCTGTGGAAGGAAGAGAGGAACTATCCACTGAAGAAGTGGTGGAATTTGGCTAATGTGTTCTGGTAGAACTGGAAAAAATACCTATGGAACTGTCTCAAGGACTCTAGGTCAAGGAGAGCATAATATGAGGCTGGCTAAGGGAGAGTTTATTGACATGGAGCACTCACCTTAATGGAGGAGGTAACACCTGAGCAAGGCCCCTATGAGATGTGCCAACACACTCCTAGAATGGCTCTTGAAAGCTTGGAGAAAGTACCGGCATGCGCTGAACGCAGTAGAAATGGCTGACTGGAAGACAGTGAACAGAATGTTCAGAGACGAGCACACGTTATGGTGGATTTACTATGTAAAGCTGGGAAACTCGCTGGCCAGCCAAACTCCTCAGAGGGGTTAGGAGACACTCCTTTTATCTAAGCAACATGCACTTGTCAGAGTCAGAGTACTGGGAGCCCACTTTCCAGCAGGAAGCTGTGAGGAGAGAGGGGGGTGTGCTGAGGTGGTTACCAGGCTAGGGCAATGGACGTGAACTTGCAAGGACCTGCGTGCTCTGGACGAGCGACGAGACTGGAGCCCTGCCCGGTTTGCCACCGTCACTGCCGGAGGCCATGGGGCAGGAGCAAGGAAGATACGACACGGCGGCCTTCCGGAAGCAAGAAAATGACCGTTTCTATCCTGTAGTATCCCGTCGCCCCTTACTGACATGCTTGCTGCAGAGGTGACTGCGTGGAGTCCAGCCCCTCTATCACAGAGCAGGTAATACATGACACACCTGGAGATGAAGAGCAATCGGCTGATGTCACAGTCGCTCTCAGTGACTCAGATTCCACATGCGCCTGCGCACACGCTAAACATATTTCATGCGACGTTTAAACAACTCTGTACTTTCACCCTAAGAAGACACAGTTATCTTTACAAGTTACCTTTACACAGTTATCTTTATAAGTTACCTTCATAACTCATGTCTGGCTGTATTAATGACTCCTAAATTCTATCACATTCCCATGGAATATTCTGTTAGTTAACGAGTACATTTTAAAGTTAACCAGAATAACTTGTATATAAAATCAAAATTGGGCAAAGGAGAAAGAAGAAAATAATTAATCTATACAAGCGAACACATAACAAGCAAAGAAAAAAATATGCAAAGTACTCTAGTTCTTGTTCCTGTAACTGATTCTAAGACTCTAGTGGGTATTTAATTATTCAGTTTTTCACTATGATTTCTGTATTTCCCCCCTCAACCAGAATCTCAGCTGATTTGGGTTATTTACCAGGTAGAATGACTTAAACAGTAATTCTCAAAGGGTCTAGGTTATCCATCAATGTGGCTCTTTTTGTCGCCGTAGTTTTCATCGACTTTTTCTAGTGGATATGGAAGTACTAAGAGGCACTCCAGAGAGTCCACGGGATTGTAGACCAAAATCTCCCCTGTGCAGCAGTGACCCAGTTTCCTCGTCGTGTTCAAGATCAGCAACTCCAACAAATAGAGTAACTCTTCCACCTGTTGCTAAAGTGGCATAAGGAGCCCAAAATGGCCAGGTAGAAGTCTCATCTTACGATTCAGGAGGAGAACCATTGTGTCCTCTGGTGGAAGTTTACTTGCCCTTTAGGTACTAAGACATCCGAACACACACAGCTCAGAGCTTCTCAGACCATGAGTGGAAGTTCTGTGGATGGCTTATTAAGCGTCATAGGGAGAAGAGCCATCCTCATCCCTCGATTCCTGAATTCATACTCAGCAGAACTGACTGAGCCCTGATGCGGGATCGTAAAAGTATACTGTTTGCCCTACCAAGTGAAAGCAAAGATCGTTTTCTGTTCCTTCCAAATTGGTGTGGAAATAAAGGATTGGCGGGGTCCCTAGCCCATACCGAGTGTCAGGGTTCACGGTGATTCGTTCCGGTGAAGATAATACGCCTGAAACAGCAATCATAGGTCACAACAGTCTCCGGTTATTCTCCAAGATCTGTCCGACTTCGTCACAGACCTAAGGGCGAGTTAAATGGGAATGAGACGGATATCATCGTCCCTCATATTTTCAGATCTTTGCTGGCGATATTAATCACTGCGATTTTTTTAAAGAGGAGGTATTGCTTCTAGTTCACAATCCTGATCAGGAGAGAACATTCCATGGAATTTCACTCAGCCCTTGCGGCCATAATGACACATACCCAATGGTCAGAGAGTTAATTTGAGGGCAAATGAAGTCCACTGTGAGTCAGGCTCTATTATTTCACTGCTGTAAGCCCCACTCTGACTACTGAGTCATGGTGGCATCGATTTGGAACTATGACCTAACAATCCTTGAGGATCACTGCGTTATGCCCTCCACACTTTCATAAAGGACTACGGGGTTCTTTTTACGGTGGGTGCTTGTGACAATGGCACAGGGTCCCTCCTCAGGTTACCTGACCTCTCCTTCAGTCAAAGAGCTCCGGATCTGTGAACCGGCTGCGGTCTGGAAGCTCACTGAGAGGTCACAATGCTTCACTGTGGTGATTCAAGTCAGGGTTTTGGCTCCAGATCTAGAGTTTTCTCAATCGGTCAAGAAAGTTTCTAGTAGGTTAGACATATATTTAATTCCTACAGACACTGTGATCAGTTAGCCTCCTGTGGGATATCCTTGTGGTTAAAGCATTTTGGTGACTGAGACGCTTTACGCCACCCTTTATGGTAAATATTTCTATTTTATCTTTGTAGCTGAGTGCTGCACATGGTCTAACACCCTTAGAATTCACTCCTGCAGGTCTTCCCCAGGCTTTCTGTCCAGATGTAAAATTCTAGCAATTCTTTTAGTATGCAGGCTACTTTCTACTGGGTTATAGTGTGTCCTGGCCTCTTAGAACATGGCGAGATTTGGGGGCGCCTGGGTGGCTCAGTCAGCTGAGCGTCCAACTTTTGGCTGAGGTCATGATCTCATGGTTTGTGAGTTTGAGCCCCACGTCAGGCTCTGGAGCCTGAAGCCTACTTTGGATTCTGTGTCTCCTTTCTGCCACTCCCCCATTCGCACTGTCTCTCTCAAAAATGAATAAACTTTAAAAAAAAAATAAGTAAAAGAACACGGTGAGATGTGATCCTGGTCTAGCACCAACAGAGTACGTTGGTGGCCTGTTGCAGGGACAGGAGAATCTACCCCCAAGGCTTGCCCAGGTGAGTGACCACAAGGCTTCCAAGCCAAGGCAGGAAATCCTCCCCAGGCATTGGAGGGAAAGCTCATTCTTTTGGTTCAGGGAGGCCTCGAATGACACACGAATTCATCTGTCAGCTTTATTTGGGTCCAACCAGTTGTTCCCATTCAAAGTTTCATGACTCCATTCTTTTCTAACCAATGTCCTAAATTTCCCATGAGAAACTTGAGGAGACTGTGAACTTCAGCATCACTGTAATTCAGCAAGCGGACAATTAGATGTTGTGTTTTTATGTTCGGCAGTATCAGCCCTGCTGCCCTAAGAAAAAGGAGACCCTTCCGAGGCCGTCCTGGAAGCTCTCAGACAGCCACTTAGGCTGAAAGTTAAAGG
This sequence comes from Paguma larvata, assembly GCA_030068075.1. Taxonomy (NCBI): domain Eukaryota; kingdom Metazoa; phylum Chordata; class Mammalia; order Carnivora; family Viverridae; genus Paguma; species Paguma larvata. The sequence continues at coordinate 29,179,625 of CM057831.1, forward strand.
AAGTGATGGTGTCATTTTCTTTTCAGAAATGCTCAAGGGCACAGAAGGAAATCAATCCCAAACAACAGGGCTCGTAGTCGCCATCTCAGCCATAACGACAAGAGCAGCAGCCACGTGGTTTCCAAAGCACTTATTTCACTTGGCACTTCATCGGAATCAAACACAGGTTACAGCTTGGTTAATTATAATGCCACCGTCCGCCATGGTGACCGCTGTCCCTGCCCCTGCTGTCAGGGGCTTAGCACTGCAGCCTGCGGGCAGGACCAAATCAGTCTCCGATCCCGCTTTGAGGGACGATGGCCTCTCCCAATCCCTCATCAGTCAGGTTCCAGTTTGGAGACAGAACCGCACAAGGGAAGTTCAATACCAAACCTTATGAACAGGGGAGGAACTCTCAAGAATTCCCTGAGGCCGAAAGAGGACACCTAAAGAAGGAGCACACTTAGAGCGAAGGATCCCGCATAAAGCTGGGGTTTAGACCTTGTGGGAGGCATGGTCGGTCCTGCGGACGGAAAAGGAGTTCCCTGGGCTGCTCCAGTACTGGGAAAGTGGGACACAGCCCGCCGGGGCATGGTGCATGACACTGGCGGTGGGCACACAGGGAGAGTCAAGGGTGGGAGGGCAACAGGGAGCAGTCCACAGAAACGTGACCACCTGGCCATGTTCAGGGCGGGAGCTGCAGGCCCACAGGGGGCTGAGTGCTCCAGAGCACTCGCCACAGAGGAGCACCATTGGATTTTACACACACACACACACACACACACACACACACACACACACACAGCCACCAGGCGCCAGGAGCTCTCCAGTCCAGCAGGAGAAGCCTCCCTCCTGAAACGCCTTCCCACCTGCTCCCCAAGTCTAGCCCATGGTCCCCGCAGAGGGACATGTTCCGCCATCACAGAAGCGGGTGACAGCTGGGGGATTCAGGCTGCAAGGGAATCCTCTGGTCCCTGGCACAGATCCCCGTCTTTGAGCCCCTCTCCTGCTTGGACTCCACCATTCCCACCTCCCTCATTTCCTCGCTCCCCTCTCCTCTCCTCTGTGGCCTGAGTCCGGCCACACGTCCAACATACACCCACTGCCCTGGTTATGTGAGAGGTGAAGTTTCAGGGGGACATGAGGGGTGGGAGCCCAGCGCATCCGCCTCTGTTCTTTAATGCACCATCTCTGCCGGCGACGCTGAGACTCAGCCCGGGGGAAGCACGCGGCTGTGGGGTTAGCTCTCCCCCCCTTCCTCCTGTACCCACCGCGGGCAGTTGTAAACACCTACACACGTCTCCCCGACTCCTTCTGGCCTGCAGCAGCGGAGGACCGGTCCCCAGATGGTCTGTGGGAGCCTTAGCAATTCACGGGAGGGAGTCCCCTGATACTGGCTGCCTGATTCTGTAGCTCCTGGAGGCTGGGGGCGGTGGGGGCGGGGCTGGCTGGCTCAGAACTTGCATGTGAACTTGCCCCCGGGCAAACCCCTGATTAAACTCGACAGGAAGTGCTGTGGGAGGTGATCACTGCGAGGAGCTGGCTGAAGATTTCTGTGACAAGTCTTTGCTGTCAACCTGTGTTCACCTAGAGCTACAAATAAACATTTTCCAATTTCTGAGTCAATAAACAATATGGTTTTCTAGACACGAAACCAGCGTCTTGGATTCTGGCACTGAACCCTGTTCTTTCTTTTTTTTTTTTTTAATGTTATTTAATTTTGAGACATAGAGAGACAGAGCATGAGTTGGGGAGGGGCAGAGAGAGACGGAGGCACAGAATCGGAAGCAGGCTCCAGGCTCCGAGCTGTCAGCACAGAACCCGACGCGGGGCTCGAACTCACAGATTGTGAGATCGTGACCTGAGTGGAAGTCAGATGCGTAACCCGCTGAGCCCCCCAGGCGCCCAACCCTGTGATTTCTACAGGAAGGACTCACACGGTGATGTCCGCACCGCGCGCACCGAGGCGGCGGGCGGGTGCGTGAGCCACTGTAGCGCGCACACCCCGGGGAGGCTCCAGGTTCCGGTTGCAGCCTTAACGGCCGGCGCAGCGGGGAGGGTCAGAGACGGAGTGTTCTTCCACCGCGCTTCCCTTCCCAGCGACGCACAGTTTGTGAGCCTCGATTGTGCGCGGTGAGCCGGAAAGGGAGTGTGTTGGGAGGGTGACGGGACCCCCGGGCTAGGCGGAGCCCGGAGGCTCAGAGCCAGGACTCTGCGGCGGCCGCGGGCCGACCCCCTCCCGGCCTGCACCTGCCACCCTCCCTCGCTCCTCTCCTGCCCGCTCTCGGACTTCCAGGACCTAAGAGAACGGAGCCAGGACTCCTCACTTACCCCCTCCTGCGGCTACCGGCAGGCGCCCCAGTTCTCGGGGCCGTCCCCACCGGAGACCCTCCTGGGGGGCCACGTCTGGTCGCTGGGCAGCTGGTCCGACCTCGGTCCTGGAAGGGCAGGAAGGGACACAGTAGTCCCACCAGGGTATCTTAACACGGAACTTCCCCCAAAATACATTTTACAGGTTATGTCTGGATCTCGGTGACCTGTGTTCTTCCCGGCCCCGGTCGTCAGGGCCGAGGGAAAGCTGGGGTGACACAGGGCCCCCAGGAAGGCAGCCGAGGGGTGAAGGCCGCGAGGCCCGATCCGGCTTCTGGCAGGCCTCTCGCCGATGCCCAAGCTCCCCTCCCGCTCCGCGAAACCTGGTGGGGGGCGCTGCACACTCGGGCACGCTCACACGCCTGCGCACTCGGGCTCACACGCCTGCGCACTCGGGCTCACACGCCTGCGCACGAGGGTGCTCACGTGGGCGGCCGAGCGGGAGAGGCCACGGGGCGAGGGGGGGGGGCTCTGGGCCCACAGGGACCCGGGGCTGACACCCGGCTCCGTCCCTGGGCTGCGTACTCACATGCTTTGTGTGAAGGTCTGCGGATACCACGTGAGAGTAACGATCGGACCGACGTCACGGGGTCCTTGCAGTAAGGCCGGATCTGACGGTTAGGGACACGCCGGCCCGGCCCCGCACACGCACCCGTATCCCTGCGTCACCGGCTCGGACACCTCGGTAAGGCCCTCACCTCGCCGAGCCGCCGGGACGAGGGCACATTCATCACCGCCCCCCAGGACCGCTGTCAGGATTAAAGGCAGACAGGTGGTGGGCCTGTCGCCTGAAAGGGGGTACTCAGCTAACAGTACCGAGGCCTGGCGCCGCGTGTGAAAGGGTCGCACAGTGCAAAGTGGCGAGAGGAGGGGCCCCGGCTCGCAGCGGCGGTGGGGGGCGGGGGGTCAATACAAGCATGAGACTCACGTCCATGTCACGACCGCCTCTGATTAAAATTCCGCTTGGGAGGCACAGACCTCTCCTTCTGCGGGGATCCACGGGGCAAACACGAGGTTAAAGGGCGAGTCGCCGCTCCGACTTGGCCATCAGGGGGAAGGGCCGTCTGGCAGCCTGTATTTCCGAGGGAGACAGGGCGCAGCGACGCTACTCCGAAATGGAGCTCGCCTCTTCAAGAGACGCTTTTCTGGGGAGCACGCGAGGCCCCGCTGCGAAGTCAGGCTCAGCCCAACGGTGGCTCTGGGAGAGGGAGCGCAGGGACACTTGGGGACAATGCCAGGGTCTGCGGGGGCTCGAGAAAGGTCCTGAAGGGACAGCAGTCTACCGGCCGGCGACTGGACAGCTACGAGGCTCTGTGACACCGCAGGTCCCTGAGCTGGGCTCCGGATGGACACGGGTCATCACACGCAGGGACTGATCGCCTGAGTCTGGGCATGACAAGGGGGGTCGGGGGAGCTCTGCACTAGTGTGCGGGGCCAACAGGCTGCCCCCCAGAGCGCGAGGAGTCCAGCCAGGTGGCAGGTACCTGCAGAGACACCAACTTCCTCCGGGAACGGAGAGGTGTCTGAGGCAGGAGTTCGGGACACACGGCGGGCAAGCCTGGAGTCTTTCCGTCTCTGTCCTGCTGGCCGGGCCGGCGGCCCTCACCAGCAGCTTCCCGCCCTTGACCCCGGGAATAAGGCCAAGGCTCCCACTCACTGGGGAGCCCTCCTCTCCCGCGAGCTCCGCGTCACCCTAACTTTGAGCTGAGTGAAAGCGGTGGTGTCTTAGTCACAGTTATCCAGAGAAATGGCCCCTAGGGAGGCGGGAGGGAGGAGAGAGAAAGGAGCTGGCTCCTGAAAGTAGGGGTGCCCACAGGCTTGTGATTCATGGAGCAGGCCGGCGGGCTGGAGACTCAGGCAGGATTCCTGTGCTAAAATCTGGAGGAGGAATTCCTTCTTTGGGGAACCTCTTTCTCGGCTCTCAAACGTTCAGCTGATTAGATGAGGCCCACCCTTACTATAGATACTTAAAGTCAGCCATAAATATTAATCACATCCACAAATGCCTTCACAGCAACATCTAGACTAGTGTCTGACCAAACAATTGAGCATCATAGCCTTAGCCAAGTGGACATGTAAAATTAATCATCATGGCAGGAATGAGTAGTGACTAATTTTGCATGGGGTGGTTATAAAAACTCACAGAGAGGGTGGTCTATAAGATTTGGTCATTAAGAAGTAGGAGAGGTTTGTTCTCTCAGCAAGCAAAGAGACCAAAAACATTGCTGTCAGCAGGAGCCACAAACCCATGGAGGCCAAGAGCACGGGTTCTAGCAAGAGGCAAGTTCTCCGCGTGGCTGAGGCTCGAGGTCTACAGGACGGGGGAAAGGAGGCTGGGCGGGCTGCTAGCGACCTCGAAAGAGGTATTGACCAAGGACAATTTGTTTTACAAACAACAAAAAACCATTAAAAAGCGAGCGTGAGGGCACCAAGGTAAAATCTAACTTCTGGAATTACAGTTGTCAAACTTGAGTGCACACAAGAGTCACTTAATAGTTGATTAAAAAAAAATGCCAACTCTCAGATATTCACCTTGATATTACTAGTCTAAAGGCCCCGTGCGAGGTCTAGCCCAGGGATACATTTTAAACGAGCACCTGAGGCTTCCTCTGTAGGCAATCTGGAGACTGCATTTTGAGAAGCACTGTTCTAGAAAGATCATGAGCAGAGGAAGCGAGACCGCTGCCTGTGCTCAGTCCATGGTTAGTCCTGGGCTTCTGCTCTCATACCGGAGTCCTCCAGGGGCGGGGAGCCACCAGCACTCTCTGGAGACAGAGAGCATCTCTCAGGCACGAAGACCATCTCTCTCCTCACCTGGATATCATTTCATTACACATCAACGGTATAAAATAGTGTTTCATCTGCTCTGACAGTCAGTAAAACCATCCTTGAATTTGAGAACTGACCCCCTCAGGTAGAAGTCCTGGGAAGGACGAGGATGGGAGGCGAACCCAAGGGGCAGACGCGGTGCTGAAGCAGAACGCCGCCCCGCGGTCCGCTCTGCCCGCGGGTTTGTGAACGTTGACCCACTGTCTTCGTTCTCTTCTCTCAGAAGCCGTTTGCTCCCAGATCCCTGGGCTCCTGATAAAAGTAAGTTCCTGACGGTCATTTTTCACTCGTTTATTCCAAATGACCAGATGTTTCTGAATCCCAAGAGGGACTAGACTTGGGTGGCAACTCCCAGCCCGCATAAATACCAGTAATTCCGGGCGGTACGTGATGAATGCATCTGTCTTCCTGTCTCTTCCCCATAAATTCGCTCGCCTTTCCTTTAACGCGAATCTGGTCTAAGGAAAAATCTGAACGCTCAGACCCGCCATCAAAGTTGGTCTTGCTTAAAAACAAACAAACAGTACCAGACATCACTTCTATGTCCATGAAGTTATTAATGCCCTCAGCAAGAAAAAGACACACAGGACAGTAAGTATTAACCAACATTGTATCGGAACTGTCATACTGAATGACGAGTACAGTAAATGCCAAAAGGTAGCTAAATTAGGAAGTAAAAAATAAAAATAGAATAAAATAAAAAAGAAAAGAAAAGAAAAGAAAAGTTGGTCTTGCTACCAGTGTCCCTAAACTGAGCCCTGGGGACACCTTTACAGAGAAAGTTACTCTTCTCCCTCACTCCTCCCAGGGCCCCTTGGCTGGCTGATGGGCTCCCCATGACTTCCTTGAGACCAGAGCTCTGCCCTGAACAGTCCACTTACTCAGGGTGCTGACTCCCAGCCCAGGTCTCTCCAGCTTCTTACCCTACAGGCTAGAATGTGCCCCAGACCTAGGGGTCATCGGAGCCTCCACACTGTGAACCGCCTCCCCGCATGGCTGGTACCTGCCTGGAGCCATACTGGGTTAGAGCTTTGGATGGTAATTTTGGCCTAGGTTAAGCCTCTGTTCATTTTCTTCCTCAAGACATTATCATTTGCATTTCTGGTCACTTCACTCCACAGCCTCCTGGTCCTCAGAGCAAGCTCTGCCTTCACTCAGCTCCACTGCCTACAAGACCATGGAGGAGCCGGCGGGTTTCACTTCTAAGCCTAGATAGATGCGGCATGACATGAACCGTCGAAATGCCGGGTGTTCACAGACAGTAAGGCTTGAGATTAATTTAAGCAGACTCACTGTTCAGATCCACACACAATCTCATGAAACACCTCAAAGAAAATCCGAACCGGTATACTGTTTTTCTGGAAGACCCAACCCCAGCTACCTCTCTATTCCTGCCTTTAAAAGAGGACGGCATGTCAGAGTCCAGCCTGTTCCACAAACACTCTCTCGAATTCAGGGGAGGATGAAAAGGACTTTCTGGTCCTGCTTCCTCAGCTGGGGCATGTGCTCTGGCACGGAAGCTGTTAATTAAATGGTCTTTTCCTTCCAGTTTGGTGATTATTCCTTGTTTGCCCAACTCTCTGGGGTAGGACCCCAGAGAGAGATAGGCTCAGTGGTAGGAAGCGGCTACAAAACCTCACTCTGAACTCAAGTATGTGAATATTATCACGTAGGTGACTGGGAAGAACGGTCAACCCGTCCTTGTAACAGAGCCCACCACCGCCCGTCTGCAAGGCTCGGGTGCGGCCCTTAACCCAGTCTTAGGGGAGACGAGATCATCACTTTCAAAAGAGTCCTAGAGAGGAAACGGAGCGAGGAGACGCAGCATGAGTGCTCCGAACGCTCTGGCAGGAAGCGACCACAGGGACGCTGACTTTATTACCTTCCGATGTGCGCACAGGGAACACCTTTGCCCTGTCACGTTGGGCCAGGGACTAAGGAGCCATTGTTTAGCACCTCTGACATTCTGCCCGCGGACTCTTTCTCCAGAGAAGTTACCGCATTTTGACAGACCATCGGGGTCAGCTTTTGGGCAACAGGCCTCCACCGATGCTGACGTGGAAACTCAATCTCAATTCCCAGGAGGCAGAGCAACGGTCCCCAAAGGTCGCAGAGCGATTGCGGCAAGTTTAACTGTCTCTCTCTGTTCTGCCCTTAGCTCCTCCCTGGCAATTTAGGAGAAGGAAAGGTGAGTCCAAATCCCTGATGGTGAGAAAGTCAAACAAAAGGCTGCCATCTTTTAAAAATGACGGAAGGCTAGAGTGACTTTAAAATACGGAAAATTATGCTCTTTCCAGTTTCTCCCACGTCTGCCATGGATTCAGCCTAAAGTCAGACACAACACAGCTCTCCCTGATTTCCGGCCACCGTCCCTATCACTGGATCGGGGCACTTCTGATCAGCCAGGGCTCCGCCTGCACCCTTCCCTCTCCCAGTCTGCCACCTCTGTCACTTTTTCCTTCTCAGAATGTCTCTCCCAGCTATCCCTACTTTTCCTTTCCTTCTGGCAAAATAATGAACTAGAATTATACCTACACTATTTTTAAAAATTTTTTAATGCTTTTATTTATTTTTGAGAAAGAGAGAGAGCATGAGTGGGGGAGGAACAGAGAGAGAGAGAGGTGTGGACTACGGTTATTCAACACGCTGTGTGCATGTGTGTGCTCATGCGTGTGGGCGTGTGTCCCTGCGTGTGAGGCTGCAGCATGTGTAGCTGGTGTGTGTGTGCGGGCGCGTTGTGTTCAGTAGCTAGTGATGCTCTGTCCCCTCCTGCAGGCCCTCCCCCCTCCCGCCCCCGTGATCTGTCCCCTCCCCCCCCCATGCTCTGTCCTCTCCACTGGCCCTCCCCGCCCCGGGGGTGGGAGACGGGGCAGGCTTGCGGCCCTGTCCCAGAGCTCGGCCGAGGGGACCGGGGGCGGGGCGGCTGCCTGTTCCCGGGCTGATCAGCCGGAAGCGGAAGCGCCGCCGCACTGCAGTGTGGACTACGGTTATTCAACACGCTGCGGGGCTCGGGTCCTGGCTCTCGAGAAAACACGAGGGCCCCGCAAACACTCGACCTCGCACTTCCCTCTCTTGCAGTTTTTCGGCACCGCTTCCAAAGCGCCAATTTCCGCTTCGCAGGGACGCCGAGCGGCAAGCGGGAGCGTGCTCATTTGCACATCGGTCCCGACTCCCCGGCCGCGGTTTCCTGCAGAATCACAGAAAGGCTGAGGCGCCCTGCGCGCTCCGGTTCTGCGCACGTTCTGCCTCCGATATGCAAACAAGGGGACGAGGGAGCCCCTCTGCCCTGAGCACAGGGGGCTTCGAATGAGGGAGGAAGAGCTCGGACTAAGCAGAAATGGTAATACGTTCGCTCAGCACCCCTCTGAAGTAACCTTTGAGTGCCTGAATTCTAGGTCCTTCCAAACGGCTTTTTATCTCATTTCAGCCTCGGAGATCAGAGATTCGGAGATGCCGAGCCCTGGAAAGGATCGTACGGGTCTCACCTAGGGTATTCTGGTCAAGGATTCACCATCTCTGGGCCATCGCTCGCCTGGTCACGGCTGCCTGCGTCCAGTTCGGTGCCCTTGTGACGGCTGGAGTGGGGACACAGTCGGCCGGGGCCATGCCTGGCTGACGCTTGGCCACTTGAAGCACGTTTGACCATCCCACTCCCACCGTCGGCTTCAAGTCTCGTGTGTCTGCGCCCCCCCCCAAAGAAGACCTGTCCTTCTCTTGACCCTGATCGCTACTCTAAGGGGAAGAAACTAAGGCCGGACGGGCAAGGCTCCCAGGTTTTATGGGAAGTTGGGGGCTGATGTGGGTATAAACCCGGGGCTCTGAGTCTTGGAGCCCACTCTGTACCCTCCAACGCGGCCCTGGGCACTTGTCACGGGCCAGTCACTGCCCAGCAAGGGGACGCAGCGGTGACCGAGAGAGAAAAGAGAGAGACTACACCCCGCGGCGCAGGCAGACCCTGGTCACGGGTCATGGCCATCCGGGGTCCGGAGGATCGGCACGTGGAAACGAGCCGATGTCTTCTTGGAAGCGTCGATCTTCCAGGTACGGAGGGAAACCCCTCCACTGGTTCCCCTTGCAGACAACCGGACGCAGTGTCCAGTCAGGGACATCCGGTCCTAGCGGCTCCAGGGCCAGGGAAGACCAGGGTTTCAGCACAACTGGCTGTTTAATCATGTCAGCTGATGGGACACCTTTTACTGGTGACACGCTGTCATAGGTACTCAAAGACAACGAGGAGACAGCTCTGTGGGGCCCCTTGCCCCCGGGGCAGAGCAAGACAGGGCCACGGGGCGCCAGGGCGGGAACACTACGGCGGTGAACAGTCTGGAGGGGTGGATGACAGTCCGAGAGAGCTCGGTAAGAAGTCGGGGGCAGCGGGACAGATGAGACCTGCGAGGCGGTGGCATTCAGGCGGCCTTGGGAGACGGCTGGCAGCCCAGCACAGCGGCAGGGGTGAGGCGGGCGAGCCGGGCTCCACCCGGCGTGATGGCAGGAGCAGGCTACCTGCAAGGGTGCTCCCGGCCCTCGGCTTGGCTCTGAATTCGGCTGTTGCCAACCCAGCGGCACCCGCTCGTCCCCGAGTCGGGACGGCCTCTCCCCAGCGGGCCGTGGGGACACAGCCCTAAGACCAGACCTCCGGAGGCGGTGGCCCCGACCCTGGGCAGCTTTGTGACCTGAAAGCTCCTCTCACCTCCCTCGGCTTTGAGGCGCGCACGGCAGGAGCCCAGGGTGTCGCGGGAGCAGAGTGGACGGCGGGGGTCCAGCCCCCCGAGCAGGCCTGGGCACCCTCAGGGCGTGTCCGCGGCTGCTGCCCGGGCCGCGGGGACAAGTTCGCAGAGCGCAGGAGCCCCACTCCGCGCTCGGAGCCCCGGGGACCCCGAAGGGCAAGGCCCTGCGGCAGAGGTCAGGGCTCGGGCCACGCGCCCCGAGGGGCACACTGGACAGAGGGTTCCCGGAACTTGCGCGGCCTGCGCCACCCGGGACGGGGGTGGGGTGGGGGCGGGGGTGGGTTTCCCCTCCCCCGCTGCGATCACAGCTGTTTCCACCACCCCCTGTTTACGGCGCATAAGACACCTGAGCGGGATGTGTGGGCAGCAAGGTTCTGGGAGTGACCCGCGGCCCCCGAGGTTGGTGTCCGCCCTGTGCAGCGCGAGGTGGAACCCAGCACCCGCCCCCCGGGGGTGCTCCTTGTCCTCCCCCCCTCCCCCCCCCCAGTAAGCTACGGCTTGCTTTGCTCTATGGGATCCTTGTCCCGCCTCCTGTTTTCGGGCCATAAGATGTAAGAAGCTTTCTGTCAGCTTGTCGGAGCCCTGGGCTCGCTGGCTTCGGAACAAAACTGCGGTCACCCCGGTTGCCATCCGAAGCCTCCGTCGGGCGTCCCCCCCCTCCCCCGCAGCGGCCCCCCTGGCGTCTGCGCAGAGAGCCGCTCACTGAGCCCCCGCCCAGCGCTCCTTCCTCGGGCTCCTCCCCTCCTCGCTCCCTCACTGCCCCCGGCCTCCCTAGACGTGCCCACCCACACCTCACTGACCGAAGACTCGGGCTACGAGAGTTGTGTCCGCGATAATCTCCCTGAAACTCGGTTTACATCAGCTGGAACTACTCGTCCTTAATTACCAAGTTTTCCAAAACCCATCTGCAGCGAAAGGAACACAGAGTATTCTTGAAAGGAAACAACGTGCACCTGTCACCAGCGATAATTTCCCTCTCCAGGCAGGACAGCTGAGAACCTGAGACGCGAGCCTTCCTTTACCCGGTCGCCTGCGCCCCTCCCCTGGTCCCCGGCCAGTGGCTCTCTTCGGATGACTGTTACCACCACCCGTAGCCGCTCCACTAATTGCAGGCTTGGTCTTGGCCATTCGGAGGAATGCCCCTAAGGCAATATGTAATTTTTGGGAGAAGGACGATTTCTCCGAGGACTTGGAGCCAGGTTTAGGCAAGACTGGCTGACTATCCAAGAAACAGCTGCGTTCCGTGGGCAGCACGGGGTGCGGGGTGCCCTTGGGGAGTGACCTCGCTCTGCGCTCTGTAAAAGCTGACCGCTTTCTTTTCCTGGAAATGCCGAGGGCCATGTCACTGGAAAACTGCACCTGTTAGTGCAAGGTGGGTTCTGAAGGAACAACTCTGAAACAGGCATGAATCACGTAGATGGCAAATAAAAAGTGATAAAGGACTTACAATGATTTTACAAACTCCTTAAGCCCAAGCGGCCTCCAGCGAAATTCGAACCATGTTTCGTGAGACAAACAGACAGATGGAGTCTAGCATTGTTGTTCCATTTCCTAAAGGCGACTGAACATTGACCTTAATACTTTTCCCAAGCAGGCAACGAGCCTCTCCGTGGCCTGTGAAGTCAGAGATTGCACACACACACACACACACACGCACACGCTTAGAAGGAGATGGAGAACTAAAGCACGAAAGCGAGCAGATTCCCACAACCTGACTCTTCGGACTTACCTGCCGGTGGCGTGGCGGGCGTGGCGCGCGTGGCGGGCGTGGCGGTGATTCAGGGACACGTCACGAGAGCCTGCACTGGCCGCGGATGGGAAGGGAAGGTGGAGCGGGAGACTCCTCCAACAGAGCAGCGACAGCCGCACTGTGGTCCCGTGACCAGGGGCATCGGCATCACCTGGGGCCTTGTTGAAGGGCCGGTGACTGGGCTCCACCCGGGACCTACCGAGTCAGGACTCTGGGTCAGGCCCATCGCTCGGGGGAGCAAGCCCTGCAGGTGATTCCGGCACCTCGGCAGGCTGCGGACGCCCCTCCCAGCCTGATTTACAGGGGGCGGAACCGTGCAGGTGTGAGGAAGGCGGGTGTGGGAGGCCTCCAGGTGTGAGCGTCTGGTTCGGCCGCTAGCAGTCTGACGCACCGATGACGCGAGTGCCCGCGGTCCCCGGCCGCCTGTCGCGTAGGCCCCGGGACAGCACTGGCTTCGTTGGCAGACGCACCCCTCCTCCCACTCTTCCTGGACACGCCCGGCCGGCTCGTGTCCGACGCTCCACGCTGGCTCCACGTGCTGAACGGCTGGTCGTTTCTAAACCCTCCACCGTCTGTCCCTCCCGCAGCGCCGGGCGCAGCTGGCCACACGTGCCTTTTAAAATCGCGTGTTCATTTTCTCCGTGACTCTTCCATCGGTGACACCGGCGACTCACGCAGATCAGGAAAATTCAAGGAGGGAGTATTTCCAAACGGACTGATTGCCGAGCTCTGAGTAGGGTGTCGGGGGAGGGCAGGTGACAGGACAGGGCCTTGGGGCTTGGCGAAAAGCTGCCACCAGCTTTGAACAGTTGCTGGAGGAAGCTGCTGGAACTGTAGAGGGCACGGAACCCTGCAGGACGGGCCGGACCCGGAGGAACGGTGACCTGCGGAAGGTCGCGGCCGGTCTGAAGCAACGTCACGAAGGGATAAGTAGCCGACGCCTTCTCTACCCTTGTGGGTCTGCAAGTGTGGTCCCCAGCCCGGCGACTCCTGGGAACTTGCAAACAGAAAAGTTCTTCTCATCCACGGATCGGATAAGAACCAGACATTCGGAGGTCAGGGCCCAGCACTGTCCACCCCCCACCCCAGTTAACAGCCCTTGTGGGCGGTGCCGAGGCGGTTTTGAAGCAGAGAGTCCCTGATGTCATCTTATTCTCTTCTCCCTCCTCCCGTTAGGGCTCCTCCGCAGAGGCCGAGCCCGACCACGAGCCGGAGTCATTTCCCCAAGAGGAGCCTCCTGGGAAGGAGCACAAACGGCACAGCGAAGGAGCAGCCCGCAACGCAGGGGCCGCGCGGTGCGGGCACGGGCGAGTGACAGGTGTGCCGAGCACAGCGCGGGGCGGACTCTCGGCCGGAGCCGGACACCGGAAACGCCCCTCACCTCGTGTGGCAGCTCTCCTTCCACAACAGACACACGAGTACATACAGCCACCTGTTCCGGGCCCTTCCCTGGGCCTGGAGCCCGGCCACCGGCCGCTGCCGGCAGCACCGTCACCGTTGGGAAGGTTCCTGTCCATTGCTTGCTTCTTCATTCACTTGAATTCGCCTGGAAGCATATTTGTGAGTAAGGCGACTGTTTTGCATCTAACTGGAAGCAAGTGAAAGTAATTACTGCTGTAACACTGTCTTACACAGATAAAAAGATCCCGAATGTAGAAGACCGTATAGATCTGCCTCCTGGGACAAAGGCCCACATGGAGCACTGGCGGTAGGCAGGTCGGGTGTTCGGCACCACCACACACACGTCTGTTTGTCGTCTTATTTCACTGGCTCCTCCTGCCAGTCCTCTACTGTCCCTTGACCCCCAGGAGGGCTTGAACCTCTTTTCCATCTGCTGTCACCTCCACCGTGAAGTCCTCCGATCTCCTGGCTCCACACGCCCGCTCAGAGCGACGTCTCTGCCCGAGCTCTGGTCCGGCTTCCACCGGCTGGTCCACAGTCGGCGCGACCTCGGCCCCCAGCCTCCTCTGCCCGGGTGTTCAGCAGCGCCCCCCCCACCCCCCGCTCAGCCCCGGACCCCGGGGGCCCCTGCCGTCCGTCCTCTGGCACCCGCGTCCCAGCCACAGACAAACCTCGGCCGGATCCCAGCACCTGTTACCCTGCCGACCGCCGCCGCGGTGGCCGCGGTGTTACCCTGCCGTGGCCTGCGTTAAGGCGGCACCAAGCCCTCTAATTTGCCTCCGAGCCCCTGCCCCAGCCCCTGAGGACCCCAGCCCTCCCCTCAGCCCCGGGGGGCCCCCTGCCCCTGCGGAGCCCGAGACCGCGGCCGCGGAGTTTCCCGGCTCTCGGGACATACGGCTAGTCCGCGCCCCGGGGCTCCGCCCAGCGCGGTCCCTCGGAGCCGGGCCAGGCGCGCCGCTGGGTCTGGGCCCCCGTCTCCCCGCAGCGCACCGGCGGGAGGCGGCGTCGGCCCCCCACGCCCCTCTGCCTCCCTCGCGTTGGCCGGAGCGCAGCGAGCCTCTGCCCTCAAGTCACCGGGCAGGAGGACGCAGAGCCTTCAGCTACCGAGCGTCTGCGGGCCCGGCGGGGTCGGCGGCCTCCACTGGGCTGGGGGGGAGGGGTCAGCTGGCCTCCACTGGGCTGGGGGGATGGGTGGGGACCGGTCAGGTGACCTCCACCCTGCTGGGGGTGGGGGTGGGAGGGGTCAGCTGGCCTCCACTGGGCTGGGGGGGAGGGGTCAGCTGACCTCCACTGGGCTGGGGGGGAGGGGTCAGCTGGCCTCCACTGGGCTGGGGGGGAGGGGTCAGCTGGCCTCCACTGGGCTGGGGGTGGGGGTGGTGAGCGGTCAGCTGGCCTCCACTGGGCTGGGGGGGAGGGGTCAGCTGGCCTCCAATAGGCTGGGGGGAGGGGTCAGCTGGCCTCCACTGGGCTGCGGGGGGAGGGGTCAGCTGGCCTCCACTGGGCTGCGGGGGGAGGGATCAGCTGGGCTCCACTGGGCTGGGGGGAGGGGTCAGCTGGCCTCCACTGGGCTGGGGGGAGGGGTCAGCTGGCCTCCACTGGGCTGGGGGTGGGGGCAGGGACCGGTCAGCTGGCCTCCACTGGGCTGGGGGGGAGGGGTCAGCTGACCTCCACTGGGCTGGGGGGGAGGGGTCAGCTGGCCTCCACTGGGCTGGGGGGGAGGGGTCAGCTGGCCTCCACTGGGCTGGGGGGGAGGGGTCAGCTGGCCTCCACTGGGCTGGGGGTGGGGGTGGGGAGCGGTCAGCTGGCCTCCACTGGGCTGGGGGGGAGAGGTCAGCTGGCCTCCAATGGGCTGGGGGGAGGGGTCAGCTGGCCTCCACTGGGCTGGGGGGGAGGGGTCAGCTGACCTCCACTGGGCTGGTGGGGAGGGGTCAGCTGGCCTCCACTGGGCTGGCCGGGAGGGGGCAGTCAGGTGACCTCCACTGGGAGGGCGGGGTCAGCTGCCGGTGCTGTGGGGTGGGCAGCCAGGCAGGCGGCTCCTCCTCCTCCAGTCAGTGGACAGGCCAGGGCACACGGTTTGCTTTTGTTTTGTTTGCTTTGTTTTGACTTTCACGGCGACGTGGGAAACTCAGGAGAGCAAGCCCCACTAGGCAAGTCCTTGCTTGCATCACGGCCACTTGTAGCCTGTGTCCAAAGCAGATCAGGGGGCAAAACCACGGTCCAGGGGTGGAGAGGTCTCCTCCGTCTTCGGTGAAGGCGGGACATGCACGTGGATGCAAAGGAGTGAAGACTCGGGCCGATAATCCAACCGCGCGCACATGGCCACGCCCCTCCTGAGCAGAGCAGGGACTGTATTTAGTCCTCGCGTGTGCCAGGGACGGTTTGGAATATCTGTAGGACGCCACTAAGGCTCTTCAGTGGTATGAACTAGAGTCGTTAGAATGGCCTACAACATCTGACTTGTATTAGCTTCCCACCTTCCCCTCCTGCCACTCAAGCTCACTTACCCCATTCCGGCCCCACTCCAAGCAAACTTCTCCCTCAGGGCCCTTGCACTTGCTGTCCCTTCTGCCAGGAAGTCTCTTTTATCAGATATGTACAGGGCTTTCTCCCTCTGCCTGCTGCGTCTGTCAGCTTCCACTCTGGTTTCCTACAGTAACTCTCTACACAGTAAGAGACCTTTTAACCGCTTGTCCTACCGTTTTGCTCCCCGGATCAAAACACCGTAAGGACTTCTCAACACGTGAAGAACCCCAAATCCTTGCCGTGACCCAGGAGACTCCAGTGAATTAGCGCTGCCTACTTCTTCCCCTTCTGCCTTCTGGCAGTTGAGTTCCTTCCCCATAGCGCTCTGGCCCTCTTGCTGTTCCTCGCACCATCGCTAGCTTGCTTCTGCCTCAGGACTTTTGCACTGCTATCCCCTCTGCCTGGAATGCTCCTCCCCAAGATATTTCCACCTATCTTCACTTCCTTTAGATCTCAGCAAAAATGTCACCTCCTTAGGAGAGACCTTCTTTTGTCTCTCTCAGTCGGTTGTTTTTTATTTTAGTAGCACTGATCATTATATAAAATTACACGGATGATTATTTTCTGTTTCTCCCTTGCTGCAAAGTCCACGAAATCTAGAACACTGTATTCGTGGCGATCCTCTTCATTGGCCCCAGCACCTAAAAGTGTGCCTGTTCTAGAACAGATGTTCTGTTATATTAATTAAATAATAAATCTTGACCGGAATAGTCAATGAGGACCTCAGGATCCATGCTGGGATTGCAGGTGGGAAGACTCCATGAGGAAATTCTTGACCCCCTGCCCCCGGCTCCCGTCCACGGACTGACACAGCGGGCGTTACCGTGTGACTGAGGGGATCGCTGCCCAGGAGCTGCCTGGGGCTCCGCACGTGTGGACCTGGGTGCTTCACTGGAAGTCTCTGGGCTTCACATTTTCATCTTCATGAGCCACAGTAAATATAGTAACATTGTTGCATAATAAAAACTTTATGCATATTCATTTTTCAATTTCAGAAAACTCATTTGTCATTGGGTGATTATGAAAATTAGGTAAATATATGTCGGCTTCAGAAAATTTCAGGGATACTGTAAGCATTCAATAAACAGACACTATTACCCTTTATTTTTTAAACAGTTTTTAATGTTTATTTCTTTTTGAAAGAGAGAGAGACAGAGCGTGAGCAGGGGAGGGGCAGAGAAAGAGGGAGACACGAAATCTAAGCAGGCTCCAGTCTCTGAGCCGTCAGCACAGAACCAGACTCGGGGCCCAAACCTGTGAACCTTGAGATCATGACCTGAGCCGAAGTCGGAGGCTTAACCGACTGAGCCGCCCAGACGCCCAAACAGACGCCGGTATCAGCCAATATTCATTACTTGCAGCTTCTGTCTTTGCCAATGTGGCCACTCCGGACAATTTATTTGTAACTACAGAATCAGTCCGCGTGGCGGTTTTTTGCAGTCATTCATTCGCAGACAGGATCAGAGCGGCGAGGCACCTGACGTGTCCCACCCACGTGTCCCAGCTGAGGGAGGCGCTGGGCGCTCTTGCTTCATGGATGAAAAAAAATGAATTTTTTGGGGGTCGTTTCCGTGTCTTGTCTTTTGCACATCTGTGCTTTTTGTTGGCACGTTTTGCCACTTAAAGTGGCTCCCAGGGGTGGTGCCAGCCTGCTGTGTGCTCTCGGTGTGAGGAGGCCGTGATGCATGGTTTAGAGCCCCCCGGCCGGGGGTTCAACGTTAGTGAACTGGTAATACATAGCGGATACGGTGTCTGTCCGCAGAGACTCTCACAAACAAGGTTATGCGTTTACCAGCGGATGAAATCGTGACCAGAGGCTCCCAGAACGGAGCCCCGTGTCTCCGGGCCACGGGGGTGGTGGTCAGTGCCCCCTAATCTGTGTGTGCGGGGGTCAGTGGGGCAGCTAAGGACCGCGAAGAATGAGGATCCGCCCTCCCCCTCTGCCCAGGGAGCCTCACGAGCCCCGGCTCTTCAGACGGTCGTGATCTCTTTTCTCAAAATTAGCCTCCCCTTCCTGCCCCCCTAGTGTTCTGAGGAGCCTCTCAAACGTCCAGCCCGCACGACCTCTTCCTCGGGGACGCGCCTGGAGCCCGCACTGCTCCCCCCACCGAGTCGCTCAGACCCTGAATGCTCTCGTGAACTCTCCTGGCAGCATCTCCTAGAGAGTTGCACTTGACAGTCTGTACGGCCACAGGGTCCGCCCCCTTCCCGTCTCCACCGCCGGAGCCCGATGGGCGGCTTCATGATTCCCATCCCCGCCCCATCCTTCCTGCGCATGGCCATTCGCCACGAGGCGGAACTGTTCTGCCGGAAAGGCTGATTTCGTGGGCGAGGAGACGCGGGCCCGGAAAGGGGCGGGCCTTCTAACGCGGTCCCTGCTGCAGCAGGACACCTGCAGCCCCGCATGACGCCCCCGGCTCCCTCTGCTCCACGCGCAGGGTGGAGCTCTCTGCCAGCCACGCACACAGGCTTTGTGCAAGCAGAGGGTTTCCGCCTTTTCAAACTTACCTCCAATCGTCCCTCCACAAGATGCCTTTCTGCCACTTCCCTCGTTTATCCCACCTGCGTTGTCTGTCTCTACTTCTAACTTCTGTGGTGGGCTTGGGGTTTCGACCCCAGAGCATACCTGAGACATAGTGTGTTTTAATACATTTTGTTGTTGAATGAATGAATGAAACATGTAGCCAGTTCTCCCCATACTGATGGCGGCTAGGTATCCGCTCCTGGGACTCAATAAATATTCTGAAGTTTGTACCAAAATGGTCAATAATGGCACACGTTCACTTGATGGGTTCAACGGTCAGGAAGCAGTGATTTCTTAACATTTGGCAACTTAAGGCCATGAGGTGCTCGCTCGGGAAGCCATTTTCTCTCCTGGTCTCCCGGAACGGCTCCCACCTCCTGTGCCTTCCCGAAGCAGACAGTGACCCCAGTTCTGACCCTAAGACTGGTGCGTAGAGACCGGTGAGAACGAGAAGGAACATGGAAGTCAGGGGGAGAAAGGAAAAGCTGGAAGACACTGGAAGAGACTGAATTTGCAATATGGCCTCCCCCAAAGGCACGGGGTAGAGAGTAAGGTCCAGAATACGTTCTTAAGGTCTGTTATGGACTCGGCGCCAGTCTCTTGTAATGGAGTCTGCTAAAGAATTTTTACAGGTTGCTATAGAAATGAAATTTATTTTGAAAAAGATACAAGTTGACTTGCAAATTCAGGATTGGAACATGAAGAGCAAATAAGAAGTCTTAAATTAAGTGCCCGGCCACTGCGGGTGGCAGATATGCCAGTGTTTTGTGTCAAGTTTTGCAGGCCTGTGGTCTTTAACTTGATTTTTAAAAACAACAAGGGGCGCCTGGGCGGCTCAGTCACTTGGGGGTCTGACTTCAGCTCAGGTCAGGATCTCACGACTCGTGGGTTCGGGCCCCGCGTCAGACTCTGTGCTGACAGCTGAGCCTAGAGCCTGCTTCTGTCTCCTTCTCTCTCTCTGCCCCTCCCCAGCTCACATGGTGTCTCTCTCTCTCTCAAAAATAAATAAATAAACATTTAAAAAAATAAAAAATTTTAAAAAATGAAAACAAAAACAACAAAATTTAAGTGGATGTCAGTAAAAACCAGTGAGTTATAAATATTCTCTCTTCTAGCATATTTGATCAGAGCTGTCAGTAAACAAAATTGTATTGCCTGGAATTTCAGGCATGAATACTAATCAATGGATTTTAATTTACTATTCTATCACAGGACCCTGGGGGGGCTATGAACAATCGAGACATCTGCTAAGCTATTCTCGGAATAAAACTGGACACATGCACACTTCAGAAAATAAAATAAGATTATTAATGTATTTGCATTAAGATACTGTGTATATATATGTATATATGTATATATGTGTATATGTGTGTATATACATACACACACAATATATATAGCTAGCATGACTTTTATATAAAAAGCCAAGTTACCTGAATTAACAACTATGCACAGCATTGATCCCCTCCTGTCCCTTCCCCACACTTTGACTCAAACATTAGCTGGTATTTCTGACGGTACAATTGATTCTTTTTTTTTTTAATGTTTATTTCTTGTTTCTGAGAGAGAGAGAGAGAGAGAGAGAGAGGGAGACACACACAGAATCTGAAGCAGGCTCCAGGCTTTGAGCTGTCAGCACAGCTCACACCCACAAACCGCGAGATCGTGACCTGAGCCAGAGTTGGACGCTGCACTGACTGAGCCACCCGGACGCCCTGGTAAAACTGATTCTTGCCACAGAATACATGTCTCTACACCCTTTCCCCAAACACCCTGAAACCGCTAAGCTCAATCGAGTGGCCGAGTGTCACCAGCACTGCGCAGTATCATCCCGCCTCCAGCGACAGCACCGGTTCTTGGGGTGAGAAGAGCTCTCCTTACACTCCCCTCCTCCTCCCCCGGCCCCCACCCCTGCTCAGAAACCAGTGTCTGCAGGCGTGTGGCCCCCACCCTGGTCTCCCGGAGTGGGGAGCCCTGACCCTCGGTGGGAAAAGTTTCCGGGGCGTCCGGTTGGTGCTGACGTCGGGCCCCGAAGGAAGAGACAGGCTGCGCACTGGGTAGTGATGGATGTCAGATGAGACTGGATTTTATTAAAAGGCCAGAAGGGGAGACACACAGTCCAACAAGTAACAACAAAACAGCAAAGCCTCCGGTCCATGCCTGCTGCCCAGCCTGGGGACAGGGACCTGGGGAACGCCCGCCAACAAGCTTTGCCCTGTCCCTGCCTTCTGAACCCTGGCCCTCGGAAATCACCCAGGTTCGTCACCCCAAACAGCCGCGGGCGGTCCTGAAAGTCCGTTTTTAACACTGTATGCCTTTCGAAGCTGCAACTGGGTAGTGAATGATGGAGCAGTTTTGTTCAAAAGCAATATCTATTTTTCATGGAAATAAGAGACACGTTACATTTGCTACAGAAAAATGCTTCCAGAGGAAAAAGCTGCGTGCTGCCGATATGACAAAAGGCATAAAAAATTCTAGGTACGAAAGCGTGCAGCCCTATGCGGACGTACTGAATGAAAGGCATTATTCCAGGTGAGGGAGCCACGCAGAAAGGCGGATTTATTAGGGTTTGTTTTGAAATGTAATTTGTACGGCGAGCTTTTGATTCCTTTGATGGCAATGAAACAGATTTATCGGCTCCGTGCTGGAAGTGCAATAGAAAACAGATAACCCAGGGAGACGTTTTAATAAAACACTCAGGAAAGAGAAAAGTGAATGAAGGCGTCTGCCCACATTTCAGCTAATAAATAACAGGTGCGGAGAGGGCGCGACCTGAAAACCGTCCTGGTTATCGCGGCCTGGAAGGCTGACCGCAAACTGGCTGGGACGCTGAGTTTTCACACCCACAGCTACGAGGTGAGCGCCCACTCTGACCTTTTCACGGGGAAGCTTGCAAGTGGCCGTGCCGGGGACATGGCCCTGACCACGAGAGCATCTGCCTCAGCTGTTTCTGGTTGTGCTCTGGGATTCTGGACAGCTGACAGTACAGGGCTCTTCCCACTCACCCTGGAGACACTGGGGGTTTCTAGGGAAGTTCAGATGGTGCGCCTGCCACGGGCGATGGCCTTTCATCCCAAAGGGCTGCGAAGACGTGAAGGGATCACTAAGGAGAGTCGGGAGCCTGGTCCCCGCTTAGAGGTCCAAGGATAGTTAGGCTGCTCACCGGACACCAGGGCTCGCCCAGCCCCCGTCACGCAGCCCTCACTCAGACCGGCGTTAGCAGGGAGGACCCTGAACTCGCGGAAGAAATTGGCTCTTTTTTCGAGGCAGCAAGGAAAATGGAGCCGTATCCGAGCAGCCCCACAGCTCTCAGGGGGTAAGTGTTGTTCTCTTAAGAGTCTTGCTTTGGAGAATGAGGAGTCCCTGGCTACTCTTGGATTCCGTCTCCTTTAAAACGGACGTTGAAGAGCCGGGGAGGGAAAATGGCTCTCAACACCAGCAATGACCTCTGGAGGAGCGAGGTCATGTCCCTGCGCCTGCAATTTGCGGGGCGGCTTCTCAGAACAGAGCTCCACAGATTTGGAAAGAACCACAGCCCTCGGGGCTGATTTCGCTTAGTCCCAAAGCAGGAGTTCACAATGGCGAGTGAAGATGGGATCGGGAACTTCCGTCAATAAAATTTGGTTGTTTTAAAAGGCGAAAGCTTTTAGGCTGTAGATAACTCGTGGCGTTTGCCAACTATGAGATGCCATTGTGAATCTGTACTTGTGTGTCAGAGAGACAGGAGCAGAAAAGCAAGATACAGAAAATCCATTGGCATAGTTTGGAGAGTTTGGATACATCATTAAATATGGATCCAATTAAATATTCCATCCGATTATCAGTTATGTTAATAATTCTGTGTTCACCACTTTTACTTTCAACTACTGGAATCTTTCAATGAACACTATTTTGAAAGGCTCATAGGGAGTCCTCAGGCCATTCTCCAAAGGAGTTATTTCTGTGCAGGGGTTTTCAGAAAAAAACAGTTCAAAATTCTGCTACAGTTAATAAATCATCTCTGGAAGGATTATAATAATAAACCTTCTGAGAACTTTTTTTGAGACAGGTGTTAAATGAATCTGCATGCCTCACCAAGATGCATAAAAAGAAGACTTAATGACTTAATATCTGAAGCATCTAGACTATCATGGCATGCTCGTGGAGACAGGTGGTTGTTGTGTACATACATAAGCGTGTAGTGCGTCCCTTGGGAAACATGCTTAGGTCTGTGCCTTTTCCCCAGAAACCGTACTTTTCTTTTCGTTTTTTCATAATTAAGATGCATCTATAATAAAGCCCACTTACTGGTTTTTAGTACACACAATGCTTTCTTTAAAAGAGCAAGATCCAAGACTGTTTTGTGATTCAAATTTAAAAATAAACAAAGTAATCTTCTGGATCTTCCGAGGACACGTTTCCCGTAGCGAAGATGCCCCTTAATTTGCCGGGAGATTTTTAAGGGTCTCAAGAGCGCTACCACACGGAAGCTCTGGCGCAGCTGGCTGTGCACGCTGAGGGAACCACGCCAAGTATTTACACACACGCGCGGAAAACGCACACACACGCGTGTACGGGGACACATTCTCCGATACTATCATCACATGCGATCCTGGGTTCGGGGGATTCAGAAGGTGACGCTTAGCCGTCCCACCTGCCGGCGGACCACCGTCCCAGCCGCCCCGCCGGCCGGTCGCCAGCTCCGCCGGAAGCGGAAGCGGGGCCCTGGCCACACCCTCCCGAAGCCCGCCGCGCCGGCGCCCCGGCGGCCGCGCATGCGCCTAGCGCGGCGGCCGCGCGCTGCAGATGCAGTCGCAGCGCTCGTGGTGCTCCAGCTGGATGTCGACGAGCGCCATGTGCTTCGCGCGGCCCCTCCTCCGGAAGTGGCCCGGCTCGAACTTTAACACCTAGGAGAGAAGCGAGGGTCCTGTTAGCCGGCCCGAGGACGGGACGCATCGCCCCCCCCCCTCCCCGCCCCGGCCTCCTCAGGACACCTGGTCCCCGGCCCTGGCGGAAGCCAGCGGGAATGCCCGGCGGCTCGGAGGATGCGCCCCTGCACGTGTGCCCCCGATCACCTGCTTCGCGGGGACTGTCCGCGATCGCAGGGGAATGCCCCCTGCGCCGCCAGCCCGCAGGCCCGTGCCGGGGTCTACTGTCCCCTGATGTGTGCCACGCGCTGCCCCAACACTGTCGTAAGTGTCCCTCTGAACCAGCCATAAGCTACAGATAACGCGGAGCATTCGCCACTTCTGTAGACAGAGCAGCGAATACAGTAAGTACGGCCGCTGCTGGGCTAAACGTCCGCGGGGGTCAAGTGTTTGCCTGAGGAAGGTCGTCAGTGGCCACGAATAAGGGAAGAAACCTTTGTGTTCTTACGTATCTGTCGGTATATAATGCCGTCTACAATTCCCACGCACCAGCCCCGCTCTGCTCTTTCTCCACGAATGACTGCGCACCAATACGGCCTTTCTTCGTGAAGTAGCTCCTTAAGTTTTTACATGGGTAAGTTGATTGTAACAACATGATGGAGGTAGAGAATATTATGCTAAGTGAAATAAGTGAGTCAGAGAAGCCAGATCCCATATGCTTTCACTGATGTCGAATTTGAGACACAAACCAAAGGAGCCAAGGGGGGCGGAGAGACAAACCAGGAACAGACTCTTAACTCTGCAGAACACACGTGGCCAGCAGAGGGGGGCTGGGGGCGGGGACGAAGGCCGCAGCCGTCCTCGTGAGCACCGGGGGAAGCGGGGAACTGGGGTCCCTGCGTCCTATGCCTCAAACTCGTATCACACTGCGCTCACTGGAATTTCAACAAAACCTGAAAAAAGTGACCTGACGCAGAACTTGAAGTGTAAAACGGGGCTGTCTTCCCCCTGCCGCGGCCTCGCGACGGCGGGACTTCGGGACTGAAGGCAGCCGCTTGCGACACCCCGCGCCCGCCTTCCCCTTGCCCATCAGCTCAGCGGCTTCTCCTGCGGATGCCCTTAGGGTCCTGCGGCCACCTCCGATTGCCTTCCGTTTTCCCTCCAGACTCGCGGCTCCCGCAGGCACTCCCCGCAGTGAGGGCGCAGCCTGCGGTTTCCCCGGGATTTGCACGGAGGCCCGGGATCGTTTGCCCTCGGGCAAACCCTGTGGCACCCACAGGAGAGGAGGTAGCCTGTCCCCACGCTGGAGGACCGAGACTCTCCAGGAGGCCATGCGCCTGCCCAGGGAGCTTCTGGGCACTGGGACCCAGGTCCGAGGACAGGGCTCAGTCCTCCAGGTCTCTCCAGTGGGCCTGTGATTTCCTTCTGGGTCTCCAAGGGGCCTGGGGCTCCACGTGTGTGCGGAGTGGGGACCCGAGATGCTTTGCCTGGTTTACCGCCATCCTAGGCGAAGGCCAGAGGTGGCCAGATCCTGCCTCGGTGTCTGTGCGACTGTTCACGGCACCCCTTCAGGTTTTTACTATGGATTCTCTTCCCAGAAGTCTTCTCGGGTTACCTGCTTCGAGTCATAAACCAAAACCATCTACCAGGACACGGGGGTCCGGAGGACTCAGCACTTGGTCCCCCTTATTCAGCCATGCCGCCTGCAGAGGGTCCAGGGAGGAGGAGAAGGAATGCCTTTCTCTGCTCAGCGTGCAGCCGAGCTGCAAGCCTGGATTCCACAGGGGAACACAGACTCCCACGTGCAGGGGACACTCAGGAGAGTTCGTCCCCAAGGCACAAAACTCGGAAGTGTTTGCTGTCGATGAAGCTAGTCCGAATGGCAGTTCCGGCTAGGCATACGGTTCCCTTTTCCTCCTGCGGTTCTAGGACCCTTACGGCAGGGATCACACAGTCTCCTGTGATTCGTTATGCGTTCTCTCTACCAGCTGGGTTAGAAGCGCCTCGAAAACAGGGCAGCACAAACTATTACTACCATTACTGAGTACTTTCTAGATGCCACACGCTGCTGTAAGTGACTCGGCAAATAACGAATCATTTGCGCCACACGGCAACCCTATCGGGTACTTCTCCAAGTCTCCATCCATGAGGAAACAGAGGGATGAAGTGGCCGGCCCGGAGCTGCGGCGCCGATGACCGCTGGGGCCAGGACTTGACCCCACGTGGACCAGCTCCCACCCTCACCTGTGAGACGGGAACTTCTGTTGGCGTGGCTCAGCAGCGCGGTGGGAACACAGTAGCTGCTGATGGCACGCGGCATGGGTGCTGGCACCAATGCGGGGGTGGGCGTGCCTCGTGTCTGCTTTCCGCCTCCTCCCTGCATCTCTGCGTCCCCGCGTCCAGCAGACACAGGGACGAACAGGCCAGGAAATAAGGCACAGGCCAACAAACACGTGGCCCGTGCTTTGGACCACTGTAAATGGTTCCACAATTTTGCAGGAGGATTTTAATTACTAAGAGCAGAGTCACAACGACCTTTGCCTTCCCTCCCGCTGGGAGCCACAGATAATGAAAGACGCTTCTTGAAGAATGTATTACACTTCTGGGTCTGAAACCGCCCGGCCCACGGCACAGAAGAGAGTCCAACTGCGCGCTGTTTGGTCAGAGTGCCGTGGAGAGAGTCCGAGGCTTGAGTTCACTGGAATTTCTCCGCTACGAGTCTGTCACTATTCCCCAAGGCGACACAGAAAGCAGACTTGGGCTTGCAGGGGAAGGGCGTGACTTCTCAGACGAGGAGCGTGTGATAAATATTGTCTGTTTAGGCCACTCGGACCAGCACCCGCAAACTCGGTGCTCTGTCGCACTGCTTTCTCTTTGACGGCAAATGACAGCGCGTGCTCTGGGCTGACAGCAGAGCCCAGACGCTGGTTCTCCCTGCTCTCTTGAGTGCTCAGGGGTTTTCCCCGTGTTTTATATTAAGCAACGTGGGCACAGTGTCTTTGTGCTTTGTTGATAAGACGAGAAAAATGAATTGGCGGATGCCTTCCCAGACAAGACCGGAAAAGCCGTGTTTGAACCAAGGGGAGGCTGGACCGCTTTGCTGGCTGATCACAGCGCTGAGGTTCAAAGCCTTCCGACCGCCTGACAGTCTTGGGTTCAGGGACACAGCAGTCAAAGGGGGAAGAAAGCAAAGCCAACTTGAGAGAGCTCGGAAAGCGAAGAGGGAAACGAAAAGCCTTTATCTGGGAAGGCAGACTGGCTGCTTGGGGTTATCTGGTCACTTTTGAAGGGAAGGAGCCACGGCATTAATCACAGCCACCAGAGGCCACTCGTGAGTGGGCACCATCGCAGAAGGCTTCCCCGTTCTCCGAGCCCTGGCTCACGGCTGCAAGCGCACGCCCTGAAACGAACAGCCACCGAGGAGCAGACGGCCGCTTCTCGTTACCTGCGGGTGAAAACGGAAATCCTGAACCCCTCACCGCCCGCCGTCACCTGGGGAGCCACATGAAGCCAGGCAGAATTGACTTTTACCAATCAGAGAATGCCCGAGCCGGATGGTGGCTGTCGTAACACTACACAAAGTCGTAGACGGTCCTTTTGCAAATTAACTACGGTTAGGCGCCTCGTAGCCAATAAACCACTGAGCGAATCATTGCCGCAAAGCTGTTACACTAATAAAACAATACTGGGCAGAAAAGCTATCTGCTGAGTTGGGTCCTTCTTTATTGGGAAGATAAAATAAAAGGTTAAGGGCTTCTAACAGTTCTCAAATTAACAGCTGACAAAGGAACACAAAGGCACATTTCAGGACAAATGTGTGATATAAGCCAGAATCCTTACGAGTTTATTTAGGATTCTACCCAACTTCTAGAGCAGGCGGTGTTCCACGTATGTATCGTTTCTTATCTTTCAAAAAAAGCTTCATATTTTTGCCTCCATTTTGACTTTTTCCATGCTTCTAAGACTTTATGAAAGATGTGCAGAGAGTTAATATTTTTAAGGGCTGGTAGTCAAGTCTTCTGAAACCTAAGTGATTACAAGCAAAAATATTTGGAGAAGGGATAACATACTATTTTCTGCCTGGGTAACTGCCGACCTTGAGGGCAACGGTCTCCGCAGAAGCAGAGCACAGTGGCGGGGGGACTGCTACCAGGTCCTAAGATACAGTCCTCAGTAGAAAGACACCGGTGACAAAGAGCTTAGCAATGTGTCCCTGGCAAGTTAGGTCCGCAGGTGACATGACTTAGAGGGTCTGTAAAGCTCTCCTGAACACTGAAAACGCGGTCTTGCTACCCGTAGACCCCGAGCTTTCTGGGAGCACTGCAGGTTACTGTGGGGTGTGCTCAGCCAAGTCACAGCTTTGAAAAACGAAAGAAATCATCGTGGCGGCACCTGACAGGACGAGTGTCCGTGTGTTCAGCCTACACGCTGCAGAAGACGTCATGGAGGGCTAACGGGCACCACGTTCCGGGGCAGGGAGTTAACGCGGAGGGTCACGTCACACATGGGTCTTGCCTACCTGAAGGGCGGCACGCCCCACGGCAGGAGGGCCGGACGCGAGGCGAAATCCAGAAGGGAAGGAATGTGTATGTTCTGTAGCTCTTAGTGCTGACCGCATCCACTCGGTGAGCGAGGGGTCGCCGGGCCGCACGCAAGCCAGACAAGCCCGCCACCCCCGCTTTGTGCTTGGCGGCCTTCCGACGCTCTCGTTCATCCAGCCTCCCCAGGAGGCGAGTGTCACAGGTGACGTCCGGGACGTGTACGGACCTTCCTACCACGTCAGCCACTGCAGATCGTATCTCTAATTCTCTCACCCGGACCTGGTGCCCCCGCCACCAGTGTGCTTACAGTCCTCACGTGGTTTCAGGGAGGCAGGATTCTGGCGGGGGGACGGTGCAACACGCAGGGAGGCCAAGTGATTTCAGGTCTGGGAACCCCAATTGTAGGTGCCTGTGGGGACGAAGGGGGGAAATGGGACGCCCCACGGGGCTTCGAGTGTGTGGCCCTGGGGTGCCTCCCACGTGGCAGAGCTGGAACCAGACGCCAAGTCTCCCGTCCCGTCGGGCGACGGTCGGGCGTATTGCCCTGGCTCTCCTAGAAAGCACAGGGGAAGCCTGCGGAGTGGTCTCGCCGGTCACCCAAAGAGAGGAAGGGAAGGAAGCAGGCAGACTCTGTACCAGCTCCAAAAATGCTAGTTCCAGAAACAGAAGAGGAGTCTTCTTGACTGTGTTATGGTTGGTTATGATCATAATCCCAGATCTCACTGCTTTTGCCACAGAGGAGAAAGTCTCGGGAAACCCATGTTTTTTCTGTCTCCTCGATCTCCACTTGCAATTTTAGCTAAATCTGTTTCTGTGGCAGAGCTTAAAACATGTTAAAATGAAAAGTACTGTTCTTTTCTCCCAAGTCTGAGGCTCAACCTTTTAAAACCTCTAATTAATCTTTTTTTTCATATATAAATATCTTTTACCTTTTCTAACTCTTAAACTTCCTGGTACAGGAAGCAATTTTTAATATAAAATTTTACAGTGAAATAGAAGTAATTCTTTAAAGTCTTTTTTTTTTTTTTTCCCATGTTGTCCAGAGACACGAATGATTGTGCAGAAATAGAGACTGGTCTAGGCAGTGCTCTTTAGGGTGGCGGCCACTGGCTGTGTGGAGCTATGTGCATTTAAATTAGTTAAAATAAAATAAAATTAAAAGTCCAGCCCCCCATTTGCGTTGCGTACACATCAAGTGCCCCATAACCGTGCGCTGCCCGTGACTAGCACCCCGCACCGCACTGACAGGGAACATTTCCGTCCCCGCAGAAAATTCTACCAGGTTGTACGGGTGGCTATAGCAGCACTGCGGGAAAATCATGAAAAGGAGGAAGGACAGAGAAAACTAACTTCGCTCTTTCTCTCTCTGCCACCCTGTGAGATTTTGGCTGTTTTCTGAACTGACACAGATGGGGAATCAGATGATGAAAAGCATCATCTAATTTAAAAGGTCGCTGGGGGCGCCTGGGGGGCTCAGTCCCTTGAGCGTCTGACTTCAGCTCAGGTCATGATCTCACGGTTCATGGGACTGAGCCCCGCATCGCGCTCTGTGCTGACAGCCTGGACCCTGGAGCCTGCTTCAGATTCCATGTCTCTGTCTCTCTGCCCCTCCCCTGCTCGTGCTCTGTCTCTCTCTCTCTCAAAAATAAATAAACATTAAAAAAAAAGTCGCTGTATTTCTAGGGAAGATTTATCCCTTCGCGCGCATTATCAAGGCAGATGAGAACTGAAACAACATCTGAGTGTCTACCAATGTTTTCCAGAACCTTCTCTTTTGAAAAAATGACCACCCAA
Source organism: Paguma larvata (assembly GCA_030068075.1). Lineage (NCBI taxonomy): Eukaryota > Metazoa > Chordata > Mammalia > Carnivora > Viverridae > Paguma > Paguma larvata. The sequence continues at coordinate 29,208,910 of CM057831.1, forward strand.
AGTATCTTTTCTATCCTATACATCCCAAGAGGCACAAAGGACCTATGATTAGCAAAAAGGAAAAATACCTTCACAGGATACTTCCAAGTACTTGTGAGAACGGAAAGTCACGGAGGAGGGAACGCGGCACTGCGCAGACAGAAATGCTCGGGAAACAGCAGCACCCGTGGAGAGCGCAATTATAGAAGCTTCATTAGGGGCTTCATAATTTCTCAGATCTTATGCCCTAGATGCTGAGTGCTGAAATATTTGTGCAAAGTCACACAGGCCTGCTTCTGTGATGGGCCCCAGGTACCCCCGTAAGGGTGCTCACGCCCCACAGAAACTCATTTCGCATCTCATCAGTCACAACCAGAAGCTAGGGACGCTGGCTTCTCCCTTCTCTGGGGTTAGATCACAGTCACAGAATCGAACAAAGAATTGGGATTTTTCCTAACGAGCCCGGCTCAAGCAAAGTCCCAGTCTGGAAAAGGAGCAAGCCTTCTCCTCCTTTCCGCGGGGCGGCCCACGGAGTGACGACCGGGACACATTTCCAGGGTGTTTCGGGAGCCCAAGGGCAATCCACCAGGCGTGTGTTTCTGGGCGTGCAGAGACTGAGGGAGTGAGGGGTGCTGTTTGGTCCCTCTTTCCAGCGCCTGGCAGAGCGGTTCTGTCTACAGTTCTGCAGACTCCTGAAGTATGCTATCAGGATACGATGTTTGCAAGAGATGCTTCAGTGAGCAGTTTCCAAAAGATGCTGAGGTCTTAGATTTGCTCATGTGATGAGCGGAGATCAAGGGTTCCCTTTCTAGATGTTAACCGTGAATGGAAGGTACCGGTAACGTGTACGGAGACGAGAAAAGAAGGAAGAGACGGACCCTGCAGAGTTCTCTAGTGCGACGCGTCTGGGGGGTGAGGGCATATGTTTAACTCTGCCGTTTCTGTGGTGAACCATTGAAACAAGGAAGCTGTAACCTCCCTCTGAGCAGGGTCCAGAGGAGAAGAAAGCATCCTACAGAAAGATCAAAGGCCTGAACTCGAGTGTTCTTCAGCGGCACAACGTCTGTCTGGGTAGAGACCCTGTCACCTGCTAGATTATTTTAACTCTATTTTGATAATCGCACTCTGCACTGCTCCTCACTGTGAGTAAACATGACACGATTCGGGTTCGGAGATGCAGAGAACAACGCCCAATCTGGAGTTCATCGGGTCAGACCAAAATAAAACACAATGGACACAGAAGACAGCATTCTCTGGGTGTGAGAACAGTTTCCCCTCGAAACTGCAGGGTGGAGTAAGACATTCTTCTGCCTAAGAAAATAAGCTCCGTGTGGGTCTAAAATACTGCGTTTCCTCTCCTAAGGTAAGCGTGGTCATTGTGACACTCGGCTTCCTGCGTTTCCCGGGCTGGAAATGCCAGTTATGACGCAGCCACCTTCATTTAGCTCAGAGACTGCCTCCTGACATTGCTATTATTGTTTTGTTTTCAGGATGAAAAAGAAAGAGCTTTACAAACTGGAGGCTTTATTTAGGGAGCACGCTCCACTCCTTTGTTTGGGTGGATACTGAGGAAAGTAACTCAAACAGTAACTTCTAATAATAACGCCTGCCTCATTGTTTCTGTTCTTAAACAGATTTCTGTGATGTCTGACATCTTATAAAACGCATTTCCTGCGAACCGCCCCGTAAGCGGCCATCTGATACAGTTTCTTAGTCCCAGCGCACACATGCGAAACCTCGAGTCTCTACGCTTCGTGACTGGCAAATGCCCCCCCGACTGGGAAGAAACAGGGGTGCCACCGCAGTCAGGAGCTCTAGCTCCTCTCAGATCTGTCCTCTGATGTTGAATAATGAGCCGTATGTTTAAAGGAAAAAGCACAGTGTTCCTAGTGACAAGAACACAGACTCTGGAACACAGACTCTGCTCTCCTTCCGTGTTTGCTCCTCTTTCATCTTCACAGTTACTTTCGTCTGTTCTTGGAGCACCCAGCGGTATTTACGAAAAACTGGTATTTTTAGAAGAAAAATATTATCATAATTAGAGAATTAAAGTGTGTCCAACTAACTATATATATTTTCTGTCAATTTACATTTTCCCGTCTTCACTCTGCTTAATTTTTTTTTCCAGTTTATGTATTTATTTTGAGAGCGAGAGAGCGGGAGAGGGGCAGAGAGAGGGAGAGAGAGAATCCCAAGTGGGCTCCACACTGTCAGTGCAGAGCCTGACGCAGGGCTCGAACTCACAAACTGTGGGATCGTGACCTGAGCTGAAATCAAGAGTCAGACACTTAACCGACTGAGCCACTCGGACAGCCCTCTCTCTGCTTAATTGTTTTAATGACTTGATCGACTTCAAGTTCGGCCCTTGAAATTTTCTTAAGGCAGCCGGGATTCTGCAGTTACGGCCTCTGGGAACACCGTCGCACCGCTACAAGAAGGCCAGAGAAGCTCCCCCTCACGGCATCACACATTAGATTATACAGCCTAGCAAGGGTGCTGCCGCCCCCCGGGTGGTAGTGTGTGACTAAGAAAAAGAGTCCCTTCTTCAGGAACGACTCAGCCCCTCCCCGGGCACTTGGCTCGGCCAAGTTAGCACACGCGGAATTTTAACTCTCAGTCCACCCTCCGGCCGGGTGCCTTTGTGCGGTGAACGACCCGAGCAACTGTGTGCAGGGGCCCAGCCATCAGCGCCCCGGAGCCCACGTCCCGTGTGCAGCGGTGGAGAGCCCGCGTGCTGCGGCGTGGCGGGACTGCCGCAAAGACGGCCGACGGCGACTCACCTCGTGATACTTCTTCACGGCCTTCCCTGAGCTGCACGAGCAGGACTTCCAGTTGGCGGTCCCACAGCCGCAGTTACCGCCACAGCGCTGCACGAGGAGGCAGCGTGGAAAGAAAACCACGCTGGTCAGCCTCAGCTCCTCTCGGAGGTTGACGGAGTAGTTCCTGGGGGTGCAGCTGTAGCGTTTGACGTCGTCGCTGAGCCTGTCCAGGTCGACTGCAAGAGACACACGTGCCGTGTGAGCCAGCGGACAGCCCTCGGCAGGCGCCCTCGGCAGGCGCCCAAGCTTCCGCGAGGACGGCCTAACTTCAGGGATCAAAGCTGGCCTTGGGGTCTCGGTACCAGCTCAAACACTTAAGGGGAAAATCAGATCCTCTTTTGATCCTGTCTGCTCTGTGATAATAACACTAAATAAAATCATCAACGGCAACAAAGAAAAAACCAAAAAGATTCTGAAAACTGTGGCTGCATCTTTACCTTGGTTCAAATTTCCTTGCATTTCTTGGAAAATTTATTTAAATATTTATTTATTTTTGATAGAGACAGAGAAAGACAGAGCGTGAGCAGGGAAGGGGCAGAGAGAGAGGGAGACAGAATCTGAAGCAGGCTCCATGCTCTGAGCTGTCAGCACAGAGCCCGACGTGGGGCTTGAACTCAGGAACTGTGAGATCATGACCCGAGCTGAAGTCGGACGCTTAGCTGCCTGAGCCACCCAGATGCCCATGCTTGTATCTTTTTTTTAATGTAAAAAAAAATTTCCTGAAAAAAGCAAATGAAATGTTCAGCTATTTAAAATAACAAAACAAATCTCATCCTGGTTCTGAAGAAACCATTCTGTAAAGAGGCCGTGAACTGTATTGGAGGGGCAGCAGGACAGCCACTGCAGTGTACTTAGCTAATGAAATTTTACAAGGAAGCGTAACAAAGGCAAAGGTTCCAGCTTCATTTGAACTCCGAGATCAACGAAAACATCAAAGACGATGGCATTTTGGGGCTGCGTGTGCTGCGTAGTTTGCACTGGATCCGCGATGGGAGGACGCACGGTGGTTAGGGCGGCAGTGCCTCCAGGCAGCTGGCAGTGACCGAAGTGCTCCAGCCTCTGCTGCCACCCCTTCACGCTGTGAGCAGCACCACCTCACCTATTTCACAGCAATAAGGGAAGGACTGAATCTAGCAGCCGGCACTCAGTTAATGCTGAGTTCACCCAGAACTCATGCTGCTTATTCATCCGGGTTCGTCTCGAGTTTTCCTTCACCCTTCCCTTTAACATCGAAGGGCCACAAATAAAAGTGAAAAAAAAAAAAAAACTCAAGGCTTTGTCCTCTATTTCTCTCTTACGGACATGACTCTGGGTAAATGATTGGTAAGGGGCATCATTACTGGGACGTCTATGAATTAAGAGCACCACCCTAAGTTTTCAAATTTTAGTCACAAATATTTACTTGAATTAAAAGTTATATTACTGTATCACGTAAGTTACAGTGAACGTTCTCAAAAATCCACCTAATCCTCCATGTGGTCGGCGTCCAAACCTCGGACGGGCGGCCCACAGCCACAGCCAAAATCTCCCAAGAATGCAGTGAGGAGAAAGTCTTCTGACGACACCGGTCCCCACACCACGTCAGCGTGCTGGCCCTGTCACCTGCGGGGCACATGTGGGAGGAGTTCCACCGAGTCCGGACCCTAGCCCCACAGGGCTTCGTCTTAAAGCAGGCCTGCTCGAGGGGCAGTCAGTGCGCTGTCTGGGGACAGAGGCTAAGGATGCTGTCAGGGGGACGCCTCTGCGGGACACCCAAAGCAAAGACGCTCACAAGTGGATGAAGAGTCCCTGAGACAGCGTGAGGTCAGCTGCAAGGCCGCCTACGGCCGGCGACCTCTCTGATAAGGAACTAAACGGCACTTGGATTGATGCCCTGCCGCGAGAGTCTCTCCACGTGTGCAAGGGTGCGCGGACGGTCAAGGGCAGGCACCTCTGCCCCCACTGCTGCGTGCTGAGCCCGCGGTACGGCGGGTGCGGGGAAAGCGGGGGGATGAGTGAGTGCTGAATCATCTCTGTGCATAATTTATCGCTGTTTCTTCCTGGCTTTTACAGACATGTCATAAGTTTAGCTATAATCAATCCGGATTTCAATGGAATGAACTCTGTCTTGGGAAAAGAACCGTTTTAGGGCCGCTCAAGCGCTGGAAAGAACCGCAAGCCAAGCAGGAAGGGTTACCTAAACGGACTAACAAGTGCAGTCACCGTTCATTCCAAGTGTCACCTTCCCCCGAACAGTGACGCTGGCCTGGGTGGGCGGGGCTGGTCGGACGGTTGGCCCCGGTGCCCACGGTGATGGCCTCTGTGTGCACCGACACGGAGCAGTGAAGAGGGGCTACTAGCCAGGAAGGGTGGTGGGTGCGGGGGGCAGACAGGGAGAGGAAGGAAGGCCGGGCACCGAGCCGGTGAGGGTGTGCAGCTCGGCCCCCTGCCGGGCACCCCATACTCGAGGCCACATTTCGTGGTCCCCACGCTTTCATAGCGAACCGCGAGTGCAAAACTAGCACCTGAAGCTCTTCTCCCGGTCACTCCGGTTTCTAGTGCATCAAGCAGAGGGGGCATGACAGGGACCCAGGAGCCGAGGGAGGAAGCCCGGGATCCCCTGTGCCGGCCTCGGGGTCCTCCGAGCGGCCCCTCTGAGCGGGGTTCAGCCAGATCCCGAGGGGCCCTCAAAACACCAGGGGGAGGCACCTCCGCCTTCCTCGTCTGCAAGCAAGACTCTTCACGTCAGATGAATGTTTTACCGACGGCATCGGCAGAGTCCGGCCCCCGCCCCCAATTCAGAACCAGATATGAAAGGTCCTTCTGACTGGAGGCAAGTAACTGCAAGGCGTGACTGCAGCCCTTCTGCGGGGCCGAGGGAGTGTCTAGTCAAGGACTGATCAGGCAGGAGGGGGCTCTGGTGTGGAGCCTCCGGGAGGGAGGAGCCCGGGGAGAGGCCGCCCTTCCGTTCTGAGCCCGGCCCCCGAGGCGCACTGCAGGGCGGCAAGGCGGCTCCCAGTTTCATTCGAGGGTCCGTCAGGCCAGCCCTTTCCCTGTATTTCACCCGCTGTGCCTAACGCCGTAATCCTAACTCCGCTGTCGCTGTCTTTTTGACTTTGAGTCTTGTCTGTTCATGGACCGTCGACATCAGTTCAGTTTTCTGGGCTGCGTGCGGACAGGCTGTTGGAAAGGCCGAGGAGGGGTGCCTGTCCTCAAAGACCGCCCCCGGATACCTGAATCCACCCTCTTCACCGCCCAGGCCTCACCGCCCAGGCCGGGAACAGGAGTCCCGTGCGCTGTGACCGGCCCTGGGGGCTCAGCCCCGGGAGGGGAGGCGGAAGGCGGCGGTGGCACGGGGTTCATGTTGCCCTCCACCCAGGCTCAGTGTGGGAGGACGGAGAGCCAGCCTGGTCCATTGGATCCTGGCCACTGCAGCCCTGAGGACCAGGCAGCATGGACGTCTCTTCACGTGCACGCCCGCAAGACCCCCCATCGGGGCTGCAAATGACACACCACTCTTGCTCTCGCTTCCGCAGTGGACGAACTGAGCCCCAGAGGTGAAGCCAACGAGCTCGTCCACAGCCACACCTGAGGCCACCGGGAGAGCTGGACCCTGAACGCGGGCTCTCCCGCGCCTGTGGGGCTGGCGGCCCGGCTCTGAGATCTGAAGGGAGACGCAGAGAGGCCCTCCCGCCCGGGGGCCACTCACCGACCCGGTGCCCAGGCTTCCACGCGTGCGGTCGACACCGACCTGTCGTTTTCAAGACGTTGCCGTGACACGCGTCCAAGCATAAATGCGCACACACCCATTTATCGGATCTGCTGGAAAAGTACGCCGTGCTTTGGGTAACAGCAGAGAGCCTCTGTCTTCTTCAGCACTGAACAGCATAGTGAGTCTCATCTCTTTTCCCCGAAGTGAGGGAACCTGTCCCGTTCCTTCTTGAACTCCTTCTTGCCCCCACCTAGGCAGGAGGTGGGGTGACAAGTCAGGAGGTGAATAAGAATGAAGGAGATCTCTCTCACGTCCGAGACTCCGGGTCTCGGAGCTTCAGACGCCCCCGAGTGCCCAGGGCACGGCCCGCCCGGCTAACACACCGGCTCCGGGCATGGCTCCCCGCTTGCGGCTGCCACGGGGCCTTCCTGGGGAGTCTCAGCACATACGGTGGGAATGAGAGTATTCTCCTGCCAAGGCGTTTATTAGGATTAGAGGAGTTCAGAGTGTCTGAGGCGGAGAGCCGAGTCCCAGCTCTCCGCAGGCACCCCGACGACGTGGCTGGGAGGAGCAGACAGGCGGAGGAGGTCAGGGTCAGAGCAGAAGGACCCTGAGGCCTGAGGCACCGTAGGTGCTGATCGCTGAGGCCGGGAACGGCGCGCCCACGTCCATCTAAACGTCGGAGGCAGTGGTCTCGTGCGTGTGGTTCCGTGTCCCGGGATGTGGCAGCTGCCCTGCAGGCCAAGGCTGGACGGACCGGGCTTCCGGGACAGGCGGTATCCGCAGGAGACTGTGCTCTCGGAAAGACCGCTGCTCCTCTTCGTCGGTCCACGGGGGCATAGAGCCAGCAGAGGCCGGGGTGGGGGCCCCGGGGCTTCACGGGAAGAGCGGGCGAGGGACCAACGAGGCCAAGATGTTCGCCAGGAGCCCGAGCGACTGGAGGAAAAGGCACGTGTGCCATCCAGACACTCACTACGGCTCTCCGCTGCTAAAGGCCGCTTGCCCGTCAGCGTGCATCGGATCACGTGCCCCGATGGGGGTCGCCGGGCTCGGGAGGCCGGTGGCCAGGGCTTCCACTAAGATGGGCCCAAAGGAGAAAAGCAGGGGCACCAGGAGGAACAGAACTAAAGCGTGGCCGTCCCTGCGCTGAGACCTTCCTCGACCACTTCACATGTCCCCGTGTGGACACACGCGTCATGATGGGACAATATGGTTTTTATTAATGCTCTCTGGCGAACCGAGCGGGGAATCCAGACACTCACAAGTCACTCGGGTCATATGCAGCGGCTACAGTCTTAAAAAAAAAAAAAAAAGAAGAAGCAGCTTTGCAAAGGAAACATCCACCAAGCAAGATGGTGCCAGAAGTTTCTGGGTAACCAGTATCCTAGGAAGGCTTGCTGATTAGGCTCTCGAGGAGTGGGCTGAGTTTACAGATACTTCGTTCTGACCGTCTCTGGACCCCTGCAGGAGGCTCTTCAGACCACCGACGGTTCACGGTCCGAGCCCCCGGGGCAGGAGCGGAAGGGCTGCAGAAACGTCCTGCCTGTGCGCAGCGTTGTGCCGGCAGGAACAGGAGCAGTCGCCTCCTGAGGGCCCACCGGCTCAGCCGTCCACTCTATTAATCCTAACGCCACTTTGCAAGGCGGTTATAATCAGAGCCGTTTCTGCAAAGGGCACAGCACAGAGGCTCAGGGGTCTACGCGTGACTTCCCCGAGGCCGCTGTTCTCAGGACGGGAGTGGGAATTTTATCGCAAGTTTACCCAACTCCGAAGTCCTCGCTCTTCCCACTAAAGCATCCTTTCCTCGGCTCTATTTCTGTCAGATTCATGGTAGACAATTTTAACACTGACGAAGACAGCTTTTACTTGGTGCACACTGTATGGCTCAGGAAGTTTAATGAAGCCATTCCTCTTTTGACGTTAGAAATTAGAAAAATAAATCCATTTTAACTTAACATCCTCGGGATCTCTGTTTAATCTACAGGGAGGCAGTTACGGGCGGATGTTATCTGGATGTTACTCAAGGCCGGTTGATCTGATTCATTGCCACTGTCCGCCAAAAGCCTTCTGCAGGTTCCCACCCAGATATCAAATAGGCAGACAGAGAAATTTGCAAGCATTCAACATGTGATGACATCGGCTCGTTCTAACCTATGTTCATGTCTTAATATACTATGAATTTATTTCCCTCATCCTAGGTCATTTTTTAAAGCAAAATCTGTGTCTTCCTAGTCAGTACACAAGAGCATGACAAAGAGACAGCAATAAATGACTCATTTCAAAATACGAAGTCTTTTGAGCTACGAGAATTCAGAACCAAGTCAAACAGTTTGACAGTAGATACATGTATTTTATTTAGTCCTCAGCTACTATGCCAGTTATTTACCTATAAATAGTTTTCAAATTAAAAAGCCAAGTGTTTGAGATCTTAGAACAAAATAATGTCACGTCGGAAATCACAGAATTGGTATTGCAGCCTAAGAAATGGGTTGACGACTGTTCCGGAATTAGAACATCTAACCATTTGGAGTCTGTAAAATCACGTATTTCAAACGCTGTCGCTTAAAATCAACTTATTGTCAATATATTTGCTCTACTCGATGTGGAAATACTGATGTTTTTTCAAGAGGAGTGCATGTCAACTTTGGCACATGCATTAAAAACCGGCAACTCTTTGGGGAAGAACTTGCTTCTGGTAAGTAAAACCGTAGTTCCGAACTATTAAGGGGGAATGCCTGAACAATCGTACCCGTCCTTTAACGACAACCCTTAATGCTATGAAAACAGGCTTCCCCTTGCTATAATGCGCTGGATTTTCCCAACAGACATGCTATCATCTGGGAAAGTCAAGTTCTCCCGAAATAAGTAAAAACACAGATCTCATTTACATGGTCGTTCTCCGTAACTGGCGTCTCGATCAGCACCCCCTCTAGTAGAGTGTGAGGCTGACCGTTTCTTAATTTAAAGACGTCCAATTTCCTGCTGTGACCAGTATGAAGAGGCACTGCTCCTAACTGCAAAGGATTGTGTTTGTGTTTTTTTTTTTTTTTTTAAGCAGGCTCCACGCCAGTGTGGGGCTCGAACTCACAACCCTGACATTAAGAGTTGTGGGCTCTACCAACTGAGCCAACCAGGCGCCCCCAAAGGGTTGTGTTTTAAAGAAATCACAGCGAGTTTTCAGTTAGGCTACAGCAGTTACGAAATGATTACATAGTTTGTAGAAGATCCGTTGAGCGTTTTACCTGATTCTGTACAAGTTTGCTGTGCCCTTAGCATAGTCATCAGCAAAAGTAAAGGCAACTTGAACTTGAAACAACTTTTTTTTTTTTAACTTTAAGGCAGCTTTGAGGTGGTGAAAGTATGAGGTTGAAATTATTGGTAAAAATTGTACAGATTTCATTGACCCATGCTACCCTTTCTCCATACCCTCTAAGAAACGGAATGTTAGAAATATTAACTTGTTCTATTATTTCAGTCCAGAAGCTGTTTACAGGCAAGCCTGAGCTTAACTGTTACTTGGGAGTTTTAAAAATGTAGACCGTGATGTCACCAGATCTGCCTTCCTACAAACCGCAGAAGCGAGGCGTACGGCTTCCCTTTCAATATTAACTACTTCTACTTCATCACAAGAGTCCTTCACCCAGTGGGAGCGTGCTTTGTTTTAGAATTTGTAAAACGCTGCGTTTTGTTGATGTGCATTTAAGGCTCGTCTGACAAGACCTCTCGTGGGTATCAGGAAAAATGCCACTTCGATGGGCCTAGGCAAGTCAGAAGAAGGGAAATTCACTGGCTACCCAGAGCCGCCGCTCGTTTTTGCACAACGTCATTAAAAGCTGATCACGCCGACGAGAGGAACCGGCTGTAGGAACCCCGAGAAGTGCACTCTGTATTTGCCAGCCAGGGGCCCTCCCGGATCTGTAACCACTTTTCTGTTTCTACGGTTCCTTCACCGCTCCCTTTCTTCGACGTCGGAATAGAAACCATGAATCTGTATGTTTAAGTTCTAGAAGCTGAAAATGACAGCTGGAATATTCGGCGGGACTTGTCTTTGTGTGTGTGCGAGATACACACGGGAGGCTGAGCGTCAGCAGAGGGATAAACACTGAAATCAGCCCAGCTAGAAGAGTGCACAGACGGTGATGACTCGCCAGTATTCACTGAAACAGATCTGCCTTCGAGCCGTTCTAAACGAGAGATTAAGAAGTGAGACCTGAGCCAACAAGGGAGAGAAATGTTTACTCTGTCAGAAATAAGCGGAATGTCACCTTGAAGGCTCTTGCAAGGTTATATCGGTAACCAAAGGCATTCTTAGCCAAGCTACCTTCCTCAGTCTGTGGGGTGGGTTTCTGTAAACTTTGGAAATATATTAATGGTGGGTTACTAGTATCTCCAGTTCCACGAGCCTTAACTGAGCACTTGGAATGTGTCAGAGGCTGCGCCAAGTCCCGGACCTTCAGGACGAACAATCTCTGAAACGGGGGCTCTCAACGCTGGCTGCCTCTCAGGATCGATCTCTGGCTCCTACGAGCCACAAAATGACATCGACGCCTCGGCCTCCCCAGGACAGAGGAGTCCGCGTGTCTGGGGCTAGATGGCCGCAGCTTCTCGCAGCTCCCCAGCCGAGTGGAGACGAGACCCTTGGGTCCTAGGAACTCTTACTCCCTCGGAGAAAACCGCAGGACACAGAAATGCCATCACGTCCCAAGTACTCCCAACGCTGGGGTGGCTGACTCCACAGGGAGGGGACGAGGGACAAGGAAAGCTTCTCCAGTGACACGATACAAACACCCTTCAGGATGTGAAGTAGCCAGAGCGCGCTCACGCCCTGGTGCCAGTGGGGGAACTGAGGCACAGGGAGACCACTGACTCGCGGAGAAACCACAGAACTTGTTCGTGGCGGCGGGAGGATCAGACTCCGGACACTTGGCCTCCGACTCAATATACTTTCGGAGGGAAAGAAAGCAATGATCCAGGTGATTTTTGAATTGTAAAACGCCAACAAACAGGTGCCAAGAAGGGCTGCCCCTCGGCGAGCTGTGGCGGCTGAGGTCCTTGGTGGCAGCCTGGCAGCTCATCGCTTCCTCGTCAGACACGTGTCCTGGTTTTTGGGCGGCTTCGCAGCACTGGGAAGCTTTCGCTGTCCTGCGAGTTGACTGTGGCAGAGAGCCAGAGACAGCGACACTCCAGAGACACGATTTCTCCTCTGGGTGGAATCCCGCCCGAGCCCGGGGGAGAGTCCATGTGCACACGTCCGTAACGCCAGGGCCCCCGGCGACTCTCCTGCCCACCCCTGAGCTCTCCGTTTCACATATCCAGCATGTGAGACCTGAGCCAGAAGCAACAGACCCAGGGAGGGGTTAAGGGACTGGTCATTCCAGGCGGAATGTTCCAGGAGGCTGCGCTCACGGACGCAAACCTTCCCTGCACCGGCCGGCCAGGCTCACGGTTCTCAGAAGTACGCCTGGCTTGCGGAATGTAGCAGACGAGCTCGATGCGAGCTAAATACCTTCAGGCCTATGGTATGCACGAGCCTTACGAGGCTTCTGGATGAAATTTTCAGCAAATAAAGCAAGAACGTAACAGGCTAGAAATTAGTGTTGTTCAAGAAAAGGTAATCGCGAGATAGTTCTCTGCTAATGTGAGTGAGCATTCAAAGAAACATTCTCATCTCAGATCATGTCACTCAGCTGTACGAATAAGGTATCGATTTTCTGAGAGTTTCAGTATTACTGTTTTAGCTCAAGATGTGTTCTCGGGAACGTTCCTCTCCCCTCCCCTCCCCATCTTTTCCTGGAACACCCCGTCGAATGTGTACCCACACTTCCCCAAACTATTCCAGCTCTTCTGTCTCTTCTTCGGGAGCTTGACATCCTGCAAAGACTCCAGAGCACCAAGCCACAGTACACCCTCCTGAAAAACCCTTTTAGAACAGACACTGAACGGGGAGAGGTGAAATCTTCTAGAGACTTCTGACCACCAACCGGGAGCCTGTCCTGCTCGCCCTGAGACCTGAGCGAAATCGACACTCGTGTCTATCACGGAGGCACAGGAGATCGTCACACAGGCGCCACCCCCGGAGGCACAGAAACTCTCTGCTGCCTACCGGCCACACGGCCTGCACCAAATCACTCACCTCCTCCGACAGTGAGGCCGGCAATACCTTGCTTGCCGAGAAGCAAGAAGCTGGTCTAGATGATTTTACAAGGTTTTTACCCAGCTCCTAACTATGACAGATCTTCGACTGAACCAAACCTTTCTTGATCCCGTGCAAACAACGCAGTTGGGATAAACCCAGACCTTCACTAGAAGGCGCCGTGCAAAAGGCGTATAAGACTGGCAGTAATCCTCCGATTCCAGTGAATTCAATAGATGACTCTGTTTTGCCCTTGTTGAGTATTACTATCTATGTCGGTATCGGCTTACGAAGAACCTCCAAGGCTGTGTGCCTTACCTTTCGACTTCCTGTCGTGGTAGGACCTCCCTCGGTAACGGGGGGTGTCCAAGTAGAGATTCTCGAGGTCTTCTTGCCATGATTCTGGGTTGAAGTGCTTGAGCAGGTCCTCCACGGTATCAAATTCTGCGACGGTCTTGTCCAGAGCGTCCGCCGTGAGAGTGGGGTCCGTCACCGACGGCGAGTGATAGGGTACCCCCTAGGAGAGACACACAGCTCAGCGCACTCTGAAAAAGTCCAGTGCTACAAAATATAACAGTCAAGCAAGTGCACGGAAGGAACAGCAACCGACTCCTGATCCTAGGACATTATATGCGTAAACAGCACGCTAAGTCCCCTGCCATAGTCTTGCCGTGCTCTGAAATAAGAGCAGCTGATGGGGAAGGGACAGGCGTTCCGTTTTGCAGATCACAAGCAGGCAGGTCATAACACTCCTAGTTCATCTGAAATATAATCACTAAAGAAGGTATTGTCTAAACAACACCACCAAAATGACAACATCTCATTTCTTGGTTCCAGGTCCCAAATCACCCACATCGCCATCACCAAATAACGATGCGAATTTAAATTCTGCACTCCTTCCAGGGCGACGTTTGCAGAATCCACTCTGTCCTCTCATGTTTGGCCTCCAGGTCCCCCCTGCACAGGTGACCTGGCATTACTGGTGTTGTGTGAGCAGGGCTTGAATCTCCTCTGGAGACCGTCTGGTAGACTATGGCCCTTTAACCAGTTTATTTACTGTCAACAAGGATGATTAGTCTTGACCAGGACTGGAAGATTCTCACAGGAAGCATACACATATATTTTTAAAGTGCTGTTGCTTCTAAGCGATCCCGGCTGTCATGAAAATATTCTCAGAACTACTCTTTCAACGGAGGATGCAACATCACAGAAAGTCTGGAAGGGATTATGCATTTTGCCACGGATTACGTCCCCATAGAAGTTTCCAAGCACTTACTTCACTAATCGTATAATCTAGAGGCAAATGAGCCGTGATTCAAACATCTCTGTAAAAATTCATGACCCATTAACAAGGAAATAGAGAGCACAGAGTCTCAAATGGTTTCAAAATGTCTTTAAAGAAACTGCCAGATAAATAAGACCCCTCAAGGGCAAACACCTCCCCTCACTTCGGGAAGAGGGAAATTAACAAAACCCTGCGTCCCGGAAACGGAACTGCCGTATCCTACCTGGGAAATAACATGTTACAGGGATTCAGACAGCAAAGCTCACAGCTTACATACTCGCTTTCAGGTAATGTTGTCTCTTTTTAACCAATCAAGGTCCAAAGGTCCAAAACTAAGGGGTCTTGGAAAAGCAGAAACCTTCTTGTGGTGCAGCTTAGCACTGGTTTTCAAACCGGTCCTGTGGGCAAAGGGGGTCGAGGGAGAGGCAGCGAGACCTGAGCTCCACAGGTGAATCCGCCAGGCCCGCTCTCTAATCCGGGTGTGTGCGTGTGTGTGCACCCGTGGGTGCGAGTATGTGCATGCAGGTGCGCACGTGTGCACACCTGTGTGTAGCGTGGGTGGGTGTGTGCATGCGTGTGCACGAATGCATGTGTGTTTGTGTGTGTGCATGCGTATGCATGCATGTGTGGGGGCTGGGTACGTGTGTGCACATGCATGTATGTGTGGGTATGTGCGTGCGTGCGTGCATGTGTGCGTGTGTGTGTGTCTCATACAGACTGCACCCTGACTGCACCACGTCACTCCTGTCTCCGTCCCTCCTGGCGTCGGGGGCTGGAGTTGGGTATTAGGCTTCCACATCAAAATTTCAAATTCCCATCCGAGTTTGTGTTGTCCGGATACTCTAGTCTACCTGGCGCATATGCACCAGATGATTTATATTTAGCCTTGTATCATGAGAACGTGGGTCTAAAATCCAAAACTCCAAAAAGAGCTGGCCGAAGTCAGGGGCAGGGCAGCACATAAAAACTTTGACATTAAAATTTTCTGAAAAATTTCTTTTCTGAAACCCCAGCAGGAACATGAGCGAAGCCTTTTCATGCCTGTCCCCATGGCTCGGGGGGCTCGTGGCACACAGTTCCCGGGGCTGCTCCGAACAAGCCGAGAGCTTGTGCGTCCCTAGACACTGCTTCAGGGGAAAGCCCTGCGGGTGCGGGGCTCCTAGGCCCTGAGGGGAAGGGGGAATCGAACCTCCCAACATTAGTCTGAAGGGCAAGTCCGAGCAAGCCACGGGAAAGTGTGAAACCGTCTCACGTGAGGGCGGCCGACAGCACCCCCAGCGACGGGGAAGAAATGAGGTGAAGGATGACTAGACGACCTCATAAACCCTCTGGAACATTTTCATTTCTGCGGTAAGTTTTAAAAAATCATTTCTATGAGAGAGAAGTCACTGGGTATGCCCCTCTGCACGGCACTGTAGATCTGATTTCATGAGAACCAACTGACTTTAAAATGTTAACAATTTGTAAAAAAAAGACAAACGCTCCAGAAATGAGAAGCCATTCGACAAGAATGAAGTACGGTTTACACGGAGTTCACGGCATGTCCGAGGGTCCCTGGACCCAGAAGGTTCCTGAACACCAGGAGGCTGAGGGAAAGGACTCTGTGGCCCTGTGTTTTCCAGAGCACCGAGCCCGGAAGAGTGACAGTGGGTGAGGTCCCCACGCTGGGCCCCTGGAGACCCCGCGAACGGGCCGCGCCGGCCTGCCCTCAGGAGGAGCCGATGACCCTGAGGTCGCTAAGGGCCCCTTAGGCGGGCAGCTTCTGCACCTGCGGCAGGAAGGTCTACACCGCTCCGAGCTCTTGAGGGTCCGATGCTGGAGAAGCCGGAGGACCTGACGGAGCAGCACGCCGGGGTCTGGGGGCAGAGGTGGCGCCAGCGCCCACTCAGAACTGCCAGCCCCGGCGGCCCCCCGGCCGAGCCTCCCGCCGAGCCTGCTCCGGGACTAAGGCATCACCCGCCTCGTTTCCATTTCCACCCGTCCGACAAGGACTGCCCGCGCCTGGCCGGGTTCAGAGCGTGCATTTGGGACTACCGAAAACAAGTAACACCCTCCTAATATCGCCCTTAGAAGCCTCGCCGACCTCCTGAAGGGGCCACGTTGTTCGAGCCCGGCGGACACCCCGGGTGAATCAGTCACGGTATCCACAGCTCAGAACTCCTGCCATCCGAAGGAAGTTTCTTAAAAGTCCCCCAGAGAGCAAAGGAGAGCAGATCACTGGGGAAAAAAAACCTCAACTCTGACGCGACCACAGGGGCGCAGTTTAGGGCCACGGCAGGCTTGCTCCAGGCCCGCTAGTGCCAGCCGCGGTTTGTATCCGGAATTTCCCTGCTGCGTGCGTGCGGCTCACAGGACCGCGGACACCACGGTCCGTTCTCTCTGAACAACGGGAAGCAGCATGCGGAGAGACGGCTAAATCTGGAGGGGCAGCTGAGGGCGCGACCACAGCTCCAGGGTGGGGCGTCTGGTTTCCAGGTCAAACGGGACGCCTGCCTGGTCTTGCAAGTTACCTTGCTGTGAACACTGGGATTTTTTACATCGGAAAAGATCCTTGAAAATGCAGAGGGTAAGAGCTTCTCCTGGAATACCCAAACACCCTCTTGCGAAATCCCCCACGTGAGCTTGTGTCACGGACCCGGGTGACGTGTCGGCTGTGTCTGGACGCTCCCCTAGCTGGCACGTTCTGCTCCGAAATGGACAGATACTGAAGTCGCTGTCCATGCCCTGCTCCTACGGCAGGCACTGGCGTTTCCTGGTGGGGACATCGCCCGCCGCGACCTACATGAAGTGGAAGAACACATGACGATTGCAATACGGCTTCTGGTGAAGCTACGGATCCTTCACGAAGCTGGAGCTGACCTTAGTGTCTCTCCCGGTTTTTTGGTTTTTTTGGCAACAGCAAACTAAATTACTTACGGAGATAGAGCTAGTGACTGACTCCCAGTTGGTCTCTGAGGCTGCTGCGGGCTGGAAATCTTCCTAGAAGGCAAGAAACATCCATGTGAGAAAATCAGACCTCTGTTTAATTCATTACATGCAAAGTGTCAGTATCTCGGCCATCTGAATCTTCTTCCGACTGAGTGACAACAGAAGGAAGGCTCCGTTCTTGCTGGACAGGCCCCCGTTTGTCTTAGGCGCCTCTCCTCAGGAGCGCTTCTCATTCGAGACACGGACGTGTGCCGACAAAATGGATATATTCACATCCGCCTATAAGGGCTGGGGAATCGGAAACTGCAGACAGGGGCTGAGATTTTAACTCCGTCACCTGCAGGCTGTGTGGCCTCAGGCAACCTACTTAACCTCTCCAATCCTTCTCTTCCTCATCTGTAAGAGGCTGGTGTGGGATGCTTCAATTAGAGGGTGGTTTTGAGAGCCGCGTGCAATAATCATGTAATTATAACTCACACTTAATAAGGAGCCTAATAAAGAGTACTAACAGTCACTATCGGTATCGGTGTTTGTTTGGTTTGAACTGGGACCTGTATCATGTTCAGTCCTGCCGACGGAGCTGGTCTGTGGTATCGGGGATCTTTTCAAAGATAAATCACCCGACGAGGGGCCATTCCTGACTCTATCAAGAAATGTCAGGCAGAACGGCAGGGGAAGGCAGTGGCCGTGGAGTGACAAAGTGCTCCCTACCTGAGGACAGGAGGTGACAGGCAGACCCGAGACAGTTATCGCAGGACAGGAGGTGACGGGCAGACCTGAGACAGTTATCACAGGGAAACCTTAAAGGATTTCGGATAGCAATGAATCTCAGAGAAAGAAATGGCCCTTAAAAGACAAATGCGTCTCCAATTGGTATGTGACTGTCTTGCTAATTACTCTAGCGGCAGTGACTTTAAAAAACGGAATGGGAAGGAAAGCTGATTCTGCCATTTTTACACGTCAGAGATGACTTCCTGACCCTGCTAAAATAAGCCAGCTGATGTCTGCCAGCCCTCAGGAGAAAAATGCTGATACTCATACCTGGCAGTTTATTTACCCAAGTTACTCACCGAATGAGAGCTAAGTATCAGGTCTAAATTTCATTAACATTTCGAGGAGCTAGAGGTGCATTTGTTAATTGCTCATGATGAGACTGATTTTTAAATGCCTGTGTTAAAAAAATGTAGTTGTTTACCAAGAGAGACCTAAGTCAAATGTGGAGTTCAAGGAACGAACGTGTATCAGAAACTGGCTAGACATGATTATTCTAGTCTCAACTTCAGGAAAGGTAAGAAAGAAAAAGAAATTGTTCTTTGACCTCTACAAGACAGGATTCTCATAAAAAGGACATGGAGGGGCGCCTGGGTGGCTCAGTCGGTTGGGCGGCCGACTTCAGCTCAGGTCATGATCTCACAGTCTGTGAGTTCGAGCCCTGCGTCGGGCTCTGTGCTGACGGCTCAGAGCCTGGAGCCTGCTTCCGATTCTATGTCTCCCTCTCTCTGCCCCTCCCCTGCTCACACTCTGTCTCTATGTCTCTCAAAAATAAATAAATGTTAAAAAAAAAAAAAAGGGACATGGAATTCCCACAGCAAAAGGGTGCATGCAAACAAATGAAGGCTGGTATTTATGGAAGTCTTCTGAACAGGTGAGCAGGTGGAATTAGGCAAGAGAGTCAACAGCTTCTCCATGTCCTAAAGGGGCTGCTGGTGGGAGAACACACATCAGGTAGGATAAGGACACCACCGACCCTCGCATCATGCAATTTTCATTTTCACTCACTCATTCAATATTTGCTAATCGCCAATTATGTGATACATTCCAAGCACGGGGTAGTCATGGAACTAAGAAATGATACCCTCCCTCCGAGATTTCAAAATGCAAAGACATAAATGAACCGGTAAGTAACACGTGCGATAAACTCACGGGGGTGCTGTAATACTACTCTCATCGGGATGCCGCGGAAGGGAGGAGAAATTTACCTGCGAGGAAGTGGGCTTGGAAAACTCTGACCGAAGAAGGTGACTCTGAGCTGAGTGTTACAGACTCAGGTAAGGAGACAAGGAAGTGGAGGGTTACCCGTAAGACAGGTGGGGGAGAAGACTCAAGGAGAGACGGATCTCTTGACAAGTGTGAGGAGTGTAACGGAAAGAGGTGTTACCGGGGAGAGTGAGGAGTCACGGCGGGCACAGCGTGGTGGAGGTGCCCGCGCCATGTCCAGGGCACACGTTCAGGCGGCCATTTGCTACCTGAGAGTGGACCCCGTGAGGAAGACCGGGACTTGGGAGGCAGATCTGAGAATCACCAGCACAAAACTCCAGGGATGGATTCTGGCGACTGCGTGAACATCAGAAGAGGGACGCGCTTAAAATCTCGGAACTGCAAAGTATTTAGTACTCTCTAGTGCAGTCTCTTCATGTGAATGGTCAGAAAACCCACTCTCAGGGAGAGAAATGGTGCGCCAGCTTCTTGCAAAGCCGGGACCCCGCAGCTCCTTTCTAAGCACCAGCGACCTTTCCCAGCACAGCGGCCGGCGTGGGTGAAACAGTGTCCACAGGGAAGTGAAGTGAAAAACAGGAAAGACGTAAGACAGAATACTGGTGGACAGTTCTATGGGGACACCGTTAAAGGTATCCTTATCCAGATTTTATATCTATCCTTACACGATTCTGTGACTTCAATCTACTTTGTTTCCTTGCATAGATACGTGGTAAACGTCTTCCGTGAAGCACTTCCAAATACAAAGTGTCCTTACGCACAGGTGCCTAGACAGACACTACACAAAACCTTTCCCTCCTTCACCGTCCGGGCTACAGGGTTCCAATAAAACCTTTAATATGCAAAAATGACAGAGGATTTCATTAATTTCCAGATAAAAAGTAAATTTATCTTCTCAGCAACACGAGTATTAGACACTTAAAGGAAACCAACTTTCTTTTAGGTTATTTCAAAATTTGCCATTAATTATAAATGACATATTTAAAATGAGCTCATAAAAGGAAAAACACCTCTCCTGGGAATGAAATGTAGGGCCTCTGAATCGTCGAGCCGAAAGGACGGTCTTGGCATGGGAAGGAACACAGCCGTTGGCTTTCTAAATCTGTCCCTAACAGGACCATTTCTCACGTCCTCCACCATCATCTCCCCAGGCCGGGCTTCCCAGTCACTAGCTTTCTCCAGGCTACGCGGTCTCCCGAGTTCAGAGTCCACAGGGCAGCCCGGTGGCCTTGTCTCTCCCCACCTTACTGAAAAGTAGCTGACGTTTAGCGCCGTGTAGATCTAAGGCGTACAAAAAGGTCACCTGATACGAGCAGAAACTGCTAGCCGGTTACACAATCAGGCTGCTTAGCGCATCGAGGGCTCGCGTAATGAAAGCCGTGCACGCGCATGTGTGCTGAGACTATCGGAGAGCCACTCTCCCTTAGCCGCTTTCAGGTACGTAATACAGCCTTGTTAATTACAGTCACCGTGCTGCGCAGGAGACCCCCAGACACAGTCACCTTATAACTGGAAGTTCGTTCCCTGCTTTCTTGCCCCTGAAGCCACCACAGGACTCTGTTTCTGTGAGTCTGGCACTTTTTTTAGTCTTAAAATTGTTTTTTACGTAATCTCTACGCCGTTCCCCACAGCGGCCGCGCCAGTCTGGCTTCCCACCGGCAGGGCGCCAAGGTCCCCGTTTCTCCACATCCTCGCCGGCACCTGTCCTCTTTCTGATGCCAGTCATTCTAACGGGCAGGTGCCAACTCGGGTAGGTGACAGGTAGGCACCAAGCCGGCACTTCATTTCCTTGCCTCCTGCTCCCACGCCGCAGTCTGTTTCATCCTGAAAGCAAGGAGCTGCTATTTGGGCTACGTGGCTCCCTCGCTCCCTGCAGGGACAGCGCTCTGGTGCCCTGGGTGACTCACTAGGATGGGATGCAGGGGTCCAAGCCCTCCTTGACCGAAGGGCAAACAGTAGTCCCAAGACCAGAGGGACTGCCCGGCGTCTCCGAACCCATCATGACCGCAGTTGGGACCGGAGTCCGAGAAGCCACTGTTGTCCAACGCACCGTCCTGTGAGCACGGACATCCTCGTCGGCACCACCTTCGTCTACTAAGAATCCACTAAGAACTCATTTACATCATTAAAGATAACTCGCTCTCAATTTACGTCCTCACACTGTGATACTTCAGGATCACGTTCTGGCAGTGAAACCCACTCCCTGAAGACTCTATTTGGAGGAGTTTTGAAAACATAGACATGATTCTGAGATCTGTACTTTTTAAATGGCTTGGTTTTGAACATTTGATTTGTGTGAGAAAACAGTTATATACTAGGAAGTTTGGGGGTATGTAAAAATAAAACCTTAAAGTATACGAAAATGTAGATGGGTATTTGCATAATTGAAGTGTGGAAGAGATATAATCCTAAGCATGAGCACTAAAGTCAGAAGGCATAAAAGTCGATACACCTCACACATACTAAACATTGCATAAATCCAAAAATACCAACAACAAAATTGAAAGCAGAAAGAGAAACGGGCAAATATACTTGTAACAGACATAACAGATAAACAGCATCCTTACATGAAATCACTACATCCTTAAAATGAAATGAATTCCTATACACCAAAAGGTTGTGAGAATATGCTTCATATCATACAAATCTGCCAGAAAAGTGTGCAGACAGCTGACTGAAGCAAGACGGAAAATATATTCACAACAGTACTGACATTGTTGGCACTCTGTGATGCTTCCTTTATTTTGTTCCTTTTGTCTCATAATACGCCCTAACCTTTTCATAATACATACCTAGTTTAATAAGAAAATGATAAATTTCTGAAACAACAACAGAAATGAAAAACGGGTCGTGGTGTGTGTGAGCGCTCACTCCTGACGCCCTAGGTCATATTATTAGATCGAACGGTCTCACCCGTGCATTCTCTGGTGAAAAATAAAAGCATTTTTGGTAGAGATAATTCTTAACAATTATGACAGAGAACTGTTCAAAGTGGGACAATAAAGAATTGTTCTAGAATCATCACATTTGGCTCGATCTAAAACATGGCTGATGCAACACAAACTTCTGATGTTGTAAAAATGGCCATGAAAACATGCAGTGAGCCATCGGCTCGGGGTCAGACAGGAGTCTGCCGAGCTCCCTGTGAGGACGGCTGACCCATGGGCTGAAAGCCAATCCAGCCGGGGATACAATAACACTGTAGCGAACGGATATTCTCATCAATAATCTTCACTACCAAAGACTGAGACATGACTGGGAATTTCATTTTCAGACCGGATACGGGCCGATAACCCTTCCTCACCATCGGTCACCCCGGGGCCATCCCAGAGCGTGGCAGTATATGGACACGGGGATAATCCCCTCACTGGCCCGCCAAGGCAAGCTCACCGAATGCCGGTGATGGGGATGCACGGGAGTCTCTCTCCTGAACCTCGAGAGCGGACCTGGGAACAACTGTCTTTGGAGTCTTGGGCGACAGCTGCTGCCAGGCCAATATTCCAGACATGGAGGATGATTAGCTGTGCCATCTGTTCCCGGATGTCACCGGGGATGGCTGTCGATTCTCATCCTGGGTGACTACGCGGTGTGTGAGTAGATGAGCCATAAACGGTTCACTGCTCAGGAGGATGTATTCTCCATCTCTTCAAACAAAACATGTGCACTGACTTGGAGATTTTAAGAAGCTTTCAACCAAAACAATGTTTAACTTACCGAGGATGACTTACTTTGGAAAGTTTGGAAGGACGTTTGTCAGGGCATTTTCCTTTATTTTGAATATTTTTCTTCTGTGCAATGTTTTATATTCCTTCCTCAGAGACATATAATAAAGAATTCCCTCTCCTAACTCTACCTGTGCTTCCTGATTAAACGTGTGCATTGAGGTGTTTCTTTTGAAATGTGAAAGAAACACAGGGATTGGCCTGGATTCAGAAAACAGTAACAAACAAATACACTATCAACATTTATCCCTTTAGTGATTCTTCATTTGTTCATGACCCTCCGTTCGTGACCCACTGAGGAAAACTCAAACAAAGCTAAATTAGGAGGCTATGCCCTGAGACGACTCTATGAGAGAGACCCTTTAGAACGAAGACTTCTGAGACTTTAGTACATGAATTTCTGGCACACGGTGCCATCAATGCACATGCAAATAACGGTACGTCCATGACTCAACGTCGATGGGAAGAGAATAAAGCAGAAATGAAAATCCTTCCGTTCGATCAGTCTGTGATCCAACCAAACCTTTAAAGTATATTTCACTATATGCTCATCATCGAATCAGCTCTTTTGTAAGTAATAAGGGAAAGGGCAGGGCTGGGGGCCAGCTTTTATCGGCAACAACATCCAGTACAAGTATATCAAGAGCTCAAGAATCAATACTTTAGCAAGAATGAAGGAGCATATGTCAGGGGTAGAGAATCTGCCTGTGAAGTTATTAACATATATTCTCAGAGTTCTGAGAAGTCCTACACATGACTCATCTACTATTGGAAATAAAATGTTAATGAAAGAAATAATCTTTAATAACGAATATCCCCCACAGACAGGACACACTTGTAGTTTCCCACTAATTTAAGAGTTAGTTTCACAACTTTTTAACCATATTATAATTTTTTTTTTTTTTGAGAGAGAGAGAGGGAGGGAGGGAGGGAGAGAATCTCAAGTAGGCTCCATGCTTACCGCAGAGCCTGACACATGGCTCGATCCTCCAACCATGAGATCGTGATCTGAGCCAAAATCGAGAGTCGGATGCTTAACCTACTGAGTCACCCAGGCGACCCTAAACCATTACTGACGATACGGCAAAATGTTTTGATTTAGATCTTCTAGGATTTGTCAACCAATCATCCATGAACTCTTGATGCTAACGTCAAAGTATTTTTTAAAAGTCATTCTTCCTCCCATGTTATAAGACCAGGAACTTCCTATACTTATTAGTTTCTGATTTCTTGGACCGGACTTAGTGAACAAACTCCAGTCCGATGGCTAAAGAAGAAAGCCTTCAGCAGGCAGCGAAGAGGGCATCAACTCAGAGAGGGCGTCGTGAGGGCCACAATACAGAGCCAGAGAAGGGTCCAGGTGTGTCTGCAGACCAAGAGTGAGTCTACTGAGATAGGAAACGATGGACAACTTCCAGTTATTGCTTGTGTACTATGGCCTGGACGGAATCATACCGAGTCTGGAGAGGAGACGGTCTAGAAGGCTGATTAAATTAACTCTGTGTTACCCAAACAAACACACCTTAGCAAGAGGCTGCACAGAAAATTACAAATTGCAAAATACGACTCTGCTAATAGCTTTCATTGTGCTTGATACGGACCAAAGGATAAATGAACATTTAATTTTCATCTAGAAAGATCCCGTCAGAGGTCTTTCTTCAACGTGCTGCTGGATGGAGAGCTAGGTGCAGATTTAAATTTGGTTAATGGCTCTTGTGAACACGATTAAGTTGTTTAGTATTAAGAAAGCTCTATGACTGATTATTTTGTACTGACAGCAGCCTTGTGTGGAGCGTAGATTACACGCCGGGCACTATACGAAACGCTTTCAGTCCAGCATGCCATCCATCGCTTCTGCAGCTCTAGGAGGTGAGGAAGCGGGGAGACGGGATGCCGACGGAACCCGTCCTGGAAGAGGATCTGCAGGTACCCAGACCCCAGGCTGGCCCGTGCCTCCGTCTCTGCTACTGGGCTCGCCCTTTCGATTTTCAAGGGTCCTTCCGTACAGAAACACACACCCTTGATTTGTGCGACATACAGGTTTCCATACATTCTTAAATGCATTTCAGAAAGAACATTTGGTTCGGTTCACCAGCAGCCTGAGAATTCTTAACGATGGTACTTTTGATATCGCTAAGCTAATCTTCCAGATTATTTACACGCCCAAGCCAAAATGGATGGTGGAGGAGATGAAAAATTACAAGTTCGAAGTGCAAAGAAGAAACCCAGGCCTGAATTATTCATGTTGTCATCTCCTTGCACTCTGCATACTTCCTGGGACACAGCGGGCACGCCTTTTAGTTTCCCTGTTGATTCTCTCGCTGAGGGAGGAAAGACCGTGTCATACTCAAAACTCAACGAATCATTTCATCTTGATTGGAGAGCGGCGCTAAAACTCGCACTCCTAAGGCCTGTGTTATATAAACGGATTACCTTCATCTTGGCCAAATCTAGTTATATTATTAAAACAAATATTAGAAAAAATGAAAATTACACACGGACCACGGAGATTAAAGCCGTGTCACCAAAATCCCTGGGCTAAAATCATTTCCTTTACAAACTCCAATTATCCCACTGCTAATTAAAACTTCTAAGATCTAACGTCAGGGAGCAAATGCTTTTGAAACATGATGGACAAAGCCATAGTCAACACAACCTGTCACAACACCAGAAAGAGTGCTCACAAAACCTTATTCAGCAAGTGATGGGTTTATAAAGCAAAGAGGGACATCTAAGGACAGAAGGAGGCACAGGCCAGCCATAAAGCATTCAGAAAGCTGCTCGCTCTTTTTAAAAATATGAATATTGCCTAGGGAGGGGACTTGGGTTTTGATGGAATGTATTCCTTGCAGCCGTCCACCCCGGTCCCGCACTGGACCGCTGTGCACTCAGCAGAACCCCACCCTGCACAGGATCGTGTGGCCCTACAAGTTAGCCGGAACGGAAGTATTTCAGAGCCGTGTTCATGCCGCAGTAGTATGGAAATGAAGTAACCATTAATTCAAAGCACAACCTTTTTCTTGGCCTGACTGTAGGGGATTTCCGGACACAGTTATGTGGTTAAACCAGCAAGCTGGGAAATGTCGAGTCTGAAACTGAAGGGTGCCCGTACGCCCGTAAATCCCTCTTGACACAAGGTGAGATGAGCACATTCGTGACACCCCAGTTCCTCTTTCCGGTCCCCTCTCACCTGGCCACTCATCAGAGCAGCTTGCAGGTGTCAGATCCCAAAGCAGGTTGGGTGTCCGGGCCTTCCGCTGGCGCCGAGCTTCTCGTGCAGGGACAGGGTCGTGGGTTTCTTTCTGATAAGGGTTTCTTTCTTAAATCCTGGGCTGGCTCTCCTTGGCTTCTCGCTAGACCGTTTTTGTATGATCGTGTGCTGTGTACTCTACAATGCTGCATGCATCTAAGCCAAACAGAATGATGAAGGTAATTTCTACTGCCGGAAGAACTAAAAGTACGATGCGCTCCCAAGTCAAAGGGGGACGAGCCGCGGGGCTGGGCAAACCACGGTTTCTGCTCCGCCGCGGGGAATGTCAGGGCTGACCGCTCCGCTGCTCAGGCGCAAGGGCGGCCCGAGACGGTCCCCGCACACCTGGGGTCTCACACGTGCACCTGCGTCCTATTTCCTTAGTTCTCAGCAGCACCCTCTGGGGATGGAAGGTACTTACAGATCACTAAGTTCAACGGTCCAGTCACGACCTAAGACTTGCGAGTGCCCACGAGGTGCCCCTCACCACGCTGGGCCCCGGGTAACGCCAGGATGCATGAGCCGTGCAACTGCTCCGGAGGAAGACATCACCTAGGGTAATTCTACTTCCCCTGTCGTCACGTCAGCAACTTACATTACCGTTATTTACTTTTCTTAATGGCTTCACTCTGCGAAATTATTCTACTTACTTCTGGACTTGTTTCCAAGTCTGTGTCTCTCGGTTAGAAGATAAACAGCCTTGAAGGGTGAGATGCTTTCTAACCGGTACAGTGTGCGACCCCTAGCACCTACGACAGTGCCTGCTAACTAACATGCATTCAGTATGTACCAGTTCCATGAAAGAATGAAGAGCGAGCGAGTGGATCTCTCTGAGGGGAAAATGGGATGATTCACCTAAAGCCCTAGCGTACTGGCTGGCTGTGCAGTTGAGTGAGAATAAACATTTGTGTAATAAATAAACAAGTAATACAAGACCAGCAGAAATAAATGCTCTACTAGGGCCCTCAGCTAAGTCCTGTGGGTCTACAGAGGAAGGGATGATTCAAGGCCATCTAGGAGGACCAGAGAAAGGGCTCAGGAGAATGGCCTTGGAGTTGACCCTAAATGATAACCAGGGCTTCTGACAGTCAAGGGAGCAGCTGGGGAGAGAGGAGAGCGTGCACGTACTAAGAGTAGGCCATGGGCCCAAAGGACCAGGAAGAAGAGGAGGCTGAGGCACAAGCAGGACAAATCCGAGTGTCCTGAACGCCACACTGAGCAATTTTTTTTTTTTTTGTTAGTGTGGCATTTAATCATTCCGTCACCAGGCAATTAAAGACTTCTGCCCTCCTGACTACGTGGGTCAAAGTCATGGAGATACAGGAGAGACACTGAGGTCACCGCTCTCGGGGTGTTCTCGCTCTGACCACCGTTTGCCTAAATACAAGGACACCAGGCTCCCAGAAGGTCAAGCATCAGGGTCACGGGCAGATCTGGGACCTGAAGCCTAGGTCCTAGGGCTCGTGGGAGCTGGTTGTTCATGCAGCCACGTCTCTCTGGCCACGGCTCACACGCCTCCCTTTCTGCGAGTTTGAAACAAGAAAAAAGAACAATGTTTTATCCTCTTGAATTCCGTGATCTTAAGCAGCATAGTGGAGTTCCTAGAAAACACACGGCGAACAACAGGTTGCTGTTCTGAGAGATGAGAGCGGCTGAAAAAATTGAAGCCGAGAAATTCAACGCTGTTGGTCTGGAAAACCTTTCTGGATGCCCGCGGTCTTCTAAGGCACGCTTAGAGTTAAGAGTCCGTCCTCACGTTGGTAATCCAATCCCTAAAATGATAATGGCATTCTCCACTCAAATACAATTTAGTTCTATCTCATTTCTCAGCAGGGTACAAAATTACCTAGCTTCTTCAAAGGAGAGTTAGACTGCCTGCCTGATGTGGACATTCAACAGGTGAGGATCCCTTAAGTACTTCGGGATGACCCCTGAGGTCGGTCGGCAGGGGCCGGTTCGGTGGGATTACTAACAGCTCTCTCTCAGCCCGGCAGGGATCACAAAGACACCGGAATACAAATGGGCCTCAAGGCTTTCATCAGAGGGTCTCGAAGAACAAACGAAATAAATGAAGAGGAAGGGTGTCGCGAGCCCCCTCTGCTGAGTAAGGAGGGCGGCATGTCGGCTGGCGGAGAGATGGAGTCGTCAGGGGGCTAAAACACTTTTAAAACACAGCTTTGGAGACAGAGCACTCCGGATCGCGTTCCACACAGAACACTGACTGGGTGACCTTGGACAAGCTGAACTCTCTACGCTTGAGACTCCTGATTTATGAAATAGGAAAACGACGGGTTTTGCCCCCACCGGGGTAGTGGAGGACTCACTTGGATAACTCATGTGAAACTAACCAGCCGTGTGGAAATTCACTGCCTTCTTCCCCAAGCCAGTATAGTCCTCCCAATATGGGATCTTTCTACGGAAAAGATGGCCGCGCTGACTTAATACTTCCGCAAGGGGGTGGGGGGGCCACGTGCCACCAGCTCCAGAGTCGGACGCTCTGGATCCAAGCCCGGGGCCACCACTCACCAGCTGGAGTCCAGGCACCCAGTACTCAGTCGCTCTGCGCCTCGATATTTCCTTCAAAATGGAGGTAGCAGCCGTCCGTAGCTGAGAGAAATGTTTTGAACATAAATAGATCATTCCATGGAAAGCTGTGAGAAAAATGCCAGACACATGGAAAGGCTGAGACGGGAGTTATCTGCACGTTTCTCTCCTTGGAAAAGTTGCTGATCGGGCCATCCAACCTACAGTGGCCTCACCCTGCCTCACCTAAAATGGGCGCTGAGGTTCTGAAGTCTCCACGGAGCTTTACCGTTCCTCATCTTACTTCACTCCCACCACCACCACCACCACGTGAGCTGGGCAGGGGCACAGACACGGTCCATAAAATAACAGTGTGCATCCTCTCTGAGACGTTTTCCGATTTCCTGACTGGTCGTTTCTGCAAAACCATCCAGCAAAGGGCTGTGCCTTCCTGAACTTTCCCCAAGGGGATGCAGTGCACTCCCCCAGCCCCTTGACCATATCCAGCAGTCTCCCCACGATAGGACTTCACCCCCCCTGCCCCCTCCAGGGAATCCTGAGCGCTTCCTACATGCTTGACACTGTTCTAGGCAGTGGAAAAACAGTCAACACACCAAACACGGTCAATATGGCCACGTCGGGAGCAGGTGTATGTAAAGTATTTTGCCCGCTACAAATCATTACACCTATTTAAAGGACCATTCTTCACGCATTCTTCGCATTAGCAAACACAAAATTTCAAAAGGGCAAGAAAGAGCTTTAAAATAGTTGAAGGAATTTAAAGACAAAAACTATGTATGTAGGGGCGCCTTTGTGGCTCACTGGGTGCAATGTCTGCCTTCAGCTCAGGTCATGATCTCACAGTCTGTGAGTTTGAGCCCGGAGTTGGGTTTTGTGCTGACAGCCTGCTTCAGATTCTGTGTCTCCCTCTCTCTCTCTGCCCCTTCCCTGCTCACACTCTATCTCTGTCTCTGTCTCTCTCTCTCAAAAATAAACATTTAAAAAAGGGGGGAGGCACCTGGGTGGCTCAGTCAGTTGAGTGTCCAACTCTTGATTCTGACTCAGGTCATGATCTCATGATTGGTTCGTGAGATCGAGCCCCGCATCAGGTCCCGTGCTGACAGTGCAAAACCGGCTTGGGACTCTCCCTCTCTCTCTCTCTGCCCCTCTACCCCACTTGTTCTCCTCCCTCTCCCTAAATAAATAAATAAACTTAAAAAAAATTACATATTCATGAGCAAACCACTAATTCATGCAGGCTCCTTTCTCTTGGTAAGACCTCTCCATACCCAAACTAATCATTGCTATTTCTAACTTATGTATGAAAGCTTGTAATTCCAAAGCTCGAGGAGATTTTACAAATACTAAGCAGTGCCTTCACCTTCTAGGCGCTGGGCTGCCCCCACATGGGAGGAGTGTACTTCCTGCCCCCTGAAGGCAGGCTTGGCCCTGTGACTTCCTTTAACCAACTAAATGGGAGTGAAGCTTTAAAACATACTGTGAGGTTCCTCCCTGGCCCTTTCCCCTCTGCTGCGTGTCTGCAGAGGGGCTGACCCTTCGGCCTGGACTCCCGCAGGGAGCGGTGACACGGAGCCCGGCGGCCGGGGATTAGCGCCCCACAGGGAACGTGAATGGGAAGCCACTGAAATCTCGGGGTGTTCATTACTGCGGCTTAACCTAGTGACGCACGGCTATCTCAGGAGTGAGCATCCAAAGCTACGACCCTCTGAGGGCGCCACGGCCTACTGGCAGGAAAGCCAGAACTAGACTCTGTGTCTCCCAACGCCCAAAGGTTTCTCCACTCCCGTGCTTGAAGAAAGGAGAGCCCCGGTCTCCATCATTCCACGGACCTCTGGGTGATTTCCGGTCACTCGTTTTCTCTCCCAAATCCACCAGCAGTGACCCATCCAGGAACCACTCCCGAGAACCTTCCGATAGCGACTCAGCTCTGGCCCAATTCCATCGGTGTTGAAGAAAGAGAAGGAAGGGCATCTCGGTTTCAGAGGCGAATGGCCGTACCGGAAGGCTCGGTCGGTGTCCTCTCTGATGCGCGCAGGGGACGGGGACGCCCTGGGGGAGATGGCCACAGGCAGCGGTCCTCTTGGTCCCGGCTGGAGCGAGGTATGCACTCGCTTCGAACCCAAATGCTGTTTCAAAATTTATCCCAGCCCGTGTTCTGAGGCGAACGACACCCGCACTACCGTGAGCACTTCCCATACTATGTCACCCGCTATTATCTCGTGCAATATTTATGTTTTCGAAGGCAGAAATAGTCCACAGGGTGGTGGAATGAAGAGGGAGGTAATCCCACACTAGATGTATTTGCAAAACACTATTTCTTCTTCCAATATCAGTTCTCCCCAGGAAGAATCACTGGCATTTAAAATAAATCATCTGCAAAGGAAAACCTTATTTTCTATGAAATGAGACACGAGCCTGGAATACACGACACCAAACCGCATTTACTGTGCTGTCTCTGCATCTGGCATGCGCGAAGCCAGAGGAAACTGTCTACCAGTTAGGAAGGCTCTTAACTGCCATCTTTTAAAAAAACCTTTGGAAGCTAGAGTAAACACATACTATATAACGATATTATCTGTCCTTTCTAAAAGTGTTTGTTTATTTTTGAGAGAGCCAGAGTGTGAGCGCAGAAGGGGCCGAGAAAGAAGGACGGAGGATCCCACGCAGAGTCCACACGGTCAGCGCAGAGCCTGACGTGGGGCTTGAGCCGACCATGAGATCATGACCTGAGTTGAAGTCGGGCTTAAGCGACTGCCGTGTCCCATGTTATCCTCCTGTTATGCGCAGCACTAGGAAGTTAGGGAGGACACCAGGGCCGTGCCCTGCAAAATGCGACACTTGTTTTTATCCCCCAAAGTGCTCAGCCAGTAGTCTTTATTTCTAGCTACTGGAGTTCTATTTCTAAAGAATCCACCAGGGGCGCCTGGCTGGCTCACTCAGTTGAGCACTGACTTCAGCTCAGGTCATGATCTCACGGTTCTTGAGTTTGAGCCCTGCATCGGGCTCCATGCTGACAGCTCAGAGCCTGGAGCCTGCTTCGGATTCTGTGTCTCCTTCTCTGTCTCTGCCCCTCTCCCATTCACACTCACTCTCTCTCTCTCTCAAAAGTAAGTAAACATGTAAAAAATTAAAACAAATCCAATAGTCGCAAAATCCCCCTTTGGTTGTGTTTGAATTGGATGGAAGTGTGCACAACGCTGGGGACACTGCTGTGTTAACGGCGTACTGCGGGTAGGAAGCATGCCATGGGAACGCCGAGCTCCGGCTCTGTGCAGGGACGAAGCCGCACCCTGATGGAGGTCCCGGGCTCGGGGAGAGTTACCCACGCAGCTCACACAGGCTACTGCATTCACACTCGGACCCCGGCAGTCACCACACTAATGTGCGATTCACCGCCCTTGCAAGGTGTCTTTGGCGAACGCCCGTCACTCTGCCTGACAGGTTGAGAGGAGGCCTCTTCCGTATCAGGAACAGAATGAAAAACCCTGACATTTCACAGCTTCTCGACATCAGGGCTGGAGGAGCGGGGAGCACCTGCCGCCCCCGCCCCACCCCCCAGACGCTGTCTCTCCCAGCACCGGAAACCGTGGCAGAAGGCACGGCTGGTCCTGGAGTCTCCCGCACTGGGTCAGACTCTGACCCGGCAAGTTGCAGGTCCCGAGTGCTCCCGCCGGTAGCACTGAGCTCTTCTCAAAGACAACAGGAAAAGGAGGGGGGACTGTGCAAGCATATTTAACACAGAGAAGCCAAAAACGATCTGGGACAGGCAAAACCCATCCAATTAGAATCATTTTATTCTCTGCGATGTGCGGGACGCGTCCTACAGAGTCAGGGGGATTCAGTGGAGGAGGGAGAGGAGGGAAGCAAGACTGGTTAAAGCAAAATAATAGACTATTTAATCATAAAGCTGGGTGAAGAAAGCTAGATATCTGCCGTCCTGTTCTCCACGGCTCCGTTCATTTCGGCTCATCCCCCGCGGGGCCACACGACTACCTGGCCCATGTAGATTAGATTTCATCAGAATAAAAAAAAATCCTTCACTCTCCTGCGTTAAGTGGAAAATACTATGCTTTTAAAAGCAACATCAACAACAACAAAAAGCCATAAACTTTTATAGAAAATCACAATAGAACTAAAGAAGAATCTTTGCTCTCAAAAGAACAGTGCATTACTCTTTGCCAACTTCTTTGCTCACTGACGGGATAGAAAGCTGATGATTTATTGTACGCAGTAAAGAATATTGCTTTTGGGAACTGATTTAGCCTGGGCTCCATATTCTCTGCGAAAATAAAAGGGAAACTTTAAATTGAATTTCTGACACTGGTTGAGTGTTTTCGGCCTAAAAACTACTGAGTAGAATAATTGCAAAATGAAACACCGTAAGCATATGTTCTGAGAGGCGCCATGTGGACAAACAGCGCTGTTACCCCTAGAGCCGCCACTGACCCCCGCTTAGCGTCCTCTGAAGACACTACTTGTCTCTGGGCCTCCGCAATGAGAGTGGCCACCATCACCATCTCTTTCCTTGCTTTTGAGACAGTATGCCCTGGTGTTCTTCCTTTAAGTTGTTGTTATTTTTTAATATTTATTTATTTGAGAGAGAGAGAAAGAGAGAGAGAGAAACAGACCATAAGCAGGGGAGGGGCAGAGAGAGAGGGAGACACAGAATCCGAAGCGGGCTCCAGGGTCTGAGCTGTCAGCACAGAGCCCAACGCGGGGCTCGAACTCACGAACCAGGAGATCATGACATGAGCCGAAGTCGGCCGCTGAACTGACTGAGCCCCCCAGGCGCCCTTGGTGTTCTTCCTTCTACTTCTCCCTGGGTTTCTTCTCTGGATTCCTGTCTTTTAATGTCTTTTTGAATGTTACCGTTTTCCACTGTTCTGATGCTTGATACTTAGGCCCTGAGTAAACTCTATGAACTTTCTGGCTTCAGCAATAATATGTACACGAACGCCACCTAACGCCGCATCCCAGGCCAAGAAATCCAGGAAATCTTTGCCGGAGAATCAGATCATTTTGCCCAATTCCTCTGGCCACCCCCCAGGAGGTCCCGTAAGCTCTTCAAACTCAACATGTCCAAAATGGTACCCATCAATATTCCCACAAAACCTATCTTCTTCCTGTGTCCCCTTTCCTAGAAAAACATAACCACCTTCACCGAATCGTGTGCATCATCGACCTCGTCGCTAAATTCTTCAGATCATTTCACAATCCTTCAAAACTAGGTCTTCCACCTGAGTTTCAATTCAGAAGGTCACCACACCTCTTCTGGATTTCCATGAGCGTTCCCTAGCTCGTGTTTTTCTATTTTCACCCAGCTGCAATCTCTCCTCTGCTGGTCTGTCATATTGGTTTTCAAAAGTAAAATCAAAACAAAAAGCGCTACACGACCCATGAGGCGTCCGAGCCCCAGACACCTCGGGCTGGCCACAGCGTGTGGTCTTTTGCTGAGTACGGCACGACGTTCGGATCCGGTCCCCTCTCCTCTCCCACACGATTTCCAGCTAGTCGCTCACATTTCTCCGGGCTCCGAGGATTATTTTGTGCCTTCTCAGCCCTTTTAAATTGGCCGAGGCCATTGGCTTGGCTAGGAAAGTTTCCCTCTAGCCTGTTTTGCCTTATCCTTGAGAACACAAATGAAACCACTTCCGCGGAGCAGCGCGGTCAGGTCTGCGGTAGACGCTGTCTCCTCTGCGTTCCCAGGGTATAGGCGGACTTACAGTGACCTTCCATCAACTTCACGCCTCTGCAGAGTGAACACAGCCCCGGGGGGACACCAGGCTCCCAAAAACACCTGATGCATGACTGAGCTCCACGGGCGTGACGTGACCCTCGTCCTCCTCAAATTCTCAGCGACGACCCCTGAGCCGTGCAATGGGAATTCGAGGAGGGCGTTGAAAGATCACATTTTCAAGCGGGCAGCTCATTTTTCAGCCAGTTTTATTCACACAGGTGGCTGAAGCGTCAATGTTGGCTTATGAGTTAATGGTCATGTCTATCCGTCAACATTTCCAAACGTGTGGCAACTATAAAGTCACTTTCTTGGCGGCAAGACAGCAGCTGGCATTTAGTTTTAGTTCCAAAAATGTTTTTCTTCTTAGTAAACTATGGAGGTACTGCCCTTAACATGAACCCTGTGAAAGTGCAGGGGGCAGGTGAAGAATTCAATTATTTAAGGCCGCATGAAAAGAATATTTTTTCTGTATTTCTGTCCTTCGATATCGGAGCTCGGCCTTCGGGGGCTTTGGTGTTGGAATTCAAGACACTGCACGGGTTCCCACAGATTTATGCCTGTGAACAGGGTCAAAGTCTTTCTAAAAACTTATTCATTACACACGTTTGGTTTCTTTTAAGGGAAAAAAAACACAGATTCGGGTAGCAATAAAATATTAAGACAAAACAGTAACCATGGTTTTCAAAATCATGTTAATTCTGGAACTTGAGAACTCTAAAACTGACAGGTTGTAACATGGCAAGATCATCTTATAAAATAGGAAATATTTAGATTAAAAAGTCCTAAGGTTTTAAAAGAGAGCTTCCCTGACATGGATGATCACACTTAATCAATTTGAAAGAAACGAACAAAAAAATGTTAATTGGTCAACGATGCTAATTATACACAGTACACGTTTCAGAGGAATTAAATTATTCACCCGACAAAGGTCTTTCAGTAATTTCGCTAACTTGTAAATTCGCATGACATGAGTCCTTGCACAGGGGAGAGTTAGCAGTGTTCAGACATTCTTTATACGGAAATGTTAGTATTACATTAGATGTAAGACATCTCAAACTTGAAAAACACGGGAATCCATGAAATGACCTCTATCAATATTTGGTGCCAAGTCACTATTACAATATATCATATGTAATATGGAGTAAATGAGTTTTTATAAAATGTTGTTATGACTTCTTTGGTATCACTGAGTCCAGAACTGTACCTACTTTACCTGAGATTTTAAAGGGGAGAGTTCCACTGTGAACACAGCAAGTGACAAAAAGCTGCAGAGGGGACTGCTGAGACATCTCCGAGGCGCCAGAACACAAGAGTGCCACGGTCTGAAACTCGGAATCAACTGTCGGTCTGTGCAGCACACTGATAAGACGGGAATCAGCTTACCGAATCGTTTTGTCAGTACTTTCATAGAAGGTGTGGACAAACTTGTGGGAATTTGGAGAAGAGCTGATTAATCGACACACGGAGGAAAATGAGGTGAGACAAGGTTATAAAACCCAACATACTGTTCATTGTTCACTGACAGAGGAATTAAGTATTTGATGTACACTATGCACACAACTGTTCAGAGAGTTACTTAGGGGGATAGGATACAAATTTCTAAGAATTCAAAATGCATCACCGTGAAGAGAAAGAATTGTTTACAAGGCTCCCTGGGGACGGTAACTAGAAGTCAGGGCATGAAACTGAGTAACGGAAAATGTAGGCTCCGTATCCACCAAGTTTTCCCAATAGTGCTATCTATTAAATTGTGGGGGGGCCTCACAGTGAAAGTAGGGGAAAAGCCACGCTGGAAGTCATTTCGCACCAGAGTGGACAAAGTATTCAAAGATACACCTTTGGAAAGAAATCCACCCAACTGCCGTGACGCAGACTATGATGGGCTTTCCATTGCTGCCTTTAGAAGTGTTATGTGTTTTCCACTGAGCATCTGTCTTCTACTGTGAATATCTTCCTATCCCGGCTTCAGTTTTATGTTTATTATTTCAATCTCTTTTGATTTTATTTTTCTAAAAGGCCTCTAGTTTGTAAATCCTTTGGCTTGCCTGCATTATATTTTATGAAAATCACACTTCTCAAGTTAATATCCTGAGCTCTCTGGAAGGAAACTGCTCGGAGGAAAAAACGATAAAACAGCTAGAATTTTAATCCATTTTACAATGCACTTGGAAGTGTGTACATCCAGTTGTAAACTCATTGCCTTTAAAGAGCAAAAAGGGGTTTTCTTCTTTTATTTATTGAGATCAATATATAGTAGAATCTTTTCTTTTACCATTTATGAGTATGTCACTATTTTGCATTTTATTAAACACTAATTCTTTTGCTATGGGCAATGATTAACACTAATTTTCTCTTACATAACAATTTATGGGGAAAAAAGAAGAGATATGTGGTAGCTTTCACACATTGAAAATAACTGCTTAATCACTTAGGCTGATCTCAGTTATATTACATACATCTTTACATCTCATCGAACCCTTGGCTAGGCAAACGTCTATCGTCCATTTCAAACGCCTGGGCAAAGGAACCAGAGCCGAGCACGTTATCTTTGGGTCCATATTCCACCACACGTGTAAGACCCATTTAAATGATTAAGGGATGCTCCGCCCATAAAGCCATTTAGGAGCGCCGGGTCCCACGGCGGCCGGAGACCCCCTCGAGAGGAGCCAGGCTAAGCCTGAGGAGCGGGTAGAGACCAAACACAAAACGCTCTGTTGCTCGGGTTGGGATCTCACCACGGATAGTGGGTAACTCCTGAAGGGTTTAAGCGAGGGGAATGGCACATTCAGTTGGATGCAAGACCCAGAAAGATCTCTTAGGCTGGGTGGGGAAGAAAGGAGAGCTTCAAAGACAGCCCTGCCGGCAGAGAAGCAAGGGCAGAAAGAGATGCTTGGTGTTGCCCAGGGAAGAGATTACGGTAGCCATATGCAGACTGACAGAAAAAGGCAGAAAAAAGGGCTAACAGAGAAACAGATTAAAACGTTTAAAAGAGGGGGCGCCTGGGTGTCTCAGTCGATTAAGCATCTGACTTCGGCTCAGGTCATGATCTCATGGCTTGTGAGTTCGAGCCCCTGCATCCGGCTCTGTGCAGACAGCTAGGAGCCTGAACCCTGCTTCAGATTCTGTGTCTCCCTCTCTCTCTGCCCCTCCCCTTCCCTCTCTCTCTCTCTATCAAAGATAAACATTAAAAAAAATTTTTGTCTTTAAAAAGTTAGAAAGAGAGTTGCACTTTTCCAGAGAAAAGACAAAGCCTGTATTCTCCCAATGCCTTCTTCTGCGGCCCAACCCGCGCGGGACAGCAGGGGGGCTCAAAATGGCAGGCCGTGAGACTTCTGGGAGAGGGGCTGTGCTCTCCTGAGGCGCCGCGGCCTCCGAGGACGGAGGGAATGCTGTCCATGCCCAAGAGTGACGACACGGCTCTGTTCTGTACTTCAGAGTCCTTGTTCCGTCCTCACTGGTGATACTCTTAAGTGTTGTTTTAACTGCTCTTCAGAAGCTGGACCGGGTCCCCTGAATTCCCCAAGGCACCAACCACACAGCGGGTTCTCCGGGATTCTTTGGTGAATCAACCACTTCAAACCCTCTTGGTAGTTAGTGTATGTGAGTATCTCAGTTGAGCGAATCGGTATGTGTATTGGGTCCACTGTGCTAGTTCCACTCCCATACACCCTACGCGTCTAGAAATGCAGCTTAGAGGCTCCTTCACCCAGAAAATCAGGGCAGGCTGGGAGGGCCGACTGTCACCTATGTACCTGAGGATAAGGTGACATATTCTGTATAGAGATTTTTCTCTTCCTTTACACTTGCGATTGCTGAGGCCGCCAGCCTAGGTAAGTGGACGCAGGAGCCCTTCACACGGAGACGTGTGCAGAGGCCGAGCTCACAGAAGGTGAAGGCGAGACGATCGTGCCAACGGGGGAAAGGAGGCCGGGGCCAGCACGAGCGCTGGCAGCCTCCCAGCGCTCCCAGCACAGGAGAGGGTGGGGAGGGGGGCCACGCAGGCGCCCGCCCCAAGCGGCAGACCCCGTTACGAGCATTTTCCCTAAAGAAGTAGAGAGAACTTCTACGGAACTTTTTTAAACAGCAAAAGAGGAGAAATTTTCTCTCAAGTCAAGATCAGAACAACGATGGCTTCGAAATGAAATCTGCTTTACAGACGGAAGCAAACAGGCAAGGGGTCGGGATGCGTCTGGAAGGCACGCAGCTGTTTTCTGTCTCGTGAACATGACCACAGCGCAAACACCGTCTCCTCAAGCGGCCGCCCTCCGAGTGCC
The DNA here is from genome assembly GCA_030068075.1 of Paguma larvata. Classification (NCBI taxonomy): domain Eukaryota; kingdom Metazoa; phylum Chordata; class Mammalia; order Carnivora; family Viverridae; genus Paguma; species Paguma larvata. The sequence goes on from CM057831.1 coordinate 29,247,267, forward strand.
TCCACACAGAACCCGAAGTGACGGGAGACGTGAACTAGCAGGCTGTTTGATGTGAAGGGAGCGTGAAAGAGAACTAACTAACTAAGAGGTCTCTGTTAATGGGGCCTCAACATATTTACACTGATGTAAAGTGTGACGTCAGCTTTAATGGAATTAGGAAGCATACTCTGGGGGCGCCTGGTGGGCTCAGTCGGTTAAGCGGCCGACCTCAGCTCAGGTCATGATCTCAAAGTCTGTGAGTTTGAGCCCCGCGTCGGGCTCTGTGCTGACGGCTGAGAGCCTGGAGCCTGCTTCGGATTCTGTCTCCTCTCTCTGCCCCTCCAATGCTAGCACTCTGTCTCTCTCTCTCATAAATAAACATTAAAAAAGATTAAAAAAAAGCATACTGTTATAATATCTCAAATATATTATATACTATATATATATTATAATATCTCAAAACGACGTGGTGCGTTTACATTTTACAAAGTGCTTTCCCATGCCTTACCTCATTTCATCCTACATGGGCTGGTGTGTTCCAGAAGCTTACGCAACTCCTTTAGGGACATTAGTATCACAGGATGAGGCAGGAAGGCAGATACAGTACGATTAGGGCTTATCACTGTCCTGAAGTGATCCTAGTCCCGCGACACCTTTATAAACAGGAAGCGTCCACCAACAAGGCACAGGCGCCGTGAAATCGCAATGGTGAACTCGGCGCTAGTCAAGTGAGGTGGGCAGCAGACGTGAGATTAGGGATGGTTATTGTCGGAGACCAGCAGGAATTCTGGAGCTCTGCTTATATGGTAAGAATTCTTATCAAAGCAAATAGTTTTTTTTTTAATTTTTTCTTTATTTTTGAGAGAGAGAGAGAGAGAGAGAGAGAGAGAGAGAGAGAGAGAGTGTGAGTGGGGGAAGGGCAGAGAGAGAGGAAGACACAGAATCTGAGGTATGTTCCAGGCTCTGAGCTGTCAGCACAGACCCCGACATGACGCTTGAACTCAATGAACCGTGAGATCATGATCTGAGCTGAAGTCAGATGCTTAACTGACTGAGCCGCCCAGGCGCCCCTCAAGCAAAACAGTTCCTAAGGGAGCAGCACACCAGAATCAGCTGAGGGGCTCTCACAGAGAAGAGTTCCGCACACCCTTTCCCTGAGGTTCTGATTCAGTAAAACTGAGGTAAGTCCCGAGCGTCTATATTTTAAAAAACAAAAATCCTTCTATGGTTTTAATGCCAACACTTAATTAGGAGCCATTTTGTTCGCACTGTGAGACTTCAAGCTGTCTCAGTCATACTCTAGGCTTAAGCCTAAAATGCCTTTGGCTGATTTTCTTCCCTTTAGCTTTAGGATTTATTGCTTTTAAATGCAAATAACTTGGGATGGGTAAGGCTTTAAGCTGTTATCAGTCAGTGATTCATTTCTTCCCTCTGCTTGCATTGAATGAGTCCCACCTTTGCCTTGGTCCTGGGACTGTTCCCTCTGTGACTCAGTTCCTGACCACCTTCTCTTTCCATTAGGCACAATGACTTCTCTCTCCTCCCCTCCCACAACCTCCTTTGCAGTTCAGTCACCGCCTATCACCTCTTAACTTTACTGTCTTTAGGGCAGGTTTCCCATCTTATGCGCACCCCCAGGACCTAGCTTGAAACCTGATATAGAGACAGATCCGCAAAAATGCAGGTAGAATAAAGGAGTGACCGAATTAATGAGAGAATTAATTTGAGCCGGGCCAACATGAAAGATCTGGCAGTGGTGAGGAAAGAACCTTTGGGGCAGAGGTGAGATGAGGGAGTCAGGGCTGTAGACAGTTCCAAACCCTTTCTGGGGGCACAAAAAGTTAGATCTTTGTCATTCCACTTACAACTGGCCTTAGAAATAGCCATTTTATGTTCATATTGATGATAGCATATATTTTTGTTCCACGAGAGAAACACAAAAGACACAGAAGAAAATGGATCATTTACAGTTGATTGTACTAATTAAACGAAAAACTAGGTGCTGGTCTGAAATTTGCATTTGGTGTTCTGCCTTTATAACTGATTTTCCTTCAGAAATGTTTTTTGTTGTTCTTGTTGTTAACACTATGCATTTATGTTTATACATATTTTTTAACAGCTAAAAAAAGCCTTTCTGGGGCACCTGAGTGGCTCAGTTGGTTAAGCGTCTAACTCTTGATTTCGGCTCAGGTTCATGTGGATCGAGTCCCGTTCGTCAGGCTCACTATGAGTGTGGAGACCGCTTAAGAATCTCTCTCTCTAGGTTATCACTACCGCTAAATGAGATGTGTCTATTAGAAATTCACATTTTTTGGGTCTGTTCTAGAGATATTTATTATAGAGATTGGAATACTTGGTGGTTTAGTGTCTTTCTCTACATGAAAACAGCCAGTTTTAGCATTTCAGAGGGCAAACCGCCAGATCACACTGAGTACTTGTGGCCTTGGACGGCTCAACGCTTCAGATTTCTGACTTGTGTTTGGGCCAAAGGAATATTTCAGGTGCTATTTGCAGTGTTTTGTAGAATTAGGTGAGGAATGACGGTCTTCCTACAGCAGTGACATCAAGGAATTTTTCAAATCCAAACATACTACTAAACTTAGAATCTTCATACTGAAAGTATATTTCCAGATATTTTCAGGAACAGATCAAAAGGGACAAAAGGAATGTGTACCTAAAACAGCGCGGGGGAAAAGAGCCACTCAGGGTTTTCCGCTTCCTGCCCCCGATCTGCCTCAGGGTGGACGCAGGGTTCCAGCCCGGCACCAGATCACACCAAGCGGCTGCTCCTAGGTCTGACCTTACCCTTAGTCTGAGATTACCAGCGTCATCTAGCTTAACACGTGGCACACTCACTGTTGTGTCCCCACCTCTGCAAATGAGTATATTGCAACGCAATCCCCAATGTGATGGTCCTGGGGCCTCTGGGAGGTGACGAGGTCATGAAAGGGATTAGCGTCCTAATAAAAGAGCCTCCAGAGAGCCCCCTCGCCCCTCTGCCACGGCAAGTTACAGCTCAAAGACGGCCAACTACGAACCAAGAAGTGGGCCCTCATCAGACAACAAATCTGCCAGTGCCTTGAACTTGGACTTCGCAGGCTCGAAAACTGTGAAAAATAGAAAATTTTAAGCCATCCAGGCTATGGTATTCTGTGACAGCGGCTATGGGCTGAGACACGAGACCTCTTAATGCCTTGAAATACTTCATTAGATTCGAACCTTCCAAGGCATTCTGACGCTAGCAGTAATGAGAATAGTTCCGCCCGGTGCACACCAAGTGTCCATCAAGCCCGTGTGTCTCTCACGGAACCCTCAAGCAGTTTAACGATGCGGGCGGATCCTTCCGACTTTGCAAATGAAGACACAGCAGCGTGGGCAGTTTAAATGCTTGTCCTGGCTGTCACAGACCGTACGCTGCTGTGAACTTGAGTGTTTCTGATTCACAGACCCTCTGTACTGCACAGAAAACCTCAAAAAAAATCAAACGAACGTCTTTGGGGTGTCTTAAAAACCTGGAAAGCTCCTGAGGCCTTAGCAAAGACCCTCAGAATAAGAGACTATCAAGACCTCAAAGGCACCTCTGCCATTATTTTTTTTTTAATTTTTTTATCATTTATGCATTTTTGAGACAGACAGAGACAGAGTAGGAGCAGGGCAGGGGCAGAGAGAGAGAGGGAGACACAGGCCTCACTGACTCTCCCTGAGGGCAGGGAGTGGCTTTTTCCTGGAGTTTCATCGCAGGTATTTTTCTAAGTAGGTCTCAAATATTCAATTGAGCTGAAGCAGCAAGCATTCATTGAGTACCTATAATGCATCTGATAGTTTGGCATTTCTCGGAACGCCATTAACAAAGCCGCTCTTCTGGTGATTTCTGGCTTCCTGTGTGTCCTTTCCACCGGCCAGAATAAAGCCCAGTGCGTGGTTAGCACCCTTCTCCTCCAACACTTGGAATGAACTCACCGGGATCTCCTGAAACGCCTCGTTTCTACCTATGTATCGATCTATCCATCGATCGTCTTTGTGCCTTTTTTTAGGCAACACCCTCTTCGCAGGGTGTTTTTCCCACCTGACCCAGTCCAGTGAAGGGGAACAGAATATGTGAGCCCAAGATGCGTCACTTTGGGATAAAGATTATTTTGAGCTGAAGGCAAAGGGCAAGCTCTCTGCCCTCCCCTATCTACCTAGAAGCAGGATATAAATTTGTAAAGGTGTCCCCCTCCCCTCTCTACGAGGAAGGACAAAGTTCGTCACCAGCGACAGCGTCAGCCTAGAGCGGCGTCAGGGGAACCTACCCATCAAACCTGACCAACTGGCCTCGGCGTCCAGGAGCCTCCATGGAGGGCAGGAAACTGCTGCCCCGCAAACTCGGAGTCCTTCTCTTCTGTCTTGTCGCTTCTCCAAAGACGCGTTGTTCTTTCCTTAACATGTTCTAGAATCCCCAGTTCCAATCGCCCCTCTGGGCCACTCGTCACTGAGGGCTCCCGTGTGTACGCGAGACACACGTTTTTCTCTTGTTCTCGCTTTTGTTGGTCTAACCTGCGGGGCCCCAGACCCGGAACCTGAGAGGACAGAGGCGGAAATTCTCTTCCACCAGCAGTGCCCGTCTGCATGAAGTCAAGGGCTCCCCTTGCCCTCGGGCCGCGAATATTCCCACGTCATCGCTCCTGACGCCCAGTGCCATAACTGCACGGCTTCCTCCCACACGGGATTAACATTTTCTTCTTCTTATCCACACGGAGTTCTCAGAAAGCTCTGCGGAATTTATAAGTGAACATTAGGTGGAGATATTTTTTTCTGACGTTCGCTTCCTACGTCTGCAGGCAAGAAATACTGCTGTGTTTTCGGCGTATCTTAAATATGCAAAAGCCGTGGCTTTTTCCTTCATTTTTCTCTTTTGCTCCAGCTACCAAAATATTAGTGCATCGAAGAGCCGGTTAGAGAGAGAAAGTGAGAGGTGTACGAAGAGGCACGGCCGCTCAAAGTCACAACACCTTTCTGGTCCTCAAGGACAAAAGGGGACTTGCAGCAGGCCCACACAGTTAAGCACTAGGTCAACAGGCTGCTGGACCATCCGAGTGTCAGGAAACGGCCTCTCTCTCGAGGCCGGAAACGTGTTTCTCAGCACACGGGGAGTCCTCCGCACACGTGGTAATTAGCACACGGGGTTACGAGGAAAGTTCATTACAGTAGTAAAGGATTATCTCGAACGCCGTGTTGGAAAGGACTTGCCAACGCGGAGGAAGACAGGCCCAAAGTCGGCTACCGCCCACGGACAGTACGCGTGGGGCTCCTCGCTGTCTCCACGGACCCACAGGACAGCGGGGTGGGGCGCGGGCATTCCTTGAGAGTTTGTGCACAATTTTATACATGTTTATTTTTCTCTGGAGGACCCACAGCTTTGGTGTCTCGCGGACGGCGCCCGTGTGTGAGCTCTGCGACCACAGGCGAACTCCTAACTCCCCAGTGTTTATGGTCTGGTTTGCAAAGTTACGTCACCTGTGTTCACAGCCTCACTTGTAAAAGTAAGAGGGCTGGCCAGGCACCAGGTGTCTAAGATCCGGCCACTGCATTCGACATTCTTCCTGAAGCCTGTCTTCATGCGATGCACAGGTAAGCAGCAGCACACGGACTACTTACAACCTGCCGGGGCCTGAACTGAACTCTGCACCCACGATGCCCCGTCCATTTAATCCTCACAGTGACCACATGCATGGATGTTACCGTCGTAACATTATTATTATTTTTAAATATATTTTTCTTCCTCCTCCTCCTCAGGACTGTGCCAAATTATAAGGTCTCTGACAGCAGGACCATAGAGTGTTTCTTCACTACACTCTATCCAGTATGTACCCTACTGCACGGCACATAACACATGCTCAATAAAACGCCTGCTGAATAATGCATTGGAACAAATGCATGACTAGCACAAATGCCCGGAAGTGGGCAGGGCCGGATACTACTATCACGGATTTCATTCCGCCTCATGTTTTTGTCTCCTCCTGTTTCCTTAATCTTTTTATATCTACCTCCTCCTCTTCTGCTCCCCAGCCCCGCCTCCTGCAGGAGCTCGACTTGCCCTTTATTCCGTTCCCCACGATTTGCTTCGAGACCCAGCCACGCCCTTTCGGAAATCACCCTTCCCTCCAAGATTATACTAAATTTTGCTCTTTGGCCTCTCACGAATTCCACTGAAGTGCTCGCTATGCGTTCGGCGTTTAGGAAAGCAATCTGATTAAAATAACGAGCTAGCTCACCCCTTCCAAAGAGACGCCTAGTTCCTCAAAATGTTCTGTGTAATTAGTGAAACGTTAGGACCTTTGTCAAATTTCACTAAGAACATCTATCTACCTTCGCCTACACAGTGTGACAACAGCGAGTCTGCCCTCGAGAACGTGCGCTTCGCCTCACGTCCGAAGCTCCCCCCGCCCCCCCCCCCCCCCCCGGGCTCGCCACCGTGGCCTGCTAGTGCGACACTCACCTCGGGCTTCCAGAGCAGGTATCTGTCCCTCCCGCTCTGCTCCCCTCGGCCAGACCCTGCCCCTGCCCCGGACGTGTCTGAACGCTTGTGACACTTTCTTGGTGTCTGGACTTAGCTGACCCCCGGTCCAAGGGCTGGAACCCTTGAGAGACGCACCGTAAGATGGGCTGAGACGGGAAATCTCTTTCCTCACTCTGGACTCGGGGGGTTAGGTGCCATTGTGCCCCCCCACGTCTGCTCCCTCCCGGCAGCCCGCATCCCAAGACACCAAGACAACTATGACTGTCAAGCGAAGGCGTCTTCTCTTTTCCGTTTCGGGGTCTCCGCACCTGCTGGGCTCGCCTCCCACGGCTGCTCCCAGGCCCCCCGCCGCGACGCTCTGGCTGTCCGTCACTGCCCGGCATGCCACTCACTCGTATCTCCTTTCCCGCCTTAACCGGACCTCAAACGATTTGGTTCCCTATCTACTTTGGCATTTATTGTCTGCTTCTTCCCGCTACCGGGCGAGGACCTGCGGGCAGACACCCGGCCTGTCTGTTTCAGGCCGCACCTCCGGGGCACTGGAGGGGGCCAGCTCCAGCCCACGGCAGGTACTCGGCGAACGAGCTCACGGCTCCCAAACCCCCAGCACGATACATGTGAAAGGAAGCAACTGATGGGGACAGCTGCGGCGTGGTCACCGCCCCGACCACGACTGTCCCCAGATCTCCGCACAGTCCCGGCCGTGTGGCCAGACCACCCACAAAAGTTCAGGGTATCCAACAATTTCTGTCTGTGAAAACCAAGACGGAATTTCCACACATTTTACTGAGAAAGTGAAGGGGTCCTCGCTCCCCAGCTCCGTCTGAGGATTCAGCTTCGGGGAAAAGGGTGAACCGCCCACACCAGGAGCTCATCCACGCCGTCAGTTCGTTCTTCTTTAGCCAACTGGTAACTTTTAATTGAACAAAATTAGAATCTGCGAACGTCGTTGTAATTGGGAATGCCACCTTATCCAGCTCCTTGCTTTCATTCCTTCCGTTTCCTCTCTTCTTCTTTCCCTTCTTCCTTTTCTTCTTCTATTTGGAATAATTATTTATAAGGCGACACCATCATCGCAGAGCTGCAATCTCAATGGAAATCCTAACTGCAATGCTTGAAATTCAAACGATAGTGATGTACAGGTAAGCAACTGGTCTGATAAAATTGTTTTTTAACTGTTTATCCTAGGTACTAGCAGATTCCAAGTGATGAAATAAACTAGAATTTTTTCCTAAAAAAGAAAGTTTTTGAATAGCTTTAAAATGACTTAATGTTTTGTTTGTGAATTAAAAAAAAATGACCCTTACCTTAAACACATGTGTCCGCTGTGCACAAACTCACTCGCACAAAGAAACGTTTTCATGTTTGTTACAACGCACGATAGAATATGTCTACCGTGGACAAAGGAAGTGGATTACGGTCTGAGGTGTGTATACGTGTGCCCAGCTAGGCTGTTTGCACAGGAATGCCAGGTTCACCTGGCACCTGATACGTTCATAATACCAGTGATGATGACAATAATAAGAACAGCAGGTATCCGAGTGATTAGTAAGTTCCAGGCAGAACAGGCGAAAAAAGTTCTCTCATTTAATCCTCACGACTACTTAACGTCAGGTAGTAAGCTCGTCACTGCACGGAGGAAGAGACTGTAGTAAACAGTAGAGCTGCGATTCATACCCACGCCTGCCCTCTGGGAACCCACTGGGAACCTCGGAACTGGATACCTTTCCAATGACCTACTTAATGGTCTTCACAAACAGATTCCCGACATTCCCCAACAGAGTGACTCTGAGGTAGACGAGCCCAATTTACTTAGACAACCGCATCTTGCTAACGAGGGTGTGAGAACATTACCCGTTCTGTCCAATTATGCCCTCTGAAGTTTACCTATTCTCCTCAGTAGAGTGAAATGATGGAAAGGAGCCTGAGCAGGAGAGCCAAAAATGAAATCAGGCAGTTCTAACGAATCATATTTTATCTGGAAAGAGTCAACTCAACCAAAACGCCAGCTCGCCATGTATAAGGCGCTGTGGAGAATACACACAGGAAGGAACAACCTGACCTACCCCTCGACGGTTCATTATCATTTGCTGAAAATAAGACAACAGGATTCAAATGGAGTCACTCATGCTAAGGCCCGTGTGGCCAAATTGAGACCTAATTATAGTTCTGGTTTCCCCCAAACCGACTCTTGAACCAGTCGGGAATCTCCTGCCCAGCACTGGTTGTATAATCTCCGTGACAGACCCCTGCTGTCTTCCAAAGACAAACAACCTTGCAATAACTACCTCATCTTATTCGCCCCCAGAACTCCTTTGCTCCTGCTCCTTTCTGCCTACACGAGTCTTCTGTTTCCACATCTCCTCGCAGATGCCTCCTGTTGGCTAGCTCGACGCTGCCTGATGAGTGACTCATTGAATATGGCCAACGAGATCTCTAAAATTTACTCAGCTGAATTTTTTAAACATCATTAATCTGGAAGACACAGATATGTACACAATTAGTGACCGTAAAGGCAGGATACTTAACACCGTGATTTATTGACCACTTACTATATCCTAGGCACGGCACTAAGGACTTGTTATCATTTAAAGGCTCGCACCAGCACCAATTCTCATTTCATACATGTGAAAGCAAAGGGTAAGAGACCGGTTTAGTATTGGACCAGTAGTAAGTAGGGAAACCTCACTCGATCCAAAGCGAGCCTCACAGCAGACTCTGGTCACGGGGGCTGTGCTGTCTTGCTCGAGGAGAGACTGTGACAGGAACTCTAAAAAAAGGCAGAAGATCGAATCCCAAGCACATCCAACAAAAGCGTGACATGTGAACCACTCCTGACAGAAACAGGTGACCGAGACGTTAACCGTGAGTCCACACTTGGGCAGAATGAAAACTCCAGCAGAGCGGCACGTGGGTCCGGGGACCGCACACAGAGGATGAGCACGGATCTCGCAGACGCGACTCCAGGCTCCTGCAGCAGGAGACCCCGAGGTGCGAGGAAGAGCGGCAGGGTAGAGACGAGAGGGTCGTGGTCCCGACCTACCCGGACAGCTGTCCGCCATCTTCCAGGAGCACACTCACCCCTCAGGAAATATCCTCCGTTCAGTTTTCCCTGGAACCTACCATGCCTGAAGGTAGGCATTGCAAACACAGCTGCCTGCGACCCTTGCAAGTTTCGCGGGTCTGCGTAACGTTGTAAAAATAACGGAGATATACTTAGAGAGGGTTTGCCATTTTTAATCCTTTGTCGCTGTATTAGCTTAGAGCTGGTCAAATTTGGGTTTTAGGGCCACTCTCTGTAGCATTTGGCTTCATAAACACCGCCTATTCAAAGTCTCTGCAAGTTCGATTTAAACACAAATAAAATGATCTTCCCGGAGCGCCTCGGGGGGCTCAGTCGGTTGAGCATCCAACTCTAGATTTTGGCTCAGGTCATGATCTTGCGGTTCGTGGGTTCGAGCCCCACATCAGACCCTGCACTGGCCGTGCGGAGCCTGCTTGGGATTCTCTCTCTCTCTCCCCCCTCTCTCAGCTCGCTCTCTCTAAGTAAATAAACACACTTAATAAAATAAAATAAAATAAAATACAATGATCTTTCCAAGACACTGATCCAGGCCATAGTGATCTTCTATCCCTGTTAAGCAAGAATCAAATGGAAGAGGTTTATCAAAAGCCGCACAGCCCTTCGAGGCGCCTGGTGGCTCAGTCAGTTAAGCATCTGACTTCGGCTCGGGTCGTTGTGTTGCGGTGCACGAGTTCAAGCCCTGCGTCAGGCTCTGTGCTGATAGCTCGGAGCCTGGAGCCTGTTTCAGATTATGTGTATGTCTCTCTCTCTGCCCCTCTCCTACTCTCCCTCTCTCTCTCTCAAATAAACAAACATTAAAAAAAGAAAAAGCCACACAGATCTATAGGACACACACTCCTGAAGGTTAAGCTCATTCTAGGTCTTGGAATTCAGCCACCAAAGCTCTTTGGCTCTAGTTGATCTATTTAGTGCCAGGAGCCTTGATGAGGAGCAGAAAAGGAGCCTAGAGCTATTCTCGACACATGCAGACCAAGAGGTGGGTAGGGGAATACACACAAATTATGAGTATTCTCATTCCTAAAGCCCACCACTGAACGTCCTGGCGGAGGGGAGCGAGCGAGTGATGCCCGCTTCCAGCCAGACACAGAGCCCGCTCAAGGGGCGGCTGTGCGCTGGCCAGGGGACCAGTGCTGAACCGGCGCCGGGACCTCGACCGCCTCCAAACTGGACCGTTCATCCTCCCCCTAGTCCACACCTGGGCTGCCTTTTCTGCAGAAAACGAGTCATTTTGCCTTAAAGACACCGTATGAGAGTTAGGGTGTTTCTAACTGACTTACGGACCATTTGATTCATCACAAAGTTTCACAGAAAGTCTGTCCATTAGCACGAACAGTGCTTGATGTTTTAAGAGGAAAAAAGGTCTTGCACCACGCCTATCCCTTGTCATTCCGAAGTGCCGAGCCCGCGGAGCCCGCGACCAGCGGAGGACAGATGCGGCGCCGAACACGAGAAAAGACAGAAACGGAGAAATCAGAGGTTCGCGACTTGGGTTTTAACCTGAGCAGCACCGACGCGCTCGCAATAAAGTAAATCTTTCTTGATGGATTATTTCCAAATTAAAACTGGAACCAGTGTCACCTCAGGCTATTTTTTCATTTATTCTGATGTAGAATTCACTCAGCGTTTAATCACTCACTATAATTAAAAAAAAAAAAAAAAAAAAACTACATTAGCTGTAAAAGGTGTTTTCTATTCTAAAGTTAATGCACAGCAAGGGAGAAAACACACACCGTGACTCCATCCGGAGCACCGTGTTCTGTCCCGACAGCCGTACTTTGAAAAGGGATGGAGACCAACTGGGAATGAAGCGTGCTCGCGGGGGAATGAACGGCAACACGCTACGAACACACGCAGGGTTCAGGGCCATCCAAGGTGGTGGGCGGGCGGCGTGACCCCAACGTGCCACGGAGAATTAATCAAGGGCACCCTCAGCCGCCGCGTTCAACCAGAGAAAACCATCTCTATGCTTCACGAAACCAGGGTCTGCTTTTAATCACAGGGTGGTTCGGATACTTACCACAGGAGAATAATAAATCTTGAATCCAGGTTTAGCCACGAAGTAGTCATCAGACTTGAAGGTTATTTTAATTTGGTTTGTTCTTGATGTTATCCTGGGAGGAACGCCCTTGTGTCCACACCACCGCCCTCTAATTATGGTGCTGGTCTCGGACACGTCTTCAACCTCCACGAAATCATACCTAATTTCAATTGGACAGAAATAAACAAATTTTGACTACGGACGCTTTGAAATTCGTACTTGCCCTGAGAAATTAGAAGTAACACATGTGATTTCTCCTGACCTACCAGCTAACGTGAAAATTAAGGCCTACGGAGATTTTTAAAGGAAAGCTAGCTTTTGGATCAGGTCTTTCCAATTCAGACTTGGAAAATCTGAAAGAACACTTACGCGCAGTTAGCGAGGAATATTCCCAAATCGACAATGATCGAAGCGGACCACTTCTGCGCATCTGCTTACGAGGGTTTCCCAGGAAAAGTAGTAATTATAATCTGCGGTCCTATTTTTGGAGATCCGGCTTTACTCATATGCCCAAATATTTACTCTTTAAAGTTTTTCAAACAAATTCCCACTTTTAATTAATTCACCACAACCAGGGCCCCCCTGAGAAATGCTCGGTATCTGCACGGCACGCAGATCCGACACTGTACTCCGCCGTCTCGTCACAGAACGTACGCGGCACAGGAAAAGACCTAGCTCTGCTCCCTTTTTGGAAACTGTCTTCTGCAAGGAGCCTACAGTGGAACAGGACGGTCATCACAGTGAAAGCGTCACGGTCTGGGGGAGGGTTGTGCCCTAAGCATCACCGGAAATACCTGGTTAAACCAGGGTGCGGATGAGCCGACGACCACGGGCTCGGCTCTGACGCTGGTCAGAGAAACACGGAACGCCAGGACCGAGGAGGCGGGGAAGGCCTCTTCCGGCGTTCCACGTAACCTTCCCGTCACACAGCAGACTCTCTTCAGGGCACCGTGGACGGCCAGCCAGGCACCATCTACTGTATTTACAGACACGCAAATTTTGGGACTTTGTGAGCTTTATCTGCCTTTTGGTTCTCACTCTGCCTCTCCCCAAATGACTTCGAACGCTGAAGTCACAACGCAAAAGATGGGCGCTCTGGGGGAACAGTGGCGGTAGACTGAGCCCACTTGCTACCTTCTTCATGACTGCCCAGGGGACCAGCAGGAGAAACATGGCGGGTAAATATGGAGCAAGTCCCCACCAGGCGGCACCGAGCTCCCACTGGACCGGGCGGGTCACGTAAGGAGTGGGTGAGCCCAACGATACCGTGACTACCCTTCGTTGACAGTGATTTACGGGGCCCTGCGTCCTCCTGCCTCAGTTTCCTTCTGAGCACAGTAAGAGGTTTACACAAATTCACTGGCTGGGTATCTCTTGGGCGCTGGGTAAATTAATTACCTAATGTTAATATGGCGCTCGGAAGGTGAAAAGCACTCACAAAGAATCATTATCCGAGCAATAAAATATTACAGCGTAAACATCGAGGAGCCTCGGGAGCAGCTGGCAGGAGATCAGTCGCATCGCGTGTCATACACAGTCTGCGTAAATCACAGTTACTGCGAAGGGGTGAGTGTACCTGAAACTTTGTTGGTGACACCTTAGGGGTCACTTTCACGTTTTCAAAATACATCAGCTTGGTTTTTTTATTTAAAACATGTTTTTTAATCTTTATTTTTGAGAGAGTGAGAGAGAGACAGAGCACGAGTTGGGGAGGGGCAGAGAGCAAGGGAGACACAGAATCAGAAGCAGGCTCAGGCTCCGAGCCGTCAGCACAGAGCCCGACGCGGGGCTTGAACTCACGGACCGCGAGATCATGACCTGAGCTGAAGTCGGACGCTTAACCCACTGAGCCCCCCAGGCGCCCCACCATCAGCTTGGTTTTCACTCGGGATGAAGTCAGTCTTTGGGGGGGGGTCTGAGGCTCTGACGTCTCTCCTCCCTCCTCCCCGCTTCCCCGCCTCTTACTCCTCTACCTGCCTCCGTGAATTCTGAGACGTAAGTGGGTGTGACGAAGGGCCGGAGAGGAGAGCACCCTCCGCGGGGCTGACCGAACTCCGCTCTCCCCGCATCGAGACCGCAGCTCCGCAGCGGAGCCCTGGCCTCGCTTGCGTGCTCTCACCTTTTACAAACCTCAAAAACAATTTGTTTCCCCACCGGCTCTTTTTCCAGCACAGAAAATGAGTTCTCCCTTTCAAGGCTGAAAAGACACAGGGCCCAGTGGGGTTTTTCTCTCTGTAAACACGAACCGGCTCTTCCTGGACGCGCTTGTCTCTGCTTTCTGGCGTCCAGTACCCTCTGTGGTCCCGGGAAGGCCCAGTCGCTGCTGTCATTCTTGAAAAAGCAGCGACGTAATCAAAGCTGTCGGCATAATAAACACGCGACAAATGACAGCCAAGTTGGAGGCCCCCTCTTTTTACTACTCGAAGGAGAAGAAATCGCTGAAAGGACTCGGCAGCTCAGCAGAGCGCGGGCGGGCGGCACCCACACGTGCGGGGTCCGATGTCACCGCCTCCCAACGCGAGGTTATGGCGACCGGTCAGCCCCCGGAGCCCTGCATGGCTACTCGCCCCTCGGAGCCCAAGCGGGCTGGCCCCAGGCCCACGTGACAGGGGCTGCGTGACGGGGGACACTGGATGTGTGCACCTGCCGGAGGCCTGGCCAGGACGGGGCCGGGCCCGCGCAGCTGTGACCAGGCCCCCATGGAGGCGGCCGGCGCCCCGACGTGCTCCGTGTGCTCGGATGGCGGAGGGCCCCGCGGGGAAGTCCGACGGGAGGGGAGGTCCTTCGCTCCCCTCGGCCGCGGCCCGGACGCGCATCGTCCCCCCCGCCCCCCACTCACCGGCAGATGTCGTTCTCCGCCTCCTCCAGGCCGAACCGGGCGTCGAAGGCCAGCTGGATCCTCGTCCGCTCCCGGGAGCGCAGGCGCCACGTCAGCAGCAGGTTCCGCGGGTAGCTGCCGGGGAAGCGAGGGCTCTGCACGTGGCCGTGGCCGCTCACCTGGATGGTCTCGTCTCTTCGGTACAAGTCTGTGAGGCGATTGCTGGCTGTTAGCAGTCACAAACTGGGAGAAGTTAGTGCGTTGTTCCGACGACGGGACAGCCAGCAAAAGCACCGCTTAAAACACCGCGTTGTGAAGCACGCCTCGGGCGCGGCCGACGACCTGGGCCCAAACGGCCGCGCCCCGGTTCCACGCGCCACGGACGCCTCCGCCTCTCCCTCCCTCCCCCACTCCTCGCACGCCTGCACCTGCTGCTGACGCTTCGTGTGCTGAGAACTCTCTTAACACAGTTTTTGACAAGGAGAACGAAGGGCTACCTTAGAACTCAAGTTCATTCAGATCTATATTAAAATAATATAGGGGCGTCTGGGTGGCTCAGTCGGTTCAGCGGCCGACTTCGGCTCAGGACATGATTTCATGAGTTCGAGCCCCGCATCGGGCTCTGTGCTGACAGCTCGGAGCCTGGAGCTCACTTCGGATTCTGTGTCTCCCTCTCTCTCTGTCCCTCCCCTGCTCCCACTCTGTATCTCTGTCTCTCAAAAATAAACATTTAAAAATATTTTAAACAAGCAAATAATTTCAAATAGTTCATTAACCCTTCCCTTTTTCCATGTAACACCAAAAAAACAACCCCAAAACAACCACTTTCTGTTTTTCTCTCCCGACAGCGTGACAGTATAACCTCAGCCACGAGCGCAGGCACAACTCCAGAAATACCCCAGAACGAACGAGCAAGTGAGTGAAAAACATGAAAGGACCTAACGGTGTTCAGTGACTACTCATTTTTCATTCAGATGACGTTTTCCAGTGGTTTCTCCATCATAAAAATCACTAGTTCTTTGCCTTAGTTTTTGGTGGCTTATGGGCTCAATTCTTGTGTTTTCTGTGTGTCGTACGATACAGAGCTCGGGCGGTCTCTGTCCCAGGTTCCCGGGAGGGAACTCCGACCCCCCCCCCTGGAACTTCCAAGGGACTGAAGGGTCTCTGTTAGTCATCGTGGGCCCCTCGGCAGTTTCCGGACGCGAGCTGGCGGTCCAGTAAGACCTACGCCAACCGCGTGGTGAGAGGGAGCCGGTCGGAGCCCTGACCTCAGCCTGACCTCCCAACCTCCCTGGAGGAGGGAGCACTGGAGAGGGAGAACACTCCCGTCACCGCTGGTTCTCACAGATCCGCCCACAGAACGAAACCCAGGAGAAAGTCTGCTCCCGGGGGCTGGGGTCAACCTCCCGGCTGGTGGTGCGCGTCTGGGACCCCCCAGACCTCACCCTGTGTGTCCTCGCTGGGCTGGTCCTGAAACGTACCCTTTACAATAAAGCCTCATAGTAAACCTGTCGTCGTAGCTCCGGCGTCTTCTTGCGTTCTGCAAGTTGTTCTACCAAATTACCAAACGTGATGGGTTTACGGGGGACCCTGGATGGAGAGCCAGTTGGTAAGAAGGACGGGTTGATGGCACCCCAAAATCCGCGGCTGGCGCCTGCAGGGCAGTGCGTAGGAGCCGCGCCCGTCCGCCGTGAGCGCTGGGCAGGGGTGCAGCAGCGCGGCAGCCCACGGCGGGTCTGCGCTTCCATCCGTGCCAATTCGCAGAGCTCTCGCACTTTGGATTTTGGCAGCGGGGACCCTGCCGTGAGCAGGCGGCCTGCTGAGGGCAGCGGCCAAGGCTCCGCAAACACGGGAGGCGGGCGGAGGACAGGGCCGCGAGAGGGAAAAGCGTCTCCCCCTCCACAAAGCTCCTGCGTGCGTGGGACCTGCAGCTTCGTCCCCTCACTCACTCAGGGTGTGCCGTGCGGCACTTGCCCAGTTAGAGCCGTGCGGACAGAGCGCCAGGATGGGCACGGGCAGCTGACGGCAGCCGGCGACGTGAGCCCAGGACTCGAGAGCACGGCCGCAGCCCCTCCCGCGAGCCCGGTCACACACCCTCCCCGGGCGACGCCACTTTTCCCGGCTGACCCCTCCCTCTCGTCTTCCCTTGACCTTGTGCTGCACACGGAGCCATGCGAACTACCTGTCGGCCCAACGGTCATATGGGGCTTTGAGGAAATGGCAGCGGGCTGTTTGCTAGGAAGAGAAATGTCAACCATCAAGCAGTCGATCGACAATCATTTACTGAGCACAGAATCCAAACACAATGTTTTGGAATGTTTTCAACACTTCCGTCACCTTCGCAATCCGTGCCATATTTCCTTGAGGACTATTCTTTGCCTAACATTTCTCTAAATTAGCATTTTTATCTTTTATGTTCATTTATTTATTTTGAGAGAGAGCGGGAGCAAGCAGGGGGAGGAGCAGAGAAAAACGGCGAGAGAGAATCCCAAGTGGGCTCCGCGCTGTCAGCACAGAGCCTGATGCGGGGCTCGAACTCATGAACCGTGAGATTCGAAGCCAAAGCTGTCCGCTGCAGGGACTGAGCCGCCCAGGCGTCCTGGGAGACGCCTATGATGTTTTTAAGAAAGCAGGGCGGGCACGGAGTTTCCTTCTTACGCAGTTCGGTTAAGACACGACCGGCTTCCATCCAGTATCAGACCTCTGCCACGGGCCTATGTTGCACTGTCTCGAACTAGAGCAGCCTGAGGCAAAAAGAATTTTTTTCTTGTTTCGTGATTTATTTTCCCTTCAAAATCAAAATCCTGCCCCAAACACACAAATACGCACACATGAATCATAGCCACCCCGTTGACAGTGCTTACTCTGGGCCAGGCCTTGCTGGGAAACTCGCAGGATAAACTCTTTACATATAGGACACTGTGTGTGTGTGTGTGTGTGTGTGTGTGTGTGTGTGCGTGTGTGTGTGCGTGCGCGCGCGCGAGCATTTGTAACAACTCTGGACACAGCTATTACTACCACTCTAGGCACAGAAAGGTGAAGTAATTTATTTAAAGTCACAGAGCAGGTGAAGGATGCAGTCAGACCACAAACCCAGGCTGTCCGGCCCCAGACCCGATGACTTGAACCACTCTGCTATAGAAGGTGTTCTTTCTTAGTCTTAAACTTGGGAGAGGCGGTTTTGGACTCTCCGCTGTCTGTAATGCGCCCTGACTTGTGAATCGCACCGTTTACATACAGTTTACAATTCATGCCGGCTCGGGGCTATTTTGAGCAGAAGAGTTACAAGGAATGACAGTACGGACCCCGACATCCGGGGTTCACCCTGAGTTAGCACCCCGTTCCAGATGGGAAGCCCCTCTTCTGCATGCAAGCATTTGCCGTGAGGCGTGATCGCGGCTAGCATCGCCGGGGCGGCTTCAAGGGCCGGGCACCCCGGCCAGTCTCTGCTACTTCATCCCATCTTTGCAACAAGCCTGTGATATTGGCAAATATCCCCTCCAGACCGAGGCGGCCGTGAGCGTTTCAGAAACTTGTCACCTCAGGGCACACAGCCAGGGGTGACCCGCGATCCGAGCCCAGGCCGTCTGTCTGCAGAGCACACGCCTTCAGCCGGAGCACTGCGGGAGCCGCTGACTACGAAAATATGAAATACGCCACTTTCCACAGAGAATAATTTCCATGCCAGTCTATACGGCAAGAACTAACTTCTGACTTGACATTCTCACACAGAAGGAAGCTTATATCCTCGTAAACTCTGAGTTACGCATTTGATCTTTTTTTTAAAGCCAATTAAAATGGGGGGAAAAAAATCCAAATGTTGTATTTGTCGAGTCTGTCCCCAACCCTTCAAACAAACTCAGCTCATCGAAGCAAGTGTCAAAGCAGCTCATGAAAAGAGTCACGGCAGCCCCCTCACAAGGTGTGGATTCATCTAGAACAGCCAAAGTAGGGTTTCCAGATCAGACCCAGCACCTGGGAGCTTGTTAGAATCGCACGTTATTGGGCCTACCCAGACCCACTGAGGCAGAAAAGCTAGGGGTGGAGACCAGCACTCTTTGTCGTGATGGCCCCACGCCCCCTCCTGTGAGGACCGCTCCCTTGCTGCCCGTCTCGCACGGTCTGTTCCTTCACTTCTTGCTCTGGACTTTCCCGGTTCCTCTGCCCCCTCGCCAGGCTCCCCGCTTCGAGTTCAGTTTCCTTCTGACCCCCCCCCCCCCCTCGCTGATGACCCGGCTTGGACTCACTTTCCTGTCTTTGACCCCTGAGCCCCCTCCAGCTCATCGTTTCTGGTCCACGGCCCCTCCCCCCGAATCTGCGGGCCACCCCCACATCAGGCTTTCTCCATTTCAGGGAATCGAGTCCTGGTCCCGACAGAGCTATGCGGTGACCCGTGGTCACGTAACATAAGGTTTACCGAGAAACGAAATCATGAATAATGTTAAGACTTTTATTTCTTCTCAGATCGTGACATTGTCTACGACGACATACCCCGCAGAGGCCAAACGCTGAGGGGCTAAATAAGCAGGAAAACGCCCGATGGGCGATTCCCTCGGGGTGAGCGACGGTAGAATTACCGACGGCCCCTCCCCACGCGAGTTCGGGGCACCAGCGCGGGCGTCCCCGTGTGCCCCCCCCCCCACCCCCCCGTCCAGGAGCCGGACGCACGACTGACGTCACAAACTCTCTGTTCTGCGGCCACGCGCCAACAGCAACGAACAGTCACCGAGTCGGAAAGGTCCGAACTTGCAAATGGATATTCACAAAACTTCCCCTGCGAAGCGGCTGCTCCGTAATTACGCGCTAGGTCACAGACGCGGCGCTGGCCGCCACTGGCGCTGACGACAACCACGGCCAGGCGACCAGGCTTCTGGAGGGGCCCTGGTAGCTGTGAGAACCCGATTCTGCAAGTCCGTCGTGAATGTAAGCGTCTGACACAAAAAAGGAGGCAGTAGATACCATCACTCCGGGTCTGCTTTTTCTTTTAAATTTAATTCTGTTTGGTGACTCGGAGAGGTAACGACGCCAGCACGGAGAAGTCACCATGATCGGCCGCGGAGGCCGGTGTGTGAGCGTGGACTCTGGGCCAGCCCCACCGCTGCGTCCCAGCCCCACTGGCTTTCCCGCCACAACGAACCAGAACGTTCCTCGCGTCACACACTCTGTGGCTCCGGGCTCGGAATCTCCTACTTTGGGGTCCGTGTACCGCGGCGCTCGAGATTCCGTTCGGGGCCAAGGTACGGGACAGTCCCCTTTAAAGAGGCCGCACCTGCCGTGGCGTGCCCGTGACGACGCAGTGGATCGCGAGGCATGGGGGAGGGGGCCATGCGGTCTGACGTCCGAGACCTCCAGGGGACAGACACTCTGGCCTCACGGTGAGGTCAGACACGGCTGCACCCTGGCATCCAAAATAAGAGTACAAACGGGTGACTCTAACAATTGTTCAAACGCATATTTAGGGCAATCTTCTTTTTTCTTTTTTAAACGTTTATTTATTTTGGGAGACGGAGAGAGAAAGGGTGAGCCAGGGAGGGGCAGGAAGAGAGCGAGAGAGAGACTCCGAAGCAGCCTCTCGTGGGGCTCCATCGCCCAAACCGTGAGATCACAACCTGAGCTGATCCAGAGTCAGGCTCCCGCCGGCCGAGCCGCCCAGGCACCCGGACAGTTTTTCTCACACACTAGAAAAGGACCCCCAGCTCGTAGGTAGCTACTTCACACACCGACCTGTGTGGAACACATTCTAGAAGAACCGAAGTAAATCGTTTAAGGCAGGGACAACGTACTCTACGTTTAGCCCTTTTTAAAGCCAAGTGAGGCTGGTGAGGTGCAGGAGAGAAAAACTGAAGATTCTTCGAGGCACTTGATAATTGCTTTGAAGGTCTTGTAGGAGAGTGAAAAGAATAAGTCACACGTAGAATACAACGTTCTCTGAGGAAAGGGACCGTGCCTTGGAACTCCAAGGCCCGCGAGGGCACACAGACACCCGCAGAATCCATCTGAGGGGTGCGTGGGGGCTCGGTCGGTGAAGCGTCGGGCTCTCGATTTCGGCTCAGGTCATGATCTCACGGTTCCTGAGCCTGCTGTTGGACTCTGTGCTGACGGTGTGGAGCCTGCTTGGGATACTCTCTCCCTCGCTCTCTGACCCTCCTCCGCTCGTGCTGTCTCTCTCTCTCAAAACAACCAAATCTTAAAATTTAAAATACTACATATCTGTTAAATATACACACGGATGGATGGTTTCTGCATATACTGCGTGTTTAGAGTTCTCAAAATCTGAAAGGCGTCTCGAAGGAAGACAGCAAATAAATGGCAGCCTTGTCAGAAATCAAGTTGAAAAATGGATTTCTAAGCATTTCCATTTGGATGTAGCCAGTGGGCCTGGCTTTGTGGGGGCTACACTTTGGGGAGACTTCCACTGAAAGGACATTTATCCTGTTGGTACTATTTCTATCAAAGCCTGGGCCGCCAAGTTCAGAAAGCGACTAGGCTGCGCCACACTCAAAAAGCCAGGGGCTGAGGAAAGGAAGAACACACTGGAACAAAAGCAGGAGCGTCTGCTGTTGCGTGCGGGGGCCGCGCTCAGATCTGCCGGGCCACACGCCAAGTCGGGGGGCTGACGGAAGCATGGCATCTGGGGCAGGGAGCTCAGCCGGACGAATCGGGGGGCCGCCTGACCCCTGGCCTAACGCGCGAGGATCGGGACCACCACAGTGATTTCCGCGTCTCCCTCGGTGGCTAACAACACAGTACAGAAAAGCCGAGAAACGTCCTAGAATGCAAAATAGCCCCTTCATTAGCCAGAGGCAGCACACTGGAAGGCGCAGGCGACAGACGGAGAGGCGGAGAACACGAGGGAGGGGAAGGCCGCGAGCCCCCGGTTCCCACACGAAGAGGTCAGTTTCCAGAAAGATCCTCAGACACACAAGGGGGAGGAAATGGAATTTAATCAGGAGAACACGGCTGGAAAAGGATCTAACTCAGAAAGCCCAGGGTGGGAGAGCTAAAGGCACCAATGAGACTCCATTAAAAATGCTGGCTTAGACATCAACATGACATCTTTGTCACCAAGTTCCCCCGCGTTTCCGAAGGCGCCGAAGCTTGCAGTAAATGAGCTGCTACCTTCTTCCTGGGTCCGGCGGTGGGGCCGGGGTCACGACGGAGACTCGGGCACACCGGGCCCATGTTCCTAGCGAGCACGAGGTCCCCAGACCGTCCCCCGCATCAGCTCTCCATCAAGTCACCTGTGCTCACTCTGCTTGTAGCAGCCCGGGCGCAAAGCTGATGAAACGCCGGCCGTTTATTCAGAATCCTCCAGCAGAGACTCTTCTAAGAGCTCCAGTCCTAACACAAACCCTTTCTCCTTGCGAAGCGTCCGGGCGGCGGGAACTGGTTGTCTGCCAGTTACGTGTCTTTTTTTTTAATTACGGTTCCTTTTGGCACACGCCAAAGTGTTAATGTTTTGTCAACAAACTTCCTCAGGGTAACGATTTGGAGAGTGTTTCTGGAGAGAGATCACTTGATAATGTCTGGAGCTCAAAACTGCTCTTGAGAATTTGAGTCAAGCAAAACAGAAGAATAGAAATTGCCATGAATTCAGTTTGGCACGTTTGCCAGAAACAGTCCCCAGGAGTGCGGTAATGCCCCAAGCGCAACCCGAGAGTGGCTATTCCTCGCCTCGCTAGATCTTCTAACGTTCGAGGTTTCGTTGCCTCGTTACACGAAGGCGGGCAGTTTCGGGAGCCCCGCGGAGCCACGGGCCACGCGATCCGAGAGCCCTGTGGATCCCTGTACCACAGACGGTACTGAACCCTATATCCACCGTGTTTTCTCTAAACACGAATACATCTGGACAAAGCTGACTTTATAAACTAAACACAGTGAAAGATGAACAACAGATACTAACGAAATAGAATAACTATGACAAGATATTGTGATGAAAGCTACATGAATGTGGGCGCGCTCTCTCTCTCTCAAAATATCTTATCCTGTACTCATACTTGGTGACGTGGGTGATGGAACGCAGTGAGGTGAGTGACCAGGCTTGGGACAGAGCAGGAGGCTACTCCTGACCTGTCAACTCCACAGCAGGAGGGTCACCTGCCTCCTGAGCACAGATGACCCGGGGCCACGGAAATAGGAGAGAGTGAAATTGCAAATAAGGGGCAGGGGGATTGCTCTATAGTCTTTCCTTTAAAATAGCTTCCACTTCATAGGTATATTACAGAAGTGGTTGCAGATTTATATGCAAATGACAATTATTGTTGGTCTAGATTTAGAAAATCTAAGTCCGTGTAATTAAAGATTGCCCCAAAATAGCCATATTGTATTTCATCGCATTAGGATAATTCATATTAAAGGGGTGCCTGGGGGCTCAGTTGGTTAGGCGTCCGACTTCGGCTCAGGTCATGACCTCATGGTCTGTGGGTTTGAGCCCCGCCCCCGTCGGGTTCTGTGCCGACAGCTCAGAGTCTGGAGTCTGCTTCAGATTCTGTCTCCCTCTCTCTCTGCCCCTCCCCTGCTCACACACTGTCTCTCTCTGTCAAAAATAAACATTAATTAAAAAATTACAAAAAACTGAACATTAAAACAAAGGCTAATTCACATTAATTCCCCAATAATTCTTTTCTCCTAGTGCAGGCTGTTGTGCTGTGGTGGTGTTGACACGCGAAGGATGTGGAGAGAAGTGAGTACGCCACTCGGGGCCGTGGCGGGTGGGAGCGGGCACTGTCGAGCGAGGAGACGACAGTACTAGAGAATCAGAGACCTTCTCGCTTCTCCTATGTGACGCCTAGAAAACGAGACAATCGTAACGACAAAAATTATCCACTTTAATCGCTGCCAACACAGCTCAGAGACACAGAAAGATAACGGACAAAATAGAAAGCAAGGTCAGACCCTGGAAAAATTCGATTTAGCCTTTTCTCTAGGAAACACTGATTATATGAAAAATCGTATCCTTACACTGTCAGGAATACTAAAGTATGAACTCTGAGTATTCACGGAGAGAGAGAATTTTCTGAAGTTATTTTACAGGGTAAGTTTCAGGAGGAAGCAACCAAACCACCTCGGAATCTGGACAGTGGGGAACAAAGACGGTGATTCTGCAGTAGCCAGTGATTAAAACTCCAGTCATGTGAGGAAGACAAAGCATTTTCCTAATCACATTTCACTAAAGATTCACGAAACCTCAGGAGAAACCCGGGAGTTAATGTGAGGCTCCTTACTATTTGTGCTCTGTATACCTCTGTCTCCGTGTGCCGTGTAAATTACCTCCCATGTAACAGACACGAACACATTACACACATCTATAATTACACTTATGCGTTTATTAAGCTGCATGGTCTCGGTGCTATTTACAGATGGAGTCATTTTTCAATACCACAAGTTACTGAATTCCAGAACACTTTTTTCACATATTAATGTGTCTTTCTTTCCTTTTTACTTTTTTCTCTTGAGAGGTAGAGAGAGAGAGGGCACAAGTGAACAAGAGACAGAAAGAGAGAGAGAGAGAGAGAGAGAGAGAGAGAGAGAGGGAAAGAGAGAGGGAGAAATGGGGCTCATCCAAAGCAGGGCTCAAGTGGGACTTGAACTCATGAACCATGAGCTCAGAGCTGAGCCAAAGGCAGATGCTTAACTGACTGAGCCACCCAGGCACCCCTCACATATTAATATTTCAAAATGGGGAAATAGTTCAGGATGGTCCAACTGCTAGGAAACGGAGCAGGTTGGTAACGAGTTTTGTGTGTGTGAGTTTAGTCACGGCCTAGAGAGAACGATCCATCTTATTTCCAACTCTGGTATTTTCATTTGCAGCACACTTTATGAGGTATAATTTATATTTGGATATCTAACTGTCACTTCAAATGCCTTTATAAAGTTTGAATTAAAATGGAGCATACAAATGAGTGTGGAAAAAGAAATGAAAAATAGAATAAAAAGTGGAGAAACGAAAGCTCGCCCATATTCTCCTGTAAAGAAAGAATCAAGTCCTTTCAGGACCAAAGCTGAGAAGATATACACAAGTTTATAAAGCTAAATTTTCACTTGTCACTGGGCCTGAAGAAAATAAATTCCCTCCCTACCTCAGACGATGAAATTAAAGGCAGGAGAAATTACCATATATCTCAGAACAGGTCAAAGAATTGTCAGAGCTTTGACATATTAATGCAAATAACTCATACATTGTGACGGTGGTAAACAGCTATCTGTCAACAGCTGACGGCTTTCGAGAGAATCGTTGGCTCGAGTGATCCATAACTCACAGTAGCCAAAAATGATACGACAATTAATTAAACAGGAAATGCAAATGGACTCCCAGTATCCCTCAATCTTTCTTACAATTCCTTTGAGGCCTGGGGGCGTCTGGGTGGCTGTCGGTTAACTGTCCCGACTTCAACTCAGGTCATGATCTCACCGTTCCTGAGTTCGAGCCCCACACTGGGCTCTGTGCCGACAGCTCAGAGCCTGGAGCCTGCTTCGGACTCTGGGTCTCCCTCTCTCTCTGCCCCTCTGCCTCTCACGCTCTGTCTCTCTTTCTCAAAAATAAATAAATGTTAAAAATTCTTTTGAGTCCTGAAAGTGCTAAGCTAAGCAAGTCAAGAACACACACACACACACACACACACACACACACACACTGGTTACAAGAAACGCCATGTTACCTTGGCGCTCTGTCTCAACACTGAAGACTTCTGAGACTCAATTCAAGAAAGGCTTGGACTTGGACTTTCACTGGGATAATGCACTAAAAGGGGTTATACTTTTATGGATCAATTTATGCTATTACCATTTTATTAAAAAAAGGTTTAGTGTGTTTCGAGGCGGATGTGTCTTCCCCACAGAAGCGCCTGCTAGAGCGGCGCTGGGTTTCACAGCGGATGGCGCTCTAGGGTGAGGCCAGCCTTCTGCTTCTCGTCCAGGCTCACGCGAACAAGAGCCTTCAGTACTGTTGCGCAGCCGGCGGCCTTCCCCAAGGGCTCTCCCCGCGCTCTACGCTTAGTCAGGAGACGTCAGACCGCGGCAAGCTAAGTCTCACTGGGTTTAACAACAGAAGTTTATTTCTTGCTCATGCTACACGTCCATCCACTTTGGGCCGGTGGGGCCCTGCTTCCTGTTTTCTCACTCAGGGGCCCGAGCTAACGAGGCATCATGATTGTAATATTACAGTCACGGCAAGGGGAGTTTAGAGGGTGAGGAATTACCCACTGGTTTCCACACGGTCAGACCTAACCTCCAGCAGGTGTCCAGTTGGAAGTGACCACCACAAGGGTCTTCTTGCTTCCCCCGGGGGTAAGTGAAGGCTTGACTGGTCTCTCTGTTTCCCATTCGGCAGCATAATCTGTCCATACACTGAATTTTTTAACATAAATCATTGCTTTTTTAACATAAATCATTGTAATAGGTATGGGAGAGACAGTCGAGAGAAAACCGGTAGGGGCAGGGAGTTCCTAGATGAATCCTCGATGGCTATGGAAAAAGGAAAATGTTCCAGAGTTGCCCAAAAAATCCATTTGAGTGACCTTGGCCTTCTTTAGACCTTGCCTTGTTAGAGACGGCAAATGGGTTTCCCGACTGAATAAACTCGAATGGTGTTGACTCCCTGCAATTCTCTCTCAGGGTTCTGAGCCCGCCTCCGTTGGAGACAACTGACAACGTCTGCCACGGGCCGGAGCCACAGGGACAGAAGCAGGTGTCCGCCATTCCTGGTTTGCGTCACTCCACCCGACTCAGGCTCTACATTCAGGCTTCCCCTCACCTGCTCGACAAGAGTACACATTTCCAGGCAGCAGTATTCTTCACAGTGGCACCACACAAGAAACTGTTGAGAGTGAGTGTTTGCTTGGGAGTGACACAGAAGGACTGGGTGGGTTTTCTGTTTGGCTTAAAGACATTTCTGGGAAATTAAATTTGTGTAGCACATAATTTACACATTCTTCAGAGTATCTGTAAGTGTTCAATTAAAATAATTTTCACAAAGAGTTAGTATTTACTAAATATGTCCCAGGCACTACAACCAGCATGGAGTGTTTCCTGGTCTATTTAGAGCTCAAAGGAGCCATCTTGGTCCTCGTTTTTATCACATATTCAGAAACAGAACTCCCTTGCTTAGACATAACAGAGACAATTCTGTTCTACATTCTTCACTGACTCCGTGACTTATCTTAATTGTCTTAACCAACTCTTTAAATAGTAGCCATCAGATTTCTGTAACCGTTAGGCGATGAGAGAGGAAAGACGTGAACACACGCATCGACAGTCCCCGGAGTTCCCTCCGCCCGCAGCTCAAGGCTGTGCAAGTCCAGTTGCTCTGGCGCTGGTCACCGCCCACCGCCAAGCTTAGGACGGTCCGCAGCACCACGCACAGTCCCGATGACCGAGCGGATACTGCTGTAGTGTTTGTTCCACTACAATAAATGCACGAGCACAGGAATTACAGGAGTGGATAGATGATGCTGCAGAAGAGATGGTTTTCCATCTCAAGTAGGATTACCCTGTGACCCTGCTTACTCTGTTACCGTCATTTTAAAGCAAAACTTTAATAGGAAGTAACATTATCTTGAAAGGGAAAACTAACTTAAACAATTTAGACATGGCTATATATGCGGGAGGAGAGGGAGAGAGTCAAACCAGAAATTATAAATACTCTAATACATACTGTCCTTGAGAGATTATTAAGACACTTGCAATACCGCCCTGGCATACGAAATATATGTCCATACGAAGCGGGCTCGCTTTCTTGTTGGACCGCACCTGTGGTCATCTAGAATCATTTCTTCAGATGCGATAGAAGAAAAGGTCCCGACTTTAATAAAGGGCGGTTCGTACGAGTGTTTCATGGGCACTGAGAATGTTAATGGTGTGTATGTAAGCTGTAAAAGGTATCAGTTTCTGAACTCGCAGTGGCGTCTTCAGAGCCTGCTGTGGTTTATGCTGGAAAACTGGAAGGCTACGCGGAAACAATGACTGCGAAGAGACCAGCATCCGTCTGGCATCCCTGGGAGTGCATAGATTAAAAATAATCAGAAAGTCCCTACACAAGCAGCGAAAAAGAATCTGAAGTTGTTCTCTGGGACCAGACCCAGGGCGGCCAATCGATCTGTAAGCATTTACTCGGAACTCCGGGAGCGCCTGCGAGGAATCGGGACTTGCTCCCAGACCGTGCGCCAGGTCGGTGTTCCGCCCTGAGTGTGACGCCACGCGGCAGAACGTGCGGTCCCCGGGTTCTGCCGGTACAGCGGTTTGTGCAGAGGAGGAGAAAAGGTACAATTTTCCACTGCGATCAGCTTAAGGCTTCAAGGATATTCCCACTATATCTGTCGCTCTGGACTCTGACTATGACATTGTTGATTTCAGTCACAAACCACGAGCAATTGCTCTTAAACCCCATTAGATTTGATTCTGAAACACACTCAATAAAGTTCTAACTTTTACATCGGCTAATCCTTTGTGACTAAGCCTTGGTGAGGCTGCCACAGAGCGCGCGCTAGGAGAAGCCGGCGACACAAAAACGGTTCGGTTTGTTTTTCAGACTGACGGGCTACCGCCTGAAAAAGAAATGCACGTTTTGTTTATTCTCCAGGGGTCTCAGGTGTGAAGGAGGTGACATTTGTTTCAGAGTTAATCTTAGAAAAAGACCACTTTCAGAGGCAAGAACTACAGGTCATCACTTGGGGCTTCAGAACAAAAAATAAAAGATAGCATTGTCTTTGCATCTGGAATAGAGAAAAAAAATTTCACAGCACCTGTGCACAAAGGAAAATGATATATTTAACATTTTCCTTAAATAAAACAGGACATGCAAAAGCATAGTTTTCTAACTGGCCGATGACTACAGTAGACCTAGAGATATATACATAAAGAACAAGATAGGGTTTTAGGAAGTGAGACATCTGAATAAATTAAAAAGCACCAGTGTAGTAAAATGCATCGGACCATTCAGAAGGTCCTGTTTCACCATATTACGGCGTCGTGTAAGTTTTGCTGGTGGTCCAGTGTAGCGGTTCTCGAAGCTTCTACTTCTAACTCCACTGTTGGTTAGACGCAGGGACCCAGAGGCCATCCCTTCAGGCCTGCAAAGAGGTCATGCGGAAACCGAGCTGAATGCCAGCTGCCTGTCACGATTCACTTCATGTTTGCGCCACAGAGTCCCCAATCGCCACAGAAATCCATTCTCTCTCAATTCATTAATTTTTGACGAGGAGGCAGCTCTCCAGAAGTCTGTGCTGACGGAACCCTTCCGAAATTCCGCCCAGCACCACACTGTAATCGACCCCCGGACCCCGGAGCTAACTGAGGCGGCAGGTGCCAGAGGAAAAGCAAAACAATGATTTGACAATAAGGACCACGTGTCATCTTTAACGGGAAGCCTGGAGGGGGAACGCGCTCAGGGCTGTTTAAGTCAAGGCGGGGAGAGGTCACGGGCTCCCGCCTCTCCGCTCTGCTGGCCCGGGACTGCGGGCTATCGTCAGAGTCTGACAGAAGGCTCCAGAAGCTCCAGATGCCTCCATGCAGGGCGGGTGCAGAGGCCAAGAAAGGGCTTTTTTCCACAGGAGTCTCTTTTTAAGGAAGGAGAAACCCGGGGGCGCCCGGGCGGCTCGGCCGGTTCAGCGTCTGACTCTTGATTTCAGCTCCGGCCATGACCTCACGGTGCGTGGGAAACAGTCCTACAGTGTTCTCTGTGAGGACGGTGCAGATCCTGCTGGGGACCCTCTCTCTGCCTCTCTCTCTCGGCCCCTCTCCCTGCTCACTCTCTCGGATACGGAAACTTAAGAACAGAAGAGAAGAGAATACAGGCCCCCGCTCCGGCCACTCCGGTCGAGTCGCAGCCCTCGGTTCCTGTTCTCTCCAGGCCCGGTTTCCAGCCGCACTCAACACACTCCTCCCTGCGCTGAGCGCCGTGTTTGTGACAAGTGCTATCAACAGGGTCCTTGGCATTTGCTGAAAAGGCCCTTTTGTAAACCTGCGTCACCGTCACTTGTACCCTGAGAAAGAACTGAAACCTAGCACGGTGACTCTGCCGTTCCCCCGGGTGAATAATTATGAGACGGAGGATTTTTAATTAAACAAGAATCAAAAGTGCCTTACGAAGACACACGGTAAGTGGGGGCGACGGGAGGAAAATGGCATTTCGTGGGTCAGGCATCATGACTGACAACTTCACACGCGTCTCCTCACTGGCTTTGCCTGAAGCACTCACTCCTCTCCTGTCCTCCGTTTTCCAGACTACGAGCTTCTGGAAAATAAAGGCTCTCGACCTACACTGAACAAGTGAGTGAAATTCAGAATATTCTCCAAGCAAGATACTTCTGCGCATTTTCAGAGAAGGAAGCGGGCAGTCAGGCCACGTGCTGACTGAGGTGGTTCGTGGGCTGCTGGGAAGCCAGGATTCACAGACCGTGCGGGCAAACCCCCGGACCCGTGCCCCTGCCAGCTGCTTCTGTGAACGACAGTGTCTTCTGCGTGGGTGGGGGGTTCTCCCAACTCACACGATACCCCATTCTCTGGGCCCGGGGGGCTCCCATTTCTCAGGGGTGAGATACAGCAGCGACGTCCATACCCCATCCCGGGGGCCCCGGCCCTCGCACCCTGTCTGCTCCGGAATAAGCTTCTCTGCCTCCCTCTTACACCCCAGCGGATGGACCGTCTTGACCTTCCGCCGCACAGAGTGGTGCCGGCATGAGATGGGGCCCAGGGATGCGTGAGAAATGAACGAGTCGACAGCGATAGAGAGAAAGTCTTCCCTAATCGAGCAGATTCTCCCACTTTGTGACTCCTACCCATCTACCCATAAACCAGTCACCTTTATTCAGCATTTATTATTTTGTACAAAGTACAATCCAGTGTAATTGCCATCAGTCCTGAGCACGGAGTGGGGAGAAGTGGCCATACACGCATGTGCTATGTGCCACCCTTACTGTAAGAGGGCTAATACGAACGAGGTTATTTTTTTTTAAATTTTTTAATGTTTATTTTTGACAGAGAGAGAGTACAAGCAGGGGAGGGGCAGAGAGAGAGAGAGAGAGAGAGGGAGACACAGAATCTGAAGCAGGCTCCTGGTTCTGAGTCGTCAGCACAGAGCCCGACGCAGGCTCGAACTCACAGACCGCGAGATCATGACCTGAGCCGAAGTCGGACGCTCAACCGACTGAGCCCCCCAGGCACCCCCGAACGAGGTTTTTAAAAAGGTGTGTTTCGGGGCGCCTGGGGGGCTCAGTTGGTTGAGCGGCCGACTTTGGCTCAGGTCATGATCTCGCAGTCTGTGAGTTCAGGCCCCGCGTTGGGCTCCGTGCTGACGGCTCAGAGCCTGGAGCCTGCTTCCGATTCTGTGTCTCCTTCTCTCTCTGTTTCTCCCCCACTTGCATTCCCTCTCTCTCTCTCTCTCTCTCTCTCTCTCTCTCAAAAATAATAAAGATTTAAAAAAATTAAAAAAATAATAAAAGAAGGTGTGTTTGAATGGACGGTTCAGTACTACTTTCCAGCTGTGTGTCTTT
Source organism: Paguma larvata (assembly GCA_030068075.1). Classification (NCBI taxonomy): domain Eukaryota; kingdom Metazoa; phylum Chordata; class Mammalia; order Carnivora; family Viverridae; genus Paguma; species Paguma larvata. The sequence continues at coordinate 29,278,176 of CM057831.1, forward strand.
GAGAAAAATCATCAAATCCGGGAGGCATTTTCATCTGCAAAACAGTGGCAACACTGGCTTTCCTGCGGGAGGGTTACAAAGCCCCCCCCTTAATAAAGTGGAAACGCTTTACAAAATCTAGAGCAGAAATAAGAGACACGTCACTTAATTAAGCAGACACGCAGAAAAATAATGCGAAGGAATAAATGAACAATGGATTCTAGCAGCAAACGTTTTAGGACTTTAGGGAATGTTGAAGCAGTTTCTTAGCCCGATTTATTACCTCAGAGACGAGAAGTAACATATGTAATAAAATGCAGAGACGGAGACATCCACTTAAATATTTTATATTTGGCTTTCCTTGACTATTTCTAGAAATGTTAGGCCCTGGGGCTATTTCATTAATTTTTTTCTAATAAGTTTGAGATGACTGTGACTGTCGACATAATACACTGAAAATATAAATCCCATAAAATGTGACACGATTTCATCCATTCAGTGTGCCAGAGATATTACACATAATTTATTGATAGCTCCTAAACGAAAATAAAAAATGGAAAATATGTTCCAATCTAACAAGAATGAGATAATACAGATGCCAAAGCAGATAAGTATTCATAATTATTTTCTTCTACCCCCACTGTAATTTGATAGGTACCTTGTACGTGTCAGGGAACATGATAGATTGTTTCTAAAGTACGTTGAAAAGGCAGTGGAAAACATATTTTTCTATTTAAATCTAAGGAAATGACTATATTTTAAGAGTACTGGGCGGGCAATGGCCATATTTTGTTCTCCATTCTTCCTGTGCCTTTACCGAAGTGCCAACTTTGAGATCGATCCTAACATTACGTGAGGCCCTGCCGGAATGTATGCCACTAACGGAACGGTTTCAAATAGACAAGACTGTTACTACAAATATAAAGGTACTGACCTCATTATGGTTTAAGTTGAGTTCTGGGGATTTATGTATCATCTAGAATTAGCAAAAGAATTGAAATACTGGATTCAGGGATCCGGTTTTCGAGACAAGTTCCAGGGTCATGCTATTTAAGGTGCCTGTTTGCCGCGTGAGGAGGAGCCTGGGCCAGGTTGACAACCAGAATACAGCACCCTTCATCAAAAATTTATTGCTGCCGGGAAAAAGAATGAAATCTGGCCATTTGCAGCGACGTGGATGGAACTGGAGGGTATTACGCTGAGTGAAATAAGTCAGAGAAAGACAGATACCGTATGTTTTCACTCATATGTGGATCTTGAGAAACTGAGAAGGCCATGGGGGAGGGGAAGGGGAAAAAAAGTTACAGAGAAGGAGGGAGGCAAACCATACGAGACTCTTAAACAAGGAGAACAAACTGAGGGTTGGTGAGGGATGGGGGAGAGGGGAAAGGGGGTGACGGACACTGAGGGGGACGCATTTTCGGATGAGCACTGGGTGTTGTATGGAAACCAGCTGGACAATAAATCATGTTCAAAAAATTTCTCGCTTCGGTAAGCAATCTTCGTAGACTGAGAGTGCACTCCGGCCACAGTTAATCTGCGTTTGGACGAGGTTCCTTATCTTATTGTGGACTAACGACAAAGGATTTCTGGGAGGGACAGCAGGTCCATGGCTCACCTTTGAGCTGCAGGGGTCTAGAGAAAACGAGAATGGATCGATTCTCTTCCGTCTGACCTACGGAATCATGAGCCTTGTCCATGCCCGGGGAGTATTCCAGAGTCTCCGTGCACAGCCTCGTTTTAAGAGAGAAAGGGGCACGGGGGTCAATCCCTAAGGGCACACTGTGGGTACTACTGTTCCGCTTATTCATCCTCCTCCAGTGTCCTCGACACTTTCCAAACGACTTTCTACTAGTCCCTCGAGAGTCCCCCGCTTCGTTTTCCTAGCCTGTTGATGCTGGGCTTGGGAACATGAGCTGCTTGAGACAACAGAACGCAGGAGGAAGTGCCGACGGGCCAATTCTGAGCCTAGACCTTAAGGGTCCTCCTGTGACTCTACACAGCCCCCTGGGTTTCCTTACTGCCACGAAAAGCACGTGCACTGGGCAGCCTGTTGGAACAAAGACAAGACATAGGGAGCAGATGTGGGTCCAACCTACCAGAGAAGGCAACACCCACAGGCCTCGTCCAGGTCTGTCAACCTCCATGCGACCCCAGACACATGAGTGACATTCTTGCTTCAAGCCACTTAGTTTTGGGATGGTTGTTACACAGCTTATTCTTCAAAGAGCTAACAAATACATGTACGTAGGGAATCCTCCAAGAGTCAAGGTGAGGAGGGCTGTTGAGAAGACAGTGTCGGAGAGGCTACTGTCACACTCTGGGTCCCGGCATGGTGGAGGAGGTGTGAGGGACGAGGTGTAGGAGTCGTGCAGGGACAAAGTGCAGAGAGTCTCTGATACAGGGGAGAGACCATCCTTCCTTATTTTCTTCCCTCGTTAATGTAGCAAAAAACAAACGCAAAAGGTATAATACACAAAGATGAGAAATTTGTTAATGAAAGAAGAATGTTTCAAACTAGGATAGAACAGATTTTAACCATTTACTACAGAGGAGGAACTTTTATCTATTTTATTCATATTTATGTTTTGTTGTATTTTAATTTTAATGTTTATTTTTGAGAGAGAGAGAGACAGAGACAGAGCACGAGCAGGGGAGGGGAAGACAGAGAGGGAGATACAGAATCCAAAGCAGGCTCCAGGCTCCGAGCTGTCAGCACAGATCCAATGTGGGGCTCGAACCCACAAACCGGGAGATCATTACTTGAGCTGAAGTTGGATGCTTAACCAACGAAGCCACCTGAGGGGGCATTTTATGCTAACGGTAGACTACATGGAGGCCGACATGAATAAAACTGCAGCCTTCAGGTTGTTTTCTTAAAATAGGCTACAGTGAAAGTAGAGTTCTTATTCCACGGTGTGGCCCCATTCTGATTCCCTACTGTTCTTAGTATTTTACTTTCCCGTTTTCTAACTAAATGGATTCCATCAGGATAGTGTTCAAGACTGATATTTGCACTCGACCCCTCAGAGAGATAGCTGCATGAATTCGTGTAGCTTTTGCAAGCAGACTGGACAAGAGGACTGCTTACAGAATGTTTTCGTAATTACTGTTCAGAGTGTGACATTACTAACATGTACTGTCTACATCACTATCAAAGAACGGCTCTTACCCCTCCTACTTCCTCAGTCAACTTCCCAAAACACTTGGTTCCCTCCACACCATGAGGAAGGAAAAAATCCGACCTTAACACTGACAACAATGAAAGTAAAACAATATTTTATCCTGCTTTCTGTTTGTATAGTGCCAAGGCAAAATACAGTGTATATATCTGAACCTTAACAAACTTACAGTCTGGATACTTTTTGGGCAGTGACTACATAAAAATGTAAAAACTGCTTTTATTTTTTCAAAGGTCCACTGGTAGCTATTTCTAGTTGGTCAGAAATGAAAATGATGGGAACGATTCTAGCCCGAAGTCACAAAACACGCACGCAAACCTTTGATTTAGCAGCCAGAGTCAAACGCTGCCGCGGCTCACTTAATCAAGTGGCTGCGGCCATTTTGGGGGGCTCCCTGGGGTGGAATGTTCCACTGTGGACAGCTTGGCATATAAGCATACCTTCCGGATAAGGTATAATGAAACAACCAGGACCTAAATGACAGCTGCAAGATGAAGGACAATATGTCTTCCGAGCAGTGTTGTATTTACGTCTTTCTGAGCTGCACACGTCATCACCCCGGTCCGTTTCAGACAGAATGTCAGCCGTTCCGTCTTTTTAGGGAGATCTTGGTCTCAAGAAACTCATTCTTCCTTTTGCAGTTAAGGCCGAGTTCTTCCGGCTCACTCAATTCACCAAAGACAGACTCACATACTCATTCTAGAAATGGTCCTACCTACTGAGCGACATTTAAGACGTGTTGATTTTGAGTACAAGGGGAAAAAAGATGGCATTGACTATTCTTTTATCAATAGTTCTTGCTTTTTCACCATAAAAAAGTACACGATTGATCTGCTCTTAGTAAACTTCGCAATTTCTCCTAATGTCTAGTCCAAATATCTTGGAAAGAGAACCCAATGTTAAGAAATGTCACCTATCTTTCCCATGAAACAAATTACGTAGTCACAGAATAAAGGTTAAGTAAATACGACCCAGAGACGTGCTACGCACGTGTCCCTTCCGGCAAAGAGCGAGTATCACGGCCACCATGACCTCTCCAGGGGAATTCTCTAGGTGGACAAAATGCCTATTATAACATCCACATTTGCTGCAAACATTCTCTTACACACTATTTGTGGTTATGTCTAAAAGTCCGATTTGCAATGAAATTACCACAACCGGCATCTCTAATATCAGCCATATTTTAATATGCAAATATTGATAACCCAAGTTAAAAGGTGCACAGAGCCGGGACACCTTGGTCGGGTTGATATGACCTCAAACATCTCTTCAACAGCTTTGCTTTTGACAATCTCTTAGAAACTTTTTTAAAAAATATTTATTTGGAGAGAGAGACGAACATGAGCAGGGCAGGAGCAGAGAGAGAGGGAGACACAGAATGTGAAGCAGGGATCAGGCACTGAGCTGTCAGCACAGAGCCCATCGTGGGGCTTGAACTCATGAACAGTGAGATCGTGACAGAGCCGTAGTGGGACACTCAACCAAGTGAGCCACCCAGGCGCCCTGACAACCTCTTAGAAACTTAAACATATGTCATACATGTCATATTAACAAAGGCAGTGAGGGAAAAAAATATCAAAATATCATATATGAGTGAAGAGGGGCTCGACTTTGAGTCCCTAAAAGGGTCTTATACAAAACACACAGTTTGGCATTTAGTTTTCATCTTGGGCTGTAAGTCAGGACAACAGAAGAGTTAAATCAAAAGGATTAAAATCTCCAAGTACACGCTTAAGAACACATCTCGACATGGTGAGAGCGTTCCGAAAAAAATGAAACACCATTACCTGTCAGGCTGCTGTTCTAACCACATTTCACGCGTGAAACAAATTGGGCCCGGAACGTGAATTTCTTTCCAAGAACCACAGTAAGTCGACTGAATCGCATACAAAGAACTGATACTTGAGTCGTGTCTAATATTTTGCTAATATTGTCAAAACAATGAGAGATAAACACGAGGCTTCGGTCAAAAACGCGCATACAAATTACCTATTTGCACAGTAAGTGTCAACGCTGTATCATCTCTGCTCGAGAACCAAGCTGTGGGCAGAACGCGGAATGCGGCCTTCACCAAGGGTCACAGCGTGAGTGACACGTTCGAAGACGCCCCCGGTCAAGGCCGGCGGGCTCCTTGGGAGTCACCCGGACAGCAACGCCGAGAGGCTCTGAAGCGTAGAGGAGTTAATGCACAGCACGGAAGTGCGCCAGGAGGGGCCTGGACGTGGCCGTGCCCGGAGTCCACGCCCTTGACTCAGGTCAGACTGTCTGCCGGATACACTGTATTATACACCGTAATTTCCAAACACATAAAACCGTAAGATTTATGGACAGGCCACCTCCGAATCCGCATCGGCCAATCGAGAGCATCGGCCAGAGACGCTGTGACAGAGCGTGGAGGACGGACAGACGCCACACTCACCTTGAACCCGGAGCCAGGCCCCAAGGCTCGGGCCAGACGGGGTGGAGCACAGACCCACTCCCTTGTTCTAAACTCGACGGGAGTCGTGAGACTCCAGAAGAGGTCCCTGGAGAAAAGCACCCATAACCAATGACACACGTGTCACCGGCCCCAGCGGCTCTCTCCAGGGGCTGCCCTGCGGCACAGATGGCGGCGCAGGAAGTCCTAGTCGGGAGCACGGGTGAGCAGGTCGGTACGCGGAGACAAAGCAGGAGATGTAGCCGAGATCGCTGCGAGCGCCCACGATTCAGGCCCCGCCCCCCAGGAGCCCCCCAGAACGTCCTTCATAACAGATGGGGGAGCTGGGCCGTGTCTCCCCTGAATCTCATCTGTCATGACTGGAGGCTTGTTTCAAGGGCTTCGGGGCTGAGGAAGGAAACCAAGGCAGACGGCGCTAAAAGTGGGAAGGCGTCAGCACTTCCGGGACACACCCGTGGGCTCTGGGGGAGGAGACGGGCAGCACAGGGTTGGCTCCCAAGCACACCGTCTCAGCCGTGCGTTCGGCGGTCAAGGTGGCAGGAACCGTTCCAGCCACCGGGAAGCAGAGGGCGAGTCTTCGTGAATCGGCCCTCTTCTGTCCCCTCTTGCTCTCGGGCCCCCCTGCCCGGTGCCCTTCTGCCCCACCAGCACAGCAGGTGAGGAGGCCCGGCCTGCCGCTGCCCCTGCCGTCCCCGAGTCCGCCCCCTGCTCCACGCCCGAGCCCGTCCCGCCACCTTCTCGTGACCCGCGCCCAGCTGGACACACTCCGTGCCAGGAGGGGCCTCAGCCCACGAGCGTGCCATCACGCGTGTGGCTCTCTGCCTGCCTCAGGGCCAGGCTCTCTTCGGACTCTGGCCCTCCTATTTCGATCCTAACCTATGCCATCCCCTGGCCGTCCCTCGGAGCATCAGACACGGAGGTGTCTTCTAACGGGATCGAAAGCGACCTAATCTTGCCCCTCCCGCACCAGTGACGGTGGGAGAAGAGTAGAAATTCCGTTTGTATTTATTTTAACTGATCCGCTTAGAAACAGTTTATAAACATAAACGCTGAGAGTGTGATCAAAGTTGTTTTTGTGGTTTAAGTAACGGTGGTCACCATCAAAAAGGTCTGAAAGTCCGGCTCCGAGAGACTGGCTGTGCTGACGGCCAGAGGACCAATGACTCCTCTCAACACACGGTTCCTTCAAGGGAAACTTCAGGGGCTGCTATCGACCACGCCAAGGGGCCCCCCGGGCTTGCAACCCGGTGGCCTCACGGTGACAGGGGCCAGAGCGAAGGACTCCGGGCCTTCCCAGCCCAGCTTCATTTCCCCAGCGCTGTAAATGGGGTTTTTGTTTTTTGTTTCAAAAAGGTCTCTGAGGAAGGTGTCCTACGGGACGAGGCTCTGCCACCTCATCCAACACCTACCTGTGCACAACAGGGACTCGACACCACAGTGTGGGAGAAGACAACAGTTACATTCTTAGCGACAACCTCACCCATCTGACGGCCACGACGGAAGCATCATGAACCTTATTCACTACGCAACACTTTTTCACTCCTCATTAGGGCGAATGGATGTTCTGGACGCTATGCTCGGCCTGTTTAATAATCCCGTAAGCACCTTATGAGCAGGGTCCTTGTTGCTGACTTTCTGTAACCTACAAGGACACCCTGCAGGTTGCCATCGTTACAATGACACTGAACCAACGGTCGAAATAATGCACTATGAAGCGATTTTCTGAGCCCACTTTTGAAGCAGACTTGCTGGTTCTGGATCAGATTTGGTGACCAAGCATTGCTGCCATCTCGGGCGGCCAGAGTCAAGGTCAAAGCGAACAGGGATGGCTCTAAAGACACGACGACATTCGATCCGAGGCAAGAAGGGGTTAAAATTAACCTACGTATTTCCTTCAGGATTTAGAAATTGCATCTTCTCTTCTGACTTTTCCAGGGAGTTAGTTACTATTTTTACTCATACGAGAAAACAGTAACTTACTTCGGTAGAATGGTTTTCTATTTACAAGGCCAATTCAAAGTATCCAGTAAGTCCACACCCAAAGCCTACAGAAAAGAGATTATTGTCACCATCGCCTTTTTACAGAAGAGGAGGAGGAAGCCCAGAGAAAATAATGCTTTGGCCAAGGGCATTCAGATAATATGTGACAAATTCAGGGAACTTAAACCTGTTTTTATGACTTCGAAGCTACAAGAGGCTTTCAGGGCACCTGGATGGCTTAGTCGGTTAAGCATCAAACATGGGTTCGAGCCCCGCGTCGGGCTCTGTGATGACAGCTCGGAGTCTGGAGCCTGCTTCCGATTCTGTGTCTCCCTCTCTCTCTCCCCCTTCCCTTTTCATGCTCTGTCTCTCTCTCTCTCTCTCTCAAATATAAATAAACATTAAAAAAATTTTAAGCTACAACAGGCTTTCTGTCTTACCAGTCTGTCAGTCTTAACCAGTGGACATGCATGAGAGAGAGTGTGTGTGGGTGTGTGAGAGAGGGAGGGAGAGAGAGAGAGAGACACTGTGTTCCAGAAGCACAGTTACGGAACACTGTTGTTTTATGTCAGGACAGAATAACATATCTTTATTAAATTTTTATACCAGGTTTTGAAGACACCTGTTTGGTGGACTTTCTTTTGGTCACAGAGGGAGAACGAGTCAAGAATTTCAGAGCACAGAACGCGCAGCTTTCTTTTTAAGAAGTGATTCACCGAGAGCTGATTTTATTAGAAGTAGAGCATGACTTTTTCCCTCTCATTGAGGCGTCTCGCAGCTAGGATGGTCCCAGTTAGTTTGGAAGCGAGCTCAGTCCCACAAGGGACACTCTCCCCGCGGACTCGGGAAGAGTAGAGGGCGCCGCGGTGACCGCCGGGCAGAGGAGCTGCGCATCTGTCCCAGCAACACGAACCACACCCCTCCACGACGCCGTCATTGGTTTCGTGGTCATGTGTGTGTGTGTGTGTGTGTGCGTGTGTGTTTGTGAGGCTGGCTGCTGCAGATTCAAGGGCTCATGGTCCTGTCTGCTTTAAACTCTTCTAAAAAGAAGTAGTCCGAGAGACTATTTTAACATCCCAAACCGTGGCTACAGCGCGGCTCCACGCTCTTATTTTAATTCGGGGCCAGTTTATCTCGCGTTGCACAAGCAGGAATTTACGACTTATCCCTAGAACACTCGGTCCGTGCCCCTTCGCCACAGGCACGGAGGGTCCAGCGCAACTCCGCGTTCTTCATGACAAACACTGCGGTTAGAACGTAAAACAAAACCAAGACTGTTCAAAATCAATCGTGCCTTCAGCTGTTTAGATGAAAAGTAAGGAAATACCGAAAAATAGAAGCTTTCTCAGGGTGCCCAGACATTTCTGCCCCGTTCATTGACAGCCTGGAAAGAAAAAAACCCAACGGTCCTATCTTCTTCGTCTTCAACACGGGAAACGGGGCGTGTGGTTCCGAAAGCCAGGGTACACGGCTCCTCTGCCGAGCCCCGTCCTGCAGGCGTCACCAGGTAGAGGCTACGCTGTGTCCTGTACATCGCCAGCTCTGAAATGTCTCACCAACACGTCCGTAAACAAGCGCGTGTCAGCCGTGAAGCGCGTTTTATGAGCCGAGTGGAACAGAATGTCCCTAAGCGGAAGGGAAATGATAATGGGGAAGGACAGGGGTGGGCGTCTCATGTCTCGGGGGGGAGAGAGAGAGAGAGAGAGAGAGCGAGCGAGCGCTCGGAGACACGACCCACCCCAACCTTTCTAATAATAACAAGGAAAATGCTCTGTCCCTGATGTCACTGAGGTGCTCGAAGAAAGAATCCTTGTGTCTGGGCTGCTCGATTTAATTTTTCTGAGAAAAACAGAAGGTGAGTTGATTTCTCATTTATTTGCTGTTTTTTTAAATGAAGCTTTTGTTTACCAGGCTTGTTTCTCATCTTCATGGTTGGAATACAATTAAATCCTATTGACAGATGGGCTTCAGCCACGCTAATTACCACGGCGATCAATTACCTCGGCTGCTGTTCAGAATTGAGAAAGCTACATAAACAACAATCTGGAAACTCTGTCTTTTACGAGACCGCTGTAGAGACATCACCCATCATGCATAAAATTCATGAAATATCCAACTGACCATGTTCCGGCGGCACAAGGGGCTTCGGCATTTAGCGGAGGTCTTTTCGCCCCAGCTCCGTCCCGTCAGGAAGCCAGCATACGTCCTGCTGCAGGGATGGGTGCACGCGCAGGGTCAGCTTAAATAAAGCGACCTCCGCAGAACTAGCTTTTGACGCGGCATGGCCGGTGGCCAGGGGCATCAGATCCTTCATGTCCGGGAGGTCTGTGTGCTATTACTTCGGGGCCTATGGGGGGACGTCTCCTGTGTCAGCGCTGACTGTGTGTGGGTAATGCAAACACGGGTTACTTTCAGAAAGTTTCGCATCGGCTTATAGATACGTGTGTAGTTCCAGCAACACCTTTAAATTACGGGATGGCATCCACTACTTACACGCGTTTACAGAAATCTACACTGAAAGCACCCCCGGGGACCTCTGGATATTCCTGAATTAGCCTCTCCCATTTTCTAATAAAATATCCGCACAGGCTGGAGAGTGATGTAAGCTAAGGCTGATGGGCAATGGCATGCCAAGACGTGAAAGGAATCCTTCCCTGACTCTGAAGCAGACGGGGAACCGAGAAAAACAAACACGCAGACTTCAACCCAGGCCCCCTCGAGGCTCTGCCTCACGGAGCTACGACTCCCCATTCCACAGTGGGGCTTCGGACCGGAAGGAAACACGGTGTGTATTCTGTGTGGCTGCTGGGGACAGGGGCCTACTGCTCCTTCCCTGCACCAATCCTACTACGCGCTGCATCCGTTTGGTTACAGCCTCTACAAGGACAACAGCGAACAGTAAGATCGATGTCTGCGTGAGGAGAGAGGAGGCAAGTGAGTGGCGCCACAGGTCAAGGAAAGGACGGTCTCTCCAAACCCAGGCAGGAAAACTTCACCGTGACCGAATCCTCCTTCAGGGGCCAACGCCGCGGCACTTTCCCCAGCGAGTCTTCGGCACAGTCCTATCCACGGCCTACGCGACAACCCCGACGAGGAACCGTTATCCCTTCTAGGCAACGCGCCTATGTGTGTCTTCTCTCTCCGAGTAGGTATCTTGTTCTTTGAAAGAGGAAAGTGACTCCTACTCGTCCGTCTGTCCTGGAAGCCACCAGCCCAATGACCTGCGTGTGGAACGTGACTGAGAAATCTCCACTATGAGAAATGATCACCGTGTTTCTGAGCTCATCTCCAAATGGCACGTGAACTTAACTAACGGGTAGGTAACACACGAGTCTATAAGTTTCCCAACATATGTACTTCTGGGCAATTAATGGGACCCATTCAAGATGCTCGCAAGATTTCCCACCGGGCACGACTCTACAGGAAGAACGAAGAGGAAGCACGGAGAACTCACAGGTAAGTCAGAACTAAATTTAAAAAAACCAAAAAACACCCAAATACACAGAGTGGTTTCAGACCTCAGCAGCATGCTTCTAGCAGCAGCAGGAAAGGACACACAGCGATCCAGGACGCTGGTGCCACCGCAATGTGGACTCTTGTCCAACCTGCGGTCTGTGGCGGCTTCCCCATTCATTCCGGCACTCTGGCTTGTAACAGGATTGAGGCCCTTCGTCAGGAATTCGGGAGGGTTCACGGTTGAGTAAGATATCGCACGTAAAAACAAACAAACAAACAAACAAAAAGAAACCAACTAACATAGAAAAAATCTCACACAGTAGTTTTAATGAAATAAAGATACGAGTCTTAAAATGAAAGTCTGAAAAATGTTCACTTTTGGCTGTCCTCTAGCAGACAGTTTTGTGACCTGTGTGCCGTTGTTCTTGGAGCTTAAGAAGTACGCCCGAAACATCCTGTGTTGTCTATCAGCTACCAGAGAACAGACACCTAGAAAATGCGTATAAAAGAACACTTTGCTGACTGAATATTAACACCACATGCGCGAAAAATTACCTTCTCATTTTCAGGATAACACATAATTACCTAATGTAAGGAGGAATTAATGACAATACTAATGTTAATATTCTGACGAAGAAAATTTACGTTCAAGTTATTAAAATGTATTCGAACTTCTGAATAGGTCATGTCTGTATTTCTACACTACAGTGTTTTTGAAATGTGTTGATACAAGTTTTCTATGTAAGAGTAAACATTAAAAAAAGGTTTGAATGATTTTCGTCAACCACAGCCCAAGTCAAGACATCTTAAGGCTCTATTATCATTACTGTTCCTATTTTGTGTAACTTGGTTATTCTCTCTAGAGCAAAACTTTAAAAACGGAAATGTTATTTTTTTAAGGTACGCTGAAAGTTAAGAAACAAGTAAGTATCAACCCATGAAAACGTAAGCTGTTTTCATCCTGTTTTTATTACCTTTAATTTATTTAATCTGTAAGTGTTTCTCTCACAAATTATAAGCAATCTTCATACTTTCAGTAAGAGGTGTGCATCCTACGGACCTGAGTAATGTTTATATGATTCAAACACTGGAAGGGATCACACGGAGCAAAACTGTAGCAGCAAACGTTCTTAAAAATAAGTAAATACAGGGGTGCCTGGGTGGCTCAGTTGGTTAAGCGGCCAACTTCGGCTCAGGTCATGATCTCGCGGTCTGTGAGTTCGAGCCCCGCATCGGGCTCTGTGCTGACAGCTCAGAGCCTGGAGCCTGCTTCAGATTCTGTCTCCCTCTCTCTCTCCCCTTCCCCACTCATGCTCTGTCTCTCTCTGTGTCTCATAAATAAATAAATATTTAAAAAAATAAGTAAATACATGTATATTCAGATTTGGAAAGTATATATTTTGAAGAAGCCAAAAGCTATCAAGAGACTGTCTTATTCTCAACTTGCAATATATACTTAACATGCATCCCTTTTCATGATTAAATGTTAAAACGGTAATCTATAAAATAAAGCAATAAATACGATGCACCAGAAAGGTGCTTCCTGCTGGGAAACTGCGCATCTTTCTGACCGCGCACTCGAAGCAATGGAGAACGCGTCCTCGCTTGCGTGCGCACTTGCTGACTCTCTCCCCCCTTCACGTGCACGTGTGTGCACGTGCCGGTCTTCCGTCCACATGCCGTCTCCTCACGACAAAGAAAAGCCACGAGCTGAGTCGCCACCGGGTTGATACAGTCAGCGTTCTCAGGTCCCAGGAGTTTCTTCAGTTACGTATCTGTCTCTATGCTGAGGTCAGAGGACGCATTGCGGTGTTTCCGCCTCGAAGACGGGCAGTGCTCAACCTCTGGAACGGGCAACCTTCAAATGTACGAATATAACCCTGAGCTTTTGGGGCCCCGGGGGCTCAGTCAGTTAAGCGCCCAACTTCAACTCAGGTCACGACCTCACAGTCTGAGTTCAAGCCCCACGTTGAGTTGGGGCTCGTGCTGACAGGCTCGGAGCCTGGAGCCTGCTTCAGATTCTGTGTCTGCCCCTCCCATGCTCATGCTCTGTCTCTCGATAATAAATAAAAATGTTAAAAAGAAAAAAGAAAGCCTGAACTTTCATCAGAGTATTGTCAATATGTCTATCACACAATCATCGGAGGAAATAAACGCTGTTCGTTAGTGACGGTTGGGGCCCAATTTACTGTATTATTAAAAACAAGTGGAAGATGGGTAACAAAACTAGTAGTTTAAGCTCTGAATCGGCTGTGAAAATCGGCATCTTCCAGAGTTGCTTTGACAATTTCAAGTGCCATTGCCCTGTCTTCCTAGGTACTTTGTTCTTAAAGTGATAGCAGGCACGTGTTTCAAGGAAGGAAGGCAAACATAGCACGGCGATGTATTTGCTTCATGGGGTTTAATCACTGTATCTGCTACACGCTGGACACTGACACGGCTACTCCTTTTTCCCAGGAAAGACATGTGCTCTGTAAAGAGCAGGACGTGGGACTCAAACAGCTACCAGCTGTGCTGAGGGAAACCACGACTATCTGGACTTGGGGCTGCGTTGAGGTTTCGTACAGAGGCAAATTACACAGGGCACTGCTGTGGATTTATTCCAAATCGGGGCTGTTTCGTGGCCGGCCTGCAATGAGGGTCAGCTCTTCCGTTTCCCGGGTATTTAGGCCATGCGATGCGAACGGATTCCCTGAGCAACCGCGCTGAGGCCTGGCAGGGAGTCTCACTCATCAAAGGAAGGTTCGGTCATGCTCCCGCGTTGTCCGCAGCAAGGAGAAGGCGCGAGAGAACGCACTTCGAGGCACTCCTCGGGGGAAGCTACGATACCCGCCGGGTCCCTGGATTTGCACACGAGAGAGTTCAGAGCGCCCTGTCATGTCTCAGCAGCCTGTGCCACAGGAATTTGTGCTGCGAGAATATTTTCATATTTAGGAGTATTTATACAGACTCCCAATCATCCCGAGTTTATTACACAATCAGAGCAAGTGTTTCTTTACAATTCTGAGGTAGGACAATTACACATCTGGTGCTGAACCGCCCACAGTGCCCAGTGAACCGGAAGCACCAAAGCGCGTGTATATATATACAGCCCCCGCAGGCAGGCTGTGTTTAGATTCCAGGCTGCTGCGCGACAGAGGGGGGCCTGGACTGGAGGACCCTGGCCTCCCGGCCGAACCCTGACATCCTGGGTGACACTCTAACGGAAGGATGACATGAATTGGCCAGACCTTGAGGCTTTCTGCTTTCCGCTGTGTGTTCTCAGCAGAGCCTAAAACAGGGGCGCCTGGGTGGCTCAGTTGGCTAAGGGGCCGACTGCAGCCCAGGTCACGACCTCACAGTTTGGGGGTTCGAGTCCCGCATCGGGCTCTGTGCCGACAGCCCAGAGCCTGGAGCCTGCTTCGGATTCTGTGTCTCCCTCTCTCTCTGCCCCTCCCCAACCTGTGCTCTGTCTCTCTCCCCAAAATAAATAAACATTAAAAAAAGCTAAAACAGTAAAAAGCGCATCAATGCAAAATGCCACCAAAAGTGAAGAGCTACAGCCAGCCAGTACAACACACTACCCAAAACTCAATTATGTTCAGTAACAAAGCAATGGTAACATGAACAAAAAGATGTTAGCTTCTTTTGATGTGAGCCCTGCATTCTTGCTGTGCCAGACAAGCCAGAGCTTAGTCTACGAAAATGACTTCGTCCGCTGTTTATAAAACACAAACCCCTAGCATCATCTCCCAAACAACGAACCGTCCAAAGCGGGTTGCTGGGTCGTGGCGGTCTACGCCTTGCTGGGCCTGACAGTGACGTGCACGAGCTGGGTCTCACCCTGCACCTGTTCTCACGGTCAGCACAGCCAAGGCCGCTCTCTGTCGGCCGTATCGGGACATCGACAACTACAGAAGGGATTAATGAACTTAATATTTTGAGTCAAAGGGCCATTCATTTCCACGAAGAGTGGAAACTAGCTCCAAGTAATTCATAATTTTCTACGGGAAAAATGTTATTAAATGTTATAAATGTTATAAAACGTTATAAAATCCTCCTTATCCTGAAGGTACACCCCCTTTCTGGTTCAAGGTGTGAAACGAAGCCACGCACTTCTCGGCCCCTGGTTGCCCCCCCACGCCCACGCCCACGCAGCTGGCTCTTCCCCACCTTTCCCGAAGCCTTCCCGCCCAGCCCCCTCTCTGCGTTCTGCATTTCTTCTCCAGGCATTATTCAGTCCTCCCGAGGTGTGCAGCTTCTCTGGTGTTTTTCCGACCCCCGGAATTCGTGTGGATGCGTGTGTGTGGACACCCTTCACCCTCGTTAAAAGACTGCGGGCTCCTTTACGAACACGGCCGGCACGTTCTCCACGCCCGCGTCCCCGGAACCAAGCACACGCTCCACACACACCAGGCGTGTCGTCAACGTTGCCACGTGAGAGAACGGGAGTCCGGAAATGTAACAAGGATCAGGGCGGCAGGTGAGATACCACCCTTCTCTGGTTCGAACACACGGGAAACAGAGGCCAACGCACACAACGCCTCTGGGCGACGCGATCTCTAAGAAAAGGGGCGGGTCTTCCGACAAAACCTGAATAAAGGGGCGGGTTGGGCAGGGCACGCGACGCCACTGCCCTGCGGTTCCTGAGTAAATGCACCCGGAAGACCGAGCCGGGGAGGCAGGAGCTCCTGAGGGACACACAGGGACAGGGAGCGGCATCGAGGACTTGTCCCGTCTCCCCTGGCCCCGCGAGCCTCCGCTCGGGCGCGTGTGGGAGGGGACGGGCCCTCGGTCGGAGAGGGAGCCACAGATGCCCCTGGAGAGGCGCTCGGCACGCTGGGCTCCTCGAAGGCTCGTCTCGGGCGTCCACTGGCGGCGATGGCCCGTTTCTAACCAGGCCTCCATGTGAGAGCCTCCGTGTCCCCCACACATTCCAGTGTTTTCCACTCCCCACATCCGACTGGTAGGCACCTCCCGTCCATTCTACTCAGGGAACACCCTTGTTCCCCCTGCGGGTCTGGAGCCTTCCCCGTACTTCCGTCTTCTGCCAACGTCCCATCTGCACCAGCGAGAAGCCTCTGGCCCTCTCCCCGCGTGTCTTCATGGGGTGGGAGAAACCTCTTTCTTAAATCAAATGAGCAAAGCAAAAAACACAAAACACAAATGCCTGCTTCAAATCTTCCCGCTTCCTTTCCTGTCTCTTTTTTTTCTCTTTTCCGTCCCTCCTTTTTTCTGTTTTTGGAGGGAGGACTCCTCCTTGTTGATAGCGCTGCCTTTCCCTGGACTCAGCATGACTCTGCAGACCGAGTCCAGTCATCATCTTTCCAGCCTCACATCCCGCCGCTCACAACCACGTACGACTTCCTCTCATGACGTTGGACGTCTCACTTCCCTGGACAGAAAGCGGGTGTCGTCATGAATTCTGGCTTCTGTAATTCTCTTCGTCCGGAGCGACTCTCACCATTTTTACCGCGGAAAATGCACAGCCTTCAGCACCCGCCTGTCTCCTCCTGAGCTCGGCCGGTCTCTGCAGAAGCCACATGCCTCTGCTTCTGCCACCTCCCCGTTCACCATCGCTCCCTCCCGAGGACGTGAGGTAGTTGAGCTCAGCCGCCGGGTCCAACCCCTGAGCTCAGCCGCCAGGTCTGACCCCCCCCCCCGAGCTCAGCCGCCGGGTCCAACCCCCCCCAAGCAGCCGCCGGGTCCAACCCCCCCCAAGCTCAGCCACCGGGTCCGACCCCCGAGCTCAGCTGCTGGGTCCAACCCACCCCCCCGCCTCCCCCAGCTCAGCCGCCAGTCCGACCCTGTCTTTCACCGCAGGCACAGAGGTGATGCTCACGGTGCAGGAGACCCCACTCTCTGCCTGGGGCGTGAGGAAGAGCGCACGGGACACAGCTCTCAGAGGACCCCGATGAAGGGTTTTCCTGCCATTCGGGAAGAGCCCATCGTCTCCAGACGATGGATCGGCAAGGCTGGAAGGGCTGGCCTGGGAACGGCGCGGGCGAGACGGGAGAGACTTAGCTTCCGTGGGAGCCGGCGTTCCAAGTTCCAAGCGGCGCCATACAAACGGGGCCCGGAACACCCGCGAGCCCTCGAGGTTCCGTGGGGCCGCGCAGCAGGCGCCGAGGCTGGAGAGCGGCTGGGCCTCCCCGACAAGTGGATGAACGTGAGCCGAGGCGCCCGCGGAGGACACCAGTGAGCCTGCCACCCAGCCCATGTCCTGGGGCCACCCGGCCCGCCCGGGGCCCATGCCATGCTGGTCACCGTGTACTGCGTGCGGAGAGACCTGTCCGAGGTGACCTTCTCCCTCCAGGTCAGCCCTGACTTCGAGCTGCACGACTTCCGCGTCCTGTGCGAGCTGGAGTCGGGGGTCCCCGCCGAGGAGATCCAGATCATCCACATGGAGCAGGTCCTGACGGACGACCGCGGCTCGCTGGGCTCCTACGGCCTGCGCGACGGCGACGTGGTGGTGCTGCTGCAGAAGGAGGGCGCGGGGCCCCGGGCGCCCGGCCGCGCGGCCCGCCAGCCATCGGTGGAGCCGGCCGGGCCGGCCGAGCCGGGCACGTCGGGCGGCCGCCAGCAGCCCCCGCCGCAGCCCCCGCCGCCCGCGCCCCAGCAGCCCCCGCCGCGCCGGCCGCAGGCGCGCGGCCTGAGCTCCGGGGAGAAGAGGGCGTCCGTGCAGAGCCTGGACAGCCCCGCGCTGATCCGGAGCATGCTGCTGGCCAGCCCCCACGACCTGTCCCTGCTGAAGGAGCGCAACCCCCGCCTGGCCGAGGCCCTGCTCAGCGGGAGCCTGGAGGCGTTTTCTCGCGTGCTGACGGAGCAGCAGCGGGAGAGGGCGCTGCGGGAGCAGGAGAGGCTCCGCCTCTACACCGCCGACCCGTTCGACTTGGAGGCTCAGGCCAGGATCGAGGAGGAGATCCGGCAGCAGAACGTCGAGGAGAACATGAACATCGCGATGGAGGAGGCCCCCGAGAGCTTCGGGCAGGTGGCCATGCTCTACATCAGCTGCAAAGTCAACGGGCACCCTCTGAAGGCCTTCGTGGACTCGGGGGCCCAGATGACCATCATGAGCCAGGCCTGCGCCGAGCGGTGCAACATCATCCGGCTGGTGGACCGGCGCTGGGCCGGCATCGCCAAGGGGGTGGGCACGCAGAGGATCATCGGCCGCGTGCACCTGGCTCAGATCCAGATCGAAGGGGACTTCCTGCAGTGCTCCTTCTCCATCCTCGAGGACCAGCCCATGGACATGCTTCTCGGGCTGGACATGCTCAGGAGACATCAGTGTTCCATCGACTTGAAGAAAAACGTGCTGGTGATCGGCACCACAGGCACGCAGACGTCCTTCCTTCCCGAGGGCGAGCTACCCCTGTGTGCCAAGCTGGTAAGCGGTGCCGGGCAAGAAGAGTCGCCAGACAAGGAAGTAGCAGACATTAAGCGTTCGGTCAAGGATTTAGGACGGAAAAGGCATTGAAATGGGTTATAAATGTGCCACCACCTTGAGGGAGCCTCAGGTCCCGGGAAATTCTAAGATATGAGCTCACTGGCAATGTAAACATTAAAAACATCAGTAACAACCAAACTTGGCTTTGGCATTACCGTCTGAGATCCATCCCTGCGTAAGTGGCTTAATCTCGGCCCCTCATCCATTCGCTTAACCCAACATCACTGAACCACAGCCCAGGAAGGCTCTGGAGGCTCCACGTGATTTCCAGATAATCCATGAAAGAAAACCAATCTCCCCTTTTAGAGACACTGTCCTATCAGATCACGGGGTGGCTCGTCCAAACCTGATGCTGTTCTGCTCATTCCCTACACAGAGCCATTGCTACAGACCCCACAGAACGTCTGTAACAAAATGATTTCAAATCAGCACCAGCAATTACTTATATTAAGAGAAAAAGGTCTCATTTTTACAGATGTTGTTTTCTTTGGGAAAGGTCTTAGAAATGGTGAGTCAGTTACACTCTTGACTTGGTGAATACTTACAAACGTCTGTTTTGGGCGGTGGGAAGGCCAACTTCCTCCTGTTTTACGTCTTCCCGTCCATCGGACTCCCCTGGGATCATGCTCACTGCAATCTGATCCTGAAGGCTGTTTTGCCACATTTGAGAAAATGAAATTTTCTCCGAGGAGTCTAAAATAATGTCCCCTTTCCCCTGCATTCAGAGAAACCGTGGTCAGAAGATGAAGGCCAGCAAGTAGATTTTTTAAATGTAATTATATGGTGCATCTTGGAAGGCTAGTGGTTGTGCTGTGGGGCCAGTGGGAGGTAGAAGCACGCAGTGGGCCGCATCCCTTAATACTCATTTCAACTAAATCACCTCAACAACAACAACGACAACAAACTCTACTTTAGGGACACCTGGGTGGCTCAGTCAGTTTAGTGACTAACTTCGGTTCAGGTCATGATCTCGTGGTCTGTGAGTTAAAATTCCCACACCGGGCTTGCTGCTGTGAGCCTTTCAGCACAGAGCCCACTTTGGATCCTCTGTCTCCCTCTCTCTGCTCCTTCCCCACTTGTGCTCGCCCAAAAATAAATAAATAAATAAATAAATAAATAAATAAATAAATATAAAAAAATGGTGGATTCTAAGGTAAGAAATACATGTTCTGATTCTAGCTCAATGTTATGTAGGCAAATCGGTTCACATGTGACACAACTCAGACTTCTCATCAGTAAATCACTTTGGAGGAGAGAGCTATTTTCATGTACCCAGACTACATTATGATCTAGGGCATTCTTTAAATTAAATAACAATTTCCCAGCAAAATCTAAAGCCACTGAAAGCATTTTCCAAAGGGTACGGGAAAACAAAACCCTCCCTACCATCACCATATGCCTTTCTTAGTCTGCTGCTTGGTGACACTAAGCATCTTATTTCTAAAGAGTCACCTTTCCTTCCAGACACCTGTTCACCACCTGTTTTCTTCTTCTTTTTCTTTTTTAAATGCTTATTTTTGAGAGAGAAAGAGACAGAGACAGAGCATGGGCAGGGGAGAAGCAGAGAGAGAGGGAGACACAGAATCCAAAGCAGGCTCCAGGCTCCGAGCTGTCAGCACAGAGCCCGACGCGGGGCTCGATCTCACGGACACTGAGATTGTGACCTGAGCCGAAGTCGGAAGCCCAACCGACTGAGCCACCCAGGCGCCCCCTGTTATCTTCTGAATGGATGTTCCTGTGCTCAGATGCCCCGACCTTGCCTGCACTTGCACCAACACCAGCACCCACAGAACTGCTAAAAATGAGTAATGGACAGACCTCTCTTCTACTTTTGCTCCTCAGTACTCAGCAACTGTAACTAACGAAATGAAGAAATTCAGACTAAAGTCAGGGATAATAATCGACGAAATGCCTACGATGAAAACTGGCCCCAAAATACAAGTAATCCTTCATTGACACAGATATGCATGTTCCAGGGCGCCTGGGGGGCTCAGTCAGTTGAGTGTCCGACTTCGGCTCTGGTCATGATCTCGTGGTTTTCACGTTCAAGCCGTGTGCTGGGTTTGGTGCGGTCAGTAAGGAGCCTGCTTGGCATCCTCTGTCGCCCTCTCTCTCAGCCCCTCCCCTGCTCTCTCTCTCTCACACTCTCTCTCTCTCTCTCTCAAAAATAAATAAACATTAAAAAAATATGCACGTTCCTCAGCAGTTTCTACAGGACTCTGTTTTCAGGTCCAGGTCTCACGAGTGTATGTCACACGGAAGTGCTCAACATAGAGCTTGGTACACGGCCTGTAGGATGTCTCACCCATAAAAGCCAACCTCAAAACATCAGATCTTTAAGCTAAAAGACAGTTTGCACGATTGATATCGAATCTGAACACACCTGCCCTCCCTTCTGGGAGGAACATCCCTTCGAAAGTAGCTACGATGACTCAGGACCGGTCTCAGGAATAATTCTGTTTCCGATGTTGAGCTGAACTCTACTACTCAATAAATACGTCCTCGTCCTTCCTTATTTCAAGAACATATTTAATTTCTCTGGCATGAAATAATCCTTTGAATACATGAAATCAATGTCATGTAGGTATTCACCAAATTCCTTATTTCTCACAGCATAAGTCTGGGGCCACCTAAAAATTCTGTCATGTTCCTTTGGACATACTCCAGCCCCTGAAAATATTACCTGAGCAAATGGGTTGATAAGTTAAAAATATTTTATTGAGCTGAAAAGCAACGATCTCAAAGAAAAATCAATAGATAGTGAATTAATTAAGCAATGTCCTTCCTGATTAATTTGTAACATCACTGTCTTTCACACCATAAAGTATTTTAAAAATTAGTTTCATGGATTGAAATCCTGACTCAGTCCTGTGTGCACTTAAATAGATCCTTATCAATTACATTCTAAACGGATTAGTGTTAGTAAAAGGTTACATCTTTTGCATGCCTATCATTAAATTACCTTCTATGCAATGTGCCTTCCTGTCTTACTGCCAGTAATCCTCAGAATAAATCCTCCAAACAGTCACCACGCACCATGTTGTATAGATGAGACATTCAGGGCAGTCAAGGATGAAACACGCAGACATCCGAAGCTCGGTGTTGTTGAAACTTTTTCTTGACAACAATCTACATTTTTGTTTTTAATGTTTATTTTTAAGAGAGAGACAACAGAAGAAGGGCAAAGAGAGAGGGAGACACAGAATCGAAAGCAGGCTCCAGGCTCTGAGCTGTCAGCACAGAGCCCGATGTGGGGCTCGAACTCACAAACCGCGAGATCACGACCTGAGCCGAAATTGGGACACTTAACCAACCGACTCAGGCTCCCAGGTACCCCAACGATCTACATTTTAGATTGTGACTCAGTTACCCATCACACACACACACACACACACACACACACAGGCGCGCACGCACTGCGCGTTCACACACATAAGTCTAATTTTCTGAAGCAAAAAAATTCTTGGAATAATATGAAATGTTTTATCCTTTCCCAGGCTATTACTTTGAAAAACTATATTTTATTATTTAAGAAATAAAGAAAATTAGACATGTCCCACTAATTATATCTCACCAACATGAAAAAACTGCCTGACCTACCAGCCTGCTGAGTTCAGGTCTTTCTGATTTCAAAAGCCAATTCTTTCCACTAGTCAACCTTCTTGATGTGACAAATCTGAGTCCTAGCTACCAGTAAAAAATGTTACAACGTGTCACCAACTCTGATCTTGCTGCTGTACATGAGGAAGCCTTGTACTGAAGACAGAGAGTCTCATCTTGAATTTTCATCTGACGGGTGATCAGGGCCCCCACCTTGTTTAAAGGAATGTTTTCCGAATGCCAATAAATGACCCCACTGCTCTGTAGGCAAAACCAAACCAGAATCCACGGAAATTACCTGAACGCCACCAGCCAAAACGACGACAGAGACACAGCAGGCAGAACACGGTCAACAACTGTTTCCTGAACATGCACGAAACAAGCACTGAGCCACACTGCTACAAACAAGGGCACGCATGCGTTACAGTTCCAGACCTCGAGGCGGGCACAGCCGCGCAGAGCCAGGAGAAAGACGTGGAATCAACTCAGGACAAAAAGGGTGGACGTGGAAACAGTATTATGTTGGTGCAAATGAAGGAACAAATCCTACTCGGGGGTTATTTTTAAAACAAAAAACAAGCCACTAAGTGTGCCTGGGCATGTCTAAAATGGCCATCGCTGATGCTGACAACAGACAGACTCCTCTCCTGAAGTTCAGGCTGCTAACCTACAACTTCTGTACTATCTCCCCTGGGGAAGTATCGACTACTGGGAATTTACTACCTGGAAAAGGAGGAACAAATCTTCATTTTCTTTCTTCCCGGCAGAAATCAGGAGAAAGCACATCACACAAGGAAGCTGACCTAACCGTGTTTAAGATAACAAGCCATTTAAAAAAATCCATTAATCCCTTGGTTTCACCTAATGTGCATTTAAATGCCCGTCTTACCTAAAAGGAAATCACTATTGTTGATAAGCCTGCATTTCAAGACAGCGGTAATGCATTCTGCTGCAGTTAAACCAGAAGACTGATGACCGAGATTTGTACAACACACCGCCTCGACTTCTCTCTTCAAACACCGGGTTGTAAAAATCTCTGGTTCCTGGGGGAAAACCCGCCCTCCACAAAAGAAAAAGAAACGGGTGTCTGCATGTATGAATCCCTCTCTAATGCAGGCATTAAATGTTGCCCTTAAAAAATGTTTATTTTTGAGAGAGAGAGAGAGAGAGAGAGAGAGAGAGAGAGAGAGAGAGAGAATGCATGTGAGTGGGGAAGGGACAGAGAGGTAGGGGACCGTGCAGAGCCCAACACAGGGCTTGAACTCACCAACTGTGAGATAACGACCTGAGCCAAGAATCAAGAGTCAGAGGCTCAGCCGACTGAGCCACGCGGGCGCCCCTAAATGTTGCCTTTTAAGAGAACAAGGCACTTGTGACAGAGGGTCACTGCTGACATCGACATCCCATAAAGAAACATCTGAATGAGTGGCTGGACAGTGATCTGGACTCCCCGCTGGGGAACACAGTGTTAACGCGCTAACATTCAGAGCGGTTCTTTGAGGTTGACAAGAGCCTGGAAAAGCAAAGAAGATGAACAAAAGTAAAGAAAGCGTAGACAAGAAAGGAGTGGGACCCCTAAATGTCTCTTTTGCTTTTAAAACTAATTCTCTCTTGGTTTAAGTGCTGTTTTACAAGGTGGATGGGGACCGGGCTGGGATTAAGTATTAGCTGTTAGGTCCACAATACTTGATTCATCATTGGCGAGTTATTTAAAATTGGAGCCTGAGTCAAACTTGCTTTTGAACGCCTGCTTGTTTGCGTGTCTAGGTTCATCTGTTAGAGCTTAGAGTTTCTACGAGTCTGCTATCAGCGCAGCGGGGTCTGCAGTCCCATTGTCCTGTCCACTTGGCAGGCCGTGGAGCCGGGCACGCCCGCGGCGGCTCTGGCTCGCGTTACTACGCCGAATACTTTTTGATGGTTGCTCCCCTCCTCCTCCTCTTCTTTTTTTGAAGAAAGACTTTGATGAATCCAGCTTTTCTATTTCTAAGCAGTAAGGCTTTTATTTGAAGAACGCCATTAGAAAAATCGTAAGCTCATTTCCTCCTGCGTTAACGTCCATGCGCGGCAACATGGGCTGTGCTCCGGATGAGAGCAGAAGGTCTATCTTCTGTTAATTGATAGATGGATGCTGTGTCCCAATAAAATAGCCACTGGCTACCAACACAGGCATATTCCAGGAGTAGAATCACTCAGAGCCAATCATTACTCTAAAATCTCACTCTACCAGCACTTCAGTGCAAGGATCTGGAGATGAAGAGGAAAATTCATTGAAAATTAGATTAATTCACATATTCTCCCTTTGAACCCACATCACGTGTAGAGATTCGACGAGTCTATCAGTCGGAAAGGATCAATGTTTCGGAGTCTATGACATCGCTAAACACTCAGTATACTTTGTCAAGAGTCCAGTCACCATGCTATGTCATGCAGAGAGACAAGGAAATATAAGTGACAGTCTGAGCCTTACCAAAAAAAAAAAAAAAATGCCAAGTAAATGATTTAAAATATTCCATTCAGGGCTGCTTCAGGACGTACAGAACACCCGCTCAGGGGATGGTCTCCCGCACCCTCTCTGAGCTGCTAACTACATCGTGGGGTCTCGTGGACAAAGTTTTATCGAGTGGCGACTGTGCGTCGGCCGCTATTCAGGTGGTGGATTCGCAACGATCTTGCGGTGCTCAACTGGCGGTACTCGGAGCTGCCACCAGGCAAACCGGAGAATCGGTCATGTCCTCAAACGGGAGTCATTCCGCGCTGAGGTGACCCAGCTAACCACACCAGTTCTCAGGGTAAACCTCAAGGTGAAGTCTGTGGTCTGTTCTTGCCTTGGCCTGCGGTGGGGGTGTGCCCAACTCCCTGCCCAGTGCGGGCTTGGTCCGGGAACACAGCTGGACGACTACAAACAGATCCTCGTCTCACGAAACTAACGCGAAGGCTTGGGGCTCACACGACGGAGGGATGACCAGCACTGCAGGCAGAACGCAGCTCGCAGACAGGAGTCAGCCGAATGGAACATCTGTCACACACTTAAATGCCAGGGAATAAGAAGTGGGCTCTTCGGGCCCAGGGGATACCAACAAGGCGGCGATGGTACAAACGACTGGGGATTCTGAAAACCTGGAGTGGGGCCCGAGTTACTAAGCAAAATCTAACCAGTGTTGGGACTTTCTGAAGTGATAATAACCCTGTGTGTCATGTTATCTTTAGTATTCTGTACGAGGCAAACAGTACCTGTTAACAAATAGAGACTATATGAATGAATAAATGGACAAAGTCCCACGTTTATTAATAAGCTGATGCAGAGAAAGTGTGACCTTTTATTTATTGTTTATATAAAATATTTAAGGTATAACTAAATTATATATAGTCAGATTATCTTTGTTTATTTTTTAAATTTTTAACGTTTTATTACTTATTTTTGAGAGAGAGAGTGTGAGCAGGGGAGGGGCAAAGAGAGAGGGAGACAAAGAATCTGAAGCAGGCTCCAGGCTCCGAGCTGTCAGCACAGAGCCTGATGCGGGGCTCGAACCCACAAGCTGAGAGATCAGGACCTGAGCCGAAGCTGGATGCTTAAACGACTGAGCTACTCAGGCGCCCCAAAAATGAATCACTTTAAATATCGTAAGAAAACCGCATCTTAAAGAAGTACTAAAAGACCTTAATGAAAGAACCCAAAACATTTTTCCAAGAAAATCTACAATATAACTGAAGTTGACAAAGTCGCTTTAATCTTCAGGACCTCTTAGAAGTGGTTTATATTTATGCAGCCATAAAAATGAAATCAGTAGAAACAGATGTCAGAAAATAGGAGCATGGCATCCTCAAATAAATACTTCAAATAACTGTGAACTTGGGTCATCCTGAAGAAGCACCCGATAAAACAGAATTATACCATTTTTTACCCCAAGAGGAAGAATTGTGGTGAAACGAATTTAAGTCTCAAAGGACATCCCAGGTTTGGCATTTTAAGGGACTGTCTCAACAGAGGAGCAGAAACGTCAGAAAGGAACACCAACAAATAACCTTGCAGTTGGATGTTGCCTCCACATTCATTTTAAGTTGCCGCGGAGCTGGTAGAAGGTCAGGAGTCACGGAACAGAACGGAAGGGAGGGCCTGCACGGCGGGAAACCAGCAGGACGCCAGCGGATGCTGGACAAAATGAGTTGGGCTTAGAGACCTCAGGTGAGGTCCAGAAGCGGCAGCTCTGCCCGGGATGTGGCGGAGGGGTGGGAGACACACGGGAGGACCCCAGATCCGGCAGAGAGCTGTAGAGAGGCGGGGGCTGGGCGGAGGGAGCGGGAGGTACCGCTGGACCAGCACGTCCCGTGGAAGCGGAGGGCTGAGACGGTTCCGAGGCAAACGGGTCCGCCGCTGACGTGCAGCGTCAAACAACGTGAACCAGAGCCAGGTGGCAAAGCAAGACTCGTGCCTCGGTCGCCGCGAAGCCAACGGCGTGGCTTTCGTAGGACACAGCGGGGGAAGCGAAGACTTCCGTGGAGCACCAGAAACATACACACGGGGACCTCTTCTGATCCGTGGGGCCCGTTCCTCGTTCGCCGTTTGATCACGCCCCGTCTAACCTCCTCAGAAGTTGAGAACGAAATGCTACTAAGAAAAATTACACATAAACATACCGGGGGGAGGGCTCCAAGCTGGGCTCTATCGGAAACAGTGGCGTGAAGTCAGAGCAACAGATGGGCATTTGGAGTAGAACAGAAACAGAGATCTCTGTCCAAACCCGGCCACCTTCCATCCCTCGGTGTCCGAAGCCAGAAGGGACAGAAAGCCACCTCGCTGACATTCCGTAAGCTGTAGGAGTGTCCGTCCCATGTGGCGAGGTCTCCAGTGTCAAGTCTTCATCACGTAGAGTCTTCAGTGTCTGGCCTTGGAGTCTCTTCACTGACACAAGACACGAAAACAGCCTTTGCTCTTTTTCTCCAACCGTTCGATAAGTTTTATGAAAAATGCAAAAACCTTTCCATGCACCCAGCTCTTCACCGTGATTCAGGCTAAATTGCTTTTTTAAAAGTTCCAAAAGAACAGTGAGAATATACTGAATATACTGTTAATTATTTTTACATATTTCAATGTATTGCTCCCACTAGGAAGGCGGTGGGGAAGTCTGGAGTTCCCACGTGCACCGCGCTTTCTGGCGCTTTGGGAAGGTCTCAGACACCTGGCAACCCGCTAACTCGATGAGCGCAGGTCCTGCAGGACGTTCGGAGGACAGGTTAGCAACTCAGCTGTGATTTCAGGCCCTTGTGCCGAAATGCCAAGACGACTCCAGGAAAGGCATCGTGTCCTGCGAACAGGTGGCCAACAGGACTCCGGCACGGAGCTAAGGTAAGTCTACTTGGTGACCGGCTGGGATTAGGGAGCAGGGACTTGTTTCAGGCCCCCGACACACGTGACTCATCTAGCCCGCGGATGTGAGGAGACTGCGGCTTCCTGGGCTCCCCACGCGGAGGGTCCCCCGTGAAAACCCGTGGGCACTGCAGGCAGGGAGATCAAGAAGCCGGGTTTGGCTCGAGAAGAGAACGAAGCAGACCTTCCCTGGAGAGTGGCGGGCCCCGCAGCGCTGGGAGGTCAGGAAGAGGCCGGGGATGCCCAGGCCAGATCTGGCAAGGTGCCGGCCGTCGGGGACGCGGGCGGGGGTGCCGCCGTGGGTGCGGAGGGGGGAGAGAGGTCTGTCCAGGCGCCGGCTGGCGTGGAGGGGGTGGGAGCCAGGGCTGAGAGTTCCCTCAGAAAGTTCTTCCAGGGAACACGGGAAACGCCGTCGTCGACGAGGGGCCGCGAGAGCATCTGTCTCCCGACAGCAGTTACCGAGAGCATTTCTACGTCGAGGAGGACAATCCGGGGGAGGAGGAAAACGAAGAAACCAGAGAAGGAGCAAACTCAGGCCCCCCAGGCCCCGAGTGCGAGGAGCAGCGGGGCCCCAGTCTGTGACGTCAGGCGGACACGACGCGTGAGGACGGCCACCCGTGCCCTCTTCCCTTTCCCCGAGACCCCGGCGAGGGCGCCGGCGAGCGTGAGGGGAGGGCGGGGAGCTGCGGCAGGCTGGCCGGGCGAGGGCAGGGGCGAGGCGGCCATCGGTGGGAGAGGCGGCTGCATGTCGGAGCGAGCCCGAGGCCCCAGGAAGATTCCCGGCCCAGGATCGCAGATATGACCACCGTGCCGACGCAGGGGACACCAGACAGCAGACGGGGACGTGCTGGTCCCAGCGCCCGTTCTGCCGCACTCTCTAGGCAGTCTGTTCCCCAGGACGAAGGAGACGGTGGCGGGCCCGTCCGGGCAGCACACTGGGCTGCGACTCCGGCGTCTAGAACTCCAGGTCGGGGAGCGTCTGGTGTCTCTTCGTCTGCGCAGGAGTCCTGAAGGCAAACAACGGCCCCTCCAAATCCCCCAGTGCCCACCCTCGGGGGGACACACGGGCAGAGGACGGCATCGGAAGAGGCCCCGTCTGAGACTCCAACTGTAGCTTCAGGGGTCGGCATCGGGGAAGCGTTCACTGAGGGACACGCCGTGCGTCCACTTGGCTCCCCGCCGCTGACCCCAACGCCGTGCCTTAGAAGAAAGCGGGCTGCGACCCAGGCAACGCAAACAGCAGCTTTGCTCTCGTCCTGTCGTCAGGCCTGAGAGGTACTAACAGGCGGCCCGACCCCTACGGGTGAGAGCGAGGGAAAGGAACGGCCAGCACGGTGGCCCGGAAGCGAAGAGGCAGCTCCCCATTATCACGGACACCACGGTCACCAACTATGATAATAAGGAAAGAGAAGTGCAGGCCAGGAGCAGGGAAAAAAAAAAGTTTGGTGTTCGGGTATCGCCAGTGTGGTGCTAAATCGCATCTCACTACCATAAAACAAGAAAAATTAATTTTAATTGTCCCGACCGCGAGGCCTCCAGCGTGAACTGAGAATTAGCGGGCAAGGACAGGGCGAGCGTGAAAGGCAACGTATCAGATTCTGCCCAAGCGATCAGCGGGGGGCTTCGGGCTTCAGGCACCGCCATGAGTGACCGTTCCCGCTGACACCTTCACTATGACGTGTAAGAGCGACGCCAGCATGCGAGCCGGCTGCAAACACGACGCTGCCATAGCAGTTATGCCGCAGGCGAGCTTCCGACGTCACAGTGGTAACTTCAGTGCAAGTGAACGCAAGGGTTCTCGGGAAGATTTAAAATTCAAGACCGGGATTAGACAGTGAGATAACAGAGACAGATGAGGAAAGTTGCAGGCGAAAATCTTAAATGGTGGGACGGTGAAGGGAAGCAGACTGCGCCGCCCTCCACTCTGCCACTTCGACACACTGATCATTTCTCATTAAAGTTGCTTCAGAAAGAGCCCGAGTAAGAAGAACACCCGGGCCCCCCTTCGTCCCCCTGAAGCAGGAACCCAACGTCCCTGTGAAAGGTCCCCTCCCGGAACAGCACCCTCGTCCCCGGCGACACGGAACCTGAGGCTGAGAAGTCGGTGCACCTAAACTTGTTACTTTACGTATTTGCCCCCCCTCCCCACCGAAACCTCTTCGTTTGGTCGCTTCTTCGCAAACTTCCTGTTTCCTTGCCCCGGAAGTGAAAAGGTGCCTGCCCTGGTCACTTCTTTGAATCTCCTATTTTTATGGGCTTCCACATACACCAGGTTAAATTTGTTTTTCTCTTGCTAACTTGTCTTACTTCTAAGTATTAGACCAAAGAACCTAGAAGGGGAAAGGAGAAAACTCTCCTCCCCGCCATGGTGATGCCCGGAACAGCCCGTAGTTTTATTACTGACGTCTCCTGAATAAAAGTGCCTGCCGGATATTATAAACACTACCACGGCATCTACAGAGTGTAAGCAAATATAGTACAGGTGTACAAAGACTCATGTGTTTGTTATTTGTTTCAAATATTTTTTAAGCATTTTTGGTATAAATTTTTAATGGGAGTAAAATTCATGTAACATAAAATTATCTGTGCTAAAGTGAACAATTCACTGGCAGTTAATATCTAGTTCCAAAATACCGCTGTCACTCCAGAAGAAAACCCCGGACACACCAAGCACCTGCCCTGCCCCCCCGCCCCAGCCTCCTGGCCTCGGCAGCCTCCGATCTGGGCGTGTCTTCACGGATGCGTGTGCTCTGCATGGTTCATCCGAACAGAACCATGCCCTACCTCAAGTCGCCATCTGTGCCGAGCTTCATTCACTTAGCCTAACGGTCTGATTTGAAGCATGTATCAGTACTCACTCCTTGTAAGCCACTGTGCTTGTGAGTTACAACGTGAATTTCCCAGCACCCCCTGGACCTACCTCCTACTTCTGAGTGACAACCACATGGCAGGACCCGGCAGAAACCCACAAAACCTAGCCTTTCTGATTAATGACAACTGGTAAGGAACGATGAGCACGGAAGAGTTTATTTTGTTAATTTTACCTGAAGGGATCATTCACGAAACTGACGAAGCTACTGTCGAAGGCCCTTTCTTAGGCGACACTTTGATCTTTACTAATGAGACATGCCACACACACGCTAAGGACGGACGAGCTGGAGGCTTTGGACTCCTCGGCTAGGGCGGGGAAGGTGGTCAGTCCACTTCGGCTGAGTGAGCTGCGGTGGGAACTGAGGAGACTCTGGGTTCTCGCCATTTGTTTTCTGTCCAACCATTGGCTGACACGGACAGACGGAGTGGTTTCTCTTTCTGGTGTTAATCACATGGGTGCCCAGAATTTTCACGAACCTGCTGCTAAACCGGTAACCGGCCCACATCAGGGATGGAGACACAAGTGCCTTGCCTATGAAATGCCCTGAGGAGCCTGTAGAAAAAGTCAGAAAATTTCTTCCTTTTTCCTTTTTTCATCTACGGCTCCCTTCCGTGGGATCCTTGTTCTAAGTCCAGCACAGAATTTCTGTGTTTATTCACTGACAGAAACACAGTCAAGTAATTTATGAGACAGAACATCAGTCTTAACTGTAATTTTCCAGACTAGGATTTTAAGTCATACTTTCTTCTCTTATTTGGTTTATATGCTTCTGATTTAATTGACCAGATACCTTCTTATTATGCAATCTGGTATGGTGAGCGTCTCTTAAGAATCTCAGTCCATTGAACTGAAGTGGGAGAACAATTTCCTAATGGTGCCTTTGAGGGAAAAAAATCGGCCCGTTTTCCCTTGGAAGTTTCCAGAAAGAATACTAAGAAGCACAGAGTCCATTTACAGAGTATAAATTTTCCTCCGAGGAGACATTATCTTGTTCTCTCTTGTACTTGAGATAGTTGGGTAAAAACACTATGCAAAATAACTGAAATTTCACTTTTGGCCGTGTCTGTTTTTTTCACAACTGTGTATTTTAAAATGCGTGGTCATTTTACTTACTTGCTTAATTTAACTGAGATGGCAATTCATTCCTGCAGAAACTAATCGTTGCCCAAAGAGCTTCGATAATGCAATTAGCTGATTACAAAAAATGTTCCAGATGGGGATACTATTCCTATGAAAATGGGTTAAATAGCTGTAACCGCTATCAACTGAAGATAAATTATTTATATCTTTTAACATAATTGTAGCCATCTATAAGCTAAATTGCATCCACAGAAAAATAACCTTTTTGTGTGTGCCGAATCAGTTACTTGGTATGTAGTTTGTAACAGAAAGCACGGAATGGGTAGACATAGAGTCGCCAGAGCAGGAATTTATAAATACTTGCCTGATGCAGAGAAATCAAACTAGGCGTGATGCTGAGACCCCAAATCACACACGCTCGGGGTAAAATCCGGCGAATCCATCAAACCGGATGGGCGACGCCCCGCACTCCCGCGGCTTCTCCTCTGTCGCAGGACACAGGTCGGGGAGCTTCGCAGGCGCAGGAGGAGGCGGGACAGAGACCTGATGAGGGAGGGAGGCTGGGGACCGCAGAAGACGAGGCGCCGGGAGTCCGCGAGGCCCACCGCGGGGACGCCGCGCTGGAGCCGGACGGGGGTCCCCAGGGGGGCGCCGCGTCACCCACTGCAGCAGCTGACGCGATCACGCGCTGCACTCCGCATTGGCCTCCTAACCGGATTTCCGGTGCGGGAAAGAGGAAGACGCCGCCCTGGTCCCGGGAACGAGGCTCCGGTGACACGGCGCCTGCGTCGCCGCACAAGGTCCCCCGCCGCGTGGCGGTTCGGCGCTCCCATCCGCACACCCGCGGCTGCCCTTCGCCAGCTGCAGTGTTCTAGCATCTTCCTGCTACTGGACGCTGGTCGAAGAGTGAGGAAATAAACCACTTTCCCCATGACAGAATCGAAACGACACGGGGCGACCGGAACAAGGAAACGGGCTCAAGTCCTGAGCAGGAAACGGACCCGGATGGGAACTGGGAAAGAAACGGGAACTACCGTCCAGTCGCATCAGAGAGAAGATGAACGCGGGGGCAAGGAGGGGTCCTGGGACACGCGCTTGTCTGGAGACAGCACTCGGAGGACGAACGGACAGGAGACTGAGGTGGTGACGAATGAATGCGAGAGACGGCGAGGGCGGCGAGCGGGAGGATGTGGTCACACGCTTCGGTTTCAGAGGCGGCGGCTCAGGGCGCTGCTGGAGGGGCTGTGAGGGCAGGGCGGACGTGCACATCCGGTCCCCTCGGAGACACCTGCAGGACGGGACACGCGAGAGCAGCCACCGGCAACAGTCAGAGACGGAAGGAAAGACGCGGTGCCAGACAAGAGTCCTGGCGACGAGCGGAGGGCAGAGAAGGCACGGGTGCAGGGACGTGTGTCGGGCAAGAGGCCCCGGCTCAGAGGGAGCCAGGGCTGCCGGCTCCCAAGCCCGCTGCTCCCCTCGCACTGAGACGGCAGGAATCACTTAGAAAACACCACGCCAGCAGCATCTGGCGTCCGTGTTTGCTTTAACGGAACACGTTTCATACAAACGCTGCCTGCTACTCCCAAGGGCTTGGACGCGAATGTCATGCATGCTCAAGAGCGAATTCTCTGACGGGAGAAAGGACCCCTGCTCTGCTGTAGCACAAAACAGCAATTCCTCTCAAAGAATTCACTGTAAGGAATTAACACGTATCGCATGCTATCATGCTATTCCTCCTAATTTCGCGCAGAGTCAAAGTGAATGCCCACGCGCGGATCCGTAGGCATACGTGTCTCACGTGCAGGCAGAGACTCGCCAGCACGCTGAGATTCACAGGGGCAGAAAGGAGACTTCGAGCCAACACAGACACGGGGTTGACCCCTGGCCCTGCCTGTTTCTAGCTCATTCCTATTCCCTGCTGTTTGCTAGACAGTCAGTGTAGTGTGATTAATATTTGCAGAAACAAATGAATAAGGTTTTCTGACTTGTTGAGATGTGGGTCCCTTATCTACAAACAGAACTAATAACCCTTAACTCAAGTGTGTTACAAGGAATAGAAGTAACATTAATGTGGTAATACGGTGTCTGGCGCTTAATCGGAACTACGTGGTAAATATCCATCTTTAGGGGTAAAAGTAAAAAAAAATAATAGTTGTTATTATTTGAAAAATTAAGAGAAAGGTTAAATAAATCAAAACTTTATTTTTCTTAAAATCTGAAATTCACCTGGAGTGCGATCAGTTCAAAGTATGTTTCACTCGGAGAAACCTTTCCAGAATTTTTAGGGAAGTGACGTAGTAGGTATCGATGCGTTATTTCCGCAGTCTGAGTTCTCTGAGGGGTCAAGTACGATGATCCAATGTGCTACAGAGATTATGACTGAAGCCCGATCGTGAGTGTGGAGCCGTTGCCATGGAAACGGCATTTCTCCACTTTGCTCTCTTCATTTGGATGTGTTTCCTTTCATACGAGTAACACACACACACACACACACACACACACACACACACACCACTGAAAGCACTTTCTAGTTCTCATTTAAATTTTTCTTTTTTGTCTTTTAAAATAACACGCCTGAGAAAACACAAAAATCAACAAGCAGAAGCCAGTTATTCACCCCCACCTCGAAGTTAAGAGAGTAATCTATAATGTGGACAGTAAAATTGATAAAAAAAACTGTTACCCTAAAACCGATCACGAGTTCTACCTCTACGAAGTCTACTCCAGGTTTCTAAGACAAAGACTGTCAGGTTCCGCACAATATGAAACAATCCTGCGTCTGAACTGGGTCTTCTCCATATGCTTCGCCTGTGCTGTACACGAGGGGACATGTAACATGCAATGATGCCCTCACTTACACACATTTGTGTCTGGATTTGTAGTGAGTTGAGGAGTGTCCAGGAAGACTTACGTTCAAGTCCTGACCCTGGGTACCTGCAAATGTGACTTTATTTGGAAACAGGGTCTTTGCAGATGACATTAAGCTAAAGATCTCGGAATCAGGTCATCCTGGATTTAGGGTGTCCTTATAAGAGAAAGGAACGAAAGAGCTGGGACACAGGGACATGGAGAGGAAGGGCATGCGAGGACCAGGCAGACATGGAATGCTATGCTAGATGCCAGGGGACGCGGGGATCGTGGGGGGCCACCAGAAGCCGGGACGCAGGCTTGGAACGGAATCCTGCCTCCCAGCCTCTGAAAGGAATCAACATGGCTGACACTTGACTTTGAACTGCAGGCCTGGGCAACGGTGAGGGCACGAGTGTCTGTTGTTTGTGGTCGTTGACCCCGCCGACCGAGGGCACTAACATGGCATTCACCAGGAAAGGAAGGCGAAGGAAAGGGAACAGTGTTGAGCTTGTGGGGTGTGAAGTGCCCGGCATTTAATGGCATTTCACCTCACAAAGCCTTGGGGGAAAACACCCGCGGTGACAGAGGAAGGATTTCGGGATGAGGGAACGGATGTTCTTGAGAGTTCTCAACACGCGCAACGCTAGAGAAAACCAGTTCTGGTTAACCATGGATGAGAGAAAAATAATTTGGTCACCGGGTGTTGCGACTATTACGTGCTTCAGAAAGCGCATTCTGCAACAGCATGACGGTTCTAAGTAAACTCATCAAAAACTGCATCTTCAACAGTATTTTCTTTCCTCATTTATATTTTAATAGCAAGTTTATAAAATGATGACCTCACACAAAACTCAACTGCATTTTTAATGTCCTAGCATAAACATTTGGAAATTAAATTTTAAAATTTTCAACATCATCAAAAAACACAGAGTTCTTACGAATCGGTCTAACAAAATAGATGCAAGACTTGACAACCAGAAGCCACTGACAGGAAAGGTTAAAGAACACTGGGTCGGGAGACTCAAAATTGTGACGATGTCGATTCCTCCTAATTCCTCATAATTTCGCATTCAGAATCAAAGTCAGTCCCCATCAACCTCAACAGCTTTTTTTTTTTTTGTTAAAACAGACAATATGATTCTATATATATAAAAGAAAGGGCCTAGGATGGCTAAAATAATTTGGAAAAAAGAAACACAAAAGCTGGAAATTACATAAAACCTGATTTCAAGACCAAGCTGCAGTAATCAAGATAATTTGGTATGAGCTACGACCATGGAACACGATACAGGACAGGGCTCAGAAACGAGCCCATACCTATAAGGTCAGCGGGTTTTCAACCCTTTCCTCTGTGGTCAAAATATGAAACTGAGTTGTTTTTTCAACACATCATAGAGGAACCAAAAGACATCCATGCATAAAAAAAAAATACCTCAAAATGGATCATTGACCTCAAAAGTAAAGCCTTAAAACTTCTAAAAGGAAACATAGGAGAAAATTTCTAGAGATGAGGTGAAGTTCTTAGCTACAGCATAAGCATGAACCATAAAAGAAAAAATGACCAACTGGACCTCATCAAAATGAAACCTTCCTTGAGACATACTTCAAGAAACAGAAAGCATAAAGCTCAGAATGGGAGAAATTACATGCAGCATGTATCTCTGGTAAATATTGTGTGTTCTATATACTGTAGCCATTACACATGTACAACTTTTACGGTTTAAGGATAAGACAAATCCAACACAAGGTGAGCACGAGTGGCGTGTGGGCACATGGAAAGTCATTAGGGAAACGCAAATAAGACCACGAGGATGATATCGACGCCATCACGCCAGACCGGCTAAGACGACACGACACCGGCACCTGGCAGCACGGACGCCGGCACACACGTGGGACACCCGGAAGCACGCGCCATGGGCAGGCGCCGGGCGGGGCCATTCTGGAAAACGGCTTCGAAGTTTCGCCTCAAGTTCAACACTTACCACACCTGCAGGTGTTTGTTCCAAAGGGGTGAGTCCACAGACCTGTACACAAAGATTCATAGGTCACGGCAGTCTCATCCATCACAGCCCCCCAAGGGCCCACAGGCATCTGAATGGACAAATAACAGCATTTCCATATAATGAAAAACCACTCCGCGATAAAATGAACTATAGACATGGGCAACAACACAGATGGGCCTGCAAAGCACGTGCTCAGCGAGGGAGTCCAGACGCACAGGCTGCACACTGCACCAGTCCATCTATATGACAGTCATCACAAGGAGAAACGGCAAAGGCAAGGACATATCAAGGATTGCCCGAACAGGGAGGCGGGAGAGGGGCTGACCACAGAGGAGCTCCAAGTGACACTTTCAGGTGACAGAAACATTCTGTATCCTGACTGTGATCATGGCTATACAACAGGTGACATTTGTCAAAATGTGGTTTGTACGACTAAAAGAGGTGAACTTTACTGTGTGTAACTTATACCTCAATAAAACACTGCGTAAAAAAATGTATTTTAATGGGGGCACCTGGGTGACTCAGTCGGTGAAGCGTCCGACTTCAACTCAGGTCATGATCTCGAGGTTTGTGAGTTCCAGCCCCGCGTCGGGCTCTGTGCTAACAGCCTGCTTTGGATTCTGTGTCTCCCTCTCTCTCTGCCTGTCCCCTGCTTGCACTCTCTCTTTCTCTCTCAAAAATAAAATGGACATGAAAAAAATTCAAAATAATACACTTTAATGGCAAAATAGAAGGTCTGGGGGTAGGGAGACCCAGTGCAGCCGTAAAATCATATTTGTCCTTCTGAAGTTTCATTAACCTAGATGCGTTCTTCTAAAACTCCAACATTCCCAAGCAAATATAAATCCTAAACACCCCTAAACGAGTACAAGTTTTATATGTATCTTGTACTAAGACATAAACACCTTTTAAATGTAATGGTCAGCGCTACCATTCCCACACGAGTCCTCAACATCCTTCGCTGTCCACGGGCCTGGTAAACCGAGCACAGAGTGCCACCTTACAGGTGACACAGCACCCTCCAGGCAGAACGGCCCCTAAACTTTTAGCTCTACATCGATGCAGTATCAGTAGTGTTTCAAGAGCAGGTGATTCTCATCTAGTTCTCCAACTGGTAGAGCTTTTCCGATCGATGTTGTTCATTCCCATTTCACAGCGGCTTCCCAGGGGCTGTACGGTGGGGTGGGGTGGGGCGGTGGGCTGCGGTGCAGTGTTCTCCTGAGACCCCTCTGCCTAAGGAGCCACGGCTAATTCTTCCAGACTGCGGGCACCCTGGTTCCCTGAAATCTGGCTTCAGTGTCACGTTCATCGCCCACTCCGGTCCGTGCTCCGGGGCGTGGAATTCAGGCCCAGACGGCGCCCCGGACAGTGTCTGTCCCCTCCACTGCGCCAAGAACAGGGATTTCAGTTTATATATTCTTCCGTGCCCAACTCTCAGCAAAGCGCCTCACACCGAGATACTGTTCATACAAGTGTGCTGGGAAATAAATCACTTTCAACACGAGCCGTCATGTCTCTGAACGGGAGACTCACCCCTGCAACAGACGGCCCTCAATGAGTGGTAGGCGGGCCTAGGAGAGGCTTCGGATGGAAATGGGATTTGAAGGACAACAGACTAAATATTTTGTTTTCAGAGCGGGGTGGGGGAGGGGCAGAGAGAGAGGGAGACGCAGAGTCCGAAGCAGGGTCCAGGCCCCGAGCTGTCAGCACAGAGCCGGACGCGGGGCTCGGGTCCACAGCCCGTGAGATCAGGACCTGAGCCCCCCCGGCGCCCGGTCAGACTGACGCTTACCCGGGCTGTGCCTCCTGCCGCACGGGACCTCCTAAGGCCGCCTGTCGCGCCCAGTGACGCACCGCTGGGAGCGGCGGCAGAAACATTCCGAGTCCGCGCTGCAGAGATTGCACGGATCCGCTGAGTTAGGAACCCGTTTGGCCGAGCCTGGGCAGACTCCCACTCCCAGGCCCGGGTTTCGGCTGCGTCCGCCACCCGGACGGCCGGAAGCAGCCGCACCTCGCCGCCCTCCCGCCGCGGCCTGACCGCAGCCTGCCGCGCGGCCGCCTCCGCCCTGAGCCCGAGCCGGTCGCCGCGTGTCGAGGGGGTGGCCGCACGGTGGCCCGGACGCCGGCAGAGGCGCCACCCCGTCTACGCCGCGGCCCGTCCCCGCCTGGCTGGAGGGCATCGGGCGTGCCCGAGCGCGCTCCCGGGGCGGCACGGAGGGGCCCGAACTCCGTCCGGGCTGCTGACACACCCCGGGCAGGGCCCCCCGGGGGACAGTCCCACACCCGGTTCCGCACGCCCGGCGCGTCAGGAGAAGGACGAGCGCTCCGTATTGGTTAGAAGAGTCCAGAAACCTGCCGGCCGGCCTGCCTCGGAAGGCGCACGTGTGCGCGGGGCGTGTGTGTTCCACGGGCTGTAAGCGAAGATGCTCCGGGATTTTCCGGTTTCAGGCAGTGACGACCTGAAGACCGTCCTGCTGCGGCTCGGGGACGCCCAGCCCCGCGTCTCTCCGTCTGACCGAGGCCCCCGCGCGCCTCGATTTCCCCCTCACGCTCCGGCGGCCCTCTGGTGCCTGGGCGGCTCGGCGCTGCGCGGGGGCCTGCCGGCGCGATCCCCCCGCGTCCGGGTCGCCCCCCGCCCGGGTGCCCCCCCCTGCGTCCGGGTCCCCCCCCCCCCGCTTTCGGACCCCCCCCCGCGGTCCGGTCCCCCCCCCGTCCCCCCCCCGCGTCCGGGCCCCCCCGCGTCCCGGTCGAGCCGGCCCTTCTCGCCCCTGCTCTTCCTGGTGGTGGAAAAGGCGAACTCCTCCCTCTGTTCTTGCCTCCTCTGCCACCCCCTCCGGCTCTGTGCGTCCTTCCTCCTGGACTCCGGCGGCGAAAGAGACTTTTCCGAATTCTAATAAAATACGAGGAATGGCATAATCAATGTATCGGCTCGTCGTGAAAAGGCCCACTAGAGTTTTGAATTAATTTTTTTTTTTTTGGTTAGATTGCAAAAATATCCAGGTTGGAGCTCGCCACCTCGGAATACCTTAGAAATAATTGCCTGTATTAATTAAATACGCTTATCCACCCACTGAAATCCTCAATTTACTGCAGCACGACCCAGCTGAGAATTGACACAGAGAGAGAACACTCTATGATCTCACCACAAACATCCCCTAAATGCTGCAATAAAAAAAATAAATAAAATAAATTCAAACCTACTTCCTGGGGACAAAGGGGAA
This sequence comes from Paguma larvata, assembly GCA_030068075.1. NCBI lineage: Eukaryota > Metazoa > Chordata > Mammalia > Carnivora > Viverridae > Paguma > Paguma larvata. The sequence continues at coordinate 29,317,627 of CM057831.1, forward strand.
TGTTTGAAAATTCCTATTAAGAGGAAAAAACAAAAAAGTCTTCTATCAGATTAATTACCACTGTTCGCAACAGACAGCTAACGAATCTGTTCGTCAGACCCGCAGCCTTCTCCGGAGACACAGAGTATGCAGCAGGGCTATTAATTTTGTCTCCCACGTATTCTTACAAAACTTTGCGAACATCCATCATCCCGAACAACAACGAAGACAGAACTGCTCTGATTGCAAACCTCCGTGTGGCTGGGCTACGTAAATACTTTCCGAGGCGCTTTCCCAGGGACCCGGCAAACCAGGACGATCGGACATCCAGCCAGTTAGGCTGGAAAATATCGGAGACGGAGGGTGGGCGGTGGCGGCCAGGCTGCTGGCCAAGGAGGGTACTTCTGTCCTAAAGCAAAAGATCTTGAGGCCTTTCTGTAAATACGTGCACCCAGCACACAGACTCCCACGGCGTTACCGACATCAAGCGAGCCAGGACGTCTCTCAGCGGGTCTGTGAATGATGCGTCCTTAAGTCACGCTGTGTTAGGCGTGTGTGTGTGTGTGTGTGTGTGCACATGCGCACTTGTGTGTGACGGGGTGGTGACGGGGAGCTAGAGAGAGAGACAAAGATACATCAATAGATACAGATGCAGAGAAGGTGCTAAAGCTGCCCCCTCCCCCACACTCTGTGGTCTCACAGGGCAGAGGAGGAGAGGACCACAGTAGGGAGGGAGAGGGATTACGCTGGGCAAACGCGGGTCACCTGCTCATCAGACCTTTACGGTAGGTGGTGGAGCCCAGACCCGGGACCAGGCGGCCGGAGTGTAAAGCCTTCACCTGCAGCTACCCCAAGCAGGCCACGAGCCGGGATTGCCAACGCGGCCTCGGCGGAGGTAAGCACAAGTACATTCTGACCACGCATGATCCACCCCTCCTGGCGGAGTGTGCTGCGGGCACAGAGCACGGAGTAGTGACTTTACCCCTCGTCCTTCCCCCCGAGCCCGAACGCCTCGCGGAGAGGACCGGAACTGACCCTGCTAAGCGCTGGAGTCACTCCTCAAACCCCCATGGGAGGAACACCCCTGCTGGAGTTCAAGGCACCCCGGGGAAGTGCTGACGGGCGTGCTGCGCGAACCCGACCTCGGCGCATGCCGTGCGGATGCCCCAGGCGCCGGAGAAGCCACGGGAAGGGCTCATACCCCCCACGTCGTACCGCGGGGGTCGGATGTGCTCCTCACACCCTCCCGGGCGGGGTGTACGGCCACGACACCAGCGCGATCGCCCTCCCTGACGCGGTTCCGTTTCCAGGAAAGTATTCTGATTTTGATAAGTTTGGAATATTGTATTTATAAAATAAAAGAGGCAAAAGAAAAAAAAAAACTAAAAGAATTTAAAAACCAGTGTTGTAAAAGAGAAGTGAAAAGGAGGCAGGAAAGAAGACAGACACCAGTCTGCAGCAGCCCCGTGTTCCGGGGCCCACGCTTCCACGTTGAGTCCCATAAATGCTGCCTCTCTGAACACTGCAGATTCCGATTCTCACCTCAGTGAGGCAGCTACGGGCGCTCGGGTGGCTCAGTCGGTTGGGCGTCTGACTTCGGCTCATGTCACGATCTTACAGCTCATGGGTTCGAGCCCCACGTTGGGCTCTGTGCTGATGGCTCAGAGCCTGGAGCCTGCTTGGGATTCTGTAACTCCCTCTTTCTCTGCCCCTCCCCTGCTCGTGCTCTCTCTCTCTCTCTCTCTCTAAAATAAAAATAAAATTAAAAAAATTAAAATAAACCGAGGCATGTTCTATAATTGGACACACATAATTACTTATGCTGCAGATTAACAGAACCTATAGTAGATCTGAAACACAATTACTGCGCACTCTCTCTCCATCTCAGGTGTGCGTTTCTTTACCTCACTCACCTTTACAAACTATGGGGCCAAACTCACGCCTTAGTACAAGTTTAGATTTTTAGAATGTTTTTAGCATGAAAAATTCTCATTCCGGGGACCAGGATCTTAAATTACATATGAACATGTGTTTCTCATGAAGAAGTGACTGAAGAACTGGCAAAGAAATAGAAGTAAAACAAGAATAGCACATGAAACTTCTTAAAATAGAGTTGGTTTTTTAAAACATGTGTCAAAAAACTAACTGGCAACGGAAAATTCCTTACGGCCACGCATTACCGGATCGGCCCTCGCACGGTAGCAGACATTTAAGAGCAAAGCCTGACGTCTGTGTGAGTCTCGTTCCAGCTGCTCTAGCGAGGCGACGAGAACTATCCTCAAGTCACGTGAAAGCATAAAGCACGAACCCCTCTACGTGGTCAGTGCCCCTAGTGCGTCTGCTAGAGCGAAATTTCGTCAAGTGCAGAGACTCTTCCCTCTGCCCCGGAAGATCCACGGTGTGTATTTACTTACTGAGTTTTTAATATTTTTATAATGTTTATTTATTTGAGAGAGAGAGAGAGAGAGAGAGAGAGAGAACGAGTGGGAGAGGGGCAGAGAGAGGGAGACACAGAATCGGAAGCAGGCTCCAGGCTCGGAGCTGTCAGCACAGAGCCCGACGAGGGGCTCGAACTCACGGACCGCGAGATCATGACCTGAGCTGAAGTCGGATGCTCAACCGACTGAGCCACCCAGGCGCCCTTTCTAGAGACTGTGATACACCTGACAAGAACGTAAGCCGTAGTTTATGAAAATCACCCCAAATCCTTTCTCCTCAGCTCTCTAGCACAAGGATAAAAGACATTTTAAAACTGCTGAAAATAAACGCAGCTAAGCTGAAGTGGATCACACGTCTTGTCATATATAGTCATTGAGTTTATGAATGATCAGATACCTCGCTGAGTAAAAAAGGGCTAATGATGTATCTCTTCCAGCCATCACCTCTGCTGGATCAGGTCTTCCAGAATGATCTGAAGAGTGAGCACGCGGGGAAACACAGACCCTGTGGGGTAGCTCTCACACGAGCGCACAGTAGGCGATAGCTCCTTGAACTACCAGAGGGAACGCAGCGTGGAGATGGTGCCTGGACTCAGCCATCCCCGTTAAATTCCTCGGAGTTGATAAAGGAACGTCGAGGGCATCTGGGCAGGTTTGTCAGCATTTCTCAGAAGGAAGGGATACGAAACCTCTGGACTCACCTATAAAACTATAAAACATGTAAAAATATACATCGGCAACGCCGATGGATGCCAGACGGTATTTGCACGTCTCCTGTGATCAAATCCCACTCGCCCTTTGCGGATCGGCTCCAATAATCCCCTTTCTGGAAATCTTGAAGTCAAATCACTCATACTAGCAAATTCCAGGAGAGTTTGGTGTGTCTATCTCCGAATGCTCAGTCTTCACCCTAAGTTGCATATTCCAATGCTTTGTATCGTTACTGAGGACAAAGTAAAGGCCAGGCATCCTTCTGGGTCCTGATGGGCAGGAGCAGATGGAGACACGATGGCACGTCTCAGCTCCGGGCCCCGGGGGCAGTAATTCTGTCACTTACTTCGTCTTCTCTGTAGAGTATATGCTGCTCACACACATGTGTTTTGTAAATGAAACATGTGAATTCGTGTCATGCCAGCTCCCATGATTATATACACATGTCCAAACATTTGTGTAGGAACGAAAATACCTTTAGGGTGTCTGGGTGGCTCAGTCGCTTAAGCATCTGACACCTGGTTTCAGCTCAGGTCATGATCTCACACTTCATAGGTTCAAGCCCCGCACTGGGCTCTGTGCTGACAGCTCGGAGCATGGAGCCTGCTTCAGATTCTGTGTCTCCCTCTCGCTACTCCTCCCTCGCTCATCCTGTCTCTCTCTCTCTCTAAAATAAACATTAAAAAAATTTTTTTAAAGAAACAAAAATACCTTAGCTAAAGGAGATATTTCTCTATGTAGATGTTCTGGGGGGGTGGGGTGGGCAGAATATAAAAGATTTTTTTTCTGAAGCAAGATCAAAAAAGACTGAAGGTATTCTCAATTAACAATCTGAAAATATGTCTTTTCAAAGAGTAGACCCCTGCTAAATGCTTCTTGGTGGCTTAAATAATTGTTCTCACAGTACTACGATAGCCAACTGAAAAGGGTACTAAGCAATTTTTCTTGTTTCACTTACATTAAGGAGCAAAGGTACTTCAAAACATTAAATCTTTTCCATTGCAATCAACCAAATTAAACACACACACACACACACACACACACACACCTATGTATGCACCTTTCAATTCAATTCGAAGTATTACCAACGCACCATACAAAGTCTCCTATTTGCCGCCGGTAAAACGGGAGACTGGAGGTCGGCCAGGCGCCGCTGTCTCCTGATTTAGCAAGTCAAGATGATTCTAAAGAATATAAGATTCAAAGAGAAAAACAGGAATTTTAAGATATTTTAAAGGCTAAGTGGCCCTTGCTCACGCCCATGGCCTAAGTAGGGCTAAATGAATTTTTGCTTTGAATTTCCGGCAGTCTCCCCTCTTTGATCGACTCAGAGATTCCTGAAGACGTTCATCTGGTATCTGCAGCAAGGGCGGAGAAGGAAAATGCATTAAACCCGAGTTAATTAAAATGCTTTTGCTTTATTTCTTCGGTTGTCTCATGGGAAAAATGCTAATAAGATTTTCGGGGAGAGAGAATTCTACGTGCAGAATTGCCAGGAAAATTCCAGTTAAGGGAAAGAGAATCCTGTGGGATCACACACTTAAATGGTAACACATAACAGAATGGTTCTTTTCCACGTAATTGTTTTTTCACACGTGAGGTCAGAAAGCAACGAGTGTGGCCGTATTGCTTATCCGCCTAGACCGTGGAAGCTGTAGCAACAATGGAAAGGCTGTGTTCCTTGCCGTCACACCTTGGCAAACCACAGCCACGCGCTAGCTGTAGAAATCAAAGTCTTCATTTGGGAGATGAGAACAGAATCAGCATTTGAACCCAGATCTGTCTGGCTCCGGTAAGTAACCAACCCCCAACCTGTGTGCTTCTGACTCCTTTGTGTAGGCGGTAGGCACATGCTTCACCCCAAAAGAGGAAATTTTCATTAACGTATCATCAAATGCTAATGATTACTGTCTTCTTTCGCTGCGACTCTCTCTCCTCACTTAGCTCTTGTAATTCGGGATAAAAAATGTCTCAGGACTTCATTGCACATAGCCAGGCTTTGTTTCCAACGCAGGGCTGGATGTAGAATACAATTTAAAACTTCCTCTTACGTTCCCAATACAAAGACATAACCATCTTAGGATATTTATAGATAAGGCATTAACTACCCTCAGATTATGATTTCCTCAAGTGTGGGACCTTCGAAAATCTTCTGTTTGTGATCCAGTGATGACTTAGCAAAGCGGCTGATGCTCCCTGGATGCCTCTGGCAGAAACCCAACAAACAAGCAAACAAACAGCAACAGCACACACGGCTCTGGGACCCGGGGAAAGATCGGCCCTCCCTCCTGACACAAAGTCTCTTCACTCCAAAGCAGAAAAAGCCTGGATGTGGGGTGCTACCTAAATCGGGTCTGACCGACATCCCACTCTTCAGTTTACCACTGGCAATCGGGAAACAGATATAACAGCTACTGCATAGTTTTCTCATGTCCTTTGATGTTACATCGGTTAAGTTATTTCTTAAACATTTCAATGAGAAATGGAAAATTATATATTTACATGCTGGGGAGTCCCCACTTTTTAAAATACTCAGATACAATTTGAAAATGACAATAAGAGTACAAAGAATTTATGAAAACCCTTCACGGAGATTCTGACATTTTACGACAGTTGATTCACGCTTTTTGCTTTCTTTTCCCTTTTTTCCTCAGAAAGTCTTTTTTTCCCCTAAAAGTCTTTCAGAGTGCCTTGAGCATGTGATGAACGTTTCCTACGATTTCATGTGTATTTCCTGAAAGCAAGAAATTCTCCTGCAGTCCAATTGTTAAAACTGGGAAACGGACATTGCTACCACACTGTTACCTAATCCACAGATACAACTGGTTTATTCCATTCCTGACCCGTCCCAATACCGTCCTTAAGAGCAAGTGGAAACCCAGGGTGACGCCCTGTGCTGCTGGCCTCTTTGAGTCACTCCCCATCTCAGTCTCCGCGTCTTCTTTCACAACACTGACCTCTTTGAAGGGTGCCAGCCACTTATTCTGCAGGGCACCCCTGGCTGGGTGTGCTGTGGCTTCTTCACGATTAGACCCAATTTGTACACTTTGGGCAGGAATACCGGACAAGGTCTGCTGTGCCCTTTTCCGTGCGCTCTTTTCAGAAGCCCATGCTGTCCAGTATGGACTCATAACGGACAAAGCCATCTTTTATTCCTTGGTCAAGGTGGTGTCTGCTAGGTGTTTGCGTTTGAAGGTCATCCTTTCACTTGTCATACACATATATCTGCTGAGACATATTCTGAGACTAAGTATTCCATCACTTGTGAAACTTTCACCCTTTTCTTTGAGCATCCATTGATGTTTCTCATCGGAATCAATTATTATCATGATGGCTGATGAATGGTGGTCTTCACATTCCGCCATTCCTTCTGCATCTACCAGATGGCTCCCTACTGAAACAAAAACTTCCCCAGATGGGCTCACACACTCTAGCTTTATTTAATACTTGTAATCTTCCAATACCATCACTGTGCCATTCCTATTATCGCAGTTGTAGCCAGTGGGAATGCCTTCGTGCTGACCGTTTCCTTCTGACATGGCCCCAGCATTCTCTGAAGGTTTTCTTACCATTTGGCACCCATGATTTTCCTGGCTAATCTTGGACATTCTCCTCGCCAGCCCTGGAACTGGCCATTTCTCCAAGAACCCTGGGTCCTTTAAATGCAGAATGGTATAAAGAATATGGAGAATGGTATGAGAAACTGGCTCCTGTTATCTATAATATATTTGCTTACTTGATGACTCAGAATGAAGAGAAAGTAGTTTCATAAGGTAAACGAGAACTAAGACCTGATTAAAAAAATAAGCGTGGCCGAATGATTGCCTCCACGGCAGTGAGCTCCAACCCGCACATCTAGTCAGTGCGCCTCTCCTCACGGGCTCGGGTGCTGGCCGGCAGGTCCACGGCAGAAGCCACTGGAGAAGCGTGAGGGCGTGGCCATTGCCATTTTCTCTTTTGGACTCCTGCCACCATGACGACGAGACTGGGCTCGTCTGCGCGGGGAGGAGGAGTCGGGGATAGTCCAGCTGGGTCAGCCCTAGTCCACCTGACCCCAGGGAACCCGTCGTTTGGTCACAGACACCAGGCTAAGCCCCACTGAGAACAGTCAATCTGGCCAAGATGCAGAGAAGCCCTCAGCTGACCCGCGACCTTGTGAGAAACAAAGGGCTGTTGTTTCACAACGGTAAACGGTGATGGTTTTACAATGTTACTGTGTGGACAACGGACAACCAGTACGAAGTGCCCAAATGTCCTTTAAAAAAGGCATTTTATTTATTTAAGATAATTTATTGTCAAATTGGTTTCCATACAACCCCTAGTGCTATCCCAACAAGTGCCCTCCTCTGTGCCCGTCACCCACTTTCCCCTCTCCCACGCCCCGCATCAACCCTCAGTGTGACTTTTTTTTTCTTCCCTTCTCTGTGACATTTTTTTCTTCCCCTTCCCCTCCCTCATGGTCTTCTGCTAAGTCTCTCAAAATCCACCTATGTGTGAAAACATACGGTATCTGTCTTTCTCTGACTGACTTACTTCACTTAGCATAATACCCTCCAGTTCCATCCACGGTGCTACACATGGCCAGATTTCATTCTTCTCATTGCCAAGTAGTAGTCCATTGTAGATTCATGATTCATGAATGGATTCTTCTTTATCCATTCGTCAGTTGTTGGACATTTAGGCTCTTTCTATGATTTGACTATTTTTGTAAGTGCTTCTATAAACATTGGGGTACCTGTGCCCCTATGCATTAGTACTCCTGTATCCCTTGGGTAAATTCCCAGCAGTCTACTGCTGGGTCAAAGGGCAGCTCTATTATTCATTTTTTGAGGAACCTCCACACTGTTTTCCAGAGTGGCTGCAGCAGTTTGCATTCCACCAACAGTGTAGGAGGGTGCCTGTTTCTCCATATCCTTGCCAGCATCTACAGTCTCTTGATTTGTTAATTTTAGCCACTCTGGTGTAAGGTGGTATCTCAGTGTGGTTTTGATTTGTATTTCCCTGATGATGAGTGATGTTGGCATTGTTTCATGTGTCTGTTGGCCATCTGGATGTCTTCTTTGGAAAAGTGTCTATTCATGTCTTCCACCCATTTCTTCACTGAGTTATTTGGTTTTTGGGGGTGGAGTTTGGTGAGTTCCTTATAGATTTTGGATACTAGCCCTAAAAAGGGCATTTTAAGTGTTTCTTGGTGTCAAGGTCTTGAAAATGCTGGGCTATTTCCAACAGCACTCTTTAAGTGAAACCTGACCGTGTGATTATAAAATTTAAATACGTAGCTAAGAGATCACACGTACGCCTGTAAAGAAAAGCGAGTATCAAGACTGACCTGTGACAAACTGCGGTCCCAGCTCAGGTACAGGCCCCCAACCGAGGAAGAGGGGAGGAGTACGTGACAGCGTAGTGTGGATGAACTAGAACAACAGGCAACAACACGGCTGAGTCGGAGCAAAATCATACTAAGCGAAGAGTCCAGAGGAAGACCAGAAAGGTTATCCACAGTGTGATGCCTGTTTCATAGAATAGGCATCTTGCAACAAAATTATCTAAAAAGAAAGGCAAGGCAGGGGGCGGACAGGAGTAGAGGAAGCTGATTACCTTGATTGGAGTAGGCGGGTAGCGGGAATATCGCATGTAGGCCACTGTAAAGCTCCTCGCTTTTGTTTTGAAACAAACCACTGAAACCTAAATAAACTAATTTAAAGCAAACAACTAAAGAAAGCCGTCCACACATGGCCCCCAAACGCCGTGCTGCATGAAAGCTGGAAGGCGTGGCTCTAGGTGCGACAGACACCGGCCGCTGTCTAACCGGCTCGCCAGTGACCCAGGGTCATCATTCTGTGATGCGGTAACGTGAAACTGTGGCTGCAAACACGGCCGGGGTCAAAGCGGTCACGGTCACTGGAAGCTCCTGTAACGAGCTCTTTTTAAAGGCAGCCCAGACATCCTGGCCTTCTGCTTCTCACCAACAACCAACCAAGGGGAGTACGCGATCGATGAACGTGCAGACCTCACTGTTCTCGTGAGCCATTAGCTGCATTAGCTCTAGAAGCCTTTGGCAAGATCCGCGAAGTCCATGTGAATTCACCACTCAATTTTTCGGCTTTTTAAAAAACTCCATACTGTGTACGAGGGACTCATTTCCCGTTCTTTCCAGTTGCTACCTAATAAGAGATGTGCTTAGGGGGTAGAATACTTTTAATACTTAAAGACAAACAAACGAAACAACAACAAAAAACGTGGTTTGTGTTCCTAAGCCGAGTCGTCTGTCACCTGCTCCTCTCTGGCCCGCTACCATCATACCTGACACGCTTCTCCCCCCGCCCCGCTCACTGCCGGGTACTCCCACCACCTCGCGTCCCTCCCGGCCCGGCTCCGCGATGACTTCTCTGCGGCTCATCTGTCCGTGTGTCAGCAGCACTTAGCGCCTGCAGTACTGCAGGCGCCTCTGAGCACCACTCCCGCCTGACAGCTCTGTGCTCTCTGTACTCACAGCGACTATTCCCAGACTTATTTATGATTAGTACCATTAATTACTCTTATTACTTAGTGTGATCACGTCACTCTTCGGCCTAAAACCCTCAAACGTTTTCCATGAGGCGACAGAGTGTGTTTCTCCAGCTTCTTGCACGAGTGAGTCTCAGGGGGCTCCAAGTTCTAAAGAACGATTTTTTAAACTCGGTGTTTTGATTTCAGCCTCAGTTTTGGAAAAAACAGAAACTTACTCCGAATTATCTAGATAATTTTTAACGCTGCATCATACGGGAATCTCCAAGGAGGCTTTGAAAAAAGTACTGACCCACGGAGACGCACGCCAGATGTATTCCGATGTGTTTGTTCCCAAAAGAGGGATGTGACCTGCAGAGGAATCTGGAAGATGTATCTTCTAGGCGACGGGTTGTCTGGGAAGGGTTTAAGGAAGGGGCACAACAAAGGCAGAAGGCATTCCTAGCAGCTCTGGGTGCTGGATGGATTACCGGTGAGAAGCCGGCAGGCGGGGGGCCAAGAGGGAGGTACTGAGGACCAGCAGGCGCGAGACGAAGCTTGCCAGATTTGAGGCAGGATAGATGGGACAGAGAGTAGATTAAGAAGGAGACATGAAGGAGTGAAGAAGACAGAGTTAGAAAGACTCCGGTCTGGGCACCTGGTGGTGTCATTTCCCCAAAAGAGAGAATGGCAGAGCCAGTGGGGACGCGGAAGGAAGGAGGCGAGAAACGAGTTCGACGAGCCGGCGGGTTTCTGGCCTGGGAGCAGGACGCCCAGGGGCACGAGCCCGGAAGAGATTGGCTTAGAAATACAACTGGACTTCCGGCGTCCGTGGTCGTACCGACTGTCACGGCTTCGCTCCTTGTCTGTCACGGACCTAGGTTTTCCCCGATCCTCTACCCCGAAGCCCTTGCCGGCTAAGCGCGTTTCAGCGCTGGGGTGAGAGCGTCGCCGTCTTCTAGCCGAGCTGTTACAGGTGAGCGGTCCATCCACTCGAAGTGCAGGCTCCCTAGTGGTGTTTGCTGGATTTGTTTTGTTTCTGTCCTTTCACCGTCTCCTTCAACACGGCCTGTGGGTGGAGGGGGAAGCTCCCGGGCCCTGGGAGCCGGGCTGGGCTGGTCTGTGCAGTCCCGAGGTGTCTGAAGCCACGCCGCGGCCCCCCCCCCATCTCTGAGCCCCGGCCCCGGGGGACAAGCTGGCGCTGCAGCAGGTCCCTGTGGCCTGTTTCACACCTGTTTGCACCTGCTGCTGGGGGCCTGGCCCCTGGCATCGTCCCTCCGTCTCGGTGTCTGCCCCTCTGCTCCAGGCAGGTCCTGGTGTCCCCAGGAAGGCTTCTTAAGGTCTGCTTCGCATACTGCTTAAAAATAACTGGTGAAATTGCTATTTTCACGTTAGCAGGTAGCATTATTTAATCTTTCTCAATTCTAACAGTAGCCAGCACAAATCAAAAAACTGAAGAAAACTCATCCACTGAATTAAAAACAATGGCGAGGCATTTGCTGAATGACTGAGGCTCTACCACCCAGGCCAACGGAGTACGGAGCCGGCCGTGGTGTTTTCCTGTCTTTAATTACCTCGGCACAGTGTGGAGGTGACAGTGTTTACTCAAGAAAGACCTGTGGCATTGCAATAAGCCTATTTGTCACCTCGCTCTCCTGCTAAAATTAGATATGCTAATTCTAGACTGAGGGCCACTTTCCACGTCTGCTGACAGTTCCCTTTACAAATGCTCTGTCTCGGTTATCCAACACGTGTGCGGGAAAGGAGTAGCTGTAATCTGCAAAATTAATCTTTACACGAATACCTACGTATTAGCACATCCAGGAAGGAATGACTAATAGCAAGGACATAAAGAAAAAGGCTGAAAATGTGACTTAATGGCATCGATGCAGAGTATAAATGCACATTTCTGAGCAGAGCAACGAACCGCTAAAAATTTAGACATTCTGTAGGTGCCTTGAAGGCTGTGTCACGCCGGTGCACGGGAAGCGTCACTGTCGTGCACGCGACCGCGGCCGAAGAGCGCGGCGAGTCACTCCCTCCTTCCCCACTCCTGCCACAGCGTCTGGCACTCAACTAAGCGACGAGGGGACTGGAACGGCGTGTCCTCTACTTCCGAGCCGTTAAAATCCGTCCTCAGCATGGCTCTGACCCGAACGAACGCGGGGTTTCCCGAGACGCGCGTCCGCCACTCCTCGGGCTCCGCCGCCTCGGGCCGTGGGCGACCCGGCGAGGGAGCGAGGGACGGTGCGCGTGCGCGTGCGCATGCGCCGTCGGGAGCCGAGCGGCGCCCGGACCAGCACGCGGAGCCCTCGATCGTACGACCGTCTCCAGGGGCGAGCCGTGGGTAGAAGTTCGAGGGCTTTACAGCCCCACACGGCGCTCAGCAATCCGACTCCTAAGTACGATCCGCCCCACGTGTTCATTCACTGAACACGCATCTGCAAACGCCTGCTCCGTTCAGGCCTCTATCGGACGTCAGAAATGCATAATGAACCAAGTGCAGCGCCTGTCCTAAAAATGAAGCCTAGGGACTCCTGAGTTTCCACAATTGAAGCAAGTTCTACACCAGGAAGGGTCAACTGTAACCCTGAATGGTTCACCTTACTTGAGGAAGAAAGGAGTGAGGGAGGGAGGGAGGGAAGAAGGAGGGACGGAGGAAGGAAGAAGGGGGGGAGGAAGTGAGAAAGGAAGGGAGGGAGGGAGAGAGGGAGGGAGCGAGGGAGGGAGGAAGGAAGGAAAGGAGGTGGGAGGGAGGGAGACAGCGGGGACAGGAGTTGACCTGAATGAAGCCACTGAAACAAAACAGAAACGAGCCTTTAGCCAGGGAAGGAAACCATGCTGGGCGCGCCATCAAGTTAATCGACAACACTGTACGGCACTCGGCACTCGGCACTCGGGGTTCTGGGAGTCTGAAGAATCCCTCTGTCTCCTAACATTTTAGAGTTTAATTCGCAGCGCAAGGAGGATTCGAGGCGCAGGCTCCAGGCACCTGCTGAGCGGGCGGCGGGAGCGAGTTTCAGGAGCCACGGAGCCCGCGCGCCCCCGCACGGCGACATCCCGCCAGGAAGGCGGCGAGGCCGCGGCTCGTGTGGGATGGGGAAGGCGGGCGGCGACGCTGAAACCTGAGAACCTGACGCTGAAACAAGGCCGCGTGCGGTCCAGGAAGATCAGTGAGCGACAAGCCGAGCCGGACTTCTTTATTTCTGAGTGTTCTGGTCTTCGAAGAGAATACAGAACAGCGTGACTTGCGTTCCAAGAGGGCTGAGCAGTAAGGTGACCGTAAGCCAGTTTCTGAGCCCAGACACGCGTCCCGAGTTCGCTCCACACACCCCTCCTGAGCCTCTCACGCGTGACTGCAACATGACAAGACGGGTATTAGGAACAGATGTGAAAGCAGCAACACAGAAGTCACAGGAGGCATTTCGGACAAGCCTGCTGTTACTTCTAACTCACCAACTCTGCCCCGTCACAAGCCCGCTGTCACCATGGCCCCCTCCCCACCCGGAGGGGCGGGCACTGGTAGTACAGGGGGTTACGGAGGCCAAATGGAAAGGCTCTGTGGAAAATAAAGCTGCTGCTTCTTTTTTTTAATGTTTATGTAGTTATTTTGGACAGAGACAGAGAGCACAGTGCACAGGTGGGGGAGGGGCAGAGAAAAAGGAAGAGAGAGAGAATCCCAAGCAGGCTCCGTGCTGCCAGTGCAGAGCCCGATGTGGGGCTCGAACTCAGGAACCATAGATCATGAGCTGAGCCGAAACTAAGAGTCGGACACTTAACCAACCGAGCCACCATGCGCCCCAGAAAACAAGGCTTCTAATAGTGGTTTTGAAATACGGAAAGGTTTGCACACAGGGGGACGAGAAGTGAACGAAAAGAACACGGGCCACAGAGAAGCGTAGGAAGGGAGCAAGTTTAAGACTCAAGCACCAAGAACAAACGGTCGAACGCTGTCACACCTTTTTAACTCACACGGTTAGGGTTCGTTATGGGGCCGAACGGTCTAAAGGCAAGCTTCCTGAATGAAAGCACTGCTCAAACTTCTCTACCCAGAAGTGTGAAAGGCAGAGGGGAGTCGATGTCCAGGCGGCGAGACCTCAATCCGGTCTGTTTGCAAAGTCCTCTGGGAATCCCATTTAACATTTAAACTTGACCCCTGTCATCTATCAATTAAGTCTTAATATTAAAATCATGGCTTAAATACCTTCTGGAAAAGAAACAGACATTATGACATCATGCTAGTTCATGTGCAAGACACACTGGCATGGATTTGAAAATATCTGGAAAGTGGGGGACACCAGGGGCCGTGTCATAAGGAAGCTTATGTGACCCCGTGGAGAAGCCCGCAGGGGGAAAAAACTGAGGTCTCCACTCAACGACCAGCACCAGCTCGCCAGCGATGTGTCAGTCAAGGCGAAAGCAGCCCCAGGTACCCCCCCCCAGATGGCTGTAGCCCCGGCTAACGCCTTCACTGCAATTTCATAAAGAATCGGTAAGAAATGCCCAGCTAAGCCATTCCAAAGTCTTGACTTACAAAAACTCTAGGACATAACACATATTTCTTGTTTTAAGCCACCAACGTTTGTGATATTGTGCTACACACAACAGATAAATAATACGCAAGTGGATGCAGATGGCAAATTATTTTACTCCTTCGCGATGTCAAGGCGCTACCTGAGAAGTGGGCACAGCCCTAGCAACAGGCTGGTGGAGTTGTACTTTCAAGCTACTGTTGACAGAAAATTCATTGAGTTAATCTTCTTGGTAAGAGGTAAAGTTGCTTGTTTTATGGGACAAATTGAAATGTTCTCTGAATCACTCTTCAGTTTGTTTTTTAATGTCTTGGAAAAATAAGTCATCAAAAGCTATTTTTCTTTCACCAAGAAACCTATAATTTCTGTCAAATTCAAATGAAGTAAGAGCCGCAAAGAACACGTCGTCCGTATGATCAACTCTCTTCATCCGACTATAAAATTTCACTTTTATTATACGAATGTTGATAGAAACAGCAAAAAAAGTTCAGTTTCGCAACTGCAGCTGTTGATAAGAATATTCAGCTACAAAAATATGCAAAATAAACCAAATTTATGAGAACAACAAGATGAGTCATTGATTCAAGTCTTTGTCTTTTGTCATGATTATCCCATATTTTCCCTTCAAAAAAAAAGCCACTATCCAAACCCAGGTTTGAGTTCTTGCCCTGACATATATATTCTTGGGATGCGCTCTGCAATTCATGTTGCAATTCACCGTAAATTTGTCTACAATGATGCTATTTGAAGCACTTGATTTTATAAAATAATTTTTAAGTTTATTTATTTATTTTGAGAAAGAGAAAGAAAGCACGAGCAGGGGAGGGGCAGAGACAGAGGAGAGAGAGAATCCCAAGCAGGCTCCACACTGTCAGCATAGAGCCCAACGTGGGGCTTAATCTCAAGAGCTGTGAGATCATGGCCTGAGATGAAGTCGGGTGTTTAACTGACTGAACCAACCAGGAGCCCGATAACAGTTTTTAATGACCCCACTGAAAACACAGAAAGAACCATGGGCTGAATACACCAGTCAATTCTCAAGAAATGTAGCAATGGCTTTGATACACTTAATTGACTTTGCTTTCCATAAAACAGTCAGCTACAGCCTACCTTTCTCCCATGTGCTTGTCAAACGGACAATATGAAGTTTAACGTATTTTTGCTGATAATATTATAAATGTAAGCAAAGTCCTTGAAAGTGTTCATTTTAACAGCGCTGACATCGTGCTGACAGATGGGTAAGAATTCGAGCTCGAGGTCTGTCCTCTCTGAGGACGTCAGAGAAGGTGTCTTTCTAAGTGGCGACCTCTTTGGGATCCAAAAGAATTTCAGTCTTATCGATGACATGGTTTCACAAAATTTCCCCCATTATGTGAATCCTACTTCCAAAGATCTTTCCAAAATTTGTCTTAAAGAAAGTGCCAAGAAAAATATTATTTTCTGGGCCTGGTTGTATTTTTTACCAGTGATTACAGTCATGATTTATTTTGTTTTAGTTACCTGAAGACAGCAGTGACTATTGTTCAAAAGATGTGTGCTTAGGAGGGCCTGGGCGGCTCAGTGGGTTAAGTGTCCGACTTCAGCTCAGGTCATGATCTCATGGTTTGTGAGTTTGAGCCCCATGTCGGGCCGTGTACTCACCGCTCAGAGCCTGAGGCCTACTTCAGATTCTGTGTCTGCCTCGCTCTCTGCCCCTCCCCCACTCACGCTCTGTCTCTCTCTGTCTCTCAAAACTGATTAAACGTTAAAAATTATTTTTTTTAATGGGTGTGCTTAACTTTTTGGTTCATCCATTTGAGAAATCAAAACACTAAGGTTTAGGCTTATTTGCATCATCACAGCTAATTAAAACACATAAAATTTAAGTTTTAAGAACATCCTACCATTGTAGGCCAGCTGTATGCCTCCTGAGGGTCCTCTTTTTGTGAGCCATGACCCTGTATATTTCGGGTGTGGTCAACTGTCCATATAATGCATTGGTTTCAAAATATACTGGTTCCGTATTTATATTCTAGGAGAAAATGAGATCTATTAAATTTCTGAGACTTAAAGAACGGTACATAATTTATATAACTATCTTCATCTTTTTTTTGACCAACTGCAGAGAAAAGTAGAAGAAACAGATGATGGTTTTCATACAAAATATTGGATCCGGCCCCAGCTGGGGAAAAGCTGGCATGATATGAGGTGTGGGGGCAGAGAACAGGAAGTACCTGGCTTACAGGAGACAAAGACATAATTCAAAGGTTGTATGTGGAGGCGCCTGGGGGGCTCAGGGGACTATGTGTCCAACTCCTGGTTTCAGCTCAGGGCCTGATTTCATGGTTTGCAAGTTTAAGCCCCTCATCAGGCTCTGTGCCGACACTGCAGAGCCTGCTCGGAATTCTCTCTCTCCCTCTCTCTGCCACTCCTCTGCTCGCTCTCTCTCTCTCTCAAAATAAATAAACATTTTTTTCCCAAAGTTGTCTATGAAGGTTTTCACAATGAACAGAAGTCACATTATCTTTCAAGTGCCTGAGCCCCAATCACTTCTTCTCTATAGCTTGTGATCACAACAGCACAACACCTGACAACTCCAAAGTATCAAATTTTCCGATCACTACCTACACAGAAAGTTAGTCTATTCTCTAGGCTTTCAAACAACCAAAAAATAAACTAAACTAAAATAAAATAAGACATTGTCCCAACAGAGAAAGAGTGGATTCTGTGGATTTGATTAGAGCGGGCAGATGACAAACTCTCGGAAGACTCCCTGACGAGCACAGGGTGTTGTGTGTAAGAGATGAGTCACCAAATTCTGCTCCGGAAACCAAGACCGCGCTGTACGTTAACTGGAATTTACATAAAAACTTGAAACGTTAAAAAAAAAAACATATCCTCCAACTTCTAATTAATAAGTAATGGACAATGCAAAGATGCGTATCATTCTGAGCCTCATACTGCCCACCCTCAGGCGTGTCGGTCCATCTCACTTGGAGAAAACGAGGCTCGGCTGGGTAGTACTGTTAGATAAAATACAGGACAGTTGGATTTTAACTTCAAATAAGCAATAAGCAATTAGTTTCAGTATGTCCCAAATATCACATGGGAAATACTTACACTAAAAATTACTCACTGTTCATGTGAAATTTAAATCAGTCTGTGTGGTTGATTTTATGTGTGAACTTGACCAGGCCCAGGCGCATCCTTACTCTAAGTATGTCTATAAGGTGGCTACTGGAAGAGATCAGAATTAAACCCATGGCCTGAGCAAAGAAGGTTGTACTAGTAAGGGGACACTTCTCTTGCCTGCCTTCCAGCTGAAGGCACTGGTCTTCACTGGCCTTCCAGCGGAAGGCATTGGTGTTTTCTCACCTTCAGACTCAAACTGCAACACAGGCTCTTCTTGGAAATCAGGCCTTTGGATTGAGACTGGAACTACACCACTGGCTCTCCGAGGTCTTGGGGCTTCTCAGCCTTTATAATCATATGAACCAATTCCATATAATAAATCTTTACACACATACACACTCACACCCTCACACACCCTCACACACACACACCCCCCCACACACACACCCCGCACACACACACACCCACACACCCACACACCCACACACTGTTGGATCTATGTTCATTCTATTTCCCTGGAGAACGCTAATACAGTCTGTATTTTTATTTTCTAAATCTTGCAACCTTACCTCTGGGTTTGCATGACTCAAATAATAATGACTATACTGAAACTGTTTTAAAATGTACTTTGTCTCAAAATTTAGTATTTCTAATGTTGTGATTATAATAATCAACATCAAAAGAAACTCGCCTGACACCAGGTGTAAGTATGAGTTGACACCAGCCAAGACTGACAGGCCAGAACTTAGCTGGGTGAATTTACTGTTGCATAGAGACGGTTAAATTATTTCCACTTGGAGTGTCACATAACTTAAATTAAGATATTTAATTACTGCATAATATATTCAAATAAATTACTTTCTAATCTAGCATGGGAATAAAAGACGAGTCCATTAAAAGCAACAGAAAATGCCAAATATCTCAGAATGAGTCAGTGGAATGTGAAAACTAGAAGGAGTCAGGTCTGAATAATTTATAGATCAAAGAAAAGATGTGTAACTCATTCACCAGACTTTTACTTAATCAAAACTTTGCAGATCATTTTCAAAGTAATTGTGTTTTCCGCCATGTATATATAATTACAGTTGCAATGCAATCAAGAAAATCCACAGATTTAATCCAGGTTCCCACTCTGGACACCCATGGACCCTCACCCACAGATAACGTCACGTTCCCCTGCACCGTCTTTACTAAAAATTTAAGAATTTAAGTTAATTGAAAAATACGCTAAAATTGTTTTCAACAGAATCCTAGACTCTGCCCCCGCCCCCCCTCCATGCGACCTGGCCAGTGGAGGTCACTTCCACAGGGTGCCTTTGGCCTGGCCCCTCTGCACCCAATCCCAGAAAGTCCTCTCGGTTTACACAGACTGCCCGGACCCCACAAGCATTTGGGTTTGTGATTCTTGGGTTTATAAGGGAGGAAATGTGGTTAAGGCTTCAGAATTTATTTTAACGTTCATTGATTTATTTTGAGAGAGAGAGAGAAGTAACGAGCAGGGTCTGCGCTGGTGACACGCGGCCTGATCCCGAGATGGCGAGGTCAGGAACCGAGCCATCCCAAGGCTTCGGGATTCTTTAACGTGTTTCGAAAGTAGGCTACCAATTCTGAAGGTGCCAAAGGGGCCAAGAGCCCACGCTCGGGCTACAACGAGCATGCGTCAGCTCGCGCTGACCTGCGGGGCCTGTGGACGGAAGGCTGTACGTGAAGCAAGCCTGGCCGCCGGCTCTGCGAGGAGCGGGAGGGAGGCGACCCCGGCACCGGCGCGTCCCCTCGGCAGGGCGCACCGGGCCCCCGCGCTGGCCCATGCACGATCCTGGGCACGGGCGGAACGGCAGCGAAGGCGCGGAGAAGATGCCCGCGCTCACGGAGCTCACGTCCCGGCTCGCAGGCGACCAACACATCTGTGACCAAGACAGGTTCCGGGACAGTGGCGTCGGGGTCAAGACCGAAGGGCAGAGTGCACAGCACGAACGAGAAACTACTCCGCGCCGCGTGGTCAGGGAAGCTCTTCCGAGAAAACGAGGCTTGAGCAGAGACAGAACGATGGACGCGGCAGCCCGGGAGAGAGCTGGGGGCGCGAGTTCCGGGAAGAGGGAAGGGCTGGTACCTCGTCCCTGAGCTCGCAAAGACGAAGGCCCGGGCGGAAGGGGAGTGCGGCTGAGGCGTAAGGAGCCGAGGGGAGACACGGGTGATGTATTCTATATTACATATTAATAATGAAGAAGTAAATATTATACAATTTATGACACTAATGTAACACATAATACACACACACACACGCTATTATGTGTATACATGGTGCCCTTCGCCAGCTCCCAGAAACGCTGATACCTCCCAACACCGGACCACGCTTCAAAACGAGGAAACCGATATGGGCCGAAGCCTATCCCCCGAGATCCACACCTCTCGCGTTCGCAGGTCACCGGCCTGCGCTGGCCGGGCAGACGCTCCTATGAAGCTTCAGCACGCGTGCGGACGTGTAACTGTGAGCGCCACTGTTACGTGACTACTCATCACCACAGAGACGACTGCTGGTTTGCCCCTTAACTATCCTACTTCCGGCAACCTTAACCCCCTGGCAACCGCTGATATGTGTTTTCATAATTTTTAAAACTTTCTTTAATTTTACCTTATTTTTAGAGAGAGCGGCAGAGGAGAGGGAGAGACAGAACCCCAAGCGGGCTCCATGCTCAGCGCACAGAGCCCAATGTGGGGCTCGAACTCGCGAACTGTCACACCACGCCCTGAGCCGAAGTCAAGACTCGGACGTTCAACGGACTGAGCCCTCGGGCGTCCCTGTTTTCCATGATTCTCTCGCCCAAGAATATTACATAACTGGTCTGTAAATCGCCGTTTGAATCTCACTCCGGAGAACGCCCCTGAGGCCCATCCACACAGCTGCTGTTTACTCTTTACTCGCTGAAGGACATTTGGGTCACCTTTGTGTCCCTAAAAATCACTGAAGACTCTAAATTGCTTGTGTGGGTATGATTATACACACGGAAAACGTACCCTGTTGGAAATTCCACTGGAAACATTGAAAAATATTTATTAATTCACTTAAAACTAGCATTAATAAACCCATTATCTGTTCATAGAAGTAACCTATTTTTACGAGAAAGGACTGTATCTGTGCGGCTCTGTCTAACGTCTGTCTTAACGGAAGACGGCTGGACTCACAGACCGGCTTCGGCAGTCAGAGCACTGTGAGGTCACAGGTCACGGGACCCCTGAGACCCTGCTCGAAACATTCACGACTGAACGAGACAGGAAAACTGAGTCACATGTTAGCTCAGGTGATGAAAAGCACTCTGACCTTGTGGACACCCCGAAAAGAACCCCAGGCATCCCCGGGGTTTCCTGAACCGCTGGAGAACCACCGAGTGAGCGTCTTGGACGATAAAGAGCTTGGATTTTACAAGGAGGGAAGTTCACGGTGGAGTTTTAAGCAAAGAGAGTGACAGAAACTGACTTTTAACTTTTTTGAAAAATCACTCCTCTGGCTTTGGCGAGCATAATGAACGCCTCGGGCGGCTGGTGATGGCGACAGTGACACAGGAGGCCCCGCGGCAGCAGAGGGAGGGCCTGACCAGGAGGCGACTGAGTCTCCCCCGGCAGGACACTGCCGTAGCTGGAGCCGCACAGCTGGCAGCGAGAGGAACACAGAGGCAGCGAACACGTGTAAGGCGTCCCCAGGGCGTCCTGAGTGAGTGGACGCGGGAGGGAAGGGCAGGAGAGAGGCAGGGACGTCTCGTGAACCCGCACTGGTGTCCCCAGGGCATCCTGAGTGAGCGGATGCCGGAGGGGAGGGAAGGAGAGAAGTGGGACTTCTCGTGCATCCGGCACTGGTGTCCCCAGGGCATCCTGAGTGAGCGGATGCCGGAGGGGAGGGAAGGAGAGAAGCGGGACTTCTCGTGCATCCGGCACTGGTGTCCCCAGGGCGTTCTGAGTGAGCGGACGCGGGAGGGGAGGGCAGGAGAGAGGCAGGGACGTCTCATGCACCTGCACTGGTGTCCCCAGGGCGTCCTGAGTGAGCGGACGCGGGAGGGGAGGGCAGGAGAGAGGCGGGGATGCATCCTGCACCCGCAGTGCAGTGTGTGGACCACGCCGACAAGAGCAGCACACTTTAGGGGGAATTTGGCAAAGGAGAAAAGTGTGCATTCAATGCGGCATTCCCCCCCTTCCTTCCTTTTTCCTTCTTCCTTCCCTTTCCTTCCCTTCTTCCTTCCTTGCTCTCTTCTCCCCTTCCCTCCCCTTCCCTTCTCAAGCTGCTACTGCGCTCATGACGCATCTTAAAATCCATGACATCTTATACGTAGAGGACCGTACTTCTCCTCCACTCCGCTGCTGTCAAACAGAGATCCGAACTGCGTATAGACTCCGCAGGCAGCCTCACAACACCCCATGTAACTAAGAATGCACAAATGGTTAATGACTCCATTGGCTTCTCAGAGCTGTTGGAACCTTAGGGAGACATAAACACCGCAGAGTCAGACCGGAGGATATTAACTTGAGGTAAACACATCACCCAAACATTGCAATAATACTCACTTGTTTCCAGAGACTCCTCTTACCCCATTCTTTCAGACGATACTATATAAACAAAATTATTTTCTTCCAGTGAAAACCGAGGCATATGTTTAGACCCAAATGTAAACAGAGATTCCTCAGTACCAGCAACAGATAATTAGAGTGTCCCCTAGGTGCCAAGTAATGTTCTCATAACAGATTGCAAGTCACGGGAGAAGCGGAGTCCAAACCCTTCAGGAACGCATTATAAATACGAGCTAGAATCAGTTCCTGATGCAGTGCCCGTCGCTGGGCAGATTTAGACGGAAGGAGAAAGAGCAGCCCTCCTCTCGGCTCTCAGCTCTGAGGCTCTTTCACCGCCTTCGTCTTCTCAATGTCACCGCCACCCGTGTTAAAAAACCAAACCTCTTCCTCGGTTCCGTACTACGATCACACAGACTCCGCGGGCGAGCCACCCGCCCACACACGACTTGCTGCTCCTGCCGCCCTCGTCCCCTCCTGAACTCCTCTCCACACGATCGTGGGTCCGGGGCGCCCACGGACCGCTCGGGAACTATTTGACCCTCGACACGAAGAAACCTTGCTGCCGGTCAGGGTTTCGGATCACGTCCTGGTGCTGCGCCCCCCGCAGGCAGGTATTAGCGGCCTACTGAGAACAAGACCTATGGCATTTTCATGCGGACTAGGGCGGAGGGACGTGGGCTACCTCATAACAAAGTTCCCTGACGAGACTCGCGTATTCGATGGGCCAGTCGGGACGTTCCCCACTACAGCTCGCACACGGAGGAAGTTCTGCAGGGCCACAACGACAGTCACAGAAATCATTACAGGGTTATGTGTCTACTCTGCCTCCCTGAACTTTCTTCACAAGTGAGAACGACAGAAACCAGGTCTCCACGTAGCCCATGGGGCTCAACATATCACTAATTTATTGACTGCGTAACAATCTGTTCCTAAGCACTGAATTCATTTCTGCCTACTGGACCCTCATTGCCAGGAACGGCACAGAGAGCAAACGCACGGGCACACGAAAGGTTTCTGAAACACAAGAGATATTACGGTTTGTACGTGTGACATTTGAAAACGAAAACTTTCGGGTCGGGACTGCCTGTCTGGGTGTTCCAGCGTGGGACAAGCTCGGCCTGAGTGACGGACGGATCCTCTCTGGGGCGAGGGAAGGCAGCCTGCTCCAGCCAACAAGTCAGCTTCGGGAAGGCCTCACAGGCAACAGGGACAGAGAAGGGGAGACCTTCCCAGACCAACAGCCGGGGCGGGCACGTCAGCCCGAGGTGCGAGGACACCACGGCAGCGGGAACACGCGCTGGGCCGGGGAAGCGCCCTCTCGGCTCACTGATCCCAAAGTCCTCCCCCTGCATCCCCGGAAGGGCCAGGGATGCATCTGTCCCTTAGCTCCTTCAAGTTCGCCAAAGTGAAATAAAAACTGTAGTGAAAAAACATCCGTCAGGAAGGGAACTGAAAGACTGAGAAGATACGACACTCGTCTGTCGTTAAGGAACTCCGAAAGCTCAAACCAGAAAGGCAAGGTCGATCAGCCGATGTGACGGCAGTGAACGTGCGAGTCCATAAACGGCACACTGGTAAACTGGGAATCAGAGACCGCCTTCCAACCCGAAGCAGGAATCAGCGTGGGGGTCACCAGAGACTCTTCCACGAGGACACGAGCGGCACAGCAACAACTGAAGAGACAAAAATCAGTGCTCTTCTGGGGGTCGAAAAATTTACGCTGGATTTGGAACCACACGAATGAGGAAAAAGGGGGGGTCTAGAGAGTGTCTTCTCTCCTGGGAGGAGCATCAGCCTGAACCCCTGGGAGGCGGCCATCGTGGCGCCAAAGCCACAAGAGCGAAAGCAACACGGAACAGCAACCATGACCAGGTGACGCCGATGTTCTCGGTTTTGTGACACGGAGACTTATGCCCTTTCTATACGGGGTTGAGGTTGGAAATCCCAAGCTCATACAAAGTAAACATTCCGTCGTAAGAACGAAACAAGCTCCCGCAGAAGTGCAGTCCCGAGGGCTTGGACTTGAGAGAGGACGACCGCCCTCAGGTGACTTCCCCGACCCTCCACTTCGTGGGTGGGGACACGGGTCTTGGGAAGGTTAGGAAGTGTGTCTGCAGCTGGCCAGCCGGGGGGGGGCACCTGCGCTTGAATCTGCGCTCACGCTCTACCGTAAGGCGCGGCCTTCCTGGCCTTAAGAAAGAGGTGACCAAAGAGCCCTTTAGGAAAAGCCCCCTGATACACGCGGAGTATAACCCGCTTGTCGTAACACAGCGAACACGGCTTGCCAGGAACGCAGCTCCGGTAACACAGCAGCGGGCGCACAGACGGCACAGACGCCGGGGCGCCGCCCACCGTCTAGCCGCAGCGACATAAGCTGGCTCGCCGGCCTCGGACGCAGACAGCAGAGAGGGAATCCCAGGACTCCTCACCCCAAACTGACTAAGGTCCACAAGAAAAGCTGGTAACGTCCCTGTCGATGAAATCCACGACAACGGTTTTTAAAACGCTGATGGGAGGGTCGGCTCTTCCTCCGACAACGACAGTGCAACGCGGAAGGAAAAGAAGGAATCTTCGTTACGCTGCTTCTCCTCGTTCCTCCAAACACACTTTCCTGGGAACCGTAGTATGACATCTACAAGAAGAAAAAGCTACGAACCTTACAGAAACCGACTTGCCACTTTTCACATTTAGGTGGACAGAACTTCCACACTGAAATGCGGCACCGTGAGCTCGATCGCGGCGCTCGGCCGAAGCCGGCAGCCGGGGGCCTGCGGAGCGAGGCGCCGCGGGAAAACCCGCGTTCGCCGGAGACAAGGACATCCACGGCACTTTTCACAGAGACTGGTTTTCAAGACACACGTGCTGTAAGGCAGAAACACAGCAAACTGGAGTAGATGAGTCTGTTTTTCTGCCCATGTCCCACATCCAAGGCAGGCCCAGAGCTGAGATCGGGCCTCCCCGCTCTGCCTAGAATGGCCCCGTTTCCCGACTCCTGGGTCTCTCGGGTCGGCCCCCCTGCAGCCATCGCACCGCACACGAGGGGGTTCGGGTTAAAACAGACGGAGGACTTGGCTGCCCCTCGTCCGGCAGAAGGCCCGAAGGCGAACCAACCCCCGGGTCTCCCGCCGAAATCCCACAGCACTCCCCAGGGCCTCGGGGCCGAGCAGAACCCCGTGATTTACCCGGATTTACCGCCGATGCCTTAGGAGGAAAAAGGAAATAAAAAACAAAAAACAAAACAAAACACTGCAAATTAGATTCTCTGAGAGTCCTGGGCCAAAATCAGGCGTATGTGTGGCTGAACAGTAGAAACCATTTTGTGAGTAATTTCTAAGCGGGACATATTCAAAACTTACAATCCGTTGATCATTTATTTCCCCTTTCTTAACAAGAAACGCTTGGCACCGAGACTCAACTACGAAGCACCCTCCGACCTGACCTGAGGGACACACACCGCGAGGCCCTAGTCTGTGTTTCAGGAAGAGAAGCTTCCCGCGTTCGACACATGTCCGTATTTCAGCCTCCCCCCCCGCCCCACTTCTGCATGACCCGGGTAAAGCCCGCCCCACGGAGCACTCTGCCCGGCGCCACGGTGCCCGCAGTCTCTGCAGTGTGTATTTTAAAACCGAGCCACAGGTTTCTTCACTCCGGCGACGGTGCTCTGAGGCACGGAGGAGAGACAAGCCTACCTTAATGAGGCATCTCCATGGCTTTCTGGAAAGCAGGGTCCTGGACTCGGCCCGACAATGAGGGCCCAGCTAGGATGGACTCCGCAGGACACGGGTCTTACGTACTTAGAGCAGAGCCCACGCGGTGTAGGTAACAGACGGCAACAATCACCGCCACCTGACTCAGGTTTCATGACCTTGACTGTGACTTGTTCCCAAACCCACATGCCATTGTGACAAGGATCTAATCCTCAGGGACTCGCAGGCCCCGCAGACCGCGAGCACTGAGGAAGTGTCAGGAGGCAAGTACGGTCGCCTCCGTCAGAACCAGAAGCGAATCCAGCTGGCTGACCTTGCGGAAGCGCCCGGCAGGTGTGAAACAAAACCTCACGTGTGCCGCCTTCCCAGGTGCCACTGCACGGTCCGCGCCACTGTCTCACGAGCCCCAGAAAGGAAGAAGGGCCTCCTCCAGCTTAAAGGTCAAGGGAAGAAGGCCCGGAGACCACGTGAGCCAGCCAAGTCAGCCAGACTGCGTGAGCCCAACTCAGGGAGCGAGGCGAGGGCCCTAAGACGGCACAGCTCGCAACGTCAGCGCCAGCGACCGGAACGCGGGAAGCCTGGCTCCAAGACCATGACTTTTCAGCCGCAGCATGTGCGCCCCAGATGGCCGTGGCCTCTCCCTAGGCCTCGCTGATTTAGGAGTTCTGACCAGGCAGGAGCCCAGGTACGGTTCGTATAGTGGGCAGGAAGGGGCAGAGAGAGAGGGAGACAGACAATCCCAAGCAGGCTCCATGCCCTCAGCACAGAGCCCCACTCGGGGCTCGATCTCACAAATCGTGGCATCGTGACTTAAGCTGAGATCGAGGGAGAGGCTCAGCTTACTGAGTGAGCCATCCAGGCGCCCCCTGAATAGTTTTGTTCTTCAATACATCACGCCTCACAGTGCTTCTGGAAATTACCACTGCTCTGCTCTTGACGGAGACGGAAAATGAGGTCAGGAGGTCCGCCCCGGATCTCAGCGAGGGCAGCACGCCCCCCAGACGGGATTCTGTGTGCCGGGACCATAACCCCAGCCTGTTCCCAACGAGCGCTCGGCACACCCTGGCCAAGGACCCGACCAAACACCTACGGGCACCAAGGCATTCACGAGTGTTAGTGCATCAGAAGCGCTCACGTCACGGCAATTACAAAGAAAACGGTACGGTGTTCTTGCAAGAAATGTAACTTGTCACCTCTCCAGGCATTCCCAAAGTAGTCAGACGTGAACATTCTAGCACTAACCAGAAACCGAGGCTTTGCACCTCCTCCGTTCCTAGGGCTCAGCTGGGACAAGGAGACGGCAGCTCGGACCCGTGAGGGCTGCTGGGGGAAGAACGCTCTTCTGGAGCAAAGCCTGGGGCGGGCCAGGCACTTAGCAGAAGCCGATGCTACACCACGGACACTGCCTCGACGCAATGAGAACCCACGCGGAGCGCGGTGAGAGCGCCCTTCGCCTGCGGGGAGTGCTTCCGCAGATCTCCTAAGAACGCCCAGGCCTGCTCTAGGAGGACCGTCGTCGTCCTCCTTCACGCACCGGTGCTGGGACGACCAGCAACCCATCCCCAGGTAAGCCGCTGGGCTTGCACCCGCACCAGCTCTGAACCCCTGTTCTGACTTCAGCCCTAACCACCCGGCCTCCTCCCAGCACAAGCCGCTTCCAAGGGGGCCCGCCGGCAAGTCGGCAGCAAATTTCAGACACTTCACACAGCGCATCCGCTGACCTGCGAAGGAAACCCCCGGAGAGGGCTGAACGCGTTCTTCCTGCGTGAAAATCACGCCGAACGATTAGAAAGGAGGACCCGCCCCTCAAAAGGCCTCGGCGAATACACTTTGCCTCAAAGTATTTTTATCCGTGTTGAGATGGATCGTCGACTTCTACCTGGAAACAACCTACTTCAGACGCAACATCTGTTTGAACTTGTAACGACTATAAAAACATCCACTGCTGCCTGCTATGCCTCTGGCTCCGGACTGGGCTTCAGTTTGGCGAGAGAAGAGCAGAGATCAGACACGGCGGCTACTCCTGGCCAGCTCTCGGCCTCTTCGCTGGGCTTGAGGCTCTCCACGACGCCGCGGAATCCAGGCCTTCCGGGAGAGCTGTCAGAAAAGGAGGCCACGGTGTGGGTGGGGAGGGAGGCCGCTCCCAGTACTTTGCGCTTTTACCTTCTCTTACAAGGATTGGCTAGTTCCAAGCAGCCTCAGAGGCTGCAGATCATATACAGGAAGGAGAAAGACTTTTCTTCTCATTTTCTTAATTTTATTCAATAAGTATAAAAAAGAAAGAAAAAGCAGTATGTTACACAAAGACAAGCCACACAAAAATTATAAAATCTGTTGGAGATCTTTGTCTTGTTTTTTAAAAAGTCAGTAAAATCACTCATATAAATTACGGAATGATTTCTTAAATTTTTTTAATGTTTACTTTTAAGAGAGAGAGAGAGACAGAGTGCAAGCAGGGGAGGGGCACAGAGAAAGGGAGACGGAATCCGAAGCAGGCTCCAGGCTCTGAGCCGTCAGCAAAGAGCCCAACAGGGGGCTCAAACCCATGAACTGCAAGATCGTGACGTGACCAAAGTCGGATATTTAACTGACTGAGCACCCAGACCCTGGCAAGCTGGCAACATGAATCGTGTCCCCCTCCCCAAGCTGTTCCACGAAGAGTACATGAACGAACACGGCGAAGGGCTCACGTGGGCACTGGCATCTGTTACCAGGTGCACAAATGTTAGCCCTTTTCCTTCATAACCATCTCTTTCGTTTTCTTTCTCAGTCTGCTCTGTAAGCCTGATCAAGTCCTATTTGTAAGGAACCATCTGTATCTAAACCTTTCACCTGAACAGATCTGTCTCCCTTTCTCCCCAAACAAAATATCCAAATAAAAACAAAACCGTTTGTACGTATGTGAAAGAATCCATCCAACGTCATGAAAATATTTCATTAATGACTGACCACACATCCACCCAGAAGCTTCCCCAAGGAAGTACGCGCAGCCTCCAAACGCTCCGCAGCACTGGAAACAGGTGGTGGTACTCAAAAGGGCCGTGTAAACCGGCTGTTTGTTACCGCCAACACTTATAGCATATGCAAATATACGGAGACCCACAGGAACGCGACACGGGGAACCGACTTTCCACTCACAAGGACTTCCTCCTCGCTGCTCGCCGTATACACGAGTGCCGTGAACGGGAAGGTTGTAATTACAATGAGCAGTGGACGCGTCTGCGGAACGCCATGCCTGTCCCGTGTGGAGCCCTCCGCGTGCACCGCTCGCAAGGCCACAGGCAACCCCGCGAGGGTCTCCGTGACGTCGTTCCGCAGGATGGGGACGCAGAGGTCAAGACCGCCCACCGCGGCACGTGACAGACGCTGCACGGAGTCAGCAGCTGCGCCTGCGCGAACCCCGGTCTCCGGTCGGAGGCCTCCGCGCCCCCGGATGCAGCGGCCGCGGGCAAAAGCACAGGTTACGTTTAGGAACCGAAGTTCTCACTACGAGCCACCGTCATTCCCTTCCGTTTGCCAGCAACGAGCCTTCTCGAATTCCTGGAGCTGAGCAGCAACTCGCGGGTGCTAATGAAACGCGCGCTGGGTCCGGCGGCCTGCTCGGGAACGAACCACGGGAAGGGGAGAACCGAAGCGTGTTTCCGGGAGGAGCGGAGGCCTCGGTCAGTTACCGACCCGCCCGCGGGAGCCCGCTCTGGTAACAGAAGCGCACTGCGGATCTCCAATGATCGGAGGCGTCTTCTTGTAAATACTCTCGTGTTTGCCATGATATTCAGCCCCCCGTGCCGCTTCCTCTCTGTGGAGTCAGTGACACTCTGGATAGAGGTGGCGGCTCCTACGATTCGGCCAAGCAAGCCTGCCATTTGCAAATGTTATCACGTAAAGGGACTCCTAGAAATTCTTGTCGGGTTTTGAGGGAGAATTCAAACTTCTTCGAAGAAAAAAGTAAAGTTCTAAGTATGTTACACAGAAGATGCTTGTAACATCATGAACGAGAGAAAAGAGCGTAAGTGGGAGACTGGACACAGGGAAGCCAAGGATGGTACTTGTGTTTGTCAGAAGCTCCTGAGATAGAGACTGTGAAAAGGAAAAAATAAAGTCTCTCTAACCGGAGGCACTTGAGAAGTATAATTAAATCTTCGCTTAAAAAATTAAACCAGACCACGGGGTACCGCAGATCACACATACATTAGAAAGGTACATTTTTGTCCTGAGGCGCAGAAAATTCCTCGCTTGCTGAGTCAAGAGCATTCAGGCAAAATGCCTTAGTCAACTATCTAATCTGAGATTTCCACGCGGTCCGCTGTAAACAGCGTGAAGAATTCCAGTGTTTCAACGCCCGCCCACCCGCAGAGCTCCCGGGAGCCCGCCAACTGCGAGCACGCGCTGGCGCCCTTCACCTCCCAAGGTCAGCACGCGACCGCGGCCCGTGGACGCACGGCCATCCCGGCACGCGCGGTGTCTTTTTCTGTTCCGGGACCAAACCACTACCTCTGCGTCAGCAGAAATTCCGAACCATGATAGCGGAGCCGGCTGGTTTGTTTCTAAAAATAGGCATCATTTATATTAGTATAGATCACATGCTAATAAGGAGGCCGGGGTTGACACGCCAAAGACAGAAAACCCGCACATTCGGCCGCCAACACCCGTCGCCCATTCTGCGTCCGGCATTCCGCCGCAGGCTGCAAGACCAAACAGAGACTGTGAGCTGGGGCACCGGGTCGTTCGGTAGGTAGAGCAGGCGACTCTTGATCGTCGGGTCATGAGTTTGAGCCCCACACTGGGTTACTAAAGACTTAAAAGCAAACAAACAAGAAAGACTGAGTTCCTTTCACAAGTTGAAGGTGCAGCAGGAGAGATGCAACTCCTTACCATAATCGGTAGTAGCCGAATTCAGGGTGACCCCTTACGACCCAGGCCTTTGTGTGACCCCCTCCGCTGAGTGGGGGCCGGGCCAGTGGAGGTGATGAGATTCGAAAATGGGACACAAACGAAAATCGCTTTGCACATCCCTGACTTGAGGTTATCCCCCAAAGACTCAGTCGGGTGAGCCCTTCAGAGAAAGGTCTAGGGCTAAGAGTGAGAAGCAGCTGGGGCTTTCTCTTGCTGGTCCTGAGGAAGCGCACTGCCATGTTGGGGGGCGGGGAGTGAGGTGGCAGCGATGGTGGGCGGCCCCAGCCTGCCAAAGACCTCAACCCGCCAACCGCAAAGAACCCGATCCTGCCGACAGCCGGGGAGTGGGGGAGCGAGGGAGCGAACGGCGACCCCCGGACGAGACTGCGGCCCCGGCCGCCACCCTCGCCTGCATTCGAGCGGAGAAAGAACCCAGCGAAAGGGCGCTCGGACTCTGGAGCTCCCGACGCTCTCGGAAACGCGTGTTGCTCTCATCCGCTAACCTGGAGGTTATTCTGCAGGAACACAAGACGACTACAGAAGCCCTGGGAAAGGTAAAGTCTTGTGAGTCTCACGAGGAACAAAACCTTGCTTTTCTCCAACCTCAGAGTTCACGGCTGTTACATGCTGGGCTCACTGAATGGCCACGTGACCTTCGGCAAGTTACTCAACCTTGTGCCTCAGTGTCTTCGCCTATAAAACGGGGAATAACACACAGGGTCCGTGAGGGTTCAGGGAGAGCCAAACGGTAAGCTCTCCGTAAACAGTGCTGCTGCTACCGGTGCTGCTGTAACTGTCATCACCAGCGTCACCGGTGTGACTAACGCGCACGCGTCTGTGTCCTCGCCCGCACGCCGGACGCCCCGCCCAGGCTGAGAAGCAGGAAGGGATGAACAAACGAGGGACGGAATCAGGAGCGGCTGCACGGAAACCGCAGAGGACTCCGAATGTGGCAGGCGCAGTGCGTCTGAACCGTTTCGTCACTGACCCAGACTCGGCGAGCCCCTCGGGTTCATTGTCACCCCGTGCCCAAGGCAGTTCCGCTCCGTGGGGATGGTCAGCACTCAGGGGAAACACGCCCGTGGCACGGGGACTAGAGTCGGGAGCCACGGGAGCCCGGGCCAGCTCGCGGAGCTCTGGAGGACTCCGCAACGGCCAGGGCGCGGGGTCCGTGGGCACGGGAGACCGCGGGCCAGACGGAGGCTGCAGCGGCGTCGTCCTGCTGTTCTCTAACGCCCGCTGCAAGAACGCGACAAGCTGACGCCTGACGGTCAGGCTCTCGCTTAGCACACATCTGGGAGGGGGGGGGCGGAACTGGAACCATCCCAGAGACCAGGAAGCTGACTCCCACCGCCCCGCCCCTGCCCAATCCCAGTCCCCAGGATCTCCTCGGGAGGAGCTCGTGCATGTCCGTGGCCCTCGCTGGTGTGGCCACCATGCGTGGGAGCCCTGAGTCTCCCCCCGCCTGACAGCAGGGCTTGCACTCAGGACGGCAGCAAACACAGGAGAACCTGTCCGCAGGCTACAGAGCCACCTTGCGCAGCCACGCACCTAAGCCCGGGAAGAGGGAGCCGGAACACCTGACCACCCCCTCCCTGGAAGGGCCTGACTGCATAGCTTCCCTGCTGCGGCCTGAGGGTCTGGCCCCTGACCAGGCCTGCACCTGAGTACTAGTACTAGTACTAGTATTAGCACTAGTACTTAGTACCTAGTATTAGTGTTGTTGCTAGTACCCAGCATTAGTATGTGCTAGTACCTAGTATTAGTACCGAGCATTCGTGTTAGTGTATTTGTACCTAGGTATTAGTTAGTACTAATACCTAGTATTAGTACTCAGTATTAGTGTTGCTGCCTGGTTATTAGTGTTAGTGCTAGTACCTAGTATTGGTATTAGTGCTAGTATTAATATTCACATTAGTACTGGTACTGGTATCAGCACTAGTACTAACATTAGCATTAGGACTAGCATTAATACTACCAGTAGTATTGGTGCTAGCTCCTAGTATTAGTACCTCGGCATTAGTGCTTCGACCCCCTCCTTGCAGCACTGCCGGGTCTCGGCACACCCTCAACTACAGGGAGCCACTCAGGACCAAGAAGTCAGTTTGGACAACACAACAAGTAAGGGACACCCAGGAGCTCAGGATGGGTTGACTGACCAGCTCCATGTCCCACAGAAGCCCACTCGGTCAGGACTGGGACACAGGGCTCCACATTTTGTCTAAGGCGCAGAAACCACCACGGAGAGTCAAGGGAAGTGAAGAAACAGGACTACGTTTCAAACATGAGGAAAAGATAAAACTCTATGCAAAGACCTTCGTGAAACGGAGGGAGGGATGTATCTGATACAGCGTTCAAGTAACTCGTAACAGGTGCTCACCGAAGTCAGGAGAAGACGCTGGAACGAAGTGAGGATTTCGACAAAGGGGCAAAATATTTCAAAAGTACTGCAAGAAATCACAGAGCCAAAGTATATAATAATTGAACTGGGGAAAAAAATCAATAGGAGGGTTTATTAGCAGACTAGATTGAGCGGGAAAACAGATGCGTGATGTGGAAGACGGGGCAGCGGAATTCATAAAATGAGGGGGAAATCCAATAAGCAGAGTGAAGACGGCCTAAGGGCCTTATGCGGCCAATAAAGTGGACCCATACACCCAGTCCAGCGGTCCCAGGAGGAGGAGGAGGAGGAGAGAAAGAAAGGGGCAGAGCGCTTATTCAACGAAACAATGTTCGAAACTTCTCTAATCTGGGGAGAGCCCTAGATAACCTGACCCAAGAAACTCAGGGTTTCCAGTAAGAAGATTCCCAAGGGAGCCACGGCGAGGCACACCGTAATCAAATGGACACAAGTTCCAGACAAGCTGAGAATGTTAAAAGCACTGGCAGGAGAACAACTTGTTACACACGAAGGAACGCCCATGAGACCATCGGCAGATCTTTCCTTACCGAAAACAAGAGCCGCAACAGCGGTGGGCGCCGTTGTGGGAATGCAACCTGGCGCGGCGGCTGCGGACGACAGGACCGTAGAGGGTCCAACAGAGAAACCGAGAGGTTTCTCTCCAAGTCAAAACCAGAAACACCGTATGATCCGCGATCCCCCTGGAGACATATCCAAAGGGACTGAAAACAGAACCTCCAAAAGGTACCTGCATTCTCATGTTCAAGGCGGCACTGTTCACAACAGCCAAGATACGAAAATAACCTAAGTGTCCGTCAGCAGATGAATGGATACAGAGAACGAGACAGAGATTTTACACATGTATATACGCATATACGTATATATCACGTTTTCTTTATCCATTCGTCTGTTGAGGGACATACATGCATGTTGAAATATTATATATATTATGCTGTATGTTACATATGTTTAAGTATATAGTATATGGATTCTTATTTTTGTGTGTATATTATATATATATATATATATATATATATATATTATATACACACTATATATACTTATACCATATGGTGAAATTCTTAGCCACGAGAAAGAAGGAAATTCTGGCACTTATACCAACACGGTCCTCGAGGGCACTGATGCTGGAGGTAAGGAGTGAGGGAAAGACCGTACTGCATTCCACCTACACGCAGAATCTGCAAGGGTCACACTCACAGAAACAGACTAGAATGCTGGTTGCCAGGGGCTGGGGGGTGGAGACATGAGACGTTGGACAAGAGCACAAACCTCTAGCTATAAAATGAATACATTCTGAGGCCCGATGCGCATGATGATAGTTACTGATACTGTATTTTATACTCGGGGAGTATATGCTTTAATACTCGCTAGGACAGGAGCTCTTCCTTGTTCTCGCCACAAAAGAGAAACGGTAAGTAAGGGAGGAGATGGAGTGTTAGCCGCGGCGATGGACGCAGTCATTCCGCAATACGTACACTTACAAGCAACACATACTTCGCCTTAAACTCACACAACGTTACACGTCAAATCTATGTCAAAAAAGCTGAGAAAAGGAAAATAAAATTCACTGCACTGATGTTACAAACTCCAATCGTGGCTGAGTGATGGCAGTATCCGTGAGGTTAAGTGTTTGGTTTGCATTTCTGTCTCCCTTCTCTGTGGTAAGATTATGAGAGTTTCAGGAAACAGTCCAAGAATATCTAAAATCTTAGGATAAAATTTTTGGAAGGCCGCTGGAATGGAAGAAGGTATAAAAATTAAAAAAAAAAAGACATTCTCCTGAACCATTACGTGTATCTCCAAAAATGCTTTTTTATTCTAGTGCGAAGAGTTTTAACTCAAGAAAAATAATGCTTCTGCTTATTTGGTGAAATTCTACAGGAGGAAAAGGTTCCCAGGGTGCTTATTATTTAAAGTTCAAGAATTCCAAGTATTTATTAATATAACAATAACAATGACTATAACCACATAAACAGTCTGATTCCTAATATACTGAAAGTTTATTTCCTGCTTTTGTCCAATTCTTAAAATTCTCATTCAGGAAAACTAAAATTATACACGTGAACAACATTAGTTACAAATCCGTCCTGTGAGATTAGAGTATCGGTTATTTCTGCCTGAATAATTGAATCCCATCCCCCGCAGTCTTGGCGCTGGATATCTCAGGTAACATTCTATTCAAAGAAACTCGGGCTGGAAAAAAATAACGAACGCTGACGATGGTGAGAAGAGGGCCGGTTTTAGACATGTGCTCAGGCTACGGTTTAGATACATCACCCATTCTCAGAGATACATGGAAGAAGAGTGAGTAACAGGTGGCTTCTTAAAACAGATCCACTTTGGATTTCGAACTATTACGTGATCCATAATCAACCGAGATTGTAAGACTGAGTATGGTCTTAAGTCACAGTAAAACGACTCAGACGTTTAAACGCATCTGTTGTCACCACATCAAACCTACTCCGGGAGGCCAGACATCTGCTTTCAGAGACTTCGGGTCTCCAGACTAAGGATCTTACTCGTATCCTAATTACATGTCGATCCCAAATCACAATGGAAGACCAATGTGTTACTTTTCAATTTTTGTCATCTCCATGGGGTCTGCCATTTCAAAACTTATAAATGCAAAGTTATTTATGATACTTTCCAGCTAACTCAATAAATGAAGGAAAATATAAAGCAGAATTAGTAAGATGAGAAGCAATGATGTTTCTTAAGAATTAAGAACGGGGCCTGTAGCTGCAAGAGTCTCTATTC
This sequence comes from Paguma larvata, assembly GCA_030068075.1. Lineage (NCBI taxonomy): Eukaryota > Metazoa > Chordata > Mammalia > Carnivora > Viverridae > Paguma > Paguma larvata. Next base: position 29,353,220 of record CM057831.1, read on the forward strand.
GAAGGCAGTGTCTGGCTGGCACTGCCATCAGGGCTTAGTAGGAGCGCCTTTAAAAATGATTTTTATGGGAGGCAACTATCCATACCAAAGACTGTAAGTTCCTCAGAATCCGAAGGCTATTATTAATTCACTTTCAATCACTAAAGCACATTGACTGAGCTCCTCTCTTCTGCCCGACCCGGTAACGCGCACTGGAGATGTGGCCGTGTCCCAGCCAAGCTCCTGCCCACGCAGAGCCTGCGCCTCCCTGGGAGGGGCTGATAACACACGAGGAGATGGTGACACATATTGTACGGAAAAGTTACACAACACATGAGTGTGGGGAGCGAAGGTGGCTGGGAAGGGGCTGGGTAGGAAAATGGGGGTTGGGCAAGACCTGTCCGAGAAGTTACTGAACCCAGTAGTAACTGAGTTACATGCCACCCCCGCTTCAGTCAGCTAACCCACTAAACGATTTAGTTGGTGCCATAATGTGAAATTATTCTACAAAACTCTTCTGCCAAGCAATGAACACGAGCCGTGCAGCACGTGCCACTGCGGCTAGCTGGCAAGAATCAACAGAGCTGTCAGACTAGAGAGGAAAGCTGATTTTCAAAATAATTTTTACATTTGTTAATTTTTGAGAGAGACAGAGACAGCATGAGCAGGGGAGATGCAGGGGGAGAGAGAGAGAGAGAAAGAATCCCAAGGAGACTCTGCGCCATCAGCACGGAGCCCGACGTGGAGCTTGAATTCATGAAATTGTGACATCACGACCTGAGCCAAAACCAACAGTCAGACACTTAGCTGACTGAGCCACCCGGGGGCCCCATAAACTAACTTTTTTTATAAATCAAGGAGCACACCAGAGATTGAAGAACAAAATACAATTCAACTCAGCGAATGTAAGGGTCATTAGGGCAGAAATTCGTGTCTGTCTGGTGCGCTGCTATGTCTCCAGGGCTTAGAACAGTGCCTGGCAAACAGAAGCTCTCAACAAACATTTGCTGAATGAATGAATGAATGAATGCAACAAACAAAAAACTGAATATTTCCTGTTTATACTAAGCACCAAGGATAAGGCAAAAAAAAAAAAAAAAAAAGAAAAAGTACAGGAAAGCATGCCTTCCATCCATCCCTATATAACTTATAAGCCAGTCAGGGGTGCTGAGCCATTTCTAAAACATGGCAGAAGGCGTAAGGATAGTTGTTTGCAAGCACAGAGACGGGGGAAGAGAGGGGAGGGAGGAGAGCTGTGGGATGATTCCAGTGGGGAGAGCAGCAATGACTCTAAGAAGGCGTGACGTTTCTGTGGAAGTGGAGAAAGCCGTAGGAATGACGAAGGATACGTCCAAGACACTCCTTGACAAAACGGTTTTGTCTTGGGCAGGAGTCACACACAAAACAGCAGGTGTTGCAAAGCATGGAGAAAAGAAAGAGCAAGTCGCACCCAGGGAGGAGCCGGGAGCCAGCTCTGAGTCAAGGGCACATCGTAGGTGACGGGGGGATGGAGGTCCTTCCAGGCCATGTGTGCGATCTGAGATGGAGACTGAGGAGGATTCTACCCTGAGCTGCTCTGCTCTCCCTCGTTTACCAACTTGACTTTCTCGACTCAAACAGCCATCCCAGACAGAGGTGACACAGGCGCCCCACCGAGTGCGTTTCGGAACACGTGCTGCTGTGCCCCAACCGGAGGGCAGGCGCGTAGCGCCCAGGAGAAGGACAAATCTGTTTTGCGCTGAGGCTGCAACACACAGTCTAGAAAAGTCCTTTCCAAGTGACAACTCCACATCTTGCTTTCATCTAGAGGTTTCCAACACTCTGTACCCTCAAGACGGCCAGATATCCCCGCGGCCTCCCCGTGACCCACGTCACCCTTCCGCCAATAAAAAACTTCCCCAAGTTTGTCAGTGGGTTTGGGAAATTCTATCTGCAAGAATTAACAATCCAGTCAGTTAGCAGCTTATGCATAGTATCAACAGATGAACCCAGGAAAACTGACAACTACTGAACAGAGCTCTCCAAGCCCAGAGGAAAAGTACCTATTCGGAAGCGAGGAAACCTTCTCCTTCGCTGGGCCTCCTCCTCCTCAGCAGGGAAACTCAGAAGCCGCGATGAGTCACCAGCTCTGTGAACTCCTCCACCCACGGCTGAACCGTGGCTCGGAGCTATTCCTTCTGCTTTCACCAGAAACCCTCCCGCACCCGGGGGGGGCCGGTGGGCTCGGGGGGTCAGTGTCCGACGCCTGATTCGGGCTCAGGTCACGATCTCACGACTCGTGACTTTGAGCCCCACAAAGGGCTCTGTGTCGACAGTGCGGAGCCTGCTTGGGATTCTCTCTCCCACCCTCTCTCTCTGCCCCTCCCCCTCTCACTCTCTCTATCTCTCAGAAATAAATAAAAGAAGCTTAAAAAAAAACACACCGCATTGTTTTGTTTTCCATTCCAAATAACAATCTTCTATTCTCTTCCTTTGAATCTGAAAAAAGTTCCGAGGCTTAAGTTTATCTCAATGACAGATGGGTAGGAATATGCAAAATGACCTTCTTTTAATAAAATGAATAACAACGGAAAACCTCAAAGGCAGAAAGACAGACACCTGCTTTAAGAATGTCCATCTTGCTCGAATCCAGAGAAACCACACAAGAAGAAACAAAAACAAAACAACAGAAAACACAACACAACAGGTCTGCAAACTTTACCCTGCTCTAAAGCTCGGGCTTTCAAGGTCAAGGAGAGCGGCCGATGGGAATAAATGTTCTGACCGCTGCGTATGAGCTGGGTTTCTCAGTTACTTCGATATCTGGAATTTCAGAATCACGAGCTGGAAAACTTCAAACACAAAAGAATTGCGAAATCCTGCCAGTGTGTGAAATAATATGCTCTCAGAGATGTTTTGACGGAGAAGCTGACAAAGCTTCGGGGTCCTTCCCTTGCCAGGGCTCCCGGGAGGGTCCTGGGAGAGGCCCTAGGAATGTGTTTACCGAGTCACATGTTTTAGTAAATTCTGCAAAAGTGAGATATTTTGAATACGATCACTTAGGACCATCGTCTCCTTCCGCCGGGCGCACCTCACGTCAGGCGACGACGGAGGGTGGAGTGCGTGGAGGGCGCACTGCCCCGTCCTCCCGAGGAGAGCTGAGCAGCGTCTGCATTTAACGGCCTGCATTTCTACGGTCCGCGGCCGCGCCTTGTATAGTCAGGTGGCTGAGCCTGTGCTGGGGTAGGAATGGCTTCCAGAAACGCCCTCCCACCTGCTGTGCCGGCTCGCCTCGCACCTGTCGTCAGGACACAGAACTGCAAGGTCAGAGGCTCTGGGGACGCAAGAGCGGGTCCTCTGGTGCCTGTTCCCAGAATAGCAGAGGCAGAGGATGAGAAGCAAGGGTCAAAATATATGCAGTCACCAGCTGAACTATGGAAAAGTCTATGTCTTCCAGTTCGTATATGAAAGGCACCTGCCAGACGTTTGCAGTAATCTCAAGAAGATACTGGACATCACGAGTAACAGGTTGTGATGCGAAGAAAACCTTTCCAGACTGTTAAAAAATGAGAAAAAAAATTGTGATTAGCCTTCCTATAGGAAAGCTTGCGTGAGTTTTCTATTCTCTTTATAGAAAATAAAATGACACGAGCCATGGTCATATGTAGAAACAAACCAAGCGTACGTAGGCAAAAAAGTAGAAAAATCACTATAAAGACATTTCGGCCATTTAATAAAAGTAAATATGTTTCAGGTATCAGTGGTACTTACTAGCGTTTTTGTATGTAATTCATTATTAGTAATCTCGCTCTAAATATACATATACTGTCATACCTAAGTTTCAGGTTTTTTTCTTTTGAACAGAACCCTCAAACGGCACCCGAGAGGCTCAGCTGGTTGAGCATCTGACTTTGGCTCAGGTCATGATCTCACAGTTCCTGAGTTCGAGCCCCGTGTCGGGCTCCTGCTCACAGCTCAGGGCCTGGAGCCTGCTTCGGAAACTGTGTCTCCTTCTCTGTCTGCCCCAACCCTGCCTGCACTCTGTCTCTCTCTGTCTCTCAAACATGAATAAACGTTAAAAAAATTTTAAACAGAACCCCCAAAAGTGTATAAGCCTATATCCACACAAAACTTGCCCTCAAGTCGATCTATACTTCGTCCCTCTCCTGATGACTTCATGTAAGAAATTCTGATGGGTAATTTAAGAAACGATTATTAATTCATCCCTAGATGTAGAAGAGCGAGAGACGGGGAGAGATTAACGCACTTGCGTGGCCCTCCATTCTGTGACAGATCAATCCACACGCACTCTGGCAAGGAACCCAGGAGGGGGCCCATCTTGCGCAGGGCTGGCGTGGCCACGCTGGAAGCCAGGGCCAGCACCGCATCCGGGAAACACCTGCCTCGGCCAGTTGTCCCCAATCCTGGGGGCTTAATATAAATTCACGGTCTCACGGTTCTGAAGGTTAGAGTCTGAAATGCACCTCACTGCGCAGAAATCAAGGTGTCGGCAGGGTTGCACTCTCTTGGTGACTATAGGGGAACCTCTTCCGGCTCCCGGGGGCCTCCTGCCTTCCTTGGGTCCTGCCTCCTTCCCGCAACGCCAGGCTGAATTCCTCCATGCTGTCAAGTCCGTGGTTCTCAGGCTTCTGCATCCTTCTCCCACTTCTGAGGACCCTTCCGATCACACCGGGCCCATCAGATTCTCCAGGAAAAATCTCTCATCCCATAGATGGCTGACTAGCAACCTTGATTCCAAACTGGGTCAACCTCTTAGGGCGAGACATTGAAATGACAGGAAGTGGCACTTGTGAGACGTGAACGATTTCCTTTTTACATTTTTAAAATGTTTATTTATTTTGAGACAGAGCGAGCAAGGGGGGGACAGAGAGAGAATCCCAAGCAGTCTGTGCTGTTGACGCAGAGTCCGACACAGGTCTCAATGCCACGAACCATGAGATCACGGCCTGAGCTGAAACCAAGACTCAGAGGCTCAACCGACTGAGCCACCCAGGCGCCCCCGTGATTTCCTTTTTAAACTAAAAAAGCAACTGATGACAAAAAGTGACAGCACATCCCCGTGTTTTGTCACCTCCTGCTGCTTTTCATTAAGAACAGATCTTTGTATCCAAACAGACTGGATTGGAAAGAACACAGGGAAAGTATAATTTGATTATCAACAACGCAGACATGTCGTTCTTTTCCTCAGGCACCTGTAACACCTATTTTAATGCAGGTGACATGTGAATAAATATTTCGGACATATATTTGTAATTTTAATTTAGTGAAGCTACTTTCACTCAATGAAATGTTTTCAAAACATCTGTATCTGGTGTGAGTACACGTCACAGTCCTCTGAAGGGAAGTGCCTACCCGTGGGGAGGACAATTTTTCTCTTCAATGTTCAATCTGTCATTGATAGTTTTGTGATACATAATAAAAATGCATTATTAAAAAAGGAAATAATTTACAAGGAAAACATAGACGTTCTATTGTCTAATTGTTAGGTTTTAGCAAACATAAAATTATTCTGGCCAATCACGTGGCATCTGTAAGGCATGCTTTGAATGTCTGAACTTTGCTCAGCAGACATGAGTGCGCTGGGCATTCCTGGTCCCCAGAGCACTGGGGCGGCACTTCTTTCACAGAACAGCAAAGTGAGACCCGGAAGAAGTCTAATTTTTTGGGCACTGGTTATATACCAAGTGTTGACCTCGATTCTTCACGTAATTTATTTTATTTAGCCCTCGAAAAATCCTTTTTGACAGACCCTGGACTCATTTTACAGTTAAAAATATCTGATGTCCATAAAATATGACACGTCTGAGGAAGCCCCCTGCACTGCTGGTGGGAGTGCACACCGGTGCAGCCGCTCTGGAGAACAGGATGGAGGCCCCTCAGAAAGTTACAAATGGAACTACCCTTCCATCCAGCAATTGAACTGCTAGGTATTTACCCAAAGGAGTCAGGAGTACCGATCCGAAGGGGCACGTGCACCCCAGTGTTTACAGCGGAGCTACTGACAATAGCCGAAGGACAGAAAGAGCCCAAGTGTCCATCAACAGATGAGTGGGTAAAGAAGATGGGGTGTAAATACACACACGCACACACACACACACACACACACACACACACAATGAAGTATTACTCGGCAATCAAAAAGAATGAAATCTTGGTATCTGCAACAACATGGATGGAAGTAGAGAGTATTATCCTAAGTGAAATGAGAGAAAGACAAAAATCAGATGATTTCACTCATATATGGATTTTAAGACACAGAACAGATGAGTACAGGGGAAGGGAAGGAAAAATAAGATGAAAACAGAGAGGGAGACAACCCGTAAGACAAACACAGAGAAGAAACTGAGGGTGGGTGGGGGGAGGCGGGTGGGGGATGGGCCGGATGGGGGATGGGCCGGATGGGGGTGGGCAAGAAGGAGGGCCCTTGTTGGGATGAGCAAGGGGTGTAGTACGTAAGTGATGAATCATTATTACTCTATAGATTAACTAACTTGGATTTAAATTTAAAAGAATGCGGCACACCTGAGAACACAGTGACACACCCAGGGAAAGCGAAGCATCTCTCCTCTGGTCCTATGTGACCGATACCCGGAAAACAAACTTCCCTCAGAATTTGTTCCTTCCTTCGGCTCATCATCAAAAGGTCTGGGGAAGGAAAAAGAAAACGTGCCCTTCTTTTCCATTTTTAGAGGGCCGACCGAGGAACTGGCACCGGTTGGAGTTACGCCTCGAACTTGCTGATTTTGTGCGTACAAAGCGCGCACGGAACCAAAGATTAGATGGAGAAAGAAACGAATCCAAAAATGAAAACCTTACGAGTCCCAGCCCAACGACAACAGTTGTTGATACAGGACCCTCTCGCCAGCTGTGTTTACATTTTTTCCCTACTCATGTTAATCCCAACGAATGAAAACACTGGGGAGTCGGGGCAGTTTTGTTATTTCTCCCTGTTTTCTAAAGAATGTTTTCCTGGGAACTTCCACGGTACTGACTATCTATTAAATATGGTATCCCATTTGGGAAGTAATCCACTAGTTTTTCCGAAAAGCCAGAAAGATAAACAAACATTAAGGAAAATACCAGTGGCACCGCGTTTCTGAAACGTTGACCATTCAGGTGATTATCTGGCACCTGGAAGCAAAGCCCAGACCCTAACTATGGGCCAGGGCACGGGTTTTCAACAAGAAGGCCTTTTTCTTCTGACCTTTCAATAAAAAAGAAAACCTTACAATGTATCTCTTTGTCTGCATGTGAAAAGCAAACGGGCACCTGGGCAATTATCTAGACAATTCACATAAAAAGTTCTTGAAATGTCTAGCTCATTGCCTCAAACCACTGCTGTATTTGTCTATGAAGACAAAAACTGTAGGTGCTTAGTGAATTTTAAGTAATAAGTACAAGCATCTATTATTAATACGTGTTCTATCAATTTTTAAATCTAGTGAACTAGGAGTCAATAATATCCTGAAGCCATGAATTCAACTAATTAAATGTTTAAAATGGCATTCATTCGTCTTTATTTTGAATGCATGAATTCAAAGGAAAAATAAATAGCTTGTTAGCAAAGCTTGCAATTTTAATGCAGACTTTGAAAGGTTTTTCAAATGCCCTTCGTTTCGTCCACACATGGATTCCTTTGTGTGCTGTTCCTCCTGGGGTTTGGTATCGGTATCTCGAATACGACTTTTGCCTTCTCTCCTACCTGTTTCAGTATCTACTGTCGTCCTTGTGTGCTGCCTCCGGACAATCAAGAAAAGCCAATAAAAATCAATGAAAAATTTGCTTCTAATTAGCAAAAGCCCAACTAGCACAGTCCTTCTGCAGCTAACAGTACAACAGGCTTTGTGGTTTCTCCTCTTCGTTTGGCTAAGCCCAAACCAACCCAGCAAGGCTCAGTCCAGAGGCTGATCACTTATGCATTCCCCAAGAGTCACTGGCGGTCTATGCTTTGCCAAACTCCCTGCTGGGGGAGCGACGGTGAAAAGGTCGTCCTTGACTCGTGTAATGGGACAGTTTTGGGTTTTGTTTGTTTTCTAAGAAGCAACGTGCACTTGTGGAAGAGGGTTAAGGGTCTCAAGGACGCCCAACCGAGACAGAGGTTTCCGCAGAAGGAAGCGTGCCTGAAAGATCTGAACTAGAAACACTCAGGGATATTCAAGGAACCGGTAGGTGAAACCTGAAGGGACACGGGGACAGGGCCTGGAGCTGCACGCTACGGGACCCCCGGTGCGGAGAGCGACAGGTCACGGGAGCGCAGACAGGATGCTTGCAGTGGGGATGGAGAGAGAGCGAGCTTTGGAAGCTAGTAAGGAGGTGCTTCTGGACAGACAAGACCGAAGAATCCGGCAGGACTCCGAAAGACGCAGCTCAAGGGGCTGAGTGCAGGGCTGCTCGGTGAGATACAAAAACAGAAGGAAGAGCCTATCTGGCAGGAAAAACCTGACCGATTTATCACGCTGAACCGATCAGCACGGTGACATTTCTGTAATCTTGGCGAAATACGCAAGAAGAGCCGCCCAGGAAGCAGCTGGTCAAGTCCGGCTGCAGAGGCACACCGCGGAATCAACAGCAAACGTGGGCCTCGCCGGGACAGCGAGGACGTGCTCGCCCCTCAAGGCGATCCGCAGAGCGGGGGGAGAGCGGCACCGAATCCCGGGGGACAGGGACGCTGCGTTCACAGTGCCGTCAAGGGCACCAGCCCAGCTGCACACGCCGTGCGCGCCCCGCCCCCCGCCCTCCCAGGCAGCCACGGAGATCCCGCGGGCTGTCCGTGTCCTCCAGCACAAACACGGCAAACGGCCGGCACAGCGAACAGGATCAACGCCAGTGTACTTGAAGAGTTCTCAGGACGGAGGGAAGGGCCGTGTGTGCACTGCGCTGTGAAGGCAGTGCGATCTGTGGGCATTTCGGGGAGGGAGGCGCCACTCCTAGGCACAAAGGAACCTGGTTACTACTGAGTGCAGAGCCGGGAGGGGCGGGGCGGGGCGGCGGGGAGTCCCCGCCACACGATGTCCGAACAACATCGCGGAGAAGTCTCCGAGGAAAAGACCGGCGGATCGTCGTCAAGACCCCGGGGTTCGCCACGTGCGCCTGTTATAGACGCTCGCGTTCCTTAATGCAGCGGTGTTTGTGTTCCTGTCTTTCTCATTCCTTCCGAAGATATTCATCGAATTCGTTTTACCAAAGTGGCTAGAAGCAGTTTAGCTGCTCTCCACCAGTGTATCGTGAAGTTTCGAAAGGCAAATATAATTGTTTTAACGAAGAACTTTTGTCAGTACTGGCTCCAGTCCAAAACTCTTTCCTCAAGACCCTACGAAAATGAGGTTTCTCTTGCCCAGAAAAGCTGCCTGCTAAATTCAGGCTTTCTTACTCACATAACTGTTTAAGAATTTAAAATAAAGGATCTTAACGAACCCAGACAATTCGGTAACTTTTTACACACTTTCAGGCAGCAAACAACGCTTTTAAACAAACTTTTAGGTAGCATTTTTTTTTTCAATCGGATGAGTCAGAAATGCTGATTTTTAGACTTAGAATTGCCTTTTACTACTAAAACTGCTACAGTAAAGAAGTTCTCGGATAAGGACCATCTTCATTTCCAAGCTCCTGGAATGGGCTGAAGAATTCCAGCTTCAGTGCGCAGCTCTGCCAAGCGTCGGGAACAGCCAGAACTTTGAGGAGTAACGGCAGTGAAGGATCGGCATGCAAAGCACGGGTCAGCTCTGACCCTTGGGGATGGTTAGAAAACTTGCCTCCTTCAAGTACTAGGGAAGCCAAGAAGCATGTGATATGCAGTCCGAATTTCCTGTCTAGCAGCTCTTTGACCTTGACCGAGTTAATTCACCTCTCTAAACTCCCTTGTCTGATAAAGGGCCAAAAATATACTTCTCAGGACTGTTTTCTGGATCAAGTGAAACAATATGTACAAAGGGCTTCACATAATGAGAAAATGTACACACTCCCTTTTTATTATTGCTGCAACATTATTCTGAGAGAATTTCAACCTTAGGTAAAGTGCTTTTAAGGGCTCTCAAATTCAGATTTTAAAGCTGTGTATACATGAATTAACAGGAACATGTTTACTTTAAAATGGAAATCAGAGATTACAGATTTTCAGATCTAAATGGAACAAAACCACCTGCTTATAGAGCCTCAAGAATATCCCTCTCGGAAATGTGTTAAGAATCCAACTGCATGTAGGGGCACCTGGGTGGCTCAGTCAGTTAAGCGTCCCACCTCAGCTCAGGTCACGATCTCATGGTTCTTGGGTTTGAGCCTCACATCAGGCTCTGTGCTGACAGCCTGCTTCGGATTCTGTGTCTCCCTCTCTCTCTGCCCCTCTCCCCTGCTTGCACTCTGTCTCTCTCTGTCTCTCAATAAATAAATAAATGTTAAGAAAAATTTTTAGAATCCAATTGCATGTTATTACATTACTGTGTATTTATCAATGACTTTTCATAAGAGCACAAAAAATTCCCATAACTGTATTTGAAAATACGTAAAGCTCTCCATAATTCTGTTAGCAAATGGGGGGCATGAGTATTCCTCGCACTGAAGTCAGGCAGTGAGTTAAGGTGTTCACGATATGACCAAGAGTGACAGGTGCAGGGTGTTCATATCAGGACCCAGAATAACCGTGACACCATCACAGGGAGTGGGCATTCCAAATCCCAGACCTATCATGATGAAGACCAAAGCTCAAAGGCTCAGGGCACAGCACCGCAGAGTGACCGTATGCGGTCACCGTGGCAGGCGAGGTTCAGGGGAGGAATCTTTTTCCACCACTTCTGCTGGCTCCTTCATGTGGCAAGAGCTCGCGAGCACACCCCTGGCCTCTCGCCACCTTCTTCCTTATTCTCCAAGCAGAGCAGCGACGGTGACCCTCTGTGGGCTTGGAATGAAAAGCGGGCATGCACGGTCCTTGCTGTCCTGCCCAGAGTTCACTGCAGCAGGAGGGGGGGAGGCCTCCCCCAGCCCGACAGCGCCGGGACCAGAGAGTGGGAGCCCGTCAGCGGTGAGACAGCACGCATTTAGAAGACATCCTCCAACCCCTCTTCTTCTAGAATCATCTGCCTCCTCCTCCTGCTTATTTCACATGGGTGTAAAAACCAGGTGGGGAAGGCACATACTGCTGATCAGGTCTCTTTACACTCAAGAAGCTCAAGGCTGTTCAGTTGATCTTTAAGGAGAAAAACCACCTTTGCTGAGCACCAACTATGAGCTAGGCATTACGCTAGACGCAGAAAAAGAGATCACTGAAATGCGATTCCTGCTCCTTAGAAGACTCAGGTGTAGTAAGAGAGGGACAGAGACGGCACAGCCACAGCAGGCGGGGGATGCTCTGCACGGGATACCCGTGCAGTCACGCGTGCAGTGCGAGGAGCTGCCCCGGCCTGCGGCCACAACCCCCCCCCCCCCCAGCCACCAACAGCAGCACACGCTGCAGTGCAATGAAAAGGAGCAGGAATACCTATGAAAGAACTCTAAATCGGAAACAAATCGTTTGCGAACCACGCTGCCCTTGGCGTAGCAATTACACGAGGGGCCGCGCTGCAGAGGAAGCCCACGGAAGTGCCGCGGCAAGAGAACTTCCACGCGGCTCTCGGTGGGGCTTTCAGAGAGGCTGGGGGGCCCCTCTAGCAGCAGGAACCCCATGCCCGCCCCCACACGAGCTCCGCCGTGGCCGATCTTCCACACGGTCATCCCACAAAGCCCTTCCTCCGAAAGAGGAAATTGCTGAAGAAGATAAAAGAACACCGCGTAAGAATTCCTGCGTGAGGCAGGTGGGTGCGAGTGCTGAGGCCGGGCAGGGAGACGGAGACCACACAGAGGGGGTCCCCCGTCCCGTGGGCAGGGCCTCCCGCGCCCCGCCGCACACCGGAACTGCCTGGGCACCTCCGAAAACCGCTGATGCCTAGCTCCGGTACACTTGCAAACCAGCCTGAGTCTGTCTGTTGGTTTTCCAACCGATGAAAACGATCATGGCTTAACTGAGAGAGACGTGTGTGTACCTGTGGAGTACGCAGCTTTTATACATGTACGTATATTTCTAGACGTGCCGATTTTGTCTACAGCAGAGCGAGCTTATCAGAGAGAGCTCGAAAACTAGGAGAAGAATATGAACAGCCAACCGCGGGATCCAGAGAGGTGCTGACGACCTCAGCACGACAGCTCACGGACCTTCGAGTCACTAGCACGCCATTTATCTCGTTTCCGCGTTAGTACTGGTATTTAGTATTCCCACATATCCAGTCCCCATGTCTCTCTCCATTCCTGTTACACACTCCGAGGAGACCTTTATCAGCAGAGCCTGGGGCCCGCACAAGCCGGGGGATCAATCGGTCATGCCCAGAACCGCCCCTCGGGAAGGGCGGTGAGCCGCGCAGCGTTCGGCCTGTCCACGCCCCACCCCGGTCTCCGTGCTCTGCGAGGTGTTCGGTGCTCAGCCTACCCTGCGCACCCAAGAAGGGGAGGGAAGCACAGAGACATGGGCTGTCTCTCTGAGAAAACGTGGTGTAGGCTGATGAGACCTCGGTAATGGCTCGGACACCCTGAAATGAGGGGACAGGAGGTCCAGAAAGAAACAGACTAATCTGTCGAAACTGCAGCAGGACGTACTACAAAATTTGTGCCCACCCCTTATCACGTGAGGTCCTTTCCACTTCTGTCATCCTGACCTCTCTTGGATGGACAAAGCCTGACCGATTTTCAGGGGGACGATTTTGCTCCTCCTCATGCTGGCCAGAGGTGTTGGCGCAGCCTGATTCCTGAGTGGTTTCCTACCGTGCTGCGAGGTGATAACCACCATCCCGAAACTTTTCCATAAAAACTTTGTAAGTTTATTTTTATTTTAAGAGAGAGAGAGAGAGAGAGAGAGCACACACGTGCGTAAGCACAAGCAGGGGAGGGGCAGAGGGAAGGAGAGAGGAAAATCCCAAGCAAGCTCTGCACTATCAGCACAGAGCCCAACGCGGGGCTCGAACTCACAAACCGTGAGATCCTGACCTGAGCCAAGATCAAAGGTCAGAGGCTCAACCGACTGAGCCGCCCAGGCACCTCCTCAATAAATTTTTATTACTTAAAAAAATTAAATTAAAGTTAAATAAAATTTGTGCCCAAACACATTTCTACCAAGAGAGCAGATGGGCTTCTCCTTGGCGCGTGCGCGCTAAATACCAGCGGTCCCCTTTATTCATCGTGGCGACCCACACACCCCTATAAGCACCCCTCGGGCAGTGCTGTCACCCCCAGGGACACCCTCTGGGTACACGAAAAGGCAGGCACAAATGCATGACTCTACGCATGAGAACGTATTTCTCTCTTCTTTTGCAAGCCTGCCATAAAAAATAAGGAAGATATGTTTACCATCTTAAAAAAAGGCTGATCCAGAAACGGCAGTATAGAATGTTCTACAACGAGAAAAATGCATTTTGCAATTTTGGCTTCTCTTGGGAAATCTAATTTACTGAACCACTAAACGAGAATGAAAATCATATGTGCTTGGAAGATTTGCAGAGAGGATTAAATGAGATACGCACACAGATAACGTGCACGAAGCTCTGGGCATCGTCCCACCGCGCTCAACACACTCAGTGAACGGTGGCGGCTGCTGTTTTTACTGTTGCTATTACTGCCGCTCATAATTCTTAATTACAATGCCGCATTCCGAAATCACCCTCACGGTGACCGAAAAGTGCGAAGCCCGAACCTCCCGTAGTTCAGCCGAGTCTCCAAACCAATGCTGGGACCACGAGACTCATCACCAGCCTTGCGAACGTTCTGCAGGTGTATCCTGAAAGTCTGGGAATCAACGGGAAACTGCGAGAATCTTAAAAATGTTAAGAGACACAGCAAACTTCAAGGAACCTGGGAGAGCCTAGGCAGAGACCCCCCTCCGACAGGAGTTCTGTGCTTCCCCAGAGACCAAGGTCTCACTCTGCTACTGCCGTTTTCTTTTTGTTTGTTTCGGTTCTTCCTTTCTCCATTGGCCACATCAAAAAAAGTTTTTTTTACCTTTCCGGGTAGCACCGCAGGACAGCTCTCTGGGCACCCTGGCGAGTGGTTTAACGATGAGGAAAACCACGCACTCCCCTTCCCGTCCGCAAACGACGCGGCATTTCTCATCTGCTTTCCCCTTGACCTGCAGCGTTTCACCCTGTGATCGTCTTGAACCCGAGCAGAGGAGCAGATGCCCGGAAATAAAAACACGCCCTCCCAGTCACGCCTGTAGGAACAGGTTGTTTTGCTGTTTTGCTTAGAACAAAGAGGAGAGGGAAAAAAGAAGAGAATCAAACGTTGCTACTGTGACTGCGAGGAGCCTTGCACACCCCCGGACACTTCCTTGAAGCAACAAGGTGCAAAATTTACTGTCTTAAAGGTTGGCGACAGAGTGCCTCTTAAAGAAGAAACTTCAGGGTGCCTGGGTGGCTCAGTCGGTTGAGCATCCGACTTCGGCTCAGGTCATGATCTCACAGTTCATGGGTTCTATGAACCCATGGTTTCATGGGTTGGCCTCTGTGCTGACAGCTCAGAGCCTGGAGCCTGCTTGGGATTCTGTGTCTCCGTCTCTCTCTCTCTCTGCCCTTCCCCCACTCATACTCTGTTTCCCGCTCTCTTGAAAATAAACAAACATTAAAAAAGAAGAGGAAACTTCAAGTTAAGGGCCTTGATCAGTTTCTTGAAGGCAGAAAGCAAGCCCTGAAGAGTTCAAAGGAGATAGTGAAAGGAAGAAACAGCTGACTCACTCAGCGCGGGACATGATGGTGGGGGGGACGGGGAGGGGGAGGGTGCAGGCGGGGACAGCAGCACGGAAGACAGAGAATGAGGGGGACACGTGCAGTCTGCAGAATCGTAGGTACACGGAGGCTCGGGAAAGGTATGTGATGGGGCAGAAAGACCCTCATGTATTCAATTCTTTTTCAACTCCCCCTTTCTCCACCAAAACTTGGAGAGGCACAGGCAACGGCGAGATGAAGGACAGCTGTCTGGGCGTCTAGGCAGTGACCTGCCCCGAAGGGATGAATAAAGGCCGTGGCCGCGCTGGAGGAGAACCAAGGAGCACCAGAACTGGCTCCCGATGGACACGAGATGAGCCCATTTTGTCCAAATGCCCAGAGAGGCGACCTTCACTTGTAGGGCACGGGTGATGTCTGGGTTCCGTCAGTTACCATCTCTGGCCGCCGAAACAAGCAACACAAGATAAAACTATCCTCACACCCCCCTTCCTGGCACCCCCTTACACTAGGCGTCTGTGCCCACCCGCAGGGCCCCCGGCCCTGCTGTCCCTCTCCCTGGAGCGCTCTTCCTGCAGCGCGGCTCATCTCTGTCACCCAGTCTCGGCTGGGTTCAAGCGTCCTCAGAGGGACCTTCTCGGGCCGCCTCTCTGAAGTGCCTCCTTCCCTTGGATCCAGCCATTTCGGTCACCTCATCCCACTTCATTATTTTCATAGACCTTAAAACCACCTGATAGTGCGTGGTTTATTCGTTGTATTTCATTGAATCCAAGGGTCCACGAATTACAAGATGTAGTCGTGCTGGGTGTATTCCTAACAAAGCAAAATGCTGCCAATTTAACTAAGACATGTTTTTTTTAGAGTTTTGAATTCTGATTATACAATTAAAAGATGCTCTTTTAGAACTATTGAGACATTCTTATCATAAATCACTTTTTCACAAACATAAATGGGAAGGTATAAATGAGAGGGGCTGTTCGTTGCTTTGTGGATAAATACAAAGTCATTGTCATTCGGCCAAAACCGAGTGTCAGCTTCAAATCAGGTTAAGGCCTCTGTTTCTGGCCTTCCTGTGGCAACAATATATTTTTGTTTTAATGTCAAATTATACTCTAATCTTCACAAAAGGATTTTAAATGCCGACTAAACTCAACCTGCAGACGCATGATGCAACCCCACCGGCCACAATATCGTGTCTTTTAACAAGTCCGGGCCCAGGCAGAAAGGGACAGCTCCCTCAGACTGCTGTCTGGTCAGCGACAGGAAACACACCCGTAACTGTGAGTCACATGCGACTTCAAAATTGAAACAGAACGTGTGTCTCAGAATCAGCACAGCAAGCTCCCTGATTAGAGACCGTCGCACCCACGGCCCCTCCACCTCCAAGACCTGAGATCTAGGAGAACAAGAAGCTGGTCTATGTATCTGGAGGTATGCATACGGACATATACACACATATCCCTAGATGTATAAATATCTAGACACCCAGAACACAGCAGGTACTCAAAGCATGTTTACTCACAGGATGCAGTGTGCTCTCTCTCCGAGCCAACGCTACCCCTCCAGAGCAATGATGCCCTAGGGCTGACAGCCATACGAGTAACGTCTCTGTCAACTCCACAATCGCTAGCATTTCTGACCTAGTGCCTGGGCCATACAGATGGCTGCCACCTACAAGAAGAAATGCCATCTAACCTCACACAGGGACGCTGTCTCGAGCTCTTCCCTAAGTATCCTCTGTGGCAACCAACGGTAAAAACATGGGCGGTCTGGTGATCCCGGTGACCCGCTCCCTGAGAAGATAACCGTTAGGCTGAAATTCTCCTTCCCAGAAGCCCGGAAAAGCAGGGATCAAATGGCTGAACACACGTCCCCTGCCCTGGCGAGCACGCAAAGGGCAGGAAAGTATCGGCCATCGAGAGAGTATCAGATAAAACGCTCAGCCCTTTATCCAATGGGATGACTTAATTCACATCATTTACTTTTATGTCAACTTCTCGTTATTTTCTTTGAAGTTCTCTCTTTGTAGTTTGCTTATACTGAACAGATAAGGGTTCTAATGAGATCCAATAAAAGACACACAACTTTTTTCAAAACTTCTGCCCAAGTAACATAATCTTGACATGACACACTCAGATGAACCAAGGGCTTTGTACAAAAATTTCCTGTTTCTCTTTTTCTACTGTGAACAAAGACAAAACGGCAGAGGCGCCTGGGTGGCTCAGTCAGTTAAGCATCTGACTCTTGGTTTCCGCTCAGGTCATGGTCTCACGGTTTGTGGGTTCGAGCTCCGCATCAGGCTCTGTGCTGATGGTGTGGAGCCTGCTTGGGATTCTGTCTCCCTCTCTCTGCCCTTACCCTGCTTGCCCTCTCTCTCTCTCTCTCCCTCTCTCAAAAATAAACATTTGTTTTGATTAATGTATTGAATCTTTATAAACCATAAATACTGAGATAGGAATTGTAAATAATTTCATTGAGATTTTAGAAGGATTTTATAAACCACATAAAACTGTTTAGAAGCTGGAGAAACTTCTGTAATTGAACTTCTCTGGGGCTGTTTCGTAAAAGTCATGATAACAAGTCATTATACTTCGAGCTTCCGCACTGAAGAGAACGCAGCGAAGATGCCCACGCACACTGACCCAGCTGGCGCTGCCCAGCGTAAGTGATGGAGACGCCCTCACGGCCCCACGCGTGGCGGTGTTATCAGTGACAAGCGCCCGAGTTCTCTGCAAATGCTGTCTTCATTTAGACAGCGGTGTCTATGGGCAACCTATTATTAATTTAGAAGAACAATTTATTTACCCTTGAGTTAAATACCAATAATAATCACTAATATCGTTTGGGATCTCCGGGGTCATATAACACACTAGGCAAGAAGCTCTAGAACCCACCATACAGTGACACAGAATGCAAGACCAGCACTGGGAGTTCTATTCTGCTGGTTAGAAAATAAACCAACAGCAGTGAGAGAACGTCAGCTCACAGGGCTGAATCTCCTCTTGTGTGACGGCCTCCGGAGCCCTGGTGTACATCAGGTGTCTGGGCAGATCATCCCGCAGGGACGTGATGGGCTGAAATCGGAGACACCCGGCAGCCGCGGCTTGGCACCTCTTGTTTACGATACGGCCCCCCGTTAGGGTAGACATCGCCAGGGCCCTCCGCGCTGGCTCGGTTCACAGATCCCCGACGCCCACACGCCTTTCTGCCCACTGATCACTCCTGTCCGCCACTAGTGAAATACACAGGAAGTATCGAAGGAGCAATTACATTCCTTAAGAGTTCTGTTTCCCTTACCCTTTGCGAGTATAAACCCAGCTGTGTGTACGTGAGTGGGCATTGAGAGGTCACACGCGCGCACGCACACTCACACACACGCACACTCACACACACGCGCACACTCACACACACGCACACACACACGCGCGCGCACGACCATCTTCGGAGTACTACGCGCCAAGTCACGGCTGCGAAGTCAACGAGGGCTTACACACATTAAACGCTAGTTTTGTTTGCAGATGCTCGGCGTCGCTAAGGAAACACACCCCATTTATCACAGTTAGAAACAGCCTAAGTACACTATTAAAAGAAATTATTGTTTGGGATTAGAAAATTTATCACATATACGAAATGGAATTCTACGCTGGGATAATAAGCCTCATAAAAAGCCCAATTAAATCAAACGGTACGATGCCAGGGACACGGGCTATGAGGTCACGCGATGGCCGAGACCACCCGAGGCACCCAGTCCGCAGCACAGCAGGACCCGCCCATCCACGACACACCTCCAGATGCAAAGTCCCGAGAGCCCTCACTCCAGGTCCTTAAGAAGCTTCCAGTCACCACTGGGATTGATATCGCTGTCTTCATTAGGAACACTTGGGGTGCAACCAGCAACTTGTCTTCGGTACAAAGAGGAACTGGGATAGGTACAGAGAAGCTTCCTCACACCCAGGGCCTCATGGGTGTGGTTACTCAGGCCCCAAGAGGGGCTCGGAGCCACAGGTAGGTCTGCTCCCTGCCTCCCCGCCCCCACCAGCGGCCTACCTGCCCTGTCCTGGCCTGAGTGGCTTTCTGCACTCCTGTGCGCACAGAATGGCCGCAGGTCCCCTCAGCTTAGCTTCCAACCACCTCGTCTGTCAGCATAGTCTCTGAGCCCAGATCCGGCTTTGCATGAGGGGAATCTGGCTGTACCCACGGCGAGTGTGTGTCCGTGCCAATGTCCTGAGGCTTCTCAGCAGGGGCTGTAGTTACTCTCTCGGAGCAGGGCCGTGAGGAAAGAGGACAAGTAACCACTACACGGCCTACGGTATCGGTAATGAGGCAATCACATTTAGACGGCATAATATCCGTAAAACACTTAGTACAATCCCTGGCACGACTGAGTCCTAAACACATGGCGGCGACATGTTCCAGCGCCTTTTGCACCACAGCTGTTAGGTGCTGTGGGGACAGTGAGCTCGGAGACCCAGGGGGCCCAACACGGCTGCTCCCGTCTCAGTCTGGGGGGCTCCGGGAAGGCGCCCGAGATGAGCTGGAGAAAGACGAGGAAAGACACAGGTAATGACGGAGCTGGCGGAGGGGGTACTCCACGACCCAGGGGAGCGGGAGAACGCGCCATTTTCCGGAAGCTCCACGCGGTTCGGCGTGCCAGAAGCCCGGGGTGCGCGGCTGTGCAGAGGCGGGTGAGACGAGGCTGGAGGGGTCTGAGGCCTGACCCCGGCCTTACTCAGAAGGCTGCTGTGTTCGGGGGCGCTGAAGAATTCGGGGTGAGGAGGGGCGGGGCTGACTTCCGCCTGCTTCCGGGGGTGTGGGGGGGGTGGAAGAGACGGGCTGGGAGCGGGGAGTCTCACTGAGGGGGGGTCCCGTCCCCCACTCGCACGGAACCCCCCAGGGCAAGGCACTTGAGGAACGGCTGGGGCGAGCTAGGCGCGTGCTCGAGGAACTGGAGGCGCCCGAACAGCCGCTCTGAGCCGTCTGCGGGGGGCCGGAGGTCCGGGGCTCAGGGAGAGTCTGGCGACCGGCGGGAGGGACGGGAAGAACACGCGCGCGCACCCGGAGTTGTGCGAGATCGGAGACGGAGGCCTGGGCTCTCGGGGAGGCGGGGAGGGACTCTCAGCCAGAGGCCAGGCAACAATGCATTTGAGTCGGAAGGAGCAGAAGGGAAGTCTGGGCGGACAGGCGCAGCGGGGAGAGACGCAGTCCCGATATCGGTGAGTGTGAACGCAGAGGCAGTCGGGGAGCCCCGTCTCTGGAGGCTGAAAGAGGAGGTGATCAGGCAAGGCCCCGGAGTCGCCTCGGGGGTGCAGTCCGGAGAGGACGGCCAGCCCAGGGAGCCGAGGAGATGCGGCGCTGGCGGTCGGGCGCCTGTCCTGCAACTACCCCACGGAAACAGAAGGGACACACCTCGCACGCCACACCGCAGGCTGTCGGCTGAGCGTGACACGGTGAACGAGCACACTCACCTTCCCTTCCTCAAACCTCCCGGGAAACACCACCGCCCGGGGTAAAACGAAAGACCAGTCGGCTCTGAAACTGACAAATCTAGAAACCGAAGATGCAAAGAAATAACAAAACAAACGCCAGTGACAGGAAAACGCCGGCGAGCTCTGGGATTGCGCCGTGTTCACAAGAGCCGCGGGAAGGACCACGTTCCTCACTACACGCCCCGACGGCCTTTCCTGGTTGGTTCTTTGGCTGCGGACACGTGCTGCTACGACGAAAAGCATCGTAAGAATTACAACATCGTCCGCGCGAGAACGAGCCTCAGGTCGCGCGGATTGTCGCATAAATACACCTTTTCCGGTGAAAAATAACCCGGGGAGCGAGCTCACGCGGCCCGAAGTCCGCGTGCACACGTGCCCGACGGCGCCCGCGCGCACCGTCCCGTCTCCCGGCGCCAGCGTCTCACCGCAGATAGGACAGAAAGAAGCGTCCTGCCCGCCGGACTAAGGGCTTTTAGGAAACACTCCCCACCCCCGGATCAGCTCCCGACAAGATTCTGCGCTCCCGTTTCCCCGACGAACGTCGCGCGATTTCGGGAGAGGCGCCTGCAGGGGAACAAGCCCGGCCTGACTCGCGTCTGGAGGAGACGGGGGCCTGAGGTCGGACAGCTCGGCCCACTGTCGGTCCTGAGCGCGCCGAAGGCTGCGTCTGTCGTGAGAACCTCGGGGACAAGACGGGCTCTCTGAACCCCGGACCGCTGCGGGCTGGCGCCCCGGCGAACAGAACGCTCCAGAATGCCGTTCAGACACCGCGGGAAGTAGAGGGATCCCACCCGTGTTCTCCCGCAGCGCCTCAACACGGGCTGCGGCAGGGGAGGGATCTGACGAAGCAGGTAAGAAGGACACTGCCGGGACCCAGCACGTGGCGGACGCCTGCGCTCACCGCCAGGCCCGCAGACGCAGAGCTGACCGCGGCCTTCGGAGCGCGAAGCGCCGCTCGCTGGCAAACCTGAATCACCGGGACGAAGGCTCGCAGGAGTGCCGAAGCCCCCGGGCAGCCCGCGCCGTGAAGTCCGCGGCGACGGAGAAGCGGCCCCTGCCTCCCGCGGGGTCACGGGCTCAGGGCGCGGCCGGACGCGCACTCGGCCGGCTCTGCGGTGCCACGCCGCGAACTGACGCCGTGCTTGGTCCCGCGCCGCCGCCAGGCGCCCGCCCGCTTCCGGGACCTCCCGCAGCCCCCGCAGGGGACCCGGTGTGGCCCCGCGGGAGCGGAAGCCTGTTCCCCGGGCGGAAACGAGCCTGCGACGGCAGCAGCGCGCGCACCGGGCCTCCCGCGCCTGCAGCCAGTCCTCCGGGACCGCGGGCAGCCCAGCCTGGCCTGTGCGACAGAGATGAACCTTTGCTTACTGCGAACGACAGAGCGGCGCCCGGCGGCTCAATCGGTTAGGCATCCGACTTCAACTCAGGGCATGGTTCGGGCATGGTCTCACGGTTCGTGGGTTCGAGACCCGCCTGGGGCTCTGTGCGTACAGCTCAGAGCCTGGAGTCCGCTTCAGATTCTGTCTCCCGCCCCACCTCGTGTGCGCATGCGTGTGCTCTCTCAAAAATAAATAAATAAAAACTTTAAAAGAGGGAGAACAAATGATAAAATTCCCTAAGCATGACAGCAAATGTACTGTAACAATTCTGTGTTTTAAAGGAAAACAATCGCATGGTGTACATTACCCCTAAATGGTATTTATGGAATAGAGAAAAAATTGACAGACTCCAATTTATACCTGAACTCGTTTTTTCATTAAAAAATTAATCGACTTTTAAGGAAACCCAATGAGGGTTTTAAGGAAAGCCACCTTTACAAAGCAGATATCTTAGACAGAAATTTGCATCACAAGAGGAATCATGACCAGGCTCTGAAACAGCAAAATCCTAAAAACAGGAATACACAAACAGCCAAGCAGCAAAATCCCTGGTTAAATTAATTTCGTTTAGCAGTTTTTAAAATGCTTTGATCCTCCAACTGGCTTCGCAAAGTTCTTAGGTTTCCTCCCAGTCCCGTGTGCATTCCCAGGAACTGAGCTGGGTCTAAGGTGGTGTAAACGCACCCGTTGGGACTTCGACCTTCTTCTACTACTTCACTAGAGAAAGCCCAGCACCATGCAGCGCAAACTCTTCGCTTCCTTGCTACTCACCCCGTGGTGGGCTGACGGGGCAGTGCAGGCTGGTGTCACCGGGGGCCTGAGAGATATGGACCTTCGGCACTCAGCCTGAATCTGAAGTCTCTGCTTGGCAACAGGATCCGAGGGGACTCGAACGCACAGTCCATTCCGGAAAGCACAAGTCTGGTTCACCTGCCTTTCCTTCTTCCTAGCCTCCACGTGTTGCTTCGAAACGAAATAACTGAACAGCTATAGTATTTCACATTCCTCACGGTCACAGCATGCACTTCACGGCACTTGGAATTTTTTCAGACTACTTTTAAATACACATGGCCCTCTTTCATGTTTCCATTACCGGCTCTAAAGATACCAGAGAATCGTGTACTTCCCAACATCCTCAGAACCTGGATACGGCGGGGGAGAGGAAGTATAATCGGCAATAGAAATAGATGAAAGTAAAACGGGACGACAGACGGGAGGAGGGGAGCACCAGGGGCCCCCGGAGAAAGTGCTGTCTGTTAAGTGGTGAAAGAACACGTCTATGCGGGTCTGAACCGACCCGGAAATAAGCTTCTGGGACAGCAATCCAATCGCACACACCGAAGACTAAAGACTGACAGCAACGTTGGGTGTACAGGCTCCTGCTTTCACTGGGACAAAGGATACTCCAGGGGTTTCCCCCCGAAACAATCCCAAGTTCACATACAGTGACATAATTGGAATCCGCTGCATAGTTCCTCGGTTAATAAAGAAAACTCTCTTCCCTAAAAACCAGTGTTAACACCGCACACAGTGACAAAGCTTGGGGCCCTTGCCACGTCTTGATAAAGAACATTCCCTGACAGCAAAAGGAGTATCAGCATAGACAACTGCTCGGGCTGGTGCGCAAATTAAATCCTCATTAAACCATTTGAATATCAGAACAAATATAGCACCAAATTGTAACGCCAATTAGCATTCTGTTTATCAGTCATTACCATAAACCAAAGAGCAAATATAACCATGTTATTTTAATAAGGTTATAATTAGGCTAAATCGCACTAGCACAAAATGCAAAGGCTCACAGCAAGACACATATGCCAGTATGGCAGTAGAGACGACATAAGGACCGAGCCCGCTCACACCCAGCTAATGCACCCGAAGTCCAGTAAACTAAGTACTCCTCGGGGTGGAAATAGAAGGGGACACAGGAAGGTTAGTCCTCTCGGTCCTTCCTGACCTCTATGGAAGGAGTCCTCCAAGATGGAAACCTTGGAGGCATTCTCTTCCCCTTCTCTTTCTTCCAGCTGGAGCCTTGCCCTTCGGAGCAGAGAGCTCCAAGCCCAGACGCTCTCTGGAGGCCAGCTCCACACTTCCGACTCCAGCCCTCTCGGCATGTGACACAGGCCCCTGCGGCAACGCGCCCAAACCCGACCCCGCCTACCTCTAGGCCCCTACTGTTGGTGACGTCCTCATCCTTTCCGGTTATCCAAGCATTTGGAATTCTCTTATACGGAACCGAACCCAGTCCATTCCAAACTCTATTTACTGACTTTATTGCTGAAATACCTCCCTTCCTTTCCCTTCCCATGGCTAACAGCTATCGCGGGCCCTGGCGACGTCTGGCCCGGGCTACGTGAATAGCTTCCTGCCACGTCCTCATTCATTCTCACCCATTCATAGGAACACGGGTGCCCTGGAGCAAGGGGCCTCCGTGGCTGGGCCCCACCGGACCCTTGTTTGCTTGTCTCCCATGTTTCCACGGACACTGCAGCTCCTTGCTCGTTCCTCAGCCTGTCCGCTCCTTCCTAGAGAAGGGATGCCCCCACGTCCTCACCTGGTCCTCCCTGCTGCTCCTCCTCGTTCCTCAGCATGTCCGCTCCTTCCTACACATGCCCCCGCGTCCTCACCTCGTCTAGTTTCCCCACCTGTAATACTCTCCCCAGGTTCAGCTTTCAAAAAGGTCCTCACCAGGAGTGGGTTGAGGGGGTCCCCCGCCCGCATACACACAAAAAGGTATGTCTCCATTCTTATTTCCCAGACTGTTGAGTATACCCGACATGGCAAATGACGTAAGTCTGGGATCTTGAGGAGAAGAGCGTTCCCGGGTTATGCACGTGAGTCCTACACACAATCTCAAGTACCCTCAAGCCAGGGGAGCGTGCACACACGCACACACAAGGAAGAGAAGGCAATGGGACCACGGAGGCAGACGCTGGAGGAATGTGGCCAGAGCTAAGGAAAGCCTACAGCTAAGGGAAGGCAAGGGGCGGATTTTCCCCGAGAGCCTCGGTAGCGTGTGTAGGCCTGCCTAGACCTTGATCTTGGACTTCCGACCTCCAGAACGGTGAAGGGATATGCTTCTGTTGTTTTAAGCCACCAAAGTCCTGGTAACTGCCTGTACGTATATACGTAAGACGTTAACATGCACCTGGGTTGATATGTGTATGTGTGAATATACACGTAATACATCTGTCCTTAGATGATCTAGTTGGTTTTTATTTTATTTTGTTTTTTTTCTAGGTTTTTTAGTAGTTTTTTAAAATCTCCATCTCCTTTACCCAGTGTGGTATTTCACTAACAACAGATGCCCTGTACATATTCATCAACTAAATCTGCAAGTTTTCACGTCTTCTGTGGGTTCTCTAACAAGAGAAGTGTCCAGGGGTGCCTGGCCACTCAGTCAATTAAGCATCCAACTCTTGCTTTCTGGCTCAGATCACGATCTCAGTTTGTGAGTTCAAGCCCCGCGTTGAGCTCTGTGCGGACAGTGCAGAGTCTGCTTGGGACGCTCACGCTCTCTCTCAAAAATGAACAGACTTTAAAAAGAGAGAGAGAAGTCTCGAGTTCTTGATGTGGTACATGAGAGTCAGATGGGACCGATCATGCTTTAGAAAAATCGAAGGTCCTAAGAACTTCTTTGTGACTAGAACAAGGGAGAGGTTTCCGGGAAGAGAGGACGGTTCTCTAAACCAGTTCTGCTAAAATCCTCCAGAAAAGGCAGACTGTTGATAAGTCACCCCGTCACGGCCTTCTGCGAGATTTTGCATTACATCACGTCAAGGAGCAACAAGATGGGCCTCGGTACTGCACCCCCATGGAGGCCTCAAGACCGCCTGCCCTCGGTATGTCCTGCACGAGGCCCGGAAGTCACTCCCGGAACTGCAGGCCATGCTCCAGGAAAGACAGCTGCTCTCTGAAAGCAGTGTGCCTTGGTTTCCCCTGTGACACTGCTCCCGTCTCTGAAAGAACGAGGGCCCCATTTTCAGGGTGCTGTGGAGATTTTCCTTATCATGCTTCTTTCAAAAATAAGGTTTTATCAGGATTCATATTTTGTAAGGAAAATGTATTGCTTTCTGTATTAAACATGCTTTTTAGAAGGTCTGCTAAATTTTTATATGTAATTTTGGGGGGCAGGGGATAGAAAGCTGTAACTTCCCGGGGCACCTGGGTCGCTCAGTCTATTGAACACCCAACTCTTGATTTGGGCTCCAGTCATGATGGTGGGATCAAGCCCCGTGTTGGGCTCTGCTTGGATTCTCTCTCTCTCCCTCAGTGCCTCCCCTGCTCTCTGGCTGTCTGTCTCTCTCTTTCTAGTTCTGAAATAAAATTCAAAACAAGAAAAAAATAAAAAAGAAAGAAAAGAAAGCTGTAGCTTCTTCTTTGGTATGAGGAACACTCCGGATCAGGAATTGTCTGCTGGGGCTCTTTAGGGACCTACGGATTAGAGGGCAACCTTTATACTACAACCAGCGTCTCTGCGTAGCCTCCACATTCCTTCACAGATGAAGGGGGGCGAACGTGGATGAGAAGGGGCTCCTGAACCAGTGCTGGTAGAATAAAGCAGAGCCCCTGACTGGCTCGGAACTCCTACTTGGTTTTGTCGGCCATGAAAACACCATCTGGCAGCTGAGCTGACTTGCGAGGTCTGGTTTAACCTCTCTACTTTTATCCTTGGAGGCATCACATACATTTTATGGCAATTCAAAACTCTCTGAGGAAGGGATCTTGGGAGACCGCGCTCGCCGTGGTTCTAGAATAGAGACCCCTCCACACCTCCTTGGCACGTTCAGCTCACAGCCTTAACTCTGGGGCAGTAATCCACCAGCCTCGAGAGTCTCCCCACAGAACGGCTACTCAGGTGGAGAGTCAGGTGGCTCTTACTTTCACATGTATGTGTCGCAGCTCAAGAGCTGGGCGCGCACAGTACGCACTCATCAAACAACCACTGAATCAAACAAAGCTTGCGCCCGAAGAGCTGGATCTACTTTCTTTTCCTTGGTTACATTACAGACCTGACTTGTCTGCTTTTCAAATTCAGCTAAGATTATGTCAAGGCAGCTTCAGTTTCTGTCCTTTCCCTTAAGACTAGTTTGTACTTCCCTGCACACCGCTTTGAGACGTGAAAGGAAACTTGGGCAATTCAGGAATGGGTTTCATCCTGACTTCCAACTTTATTTAGATTCGTGTTTTCATACACACAAAGCAAACTGCTAAAAGGCTAAGCCTCTCCTGAAGAGGCTGCATACCGGCTCGATCCCCAACTTTGGCTTAAACACATTCCAGCAAACCGAACGCTGAAGGTTAAGACTATAAATAAAAAACAACAAACGAGGTAGAACCACAAGTTTTCAATTCTTATCACCACTTTTTAGTTCCAAACATTAAATACAGCCACTATACTGGGCTTAAAAGAGCCCAGACTGGACACAATTTTGGAAGAAAAAAGGTAGATCTGTTGATGATACAACCAATAAGGGGTGGACGAATCACCTCGTTCTTGCTATCATCTACTGCCGTAGTTACAACAGACAGGGAGCATGCGGGAGGAGCAAGAGATGAGTGGTCAGAAAGCCTGTACCTGACTCTCGCCCCATCGTGATCCGCTGTGTGACTTTAGGCAGGTCGCTGCACCTCTCCTGGCCTTGGTTTCCTCAACCACACAGCAAGACGGCATAGACGACCTCAAGGAAGTCTCCCGGCACTAAACTTTGGTGAGTCTACAAGGTCATCACAGAAACCACAGATGTGGACACAGCCATGACTCTTACTCACATAAGGTAACAACCTTTATCATTCAAGGTATACTCTGCAAAAAAAGAGTAAAAGTTGAAAGAAAAAAAACCTGGCAAACAATGCAGACACCCAAACGCCCCAGTGTTCACCAAGGTTTGTTGCTCCAACACTGTGCTAAGAGATTTACGTACAGGAATTGCTGACGCTTCACAGTCACAGAATATAGGCTATAGAACACAGAATACAGGTTCTTCTTCTGGTGTGTGTGTTTTGCTTTCAGTGTCTGAGGCCGGCGAGGGGCTGAGAACTTTCCCAAGAACACCGAGCTAGCAGGAGCCAGAGGCAGGCTTTCGGCTGAGGTCTTGTAGCCTCTCATCATCTTTCCACACGGACTCGCAGAAGCCAGGCTTCCTTTCACGCTGATGAACTCGTTAACCTCTATTAGTACAAAGTGGACGCTCTAGCACACAACACTCGTGTCCCTGTAAGACACAACTCTTTTCTGCACACACACTGGAAGCCGTCCTGCCCAATACAGTCAAGACAGCACGAAACGGGCCAGTTTACAATGCCAGTTTAAATGGGAAGTTTTGCATTTTATTTTATATTTTTTTAAACTTTATTTATTTATTTCTAGAAAGATAGAGAGAGAGAGAGGGAGAATCCCAAACAGGTTCCACGCTGTCAGCACAGAGCCCAATAAGGGGATTGATCTCATCAACCGTGAGATCATGGCCCGAATAGAAACCAAGACTCAGATGCTCAGCCGACAGAGCCACCCACGTGCCCCTACATTTTATTTTAGCTTAAAACATAAACGTGTGTTCCTGTGACCGAGTTCTCATGAGGAACAAAGACCTTTCCTCTGAGTACATCTCATGTGGTAAATTTCTGTGTAATCTTCTTGCATAAGCCATGTCCATAACTTGTCCATAATATCCACGTCCTCTTTCTTGAAAGTAGAGAAAAACTTAAAGACACATGTGAAGCAATTTTTCGATGCAGTCCCTCAGGCTTTTCAGATTTACTTATTTTCACTCTTTGTAAAATAGTTGAGTTGTCTCCCGTATACCTAAGTCAACATTTTCTTCAGCAACTCACCTTTCGAGTTTGGATATTTCACCCAAGTATGTATTGTCATAAATAATACACTCTCTTTACTACACTCGTGTTGTGTAGTGTCACACAAGACTTGACCGAATCCTGTAATCATGTGAATATGTACAAGCGGAAGGCATGGGTTTGGGAGCAAACACAACAGACCCTCGCGTATGTGTGCACCTTGATGGCGGAGCACAAAGGCGTTCAGGGGAGCGACCCAAGAGCGCTGCGGTCACGGCCCTCGGGCAGTCAGATGTTTTACAGGAACGCTACACCATGCGGTTAATCCACTTCTTGGGCTAAAAGAGGTCCTGCTGCATTCAGACATGCATCTGGAAGATGGTATTTTCCTATTTCCGCAGAGCAAATCTCACACGACGAGATATGTAGCTTCATACCAGAGAATGACCCAGATTTTGTGGGGTGTGATGCGTATACGATTTGAGATTCTCTCTTTAAGAGAAACAGGAGCAGCTGGGTGGCTCAGTCGGTTAGGCATCCGACTTCATCGCAAGTCATGATCTCACAGGTCCCGGGTTCCAGCCCTGCATCGGGCTCTGAGTCCGGAGCTTGCTTCACATTCTGGGTCTCCCTCTCTCTCTGTTCCTCTTCTGCTCACACTCTGTCTCTTTCTGTCTCTCTTTCAAAAATAAACATTAAAATAAAAAAGAAAAAGAAAATGAATATATAAAATTGGGCAACAGGGCCTTGGAAGAGACCTAGGGAGGGAGGGGGCCTGAAGGTTAAGCTTCTTTAGCCTCCGAGTCGGTCCACACTGCCGTATGCACGGCTCCCTTCCCCTGGCTACAAGTTTGGGCTTCACCTGAACTGCACTCCGCTGATTCATGCGGACATTCAGCAAATACGTACTGAGCCCCCCGACACCGGGTTCTATTCCAAAAGCCATGGAAACAATAGGAAACAAAAGAGAGCAAGTCTCCAGCCTAAAAAAGAAGACGAGACCTGCACACATAAAAATAAATGATATAATTTCAGGTACAGAGAAGTGAGAATGTACACAGCAGGTCCCAGGGCCTGGTGAAGACAGAACTGTTTTTAAAGCCACTTCCCTGAAACCGAGAAGTGTCTCCTGAACAAAATGCTTTCACAAAAGCAGAGTCATGCTGAGTCCCGACACATACAGAGTCGCTGAAGAAACTCTCGGCGCAGGAAGCACTTCCTTCCTCAGAATGAACCTTTTCTGACCTGGGTGCCTGCCCGGGACACCGAGTACACAGTGCTGAGGTCCTGCATGGCTGAGACCTCGATGCTGGCAGCGTGAGGGGAGCCCGCCCCTCGAAGGAGAAATAAATGTTGCAATTCCGCAGCAGTGGAAGTTCTATAGGGCGTCCTTACAGAATACGATCCAAGGGAATGGTTCGAAAGTCACTTGAGGAAAAACGAAGGCTTACGAGCCGCATTTTACTCGACAGGATGCTTCTGCTCGCCCCAATTCTTAGCCAATTAAAAGGCCATGCCAACAAATACCCGGCCAAAAGCATGGCAGAGATATGTCACTGAACAAAAAGGAAGAATGATTTATATTTCTATGATAATTTTTATTAATTATCTTTCCATTCTGCACCACACAGTAAATGGTAGGTCTGAGATTTGAAAATGCAAAACATCGGTGTTCCTAACATTTAAATTTTTCTAAAAAAAAAGGCATACCCCAAACAGATGCTGTCCAAGGCCTTTGGATCCAGGGAGACTTGGGTTATTCCACAAAAAGCTGTATCCAATCTCCAATAGGCTAACGCCTCCTCAAGACACAGCAGGCCTCTGTTTTTCACGAATCACTTACTAAGCAGCCAGAAAGAGTAAGTTTTAAACACGATCAAGTGATAAAAGAGAATGTTATCATGACCTAAGTCGGACTAAGTCGTAAATGGAAGAGAATGCCACTGCTGGTTAAACCCACAGTTTTCCATCCGTGACAGAGAAACAAAGTGCCAGCTACTGTGTGCCTAAGAAGCTTCTCGAATATCAAAAACTTTGCCCCTGGCATAAATAGTGAGCAGCCTGGCCGATTGCCTCTCTATCACATGACTGTACGTTTTATTCTTTTTAAGAGAATGCATGAAAGCAACCAGAAACATCGAATGTTCGATGTCGATATAATAAGAAAGAAAAATAGAAACCCCATAAAACTTGCCCATATTAGATTAGTAATCCCCCTAAAAGGTGACTCGGTTAATTGCAACAAAAATTTCTCCCTGGCAAAAAAGAGCCAGAGAAACAGCTTTCGTAAGTTATTTTTTCTTTTGGAAAAAGACCAGTGATAACTTGTGTTAGTCTAAATAAACGATATTAATGTCCCAGAACACTGCTGCTCAAGTTGACAACGGCTGGCCACATACCAGTGCTGAGCATATGAAATACGTCAAGTCTGAAGCAGGATGTGTTGTGAGTGTAAAATGCATATCCCATGTTGAGGACTCACATGATAAAAAGAATAGAAAAAGATACCTTAACGTTTTATTTTATTTTACCTTATTATTATTTTTTTTTATTTTAGAAAGAGAGTGCAAGCAGGGTAAATGGGCAGGGAAGGGAGAGAGAGAGAATCTCAAGCAGGCTCTGCACTCAGTGCAGAGCCTGATGCAGGGCTCGATCCCACAACCCTGGGATGAAGACCTGAGCTGAAATCAAGAGTCAGCTGCTCAACCAACTGAACCATCCAATCACCCCTATCTCGACATTTTAAAAAATTTATTGAACACCGAAATGATAATATTTGCGCATTGACTGGATCAAATAAAATATATCATTAAAATCAGTTTCATGCATTTCTTTTTGATGTGGCTGCTAAAACTTTTTAAATGCGTAGGCTGGCATCTTGTCTCTGCGGGACAATGACGCTCTGGAGAGGGAGGTGTTGAGTTTGACGTCGGCTAACGGCACTGGGCTCAGAAAGTCCGCTGGCAGGCTCTCCTCCTGTCCGAAGCTCCAAATTCCCAACAACCCTAAGGTCTGCAAGTAGCTCATTGGGATATACCTCTTCCACATCCCACCACCTGTCACATTCCATCTACTCCATCACCACGGCACCAACACACACAACGTACACACATCAGCATCCTCTTCCGACTGTGGAAGGTAAGCTTTATCGCGTGGCTAGTTCACAAAGTAATTATCATCACGTCACTTCCAACACAGTTGTCCTAGAGTCTAGCCTACAAACTAACACACACTGAAGTCCCGACAAAAGTTCGTGGAATAAACAAGAGTCGACGAAGGTATAAAAGACAGGATATGGGTGAAGGGAGAATTTTAAGAATCAATGAAGCTATAATGAAATAGGAACGCCACCCTTTTGATCATGTCAGGACTTAATCTGATCTGAAAAACAGATGAGAGTTGAAGGAAAATTTTCAAAATATTCGGATACGGAACTGGGGCAGAGGTAAGGCCTGTCTGACCAGCGAATCCTCCCAGACGGAGCTCTAAACGCACCATTAGATGTCGATACAGATTTCCTGGCCAAGGGAATGTGTAAATGATCAGAAAATTGAACTCCACGAACAGTTCCACTATTCATCTTTCATATCGAAAGACCTCTCACGCCCTTTCTTAGTGTCCCGTATCTACTGTAACAAATTGCCACAGACCGACTGGCTTAGAATAACACACACGTTTTCTCCTGCGGTTCTAGAGGCCAGATGTCTGAAATCAGCGCCGTGATTGAAAACCAGGCGCTGGCAAGGTCACGCTTCCCCTGGATGCTCTAGGGAAGACTCCGTCCCCTGTCTCTCCTGTCTCCTGGTGGCTCCTGACAGCCCTCGGCGTGTGGCCACATCGCTCGTCTCTGCTTCCGTGGTCACGCCGCCCTCCCTTCTGCCCGTGTCAGGGCTCCCTCTGCCCCGCTCCTCCACGGACATCCAAAAATCTAGGAGGATCTCTGCGTCTCAGGAGCCTTAGCTAAATCACACCTGCAAATTCCTTGCCACGTAAAGATCAGTTAGAGGTGCCAGAAGAGGACACAAAACCTTTGAGGGCCGCTAGTCAGCAGAAGGCAGACTCCAACACATAGTTTTCCTATCTGCCCTAAAGCATCCACTAAAAAATGGCTACTCTCGTATGGCATTTTGCAATCTTTACTAAAGCCGGATGGACACGGCCAAACATTTTTACACAGCGGTTAGGTGCTGTTGCGCACCCATAACTGCTCACTGTCCCCACCTTGGCAGTGACCTACCGGTCTCATGTTCCTACACTGTCACTCATGTTCCTACGCTGTCACGTGCTCACTGCTCAGCCCATGTCTCCTGAGGGTTTCATAAACGTCAGTGTTCTGAGAGGATGACTCCTCACTGCCGATGTCTCACGCTTCTATCCCCCCGGATAACTTCTTCGTGACAAACACCTCGCAAGCAATGAGGAGTCTCCAGGGAATGTCGGCAAGTTCGGAGCGGCCGACCAGCTGGTCTTGCTCAAAGGAAACGGGTCGACCAATGGCTGTGCACACGCAAGTGTTGTTCCAAAAACGATTTTCAACGAATCAATGTTTCCAGATTCTATTTTCGTGAATTTCAGCCAGGCATCCAAACTGGACGTGTAAGTGGCACCAAGGAGTACAGTAGTCATATAATCGATTCAACTATTTTGATTATTCTAAGATTTATTGAGATCGCGTAGATGAGAACAATTGTATATTTATGACAGATTCCCATTAACGTTCTTTTTTTTTTCAGTGTATTTGAAAAGTATGAAATTTCTCTCCTTTAACTCACATTCCCAAGAGAGGGAGTAAAAAAAAAAAATAGGATGCATAAAGCTGTCTTCTTTCTACTGCCACCCAGTGGTCCAATAATCATATTGCAAATCACATAGTAATATGTTAATTATCAAATACTAAAAACTTAAGGGGGGTCACCAACGGAGCCCACATTGTGGCTGTTCTGGTTCAGGAATATTTCGGCTAACCTCTAAACATGCAAAAGAGAAAACCAAGAAAGCACGACTCCCAGTTCTACAATTAAAAGTTACATTTCTGCTTGAATGTTCACTAATAGAACGGCGATAACCAATGAGGGCGATGTTTTCCAGCCTTTGAAGAACACGGTGCTCAACACCAGCTCGACCGATTTCCTTCCCCCCCCCCGCCCCCGCACTCAGCACTGGGATAGATGATTTATAGTTAAAATCAGGTCGAAGCGACCTTCAGACACAAAGCAGGGCGCACGGTGGTGGCACTCACGTGGACACTGCCTTGCCCGGTGCTTATTCGCAGGCACATTTTATCTCTGCGGCCAAAGCACAAGCTTCAGGAGCGCAGAGACGGTGGCTCAGGCTGGGCCGTTTCTAGCGCAGCGTGTCCTGCAGGGCAGGGCGCGCGGGCAGCACTCACTGCACCCCTGCTGGGCGACCCCGTGGCGCTTATGTTTAGTGGGACCGGGCCTGGTGAAAAGTATTAAACTACAGAATTAAATCAAAACGATACAAAGCCACAGAGGTTCTTCTCCAGGTATTTAAATAACTTAAGTTATTTAAATTTAAATCGAGGAACTCTCACTCCATTCTTTTATTTGTAATCAACCACTCTGTAAATCCCTTTCCATCCATGTTTACTTCCTCAGGGAACTTTTTGTTTTTATAGGGAATACATATACTTTTTGTTCTACTCAATAGCAACTCTGTTGTTTAATCCTCAGTAAAATAACATATTAGCTAAACACGTTCTCCCTATACAAGCAGAATGGGGGTGCGTTCAAGTTTCCCTAATGTACATTAGCTCACCATCTGGCATGAACCTTAAGACTTGTTTTCCTGGGTGGCTCAGTCGCCGGCTTCGACTCCGGTCATGATCTCATGGTTCATGAGTTTGAGCACTGCGTCAGGCTCTGTGCTGACAGCTCAGAGCCTAGATCCTTCCTCAGATTCTGTGTCTCCCTCTCTCTCTGCCTCTCCCCAACCCATGCTCTGTCTCTGTCTCTCAAAAATAAATATTAAAAAAAAATTTTAAGACTTTTTTCATGATCCTTGATTTAACTCTTTCTTTTGAACTTTTATTAATTTTGTATAAAAGCTCTCAAATACTAATACTGGAAAGGAAAGGTATCCCTAAAAGGATTCATTCTAACCAGTGTACATGTGGAGGTTTTTTGGGCTGGCTGAGTGGGGCGGTAAATTCTGCACACATTTCATCAATATTAGTCCAAACTTAACCCCAAATGTCAGGCTTATGCCTAAGGCGGCGTCTAAAGTATGTGTAATCTTGGCATGATTCCCAAAGTCTTCTGGAAGCAACTCAAGTCTTCACACCAACCACCGCGGAGACGCGCCACGCGAGAGCACTCCGCCGCGTTCCAAGTACTCCGGCCATTCCAGGATTGTTATCATACGTCCACAAACACACAGTCGCTCACTTTACAAGCATGGTAATACACTGCTGATCACTTCACGCTCGCTGTGCATGTTCTCCTGTAAAAAAGGGTCTCCCTCCTGCCTCTCTGCCTCGAGATTCCATCCGCATGGACGCGGCACAGGCTCCCGAAGGTGAAGAACTTTCCATCGCCATGACTTTCCCTTCCCGGCTCCCCTTCTATGGCCTATCCTGTTCTGTGATGGAAACAGCGTCCCAGACAATGAACGGATACCCTCAGAGCTGAAACGCCCTTTATGCCATTTGTTTACAAACGGCGTGAGCGCTCCTGCGGTCCCACGACCCGGCGCAAAACCAAGGCGCTGGCTGTGGGTGATTACAGACTCCTCGGACCTGGCTGAGCCTCGGCGACGCGGCAGAGAGCGACACGGACAATGAGGGCACTCGGCTCTCCTAACCGCAGCAAGCAGGCTCACAGCAGAAAAAGCCATATAGGTAAATAAACGCCATATCGGCTTTATGATGGGAGCGTGGGATCCGTAAACGAGTCGCCAATTCTCCCTGGGGAGGGGTGGAACCGAGGTCTGCAGAGGGACGCGGTGCCCGTCAGTACACTCCTCCAACAGTCGGCGCAAACATACCCGTGCCCTGTCCAAAAGAACACCCACAAGGAAAGGGTTAATACTGTTCAGGCATTCCCCACTGGGCGAATAAGCCGATATTTAAAAAAGACTTTCACGGCAAGGCTTCTAAGTTGGAGACCATACTTCGAGTACCAGTGGGACTGCTCTCGGCTTCAGAGCTCAGTAAAGAGGCAGACGCGGTAAATGTATGTTTACGGGTCGTCAACACGTAAGTGGCAATTGACACTTTGGACAAAATGAGGATCCTCCAGAGATTATCAGTGAGCAACAGGAGAAGATAAGGCTGAGGTCAGAGCCTTAAGGAAACACACCAGGATTCACCGGGCAGACAGTAAGAGGAAGACCTAGCCCAGGAGAAAAAATAAATAAACGAAAGAGTACTCACTGATCTCAGGAAACAGAATCTATGTGTTCCAAGTCCTATCTCTACAGTTATAAATATCCTATCTAAAACATTTTAAGTTTATATATAATGCATTTACACATGTCTCCCCTCAAAATATTGCAGCTGTAGCATTTACTAAGTTGTAGTATATATTTTTTTTATCTTGGAATGCTCTTTTCTGTATTCACCAACTGCCCACTACTTTCTAAGATCTTTGCTACTTCTTCCATTATTCGTAAGTGGTTACAGGGACAGGAACACATAAAGCACACGTCTGAAGGCCTTCTCTATCTTGCTCCTCCGAGGAACCTAAATACAACAAGCGGCATCTTAGTTCTGGCTTTCTCTTCATCACCATCCCAAACCTGGCCTTTAGGAGCATGGACGGCCAAGGGGGAGGCGGCGTCAGGCCAAGGGAAGACCGTGTTTCAAGGCGAGACCACTTGAGAGTGACTTCCTGTGGCCGCGGGTGAGCAGAGGACAGGAAGTGGAGGCAGTGAGTTGTGGTGACACCGAAGATGTTTATTTACATGGCGACAAAATAGAAACAAAGTAAAAGAGCTTGCACGTGTTGTGGGTGGTGCAAAGAAACTTGACCGTCCATGGTGGTTGAGGAGATAGAAGCTCAGTGAGGAGGGGAACTTAGGGACAGAAAAGTAGTGAAGTGTGGGTTTAGGTCATGGGACTGAAGGAGTCAGAACGAGGTGGATTCATCCACAGGAGAGAGACCCCTAGCACAGACCTCACACATGATGGACCAGAACACAGTGTGACTTTATTCTGACAGAGTATTCATGCTGACACCGGGGATAAACAGTGACTGTTGTTCCACAATTACACCGTTTGTTAAGACATAAGCTGTGTTCACTTAAACCGGATGGGTGATAGAGATATAGATGTAGACATATACATCTTTCTATCCATCCATCTATCCATCCATCCGTCCATCTATCCATCCATTCATCCATCCACCCATCCACCCATCCACCCGTCTATCCGTCTATCCGTCCACCTGTCCACCCATCCATCTATCCATCTACCCATCCATCCATCCATCTATCCATCTATCCACCCATCCACCCATCTATCCGTCCATCCGTCCATCTATCCATCTATCCAACCATCCATCCATCTATCCATCCATCCACTCACCCACCCATCCATCCACCTGTCCACCCGTCCATCCATCTATCCATCCATCCATCCACCCATCTATCCAACCATGCGTCCACCTCTCCACCCATTCGTCCACCTATCCATCCATCCATCCATCCATCCATCCATCCATCCATCCATCTATCCATCCATTCATCCATCCACCCATCCACCCATCTATCCATCCATCCATCCACCTGTCCACCCGTCCGTCCATCCATCTATCCATCCATCTATCCATCCATCCATCCATCCATCCATTCATCCATCCACCCATCCACCCATCTATCCGTCCATCCGTCCACCTGTCCACGCATCTATCTATCCATCCATCTATCCATCCATCCAACCATCCATCCATCTATGCATCCATCCATCCATCCATCTATCCATCCATCCACCCATCCACCCATCCATCCATCATTCTATCCACCTGTCTACCCGTCCATCCATCCATCCATCCATCCACCCATCTATCCATCCATCCGTCTACCCGTCCACCGCCTGTCCATCCATCTATCCATCCATTCATCCATCCACCCATCCACCCATCCACCCATCCACCCATCCACCCGTCTATCCATCCATCCGTCCACCTGTCCACCCGTCCGTCCATCCATCTATCCATCCATCTATCCATCCATCCATCCATCCATCCATTCATCCATCCACCCATCCACCCATCCACCCATCTATCCGTCCATCCATCCACCTGTCCACGCATCTATCTATCCATCCATCTATCCATCCATCCAACCATCCATCCATCTATCCATCCATCCATCCATCCATCCATCCATCCATCTATCCATCCATCCATCCATCCATCTATCCATCCATCCACCCATCCACCCATCATTCTATCCACCTGTCTACCCGTCCATCCATCCATCCATCCATCCACCCATCTATCCATCCATCCGTCTACCCGTCCACCGCCTGTCCATCCATCTATCCATCCATTCATCCATCCACCCATCCACCCATCCACCCATCCACCCGTCTATCCATCCATCCGTCCACCCATCCATCTATCCATTCATCCAACCATCCACCTGTCCACCCGTCCGTCCATCCATCCATCCATCTATCCATCCATTCATCCATCCACCCATCCACCCGTCTATCCATCCATCCGTCCACCTGTCCACCCATCCATCTATCCATCCATCTATACATCCATCTATCCATCCATCCAACCATCCATCTATCCATCGATCCACCCATCCGCCCACCCATCCTTCCATCCATCCGTCCACCTGTCCACCCGTCCATCCATCCATCCATCCATCCATCCATCTATCCATCCATTCATCCATCCACCCATCCACCCGTCACCCATCTATCCGTCCATCCATCCACCTGTCCACCCATCCATCTATCCATCCATCTATCCATCCATCCAACCATCCATCCATCTATCCATCTATCCATCCATCCACACATCCACCTGTCCACCCGTCCATCCATCCATCCATCCATCCATCCACCCATCTATCCATCCACCCATCCATCCATCCGTCCACCTGTCCACCCGTCTGTCCATCCATTCATCCATCCATCCATCTATCCATCCATTCATCCATCCACCCATCCACCCGTCTATCCATCCATCCGTCCACCTGTCCACCCATCCATCTATCCATCCATCTATCCATCCATCCAACCATCCATCCATCTATCCATCTATCCATCCATCCACTCATCCACCCATCCATCCACCCATCCTTCCATCCATCCATCCACCTGTCCACCCATCCGTCTGTCTGTCTGTCCATCTATCCATCCAACCATTCATCTATCATGACATGAGCTGATATTAATCCAAGTTATTCCATTCTTTAATTATGTAGTTACTTTTGTTCTCTAGCCAAAGGACTATATTTTGCACTTATTCTTGTTGAATTTCATAGAATCAGCCTATTATTTCCACCTAAGAGCATGTGGATTTTCTAATTCAGCAGTCGGCAAACTACAGCCTCAGCCCCACTGCCTGTTTCTGAAAATAACATTTTATTGGAATGAACACAGCCACACCCACTCACTTATGTAATTTCAATGGCTGTTTTCATACAATGGCAGAGTCGAATTGTTGCAACAAGGACCTTGCAGCCTGAAAGCCTAAAATATTTACTGTCTGGCCCTGTATAGAAAAAGCCTGCCATTCTACGCACCTATTCCAACCTACTAACTGTTCTTTCCAGATAAAACGCCCACGTTTGGCACATGTGTTTTCTATGTCTTCGTCCAAGTTATTAAGAATTCTGACTCCAGTATCGTCTACTCCGAAGTGCCAATAAAATCCCTCCTCACCTCCCTCTTGACTAACACGAATCTGTTAGTTACCACCAAAAGAATGACAATAAATTTATTATAATCCAGGCTACAATCATTCTTTTCCACAAGGCTGTCACAGAAATGCCAATTTTCTGGTCGAAATCCATATATACTTAAGCTAATATGAGTTTCAGTTTAGGATACTGGTAAACCCATCAAGCATATAATCTACACTTTCCTTTAAGAGCCAAGGACATAATTTTGAAACTCAGCAATGATACTGGGCTGTAGTATAGTAATTCCCTGCCGGCACCTGGAGACAGGCGTCCCTCACCCATTCACAAGCTCTGACAAAATACCAGACACCGAGTGGCTTTTAAACAACAGAAGTTTAGTCCTCACAGTTGGAAGCTGGGAAATTCCAGACCAAGGGCCCAGCAGACTCGGTATCTTGTTGCTGTATGCTCACACAGCAGAAAGGGTGCGGGATGTCCCTGGGGTCCCTTTCGTAAGGGCGCTAACGCTATTAATGACCTCCCAGAGGCTCTAGATGCCAATATCATCACGTTGGGGGTTAGGATTCAGTGGGGGGACACATTCAGTCCCTTGCAAGCTGGAACTTTTTTTGCCTTATTTAATAAGAAGCCTGAGCCGGCTTTGCTTGCTTAGGTCTTCTGACTGCCCTCCAAGGCAGGCAAGTCTGTCGAGTCAGAAGAACCGGCAGCTGTCACTTCTCCAGGTGAACAGTGCGCGTAACTGGAAACAGTGCGGTTCTGCAGTCTAACCTGTTCTCTAGCCTAAGTGCCATCATGCTCCTGCCTCACAGCGGATGTGCGAACCACGCAAACAACGGGGATCAAATTACACCGTCTTTCAGTGTCTACCGTGTGAACCTTACGAACTCCCCTAGACACTCTGCAACACTGATTCTGGCTTGTAAGCAGGCCTGCTGCACACTTATTGGTTCATTTCGCTGCATTTTACATAGTACAAGCTGCTGGACAGGTACATTCTGTAAAAGTCGGCTGCATTGCTTGCTAAATGCTTCAGTGAAACGCAGAACTTGTCGTGTAGGGTCTGAAATGGCTTGCTCCAATCTAACACAGCGGATCGTTCAACTGCACTCACGGCGTGCGGCCAGCAGGTCTCAGGGAGCTCCCTCAGCCCCGAGAAGGCATGCTGGCTTCCAAAGTTCAGAAATCAGGAATCCTCAGACACCAGATTCTAAGTCCCATCTGGCTCGCTTTTGTCGGCAAAGTGCTGCACTGAAAACGATCTGCCTTCGTAAACTACAAAAAAAGGGCGCGAGTAAAAATCCTAAAATCAGAAAACGTCACTCCTTACACTGAAAGACAAGCCCTATGCCCATGCTGCGAGGCTTTCACAGACACCCCTGCCTCCCGCTTATACGAAAACCACCAACCTGCACGCAGCGTGAATCGCAAAGGAGCACAGCATTAATCTATCAATATTAAAGCTAATATGTTGATGTTGGCATCGGCGCAGAGCAAAGATCTATTATTATCCGCATGACGACGCCCGTGAGAAACAAGGCATGCTTCATTCTTGTTCTGGAAAAAAAAAATCCTTGGAAGAAAAATATTTCTTCCTGTATGTACACTTGTGCACTTCGGCGTCCCGTGGGCTTACTCCCTTATTTATGACTTGCATCTGGCCTTGAATTACGGTACAGGGAGGGAGAACATTTTCACCGCACTGTGTGTTTGGGATTCTTTCTTTTCTGCTGGTCTTAGTCCCCTGTGCCTTTTTGCCAAAACTGTCCTGCACATAAAAGTTCAGCTAAAGAAGTTCCCTTTTAAATTGCATTAAATCTGAAACATAGAAGTTTGAAATAACTTAAAATGTCATAAACACTAGGCAGGTTGCCTTCGCTATTCACATCATAAAGCGACCTCGGATACAGTTGCACAACCTAGCATCTGGTGTGCTGGGCTGCAGAGGGGCGTCCGGGGGGGGATGTCCCAAAGCACCCGCACCTAACATCTGGAGATTTCGCATTGGGAAAGTTCTGTCACGTCGGCCACTGCCAAAATGAAGAGATTTAAGAAATTAAGTGATTCCGTGTTCACGTCCCATGGGCAGGAGAGGTATACAGAGACTGTACCTGACCACATCACCGGCCTGGCTGACTTCTTAGAACACCGACACTCAGTATTCAAACACAGCACAGGACCCCTCCTCCTCCAAACTAACCGTTCAGTGCCTTCTCACTGTCCTACAATGGCCAGACTCCCTAACACTACTACTGCCCGTACCTTTAGTTAGGGAACCCTCAGAGGCTACGTTCTCCTCTCCAAATCTTGGCAAAGACCATTCTCTTCACTAGCAACCTCCGCCCTCCTTCCTCACCGCCAACTTCTAACTCCTCCTCACCCTTCATCCCCCAGTCCAGACATCACTTCCTCCAGGAAGCCTTCCCTCACGCCTCAAATCTAGAGCAGGCGCTCCTTTTAAATTCCCATGCACCTGTGCATTTCCTCCGCAAAAGCAACGATCACTCCACACTGTGCCTTCACACTTCTCCAACTGCGACCCAAATCCTTTTCAAAAAAAAAAAAAAAAAAAAAGACTTACGATGGGTTCAAATAAGTGAGAGAAAGGCAGAGACACACGCAGAACCATCCTGTTGAAGAAGGGGCAAAGAGCCCGAAGAGACACGCCCTCAGCACACACGTGCACGGACTCCTAAGGTACCTCTGGAGAATCCCGGGGCTCTCCGGAAGCATCTGAAAGCCACGCGCGATACACTAGCACTAAGTAGGTACTTGTCCGTACTGCCCAGAAGACGATGGGCTATACGAAGGCAGGAACCGTGCATGTTTGATTAGGAACGTGCTAGATCGACCATTCATCCAGCGCAGCAAATGGCGAAGATTAGGAACACAATACGTAACTGCAAAATAAACGAGTACGTTACACCAGCGGTCAGCAGCAGAGCTCAGGCTAAAGGACCATCTGTACGCTCGTTTTCTACCTTCCATGTTTAGACGGCAGTCCCGATCGAGTCAGGAATGAACCTTGGGCCTGGGAGCTCAAAAGCTGGCTCACCTCCACCCTCGAGCCATCTGAATCCTTGGTGAAACTCCAAAGCATGGCCTACATGGAATGGCTTGGATGGACCAGAAGTTTACGAAGGAGGTGCCTTTCTAAGCTAATCGGATCAATTCAGCCAGGAAGCCGAAGAGCCGTTCCCGGAGGGAGAGGGTAGCATTGCGACTCGGCTCTCAAGGGCAGAGGCAGAAATACACACGTCCTGCGAGACTCAGCACGATGGGGCTCTGAGACCAGCGCTCTCAGGGGACCCGTGTGACAGCACGCTTATCACCCGCCGTCAGAGCGCGACGACTCTGGGGACTTTGCTCCCCTGTTTGACCCTATTGTTCTGAAACAAGAAAGCTTTCCTCTCGTGCCCTGAAAGGGAAAATCCTGCAGGCAAAACCGCAACGTTACGCCCATAACTCACGGTCTAGTGGCGTTCCCACCCCGAGGTGTACGTCCACGGGTCTACACCCACCTCTTGAGAAGAATCTCTGTTAAACACTCTAACCCTGGGCAGCAAGTCAAAGTTAGATGACATTTTTTAAATTTTTTAACGTTTATTTATTTTTGAGAGACACAGAGATAGAGCATGAGCAGGGGAAGGGCAGAGAGAGAGGGAGACACAGAATCTGAAGCAGGCTCCAGGCTCTGATGAGCCATCAGCACAGAGCCCGATGTGGGGCTCGAACTCACAGACCGTGAGATCATGACCTGAGCTGAAGTCGGCCGCTTAACCGACTGAGCCACCCAGGTGCCCCAGATGACATTTAAAATACGTAATCATCACGAGGCTCTACGAGGTTGTGAAACTTTAATATTGTTAGAGTTGAACAGAAAATATAAACACAGGGGAACATAAGCTCTGACACGAGTGTGATTCTTCGCTTTCAGACACTTAAAAAAAATTTATTGTAACTAATGCTGCACTAGGTAGGACAGACATCCCATACATAATACTCTGTGTGTGTGTGTGTGCGTGTGTGTATACGATATTGTACATCAGTTTCACTTAAAAAAAAAAAAAAAAAAACCCAATCATTAACTGTCTGCTGTTTTGTCGCCTTCCCTGAAAGATCTGATGTTTGCATCGAAGTCAATGTGCGGTCATCACTGATGACAACAGAATCCCACGTCATCTAAAACGCAAGCTCTAAGTCATCCTTAGAGATCCAAGACCACGTCAGTAAAACCGAGGCCCCTCACTAGATGGTGATGATGTGACGGACAGTCCAAGCACTGGCACAGGAAACAAACAAACAAAACTAAATTCGGAATCGTTTCCCGCCAGCATCTGAAAGAAACACAGAAAACAGCAAAATGGATCAAGAAAACAAAGAGTGTATCTGTATCCTTACCCCCCCCCAACACTAACTAGGAAGCTCTATCTAGATTTAAAAATAAATAAGTAGGGGCACCTGGGTGGCTCAGTCGGTTAAGCGATTCATGGGTCAAGTACCGACTAGAGCTCTGTGCTGACAGCTCAGAGCCTGGAGCCTGCTTCGGATTCTGTGTCTCCCTCTCTCTCTCTGCCCCTCTCCTGCTCATGCTCTGTCCTGCTCTCTCTCTCAAAAATAAATAAGTATTAAAAAATAATAAAATAAACAAATAAAAATAAAAAGAAGTAGTACTGTCGCTTAACTGCTACCGTTACACTTCTGACCCACACTGAGCAACACCGGTTGTGACCAGTTACTACAAAAACACCACCTGTGCGGGCACTAAAATAAGAAGGGGTGGGCGCTGATGCTAAATTAAACTGTCTCTGTGCTAAGACGAGCAGTGGGAATGGGTATCAAAGGTAAAGCAGTTTAAGAAAAACAAATACGATATAAGGATGAGTATAAATATGCAACTGAGTTTTGCAAACTGACATACTCGAATCCTTCCAGCCGTGGGATCCTAGCTTCCTCCCGGAGACGGGGTTCAAAGTCAACCGCCTTCGGCTCACCTTCAGCCATTCTGCAGGTACCAGGAACGGCTCTGCAGATACCCCTTTTACAGCGAGAACGCATTGCGATGGAGAGTTCTGGAAGGCGGGAGACAGCGGCAGACCGGCCTCCCGCACTGGGTACAAGGCGATTATCACTCGTCCACCCTACCACTTCCCTGTCATTTCGAGCTATTCTGCGATCTCGAGCTACCAGCTACAATAGGATAAAAACAAGGTTTGTGTGCACGTCGGCTGGACAGGACCCCACACACCTCGTGCCCATGACAGGGTGTCGGCACAGAACTCTACTCGGTACCTGAACCCACGAACCGTCAGATCGCTTAACCGACTGAGCCACCCAGGTGCCCCTACTTATTTATTTTTAAATCTAGATAGAACTTCCTAATTAGTGCTGGGGGGGGTAAGGATACAGATACACTCTTCGTGTTCTTGATTCATTTTGTTGTTTTCTGTGTTTCTT
Source organism: Paguma larvata (assembly GCA_030068075.1). Classification (NCBI taxonomy): domain Eukaryota; kingdom Metazoa; phylum Chordata; class Mammalia; order Carnivora; family Viverridae; genus Paguma; species Paguma larvata. The sequence continues at coordinate 29,397,884 of CM057831.1, forward strand.
TCAGATGCTGGACAGAAGCGATTCTGAATTGAGTTTTGTTTGATCTGATCTTGACTCCGGCATTAGGGAGCAGCTACCGGGGTCGGTGGGAACAAACTGATGGCACTCAGGTGTGACTGAAGACAGCGCCGTCGCTCCATATCGGTGTCTAACAGCCCTACCCAAGAGTCGTGCCTAAGTTTTGGTTGTGACCTCCTACCGCTTGTAATCCGAGAGCCGGCTCTTTGAAGGACCCGAAATTAAGGTTTGAAAACTTTCACCTTCTGTAGTTCCCCGTCACATGCCATGCCCATGTCCTCCCCGAGCTGACACCCTGTCTTAATCTGACAGTCAAAAGAGCAAGACTATTGTCTCCGTTAACAGAGGAACTTCGGGGGAATAAGTTAAAAATGTCTGGAATCAGAACAAGGGTTTTAATTTAATAAATTATTATCTTCCCTTATCACCTCAACCCAAACTCCGGCACTGTTTCTCAGCTTTGCTTTTTGTTTTTTGGGGGTTTTTTTTCATCATCATCCATTTGCCCTTTAGGTCCTTGTCTGGACTTTTTCCCTCATCGCGTCCCCTCCCTACGCAATGCAGGCACTGAAGACAGACTGTCTCCCTCTTCAGATGTGTGCGCCCTTTCCAGGACCAAAAACCATTACACTATTTAGGATTTTTTCACCGTCCAAGATTTGATTTTGTTGCCTTGTGGCAATTTTGTGTCTCTTTGAGACTGCACGCCCTGTAACACTTAAAAATAAGCTGCCTTTTGAAAATTCCCCAAACAAAAAACCCGTGGTGAGTATTAACTTTCCCTTACTCTGTATAGAACAATTTTTTTACTCTAACCTTCCTTCCCCCCGCTCCTATTTTTGTTTGTTAAAGGAGACTGACATTGAGGAAAGTGTTGAGCAACCACAATTAATCAAAGTGTGTGTGTGTGTGTGTGTGTGTGTGTGTGTGTGTGTGTGTGTGTATTGTCGGTACATTGCAAAACAGCTTTAACTAAAATATGAATAAATCGATCCAGGGTAGCTTTCAAAACTTTGATAAAACAAAGCATGTATCACACAGACGAGACAGACGTACGGCGTTTCAACAATGAAAACTAAAAAGCAAGTATTCTTTTAAAAAATATTATGAGCTGCGGGACTTGGTTTTAGTTGGAATCTTGGGTTAACAGGCAATGGTTACACACTTTTCATTTTCTGTCCTTGACGTCTTGTAAGTGATACTTGGAATGCTCAGGATGGCAAAATTATGGCTATGAAGTCACGCCAATTATACATGGCATTTTACTCGGCACAGCCTAGAGGGCACAGAAAGTGCAAACGTGAACAAATCTAAAAGCTCAACTAGGGGAAGATGGTCCCCGGTGGAAACATTAACAAAGGCAGCAAAACTATAAAAGTTTGGTCTGGACCCTAAACCTTTTTCTTGTAAGTCTTAGTAAGAAAATTCTGTGCTTTCACTGGATGGAGGGTAGTCAACTATGCACGGGTGGACTGTTTACATCAGAGCACCCTGATACAGTAATTCTGGGAGTCCGGGGGCATCTTCTGGCCAGGAGGTGACTCTGCGGCTTCCCGTGCCCCCTGCACACCCCTAGGTCACCTCCGTGCCTTGAGCACACTGAAATCCCTGGTGTATCAGGGAAGTATTTTCAAAGTTCAAAGGCCTGTCAGTGAAGCCCAAATTAAGGGCATACCAAGAGAGAAACTGATAGGGGAGTCAGACGGCTAGGAGAAATCCACCCGGACGACAGAGATTGCCAGCTGGAACCGTGAAGCCGCTAGGACGCGTGGGGACTTCTGGGGGATGTGCTCGAACTTTAAGCAGGCAGACAGAGAGAAGGATACTATTAGGGAAGAAAAACCCAAACACCCAGGAGTCAGTTCGGGTAAGCTGGGAGCAACAGCTTCAAATTACCGGCAGCACGAGTCGCAGCTGAGGATCAAGGGGTAAATCAAGTTCAGACCGGGGGAGGCCCAGCAAGAAGCGGCCCTCGGGGTCCCCCGATAAGGGGAACGAACAGGCCGGCCCGGGGCCCCGCGGGCTCGCTGTGCAAACACTCCTGCTTCTCCCACGGCGCGGGCCGGGTCCCCCCGCGGTGCCGATGCAACCCCAGGAACCCCGGGGTCCCCGGACCCGAGCCTCGGAGCCACCGCTGCACCCCCGGGGAGGGTCACTGCGGGGATGGGCAGGGCAGACGCTGCGGGCTGTCACCTCCTCAGCATTCACAACCCAGCAGCCGTCCCCCCGGCCCAGGTCGGACTGCGGGACACGAGGACATCACGCCCCGTCCTCCCGCAGCTACAGGAGAAACGAGTGGCCGGACACGGCCCCCCGCCCCGAGTCCCCGTCCATCCGCGTCTCGGGCGCACAGAGCCCGGCCCAGGGGGCGGCGCCGGGACCCTGGGGACCTGCCCCGGGGCCGCGAGCCGCCCCGGCCCCCGCACCCTCCTCCCCCGGCCCGTCCGGTTGGGGGCTACAGACGCCGCCGGCGAGGCCGTCCCCGCACGTCCCAGGAAAAAGTTTCCTTTCCTTCACAGGCACGAACGACGACACGACAGTGACTTTGCGCGCAACCGCGGCGACCCCGACCAACGCGAGCCCCTTACCATCTCGCCGGAGGCCGGCGGCGCGCAGGGCTCGGAGGGACGCGCTCTGCGGGGCCGCGGGGGCGTCCCGACAGCCGCACAGGTTGGCGCAGACCAGGGTGTAGACGAGGCCGAGCGGGCGCATTGGGCCGGGCGCCCCGGGGACCGCACGACGAGCCGGCCTGCGCGCGCTCTGCCTGCACCGCCCGCTCCCGGGCCCACGGCGCGCGCAACAGGTTGGCGCGGGCCCGCCCCCTCCGGCGCTCGCCCCGCCCCCGGGGCCCGCCGTCCCCACCTGCCCCGGGCCGGCGGGGGGCGGGGGGCGGGGCGGGCGGCTCCGGGCCCGGGGCTCCCCCACCCCGCCGGCTGCTCTGTGCTCTCGGCGGGACATGGCTTGAGGGGTAGGGGGCTTGGGGATGGGGCCTGGCGGTGGGGGGTTGGGGGGCTTGGGGATGGGGCCTGGCGGTGGGGGGTGGGGGGGGCTTGGGGATGGGGCCTGGCGGTGGGGGGTGGGGGGGGCTTGGGGATGGGGCCTGGCGGTGGGGGGTGGGGGGGGCTTGGGGATGGGGCCTGGAGTTGAGGGGTGAGGGGGGTTTGGGGATGGGGCCTTGGGGGTTGGGGGTGGGAAGGCGCTTGTGGCTGGGGCTTTAGAGGTGGAGGCAGGGGGACGGGGGACTTGGGTCCGGGGCCTGGTGGGGGGCCCTTGGGGATGGGACCTGGCTGTGCGGGGGGGGGGGGGGGGGGGTCGGGGGGGGGATGGGTTGGGGCTGGGGCCTGTAGTTGAAGTGTTCAGTTAGCAGTAGCCCCTATCAGGTCCTGCTTACTGAGGACATCACGGTCCCGACACCAGGTGAGGCAGCTGGACTGTGCGGGGTTAAAGGAGCTTTGGTGGGTGTGACCTTAGCAAGTTACTTCTCGGGATGGGTGGGATGAGCATGTCCTTCCTAGCTCTGTGGGCTCTACCCAAAAGAGTGTAGTGTACTAGACATGGTCAAGGGCGCTTCTGTATGCCCGCCCCCAGCCCAGCCCCTGCATGGTACAAGGGGCTAGAGGTCAGGATGCAGGTCAGCGGGTGGGTGGGGGCGTCATGTAGAGGTCGTGGGGAGGGGGTGGGGGGGCAAGGTGAAGTCGGGAGGACTTTAATTCTTTTTCTTCGTAGTCCTCAGCGGGAGGCAGAGACATCAGGCCTTTGGGCCTCCCTAGGGTCTGTATCTGGGAGCGCAGAGGTCCAAACGAACTCACTCAGGATTCTAGGAACTTCTGCATCAGCCTCCACCTCCGCAGGGTAAGGAACCACCCTCCCCAGGGTAGGTGGCTGTGTTTGGAACAGGAGCGGGTCTCAGCTCTGCCGCTCACTAGCTTTGTCACCCTGAGGGAAGCCCTTGACCTCTGGAGCCTCGGTGTCTCTGCTTAGAAAGGAAGGTAGCAATTTTTGGTTTGTATGGTTTTGGGGAGAATTGTATGAAACAGTTCTAGTGTATAGCTCTGTAACTGATTCAAATCGAGGTTCTCATGACTTCCAGCGGTTCATTGACGAGAACTAGAAGAGACATTTTCTAGTCTCAAGTGGGCCTCCCCATCCCTGGAAGTCTGGGGCGTGAGGAGTAAGTGATTGCCACAGAAAGAGAGCCAGAAGCAGCTGAGGAGGGAAGAAAGTTCCAGAAAAGAGAGTCTCGACAATTACACCATCCAACACTGACCTGGGCACCTGGGTTCTCTCCATACACTCCGGGATTCATGTGGTTCATCTCTTGGCTTTTCGTTTAAGACGCTTTTGCAAACAGCAGCTTTGTGGGTTGTGAAGTCAATTTCCAGAGCAAAAACCAGTATTTCTAGACTTCAGTACTATCTGCAGCTTCAGGCACCCTCTGGGGGTCTCGTACCCGCTCTGGGTAAGGGGGGAGGAACTACCATAATACACGCAAAGGTTCTTTGATCATCCAGTCTTAATTAGTTACTTTTGCTTTCGGAATTCTGTTTTCTTTAAGAAATCAGTGGCCCTAATGTATAAAAATACAGACAAGGAGAATATGTTTTAGCGGTGGAAATAATGAAGGGGATGAAATATAATTGATTAAAAGCACAGCAAATTTAGAAAAGAGACAAAATAAACTCTGCTTTAAGATAGTTAGCAAAATGATTTCGACCTATGGTTTGGCTCAGAAAAACTGGATTAAACTCCGTTTATTTTTGTAATTGAATAAAAGATAATGTTTGAATAGTTGGTGCCAAAAAAATGAAATTAAATATTCATAAGATGACAAACCGTGGTGGATTTTCCAAATATTTCCAAACGATTTGAAGGACCTAGAATACCAACGTGGTTACAGAATAGTTTATATCAAGTCTGTGCAAAATGTGTCTACTCACCAACAAGAGACACATAATTTTTTAACCCATTCAATGCCTGTCTTTTAACAATTAAGTTTTCCTTTTGTTAAACTCTGTCATATCTTTAACTCCTTTGCTGCATGTATCATATTTATTCTTTTATCCCGTTATTATTAACGGTAAAATAATGTACAAAGACTTTTAAAGCACCTTTTCTTAAAAGCTTCACATTATCTGTATTTAAAGAGGGAGGGAATGCCTCTGAAAATATGTCTGTTAGGAGGATCGAAACTTAATGATTTATTCAATTTCTTCCAAAACAGCGTTAATTTATTCCTCTTTCCAGTTGTTAGTGAGGGATCCTAAGCACGGAGCATTGTTCTTCCTCAACACGCCATAGTACTGAGTTCCTTCTGGTTAAGTACTTTTATTTAAAATTATAACTGCAGGGTGCCTGGGTGGGTCAGTCAGTTAAGCATCCGACAGTGGCTCAGGTCATGATCTCACATTTCATGAGTTTGAGCTCAGCATTGGGCTCTGTGCTGACAGCTCAGAGCCTGGAGCCTGCTTCAGATTCTGTGACTCCCTCTCTCTCTGCCCCTCCCCCACTTGCATACGGGCTTTCTCTCTCTCTCTCTCTCTCTCAAATAAATAAACAAAAAAAATTAAATAATTCAGAATAAAATTTTAATTCCAATAACACATACTCAATGTATAACATAAAAATATAAGACAACCATTATCTACTTGGTACATTCATATCCAACCCTCTTTGTATTTTCCGGGTCCTAACTTGAAGACAATTACAGTACATAGCAATATAGTCATAAGGCCAGGTGTGTTCTGTTTATACCACACTCGGTTGCTCTGTGTGTAATGCATACATACGATCACCACATAGTGTCTAGCTTCCCAAGTAGCATTGTCATATACATTTTATCCAGATGACATATTCTGAGCTCTAACTTCCGGATTTGATCTTGCAGAACCGAGTGTGTTGAGACTACCAGCCTGACGTTTTGACAGTCAGTCAGTCAGGGAGTCTATCGTGTTGGCCATTCGTTTTCTTTTATTTCATTGAATTAACCAGTGATTCAGCTCAATAGAATGAGTCATTGCGTTATGTGTCTACCATGGAAAAGATTCGCTACATCTGTACTTTTTCTTCAGCTTAGTTGTCTGTTTTATTTCCATTTATCCATTCTTGAGCTGCATTCTCTAAATGTAAGGTTTCAAAGATGAATATCTTGCGTGTTCCTTCCTTAATTGATCTGGGATGTCGGCCAGTCTCCGCTGGAATGCCTCGCTTTTATCTTTATAAGATTGGCTTCAATCCAGTGAGCTGCCATACTCTGAGTTCTCCTCATGCCTGGCCATGTCTCGAGCGAGAATTTGGTATTCGGGTCTTTACTGTTCCTTTCCTTGAGTGAGAATTTTATGTCAATCCAGAAGATACTTTCTTATATTTATGCCCCTTGGAATTCCGTGCTATACATTTGTTCTTTTCAGTTGAGCCCATTTTGAATTTATTAATGACGATATTTAAAACGTGTGCCCTTAATGCTTATTAATGACCAGATTCTGTTTTTCTAGCCAACTAATTTAACACTTCTGATGTGTAATTTTCCTACATTCAAGGAGTTGCTCTTGAGGAGTTGAGACCAAGGCCATCTTTTGTGTTCTCGAAGCTTGGTTGTCATTTCTGACTTCCCTCCTTACATTTTTGCTACCAAAGAAAATAACAGTTCACTATGGAAGAGAAATAAGTATCAAAGTATTGCACAAAATTGCTAATACAGTTTACTTTTTTAAAAGTGATTATTTATTTATCTATTTATTCATTTATTTATTTTGAGAGAGAGAGAGAGCACAAGCAGGGGAGAGGCAGAGAGAGAGGGAGAGAGAGAATCCCAAGCAGGCCCCACATGGTCAGTGTAGAGCCCAACGTGGCTCAAACCCACGAACTGTGAGATCATGATCTTAGAGACATTCAACCAGCTGAGCCCCCCGGGCGCCCCGATACGATTTACTTTTGATAAGCTAACTTGTGATAGAAATAAATCACATCATCAGACACCAACCCTTTAGATTTTTTTTCTTCTTTTGAGGCCACAAGGAATTTGTTTCCTGTGTAAAGACAGGAAGTTTCCCTCATTTGAAATTGTTACACGTCTACCAAAGTGAGAATGTTTTGACAAAGTATGGCCAATATTTCCCTGTGTCATTGATAGAATCTTACAGATACATTTTCAGTATTCTATTCTGATTAATTCAAGAATCCTGAAGTGACCCTAATGTTTAATAAATGCAGCATCTTTGCAAGGTCATGACGTGTTTCGTGATTATATTTTTTGTTTGAGGACAGGCTACTGTCAAGCTTTGACAAGTCAGCACTAATTCAAGTTGCTTGTTGGCAGTTTCTGTTATAGAGTTGGCCGGAGTGAAACTCCAGACCTCTCAGGAAGGTTGGAAGCAATCAGCAACCTTGTCGGCTAGGACAATCGATGAGACCCAACCTCAGAATGGGCTGCGCAAAGTGAAACACAGTCAGAATTTAGCAGAGAAAGGATCCAGACATGATACCAAAGAAGTAGGTCATTTTAAGAGAACAAAGGCAAAAAAAAAATTTTTTTTTCCAATCTATAGTTCCTTAAATGGCTTGGTTTTAAAACTGCTTGAGCGCCATATGTAAATGTGGGAAAACTAACATGCATACTCATGAAGCCACAGGAACAGTGAAGTATCTGTGTGGAGACAGGGTCCTAATGATTAGGAAGATAAAAGCATGGGAGCAAGAGACCTGTGGTCGGGTGAAGGGTCCAGAGATCATCCGTAAGCCCTTGAAGACCTGTTATATGAAGAGTTAATAACTCTCCCTTCTCTAAAAGCCTGGAAAATTAATGCAGGGGATTGGTTAGGAGGCACATTTCAATTATTACCCTGTTTACAAAGCACAAAAAGCCTTATTTGACCTGTTTATGAATAGAATGAATTGTACCTGAAGACAGAGATTTTTGTTTTGTTTTGTTTTCATTTTGTTTTAATTACTAAAAGCATTATCGTGTGGACTGTGTAAACAACAGGAACGTTAAAAATGAAGTTACTTCATAAGGAGAGATTTTGTAAGGCTTTGAAAGCTTTTTCCCAACTCTAGGATAGTGCGCTTTTATAGGTACCTCTCCCCCAAGATTATTTAGTTTTTCAACAACAATACTAACATATTCAACACAACTGGGAATTTTTAATAGTTCTATTTCGAGTCATTTTCAAATGCTTTTAGCTGTTGGGAGTGTTGTCTAGACCCCCATGGAGCCCATCAGCATTCTTAATACGGCCCTAAAGCATATGCAGGACAGTCTTATATTGAAAATAAAAAATATGCAAATTAATTATCTTCATGTGACCAACATCTTGAATAGTGTGATGACCACACGTATATTTTTCCCTAAAGCATTAAAGTTGATGTAATTGTTTTTCTAGTGCGATATTAATTTTACTGAGCTTGGAAAGTCGTTGAATTCACTTTCAAAGCCAAACATAACTGCAGAAAATATGAAAACATTAAGGCCAATAAAATCTGGTATAATTTATTTTTCACGTTGTTTTGAAAATACTTATTCAGCAACTTAAGGAACTATAATAAAACTGAGGGAAAGGCTCTGAACAGCCAAACTAGGTTTTTCCAAAGATCATTCTAGAAAGTCTGAATGCTTCGCTCTGTGGGAAAACTTGAGGCCCTAAGTCAGAGCTGGCTTGGTGTTACATTGTACGTAATTTGAATCGGATCAGTTATGAGGTTTCTCTGTTAAGTAGCACGCTGGAGGGTGGGACATGAAGAATAATACTATGGCACAATTCAGAGTAAGAGAGGACTTTTACAAACGTGGACGACAAGAACCTAAAATTCAGTTTGGGGTCTGTGCTTCTTCACTGCGCTCGTAAGGATCCCGACAGATCTCTTCAGAGCTCGTAGACTTCAAAGGGATGTTCCATTAGTTGAAAATTATAGTAATGGTGCTAAGTTACTATGAATACATTCGAGTTCCATGGGCTGTATTCTATTTAGTGTGGTCAAGTTTTACATTGTCAATATGATGGAAATTTACTTTTAAAGATCAGATATTAGGCGCACCTAGATGGCTCAGTATGTTGAGCATCTGACTCGATTTCAGCTCAGGTCATGATCCCAGGGTCATACGATCGAGCCTTGTGCTGGGCTCCATGCTGGGCATGGGACCTTCTTGGGATTCTCTCCCTCCCTCCCTCCCTCCCTCTCTCTCTCTGTCTCTGTCTCTGTCTCAAAAAATCAGATATGAGTATTGTGACATATATATATATGTGTTAATTCCAATTTAAACCAAAGCACTAGTTGGTTACAAACAAATTTTGTCAGAAATCGGCATTCCGGAATTCAAATCCTTAGTGCTCACGTATCTTTGTCTAAATATACACATGATGATTTCGTTAATTTGAATAAACAATACTAGAAATGAATTTTCATTAGTGAGGTAAATACAGTCCTATATCGGTGCTTGGTAGGAAATGTTGGTGAGACTCCCTTCTTGAATGAATGAGGTTTAAGAACTCAGCAATCTCAGCAGTTGAATTCTTTGGTGCAGATGGGGTCTTGGCCAGACCCCATCGGACAGACCCCATCGGACCTACCTTCTCTTGCTTCACAGAGTTCCTGGTCTCCTGAACGAGTTATCAGTCCAGCTAGTCCGTCCTCCAGCGTGTCACTGTGTTGACCTCAGAGTGAGTCTGTAATGCAGGTCCTGGGTGGAGTCTCAGAGCGGAATGAGACTGTCCCCAGAGAAGCTGTAAGAACCACCTATTAATTTTGTACTTGTTTACTGATAGCATTTATCTGTGTGGCATGGATATGCTTCTGTCGTAATAAAGCGACTTGTGGGAGAGTTATAGGGGGAAAGAACGTTTAGCCTTCATCTACCTGAACCCATTTTATTGGGTAAAAATGGGTCATATTCACCCAAAAGCCTACCATTTGCTCCATAGCCATATTAGGTCAGTTTACAAAATGAACATATATGATAGAATTGTGTAACCACACTGTATGATTAAAGGCAAATAATTTTGTGAATCAATAAAATTATCTTACCTAAAATTTACATCATGATTATTTCAAATTTTGATAATACTGGATAAATATGGAATTATCTGTATTAAAGTCACAGTCAGCCTTAGATTTTTAATAATTTAGAGTTCCTCACACCAAAGGTGAGACATAACAAAGAAACCCTACAAAGAATATTAGATAGGTATGAGACTTTTTCCAAAGAGTGTTCCTTAAGGCACACATTAAATAATATATTCTATTAAAAATGTTCTATAATCAAATAATTTGCAGAAAAGCTACATATTTTGCCACTCTTAGACAATTGCAGTATACATCAATATATTATAGACTCTGAGAAAGTTGTATTAAGGAATTCTGTTTAATTTTGCTTAATCCAGCATTTTCCCAACACATCATAGTGAATTACAAGGAAATCCAACTTGGACACACCTTTAAATTCAAGTCTATGGTCAGTATTTGGGCACGGACACTGATAAACTAAACTTGATATTTAAGAAGACAACCAGAAAGATGAGGGAGGTGTAAATACTGAGTCCCTAAAACAGAAGACATTGGAGAAGACATGTAAAAATAATTTTCTGCACATAAAATCGTTGTCCTGGATACAAAAGACAAACTACTTGGCATATGTGGCAAACAGTAGGCCACATATCATGAATTCTAAGGTGCATTTCATTTTCTCATTTTAAACAGCTCTACGGTCAGGATAAACCCCTGGTATCTCTCGAACACTCTTGAGAGCCAAGAGCAGTCATAATGTGGTTGACATCACTTGATGCTTCTAGTAAGAGTAAGACCACCCAAGCATCGAACCTTACGGGATGGCGTTTGTGGACAGAAGAACATTGCAAAGACAATAGCGGAGCGCTATGTAAACAAATGCCGTATTCTCAAGCTTCTCGATGACTCAGGAAGTAGCATTATATGGAAAAACACAGAGTTAAATCTTTCTCAACCAAACAGTTATTCAGGAGAGTTGGATTCTGAATTGGAAAAAGCTTCAGGGATGCTTAAACCAATGTATTCTGCTAGTATTTTCATTTTTATTTATGCACAAAAGTAATTTTAAAAATTATGTATGAATAAGTTATGTATGAAAATTAGGTATGAAAGAGTTCTTGGAATAAGCATAACATTTCTAAAGATAACAAAGCATTGATTAGTTTAATTAGTAGTTTAATTGACAGCTTTTTTTTCTCTCTCAAGGGGACACAAAATAATGGCACATCTTCAGACTTTATCTTAGCCGTGTTTAATTATGTTAATTCTCCAGCGGATGCTAGAACTTGAAACTATCCCCCTTGCCATCAGATTTCTGGAAAGAATTCAATAATGTTTTAGTAAATAGCTTTCATTTTCAGATAGACGTGTGTTCAGACTGACCATTTTTAGCAAGTCACAGAGAACTGATCAAATTGAAAGATGTCTATACATGGCTACGATGGCAATACTCTGCATGAAGTATTTGCAGCCCAGGTGATTTTTCCCCGCCCCCCGCCCCTGCGGCGTGCTGGTTGACATATGACGGGGATGATGGTGAAAACAATAAAGTTGACCCAAAACTGTGTGAAAGATTTGCTGCCACATGAATCTGCAATTATTTGATAAGCTCTTGGCTAAAAATCTGATGCATGCGTTTCCTTTCTAAAATCTGTGATGAGATTTTTGTCTCCCCTGAAGCATTAAGTCATTCTTCCTCATCATCGACGGCCGGTTGTGTCACACCTCAGTAGATTTGAAATTCAATAGTAGGAGAGCTATGATCTCAAAAATACGTATGTTCTATTTTATTTATTGTATGTATTTTCCTCTTTTATAAATCAGCAACTTCAACCTTTTCCTTTTAGCAGAGAGTTATTAAAACTGGAAACCCTACCATATATTCAAGGAGTTACGCCTCAGTGCCGTAGGACCATAAAATCCATCTTCATCTCCAAGAATCGTAATGAATTAATATATGCCCTCATAATCTAGTTTTTCACCCTCCCCACTTTTCTAATAAAAATGCAGAGGGAACATTGAGCAGCTCAGGCTCGCTCTAAAGAAAATAGGGATTTACAGAGTAGAGCCTCACCAGACGGTTGGTGAATTATGAAGGAGGAAAGGCCTTCATAGGTTGACTAACATGAACATTAAAACATTCACCCCCGTGGAGGTGCTGCCGTGCTCACGAGCAGTGTCTGCATCAGGCGAATCTCAGCAAGAAGAACAGGATGGATTCGCAAAATATTAAATTATCCTGATCTTTTCACTTTTTCTGGCAATTTTTTCTCCCCCGTTAACATCCAGTAGCTTATCTTTGGTCTTCATGATTAAAAGTGGGAGGAAGGTATCGTAACAGACGCCGATGTCTTTGTTCTCCGAAATTGGCATGTCGTTCCTCTGGATGCTTGGCATCTTTCACTGCTACCTTTTCACTGCTCGAGTAACTGCCAGATCGATGCGCCAAAGATTCCATTTCGAAACAATGAGGTATCCACGTTTCCTGCTGACATTGGCTAACACTGCCTTGCATGACACATTTTAAAATGTGAGGTTGGAATCTGAGGTTTAACTGTTGAGAGAGCTGAGGACGGGAACTATACAGGGTGAGAGAAAGAGGGAGATTTCCGGAGACAAACAACGTAAAACTGCATAGATAATGTCTTCCTTCTATCAGAAAAGCTTTAGGAGAAGAGCATGCATAGATTAAGTTCTAAGATACAATGGCTAAATGACACAACAAAATCGGGTGTATCCGAACTACATCTTGGGAGGCTGATGCATCGTAATTAGGACCCAGAAGTGTTTCCGAGGTGGGACGGGGTACATGAAGCCATGTGATATGGCATTGGTATGCAAAGGTAGAGTGTCGTTTACGGAATAAAGCCCAGGTTTGGGGGCAGATGGGGGAGGAATCAAAGGATGATCTCCATTAAATGTGCTTGCCGCCTGCTCATTCAAAGAACACTTTCCTCATCTGCGGGATGGGAAAATACCATTATTTCAGAGGTTGATTTTATTAGTGCTTGTGGCATGGAAGACGCTGTACAAGTAAAGGCTACCATTTTATAGTAAAAGAAGTTAACCATCTAAACAGTATTAGGGTAGACAGCGGAGCACTTTTAGGGGGCCACCTAAACATATTCAGTGTATGTTTACTTACGGGGAAAAGAGATTGGAAGATACGAAAGAGAGAACTGGAGAAAATGTAAGAGGTAGATTGGATGGACCGCAGGGCCCAAGAAATTCAATCTTCATTTGTTAAGTCATCCAACCAGTATTTATAGAGTATCGACTGTGTGCCTGGCATTGTTCTAGGTGCTAGGGATACGACAATGGACTAAACGCTGCAGGAAGCAGCAGTCACCTATAGCTGGCTCTGGTACATACCTAGCAGATTAGAATAAGAGCTGAGAGTGGAAAACAAAGCAGGGGGCGGGATGAGAAGTGTCAAGTTTTGGATGGCGGGGGGTGGGGGGGGGGCGGGGGGTTGGGACTGTTGACATTTTAGACAGATTAGCCAAGGAAGGTTTCTCTGAGAAAGTGACTTTTTAAGTAAAAAGCTGAAGGAAGTGAGACAGCAAAGCAAGCCTCTATCTCAGGGAAGCACATTCCACAGAGGAAACAGTAGTTGCAAACACCCTGTGACACAATGTCCCGCCATGTTCCCAGAACCAGTAAGGGGGCCAGTGGGCTGGAGCGGAAGGAGTAAGCGGGAGGTCTATGGACAGGAGTGGCCTTGGGGGCATTGTTGTAGGGCTTTGCAACGGGGGGGGGGGCGGGGGGGCAGGGGGGAGGAGGGGAAGGACGCATAGCACAGACCTTGGCTTTTCCACTGTGAGATCAGAAGTTTTCGGGTTTTGAGCCACCAACATGTTCTGACTTACATTTTAACAAGTTCATTCCAGCTGCTGAAGTGAGAACGGCTCAGAAAAGGGAGGTAGGTGTGAGAGGAAGGAGGTCAGTGAGGAAGCTTTGAATCTCACAGGTGACAGTTAGTGGTGAGTGCTGGAGGTGGGAGTGCTCGGAAGTGTTCAGATTATAAATAGTTTTCTAAGTAGAACCAATGGGATTTGTTAGTGGTATGAGAGAAAGGGAAGAGTTGAACATAATTCCAAGAATTTTGGCAACTGGAAGGATGGAGGACCCCGAAGGAGAATCACGTTTGGTGGGATCATCGGGATCCCAGGTTGGGGCACGGCAAGTTTCAAATGCCTTGTAGACTTTCAAGGGGACATGTTGAGTGGTTGGATATATGAGCCATGGATGGACCGGATTACTTAGGGAGTGATTTTGATAGGAAACAGAAAATATCCGAGGACTGAGCCCGGTGAGTACCGACCTGGAGAGGCTGGGGAGAGAAGTAGGGACCAACAAAGACTACTGAGAAGTGGCCAAAGATGTGAGAGAAAAAGATGCTAACGTGTGTTCCGGAAGCCAAGCGAAGATGTCTTGTGTTACCTAGTATATGGACTGGAAAAGCAAAGGAACAGTAGGAAGAGACAGCGAGACATCTAGGAACGTTTTTTACACACCGAAGGGAAATGCTTATGTTCCCCAGTGGAAAGCAGTGGGGGGAAGGCCTCCTTAGAAGGAATTAACCAGAAAGAACAGCAGAGCGGTAGCAGTTCTTCAGGGCAGAGTAGTGATGACCGTCGGCACCCGAATCACCTGAGAGGTGCAGTTCCCAGGTGACTGGGCGGCTCAGTCGGTTGAGCGTCTGACTCTTGGTTTCGGCTCAGGTCGTGATCTCACAGTTTGTGGGTTCAAGCCCCATGTTGGGCTCTGTGCTGGCAGCATGGATCGCGCTTCAGATTCTCTTTCTCTCTCTCTTTCTGCCCCTCCCATGCTCTCTCTGTCTATCTCTCTCTCAGAACAAAAACTTGTAAGTCCCTGAATTCGAATTTTTCATGCCAGACTAGGAATTTGTATCTTCAGAAAGTTCTACAGATGATTCTTGTACACATTACTAAGAGTAACAAAAATTTTAAATAGGCATATAGATTCCCAGGAACAGTTGAAAGAATTCTACGTACGTGTGCAAATGTAGGTTGTAAATATGGAGATGAGGTCACCAGTTTCAGGCTCCCACACGCATGACCTACGTTTTTATCCTGGAAGAGGATTCGATTACAGCCGTGCAGGGAAGAAACGTACTGCTTTACTTCCAAACTTAATATCCTTTCTCCCCAAATATATTAGAAAACTCAGATTGGCGACATTTATTTTTCCATTTCACTGCATGCTCTGTGGGGGAGGAATTGAACATTGAGATTTGCAAGGCCCCCTGTGGGTTTGCCTCTGCCTCGAAGGCACACTTAGACATCAAGTACAGTAGAACCATCGTTACAATGCTCATTATCCCATCGACGCATCGACGTTGCGTGTCAGAAGGGATCTCCCCTTGCTTGACACACGCACACACACACAACACGCACACTCACACACACAGCACACACACACACACACACCTGATATATACGCAGCTTCTGAAAATCCCTATGATAGAATTTCATGTTGGGCTTAGGGAAATCCATTTTAGTGCTTCATGCATAATTTGAGTTGCTCACACGTCAAAGCAAGTTGCTACCCTTGTCTTCAGGGTCCTGGGAGATCTCAACTCTAATGGAGCTGACCAAGTACTGGGTGTCCGTGACATGTCCCACTCTGCACAAGCAGCATGGAAAACCCTTGTGCCGATTCCTGGTTCAACAAGCTCTGATCATGTTTGGGAAAAGTGGACGGGAGGAAGGGTAACGTAAGAAATGTAACAAGAGCCTCTAATAATTATCTCGTACTTTCTCTACCCAAATACTGGCCCCTGTATTTTACATTTGTTGTCTCATTTTGTCGTTTCAGTTCTATTAGGTAGAAAAGAAGCTGAAGCTCACTGACCCAAAGTTAAAAAGTGACCAAATTAGAATTATGTACAGGTCTGTGAGATGGTAACTCCTATTTTTCCACTTTGCCCTCCAAGCTCTTTTGGAACTCAGCGTTGCTTCTGGGACTGCTGACTTGGACCACAGAACCTGCATTACAATTCAATGCGCTGCACCATTCGTCGCCTGCGTGTTAACCACGCAGGAAATACTTACGAGGGGTGTCGTGGCGGAAATAACTATGGTGAGATACCAGTCGAAAGAGTCTTAAGGTCCAAGACTGACGTACTGTTGTACAGGAATTCAGATATATAGAACCACAGGGAAACGAGAGGTGTCCTGTCCTTACAGAGAGACTTTCTCCAGCTTACTGCCTCTGGGCATCCAATCTGACCTCTGCCCTCCCTCTAGGCTCTAGGTCACTCGGTCTCCTTCCCATAAAGGATGGATGGTTACCAGCTATGCTGTTTCAGATACCTTTTGTGGCTGAACTTGTCCTCAAAATGGATACTCTAAAGGGGTAGTAGCCAGCTCACTGTGTCTCAAGCCTGTTATTGCTTTCTTTCTTCTATGTGCTTGATTCTATCCACAGATGGTACATTGCCAATTGAAGTTTCCTCCCTCATAGGGGTAGATTTTTTCCTACCCATTAGAGGTTCCCCCCACCCTTGTTCATTTGTTCCTTCTTCTGACATATCCTTGTTGCCCAGCCATTGATAATGCTGCCTTTAGGCTTGAGGAGGGGTTCTGGGCACCCTGGACACCAACTCATCGTTGGGTTCTTGGCAGGTTTTCTCTCTCTCCTGAGTCTCGGTCTCATCATCTTTAAAACAAAGTGTTTTGACTTCCTTTCCGTCCTTTCCCTGTCTAACATCCCATCTTTCTGAGATGATTCTTTTTCAAAAATACATCCAGAGAACTCGGCATTTCCCTTGCCTCAGTTCTGTCTAGAGGCAGAGGAGGTGTGCATACAATTCCCTCTGGGGATAACCCATAGAGGCCATTTTATAAGGAGCAAGACATTTTTGCATCCAAACTTAATTTTCTTAATAATCTCTGTCTGTTTTTCTGAGTATAACAGTGACACGTTGCCCCTGGAGAAAATGGAAACACAGGGCTTATAAAGAGGAAGATTGAAGTCACACATAATCTCTCAACATAGTGATAATCGCTTCTTACATCTAAATGTTCCCGCTCGCTTGCTTCTTTTCTTTGTTTTCTCACTGAAATTAAGGCCATTTTTTCTTTTGCATACTGCAGTTTTCCCTCACTATATTGTCCTTAGTGTTTAATTTCATAAAGAAGTATGAAAATATCATTTTATTTCAGCATAAATTCCCGTGTCAGTGTCCTAACCCCACGAATGTAACAACCTCTATGGTGGTGCACTGGTTTGATTTCAATATCATTATTTTGAATTATAATGTATGAATTTCTGTGTGCATGTATACGTGCAATGATTTTGACAGCATTAATTTCTAGAATTGGAATTACTGGTCACATATTATCAATATCTGTCCACATGGGCTGGACCCCCTTTCTCTCCAGCCATCTTTCCTCTCTTACCGGGTTCCAGCCACATGCACCTCGCTGTTGTTGCATCGTGCGACTGTTGTTTCTCTCTCTGAGACCTCAATTGCACTGTTGGCGTCCTCTCCCCTCAGTGCGTCCCCGATGCAGTCCCAGGTAGCCTCTCCCCCCGCCATGCTCTACCTGCTCCCCTGTTTTGTCTAGCGTTCGTTTGACACTTAAAAATCATGCTGTCGATTTGCGTAACTGCCTCCTGTGTACTTTTTTACTGTCCATCTTCTCCTTAGATGAGAAGCTTCCGGAGTGGAGGAAGTGTGGCTCTCTTTTTCCTTCTGATATGACTTCCTACCACCTAGAACCCTGTCCAGCATATACTAGTTGCTTACTTAATATTTTTCCAGTGAATTATCTGAATTTGTCATTTACCCCTTTGCCGTAGTCTGGGCTGCTATACTAGAAATAACACAGACTGGCTGGCTTGTTAGCAACAGAAATTTATCTCCCACAGTCCTGGAGTGTGGGGAGTCCCCAGATCCAGGCACCGGAGATCCAGTGTCTGGTGAAGGTCCTTTCCCGGTTCATGCATAGCTGTCTTGTCACACTGTCCACACAGAGCAGGAGGGGCCAGCGGGCACTCTGGCGGCTCTTTTATACAAGGGCATTGCTGCCGGAGTGAGGGCTCCTGAGCACATCCCTAAGACCCCACCTCCTGATACCTTCACACTAGGTTTTTAGGATCTCGGCAGAGGAATTTTTAGGAGACAAAAATATTCCGTTCATAGATAGCATCATCTTTCTTTTTGGATGTTTCTCTTTTCATTGTAGAGAATATGTCCACAGAATAAGACCACTAACCTTATTAATCCCTTTTTAATGTCATTATGTTATTAATCTCAGTGGAATTATCTTATTATAATAACAATCCTTATTTTATATATCCCATAGTTTTCCTAGTTGTCTGCCTTTTTAGAGTGAAGACTGGAGGAGTTAAACATTTGTACAGAAGTTTGAAATTTTCCAGAAGTCATATTTCTAAAGCTATTATTTTAGGGTTCCCTTCTATAATATTATACTCAAAAAGTCTCTCCGCAGCCCAGTAACTGACAAATATTCACATATTATTTCTTCCAGTTTCTTTATTCCTTTTTATTGCTTCATTCTCAAATTCTGTGATTTATTTCGATGTGTGTCATTTGTCTTATCTCCCTTCTTTAAATGGAATACAATGAAACCCAGGAAGAATTTTAATAAACTATTTACCGATCTAGAGTTTCTGCTCTGAATATGTCCCTGGCTAAATTAGAGGAAAGGACTGCAGTCTGGAAATTCCTTTTCCTCAAGCTTAGTGTGTCTGCCACTGATACAGACGTATTCCTTCCTCACACGCAGCCCCGGGAACCATTCCGGTGGGAATGCGGGGACAGGCAGTCACCTACAAGACGTCACCTGAAAAGCAGGTGAAAACATGTTTCTTCACATGTGGCTGCTGCTCCTAGGAAAGCATTTGAATGTCATTCTTTCTGCTCGAATGTGACACCGTCCGTGCTACTGGTTTCGCATATGTGATCTCACCTAGTGAGTTAAGATATTCATCCCATGTTACAGGTTTTACAGATGAAGAAGCTGAGGCTCTAAGAGGTTAAATAACATTCCAAAGGCTCTATGGGTAGTAAGTGGCAGAATTGTCGTGTGCCTGGTAACAAAGGCAATGACAGAAAACACACAGCCTGTTTTGTTGGGTGCTCGCAGCAAACTATAACACCTGTCTTACAGGTAAAGTAACTAAGGTTTAGACACTTGCTCAAGAGCACACAACTACTATGCTACCCTGCTTCTTTTCGTTTGTTTTTCTTCGAAGATTTTATTGAAATTTAAGTTAGTTAACATACAGTGTGTATTGGTTTCAGGAGTAGAATTCAGTGGTTCATCACTTAGATATAAAACCCAGCACTCATCACAACAGGCGCCCCTCCTTAATGCCCATCACCCATCCAGCCCCATCCCCCCACTCGCCTCCCTCCATCAACCCTCAGTTTATTCTCTATCGTTAAAAGTCGCTTAGGTTTGCCTCCCTCTCTGTTTTTATCTTATTTTATTTTTCCTTCTCTTCCCCTACAGTGATCTGTTTTGTTTCTTACGAGTAAAATCGTATGGTATTTGTCTTTCACAGACTGACTTATTTTGCTTATCATAGTACCCTCTAGTTCCATCCGTATCCCTGCAAACGGCAAGATTTCATTCTCTTTGATCGTCAAGTAATACTCCATTGTATAAATATGTATACCCACATCTTCTTTATCCATTCATCAGTTGATGGACTTTCGAGCTGTTTCCACTTACCAACACTTGGCTATTGATGATAGTGCCGGTATAAACATTGGGGTGCACGTGCCCCTTCAAGTCACTACTTTTGTGTCCTTCGTGTAAATATCTAGTAGTGCAATTCCAGGGTCACAGGGTCGTCCTATTTTTAACTTCTTGACGAGACTCCACACTGTTTTCCAGAGTGGCTGCACCAGTTTGCATTCCCACTAACTGTGCACAAAGGTTCCTCTTTCTCTGCATCCTCACCAACACCTGTTGTTTCCTGAGTTGTTAATTTTAGTCATTCTGACACGTGTGAGGTGGCATCTCATGGTGGTTTCGATCGGCCTTGCCCTGATGATGAGTGATGTGGAACATCTTTTCGTATCTCTGCCTTCTGGAAGCCTTCTCTGTAAAAACGTCTATTCATGTCTTCTGGCCATTCGTTCACTATATTATTTATTTTGAGGGTATGGAGTTTGATAAGTTATTTATAGATTCTGGATGCTAGCCCTTTATCCAGTGTGTCATTTTCAAATATCTTCTCCCATTCTATAAGTTGCCTTTTAGTTTTGCTGATTGGTTCCTTTACTGTGCAGAGCATTTATCTCGATAAAGTCCCAATAGTTGGTTTTTGCTTTTATGTCCCTTGTCTCTAGAGATGTGTCTAGTAAGAAGTTGCTGCAGCCGAGGTCGAAGAGCTTGCTGCCTGTGTTCTTCCAGAAATTTAATGGTTTTCTGTTGCACATTTAGGACGTTCATCCATTTTGAATTTATTTTTGTGTATGGTGTAAGAAAGTGGTCCAGTTCCGCTCTACTGCATGTCGCCATCCAGTTTTTCCAACACTATTTGTTGAAGAGACTGTCTCTTTTCCACTGGATATTCTTTCCTGCTTTGTTGAAGATGAGTTGGCCATGGGTTTGTAGGTCCATTTCTGGGTTCTCTATTCTGTTCCACTGATCTTTGTGTCTGTTTTGTGCCAGTCCCATACTTGCCTGATGATTACAGCTTTGTAGTACAGCTTGAAGTCCAGAATTGTGATGCCTCCAGCTCTGCTTTTCTTTTCCAACATTACTTTGGCTATTGAGGTCTTTTCTGGTTCCATATAAATTTTAGAATTGTTTGTTCTAGCTCTGAGAGGAATGCTGGTGTTATTTTGATAGAGATTGCATTGAATATGTAGATCGCTTTGGGTAGTATCGATATTTTAACAATAAATGTTCTTCCAATCCAAGAACATGGAATGTTTTTCCATTTCTTTGTGTGTTCTTCAATTTCTTTCATAAGTGTTCCATCATTTTCAGAATACAGTTCTTTTACCTCTTTGGTTAGATTTATTCGCAGATGTCTTATTGTTTTTGGTGCAGTTATAAATGAGATGGATTCCTTGATTTCTCTTTCTGCTGCTTTGTTATTGCTGCATAGAAATGCAATAGATTTCTGTACATTGATTTTATAACCTGCAAATTTGCTAAATTCATGTATCAGATCCAGCAATTTTTTTGTGGATTCTTTCAGGTTTTCTACATAGAATATCATGTTGTCTCCCAAGAGTAAAAATTTGACTTCTTTCTTGCCAATTTGGATGCCTTTTAATCTCTCTTTGTCATCTGATTGCTGAGCTAGGGCTTCCGGTCTTATGTTGAACAACAGTGGTGAGAATGAACATCCCTGTCATGTTCCTGACCTTATCTAGATAAAGCTCTCGGTTTTTCCCCATTGAGGGTGATATTACTTGTGGATCTTTTGTATATGGCCGCAATGGATCACATACTGGGTGACAAATCAGGCCTCAACCAGTACAAAAAGCTTAAGATCATAACCTGAATATTTTCAGACCACAACACTATGAAACTTGAAGTTAGCCCCAAGAGAAAATTTGGAAAGACCACAAATACATGGAGGTTAAAGAACATCCTACTAAAGAATGAATGGGTTAACCAGAAAATTAAAGAGGAAATAAAAAATACATGGAAGCAAATGAAAATGAAAACACAACAGTCCAAAACCTATGGGATGCAGCAAAAGGCAGTCCTAAGAGGGAAGTATATAGCAATACAGGTCTTACTCAAGAAGCAAAAAAAGTCCCAAACACAGAACATAATCTTACACCTAAAGCAACTGGGAAAAGAATAGCAAATAAAGACCAAAGCCATCAGAAGAAGGGAAATAATAAAGATTAAAGCACAAATAAAATAATTTAGAAATTAAAAAAAAACAGATCAATGAAATTAGGTGCTGGTTCTTTGAAAGAATTAACAAAACTGATAAACAGACTTATCAAAAAGAAAACAGAAAGGATCCAAAAAGATGAAATCATGAATGAAAGAGGAGAGCTCACAACCAACACCACAGATTACAAATGATAATAAGAGAATATTATGAGCAGTTATGTGCCAACAAACTGGGCAATCTGGAAGAACTGGATAAATTCCTAGAAACATATAAACTACCAAAACTGAAACAGGAATAAATAGAAAATTTGAACAGACCCATAACCAGGAAAGAAATTGAATCAGTACCAATAGCTACCAAAAAAACAAGAGTCCAGGGCCAGATGGCTTTCCAGGTGAATTCTACCAAACATTTAAGGAAGAGTTAATACCTATTCTTCTGAAACTGTTTCAAAAAATAGAAATTGAAGGAAAACTACTAATCTCATTCTATGAGGCCACCACTACCTTGATTCCAAAACCACACAAAGACCTCCACTAAAAAGGATAATTACAGACCAATATCCCTAGTGAACATGGATGTAAAAATTCCCAAGAAGATACTGATAAATCAAATCTAACAGTACATTAAAAGAACTACTCACATATCACGTGGGATTTATTCCTGGGCGACAGAGGTAGTTCAATATCTGCAAATGAATCAACATGATCCACCACATTAATAAAACAACGGATAAGATCTATATGATCTTCCCAGTAGAGGCAGAGAAAGCATCCGGCAGAGGGCGCCTGGGAGGCTTGGCCGGTTACGTGTCCCTCCAACTCTTCGTTTTGGCTAGGTCATGATCTCAAGGTCATGGGATGGAGCCATGTTGGGCTCTGTGCTGAAGGGTGGAGCCTTCTTGGGATTCTCTCTCTCTCAGCTCCTCCTTTGCTTGTTCTCTCTGAAAATAAATAAATAAACACAAAAGAAGAAAAAGCATTTGACAAAATACAGCATCCTTTCTTGATAAACACCCTCAAGGAAGTAGGGATAGAAGAAACACACCTCATACGCTGCATTGATTCTCATAGTACTGTTTCAAAATGCCCCCATCCTTTGGATAAAAGTGACGTTAGTGAACGATCATTGTAAACTCGAGTAGGCTAAGTCTCGTAACATTGAGACCCTCAAATTTCTAATGGCTCAAACACAATTAAGGTGCTATAAAAACTCAACATGGCTATTCTTAAACGATCACTCATTTTACAAAGTTGCACGTTAAAAGAAACAGCACATCTTGAAAAATAGAGTTGGGAAAGACCCTTTGTGGCCCATGGAGCTTTGTGACTTGAATGTTCTGAACAGAACACTAAAAACCAGAAGAAAAAATATTAGTATATAAAAAAGATATGTTTCTAACTACATGACATCCTGAAAAGGGGAAACTATGGAAACAGTACAAACATCAGCATTTCCCTGAGGTACAGACGAGGGTGAGACGAATAGGTTGGAACACAAGCATTTTTCTCAGCTCTTCTCGATGACACTGCAGTGGTGGATACTTGTCACATACTTCTGTCAAAATCTACAGAATATCAACAGCGAAACTTTGTGTAAAGTAGGGACTTTGGATGGTAAGAATATGTACATTATCAATGGTGACAAAAGTACCAATCTGATGGGGGTGTTGATAGAAAGTGGAGTCTGGGTAGTGGTGGGGTGGTCAGGAGTATATAGGATTGCTGTACTTTCTACACAGTTTTGCTGTGAATCTAAAACTTTACTGAAAAATACACTTAGTTTTTTGAAAAGAACGTATTAAACTTCTAATAAGTAAGAAAATAGTTGGAAGGTGTTTTTGAAAAAGTGGGAGAATAAGGGTAGAAGGGTACAAGGAATAACTGAGCTTCCATGTCATGGAGACAAAGACCAAGGAGACCATCTAGGGTTTGTGATGCGTAGCAGGTGACTCACCTCAGGATGGAAGTCACAGTTCCGGGCTTTTCTGAGACTCCGTTCAGCCCTGATAGCAAAGTTGGTGTGCTGTAAGTGTTGTTTCATGACACAAACTACGAACATACGGGAGAAAATCACAGACGAAGACATCGCCCAAGCCCGATTCTCGTCATTTTCACATGCGGCCACCTTACCCGAGCTGGTCCACCACAGAAACCGTAATGAGACAGCCTCGAGTGTCCTGGTCCTCCCCCAACCAACAGTATCATTCCTGTGAACGGGTGGCAGGGTGTCCGGCTCTGTCCAGTTTTTCAGGAACAGAAACTCAGGGACACCTCCAGGGGAACTTTGGAATGATCTCCGTTTCAAGGCAAACATGGGCTCTGAGAAGGCTTTGTAAAGGATTTTCCCGGGCCAATCTTTTCTCTCAAGTTGCATTGTCTGGAATTTAGTCTTATGGGCACACATAATGATATGGTGCCCAAGAACCAAGGTCACCCCTCCAGCCATGTACCCAAGAAGATGAGGAGAGCATGGATTTAGGGGCCAGTGGCGGTATTTTCTTTTTTTTTTTTGGCCACAAAATTATAGCCCAAACTGATTTTATTGCAAAGCCTAAATCGGATGACTGGACTTCCCACTCTGCAAATACAGGCTTTCCCTGAAAGGTCTGTTACAGTATCCCTTGCTTTCTAAAGAGATGGTATGTTGGGAGCCATCTTGGACTCACAGGTTGAGACCCCTCCCTGTGTGGAAAGGTGGTTGAAGCAGTTATGGGTTGGCTGAATATTGGCGTGATTTGTGTAAACATTAGGCTCCTATTATGTAAATTTACTCATTCACAAGCAAAGGGCAAGCCCCCATTGTGGTTAGAATAGGCGGAATGACTCCTGGCCTGTTTATAGATAATTAACATAGGCAGGCCTAGGTAACGCCTGTTTTCTCCCCCAGCCTTAAATTTATATGCTAATTAACTTGAAAACAACTTGCAAGATTGAGGAAATCACTGCTTTATTGATAAAACATATTATTGTTGAAACTATGCTTACTGATGGGATGTCACTCATTGCTGTAATGTCACTCACTACTTTTAAAGAAAGACACTGAGACCGGCAGGGCAGAGATGCCAGAATTGCCAGGGTTGCCTGCTTGGTCATCAGACTCCATCTCTCTCTGGCTCTCTCATTTTCTTTCGCCTGACCGTCCGTCCTTCGTGGACCCCCAGATTCGCCGGAACTGGACCCCGACAATGGTGATAACATTAAAAACTCATATTCTTAGAAGGGTCAGTCATGAACATTTACACTGTACACTGATGGCAAGAACTTAATGCCTGATGTAAAAAAAAAATATATATATATATATATATGATGTGCTTTCTTAAAAGATATTTTGTTCTTAAAACCTTCTATCGTGATACCTTAAGTTTGGTACCATGACCTGAGAGGTGAGGTCTCACGCTGCGGAGAAAGTACGAGATTATGTCACAGAAGACGGGATTCGAATTCTGACTCCACCACATTTCACCTGTGCAATTTGGGGCCAAAGGATTGAGTCTCCTGAGCCCTGAGCTTCCTCATCTGTACAAACGGAGACGGCAACACGTACTCCATAGGAAGTCACATCCTAAGGTACAGGCTCAATGAAATGGCCAAAGGCTTTGGAGTCTGAACAAAAGGTTCCAAATGAAGTGGTTTTAATTCTAGTTCTGCCATTTGTCTTTCATGCCGTCTCGGGTAGATTATCTACCTTCTCTACACTTCAGGTTTCCTTACCTACAAGAGGAATAATGAGAATATGATATATCTAGTCTTGGGACAGATAGGTGTCACCTAATCGCGGGCCTGGTGCTGGCGTCCCACTTAGTAAGTATTCATCCATTGTCTCCAGTGAGACTCCTGTTCTGCATGTTGGAAGATAGCACTGAGGACAACGTCTGAAAACTGAATGACGGGGAGCAGTGGAGAGGTGAAGCTGAGACGAAGGCGTTTCAGGCAAAGGGCGGAGTCAGTGCACAGGTTGAGGTTGGAGGGAAAAGGCCAGCGAGGCCGAAATACCTTTGCAGGTGTGTAGGCAGAGAGACGGGAAAGGGGACCGCCGCTCGGGTCCAGGTGAGACACGCTGATGTTTTTGACCAGCAGGGCGCAGGTGGGGGCCGGGGAGACGGGACGGGCCTGGGCGCAGGTGGGGGCCGAGGAGGCGAGGCGGGCGCAGGGACTGTTTGGGAGGCATGGCCCTTGGAAAGTGTGTGGCAACTGAAAGAAACAGATCAATCAAGGGTGACTCCCGGAGTCTTCACCTGAACCCTGCGAAATGACAGCGGATCGCACGAGGTAGGTACATTTTAAGTGGCATTTACATTAAAATCATATATCAAAGCTGTTTTGCATAACTGAAGACCCGATTAACCCAATGATTATTTTTCTTTTCTGAACAATTCCCCTCCTTCTCTCTCCTTCATTTTCCCTTTCACCTCTTGAGCTCGAAGCTTCTAGGCTCAAATGCTTCATTTTTCTTCTCATGTGACTTTCTGTGGGGACCTGGGGACATGGTGAAGTAGATACAGAGAATATAGAGGGTATTTAAAACATAAACCCTGAAAGAAGAGACTTCTGAGGACAGACATCAGTGTCATGACCTGTGGAGTGGCCATTCATCAACCCTTTGAAGTTAAAAATCAAGAAGGTCAAAATGAAGTCTTCTTGGGTTTGCTCCCAGTGTCTTCAAAATGGTGCCTGCGCTGTGACGGCGGCCGGAGCCTGTGAGACTGGTATTTCGGCAAGATTTCCCCCCACCGCCTTTTTGATCGTTGCGGGCTACGGGAGGGGAGGAAGAATTCCTCTGAATAGTAGGTAAGTAGGAAATGCCAAAGGGGGAAAAAAAAAAAACTGCCATTTTCATGATTTCCCTTTCTGCCCAGAGTAAGGTGAATTGTCCTTACTCTTCGCTGAGGAACAATTCAGGTCCCACAAACTTTAACTCGAAGAGTAGCGTCCTCCCCTTTGCCTGTGTGTCTACAGGCGCGCTGGCTTCTCCCAAACAACTTTGTTGTGCTAAGATTGCTCCTTCTCGAAAGAAACGCGTTAGTGGTTAGATAAATGCAATTCTAGTTGAAGATCAGAGGGACAGTGGTAACAGAAGGTGCTTAATTATGCAAAGCAGACTTTCCTTAAGACTGGAAATCCCCTCCCTGCCGTCCGCTAAGGATAAAACCATCATAAAGCACCCCAGCATAACTCACTGTGGCCCTTCAGATTAATAGAAATTTCCATATAGCAAAATACCGAACCAACCTCTTTTAGCAACTTTAAATGGGAGAATGAACAAGCCCGTTGCAAGTAATCGTGCAGAAATACCCACCGATTGAGGCGACCATAAAAATATCACCCCAGAAAATGAAAATGGAGTACTCACCTGCTCCAGATGATTGGAGCACTTAACACGCCAGAGGGTCGGGCAGTCACCCCAGACGAATATAAATTATTTATGCCGAACTCAGGGTCTCCCAACTAGGAGCTTTGTCTTTAAAGCTGGAGTTTTTTAGTGGGGGAGAACGTGCTGCCTTCAATGCCCCGTACTTCACAAGGCTTTCTAACCGACTCCCAGCACAACTGTTCTCCCCCACAGTGACTCTGTGGGCTTCCGGAATGTACTATTGTTGAAGTTTGGCAATTGCTATTTATTGCAGAGTTTATTCTTCAATTCCAAATTATAAAAACCAATGCCTCTTTTGTGGGTGATGATATTATTAAGTATCCTTTTAATACATTCAAAATTCATCATAAATTTAAGTCCATATAATTCCATATTGTTACTCAAAAGTGCATTTTGAAAGTACCTTGGACATTGTTTTCCTGTGATTTTACTCCATGCTTAAATTTCCTTTAAAACCAGAGAAATTGGCGTGAATAGGTCATGAGTTGCCAAGTCAACACATGTCCCATAAAAGCATGTAGGGACCCCTGGGAGGTATAGGAAGGAGGAAGGAAGGAAGGGAGGAAGCAAATAAGTTCCTGATCCTAATGTTTTATTTATTTATTTACTTTAATGTTTATTTAGTTTTGAAGAGAGAGAGAGTGTGAGCAGAGGAGGAGCAGAGAGAGAGAGAGAGACACAGAATCCAAAGCAGGCTCCAGGCTCTGAGCTGTCAGCACAGAGCCTGACACGGGGCTCGAACTCACAGACAGTGAGATCATGACCTGAGCCGAAGTCGGCCGCCCAACCGACTGAGCCACCCAGGCGCCCCTGGGACTCACATTTGAGGTTGTGGAGGAGCCCCAGGGTTTGAGTTTTGTTGTTTAACCTGTCAGCAGGATAGTGTTGGACAAGTCAGCTAACCGTCCTGGGTGTCGGTTCCTCTGTTTCTAAACTGTTCTGTCGAGTAATTCGCTGTATGTATCAGCACTTTGCCAGCGCTCAAGCATTCCCAAATGCTAAACACTTTACTCCCTGCCAAGATGTAGATAAAGGGGCAGACGGAGGAGGCTGTCTAGACGAATCCATGCTCTTGCACAGACATCACGTATAAGTGGATAACCTGTTGTCTTAAAATCATTGAAAGGATTGAATCCTGTACTTATACCCTAACTTGCCGTGACCTCGTTTATTGCGGCATTTAGTCTCGTGTTGTGCAACAGAAGGGATTTAAAATATGTATCTTCGGTGGATTTTTCAAAGCCGATGCCATTGTTCCCACAAGGTTTCGTGAGAAAAAGAACATCTAATAGATAAAAGGATGGCTAACGCTTTGCGCCTTCAAAGGCGAGAGTGTTTCTTCCTAGGTCAGTGGGATCAGGTAACTGAAGTAGCCGGTCGTTAGCACAGATTTAATCCTGTCTCCACAGAAACCTGGAGTCTTCAAATACATGGCTTCCTTCTGAAATTTCCTTACATACACGTCGAACATTATTTATAAAGGGATTATGAGAACGGTTTCCAGCTCAAATTCGGGAGATTCTGATATCCCTATCCTAATGTTTCTTTCTCCGTATTCTACGGAGCGGAGGTCACCATCGTTTGTTGTTTTCAAGCGTCTGACTCAGGATGTGCGCTGGACCGACGATAGTCCTTCTAGCTTCTGTGCTTTCACCAGTTTGTTCACGCTGTCACTTGCACAGACGGCAGCACACGCGCGGCCTGGCGGGGGATCGACGGCCCTGGTCACCCAGCGCCGGCCGCTCCGGCGGGCCACACCCGGAGACCACGGAAAGGCCCTAGATGGAATTCCCGCATTTTACAGCGAAGACTTAAAAAGAGATGGCCCTGGTCCAGCACGGCAAAAATGTTAAGACCCAAGAGTTGAACATTCAGCCTATGGAGACAAGGCTTGCTGGGTTGTAAAATTAAGGTCTTACACATTACAAAAAAAACTGTCTGGACTAACGTGGGGCTCAGGGGCCGTCCAGGGGGCAACAGGGAACGCACGCTTCGACTCTCTCGGGTCCCTGTGCTTCCTTGCAGGTTCAGATTCTGCAGGACGCTTTAGCCTCTTGGGAGGAAACCCTGAACCGAGCCCAGTTTCTGATTTTTACCCTCCTCGATGCGAGACGCAGACGCTGGCCCTGGCCTCACGTTTGCCCCTTGCTGGAGGCATGACCGGAATTCCTGGAAACCCTTCCCTCCCTCCCCGTCTCCTGCGGCGGCCGACCTGCGTGTCGGAGGCAAATCCATGCCTGCTCTCGCTCTGCTAGACAGTCTCCGGTTCGGATGGATCGCTGAAGCAACGCATGATTTTCCAGGGCATATTTCTTTTAACAGCAGAAGCAATTCGTTCTTGTAAGGGCACGAGCAGGGAACCTCAGGGCGGAGAACACAGTTCTGGCTGGAGGCTTTCTTTCATTTCGGCTAGGGATTTCTAAAAACATGGACCTAGAGCTGACCTTTTCATTTTAAATAGCGTCATTGTTACTTACTCATTCAAATATGCGGCTAGCGGTGTGGGTGGGGGGTCATGTTTTTATTGGCCTGAAAACTGAAAGCGCTGAGATATATTTAGCTCTAGATTACTGCTTATTATTTCTACACGGCCTGTGTCCCCTCTTAACCATAAAGAAGCAGTCAAGTGAAAAAAACAAAAAAGGCTCTCCCTCTGTAATTTTAAGGACGGTCAACTTAGCTCTAACCTTCACTCACAGCCCAGCATGCATAGGGCGGGGGGCAGAAAAAGGCTGCCGCAGCGGCGGTCTCGGGCTGAAACGCTGCAGCAGCGGCCTGCCCGTGTGCTGGTAATGACATCGGGATCTCTTCACGCGGCCCGAGGCGCCCCCCGTCCGGGCTCTGCCCTTCCCTCCAGCCTCGGCTGTTCCCAGCCTCGCCCTTGCCCCGCACACGCTAGCCCCGCGGGCGCCCGGCCCTTGGCACCAACACCCAGGCCCATACACACCATGTACACATGTACACATCAGCCACATGTCAATCCCTGTGTGCGAACTCTCTTCCTCGCCCCTTTCTTCCGGTGGCTTCCAGTCTTTTCCACATCAGTGTTCTTGCGACGCAGGAATTTCCCTGGCCAGCTCCTGACCGCATTCCCGCCCTTCCCTTCACTGTTCCCTCTGGAGTTTCCTCTACTTTCCCTACAGCTCTGTCACCCTGTGTTAGTTTCCTGGTCTGTCAACGTGCTTGCGTTCCTTGTCTCTGAGAGGTGGTACTGTGTGCTGGTGATTCAGAGCACACGGTAGGTTCAGATTCCAGCGTGACTGCCTACTCGTCCTACGGTTTGGAGAAAGTTACTTAATTCTTCTGGCCTCGGTTTCTTCCTCCATAAGGTGGGGATAATAAAACTCCCCCCAGTCTTTTTTAACAGTCCATATTAATTTTGTTATTTTTTTAATTAGAGCATTGCCATGAAGACATTAAGTTCCACATTCATGTGGTATGTGTAGTAATGGAATTATGAAATAATACTTTTAGAGTGATGTGCCGACAAAAATTAAATTTTTACCATCGAGTAAGATTCGGGTTTCAGAGTAGGTAAAGGGTTTGGTGGATTCCGCGATGTGCATGAAGGTCGAAATGAGCAAGGGAGGAGGGAGACGTTTGTGAATAAGGTGTTGCACAAAAATCAAAAAAGGCCATTCCGTTTTCACATGGATACGGTCATGTTCAAACCCGTGGGCCCTGAGTGCAGAAAACACTCAAATGACAGAACTAGGCTTTTTCAAGCAACTGCAACTTTACGTACAGTAACGCTTGCTCGCGCGTGCATTGAGGCAGTGTTGTGTCGTGGTGGACGGTTTGTGTCACAGAGTTACAGGATGAACGCGGGGTTCGCGGCTCCTTTGCGCACTGCAATTTCCCCCCACCTATGTCCCGCACCTTACTAAGGACTCAGACAGGCACATTGTTTGGGTGTTACTTTCTCAATAGTTAAATTATGTGAATTTCTTTTGACTAATTCTTTTCCGAATCCCGGAAGCACCTAAAAATACTAACACAAACTGTTCTGCAAAGAGGCAGAGATTAAGGAGTGAATATAGAGGAATTACATAGAATAATATTTCCCGTGCAGTGAGACCTCAGCGAAGTTAGCTGTTGTTATCAGATGGTTGGCTACACGACTATCCAATCTCATCAACGAGCCTCGCTCCTCTCACATAGTCACTCGAATTCGTAAAATGAATGAACAAATGAACGAATGAACACGAGTCACAAACAAGGGATCAGTTGATCCAAAGAGCTCAGGCTTGGCGACCCACGCTCCTGGGTGCCACGTTAGTTTCCGCCATGGTTTTCTGTGAGGTAAATGGGGTAAATGAATTAACCTTCTTTCACGTCAGTTTCCTACCTAGATGACCTCTAAATCCCTTCCAATCTAAATATTTTCTGATTTGAGCACCTGAGTGGCTCAGTCAGTTAAGCATCCGACTTCCGCGCAGGTCATGATCTCACAGTTCGTGAGCTCAGGCCTGAGTCGGGCTCTGTGCCGACAGCCGAGAGCCTGGAGCCTGCTTGAGATTCTGTGTCTCTCTCTCTCTGTCCCTCCCCCACTCACATTCTGTCTCTCTCTCAAAAATAAACAAACATTTAAAACTTTAAATATTTTTTGATTCTTCCTTGGTCATGCAAGCCATGCATTGAATGTTTTGCTCTCCTTAGAATTTAAGAATTCTCTAAAAAGACAAAGCATCCCCTCTGTCCCAATCTTCCTGGATCTCTGAAGGCTTTCTCATTATCTGGGGTCTACCCTAGGCACACAGACAGAACTCCACCTGATTAAGTCCACTTGAAGAGGAGTCTTCCGGAATTTTCTGAGGATTGATATGTATAAGACCACATAACACAACAAATGAAAGAAATTAATATTTTTCAAGTGACTATTATGTTCCAGTTCCTACCGAGGGTCCCTAGCATATAGTTTGTCATTTAATGCAACATCCCTACGTATATGTACCTTTATGCCCATCTTACGGATGAAGAAACTGAGACATGGATTAGGCAATTTACCTGTGCTGGAACTTGAATCAAACCCTTTGGAATCTGTGTTTTGTTCTGTTATTATTTTTTTTAATTTTTTAATGTTTACTTATTTTGGAGAGACAGAGAGACAGAGTGTGAGTGAGTGAAAGGCAGAGAGAGAGGGAGACACAGAATCCGAAGCAGGCTCCAGGCTCCGAGCTGTCAGCACAGAGCCCGAGGCGGGACTCGAACTCACAAACCAGGAGATCATGACCTGAGCTGAAGTCAGACACTTAACCGACTGAGCCACCCAGGCAGCACGACCCCCTCCCCATGATTTTATTTTAAAATTGAAGTATAATTGACATATAGCATCTGTTAGTTTCAGGTGTTCAACATCATGATTCCATATCTGTGTACGTTGCAACACGATCACCCCAATAACTCTGGGTGACATCCATCACCGCCCATACTTACGAAATTCCTTTCCTTGTGATAAGAACTTTTAGGGATACTTTTTAGAAACTTTCAAATATACAATATTATTGACTATAGTCACAATACTGTATATTACATGATTATTATTTTAGAGTCCACGTATAAGTGAGATAATATAGTGTGTGTCTTTCTCCGTCTGACCTATTTCACCTCGCATAATACCTTCAAGGTCTTTCCACGTAACAAAGAGCAGGGTTTCCTTTTTTTCGCAGATGAAAAAAAGTGTCAGCGCGTATACACACCACGTTTCCTTCATCCATGCATCCATCCACTGATGGTTTCTGTGTCTCGGCTATTGCAAATCTGCAGTGAACTTGGGGGTACAGAAAACTGTAAATAATGCCACAACTGAACATGGAGGTGCAGATATCTCCTCAACATCGTGATTTTGCTTCCTTTGAACACATTTCCAGAAGTGGCATTGCTGGATAATATGGTAGTTCTATTTGCAGTTTTTTCGAGGAGATTCCATCCCGTTTTCCACGGCAGCTGCACCAATTTACACGCCCACCAGCGGTGCACGATTCACACCGGTCCATGTCCTTGCTCACCCTTGTTATTTCTTCTCTTTTTGATCACAGATAGCCATCCCCACAGGTGTGAAGTCCTATCTCCGTGCGGTTTTGATTGGTATTTCCCTGAAAATGAGGGAGGTTGAACATGTTTTCATGTGTCCGATAACCATCAGGATGTCTTCTTTGGAAACATATGTATTCAGATCCTCCGCCCATAATGTAATTGGATTGTTTGCTTTTTGCTCTTGAGTTGGATGAGTTCTTTATGTATTTTGGATATTATCCCCTTATGAGATAGACGATGTGGAAATAGCTTCTCCCATTTGATAGGTTGCCGTTTCATTTTTTTTAATGGTTTCCTTTCCTTAGCAAAAACTGAAAGTTTGATGTAGTTTCATTTGTTTATTTTTGCTTTTGTTGCCTTGCTTTTGGTGTTAAATAAAAAAAAAAAAATCCCTGCCAAGATGGACGTCAAAGAGCTTATTGCCTGTGTTTTCTTCTAGAAGTTCTATGGTTTCAGGTCTTACGTTCCAGTCTTTGATTCATTTTGAGTTGATTTTTGTGTGTGATGTAAGCTAGTGATCCAGTTTCATTCTCGGGCACGCGGCCTTCCAGCCTCCCCAGCACTATTTACCAGAGAAGCTGTCCTTTTTCCTTGGTGCATAAATTAATTGACCTGCATATACGGTTTATTTCTGGGCTGTCTATTCTGTTTCATTGACCCACGTGATTGATTTGTGCCAACACCTTCTGTTTTAATGACTACAGCTTCATAGATCTGTTTGAAATGAGTAAGTGTGGTGCCACCAGCTTTGTTCTTTTTCCTCAAGATTGCTTAGGCTGTTCGTGGTCTTTTGTGGTTCCATTCAAATATTAGGTTATTTCCTCTATTCCTGCAAAAAAAAAAAAAGTGCCATTGGGATTTTGATAGGGTTGGCATTAAATCTATAGATTGCTTTGGAGTAGTGTGGGTATTTTAGCAATATTATTTATTTTAATTCGTGAGCACCCTCTATCTTTCCACTTATTTGTGTCATATTTCCTTTTATTTGTGATGCATTTCTTTCATCAGCGTTTTATAGTTTTGAGTGTATAGGTCTTTCACCTCTTTGGCTAAAAGGAATCTGTTTTAGAGTGAACAAATGAATGAGAACTGATAGGAATGAATGAGTGGACTAAATAACGTGTTTCCGACAAGAGAGCAGTTTACGTAAGTGTATTTTCCGAGAGAAGCGGAACATGCATTAGCACGGAGTTCAGTAATTCTCTGTGCCCCAACCTTCACCACACGGAGCGTCAACCATCCTCCTCCCTTTGGGGGTCTGTGGGACTGAGACCAGATTTTCTCTGTCTAGGAGTGCCGGCTGTAAAGCTCCCGAGGATGTCATTTTAATAAACATTTAGATATTCTTGTATACACTATAATTTGAGATCCGTTAATCTAACCTTTTAGTTCCTTACATTATTTTTCCTACTTTCCCCTCATCCAGTCTGGCTGTACTTTCCAATTTTTGTCCTTTGTCCTTTTGTTTTGTCTTTTCATAAAATGTTGAATCAAAACGTCTTGTTTTTTCACCTAATCTCATGGACGTTGTGAGAGGAATCGCCAGGTGGCCGGATGGAACCCTCCCATGAACTGCGGTCACCAACCCACCTGGATTCTCAGAAATCATTTCACTCATCCCTCGTGTTTTCTGTTCCAATGCCCATAAATTTTTAATACAAAAACATTTCCATCCTCTCGAAGCCTCCTCCTTTCTGCCTCCCTCTTCTTTTCTGAACGTCCTGTGCTCACTTGTGACCCTGGAACTTGGCCCACAACGCTCCCTCTGCGTGAAGTGTCCAGCCCTCTTCTCCCTTTCCTGGCTGTAGCTACTGACATGTTCCCTTTAAATACTCCCTCTGCATGGAATCGTCCCTGGCTCCTCAGATGGACCTAACAGCCCTGTCCTTTGAGACACTATTAAGATTTCTATTATGGCACCAACTGAGTGCCCGACCTGGGACCTTTAGAAAGTGAAAGGGTGCTAGCAAGAATGACTCTATCTAGTATGTTTAAATTAGGACTGAAAACATTGGAATGTGTGGTCTCTCTGTTTATAACTCATGTATATGCTTACATGACTGTCTTCTCCCATTAATACCTTCATCGACAGGGCTGTTTTTATCTTTTTACCCCCAACTCCGAGCGCCGTCCCTGACCCCTAGTGTCTGGTTGGCTGAGACAAGGTCGGGTCTGGCAAAAGCTTCAAAGAACAAAAATCAGCCTGGCATGAGCACCCCGTGAGTCAGGCTGGGGAGGTTTTCTCAGTTTCTGCTCCTCTGTCCTCTTGCCCCTCACCTCTTCTCTGGAACATTCTTCATTCTGTTTATTCTTCATCGTTCTGCTTTTGTTACTTGCTCTTAAGCTGGAGATCAGGAGTTGGAAAAGATATAACCAGCGATAGCTCTTAAATGTCAAATAAAAACATTCCTCTCCTGAGGGTTTTCATAACATCGAATATTTTTTCACTTTTGTTCTCCTTTGGCAAATATTTTAGAAGATCAAAGATATTTTCCCCATAATTGCTGTACCTAAACATACTTTTATTTTCCTGTGCCTGCTTTGAAGCAAAACTGTCTAAAAACACACTGTTAATTTTGGTCTCCTAATGCAAGCTCAGTGAATAATTATAAAATAACTTAAAATGTTCACCGTTTTCTTCTCTCTTTTCACGTCACCCTACTCTCAGCCATCCACAAATGTAGCATGTGTTAAGTCCTGACGGTAGGACGCTGTGGTAGGTGCTGGGGATTCAGAGATGAATGAGACACACACCCTGCCTACGATGAGTTTACAATCAGCAAGTAGTTGCCTCTGATGGTTTAAACCACTCACTCCACTATTTCCTTCACCTCACCCTTCCCCCAGCACGCTAGAACATATCCATCATTTTGAGAGACTTAGCAGAAGACCATGGGAGACGGGAAGGGAGGGGGAAAAAGTCCCCGAGAGGGAGGGAAGCAAAACATAAGAGACTCTTAAATACAGAGAACAAACTGAGGATGGATGGGGGTGGGGGAGAAGGGAGAGTGGGTGACGGGCACTGAGGAGGGCACTCATTGGGACAAGCACTGGGTGTTGTATGGAAACCAATTTGACAATGATTTATAATAAAATATATGTGCATATATATATAAAAAGAACATATCCATCAGCTGAACATTTGCCAAATATTTCTTTGGGAACTGACATAAAACTCACGGCGATAACTAAGAAGGTCATCATCAACTTAGATAGAGGTTGCGGTGCTCTGACAAAAAGGCTATGAAGTATAATGGTTGGCTGGTGATAGGCGGGGGGCCAAGAGGAGGGGCAGCAGGGGGAGGATTCCAGAGGCGCACCAGGAACCTTGGAGGGATGACGGATTTCTTCATGAGTGTCCCTGTGGCAGCAGTTTCACAGGTGAATACATAAATCAAAACATATCAAATCGTATGGTTTAAGTGTATGCAGATTATCACATGTCAATTATATGTCAATAAATCTGTTACAGATATCGTAGCTCAAATAAGATGAGTTTCTTTCTCTGGTATGCGTGTCTGCTCTACGTAGTGTGTCATAGACGCTCTATATCTCAGATCTTTCAGGAACCAGATTCCTTCCAGAGTTTTGTTTCTTCATCTTCCTCGGGGGTTGTTCTCATCCGCGTCGTCAGTGTTGGTTTTCTGCTGTAGCTTCTGGCCTCCTTCATGAGGAGAGAAAGGCACATGTTGGGGAAGGTGTGTGATCTCAAATCAGAGAGAGCGTGGAAGGCACACCTATCCCTTCTTCTCGGCTTTCTTCTCCCAGATTCGATCACAAAGCCACAGACAGCCATCTGCCAGGGAAAGTAGGAAACACAGATCCTAACCAGATGACTTTGTGCCCAAGGACGACTCTACTAGAAAGGAAGAGGGTAGGAAGGAGATTTGGTGAAGCAGCTAGCGGTGTGCACAGTGACCTTTTTTCCTGGGTGCATACTCTGTGTGAGGCCCTGTGTTCACTGCCTTGTTATATTAGCTCGTTTGTTCTTCTCAACTCTTCTGCAGGAAGGGTAGGATCTTCGGCCTACGTAAAGGGCGGAATTCAGTGACACCACTCGTATTCGCTCTGTATATTTTTAAACATGTGGGGGGCGCCTAGGTGGCTCCATAGGTTAAGTGTCTGACTCTTGATTTCAGCTCAGGTTGTGATCTCACAGTCGTGAGATCGAGCCCCATGTCGAGCTCAGCACGGACAGCGTGGAGCCTGGTGGATTCTCTCTCTCTCCATCTCTCTACCCTTCCCCCATCTCAAAATAAAAAAATAAACTTAAAATTTTTTTTATTAAATGTGTTTAAACTAAAGAAGGTGGTTCACCCATGTCTCCCACTTCCACCTCTGCCTCTTGCAGCCGCCGACCTGCTCCCTGTATCTGTGAGTTTGGCTTGGTGTTTTTTTAGATTCTGTATGTATGATCAGTTGGTATTTGTCTTTTTCAGTCTGACCTATTTCACTTAGCATAATGCCCTTGGGGTCCATCCATGTCGTCACAAAGGGAAAGATCTTATTATTACGGCTGAATAATACCATTGCATATATACCACAATGTCTTTATCTATCCACTCACTGATGGACATCTAGGTTGTTTCCATATCTCGGTTATCTGCAGTGAACATGGGGGTGCAGGCATCTCTTCCAAGGATCATATTTGTTTTCTTTGGATAAAATCACAGAATTAGAATTGCTTGATCGTACAGTAGTTCTGTTTTTAAGTTTTTGAAGAAACCGCGTAGTGCTTTCCATAGAGGCTGCACCAGTGTACATTACCACCAACGGGGCATAAATGTTCCCTTTTATCCGTGTGTTCAACAATTGGTTTTCTTGTCTTTTTGGGAACAGTCATTCTAACAGGGGAGGTGGTCCCTCTGTGCTTTTGATCAGCATTTTCCCGATGATGAACGAAGTCCAACCTCTTTTCTCGTCCCTGTTGACCGTCACTATGTCCTTATTGGAAATACATCTATTCGGATCTTCTGCCCATTTTTAATCAGTTTTTTTGTTTTGTTTTTGCCTCTTGGCTATTGAGTTATGTAGATTCTTTACATATTTTGTATTTTAGTCGTTTATCAGCTATATAATTTGCAGTTATTTTCTCCCATTCAGTAGGTGGCCTTTTCATTTTTTTGGTGGTTTCCTTTGCTGAGCAGAAGCTAAAAGTTCGATGCAGTCCCACTTCTTTATTTTTGCTTTTATTGCTTTTGATTCAAAAATTATCACCAAGACCTGAGCTGTCAGCACAGAGCCTGACATGGGGCTTGAACCTACAGACTGTGAGATCATAACCTGTGCTTAACCAACTGAGCCACCCAGGTGTCCCAAGTCTCAAATTTTAAACTCAATTTCTAGATTGGAAACATTCCCAAGCAAAGCCTGTTAAGTCTTTTTCTCTAAATATCAAGAGATGATTGTGAAAATCTAAAGCTCCCCAAAGGTTGAGATCATGTGTGTTACTTTTCTATTTTCATCTTGCTATTGCCTCAAATTTGAAGACTCTTTCTCTCCTCTCGGCTTGGTCCAGCCCCATCCACCTTCTAAGGCCGTGGGGCAAATGGTACCTCTGTTCGGAAGCTTCTCTGACTGGCCCTCCTCCCACCTGCAACAGCAGATTATTCTTGCCTTATCTTTACTCGTATAGAATTTCTACCCAATCACTGAGTTCTCTGTACATTTGTCTGTCCTCTGGTGAAGAACAAATACCCCAACAAGAGAACTATGGTTCTTCATTTTCATGTGTTGTACCTCCGGGATGGTGTGGGGGTCGCAGCAAAAACATGAGGCGTGCTGCCAAACAAGGGAACGGCTGGTCTGTTCTAGAGGCATGGAGGCTCATTTCCAAACGTCACTAATCTCATGAATTCTAGATGCGTTGCTGTGCTTTGCTAAGATACGTTAAAATGACTCGAGGGTTAATAACGGAGATGGTGAACTGACCACTTCCTCTTTCTGGCCACAAACAAAAACGATCAGCGGTAAATTTAGAATTTTTTTTTTTCATTTTCTAATCTGATTCTAATTCTTTTGCCTGGCCGCTTAAAAATTACCACTGGTTGCTCATTCGCCCGCAAAATGAGGGAGGCTGCATATGATTATTTCACGGGAAGCTGTAAACAGATGCTCATGTTTGCGGGCACCAGAGTGGCTCAGTTGCTTAAGCGTCCCGCTCTTGGTTTCATCTCAGGTCGTGATCTCACAGTTTGTAGGATCCAGCCCCGTGTCAGGCTCTGCATTGACAGTGCGAGCCTGCTTGGGATTCTCTGTCTCTCTCCCCTACCCCCATCTCTATCTCTTCCCCTCCCCTGCTCATGCTGTCTCTCTCAAAATAAATAAATAAACTTAAAAGAAAAAACAAGATGCTCAAGCCTGGATTCCAACCCAGGCCAATTAAGTCAAGATCTCTGGGAAGGAGAGACAAGAATCAGAATGCTTTGCCTCTCGTTGGTGATCACAGTACGCAGTCCAGGTTACGACCCCCAGTCACCGTTCTCATCCGTACTTATTTTGTGTGATAAAAGGTTTAAATTTTAACTTAAATGCAATGGGAAGTAACACGACTTACCTTTCGTATCAGAAGGACCATTGTGGATGGTTGACGGGCAAGAGTAGAAGAGAAGTGGACCGGTTGGAGGCCATTGATGTAGGAAGTTATCATAAAACTTCATGATTCTAGAGGGGAAAAAAATGTTTCCTGCTTAATTTTTAGTTACTCGTGTACTTGGTTTAACGAGAAAAATATATTTTGAGAGCATTCTAGTAAATTGCTGTTATATTGTGTATATATGTCACATATTCCTTTTTAATTACTGAAGGGACTCACACACGCTAAGCGTTGAAAAGCATTCTATAATTATGTCTGACTTGCAAACACCTCACATGTGTAATCTGAGATAGCCACTGCCTTATAAACTTTTACGGTGCGTTTTAAGGCATGTAAAATTTAATATGATTTTGAATAATCACTTTCATTTAAAATTTCACCAGTTAATATGCACACAAATTAAGGTTTATTAAGAAGGTAAATGCCTAATGAGCAGAAGGGCAAAATAAAATGCTGCCGAATTAAGAAAGAAGCGCTTTCATTACACATTTCATTATGTTTCAGTGCTGTCGTGTGACTCCGGCACATCGACGCTTATGGCTGATTCTCCTACTTCCTAGAAGCCTGCCAAGATGTGTCGTGGAGCTGCTTTGTGCGTTTCTCTCCCGTTCTAAATGCCGTTTCCTCCGATCGAAACATCCACATGGGCCATATGGATGCCCCACCCATTATCCACCAACCAAATGTCTCCCGATCATCTACTATCATCAACAAAATCAGCACGGTCCCCTCTGTAACAGACAATAGAATCTGAAAGATCTACCGTCTGGTAAATTCATGCATTCATTAACCATTCGTTGAACTTCTGCAATATTCAAGATACGTTTCTAGGAGTCTGGAAACTGAAAATCGAAGCTGGCGTGAACACACGTACAGAAAACCAGTTCTGAAATAATGGAGGATAGGGAGTTAAAGCAAGCATGTGAATCAGTGGCCTCTAGTCAAAGTCATTACTTATCAGAAGGCACGAATACATCAAATGCTATAAGAATGGAGAGGAGAGGGGACTATATCAGCTGGAGGTGGGGGTGGGCGCAGGGTCGGAAATGGCTTTGAGAAGGGGAAATTACTGGTTGTGGGCCCCGGAGGCTGAGCGGGTTTGTGTATCCAGAAATAAGTGGAATACCTTCCTGCTAAACACCGCCATGAGCAAAGGCAGGGACGCAGCAGAGCCCAGAATTAGAGTGAAATTGTGCAAAATTCTAATAAACTTGTGTGACTCAAAAAGCAGTCTTATTTCCTCAACGGCTCGGTGCTGTCACTCAAGAAACAAGTCTACGAGGAGTGACAGCTTTCTCGGAAGGCTTGGCACTGTAGGAAAAGGGCCTCAGGTATCAAAGCGGACATTCCCCCACCCAAGATAAGTTCAGAATCAACAAAAGCCGGCTCGTTGGCCGCTAAATTATGACTTGACCAGTACACATTTGCTTCAGGGTCATTTTCCTTTGTGTGTCTGACAGTTGCCCTTCTTTTTTCGTCCTGAGAGCTCTTCTTCAGTATTGCATTTGTCCCTGCGTCGAGGTAGCCTTCCCTTCATCCCCGCGCTGTGTGATCAGCCCGGCATCGTCGCAGAAGCAGAGGTCGGCGTGGGTGTTGACGGAGCCGTGCTCAGCGCGGAGCTGATGGGCGGACCACGTGGAACCCGCGGGTGACCACGCGGCCACCCTTCTATGGTGTGTTCTTTGGGAAGCGCTCTCCAGAGAACTTGACATCCGCGAACACAGGGAGTGCCGCCCTCGCCAGCTCAGGTAACTAACTCCTGTCCTCTGTGTCTTTTACAAAGAAGAGTATCGAACCTCCGGCCACTCTCATGTCTGTAGGAAGGTCACATAATTAAGGTGCGACTACGCAGCTGCTCACCCCAGCTCCACCGAAAGCAAATTCTCATCTCCGCAACGTTCTGCTCTTTCTCGTCGGAGTGAAGACCCCGTGCAGAGCTCCACTCGCTTGCCCAAATCCATCCTCAGGTTTCAGTAGGAACGGTGCCTGCTTCCCGGTGGGCACAAGACTTTTTAAATGGCCATGATCATTCTGTCTGAATTTAGTGATCTCTTGAGAACCAGACCTACGCAGGCGGTCTTGAGGGCCAAGGAGGCATTGGGAAGAAGCCAAAACTCATCCAGCAAAGGAGGACATCAATAAATCAACAAACCGCTGCCCTGGGTGTGTGCACAGTGCAGTTTTCCTGCAGAATTCTGCGGTAGCAGGGGCATGGAGCTCTAGAACAGAGCAGCCCCTGCAAGGCAAAATCCAGGACCGAGGGGAGTGTGCAGTGTGCATCCCTGGAAACGTGACAGCAGTGGGATGCTAGACGGACAGGCGTTGCCAGAAGTCACTGATCCTTGTGGAAAGAGCTTTTATCCTTCTGGCCCTCTCCTCCTCTGGCCTGAAACAACAGTTTCCCAAATGGCAGAACTGGTTAGTAAGAGAACGTTAATAAGGTCACACGAGAGGACAGGACGCTAAGTCATCGCGGCCGCAGTGAAAGAGCTGGAGCTGGAGTCGGAACGAGGCCTGGAAGGACGGGATCACAGGGGACTATGCTGAGGTTGCGGCCAGCGGCCTCTCCATCCAAATGCCCAGCCTTACTGAGTCACGGCGTCTTGGCCCGGCGCGCGCATGAAGGGCATCTGGGGAGCATTCTTCCCTGCCGTTTCTTCAGCTTCTGTCGCCAGGCCATCCTGCGGCGTGATCGCCTTTTGTGGCTAGAACCAGTTTAAACCAGTCCAGGCAGGGCTCCCCCATTTAGGATCAATTTCTAAAGATTAAAAGGTCTTAAAGATGACACAATTGAGGGAAGAACATTGCTGTTAAAAAAAAAAAAGAGTGAAATTTGTCATTAGGAAAATATTTCAGAGTCTGAGGTCAGTTTGGCAGAAGAATAATCCCGAGACATCAGCATTTCCATGTCAAAGCAACTCCAGTTCACGAGGCAAGGACTGGCCCGGTTCTGCCCCGCTGGTTTAGGTCACGTAGCTAACCACCATCCAGAGCACAGTGAGGTCAATTCTAAAGTCATGAGACATCAGAGAGCATGAGCAGGGGAGGGGCAGAGAGAGAGAGAGAGAACGAGAATCCCAAGCAGGCTCCGTGCTGTCAGGGTGGAGCCTGCAGAAGCCTTGATCCCATGAACCATGAGATTAAGACCTGAGTGGAAATGAAGAGTCGGATGGTCAAAGGGCTGAGCCACCCAGGAGCCCCAGGCTTTCCTTCCTACGAGGATACAAGGAGAGTGATTTAAAGGTGAAGTTCATTTAAGTGGACAAACTTGGAGGCAGTGACTTGCACTGCTTTAAAGCACGCTGATTATTTTTCTAGGACTGCAATTTTGGCCATATTACATTTAACGTAAAATAATTATTCCTTGATAGCATTTTAATTTAGTATGACTTCCTGAGTTATTGGATCTTTAGGTAGGAAAAATTCTGTCATTATTTTTTCTTTGTAAGAACATGAGTTATCTTAAATGCATTCACTTCATACTAGAAGTTTAATAATTTCACATTTTAGTGATCTTAGAAACAGAGCGAAATAATAGTAAAGAAGACACAGATTTTGGTCTCAGGGCTTACAGCATAGGGAGAGGGAAGGAAAGAAACCAGGAAAGTCAAGTTATGTGCTGCACGTCTAGCAGAACGGAGTCATCTGAGTCTGAGCAGACGGAGTGGGCCTGGCTGTCAGGGGTATTTTAGGATCAATGTGCTGAGAAGTACAATGCTTTGGGTAGAAAAAAGCATTTTTATACCCTTTGGGTACCTGTGTGCCAAATAGGAGAAATCTGTTTATTCCTCAGTTAATAACGGCTCTGCCTTTCTGACCAGCATCTCACCAGTTTGACGGTGAAGGCACACGACTCACCGCCCTTGCCAACCCTGAGGAGAGCCTTCTGTCCCGTTCTAGGGAACTCTGGACTGGAGCGGTGGTGAGCTGCAGGCGCACGGAAAGATGCTTCCCACTTCTGCTGCTTCTTCTCCGCTCTTCTCCTTGGTTGCTGTTCAGTTTGAATTTTGGCAACAAATGATGTGGGGCGTGGCAGGGGTGGAAACTCAGAAGTTGTCATGT
Organism: Paguma larvata; assembly: GCA_030068075.1. Taxonomy (NCBI): domain Eukaryota; kingdom Metazoa; phylum Chordata; class Mammalia; order Carnivora; family Viverridae; genus Paguma; species Paguma larvata. Next base: position 29,441,835 of record CM057831.1, read on the forward strand.
GAACACTGGTGAGCCCCTGTGTTTACACCGAATCGGTCTATGTTTTCTTCGCATACATTGCCCGTGAAATAGTATCTATGTGTTTGAGATTATAACAGATGAGAATTCTCTCCATTTGATTACTATCAGATGTAGCAATCCATCCATATGTCAGAGGAATACACTCTACTCTCTGCTTAAGAATTATTTATAGAAAGTTATATTACAGAAAGAGGGAAGCTGAAACAGAACATGCATAGATTAAAAATAAATAGCATGGAAGCGATATTAGTGTTTGTTCCAGTCAAGTTGCTTATAATAATAATGAGAAATACCAGTTACAAATAATGCGTGCAAAGCTATTTTGTGTTTGTGTCTAATTATTTTCAGTGCTGTGTAATAATGGGCAGCCGGTATCAAACATTCATATGGTTCTGCCACTGTTTATATTTGATTCATGAGGTCTAACAATCTTTGTCTTATGATGAAACAAGAGAAAATTTATTTCTAAATGTTGTTCCTTAAAAAAATGATCAAAAGGCATATATGCAAAATGGGTCCATCTAAAAGATGAGACTGTCAAAACAAATTCTTCCAGGAAGGATAAGAATATATACATGATTTAGCTTGATAAAAATCTATAAGTTGTTCAAAGTTATTATCTTTCAAGCGAAGGAATTTATGAAAAATGCAAAAACAGAAGACAGTAATTGGAATACATTAATTCGATTTAATTCAAATTATGTATTAAATATGCATTATGTGCTCAGTACTGAGCTCATCATGTCAACACCTCTCTCTGTCCTTTATATAGATGGTTTCATTTAAAAAGGTCCTACTTCTTTACAGATTTACAAAAGCAGAAGAGGCACTGAAAGGCTGAATTTACTACTGAAAGTCATGGAGACACTCAGTATAATTGTGGGCAACTATACCGAATAAGAGGACAATAAAATAATAATAGTAATAATCATCATCATCTCCATCATCATCATCACCACCATCATCACCATCATCATCATCCCCATCATCCCCATCATCAGAAAATAACAAATTGGAACTTTTCCTAGTAATGCAGTTTTTCATTACTATTTTGAACCTGGGTAAACCCAAATGAATGGGTCTGCATTCAGGAAACACCAAAACTTCAGGACTCAAGGGTCTACCACTGAGGAAAAATGCCTTGGCAGAGATCATTCTCTTTTCCTCTTGACTACATTATGCCCTGCGTACTTCATCACTACATTCTGTTTCCCTCTTTGTTAGTGAAGTGTAGTCAGCGCACAACGTCACGTTGCTGACAGATGTACAGCATAGCGATTCCGCCACTTCCATTGAAGCGTTGCGCGGTGCTCACCACAAGAGTAGCCACCATCTGTCACCATACGACACTGTTCCAGCACCGTTGATCATTTTGCCTATGCTGTGCCTTTTATTCTTGTGATTTACTCGTTCCATAATGGAAAGTTTGCACTGCCTCCTCTTCATTCCTACATTATTAATGCAATCTCTTTAACTGGAGCACCATACTTTTTAGTGGAGGATGTATTTCGTTGCATTAGCGGGTGTTGAAAATCCATTGTGAACCCATTCTGTGGACTAGTAGACAGCTTAAGAAGGTTAAAAGCCAGATAGAAAAGGGGATGGGCAACAAAGAGCAAGAACGGGCAAAGAAAATGGTTCCAGTCAATTGCTATGGGGCCCGAGTTTGATTTTATTGGGACCTTCCTTTTAGTGTTCAGTAAGCTCGACCTTATTTAAAGACAGTTGTAGATTTGACCATTGGATCACTAATCGCTACTTTTCCCTATGAAAATCTGTTTCTGAAGTTAATGGTACCACTTGCTTTTCACAAAAGAGAGATGGATATAGTAGTTCTTAAAAGCTTTTCAGAAATAAAACTTAGGTAATTTGACAGTAACTATAACGAGTTTCCTCCCTGAGCCTCTGATTTAACATGAATGCCTTAAGAATGGGCCAATGTTTTTCAATAAATTATACTTTCTTTGACTTCATCAATTCGTTGAACAAATAATTTAGTGCCTCATCTGGGCCAGGCACTGAGCCAGGCCCTGAAGTTGGGTGGTGGGCAAAGCAGGTATGCCACTCTCGAGGAATTAGAGTCATCCCCTGGGTCCCGACTAAATGTGCCTGTGGCACGTTATTCAGAGGCCCATATTTTGCATCTATTGTCCCTCTATTCATGTTACGATTCCTTTCTATGTAATTCTGGACTTTACATAGTCTCTCTTACCATTGGTTGTCTGTCAACCAAGTTGCTCCGAAAAGTTTATTTGGGAAAATACACAGGCTACTCACGAAATGAAACTAATAGGGCATGTTTGAATTTTCCAAACCTTAATGGAAAATTAAACTGAGTGTCCCCTGAATTGTACTCCTGACTTCATTTCCCAGACTGATCTATAAGCTCCGCTGAAAGGCAGAGTAACTTCCTTACGGATCAATAATAAAGTTCGAGAAAGATGGATGTTAACGAAATGGCTGAATATAAAACACTCTAGAAACCTCAGTAACGCTTGCTGCAGAGGTGAATAAAAATATCATATTCAGTGGCAAAATATATAAGCAAAAGGAATTGACACAGAATACATTTTTAGGTATTTGTTATAAGCTGCAAGCTTTGTCATAGCATTTGAAGTCAGTCACTTCTTAGAAATAATCTTCCAATATATTTTATTAATGTTATGAAATAGAATATATCCATAAAACCACCAAGAGTATCCACATCTCTGCCTTCTGTTGGATAGTAGTATGGCATCTCGACATAGGTAAGTCTCGAAAATTCCTAAAGCACCGAAAAGTCCTCCCGGTTAGCGGGGATATTCCCAGTGAGACGATGAAGAAACTGGGATATCCGGTCAAGCGTGGTAGGGTGTGTGCACCCATTAACCTTAGACCCTTTGTCTGCCCTTTTGCAGGCTATCCCCGTGAGCAACAGGGCTCAAGCCCACAGGAGACACCGTAGAAAATGCTTTAAAGTTATTGAACCAGAGGGTGAAATAGTTGAGATGGTTTCCAGCCTTCCATCTGTCGTTGATTTGATGGCTGCTTGCAGGGACATTAATTTTCTGACGCTTCTGGCTTGCTCTGCATGCAGGCCAAGTGTGCTCGCTCAGCCAGAAAAATAAAAATAGCCCTTAAGTAATTGCAGGAAGAAAACTTCATCCCCCAGTGGTGAACTCTGAGGGGGATACGAGCGTGGATACCACAACGTCTGCTACAGAGGCCGCTGCCTGAAATGCGTTTGTCGTGAGGTGGGCTCGAGCTGGCGGGCCTGGGCTGGAATCCTGATTTGCTTACTTATCAGCTACGTAATCTCGATTAAAGTTCTTAAATTTTTATAGCCTCGGTGTCTTCATTTATAAACAAAATCAATGTCTCCATTAAAGGACAAGTGTACAGATTCGATGGGACTATGAATGTATAGATTAACACAGAATTAAGCACTCAGGAGAGCCTAATGACTAGAAATTTGTTGTTTCTGTATTCATTCAGTATGTATTTACTAAGTAGGTACTGTGTGCCAGGCCTGTGGTAGATGTTGGAGACAGAGATGAATAAGACAAATGCAAAACTTCACGTAGCTGTGTTCCCCTGGGGAGATACATAATGTTATATGAATAAAGAAGGTGGATTTAGAGAGGCATTGACTTGCCCAAGGTCATGCGGGAATGAACCTAGGAAATGAGGATTCGGAATCAGCTCTAACTCTGATGTGTGTGCATGGTACCATCTGCCCAACACACCTGCTAAGAGCTTCTACTCTAACGTCTTACTCAAGTAAGATGACTGTAGGGCATGTCTCAAAGCGGGGCCCGTGTGGAAAACGAGATCTCTGGAATGAGTAATTAGACTGCTTGCTTGGTGACCACCGGGGTGGGGCAGGGACTTCACCCACATCCTTGTAGCAGCAGAGACGCCAGCTTGGTATTATCTCCAGATGCTATTCCTTGAAAACAGAGAACATAGAAGATGCTGGAAACAGGAGTTGCACTTCCCAGTCACTCTGCTGGATGGGCTGAGCTGGCTCAGAAACGGGACATTTTCGAAGAAATGTAGTTTTATTGTCTTCAAATATATATGTGTTACCACTATGAACAGGTGAATGGGCGAGGGAAAGAATGTGACCCAGGGAACGGGAAGTTCAGCCTAAAGCCTTGCTTTTATTTTACTATTGCTTTGAGATCTTGGGCGTGTTTCTTTCACTACTTGGATCCCTAGTTTTCTGTAACACTGAGCTTATATTTGAAGTTACATGTATTTCACAAAGCTGTTAGAAAGGCTAGCCTTGATAATGGTGTACGTATGCTACCTAGATATTCACCAGCTTGGTTAAAAATGAAGTCAAGTAAACATTAATGGAACTTTTCCTAACTCCGTATTTTCCTGCTGATTTTCTGGATTCTTCAGTGGTGACTCTCACTCAATTTCTGCATCATTCACAGTTGCCACATGCTCCTGGCTTCAGTCCCCTTAAACTGCAGAGACATCTCTGGCTTCAACCACTCTGAGAACTCTCTAGATCTCATCCTATTCCTGTAGTGATAAGGTGACAGTCATTTTAGGGATGATAAGAAGAATCTTCGCTTCTCCAGTTAGGAGAGGTCCAATGTCAGATGTCTTGGCTCCTAAATGTTGAATAATTAATATATCCTGTCCATCATGCCCACTCTCATCTGTCTCCAAATCATACTAGTGAACTTCTTTTACATCGCGTGGTCCAAAGAGGCAGAGCCAGGACTCAAAGTCCAGCGTGGCTCACAGAGCCAGAGCCCTCAAACACTCAACCGCGCTTGCCCGACAATTGAAATGGCCTTCAGGTCAGATACAGCAGGTAACCCTCCAGAGAATCCAGAGAAGACCTTGCACCTTCGCCGACTGGCCTGTGATTGCCAGAGCTCTCGTTCATGTCTGGCATCCAACGCCGTAAGGTGGAGACTCGCCTCGGTGGTTCTGTTATTCCCTGCAAGCTCGGGTTTCTGTTCGCCTCGATGGGGCTCCAGCTCTCACACCAAACCTTTTCCTCTGCCGTGTTCCTATTCCTTCCAGCAACATCTCCTCCTGCCACTATTCAAGTCAGAGTGACAGTTCTCTACGAGTTTTCATTGTCTTTACACCCATGCCCTCGTGTCTAAAGCTGTAATTTTTGCCTTTCTGATTTTACGGTTCCCTAATTTGGGGATGACACTTCCCAAAGTTATGTATTAAATTCATGAAAAAACATGACTTAGGATTCTGTCTACTAGGGAATCTTTATTGGATGGAGTTCATCTTAGATATTTAGGTCAATTCCTAGACACGCCCCAGGGGACAGTCACAAGAATCCGGGTAATTGTCTAGGCTCTGCTTCTCAAGCTCAACTTTGAAATTATGGTCTTTGTTCTTACCTGGTTTCCTCTATTGGACCTTTTTATTGCACTTCCCAAATGCCTTCATGTTAAGTCTTGTTTGGACTGAATGCTTGCATTTTTGATTAACAACTTCCCAAATACACTCTGTTAAGCCTCCTAGATCTTAACCACTGTCCCTACTCAGACAACCAGGATAATGGTAACTACTCTTTTTGTTGTTATATGTAACTATTTACTGTCGACTGTTCTAATTGTTCGGCCTTTTGTATGCTGACATCAATACTTCTCACTCAGTAATACCTCTGACTCTTCAGTCATTTTTGCCTTATTTCCTTGCCTCTTATTTTTCCATAAAAGCCACTGGACTTGGTGACGAAATGTTATATTCCCTGCCCTCATTGTATCTTAAAAAATTTTTTTAATGTTTATTTATTTTTTATTTATTTATTTTTTTAGCATTTTTATTTTATTTTTGAGAGACATAGAGACAGAGAGCAAGCAAGGGAGGGCAGAGAGAGAGGGAGACACAGAATCCAAAGCAGGCTCCAGGCTCTGAGCTGTCAGCACAGAGCCCTATCTCGCAAACTGTGAGATCAAGACCTGAGCTGAAGTTGGAGGCTTAACCAACAGAGCCACCCAGGTGTCCCTTTTTTGACTTTCAATTAACCTCTCAGATCAATTGAATTTTTAGAATCTCTTCACGCACTGACAATCATTCTGTAAGAGTTACTCTAACACCTCTCTCCCCACTTCTGGGTGGGTGTACCCTTAGCTTCATCCGGTCACCCCATCACCGTAGGCATTTGAAGACTGATTTTGATATTCTAAATCTTTGGTCCAAATAAAGTCTCACTTTAGTTTTCTATTTTTTTCTAGAATGAGAGAAAGCAATATCAATCCCTAGCCCCGATCTTGCCCCCAGCTTCCGTTCCCGGAGCTAATGACCAGCTGAGCCTAATATGGCCCCTCCCAGGAAGACTGGGTGATGATGCAACAGAAAGCTCTGCTTTCAAGGAGAAAGGAGAGGCAGGAGAAGATCAGGATCAGTGGGACATAGTCCTGATCTTCTAGGAACTTCCAATCTAATGAGGACACAAGAGGACAAAAACCCCTGTAATGCTGGGTGGGGCGAAGAGGGAAGTACTCCTTTCTCTCCTGGTGATTATAATGAAGGAAGACATTTCAAATGATCCTTGAAGAATTGCTAGGTAAGAACAATGGTTGACACAGATGGAATGTAATACAGTAAAGTTCGAATTTAGGTGACCTGACATCTCTACTTAGCTCTCACTGTTTTCTAATGCCTCTGCACAGCATTGGATAGGCAGGGGGAAATGGAAAATTCTTCCAGGAATAAACCAACAAAGACCCAGAGCTCAGAGCATGCTCAGTTTGATGAAAACAAATGATAGATCATCTGAAATGGCAAGAGATGAAACTGGAAAGATATTTGGGATGGGTTATTGAGGTCTTTGAATGCTTTCCTAAGAGTTTTGAGAATAATTTGATCCTTAATTGAGTCAGCAAAATTATGCTGACCATGTATGAAGTGGGAGGCATTAGGCATGTGTTAGTGAATAAAACAGTGTTAAGCAAATGAGCAGCAGGAGAGACTGTATTAAAATAATTTCATTTCAGTTGTCAAGAACAAAACCAGATTTGAGTAGACTGCAGAGATTAAGTGGAGTCGATGACATATTATGCTCTTAAAAATGGATAGTGATGGAAATTATAGAGATAGGACAGTATCCCGTGGAGGCCAGAGTGAGGGGCTGAGGGTGGGGTGCGACTTTGAATATGTCCGTCCACTGAGAAGTGAAACTGTGTAGGAATAAATTGAGTAAGAGTAGGAATAATTCCAGGGACAGCTGTATAGGAGACAGTGGGAAATAGATATAAGATCGTACAGATAGAGGGCTTGGCCCTACGACAGAGTAAGGCAGTTCCTTCACTGAGAGGGGAGTGAGGCTGGTCAAGATGGATAAAACTGTAGCCACACTTTGAACAACAAGAGGGTAGTTGAGGACCCTTACGCTTACTCACTACTGTTTTTTTTAAATGAAGGAGGCTCTGTCATTTGCTGGAAGCGTCAAGGGCAGGGATGGAGTTAAGGCCTCGGGAGACCTCATGATGATTTATCTGGAGGCCAAAAGAGCAGCTCAGGTCAAGAGGGGTGAATGAACTACAAGAAGACGTGGCCAGCTCGCGAAGAGTTTCATGAATGTTGCGTTGCCTACGAAGAAAATTGAATGAAAATAACATCTTAATAACCTCTGAGCGTGTGGAGCGGCACAAGGTGGTAAGGTGAGTTCGATATTTCTGTCTTTCAGAAGGGCTGCAGGCAAGGAAAAGTAGCCTAAAAGCAAAAAAGAATGCAAGGTGTCATTATCCTGGAAAGTCATTGGTGTGTAATACGAGGTGGCTTTGACTTTTCTGCTTTTTGAGTGCAGGGTGTAGGTTTTAAAGGTTTGGGTGATGGAGTATTTCATCAATATAATATGGTACTGAAAACTAGGAGGCTTTTGTGCAAATCATCCGAGGGTTGTCGCTCCTCAGCACTATCGGCCATCAGAAAACCCCCAGAGATCCACATTTCAGAGCAATTTTCCTTGCGTTAAATACCGCCTCTTCTTTCCTTCCTACTTTGCCTTCATCTCTCATTCCTTCCTATCTTCTTGCTGCTGTTAATATAAAGATTCTTCACACATTTGAGTTAGATTTTGATCACTATTCTGGAGATTACGATCCCTTAGTTGGCTAATGCATATAGGATTATCGTAAGACATTTCTATAGCTTCACTTTTTTATGATGTTTAGTATTACCAGGCAGTGATATTCGCAAACCATCAATATCATAAAGCAAAAATTGAATGAAGAATAATGCATACCTGAAAGGATAAAAGTCTACATAACTGTATCAAAACCAATTCCATGATCACTCCGGTCTTAGTACCTGGCTTTGTTTTCCTCCAAAGATGTTTTAAAGTCAGTGCTCACCGGTGATTGGCCCATGTTAGAATTTCTCCAGGATTAACATCCTGTAGCTTTTTTCTAGCTGGGGCATGGATTAGTAAATCTTCTGGTTGACATGGAGAGAAAGAAAATTTATTATAAAACGAAGTGGAGCTTGACTAATTAAAAAGCAATAAAGAAAGAGGTTGGAGGACAGTAGCTGGGGCTTGTAGTGTCAAAGACTGGAGGGAATCGATATCTTACAAGGTGTAGGGTTATAGTGTTCATATTAAGAGGAATGGTAATTGCCTCCCAGGAGCTCCTGAGGTATAGACAGCTGGATTTTTCCCCACATTTAGCCTTGAAGTGCTGAGGTGATTTTTTGTTTCCTCCCAAGTTGATTCAACAGTCTAACTGCACTTCAGTTTTTCTCTAGACCCGTGCTCAACCCTATTAGATGTAATGTCCTCTTTTTATAATAATTCTCTACACCAGTGCTCAGCCTTATTAGACTTAATGTCCTCTTTTTATAATAATTACTTTTTTATGCCTGCTTTCCAATTCTGAAATGAAATTAATAGATAATAACCAATCTACAGGCAAAATTTCCAGAACTCAATATAATGCTGTGACCGTATTCCCTGGATATAACTTCTCTGTATTTCAAAGAAGTCGCTCTTTCGCCTCATTATATCCAAGAGTGGTTTGTTATTTGGGAAAGTCATGTCAGCAGTGGAAATACTGGCTATGGAGTTTGAAGAGGCCACACAACCGTGGTCATCTGCTTTTGAAGTCACATATAGATTCAAGCATTTGACTACTTCAGTACGTCTGTGACTGGAGTCATGCAAGAGTGTTTACATAATTAAATGTGCATTATATTATATTATTCTCTTTTAGTTCTCCTTTGAATTTTATGTAGAGCACATTTTTGCAGTTTTGAAATTTTGCCTGTAGATGGTTACCTATTAACTTCTGATTAGAGTAACCAAGCAGGAGAGACGCTAGTCACCTGCACCTTCACTTGGGACTGAAGGATCCACTCATGTAGTTATTCCCAGATTTGAGTTTCCTGTCCACTGGGGACCTGTTTCTTCGCTGCTGGTCTCTCCGTAAGGTTACTCGTAACATGGCAGCTCAATTCCACCAGAGTAGGCGATACGGCAGAGGGAGAGAGAGGGAGGGAGGTAGGGAGAGATATCAAATATCTTATTTCATCTGTTTTAATTACTACCATTCCAGTATTTCTTACCAACTTTCAAGGAAACTGTAGGATACTTGCTGAAAGAGCTTTGAACACCCCAAGTAACTTCCTCAACATTTCTGGGATAATTCCAGAAGTATTTCTCTAGGAGCCCCAAACCCTGAGTTCCAATTCCAGGCCTGCCTGTTATTGGTCTATTCGCTGGTCACATAAACTTGGGCAAGTCACAACGTTTGTGACATAACAAGAAATAGTCTGTGCCTGTGTTTCCTGATACAGAACTCCTAAAATGTTTGTAATTTCCTGAGTAATAGGGGCGCTAAGAATGTCTTTTGTTCTAATATTTGGTCTTTGACCCTGGTTCCTGATACAAGCCCTCTTCTGACCCTTGGAATCTCCATCGATGAGTGTCTTTTTGGATGCTAATGAGGTGATTCGTGTCTGAGAGTCCCTGGATAGCTTCAGGATAGGGGCTAGTCACCAGAAAGACCAAGCCAAGTTGAGAGCTTGGAACTTTCAGGCCCATCCTGCATTCTCTGTAGAGAAGAAAAGGGCTAGAAATTGAGTACATGGCTGATCAAGCCCGTGTGATGAAATCTTCATAAAAATCCCTAACCTGTGCCGTTTGGAGAGCTTCTGGGTTGGTGAGTATATCCATGTACCCGGATGGTGGTGCACTCCATCTCCACGGGGCAGAGGCTAATTTGTTCAGGCCCCTTCAGGGCCTTGCCTCATATTCGTCTTCATCTCCATCCTTCTAATGAACCAGTAGACATAGTGTTCCCCTGAGTTCTATGAACCATTGTAATAAATTATCGAACCCTGAGAGGGTAATGGGAATGGGAATTCCCATTGAAGCCAGTTGGTCCGAAGTACAGGTGACAACTTGGAGGTGCCCCTGGTGTCTGAAATAGGGGTGGGTTAGACTTTCAGGTCGGAGCTCTTCAACCCTGCAGTCTATACTAATTCAGATAATGTCATAACTGATTTGTAGAACATCCAGTTGGTGTTGGGAGAGTGGGAAAATTGGTCCGTGTGGGAAAACACCCTTCCTCTTGGTGTCAGAAATGTTCTGTGGGTAGAAGGGAAAAGGAGCTTCTGGGACGGAACTAATGTGACTTGGCTCTGTAGTGAGTCACAGGTAGAAATGACACCAGGAGGTGTTGTCACAGGAAGGAAATTTATTCGCCGCAAATAAGGAAATCACGGGAAACAGCTTCCAAAGCTGTGTCTACCCAGGTGGGGGTCAGTGGATTCCGTTTACTTAGGGTTAGGGTGAGTATTCGGCAAGTGTTTTGTCCTCATATGTAGAGGTGGGTATAACGTGCCCAGGTACTTAGGAAATGCCTTGTATGTTAATGAAATCTCCTTGAGTGGAGACTTCAACATTAGGAGGTGGACGTAACTGTCAGACCCTCCGTGGGTCATCCCTGCAGGTGCGAGGCTTCGGTTGAACTCAGATACTGGTCTAGGCCACTGAAGCCCTCTCGTTCTTGGCCTCCAAAAGATAATGGTAACATTGCTGTGAGGAAGGGGCAGCAGTAGGGTCCTCTGGTGACAGTTTTAACCTCATTTACCCTATGGGGTGTGGTTTCACTTCCTCTCAATCTTTAAGCCTGTTTTTGATCATTTATATAAAGGAAACCACAATGCCCACATAAATTCCTAAGGGGTTCCTTCCAAGATGTGTTTAAAAAAATGTTTGTAAAGATACTTTGACAACTGACCTGTCAAACAGTTTCCAAGAGTTATTATAATGAGTGCCATTGTTCTGAGGGGAAAGGCCTTCCAAGTTCAAAATAGCACACCCATAAATAAACTAGGGAACTACAATGCACTTGTATATTGGGAATTTCCTACATTTAAAACCCAAGTTTATCCAGATAAAATTGTCTGTGTCATTCATGCATGCATCCCAATAAGGAGGCTGGTGTAGAGATATTTTTACTGTGGTTAAATTTTAAGATTTTTGCCTGAATTACTTTTGAAATGAGATGCTCATGCCATTGAAACAGAAGAGAAAAGAAAGAGGAGTAAAGCTACAAAATCTACCAGAACAAACATTTGACTTCACTGTTACAAGGAAGCTGCAGAATATGGAGTATGCAACAGACAATTAATGAAGGTCCTTCACGTAAGGCAGAATAAGCTTACAGTCACAACTGTAGAGGCGCCTGGGTGGCTCAGTCAACTCAGCATCTGACTTTGACTCAGGTCGTGATCTCACGGTTCGTGGGTTCAAGCCGTGTGTCTGGCTCTGTGCTGACAGCTCAGGTCCTGGAGCCTGCTTTGGATTCTGTGTCTCCCCCTCTCTCTGACCCTGTTGTGCTCATGCTCTGTCACTCTCGGTCTCTCAAAAACAAATAAACATTAAAAAATATTGTTTAAAAGTCACAACTATACAGCCATAGGAAATCTAATGCGAAGTATAGGAGAAACTATTGAGTTTTTTAGTTTGCTGAGTAGCAACAACAGAAGGAAGCAAGTAGCCTCAGCAACCTCTCAAGATAGCCTTTAATGTGGATCACTGCAAATACTTGTTACTCCTCACCGTCCTCACAGTCTGAATCCAAATCATTTTTGAGTACCCATGCCTACGATGCACTGTGTGTATCGTGGAGACCTTTCAGGCGTTATTCAGTAACGATCCCCTCGAAACGCAACTTAACCAATAAAGTTAGCAGGAGAAGCTTTGTTGTTTCTGCAAGAACTGTGTGCGTTGTTTATGAAAACCAACTTTCAACAATCTGAACCACAGTTTTAAATATTTTTGGTGTTGAATGTAAAATCCAAGCCTGATTAACTACTCGCTCCGGAAAATTCAGACTCCAGATATAAGATAGGGGCAGAGAACAATAAATTAGCAATACTGGTCAAAATAAATGCTCAGAATGTTCTGGTATCATGACCGCGACCACCATTACCGTTATCATCACTACTGACCGTGTCAAGTCTGTGAAGTAGTGTGTTGTTTTTTGAGTTCTGCAAATAGCCCTGTTGCCTGAAAATACAAAATCTAAAATTAGTTTCCAGACAGATGATGCATTTGGGAATTTGGAAGATAAATGGATTTTCTTTTAACAGGTGCATATTAAAGTGGGGCTGGAAGTTGTACAGGATAATATGATTTTTAAATTTAGCTTGTGTGGACCTCCTTTTTCCCAGGACCACTCTTCTCTTTGATTCTTTAATCCCTCTCTCCCTTCACCCACACATGAAATACTGACATTCAGGCTCAGTGCCTCATATTCTCCTTCCTCTACATAATCTCTCTAAGGCATTTCCATTTTTTAACTTCCATTTACACTCAAGTGATCCTAAACTTCTAGATCTATCCCAGACATTTTTCCAGATCAGTATATTTAGTGTATTTCATTGGTTCTTATGACTCATTTTTTAACCTGTTGCTCATTTACATGAACTGAACACACTTTAATCTTTTACCTCGCCTTCTTAGAAATTACAGAAGAGATATTGAAATGCGTAAGTAATCCTCACTAATGTGGCAAAATAAGAAACAGAGTTACCCATACTATTCAAGAAATTCCTGAAAGGCACCGAGCAAAAATCAGCCTGAAATGGACTGAACGATAACTACTAGAGTGAATTGTTGAAAAAAGGCCAGAAAGAGTTCTGAGGGTGAACCACATGCAGAAACGAAGAATGCCAAGCAGAGCAGAAGGGCCCAGGGGGATCTGTACGATGATTTCTTCGAAACTTCTACTCAGAGCAGAAGGTAGTATTGGGTCTTATGTCTTTTTATTTTGTTTTGTTTTTTGTATCACCACCTCACCTGCTTCCCAACGATGCTTGAGTCACATGGTGAGCTTCAGAGGGATTCCTCATCAAACAGCAATGATGAGCATGGTTCTTGGCTCTGAGAGGGAGAGGAAGCCTCACCATTAGGAGATGAGCTGCCCCCTCCATGTGGTTGCCAGTTCCAAATCCCATCCCTTCTGCGCAGCAACTAGAGGTGGGCTCAAGTAAACAGCTACTTCTTGAAAGAATAGGACTCCTAAGATTCTTAAGGAAAACCACCGTCACGAAACAGAGGCCTTAAAACTAGCAACCAGAGAAATAGTTGCTAGAACAAGCAGGAAAACCCTGAGAATAATTGCCATTCTCAGAGATGTAAATGAAGACACATATGTTGCATCCATTAGACATTGTTAGTATTAGGCCTCAGAAACACACTGTGGTAAATTTTAACAACTAATTTATCACACGTACCTGAGGAAGCTTATAGAATGGATATGAGGCTATAGACATCCAGGATTAAAAATAGAACAAGAAGTACAACAAGGGCAAGGGCAGGGGCCACACCCGAGAGTTCTTCACCTGCGAAGATGCCCCTTCCAGTGAAGACACTCCCCACATTTCTGTTTCCTTGATTCCTTGGGTTAATATTCGTGTCACAGGAGAGAGAGTAGATTTGTCTAGCTTAGGCCGCATGTCCACCGCTTGGTTAGGAGAGGGCAGGGAGCTTGATTTACCGTTCCAGAAAGCCCATGTAAAATGAGGGAGAGGCAATTACTCAAATAAAATTGGTATGCTAGAAAAAATAACTTAATTTTTAAAATGAAAAAAAAAAAAGAAAGGCAGAGGGATCATCTGGGCGGTTCAGTCTGTTAGGCGGCCAACTTGGGCCCAGGTCATAATCTCACAGTTCATGAGTTTGAGCCCTACATTGGGCTCTGTGCTGACAGCTTGGAACCTGGAACCTGCTTTGAAATCTGTGTCTCTCTCTTTATCTGCCCCTCCCCTGCTTGTTCTCTGTCTCTCTCTCTTTCTCTGAAATAAATAATAATTTAAAAAAATGCAAAATTTCTATGGTAGTAAGGCAAACACATTCAGGCATCAGAAATACAACAAATACCTATAAACATCCATGGAATGAGAATAGGAAGTTGGGAAAAAAGGAGTCAGTCAGAATTGGGTAAGATATGATCATCAGTATTTTTAAAAATTGGTGGATTTGTGCTAACACAGAATGGACACGGTTTAAAAGTGATTTTTTTGAGCTAGGCGATTGGGCCAAAGGAGTTCTCCCAGAATGAAGTTCTAAAGTACAACGGGAAACAAAGTAGTATGTTCTAAACATTACCTAAATGAAGTTATAGAAACACAAGATGGAAAGATTGGTGGAGAAGAAATAATAAAGTTTGTTTTCATTATCATTTCAATATATTTTCTGATTTCTATCATCATTACTTCTTTGACCCACAGATTATTAGTGTGTTTCTGAGGTTAGATTTCTGCTGCCCAATGTCTACCTCACTTGTACTAGGGTAAGAGAGTATGCTCAGAATGCATTTCAATTCATTTAAATGTGTTGACTTCCGTTTTATTGACTAATGTATGGACTACTATATTTTTAAATATGCCGGGTATACTTGTAGAGAATGTTTGGTCTGCCCCTGCCGGATACAGTGCTCTACAGATGACCGTATATTGCCTAATTTTTAATTGTGCGATTTAAATCTACATCATTATTCATTATTTCATGTCAACTTTTATTCATTACTAAGATAAGTATGTAAAACTTTTGTCATGATTATTTGTGCCCTGCAGTGTTCAGTGTACAGATCTTACATTATGTTGGATTGATTGCCATAACATTTCACATTTTTGAGGCTATTGTGAAAAACACTTCTTTTCCATTTTGAATTATTCGTTGCTTGTATGTATAAATACAAGTGACTTTTGGACATGGATCTTGTATCCTGTAAACTCATTCAACTCATTTCTTAATTCTAGTGGCATTTTAGTTGATTCCATAGGATCTTCCAAGTGGACAATCATATCATCTATGAGTAACAAATTTTGCTTTTTCCTTTCCAATCTATACCCATATTACCTCTTTCTGTTGCCTTTTATTGTACTGGAAATAGCTTCTAGTACAATATTGAACAAAAATGATGACAGTACGTGTCCTTGTCTTGTTCCTGACTTTCAGAGAAAAACATCTGGGCTTTCACTATTAATCCACTAGCTGTAGATTTTTATAGATTCCTTTGTCAGAATGAGGAAGTTCCCATATGGCTGTAGTTTTTGTTTTTTGTTTTTTGGGTTGTTTTTTTTTTTTAAATCACGAATGGATGTTGAATTTCTTTCGAATGAGTTTTCTGCATCTATAAAGATGATCCTATATTTATTTGTTTTATGGCATCTGTATTTCTCTGCCTGACTTATTTCACTCAGCATAATATCTCCAGTTCCATCCACATTGCCACACATGGCCAGATTTCATTCTTTCTCATTGCCACGTAGTATTCCATCTTATATATAAACCACATCTTCTTTATCCATTCGTCAGCTGATGGACACCTAGTCTCTTTCCATGATTTGGCTATTGTTGAAAGTGCTGCTATGAACATCGGGATACACGTGCCCCTATGCATCAGCACTCCTGTGTCTCTTGGGTAGATTCCAAAGAGTGCTATTGCTGGGTCATAAGGTGGTTCTATTTTCATTTGAGGAACCTCCACACAATTCTCCACAGCAGCTGCACCAGTTTGCATTCCCACCAACAGTGCAAGAGGGTGCCTGTTTCTCCACATCCTCGCCAGCATCTATAGTTTCCTGATTTGTTCATTTTAGCCACTCTGACTGGTGTGAGGTGGTATCTCAGTGTGGTTTTGATTTGTATTTCCCTGATGATGAGTGACGTTGAACATCGTTTCATGTGTCTGTTTGCCATTTGGATGTCCTCTTTGGAGAAGTGTCTATTCATATCTTCTGCCCCTTTCTTCACTGGATTATTCATTTTTCAGGTGTGGAGTTTGGTAAGTTCTTTATTTGTTTTAAATCTGTTAATGTACTGACTTACATTGATTGCATTTCAAATGTTAAACCATTCTTGGATTTCCGGCCTAAAATCTCCTTGGAAATGGTGCAAATTATCTTTGCAAATGCTGTTGGATCCTGCTTGTTATATTTTTCTTCAAGTGTCTTTGGTTTTTACGTCAGAAATATTGGCCTCATAGAATGCGTTGTCAAACCTTCCCTATTCTTTGCTTTTCTGAACATTTGTAATAATTGGTATTTTTTGCTACTTCAGTGTTTGCTAGAATTCTCAGTAAACCTATCTGAGTCAGGAGGCTTTTGTCCTAGGAATATTACCGATTACCAATTCAATTTCTTTAAGAGAGCTATTCAGGTGGTCTGTTTCTTCTTAGGTAAGCTTTGTCCATTTCATCTAATTGACCAAATTTATTGGAATTCAGTTGTTCATAACAGTCCCTGAATATTTTAGAAGTCATGTGACATACGTAGTGGTGTCACGTGTATACCTACTGATTTTCTGTGCTGGTTTGATCAGCTGTTGGGAATATGAGATTGAAATACTTAATTATAATTATGAATATGTTTATTTCCCTTTGCGTTTCCATCAGGTTTTATTTCATCCTTGACATCGGTATTTTGTATCTTTTCTCTTGTTCTCCTTCCTAGAAGCTTATCAATTTTAATTGTCTTCTCAAGAAAACATATTTTATATCACTGATTTTTCTATTGTTTTTTCTGTTTTCCAGCTCCTTGATTTCTAGTTTGTGCTTTATTATTTTATTTGTTTTATTTGTTCATTTGTTTATTTGTTGAATGTTACTTTTGTAGTTTCATTACGTGAAAGCTGTGGTCATTTATTTGACAATTTTGCTTTTTTATGGTAGATGCTTATTGCTATAAATATGTATTTCAAGACTGCTTTAGCTGCATCCCACCCGTTTTAGCATGTCGTGTTTTTATGTTCTTTAAGTAAAAAATGCTTTCTAACTCCTCTTTGATTTCTTTGCTATCAGAAGGGTGTTATTTATCTTACAGATATTTGGGAATTTTCAGGAAATGTTTCTGTTATTGTATGAGTCCATTATGGATAGAGAACACAGTTTGTATGACCTAGGTCCTTACGGATTTACTGAGGGTTGTGTTGGGGCTCACAGTATGGTCAGTGAGCACCTGAAAATTCTGCAACAGCAGAATATATGTGGAATGTTCTATAAATATCAGTGAAGTTCACTAATCGATAGGACTGTTCAAATCTTCTATATATTTACTGAATTTTTGCCTACTGGCTCTATCGGTTTCTCAGAGAGAGGTGTTAAGGTTTCAAATTATAATTGTGGCTCTGTCGGCACATCCTTGTGTTTCTATCAGTTTATGTTTCATGTAGGTCTATTATTAGGTCCATTCACATTTAGAATTGTTACATTCTCTTGAGGAATTGAGCCCTTCCTCACTATGAAATAAAAATATTGATCCATAGTAATATTCTTTGCACTATGATCTATTCTATTTGCTATTACTAGAACCACTCTAGCTTTATTTTTATTAATGCCACTCTGATGTTTCCTTTTCCTTCATTTTACTTTTAAACACATTTGTCCTTAAAGTTCTTGTGCATTTTAAAAATTAGGGTAACAATCTCTGTCTTTGTTTTTTTTTAAATTTTTAATGTTTATTTATTTTTGAGAGAGAGAGGGAGAGAGAGAGACAGAATATGAGCAGAGGAGGGGCAGCGAGCCAGGGAGACACACAATCTGAAGCAGGCTCCAGGCTCCCAGCTGTCAGCTCAGAGCCTGATGCCAGGCTGAACTCACATATGATGAGATCATGACCTGAGCCAAAGCTGGACACTCAACCAACTGAGCCACCCAGGCGCCCTCTCTGTCTTTTATTCAGGATGTTTATACTATATATACTTAATGTAATTATTGATATAGTGGTATTTAAATGAACAATCTTGCTATTTGCTTTTGGTCTTACTCTATTTTTCCTCTTCTTTATGTTACTTGAGTACAACTCTTTGCTGTGGATTTTAGTGGTTGCTTGACGTTTTATAAAATATGTCTTTAATTTATCATGTGATAGCCTACTATTTTATAGAAAGTATGCAATCTTTATAACTCTGTACTTTAATTTTTCATCTCCTGGCCTTTGTGCTATCGTTGTCATAAGTTTTAATTTTACATGTATTTTAAACTCCATGATACTTTATTATTTTTGCATTAAGAACAACTAAAATTTTAAGATTTAAATAGTAAGAAAATATTTTATATTTACCTATGTAGTTATCAATTCTGGTGTGCTTTATACCTTCATGTAAATCTGTATTTCTGTTTTTTACTCTTTTTTTCTACAACCTGAAGATATTTTTTAATAGACCTGAACGTCCAGGCGCGTGGATGGCTCAAATGGTTGAGCATCGGACTCTTGATGTTGGCTCAGGTCATGACCCCAGGGTCGTGGGATCAAGCCCCACATGGGGCTCCACGCCGAGCATGGAGTCTGCTTGGGATGCCCACTCCCTCTGCTCCTCTCCACAACTAGTATTCTCTCTCTCTCTAAAATAAAATAATTTTATAAAAAATTGAAAAATAGATATGGATGTCTCGGGTGAAGAATACTGTCAGCTTCCATACGTCTGAACATTTATTTTGCTTTTCTTGTGAAAGATATTCCAAACAGTCAAGAATTCTGTGTTGACTTCTTTTTCCTTCAGGGCTTTCAAATATTATCCCAGCATTTTCTATGGTTGTCTTGTTTTGGATGAAAAACCTGTCTTCAGCTTTATCTTTGCTTCTCCTACCTGATGTGTCTTCTTCACCTGGTTGCTTTTCAAGTTTCCTTTTTTTTATTTTAATTTTTTTTTGAGAGAGAGCGCGAGCACATGTAGGGGCGGGCAGAGGGAGAGAGAGAAACTTCAGTAGGCTCCACACTCAGCATGGAGCCAGACATGGGGCTCAAACTCACAACCTGACCTGAGCTGAAGTCGAGAATCAGATGCTAACTGACCAAGCCACCCACGCAGTCAACGACCCTGTCTGTAAGCACTGTAATTACCATGTGGCTCGCTGTTGTTTTCATTCTATTTCTTGTGCCAGGATCTGTTGAGTGTCTTCGATCTGTGGTTTTAAAAATTTTCATCGAATTTATGAAAAAAGTGGCTATTATCTCTTCAAATATTTTTTGTCTCTTCTTCTTATACTACACTACCAATCTTTAAGGGATTCCAATTATGAATATATCTGTGTACTTGAAATTGTCTAAAGGTTTATGAGGTTCTGTTCATTTTTTGAAAATCTTTTTAAATCCTTGTTTCTTTTCTGCGTGGTTTTTATTGCTATTTCTTCAGGTATATTAATGTTTTCTTTGAAAATGTCTGATCTATCTTTAATACCATCCAGCTTATTTTTTCTCTTCAGATATTATAGCTTTCATTCCCAAAAGTTTAATTTAGGACTGTTTATTCCTTCACGTGTTTAATTAACATATTTAATACTTCCTGTAGCTTCTCGAACATAAAGAATACAGTCACAATAATGGTCTCAGTGTCCTCGGGCACTAATTCGCTGCTGTCTCCTATTTTTTCTTCTCTTCGTGGGCTGTATTTCCCACACCTTTGTCTCCAGGTAACTTTTTATTGAATGGTACGTGTTATTAATTTTACCTTATTAAGTAGGAGGTGTTCTAGTCCTATAAATAATTTCCCTTTTTTAAGTTTACTTATTTACTTATTTATTTTGAGAGGAAGAGAGAGAAAGCAGGGGAGGGGCAGAGAGAGAGGGAGAGAGAAGAAACCGCAGACTGTGAACATGGAGCCGACACCAGGTTCAATCTCATAACTAGGAGGTCATGACCTGAGCCAAAATTAAATGTCAGACACTTAACCCACTGAGCCACCCAGGCGCCCCTCATAGAAGTATTCTTGAGCTTTATTCCAGAACCTGGTCAGTTTGTTAAGAGTTTGCTTTTCCTGTGTTTTGGTTTTAAATTTCCTCTGTTAGGACCAAACCAGTGCTTACCCAAGGGTTCCCTTTTCTCTAGTACTGAAGTGATGCCTTTCTTGTAGTTGTAACTGATGTCCTCTGAATTAGGAGACCCTTTGGAAACAGGCACCTGTTTGGAGTCCACCTGTTGGAAGCGGGCACTCGCCCAGCTGTCTGTGAGTTTCAGTCATTACTGTTTCCTGCAGGTAGTTTCTTCACGCACACATGCCGAGCAGTCCTCGAGAGAACACTCAACGGGACGGTCTCCGGAGGTCGTAGCCGCCTCATGCGATTGTGCCCACAGGGAACACAGTGCTTCCTTGCCTCATGCCCAGCGTCTTGAGTGTCATTATTTTATGTATTTTGTTTTACTCCTTTTTCTATTTTAGTTATTTAATACAGATTAGATATAAATCTAATCTCTGTTTCTCCATCTTAATTAGAAGTGAACACACACACACATACACACACATACAGTTTTTAAAACATAATTTCCAGTATTCTGGTTTCTCTTCAGATCGTATAAATCTTTTGCCTTTCACTAAAACATAATTTCTGGGGCACTTGGCTGGTTCAATAGGTTAACCATCCGACTTTGGCTCAGGTCAGGATCTCATGGTTGGTGAGTTCGAGCCCCGCGTTGGGCTCTGTGCTGACAGCTCAGAGCCTGGAACCTGCTTTGGATTCTGTGTCTCCCCCTCTCTCTGCCCCTCCCCACTTGCGCTGTGTCTTTCTCTCAAAAGTAAATAAACATTTAAAATAAACGACGATAGAATTTCATGTTCTCTGTGGATAATTTTAAGTTGCTCTCAAAATGTCGTACAGAGTCATCCCTCTGACCCTGTAGTAAGTAGTGGATAGGTTTCTTTATGGAAGCCTCTCCAGGTCCCTTCCTGCAACGCCTTCTTGCTGCCGGTTCTGGAGCGTGGCACCTTTGCCTAATACACTTAGTTGGCTTTCTATAAGTTTATCATTTCCCTTTTAAAATTCCTGGTTGACTTCTCTGTGGTTTAGAATCAAAGTGCCTTGCTCCAGAGGTAATACGCTTGTGCTTCTGCTGCTAGTTTAGAACCTCTGTAAGCTAAAAGGCTCTGAAACCACATAGGTGATGGAAGGTTTGATGCAGCGTGCGTGTGTGCGCGCGCGCGCGTGCGCCTTGCTCTGCTCAGTGGTAAGACAACTTTCTTTGCGGTGGATGGACTGTGGACTGGGTAGTTTGTTTCTGATTTAACCTTTGCAAGGAGATTGTTTCTCTTTGGAGTCTGAGATTTAAGGAAAGAAGTTATCTCATTACAATTCCCACACTGGAAACAGGTGCTGAATTTGGGGTCCGATCCCCAGTGTCTACTGGGGACATTGAGTCAGTTTTTTCTAGTTTCTTAAGGAATCTCTAAACGCGAATGTCCGTGTCTTGCTTCTCATTTATGTTACGCACCAGGGGCACTCCCGCCTCGTGTGCGTTCTCCATTCCGGCGAACGAATTTAAGAAGCGGATCCTACGCAGAGACTGATATTCCTGTAGAATCGCAGGCACCACTTCTGCTCGTGCTTCGTTGGCCAGAGCGAGTCCCAGGGATTTGCCTGCCGCCGGGAAGACAGGACTGCCTCTGACCCCCCGCAGGGAGAATTACTGCATGTTAACGCCATGAATTTTCTGAGCCTCTTCCCCCAACTTATTTTCTTTCAACACTTTCTGTTAATCCGAAAGGAGGCTGATTCAAATAGCCAAACCTTCCTTACTATTCAAAACAACAGAGTGGTTGTGTTGCTTTAAACATTAAAAAAAAAAAAAAACGGTGGTAAAATACGCATCACACAAAGTTGACTATTTTAACCATCTGGAAGTGTCGACTCGGGGCATTGCTTTCATCCACGTTGTTGTGCGCTTCCCACCAGCCTCCGTCTCCAGAACTGTTTGTGTCTTGCACACCGGCACCTAGGAGTCTCTTAAACGATAATTCCCCTTGTCTCCTTCCCATCAGCTCCTGGCGGTCGCCGTCCTACCTTCGGTTTCTACGAATCTGATTACTCTCTACAAGTGGAAGCATACAGTACTCGCCCTTTGGGCCCAGCTCCTTTCACTGAGCACAAGGTCCTCAAGATTCCTCCATGACTAGCCTGTGTCGGAAGTTTGTTCTTTTTTAAGGCCAAGGGATCTTCCGCTGTGTAAATGCCCTGCATCTTGTTTCTCCAGGCCCGTGTCAGTTGTCGTGACTGTTGTGGCTTTCGGCTGTTGTGAGCGACGCTGCTGTGAACACGCGTGTACAGATAGCTGTGCGAGTGTACATATCGGTTTCGATTCGTGAGGGTGTGTGTTTGCCCAGGAGCAGAGTCGCTGGATCATATGGTAGTTCTACTTTTAATCGTTCGAGGACCCTCCACACCGTTTCTCATAGTTTCTGCTCTCCTTCCCTTCCCCCCACAAGGGCAACCGGGATTCCAATTTCTCTTCATCCCTGACAACACTTATTTTTTTTTTTGTTTTTGATTTTGCCGGTAGCTATCCTAATGGGAATGAAATGAGTGTCACTGTGGTTTTGATTTGCATGTTCCTAATGATTAGTGATGTTGAGCAGCTTTTAATATGATTATTGGACATTAGTGTATCCTTTTGGGAGAAATGCCTATTCAAATTCTTTGCTCGTTCTTCAACTGGGTTATTGGTTTTTGAATGACTGAGTTTTAGCACCTCCTTATCATTTGGATGTTAATCCATTATTAGAAGTGTGGTTTGCAGGTACTTTGTCCCACCCCAGGGGTTGCATTTTACCTCTCTTGCTGTCGTTTCCTTTGATGTATAAATTTTTAACATTCTGTCATCGTCTAATTTAT
Organism: Paguma larvata; assembly: GCA_030068075.1. Classification (NCBI taxonomy): domain Eukaryota; kingdom Metazoa; phylum Chordata; class Mammalia; order Carnivora; family Viverridae; genus Paguma; species Paguma larvata. The sequence continues at coordinate 29,464,940 of CM057831.1, forward strand.
CCATTTTTTTCTTTCGTTGCCAAAGCAGTTTTTTTTTCTAAGACAAAGGAACGAAGAGGGAAAAGTTTCGTCTGCCTAAGCTGTATAGACTCTTGGCATTCTGAAAAGTTCATCTAAATATTTAGACTTTAAACACAGTTGCATTTTAGCGGAGGCAAATTTTAATGGAGCTATTTAGCATGACCCAAAATATATCTTGATTTATCCATATTTTTTCTTTTTTGATGACGTTTAACATAATAAGAAAGAAACACTTAAAATTGCTCTGGCATTACACCTTTAGATTGTCAGTGCTCTCGAGGGGCAGAAATTCATGAATTTCAAAAGGCCTACAATTTTCTAGCAATTTGACTGGAAGGGTTCAATTTACTAAATCACTTCCTCCATTTTTCTGATTGGAGTAGAAAACTGAATTGGCAGGATTTATTTTTGATACTTTATTTTTAGGTGATGTCGGGGACTCCCAGCTCCCATCCCTTCATTAAGGCTCATGGCATTGGCTGTACCTTTTGCAGGAATAGAAGCAACATAGGAAAACATTTGGCGTTGCAATTGCGTCAGACAGGAGAGTACTTAAAGCTACTGTTCTCTGTTGGGCAGCGAATACAACTTTAAGTATCAGGCCCTTCCTTTTTATTTATTAAAAAAAAAATTCCCTCCCAGGAAATTGTTTTCAGAAAGCACTATGAGCAGACTATTTTGTATACTAAGGAATGATAGAGAAAATGATGTTTTTGCCCAGAGTATAAATGTTTTTGCGAAATGCAATTTTACTTATTCTTTTCGATAAGTGCGTCCTTTGCCCAAAATCTGTGCAATAATGTTTTATTGTCACGTGCTTAGTATTCCCAGAACACACCTTGTTTGCTCTTGAGACAAAGCCTCAACATTCGAATAATGTGCTTTCTACTGTTACGAGTCCATATGCCATCGGCCAATCACGAAGTCACGCTCGTAGAGGAACAGGCATGTCATATATAACAGGAGATAAAATGCCAAGCGGACCTTCTTGGCTTTTTTTTCTACATTAAAATTTGTGCATCAGAGGAGTTAGGTCAGGGAGGAGTAGCGGGCCGGCGCTGGCTTTCACCTTTCCTGGCATTTCTGTGTGTATCCGACTTGTACGTTTCTCTGCCTTCGCTGGGTGTTTGCGTATCTGATACCTTTGCAGTATAATCTGACTTTTTAGTCTTTCCTTAGAGAAATAGATTTTTGAGGGGCCTCTGGGTGGCGCAGTCGGTTAATCACCTGACTCTTGATTTGGGCCCAGGTCATGATCTCGCGGTTCGGTGAGTTAAGCCCCACGTCTGGCTCTGCGCTGACAGTGAGGTGCACACTTGGCATTCTCTCTCCCTCTCTTTGCCCCTCCCCACTCTCTGTCTTTAAATAAATAAGTAAATAAATAAATGAATGAATAAATAACTTAAAAAACAGAAATAGACCTTGAACTTGATGTGATTTCCATGAGACAATTTGCCTACTGGCTTATGATCTGAAGGAGGAATGTTTGACCGCAGGAGTCAACTATTCGCCAATGCCATTGTTACCATTTCATTTCTGAAGTTCATTTTTCTGTTTTAGTAAAGTCTCGGTCTTAAAACGGCCTCCGGTAAACGAGCATTCCCTAAAACTTTGTAGGAATATTTGTTTGAATTCTGCTCATCTTGTATTTCACTCTCAGACCAACCATTTTGTGTGGCCTTGTTGCATGTGGAAATATATATTTAGGCGTGAAAAGCCTGCATCATTTTGCCTTGAACATTACTGTCATCTGGTTACTCTCGAGCACACACTGCTGTGTGGAGCCCGAAGGAGAGGGGAGAGTCATCTCCAGATGAAGAATACTTTTCTTTCCTTTTTATACCCTTGGAGGAAAAAACGAAACACTCTCACCTCCCCGACACGAAAGTAGACAAAGTCATAGCTCAGGGAATTCTACTTGCTCACGTCTGGTTATACGTATTTTCCCATCGATCAAGTTTCCATAAAGAAAAGTGTTAAGGAACGTCAGACACAAAAGTCGTGGCACCGCACTGTGGAGAGAATACGGTGGTGAAAGGGGCCACAGAACCTGGCAAGGTGTTTTGGGAAAAGTTAAATATTATTCAAGTTGAAATTGATTAGCATCTAAGATTACCATTTCAGAATTTAGAAAACGGGACAGTTGTAATTGGTCGAATTGTTAGTTGTACTGTTTGATATTTATTTAATTCAACCTAAGAATAGAAAACACTTCCCTGACAGTGCCTGGGTCGCTGGTACCGCTGCAAGGGCTTCACACGTGTAGTCACTTGTCCTTTCTTACCTCAGGACGGCAGAGCAGCTCTCATGCCTTTCTTACAGCTGAGCTGACACACACGCAGCTTCAGCGCTTTGCTCAGGAGACCCCGGCCAGGGCTGCCAGAGACGGTGGTGCGGGTTGTGCACCACAAAATTCAAAGTCCATGCTCCTCGCAGGTGCGTCCCACGGCCTTCTAGAAATGGCCTGTCAATACCTGGAACTCAGTGCAGGCACTCCGCATGGTGTGCTCCTTCTAGAAATATTATGAGACAGACCTGCGGATTTTATTTCCTACCTCCAAAGTTTTCTGACAGTTTCACAAACGATTTTCGCCTCCCATATGCCTGACACCGTGATGTCACAGCTATTCTGTGGCGTTCCCAGGACACGCCTCTGAGTCGTGGAACTGACTGTTGTGGCTTCGCTGTGGAATTTCTTCAGACTGCCGACTTGTACAAACTTCCAGGTGTAACTCAGAGTATCAAAGGTTATGGGAAATATTTTTCATGGAAATGTGTTAATTTTCTATTCCACATATAGTATATGAGATACTTATTTTTTGTGGTTTTCGAAGAGCTGATAATTTACCACTCGATAAAGAAGGAGTCAGTAGAGAGGAGAAGATACATCTGTGAAATCCGATTATCCTCCTCCACAAGCAGACGCTGTAGTTGGGTAGAATTATATGAGTAAGAAATCAAGTCTTTCTGTTTTATGATTGCACATTCCCACTAAATTATCTCTATTTTTTCTTATGTTTTCTTTTAAATTCCAGTTAGTTGACACAGTGTAATGTTAGGTTCAGGTGTACGATGTTGTGATTCAGCACGTGTGTACATCACCTGGAGCTCATCCCAGCAAGCGCCCCCTTCATCCCCATCGCCTGTGCCCCACCCCCATCACCACGACTCCCCCCTCTGGTGCCCGTCAGTGTGATCGCATCGGTTAAGAGTCTGTTTCTTGGTTTGCCTCTGTCTCTCTTTTTTTAGCTTTCCTTTTGTAATTAATAGAATTTATTTCTCAGAACAGGCTTGGGTTCACGGCAGAATCAAGAAGAAAGCTTAGAGTTCCCATTCCCACCCCCCACCCCAAACATACACGCACAGCCTCTTCCACCGTCAGCATCCTGCCTCAGAGAGGTCCCTTTGCTTCAATTCTTTGTTTCCCTTTCCTCATTTGTTTTCTTTCTGAAATTCCACACATGAGTGAAATCCTATGGTATTTGTCTTTCTCTGACTTATTTCGCTTAGCATGATACTGTCTAGCTCCATCCATGTCTTTGCAAATGGCAAGATTTCATTCTTTTTGATGGCTGAGGAATATTCCATTATATATATATACACCACATCATCTTTATCAGTCCATCCATCGATGGACATTTGGGCTGTTTCCATAATTTAGCTATTGTAAATAATGCTGCTATAAACATCGGGGTGCATACAGCCTTGTGAATTAGCGTTTTTGGATTCTTTGGGTAAATACCTAATAGTGCAATTGCTGGGTCATAAGGTCATCCTATTTTTAATTTTTGAGGAGCCTCCATACTGTTTCCAGAATGGTCGCACCAGTGTGCGTTCCCACCAGCAGCGCACAAGGGCTCCCCTTTCTCTGCATCCTCGTCAACACCTGCTGTTGCCTGCGTTGTCACTGTCAGCCATTTTGTGAGGCGTGAGGTGGCGTCTCAGTGTGGTTTTGATTTCTATTCCCCTGATGACGAGTGACGTGGAGCACCTCTTCATGTGTCAGCCGTCTGGATGGCTACTGTGAAGAAGTGTCTATTCATGTCTTCGGCTCATTTTTTTACTATATTGTTCATTTCTTGGGTGTTGAGTTTTATAAGTTCCTCCTGTATTTTGGATACTAACCCTTGATCCGCTATGTCATTTGCAAATATCTTCTCCCATTCCGTAGGCTGTCTTTAGTTTTGCTGATTGTTTGCTGTGCAGCAGCTTTTTATTTGATGAAGTTTCATAATATCTCTGTTAATTACTAAATAATGCACTTCTGCCCACTTGCTTTCAGAGATGTTACTCCCGTGGCTCCTGCTGGTTCCCACTCAGAGCCGCTGCCTTCTCAAGTGGGCCTTCGGCTCTAGACCCACGTCTCAAGTTCAGCTCAGACATTGTAGCTTGGTTTGGACCACCAGCATATTTTTAGCGCTCCTGGTTTATGTGAGTTTTGCACGTTTTTTCATTTTGGCACCCACGGTAAGGCGAGTAATAAGCTCTGAGGCTTATTGGGTGTGTAATTTTATTTCTGAACGTCTGTCTCCTCATTATGAAAGGAAGTCCCAATTATGTCATCGAGTTTCTATAAGAATTGATTGATACAATATGTTTAAAATATGCAATGTAAATAAGAAAGTATCTATCAATGTGTCCGTTTTCTGTGGCTGCCATAATTAAAGTACCATAAGTTGTGTGACTTAGAACAACACAAATTAATTCTCCTAAAGTTTTGAAGGCTGGAAGTCCTAAATCGCACCGATGGGCTCTAGTTAAGTTGTTGTAGAATTGGCTCCCTCTGGAGGCTCCAGGGAATGTTCTGGAGGCTCTGGGGAATGATCCATTTCCTTGCCTTTTCCAGCTTCCAGAAGTTACCTGTGTTCCTTGACTCATGACTTTCCTTCCATTATTCCAACTTCCTCCTCTCTAGTCAGGTGGCTTTCTGCCCTCCCCTTACGAGAGCAGTTCGGATTACACTTAGGATCACTGTAAGGATGCCTCGCTAATGTCCACGGCTCAAGGTCCTTAACCGAGTCACACCCGCGGAGTCCGTTTTCCCGTCTGTGTAACACTCACGGTTTCTGTGGACCAGGACCTGAGTGCCCATTGTTCAGCCTGCATGCAGTGTCTTTTCAGATCCTCTTTCTTATCGTCACAAACATAAACAGAGCTGGCTTGACCTTAGGGTGGCACAAAGAAAGCCCGTCGCTGAAATGTGTCCCGGAATATTCCACCATACTCTTTTTAGGAAATCCTTTAAAATCATATATATGACATCCTGGACATGTTCTGGTACCATTTCCAAAAGTTAGTGGTACTTGCTCTCCAAACCCCCATGTTCAGATCTTTAGATAATATTTTGCTTTTCCGAAGGGCTACATTGTGTGACTTAGGAGGGACCGAAAAGCCAGGAAAGATGGTCGGTGATCTGTATTTTACCATCCAAACCAGGATACCTTCAAGGGGAAAAGAGGAAGTGGTAACAATTACGGTGGGATAACAAACTTAAACTTGCACTTTGTTGGACAAACGAGAATGCATAGCCGCCCTATCCAAAGGCTCCCATCATTGTGGTTCCCTCCATTGATGAGACAAGGGATGTACTGAAGAAAACCACTCCGCTCTGTCATTGTTCGGTTCGTTAGCACCCTGAGCAAAGTCTTTTTTTCTTTTTTTTGCATAAGATTTTGAAAACACTGGAAACATACAACGCACGAGTTAATTGAACATCCTCAAGATCCAAAACTCTTGCTCTTCTAAAGGCAGTGTTAGGAAAATAAAAAGTCAAAAACCACACAGCAGGAGAAAGTATTCACAACACATTTATCTGAAACAGGGCTTGTAGCCTTACTATTTTTAAAACTCTTACAACATAATAATAGGGCAAACAGCCCAATTTTTTTAAATGTACACAGAATTTTGATAGACGTGCAGCCAGAGAATATACATGAAGGACTTGTATACACATGAAAAGATGTTCAATATGGTTAGACACTAGAGAAATGAAATCGGGATAATGAGACACCACTCCGCTCCCACCACTATGGCTAACGTTAGTCACATTGACAATGCTAAATTTTGTCAAGGATTCGTAGCAGCCAGAACACTGCTGGAGGGAATGCAAACGCACTGATGGTTTTTCAGATTTTTACAAAATCAAAAATACAAATTCACTGTTACCCGGAGATTCCAATCCTTGGCGATTTCACAGGCAAAATTACAACATGTTTACACAAAGATTAGTACAAGAGTATTTTAAACAACTTTATCTTTAATTGTGTCAGAGTGGAACCCTCCTAGTGGACGTCGGTAGGTGAATGGCTCAACACAGGGTTTCTTCTCACAGGGGAATACTCCTCAAAACTAAGAATGATCATTCCAACAGCAGAAATGAGTCTGGCAACCGTCTTGGTGAGCAGAACCAGCACTACCACGAACAAAAAACCAAAAACTAAAGGTATGTACAGTGTGATTTTACGACTCCATTTGTTGTTGATTCGAACAATCTGGTCTCTAGTGACGGACTGTAAATTGGTGGTTGCTTGGGTTTAAGGGTGAGGGTTGTTGTCTGGAAGAGGCATAGGGCAGCTTTTGGGGGTGATAGAAAAAGTTGTAAATTGGGACTGGACTGGTGGCGCAAGAGGGTATAATAAATTCATCAACATTTATTAAACTGTTTACGTAAAATGGTTATATTTTATTGTGCGCACATGACACTTCAGTGTTTATTTCAAAACATATCTGTAGGTCTTTTTGTTACAAAAGTTATGCATTTCATTATTCTCTGTGGAATTTAAAAAATACAAATTAGGTGGGGCGCCTGGGTGGCTCAGTCGGTTAAGCGGCCGACTTCGGCTCAGGTCATGATCTCACAGTTGGTGAGTTCGAGCCACGCGTCGGGCTCTGTGCTGACAGCTCAGAGCCTGTAGCCTGCTTCCGATTCTGTGTCTCCCTGTCTCTCTCTGACCCTCCCCCACTCATGCTCTGTCTCTCTCTCTCTCTAAAAAATAAATAAACATTAAAAAAATTTAAAAAAATACAAAACAGGTAAAGAGAGTGTGACAGAAATGACCCATTCCTCAGAATACACACGGAAACGCAATCTGGTAGTATAAAAGTACTACACCCACACACCTTTTCGTCTTTCCTTGAACCCTCACTCTCTGTTTATTGATTCCTCAATGGTGTTAAGTTTCAGTTTTAACTTCCTAAGGTCAGAGGAGGCCTTCCCAATTGTTGCTAAGACATCGTATTTTCCCTTAGGAAGATAAAAGCAAATCTACTTTTCAGGGTTAATCCAAGCTATGAGACCTCACTTGTAATATGTAAATAACGATACTCAGTGTATATAACTCAACTTAAATACTTTTAGGTTTGCTATCAGAGAGACTCTGCCAAGGTTCTCTCTTCTACCTCGTGATTTCCAGTCTGCTTCTAGAGTTGCTTCTCGCTTTAAAAAAAAGATGAGCTAAAACTTTATTTTTTTAATTTGAAAAGTTTTATTGAAGTATCATTGACATACACTATCCTGTCAGTTTCAGGTATATGTCACTGTAATTTGAAACACAGTAATCACACATCATAAGATGATCCCCATGGTTAAGTCCAGTCAGCATGCATAGTTATAACGATATTATTGACTAGATTTTCTATGCTGCACTTTATATCCCGTTGTCTTATTTATTCGTTAACTGGATATTTGTGCCTCTTAATCCCCTTCGCCTATTTTGCCCATCCACCCAACCACCTCCTCTCTGGCACCCACCACTTTGTTCCCCATATTTATGAGTCTGTTTCTGTTTTCTTTTGTTTGCTCGTTTGCTGTTTCAATTCCACATACGAGTGAAATAAAATAATGCTGCAGTGAAAATAAGGGTGAATGTATCGCTTCTGTCTTGTTAGCCTTATTTTCATTTTTGTCTTTGTCCCTGGTCTCTGGGCATCAGTTGAGTTTGGTCCTCACCTTGCACCCCTGGGGTGCACCCCTCAACTCCCTGTGCTTGTTGCGGACTCTATGAACTCCCCTGAGAGCCTCCTGCTGATCTGCAGGTGATTCCCAGTGTAGGGTTCCATCTTTATTCTCAGAGCAGAGATTGAGTCCAAATCCCAGCTGCTTTTAGTCCTTCGGGAATTTCCTAGAACTGTTGTTCTAGACTTTCCACACTTCTTCCTCTCTTCAGTTCTCTCCTTCCACCCCTGTCCTCCAACTATTACAGCCAGGAGTCTCTGTCGGAAGGAAATCTTTGGATCTTTCAAGGTTTTTGGTTCCTCGGCGGCAACTCGGATCGATCCAGTGACACCACTGGCAGACCTACTCACCGTCGATCGCCTAACACCTTTGTCACTTACTTGTCCTGATCTCTCGTTCTCCCTGGCCGCTCTGGGCTTTTAGTCATGGAGAAAAGGCACGCCGTTCACTGGGGAGTGTGTCTCACTCTTGACCCCACCTCCCATTCCTCCTGCTCCGAGCGTAGCAACATGGCCACAGGAACCTCACACTGCTTCTCGGGTACTTCACTGCTGATTGAAAGCAAAGTTGCTTTAATTAAATATTTTCATTATAAAGTCTATTACCCAATCCCCTCATGTACTACCAGGTAACTTAAATGGAAATAATCATATTTTATTTAAAAAAACTGCTGCTTCTAGATCAATTCAAATTTTTACCTTCTGAAAGTTGATCCATCAAGTTGATCCATCGAACTAGCTTTATCCTTTTTTCCCTTTTATTATAGTCTAAAATTCGGAGTCTATATGGACAGGGCAGCTTTTAAACTGTGATTCACAGCAGTTACTCAGTGGTTCAAGTAAGGGGGCAGAAGAAACATGAGCAGCTCTAGTATGTATCTGTGTTTGTATCTGAAGTCGTTGATGGAGATACTACCACAGATTAATACTCAGAGCCCTGTTTCATTTGAGAAGGCTTGGTTTACTTCTCTGTCAAAAGAGAAAAAAGAAAAAAAGGAGATTTTGCCTCTTTCTGTCAGAGTATTTTTATTTGGATCTAAATACCTACTATTAGTAATGTGTAAAAACATCCGTAAGCACAAAAGTGCCATAGAAATGCCGCCTATTTGATTATATTTGCTACAGAATATTTAATCCTTTGAATCAAAACTGTGGGGAATACATTTATTTGTAATCTAAAATGCCAACAAATTCACATAAGGAATTATAGGACAATGAGGTAAGATTTCAGTCAAAGCTGATTCAGTACTGCTGAAGATAGAGGGTTACCCTTATAAAACATGTTTATATATATATATATATATATATATATATACATATATATACATATATATATACATGTATATATGTATATATCAATGTGCGTGACTGCTTATTAAAATCATTTTTATAATAGGAAAGCTAGAAACAATCCAATGTTCATCTTCAGAGATTGGGTAAATTACTATGAGATAGTTGTTTAATCTAATACTAGTATCTTTTGAAGAGAAATAAGTATAAAGAGTGAGAAAAATGGCCACAATGAATTAGGTTAAAAAAAAAAAAAAAGTTCCGTAACTAAAGATAAGCACGATCCCACTTATGCCTATGATAGGTAGATAGATAGATGATAGATAGATATGCAAAATCTCCCTCACACACACAAGTATCACAGTGTTTAGAAGAATACACACCGGCTAACGGTTAACTCTGGAAAATGGAAATGCGGGAAGTATTTCACTGTTATTGTTTTAAGCTAGTTATTTGAATTTTACAATGTAAAAGTACATCTTTTGTGATAAATATATTAATTCAATAACCAATTAAAAATAAAGTTTCAGGGGTGCCTGGGTGGCTCAGCCGGTTAAGCGGCTGACTTCGGCTCAGGTCTTGATCTCACAGTCTGTGAGTTCGGGCCCCGCGTCGGGCTCTGTGCTGACGGCTCAGAGCCTGGAGCCTGCTTTGGATTCTGTGTCTCCCTCTCTCTCTGCCCTTCCCCTGCTCATGCTCTGTCTCTATGTCTCTCAAAAATAAATAAATGTTAAAAAAATTTTTTAAAAAAGTTTCAATCTCAAATACCTAAGCTATATTTTACTTAATCATAAGCAAACATAGCAGGGATAGCGAGAAGGTTGAATTTCAAACTGACCCTGGTGTGTTAGTTAAGCCTGCTTACTTGGCCTCAATGGTCTCTCTGGCCCTTCTTCTGCCAAATCTCGCCTGGAATCTGACCCCCAAAATACTTGTAAGTTCTAGAACAAATCCTACAATTACATGCCTTTTGTGATTTTGCTACTTGGGCGTGCTCTCTCAGGAATTACTTTCCCTTGTCTTTCCCTGGAGAGCTCCTAATCATCGTTCCAGATTGTGGCTCAGTATCAAGCTCTCCAGGAAGAACTTGTCAGGATTGGACACCCTTGGTTCATGGTGCAGCGGGAAGCTGACATACAGCTACCCTAGCATTTACCTCTGTCCTGTCGCTAGTTATATAATTGATGTTCCTGCATCTATATTATTGAAAGAAGGAATTATATCTTTCAATTCGGCATCTCAGTACCAATCTCAGTAAGTATCTTTTAAACAATTGAGTGAAATTCTATGAATATCTTGACTTTTCATTGGGTTCCTTGACCAGTAACAAGGAAGCCTGAGATAATCTTGATTTTTAAAGTAACTTATTCCGTCATATTTGCACTTTTGAAAAATACTGTTGATAAAAATTGTAGCTGAAGAATGCTGGAAAATTCTTGGAGGAACATGGGGTGAAGGACCTGAGTATATGTCTTGCTAATTTATATTAGCTTCCGTGAAATGGAAAGCATAAAATATACCTTTCAGGATTCATGTGTGGATGAAAGAAAGCATTGAATGTGTAAGCTCTATGTAAATTATTATGAAATAAGATATTACTGTATTTAATAAAAGTAATATAGATTTAGAAGAACTTAAGTTATCCTTTAAGGCAATTTGGACAAAGAGTACGAATATATTATGCTTCTTATTTAATGTAGACCTGTCCCTTTTGGCCTGACTTCCATATTTGACAGTCTTTTTCCCATTTCTAAAATTTAATACTCGAAATCGACGTTATTATAGTACCAGATATTGGAACAGAATTGTACAGGAAATTGGCAATAACTGTTAGAGAAATGAAGGCTAATTATTATGCTCCTTACTTGTAGCACAATGTTGAAAGCCTGACAAAACAGAGGAGGAGGTTTTCTCATTACACTGCAACGATTTGCAAGTTTGTTTTGCTTTTCTGAAAATGTAACCAGTCAAGCTCAGTTAATTTAACTTGAGCAGAGTGAAAATTGATTTTTTTTAGTGATGCAATTAGGCTTAAAAAAATCAGCTTAAATAATGATAAGCACAGTTTAATTTGTTTACAAATCTTTAGGAACTGTCTTTTGAGTTATAGCCAACAAGGAGTAGACTATAAAATAAGGAAAATGATTTGCCTGGTGGAATGTCCTATTAATTTTTGGTTGTTCATTTGAAATCAAAGATGGTCGGTGTAAATTCGTGACATCCTTTGCTTATATTATGACCGCAGTGGCGCTTGCGGACCGTTCCTCCGTTCTTGACACACTTCACATGATCCATTCATCTGACTTAAAATAAATACATTCTTAGTAACCCTGTACGTAGTCCAAACAAAAATTAGGTACATATGACAGTATCTTTGGAATTGGGAATGTTCAAATTCTACTGTTAACATAGTCAGGAACTATCAACAAATAGCAAAGATGAAACAGGACTGATATTTGAGCTCAAAAGTTACTTTCGCTGAAAGTTGTATGTGTGTCCTGGCACTTCAATCCTAAATTGCGGGAGAAAAAGTAAAATATTGATCGTGTGTCTAATAACATGATTGTTTACCTTATCTGTATTCACCAGGGTTCCCTTGGTATTTTCAAGTTATGTATTCTTATCTAAGTTAAATTTTTCTTTTACACTAGCCCTTCTACCTTCTGACCTTTTCACTGTTCCTTTTGCCTAGAATTTTCTTCCCTCAGCTCTCCACATGACTGGCTCATTTTCTTCCTTGATATTTAGTTCAAATGTCTTTTCCCTTAGAGTCCTTTCCTGATTGCACCGTTGGAAATGTCCCTGCCTCCTTTCCCCAGGTACTCTGGCTTTCATTAACTTGTTGAATCTCTTCATCACACCGTAATCTGTCAGCATAGATTCCATGAGGGCAAGGGCCAGAGTCTATGAAGAGTTAGAGAATGAATGATGAATGAATGAATGAATACGATGACTTGTAACTGTCGGCTGTGGATACGTGTATTTTCGCATCCTCTGAAAGAAGGAAATCACACATCAGGGATATTTATTGAGTGCCTTCTATGCGTTTGAGATTTAAAAAAAAAAAGTATTTTTATCTTTTATGTCCTAGTTACGAATGTGATCCTGGGGACAGAAAATTGTGGCAAACAACAGAAACAAGCATAGGTTAGAGACACAAAGAAGCTACATCGCTATAGTTTAATTTGAGAGTTCAGGGAGAAGGAAATTGCAGAGGGCCGCTTCAGTCATTGAAGGCTTCGTGGAGAGTTTAGGTCATCTTTAACCTCCGTCTTCTTTTATATGAATGCTCAGAACTTTGGGGAGAATTAGAAATCTTGCTCTCTTTTAAGATATTCTTATTTTAATAGGCCAAATTCCTTCATATAAGGAAAAAACAAAAATCTGAAAGAACCTTTAGGATACATGATCTGTCACCACCATGTACCCCGCTAGAGTCATTTGAATCCTCCATGTTCTTCTTGCAGTAATGATGCTTCAGTCATCCTGGCTTCAGGAAGGACCGGCAGCATACAGATGATGCATTTTGATACACTGTCGGTGCACGCCCAGGTTTAATGACGGAAACTATGGTTACTGCGTGATCCCTACATTCCCAAAGGACTGCTCAGCATTTGGCATCTGACTATCAAAACATTCTGCATTTCAGTTTCTTTTAACATCCTAGTCTGTCTCGAGCCTTCGATACCTCATTTTTTCAAGAGATCACGGGGTCACAAGTACATTAATTAATATTTTTAAACCATGGAAAACACTTAGAGAAATACACTCAGTGGCGACTTTTAGACAGAAATACACATGCTTTCTTTTAGTATTGTTGAAAGGAATTTCTGTTGCAGTAAATGACGACAGCAGAAACACCCTACCAGAATTATTAAATGCCAGACACATATTTTAGAACCAATTCTTTTGTTTAAAAGTATTTAAAATGTATAAATGTTATAAATTCATGCTGAGTTGGAGTAGCCTCCAATTGACCTAATTAATCTTTGAAATCAATTGATTCCTCAGAGCTATAATGTAATACTGTGAAAAGGCGCAAAAGCAAATCAGACAATCTGGTTGATGATCAAATGAGATACTTCCTTTACAAATCTCTTCCTTCATACGACTCTGTGGAGTTTATGTTTCATGTGCTCCGGTATTTATAACACCCTTCCGCTCTGCACTGGTGGGCTGCAGTGTAGTTTCTCTCTTTCAGGGGCCTGAAACATGAATGGAGTCATTTGAAATGGATGGCTAACATGCGAAAACATGCGAAATTGGGCTGTCATAATGAAAACTGTAAATTCAAGTTCTTTCCCATCTCAGCATAGTGAGCTTTCTTCTATACAGTGCAGCCTAATCAGAAGATTGTGATTCAGTGAACCTGAATCCTGACTCATTTACCTCCTGCATGGCCATCATGAAGTGACTTCACTTCTCTGAGCTTCAGGTTCACTGTTTATACCACGAAACGGAGTTAGCAAAGAACACTACCTGTCTCAGGTGGCACTGAGGGTGAGAGAGCTTGGTGTGAATGGGGCACTTGGGAGTGTTATCTGGCGTTTCCTGCCTTCAGACCGTAATCGCATCTACCTGAATGATGGAAGATAAAGAATTTTGGACAGAGAGGAATGAATTTTTGTCGATGCTGTGACGAACTCTGTCTTTAATCTCAGACAAGTATATTTCTGGGTTTCAGTCACCTACTGTGTCAGTAACAACCCATGCTTCTAGGTTCCACGTTCACCCTTCATTTTCTTGTTTCATCAAGTAGAGGGTGCTGGAAGGACACTGGAGGAGAAAAGGGACCTTATTCCTGGTTCTGAGGTGCACTTACTGTTAGCGGGCTCATTGAGGGCAGAGCACAGGAGAATCACCCAGTGGAAGATACCCTGGGCCCCAGAGGTTAGGTTCCTAGGGAAATTCACCAGGGCCACACCCCCCACAAATATCCCTGCCATCCATTGGCCATCCCACACCCTTTCCAATGATGTCTAGATTCTAGACCTAGGTGGGTGTGGCAGGCTGTTCCATATGGGTGCTTCCTTTGGTTACTCTGTCTCGGCCCTACAAGTAGGGGCTGTTTCCTGTACCATCTGGTTTTCTATTGTGTAGAGTTATGGTTTTTACATTTTCTGCTTCATAGGTAATCCATTATGTTACTAATATTTGTTTAAATTAAACTTTGCATGTTCAAGTTCTCTCTCCTAGTTAGCACACTTAGCAAACGATTAGGTTACACTGCATCACCAGTAAGTTTTAAAAATATTTTTTACCTCTGATATTCAGTGAGTATGCTTATGTTTTTGCAGAAGTGTGCCTTGTGGATGTGTACATAGGAAGCCGGTACCTGGTGTAGTCATAGGTTGTTGTTGTCGTTGTTATTATAATTGTTATTATTATTATTTTGTATTGAAGGGAGCAGTGTGAAGCTACGAAGACCCAAGAGGAAAGGGATTGGAATGGGGACAAAGGTAGAGATCGGTGGATTGGAATCAAAGGTAATTCTGCTTGAGAATCAGACCAGTTGGTTTACACTGGGAGTTTCCAAACAGTTGTAGTTGAAATGATCACCTGAGGAATATTTGCAGTAACAAGGATCTCCAAATCTTAACCCAGACTGACTGAACCAACCTGTCTGGGGTGGGAAATGGCCTATGTATTTTGAAAAACTCAGTAGGTGATTCTGATACGTTGCACCTGCCTGTCACCACATACTAGTTAATCTGGAAGACGCTGTTTACTGGGGATCTATTTATTATGTGCAAGAAGCATTGCTAACACTAGAGGCTGAGCCAGACTTTGCAAGACACTGTCGTCTCAAGGAATTTGTTGAGCAACCCCCTACTCTGCTCCAGGCTTTATGCTAAGCATTTTGCTCAGATATCTCCTTGAGTCTTGAAAACCCAGTGACGTCGGTAAAGTTAGAAAAACATTTTATAGACAAGGAAAACAAAGCTCAGAAGTTGAGTAATGTTTCTCGTTACAGATACTCAGGAAACATTGGGACTCAAAGGAGGAAGAGAGAGAATTCTTATAAGGAGGGGCCATGAAGCTGGCACACCAATACTTTTGAGCTCTCCAATGTTTTCTTCTAAGAATAGAAAACTTATTCTAAGCCAGACTTCTAGTTCTTTTTCTTTTCTTTCTTTTAATACCTGACATGTTTTATTTCATTATTGTTCGGTTTTCTTCTTGAGTTTTTTCATCTTGAATGTAGTCCTAGATCAAAGATTGAAAACCCAAATAATTCATGGCCGAAGGAGGCCAAGCGGAACGCCAGGAGGGGGTGGGAGACAGAAAGAGGAGAGGGTCGCTCGTGGAAGGTGTGGTCTCGGTGCAGTCACACCCGACTGCACGTGTCTTTACATCTATTGTAGGGGTCATACGACCCGGCTGCTGACAGGTCCCAAGTTCTCAGACCTGTCTGATTGCAAAGGGATGTTTATGGAACTTCATTTAAGGTAACCATTTACCCACATCATAGGTGATTTTAAATTTCAACTATTTGTGCATTTCTATTGCAAGACGGTCTTCTGTGGTAAACCCCGCAGTGAGGTTCAGGGAGTGAGACGTGGTCTTTGGGGTGCGGTGGAATAATGGCATAAAGATTCATGAGGGCTGTGATGATCCCTTGCGAGGGGGATTTTCTGTTCTCTGTTCATTCACACGGCCCCTCGGCCGTAGAGACGGTCCTGATGCGGAGGCCCGCCTGACTCCAGCCTGTCCCGTATTCACTGCAGAAACGTTACATCATTTATGGGAACTTCTTTGCAGTGGAGGGAGGCTAAACACAGATGACAGATTTAAAAAATATTAATATGCCCAAGACAGAGAAATCTAAAAGGCAGGAACAGCTCAGAGAAGGCAAGGTGCCTGGGGCTGGAAACATTGAGAAAAGCTGTAAGAAGCCGACGTTGGGGGGCCTGGGTGGCTCAGTATGTTAAGCGGCCGACTTCGCAGGTCATGATCTCACGGTCTGTGAGTTCGAGCCCTGCGTCGGGCTCTGTGCTGACAGCTCGGAGCCTGGAGCCTCCTTTGGATTCTGTGTCTCCCTCTCTCTCTGCCCTTCCCCTGCTCACACTCTGTCTCTACGTCTCTCAAAAATAAAGAAACGTTAAAAAATTTGAAAAAAAAAAAAAAAAAAAAAAAAAAAAAAAAAAAAAAGAAGCCGACGTTCCCGGAGATGGGCGTTGGAGGGTGAAGAAGCCCTAACAGGTGGAGCTTGGGCAGAATGGGAGGAGGAATAAACAAACCGGCTAAAGAAGGAATGCCTAGAAGAGCTCAGGGAACAGGAAATGGAAGAGTTGATTTGAAACTTACAGTTCTGGGTCAGGAGCAGAAGGAAACCAGTGGGGCGGATGGCAGGCAAGACACAGGCTGGGGAGTTTCTGCAGGGACGTAACATGACCGCATCCGTTCTTCAGGAAGGACGGTCACGTAAGGCGGCCACTGTGTTGTAGCATCGAGAGAGTGCCTTAGGTGTGAGGTAAGAGAGGCCTGGATGGGTGTGTGTGTGTGTGTGTGTGTGTGTGTGTGTGTGTGTGTAAGAGACAGTGGGGCTGGCAATGTTCTCCAATAGATACAGCGGAAGCAAAATCTATAAAACCGACTGGATTAAGCCATTAGACTTAAGGCAAAATGCAGTCTGCAGTCAGTGATAACTGCAAGAATCTGAGCTGCATAGCTGAGGGCACGTGAATTTAAATAACAAAAACATTGGGGCCCCTGGGTGGCTCAGTCGGTTAGGTTATGATCTCGCAGTTGACAAGTTCGAGCCCCGCGTCGGGCTCTGTGCTGACCGCTCGGAGCCTGGAGCCTGCTTCCGAATCTGTGTCTCCCTCTCTCTCCGCCCCTCCCCCACTTGTGCTCTATCTCTTTCTGTCTCTCAAAAATAAATAAACATTAAAAAAATTATAAGTAAATAAATAAATAAATAACCGAAAAGTTAAAAGAACGTCTGTTTGGGGGTGCAGGAGGAGGCTGAGTGAGGGAAGCTGAAAACCGTCGTTAGCGACACACTGAAGTACCATTGCAGAGATTCTTCGGGGCTGGAAACATCGGGGCTCAGAGAGCGTTAGCAGGGTGTGACAGGAAGACGCCACGCCAGACACCCCCTAAGACACGGATTTCATCATGTCCGTGTGGTAAGGAAGGAACTGTTAGTGTGCTATCCCAAAATACGTGAAGTGTGTCGGCGCAGGGCACACACTGAGTCGACTCTCCACAGCCACTTCCAGCCATTTGCCAATGAGTTTTCCAGGCAGGCGTTTAAGAAAAAGGGATTTCTGCCCAGCCAGGAGCGCTCGGTAGGGTAACCATGCCATGCTATGGAATTATGATGGGCAGCCCAACTTTGTGGCGATCAGAAAAACATTCCTGATGCTAGCGAGGGAACTAAACTGATAGGTCACTGGAGCAACACTAACGCTTGCTAACAGATGACAGGGCGGACTATGGGATTGTGAGAAATGTTTGGATTTCCCGGAGGCTGCTTTCGTATAGGAGGGTTTATGGGTTACGTAGAGGGAGTTCTCCGTTCTCATGCGGGCTTACCCCAGACGGGAGAAGTTGGTGTGTGTGCGTCGCGTGTATTCTATTAAAAAGTAGGCCAAGTTTCTCTTGGTACATCTTCCCCATTTCCGGAAGTGGGCCTCCACGGCCCGACAGCCAGAGGAAGGTTCTGGGCAGTATTTTCACAGAGAACCCCCATGTTTATTTCACTACTGAGTTTTTTTTTTATCCACCACTGGTTTTTTAGGAAATCACTCATCAGGCAGGCATGAATTTTTCTTTTCACTCGGGAGTCTTTGGATGATGTGTCCCAGATAAGGAAATGGGATGAAAGGCAAGAAGGAAGCCTTGTCATCAGACCCCAGTGTGCAGAAGCCAGAGGAACTGCCGGGCCGGCTCTCGGGCCCTGGGGGCAGCCCCTCCTGGCCTGGGCATTGTTACCGAGCAGACATCGGCTCCGACTCAGGACGCTGGGTCTCCCTGACTTGTCCATACGTGGCTTTATTTGTCCACCCTTACTTACTTGCTTTTGTGGTGTTATCAGCGGCAACTTCTTTATGAGAACTTTGCAGTATTGTTGGGCCTTCTCTGGCTTATTTTTAAAGTCTTAACAGGTTTTTCTTTTCTTTTCTTTTTTATTCTTTTTATTTTTGGACTTTCATCAGAGTCTTTATTTTACAATTCCTTTTCTCGATCGACAGTTGAACTTCCCAAAAGCTGCCACAATACTGGTAGAATTTAAAAGTGAAATTTAAAAGATCCAGCTCATTTTAGGATTCGGGTCAGCCCCGTGTTATAGATGTCTAATGATGGGATTAAAAAAATAAAAGTCAGGACGCCTGGATTGGCTCAGTGGGTTGAGCATCGGACTTTGGCTTGGTCATGATCTCGCGGTTCCGTTGGTGGTTCTAGCCCTGCACGGGGTTTGCCACTGTCAGCAGAGGAGCCTGCTCAGATCTCTGTCCTTACCCTCTCTCTTTGCCCCTCCCCTGCTTGCTCTCTCTTAAAAATAAACAAGCATTAAAAAAAAAAACAACAAACCCGCTTGCGTGGCTCAGTCAGTTGAGCTTCCATCTTCAGCTCAGGTCATGATCTCACCATTTGTGAGTCCGAGCCCCACATCTGGCTTGCCGCTGTTAGTGCAAAGCCTGCTTGGGATTATCTGTCCCCTCTCTCCACCTTCCTGCTGGTGCTCGCTGTCTCAAAAATAAATATTTAAAAAGATAAGAAGAATGATTATTTCTCCCATGACAAGAAGTCTGGAGGTATACCACCTTGGGCCACGTGTCTGAGCTACAATATCATACGCTTTTCCAGTTTCTCTCTTCCCTCCTATTCTTGGCATACTGGTTTCTTCTCGTGATGACCCCTGGCAGCAACGTGGTGCGGTTACTTGCGGTCCTATTTCAGCCATTCATTTAGGGAGAAAATTAAATATATCACAAGGAGGGAGAAATAGTCTTGTACCAGAAAAACTGCTTTCCGAGAAATTCTCTCTACCTAGATCGCTGGCTGCCTTACGTGACACGGCTACCTTTTCTTGCAGGCAGGGACTGGGGATGGTGGGTGCAGGGCTGGGGATGGTGGGTGCAAGATGGTCATATTGCTATTTTAAACAAAATCAGAGCTCTCTTAGTAAGGAAGGGAGGAGGGCTAGGGGACAATTTGGCCAGTATCTTTTATAGAACATCTTCTCCCAGCCTGCCTCGGTTTCTGTGTCTCCCTCTGTCTCTGCCCCTCCCCAGCCTCCACTCTGTCTCTCTCCCTCTCAAAAATAAACAAACATTACCAAAAAAAAAATATATATATATATACATATATATATATATATATATATACATATATATATATATATATATATATATATATATATATATCTTCTCCCCTCAAAAATTCTGTTTAAGGATAGTTAATAAGTAAAATTACATTTTCTAAGAAAACAGGGAGAAATAATGAAATAAAAACAAGTCAGACGTTTTTGTCATCATACGTTAGGTGATGTTATATCATATTACGTTGGGCAACAAACTGGATTAGACTCATCAAAAAGACATGAAAACATAGTGATATTTATTTATTAACCTAATTTGTGGCAGATCACTTTTCTGTAGCATGTTTTGGTTTCTAGCCCCGGGGACTTTCCAGATAAAACTACATTCTTTTCCTCATAAACAGAATTTCCTCTGAATTCTTACTCATTTCCTTGACTTCTGGACATGGTTTTCAATAGCGGCATTCAAAACACAAAGGCCCTTTTATTTGATTTAATTGGGATCAATGGTTGGTCCATTATTTAAAGGTGTTCTTTAAAATAAGAGATCATGACCATTATACATGATTTTTTTGGTTTGCTTTTTCATTGTGGAAACACATATACACGTAGCATAAAATTTACCATCTAACCCTTGTTAAATGTGTAACAGCGGCGTTAAGTACATTTGCATCGTTGTACGTCCATTACCACTATCCATTTCCAGAACTTTCCATTATCCCAGGTGGAAAATAACTCCCCAGTACCCCCTCAGTTAGCATACCTTCAAAGTTCATCCATGTCGTAGCATCTATTAGAATTTTATTCTTGTGAAAGCTAGATGGAATTCTGCTGGATATATATACCAACTTTGTTTACCCATTCATCTCATGACGGACATTTGTGTTGCTTCCACCTTGAACTACTGTGCCTAATGCTGCAAAGGGTGTGCAAGTATGTGTCTGAATCCTGCTTTTGGTTATTTGGCGTAGACACCTACACGTGCAATTGCTGGGTCTTGTGGGAGCAATTCTGTGTTCTGCTTTGTGAGGAACCACCACACCGTTTCCAACAGTCTCCGTTCTTACATTTTCATAAGCAAGATGCAGAATTCCACTTCTGCATCCTCACCAAGGCTAATCTTCCATCTTGTTTTTTGCAATGGCCCTGTTGGTGGGGGGGGGGGTAGCTCATTATTTTGATTTGCATTTTTAGTGACTGCTGATATTCAGCATCTTTTCATGTGTTTATGATAATTCGTATGTGATCTTTGGAGAAATGTCTATTGAACCTTTTGTCCTTTTAAACACTGGGTTGTTTTTTACTTTGTTGTTGAGTTGGAGGAGTTCTTTGTATATCCTGAATATTAACCCCTTATCAGATACATGGTTTATAAATATTTTCTCCCATTCCAGGGCTTGTCTCTTCACTTTATTGAGTGTCTTCTAAAGCACAGAAAATTTTTAATTTTGAATATTGTCCAATTTGCCTATTTTTTTCTTTTTTGCTCATATGTTAAAAATAAATTTTCACCTAAAGTACACAAATACACACGACTCAGCCAAACTATGGAGGAAGGAAGACATTTTATTGTGTTTGAGTTGTTTTAAATTTTGTTTATACTCTGGTAAAATTTATTCCTAGTCTATAATTTTTACTTTCACAATTTTTAAAGTCAAAACAGAAACGTTCTGAGTCACTCTGGAGGCAGAATTCTTTATTTCATATTTTAATTTTTATTCTTTGACTTTCTTGCCCACACTTAGTTTTTTACCCTTTTTTTTTTAACAACTCACTTTTCTTTTTTTGTAGCCTTTCCAAAGCATTGAACTTAGTTTCAAGAGGATTAAAAACTCTTTGTACTTACATTTCGATAGATTATAAAGCTGCTTCTCAAAAGGTCTGTAAATGGCCTTTATTCCCTTTCAATGAATCTCAGACTGATTCTTTTGTTAAATAACAAATGTACTTTTGTATAAAACATAAAACCCAATTTTTTATTATTAGATTCAACAGACATGACATTGCAGCTCAATACATAGAAGGCTAAGCAAATACCTCAGGGAAAAAGGAAAAGAATTACCAAATCTGTCCAAGGTGTCCACTGAAAGTGGACATATAGATTGATAATTAATAGACACAATTACATTAATAACTTAAGCAAATGCAGCATTGGAGTCACCCCCCTACATATCAGTGTTTAAGTTCCAGTGTGATAAGTGTGTTTGGTTGCTGTTTTCATATAGTTTGGACTGACATTGATGCTATGCACAGAGAACAATGTGTATCTACGGAAGTTTCTAGATTCTGTTTTAAAGTACAATGGGGATAGAAAGAGTCATTTTGAAGCCATTTCAGTGAACTCAGGATATTTCTTTTTAACTTTTATTGAAAATGATGTAAGTGGCCCTGCATTTTCAGAAACTGGTCTTCAATCTTTCAGCAGTGGTTGGTGCCAACATATTCCCTGTGAAGGAAAAGTTGGTGAAAGAAACAGAGGCAAGATCCCTGAATTTCTTATGCATGAATCTTCTGAAGGAAAATAAAATTCAGAATGTCCTATCAGATTCTTATGGTGTTTGGTAGTAGCTTTCATAGATGTACAATACCGAGTCATCACCTCCACCATTAACCACTCTTGCTAAATTGTGGGACATAGTGTAACTCTCTAGAAATTCCATTCTTCCATGCTTGTGATGATTGTTTTTGCCTTTCATTCTGATCTGTTCTTCCCCTGAAAAATGTAGCCTCTTTCTCTTCACACGGAGCGCCAGCATTATGAAAATAGATATTCGTGTCGGACACACATCCCCATCAAGAGCCATGCTAGAATCAAACTGATTTTTTAAACTTTTATAAATCACAAAGATTGTGTTTTGTAGCTTATGTCTTCCCCACAGACAGTGTTTCCTCAGCAACCACTGCATACCAGCAAGCATTGACAGTGTTTATAATCAGCTTCCGTATTGTCATTTACTAAAGACGACATTTTTTCAAATTTAACTTGTTACCCTTTATCCAATTCCCAGTTTTTGCCATGCCAATAATCACATGATTTGGTTTAGCTCACATTTTTTTTATTGCAAGATTTTCTTGATGAAAAACTCAGTACATTGATTTAATTTCTGGCACAAACTCCTTAATGTTGGTAACTACTTTAAACTTTTTTGAGGGGCCTCTGGGTGGCTCAGTCAGTTAGGCATCCACCTTCGGCTCAGGTCTTGATCTCATGGCTCGTGGGTTTGAGCCCCCTTCAGGCTGTGTGTTGACATCTCAAAAATAATTTTTGGAGAGATGGAGGGGGAGAGGAAAAGAGACAGGGGGACGTAGAATCTGAAGCAGGCTCCAGCCTCCAAGCTGTCAGCACGGAGCCCAACACGGGACTCGAACCCATGAACCATGAGATTGTGACCTGAACTGAAATCAAGAGTTGGATGCTTAACAACTGAGCTACCCAGGTGCCCTTCCTGGTACCTACTTTAAAGGAATTCCTGTCACTATATATAAGCCATCAGAATGTATTTTCTCACAAAATGTAAATGCCAGATCATACCTACTGACCCTGTTTCTACGTTTGGGTGTGGCAACATCAAATTCTTATGAGGGCTCTAGACACTCTCAGTTTCGGTACTTACTTTGCTTATTCCCAGTCGGTGAAGACCAGACAGCCGTCCAGACCAGTGTGACCACACTTTGAGTAGCACTGGTTTACATAACGTCTAAGTAGATTACCTAATTACAGTCACAAGTAAAACTGGATGAAATCAGTAAGGAAAGGTGCAGCTATCAACTGTTCAGTGTCACAGGAAACTTAGATTTCGTTTCTTGGTGGAAGAAAAGACAAAGAATTTGAGGCTACTTTTCCTTCGCCATCCATGGCCCACACTCCAGTGACAATTATCTACGTTACTCCTACGTGCGGAACGTCCTGACCGCTGCCGAGGCTTTCATCGTATTGTAGACTCAGGCTCAGCTTCTGGCATCTCATCACACAAACAAGTCCAGTCGTGAGTGAGGTTTCTATGGTTCATGTGGACTGAAGGGAAGTGTTGTGTCTTCCATAAACCCACGAGAGCTGTGTGGCAGGACCAGAAAAATGCTGACAAGTGCTCCCTTGTCATTCCCTCAAGAAATGACAGCCGTGATAACATCCAACAGGCACGTTTCCAGGTTCTCATGGTCTGGGGGGAGGAGCAGGAGACGTCCCTTTACAAGGTCCTATTTCTGCCCTGAGGACTCATTCCCTCAGCCTTGCTCTCCTCACCCTTCATCCCACCCTCTTCGTTCTTGTTCTGCCCTCTGGTTATCCTTCCTTTTCCGTGGGAAGTCAGCCATGCTTGCATTGGAGCCGTGTTCTCAGTTTGCTTCCTATTTCCGAAAGTCAAGGTCTGTGTCAGTCATACTGTTGCAGATGTTTGTGGTTTAAAACAACGAGTATTTATCACCTCGGAGTTTCTGTGGGTTGAGATCTGCGAGTGGCTTAGCAAGGTGGCTCTGGTTCGGAATCTCTGGTAGGGTGCTAGCCTGGGTCTCTATATGGGAGCGAGGCCTCTGGTGGCTGGGGCTGAGGGCTCTGCTCCCAAGACAGCTCACTCCCAGGACTATTGTCAGGAAGCCTCAAGTCAGCACTCAGTTCCTAGTGGGGGGACTTTTATTTCCCTGACACACAGGTCCCATCCCAGGCTGCTTGGATGTACTAGTGAAACAGTGGCTAGCTTTCCCCAGAGGGGCCGTCGGAGACAACAAGGACAAAGTCTCAGTCCTTGTCATGCCTAGTCTCTGAACTCAGACTCGGCCCTGTCTGGTTGATACTGTTTGTTAGAAGTGAGCTGTGAATTCCTCTCCACATGCAAGGGGAATCAGGCTCTGCTTCTTGAAGGGAGGGGTGTCGAAGAATGTGTGGACGTTGGCTAAAAGTGCTTTGGAGGTCCTCCAGACTCTTTTCACTTGAGCCACCTCTATCTGTTTACTCTAAGCAGCCACAAATTCCTTTAAAGCTTGGTGGCATTCCTATGAATCTCACTAACACAAATCAATATCACGATTTTGAAACAGATGAAAATGCATTGCAGAAATTTGCTTTCAGTCACTCCCTGTATCAAAAGATCTTCACAGTTCAAATGACCAGGAAGACCAGATTGACACAATATTTTTTTTCTCTCAGAGGAAAACAACCCACAAAAGTCCTCTTGTATTAATATATTCA
Source organism: Paguma larvata (assembly GCA_030068075.1). Lineage (NCBI taxonomy): Eukaryota > Metazoa > Chordata > Mammalia > Carnivora > Viverridae > Paguma > Paguma larvata. The sequence goes on from CM057831.1 coordinate 29,489,659, forward strand.
GAGTTGAAGATTTTAATAATAATTAAATGGACGCTTCTTTAGAGAAGGAACCGAATCTCTTTCACTTGTTTTAGTGATTGAAGAAGTCACACCTGTCAGCAAGATTGCTCGGGAGCTAACCCTCATTGTTTAGAAATACTCAGAAAAGTCACACGTTCTGGAAAGTGACACACTCTGAGGTCTTGAGCTGGCTTGGGAAGAAATAGCAAATGGGCAGCACGCAAGACACAAATGGGAATTCTGGAGTTGGTTTGGAAGACCTGTTGATGAGAGACAATACTGACCCTTAGAAGTAAGGGACAGTGGGGTGAGCCACATGAGGAGGAATTGTCGAGAAGTGTTGGCTTGCAGATTTGTCTCATATTAAAGTTGTCAGCCTTCCCCTGAGATACAGCTCCTTAATCTTGCCAAATTTTCAAAAAGCCCAGTACATGCATATATCTTGTATGAGATTGCATTCCATACCCAGGTCCGTGAGAAAAGAGGGGAGTCCCATGGGATTTGGGTCCTCATGATGGTGAAAATATCGTAGGAGCAAGTCTGTGCAGCTGGGATAGCCCTGAGAGCATAGACCCCTGGGAATGTCCGCGAGGAAGCCTGATGGGGGCAGCTCTGAGCTACGCACGGTGTCACCATCTTACCTTCCACAGCAACCAGCGTGGGATCTTGAATATCAGAAATACTTTATAGCGTTGGTTGGAAAACTGGATGGATTAAAGACAGTGATCTCTGGATGGTTTAGAGCACTAGCCAGAATCACTTGGCAACTGTCACAAGTATTAATATTAATTCTCCATTGATTGCCCTTTATCCGTATTGTGTTGAATTATTAATTTAAATGGTCTCTGTGACATATTTCTCTTCTCTCTACAGAGCTTTGGTTTGTTTGAATAACTTATTCCCTCATCCTATAATGCAGAACTGATGCAGTGGAAAATTGATTATCCCCCTTGGGTGAGGTGGCCGCCTGGTCTCTCTCTCTCTGGCTCTCAGACACTAAGCCATACTTTTCTCTCAGTGAAATGTCTGTAAGAAAATGTCATGTTTGACATCAATACATTACATGAGGAATTATGGTCAGAAGTTAAGTCAGCGTTTGTTTTAAGAGATCAGAACTTTGAGATTAGTTGTGGCGTCTCATATGAAATCTAATACCCACCTATCGATATATAACTATGGATGTGGGAAGATGCAGACTTTTCTTTGTAGTCTCTTTCAGCCGTTAGGAAGGAAAAACCATTTCTCATGTTCCCACAATACCACACCCTGGAGATAAAGTCTCTAGCTCTAATGTTTAGTTTTGTAATTCTAGGGTTCCCCTAAGTAGTTGTAAGTTGCTTCCAAACAAACATACCCTTGCCTTCTCTTGCCTGGCAGAAAAAGACAGAGCTTACGTACATTTTGCTTATTTTTCACTCTCCTCTTCAGTAATTAGTGAATTTAAAATAAATTTGTCTTATCTTCAAAGGCAACTCAACACTTGATTCAATTAGATGTGATTTAATATCACTTCCCAATGAACTGGTTCTTACTCACATAAAAACTGAAAAAAAAAAATAAACCATACATATTTAATAGTGATATCGGTCGATTTCCTAAAGCCCGTGTCCCTGATTTCATCAGGACTGTTGCATACGATCTTAGTCTCTTATTCTGAATTAAAAGAACTTGGCAGTCAAACACTGTTTTAAAAATTAGCACAGGTTTTAGGGAGTAGTTGTTACTGGGAATAGGTACTTCCGCTACACAAGTTACGAAACAGACAGAAATGTTCATGACTTATACAGAAATAAGAAGTCTCACTCATTTAGTAGAGAAGCTGGAAAAAAAAAGCGAAGGATTCCCGCTGGGAAATGAGTTCCAGGGAATCGGCGCAGAGACAGCTCCCGGTGTGCCGTATTCATTGCCCAGAGTAATTGCAATAGATTGTATCCTTAAGCTCTTTGGGGTTAAATTGACCCATCGAAAACCATTTTGCTTTTTTCATTTTTTTCTTTTCATCTTGTAAAATCTGCACATTTTCAAAAATAATGTCGGATTCCTTTTTTTCCCATAAGGTACAGAAATGCGGGAGCTGCATGGTTACTTTGGTATTTATGAAACTGTTTTGTTTAAAGAAAATGAACTCGAATAGAACTATGTCTCGTGAGATCCTATTTGATTGCATCAGAGTTTTAAATTGCGAGGCTCTGAAAAAATTAATTTGCATTTATCTTGAGAACATCCTGACCTAGCGCAATAGATTCCAGGTAACAGCTATGCTAATTAAGGTTATTAATTCCTGGCTTTGTTTCTAGGGGATCATTTCACTATTATTGTAGAATGCTGGAAGATATCGATGATGTCTATCTGGGATAGAGTAAAAGATTACCTGGCATCGGGACAGAGAGAGAAATAAGCAATTCAAGGAAGGATCTAGAAAGAGTAAAAGCAGTCGGCAATGTAAATGGCCGAAAATAGATAAGATTATTTAATATATTGTTACTAATAAAAGTCCTATTTTATTCCTGACTCTGAATTAATAATGTGTCTAGTTTAAAAACTCATCGTTCGATAATATGGTATCAAGACTCTCTTTGAGTGTCCAAATAACAAATGTGGATGGATGAGTGGCTTTTGACATTTAACTCAGATTGGTACATCATTTTGATTAATATACTTTCGAACTTGGCTTATTCAGTTCACAGGTCATGTTTCCACGGGAAGATGATCATTATAACTGAGCTAGACATATAGAAGTTGTTATGTATATGAATCATGTTATATGTAGAGCGTGTACAACATATACCCAGTTTCTATAGAGATACATTTTAATATAACTGTTATAGCAGCTGAACTATTTGTCTCAACTTTCATAAACTTTTATGCCCTCTAATTTGCATACAGTACAGTGCACATTGAGAGTACAGTGAGACAAGGATTGATAAATGCCTAAACCCATGTACCCAACACCTACCATCGAATACAGAGCATTTTCGTGACCCCTTAACATTCCTTGTGTTTTTTTACAAACCATCCATTCCCACTACCTATCCCTGGACCCAGACAACCACTAATACACTTTCTCTAAGTGTAGAATAGGCTTTCTTTTCTTAGAGTTTCATATGACTAGAATCATATCTTATGGGGTCCTTGGCGCCTGGCGTCTTTTGCTCACGTAATATTTTGTATACTTGCCCATTATGTTGTGTATTTCTGTAATTCATTCCTTCTTATTGCTGTGTAGGACCCATTGGGTGGACCCATTGTTGGTGCACCCAGTGGTGGATATTTGTTTCTTTCCAATTTTGGCTATTATGAATAAAATTTCTACAAATAACTAGGTACAAGTCTTTGTGTACCTACAAGTTCTCATTCCTTTTAGATAACTACCTAATAATGTAATGGATTAATTACAAGGTCAACATATGTTTGCCACTGTAATCAACTGCCAAAGACTTTTCCCAGGTGGTTATGCAATTTTACATTCCAGGACCAAGGTATGAGAGTTCTCATTCTCATTACCCCTTAATATTTTGTCAGTCTTTTTATATTAACCATTAAGCATTTAGTAGTGTCTCACTGTGGCTTTAACTGCTTTTCTCTGATAATTAACGATGTGGAACATTTTTGCATGTGCTGACTGGTCGTCATATTTTATCTTCTTTTGTGAAATGCCTATTCATTTTTTTTGTCAACATTTTATTAGGGGTGTTTGTCTTCTTATTGATATGTATTGCAAATATTTTCTCCCATTATGAAGATTACCTTTTCATTTTCTTAAAGATGTCTTTCCAAGAGGAAGATGGTGAAGTCCTTTTTACTTAGGAGTTCTACCTCTGATATGCTAAGAAATCTTTATCCATCTTGAAGTCAAAAGATTTAATCCTATGTTTCTTCTTTAAGTACCATATATGTGGCTTTTACATTAGGTCTTGGATGCACTCAGTTTAGTTTTTGTGTAGGACATGAGGCAAACATGCAGACTTATTTTTCTCTGTATGAATATGCGTTTGTTGAAAAACACCATTCATTTTCCATTGACTTGTGTTGGCACCTTTACTGAAAATCATTTGACACATGATTGTATTTTCAGCTTCTCTATTATACTGCATTGATCTACAAGCCTATTCTTATGCCAATAGCAGAAAATCTTGATTGGTAAGTCTTGAGATCTATTCCCATATCTTCTTTAATTTTATTCTAGTCATAATTGTTGGCTATTCTGAGTTCTTTTCGTGTTTATATAAATTGTAGAATTGGCTTATCAATCTTTACAAAATGAACTAGAGTTTTGGTTGGAAATGAGTTCAGTCTAAAGATCGGTATGTGGAAAATTGACATGTTAACAATATTTAGTCTTCTAATTCATGAACATGATATGCCATTTGATTTACTTGTTTTCAGTCCTTTCTGTCGGCCGTGTTTTGTGGTTTTTAATATGCATTCATGCATTTCTTGTCAGATTGATCTCTTCATTGATTGTTGTACGTTGGTCTCATACTCTGTGATCTTGCTAAATGCACTTATTTTAATAGCTCCTTGTTACTATTATGATGATGATGACAAATTCATTAGAATTTCAATGTATAGGACAGATATTCTGCAGAAAAAGCAATTCTCCTCGTTACCAATGTGCATGACTTTTATTTCTTTTTCTCACCCATTGCACTGAGATTTCCCGGGCGATATTTAACAGAAGTGGTGAGAGCCCAGAGCCTAGGGGCTTCTGTCATTGTTAACCCTCAGGAGGAAACAGTCAGACTTGCGACTTCTTGCTGTTAGCTCAGGGATCTTCCTGGATGTTCTCTATCAGACTCAAGAGGCTCCTTTCCATTTCTCATTTTCTGTGAATCTTTATCATAAACCATTTTGAATTTTGTCAAATACATTTTTGTCAAATGCTCACCCAAGATGATCATACGCGTTTTAGCCTTCATTCAGCTCGTATGTTCAAGTACATTCGCTTTTTTGATGTGAAAATGATCTTGCATTCCTGTTGGAGACATCATGTTTCTAACATTCCTGTTAGAAATACCATCCTTTTCGTGTATTGTTGGATTTGATTTGCTAACATTTTTTAAAGGATCTTGTGTTCATGTTCATGTGGGATATGTATCCGTACTTTTCTTTTAAATGTTTATTTTTGAGAGAGAGAAAGAAAGAGAGAGAGAGAGAGGGCGAAGGCAAAGAGAGGGAGAGAGAGAATCTGAAACAGGATCCTCACTGTCAGCATGGAGTCCAACACAGGGCTTGAACTCATGAACCATTGTTATGCCCAGAATTCGGGGACCCAAAAACCACCAGGGAGCCGAGTCCGATGCAAGAACAAAGAGCCTTTATTCGAGCTAGCTCGAGCTCAATCTCCTACTGCACCGACGCACCAGTGGGTCGAGAGAGAGGGCCTGTTCCAAAAACACAATAGTTTTAAAGGAGTCTAGGGGCAGTGGGAGGGGTGATGGTTTTGACCCTAGCCAATTGGCTGAGGAAGGGTCAGGGTCTTGTTCCATAGGTCACTGGGCGTGGTTCTTTTGGAACCAGGAAGTTGCAGGTTTTGTGCAGGCACTGGGGACTCAGGGTGGAGGACAGGGAAACACAATGGAGTCAATTCCAGTTTGCCCTTAAGCAAAATGGAATCAGTACCGATTTGCCCTTACACCATGAGATCATGACCTGAGCAGAAACCAAGAGTTGGATGCTTAACCGACGGAGCCACCCGGATGCTCCTGTAGTTCGCTTTCCTTATAACATCTTTTTGTTTTGGTATCAGAATAATGCTTGACTCATAAAATTATTTGAATATTTTTTCTGGGTGAGTATTTCATATTTATAATTATGTATGTTGTCCTAAAAGCAAAAACGAGGTTTTCAGATCAGAACAAAACTATTATGACTCATAGGAGATGATGAGGCAGGTATGCACAGAAAGAGAATTTTTGCACCTCAAGAGAGGAAGGGTAAAATCACAAATCTGGGAGTTTCTGTGGACCACATACTGCCTGCCCAGCTGCTGCCAGCCCCTCCCAAGAGAACCAGAGAAACCTGATTTCCATAATAAGAAGAAATATTCTTTAGAAGAGGAGTAAGAGTGTCCCTCATTTACAGGTCTTTGGAATGTTAATGGATTGCTCTGGGACCCACTCCCTTCTGACTCTTTACTTACTTTGGGTTTAATACCCTAAAAATATGAAAAACCAATGTTTCTAGGGGGGCAGTATGAGTTATTCTCCCTTTATAACTTGTTAATTTTCACTGTTCAGGAGGCTGAGACCTTTTCTATAATGACTAATGATGTCAAACAACTTTCTGTGTGTTTATTAGCCGTTCAAGTATCTTTGTACAAGTATCCGTTCAAATCCTCTACCCATTTTTAACTAGGTTTGTTCGAAAAGTTATTGAATTATAACAATACTTCATACATGTACACAAGTGCTTCGTTGGATGTATCTGAAATTGTTTTCTTTTGCTCGTGGGGTTGTCTTTGTGATTTCTTGGTGGTGTTCATGGAGACACAAAAGTTTTAAATTTTGGTGAAGCCCCGTTTGGCAATCCTCTCTATATTTTGCCTTTGGTCTCGTGTCTAACAAATCATTGGCTAACCCACGGTCACAAAAATTTATTCCTATAATTTCTTATGAGAATTTTATAGTTTCAGATTTTACTTTTAGGCCTCGGATCCTCTCTGAGTTAATTTTTCTGTTTGTGTGAAGTAGGAGTCTAAATTTATTCTTTTGCACGTGGACATGTAGTTGTCCCTACTTCATTTGTTGTTGTTATTTCTTCCTAAGTAGGCTTTGGTAGATTTTATTATTCAAAAAATTTGTCCATTTCATCTCAGTTGTCAAATTTGTTGGAATAAAGCATGCATAATATGTTCTCATTACCCTTTCATTGTCTGTTTGATCTATAATTAAAACCCTTCTTTTATTCCTGAAATTGATCATTTATGCTTTATTTCTTTTTTTCTTGGTCCTTCTAACTAGATTTTTTGAAGTGTATTGAACAGAAAAACCACTTCTGGCTTGTTTTTCTCTATATCATTTTTACCATTTTCTTTTTATTAATTTTCTACTCATCTTTTCCACTTCCTTCTACTTACCTGTGGGATTGGTTACTTTTTTTTTTATAGCTTTTTAAGGTGGGTACTTAGATCATTGCTCTTGGATCACTTAATTATCTTAATACATTTTAGCAATAAATTTCCCAGTAATTAATTACTTCTCTAGCTGCATACCATACATTGTGACATACTGTATCCCCATGTTCATTCTTTTCAAAATGTTCCCTTCCATATTCCTATTTGCCCTACTGATTATATCCAAGTTTATATTCATTTTCCAATTGTTTGAGTTTTTGCAGATATTTTTCTGAATTGGTTTTGAATTCAATTCTGTTGCGGTCAGAGAACTTTGTATGATTTCAATATTATAAAATTTATTTAAGCTTGGTTATGGCCTGGCGTGTAGTCTAGTTGGCTGACTATTTCATTCATGTGTACCTGAAACAGTATGCAATCTTCTGTTTATGTGTAGAGTTGTCTATAAAAGTCAATTTGGTAAATTATTGACAATGGGGTGGGTTTTTTTTTTGGGTAAGTTTTTATTTATTTTGAGAGAGACGAACAGCATGAGCGAGGGGCGGGATAGAGAGGGAGGGAGAGAGAGAGAATCCCAAGCAGGCTCCCCACTGTCAGGGCAAAGCCCGACATGGGGCCGAACCCAGAAAATCATGAGCTCATGACCTGAGATGAAACTGACAGTCAGATGCTTAGCCAACTGAACCAGCTAGGCGCCCCCTGATAGTGTTTTTTTAATATGATCTGTCAATGTCCTTTCTACCTGTGGGTTTCAGATTGGTTGGTTCTACCCTGCTTCACATCTGTTTTCCCTTACCAGCTGCCCGACCCATGGTTTTCAAGCTCTAGCATCTGGCACAAAGACAGCAGCCTTCCGGAGAATGTTTATACAGCTCCCACAGCGACAGTAAATCTCCTAATGCTTTTCTAATTGAACCTTGACCTTTCTAATTGAACCTTGACTTACATACCTGCTCTGTCTTTTTAAATGTCGTCTTCTGATTTCCACACTTATTTTTATTGTTTTTATATGTGTTTAGAAAATGTGTTTTGAAAATTATTTGTAAAAATAATTTAAAGATAGGATGGATGGATGGATGGATGTACGGATGGACGGATTTATCTATTTATCATTTCCCAATGGCGCTTGAAGCCGTCAACCCTCCAGGGTTATCTTTATTCAATTCTGGAATTAAAATCACTCAAAGCAGAATTTTAGTTTCTTGTATAAGCTGTCCACTTCCATTTTAACCTTCCTCTGTGGGTGCAACTTGTCCGAGTTAATAGTAGTCTTCACCTCTTCCTCTATACCTGATAGGTCCTGGCGTTGTTGCCCCCAGGTTCTCAATACCGTCTCTCTCTCAGACTCTGAGCCAGTCTCTGTGGGAGAAAGCAACCCCTATAGCTGGCTTCTTCCCTAGATACTGAGCAATCATGCACTATTTTAATGGTCCTTTGATGACTTCTTACATTTTATTAATATTTTTCTTCGTTTATAGTAGTTGGTTTCAATCAGAAGTTTAATCCAGATGACCTGCACCATAGTTACTGGAATCAGAAGTCTTATGTAGTTGAACTCATATTATCTTTGTGTGTTAAATGTATCCAAGTGGTCCTATCTTTCTTTTTTAACAGATAGATACAAGTAAGTTAATACAGGGTGAGTTCTAAACCCAGATTGCTTGTGTTTCTTCTTGACCACACCACTAACTAGCCATGTGACACTGCCCAAGCTACTTAAATCTTTCTGCTCTGTTTGCTGCATGAATTTCTCTTGAGGATTAAAAAATTAACACAAGTTCAGCCTGTGAGATTATTGACTAGCACATTTTAAGTATATGATCAATATTAGGCATTATTATTAGGCACAAATTTATGTTAAATCCAGCCTAACTTAAAGTGAAATCAAAAGATGGAGCCAACGTTATTGGCGAGGCAGCTCATTTTAGTTTCATTTTTTGAGATAGTCCAGCAAAGAGTAAATTTTCAGATTTTACTCATTTATTGGTTGACTTTAACCATGGACCAGCAAGAACTTCCAGATGCTAATGGTATACGTTTTGCACGCTTTTGATTTCCCTTGGGAACCAACTATATTACAGGTAAGTTTTTCATTTTGTTCCAGTAAAATCTGCCCCTATGGCTGATCATGCCCTATCTCTAGATATTTGTGTATCTCCTAGCACCACTTCTTGGATAGCAGATGCTTAAGGTTAGAGACATACACACCTTTATGATCGGACCTTTCTTTATATACCTCTCTCTGCCTTAGTATTATATCAGAAAGGAAATGCAAGTAACCTGCGTAGTCTTTTCATTTTTTCTCTTTTATATATAGAAATATTATATATAGAATATTTCTGCATTGGGCTGAGAGTTATCATGGCTTTCCTGTGTCTGTAAGGAGAAAGAGTCGTATACTTTTTTTTCCTGCCTGCGATCACAAAGATGAGAACCAGAGGAGGCTGGGTCAGAAAATATGTCAGGGCACGTCTCAAAATGTGGCATAATGGACCATAAAGAACGAAAACGAAAGATCGAGATCACTGTCTTCTCTCCTTTTTCTCTCATAGAAGCTGTGAAGACCAGCGCAAAGGAAACACAGTCTTATGGCTTGTATGTTCCCATTAGCAGCTAGGATTGAGAGACCGCCGTTACCATAATAGGCTGACGTTGATTCATCTCCCAAGTCAACAAAGATTTTCACTCAGAGAAGTCATCTGAAAACCTCTAAATATATTTCCAAAAACAAACACTTACCAGAACAAGAAGGATAAATCCCAGTACGGGTTGTATATGGATTCCCAAGTTATTTGCACAGAACAACACTAAATGTCCTTTCAAATTCTGTACAGAGTGTATTTCTTGAGAAACGCTAGCGGAACCATTATGGATGGAAAATATTTTTGCAGTCATTTAGAAAAGTAGACGGATATCCAAAATTACAGAGAAGTGAACACTGGCATTTTCTTCAGGTTATACCCTCTGCCAAACAATTTTTCTTATACCGACCTGGGTTTGCTATTTCATGTGTATGAATAGTGATGTTGGAAAATGCCACTTAGAACAATAGGTTCTGTTCAGGTCATTTCACCTTTATATCTTTCCAAATGCACGGGGAACATTTTGTTTTTCCTGAAATTGGCATTCCGCAACATCGGAAGTGAAGAAGCTGTGTTTTTCCCCCTAAAATCTGCGAGTTTTATTCTTAATACCAGGAGTGGTTATTTAGGAGCGAAGCGTGTGCCGCCTCAAGTATCTGATAACTGAGTGCACCCATCCGTCTTCTTCCAGTTGCTTGTGACAGTCACGCACCTTGCGGGGAAGGGGTGGTGTTTTCTGTTTTGGTTTGAATTTTGCTACTTTAACAAAGCTGCAGACAATCATGGCTGCGGCTCTGCCTGCCAGGTGGCGGGGGAGGAGACGTGGAAAACACCAAGAAGTCTTCTCCTCTCTTTCCGGAGACATTCGTTTCCCCGTCCGGTAAGAAGCATCCAGGCTAGGCAGCTTGGAGCTCCCGGCTCGCATCTCCTGGTTTGGCCTCTGAGCACACAGTGACAGCTGCGTTCCCCCAGCTCGGGGTCAGAAATCCGAGTCGAGCGTGGGTTTCCCCAGCCTTGGTCAGGGACCCGGCCTGAGGTTGTCACTGTCGCCTGGACTGGGGCTGGGGATCCACCTGCCTCACCAGCACACCCAGCCAGGGGGCAGTTCTGGAGTCATCACTCCGTACAAGCGATGTCCACCTTGATTTCTGATGTGATGGAGGGATTGCCTGGATCTTCACTTCCTTAAATAACCTGTATTAAACCTGGACGCGATCCTTTGGATTAACCATCTCTTGTCTATTTTCATATTGTCAGTTTCCAAAAAAAAAAAAAAAAAAAAAGAAGGGCTTAAGAGCTTTGTGTGTGGTTGGCCACTTGGTTTTTCAAGAGAAAATGTGACAATCTCTCCTTATTACGACATCAAGAACTTGGAAAGCACCCGATGAAAGAGCAAGGAGAAGGTCCCTGTGAACTTGGACCTCGTAGTTTAAGCCCCAGGGCAGGAAGCAGCCGACTTGCTGAGCACTTGTGCCCGTCTGTGCTTCTGCTCTCAGAGGAACCACCTAGATTTTGCTCGTCGCTTCAGGCTGTGCTGCTAAACTTCCCAGATCATAAGTATGCTTATTTAAAAATATTCAAATAAAGCTTATTTAAAATACAGGTTCACTGGCCCTACCTCAGGTCCCCTGGAAAAATCATCTGTATTCTCATCATCAGTCAGGTCGGGACCACGTGCGGATGCGGAAGATGAGCTAGTGGGTGTCCTTGTCATCTTCTCTCTTCGTGGAGAAATCTTGCTTGTTGGTACGCACAGAACCCAGAGGGATCAAAGCGGGCTCAAGGCAAGGATTTGCTTTCTGGTTGTGCAGCTATTTATGTATTCTCTTACCAAAGCATTTTTTTTTTCAGAGTAAATGACATTATTTTTGATTTTTTGAATTATTCATCAGTAACCTTGTTAATAAAAAGATACATATTCTCTTCATCTGTTCTTGGAAATGTTCTCTAAAAGTCAAGATAACTACTTTGAATATTAGAAGGTAGGATTCCGTTTACACATTTCTTTCCATGGAATAACATCTTTGATCTCTATCAAAATCTTGTGAGGTGATTGGGGTCAGTAACTTCTGCTTTTTTTAAATGTTTGTTTATTTTAGAGAGAGAGAGAAAGAGTGGTAGGGGAATAGAGAGAGAGGGGACAGAGAGTCCAAAGCAGGCTCTGTGCTGACAGCAGGCAGCCCGAGGCAGGGCTCGAGCTCACAAACTGTGAGATCATGACCTGAGCCAAAGTTGGATACTTAACAACTGGGCCACCGAGGTGCCCCAGTAACTTCTGCTTTTAAAGGAAGAGCAATATTAAATTTAGAAGAATGAAGTCATTGCTTCAGTTGACAGAGTTGGTGTTCATAGAGCCAGGGTCAAGCCCAGGGCTTCCTCCCCACAATCCCACCCCACCCCTCCAATGCCTTCTTCCTTCCTTTGATGGCACAATGGTGGCCGGCACTCTGGCGACTCCAATTCATCTCATCTGTCCATAAAATACAAGCGATGATATATTACAGATTTGTTGACAAGATGAAATGTGAGATTAGATTTGGTAGACATCTAGGAAGTTTGAAGAAAAGTAGGTGGTACAGGATTTGCTTCCGGGGATGTGGATACCGTTTCCTCAGAGTATGTCATGTCTCCATTTCTATGTAATTATTCATTTCACTTTTTAATAAATTAAAAGCAAGTGACATGTTTTGAAATTATGAGATTCTTAACAAATCAATATATAGTAAGTTTTATGGAAAAACATAAATATCTCAAACCATCAGGAGAACAAGAGACCAGGCCTGGCTCTTCCAGGAAATTCGGGTTTGATTGTGAACCACTAATAATCACTTTTTGAGGTTGTAAACTTTACTTGAGGAAATAAAGAATATAAAATAAAGGTTAACGGTTCATAGTAAAGAAACATTTTTTTAAATTTAAATTCAAGTTAGTTAACCTACAGTGTAGTCTTGGCCTCAGGAGTAGAACCCAGTGATTCATCTTTTACATATAAGGCCCAGTGCTCATCCCAACAAGTGCCCTCCTTCATGCCCATCACCCATTTAACCCACTTTCCCGACCCAGCACCCCTCCAGCCACCCTCAGTTTGTTCTCTGTATTTAAGAGTCTCTTATGGTTTGTCTCCCTCTCTGTTTTTATTTCATTTTTCCTTCCCTTCCCCTATGTTCATCTGTTGTGTTTCTCAAATTTCACATAATAGTGAAACCATATGATATGTATCTTTCCCTGACTGACTTATTTCACTTAGCATAATATCCTCTAGTTCCATCCACATTGCTGCAAATGGCAAGATTTCATTGTTTTTCATCCCCGAGTAGTATTCCACGGTGTGTATATACCACATCTTCTTTATCTGTTCATCAGTCGATGGACATTTGGGCTCTTTCCATACTTTGGCTATTGTTGATAGTGCTGCTATAAACATTGGGGTACATGTGCCCCTTCAAATCAGCATTTTTGTATCCTTTGGATAAATACCTAATAGTGCAATTGCTGGGTCATTGGGTAGTTCTGTTTTTAATTTTTTGAGGAACTTCCGTAGTGTTTTCCTACAGCAGCTTCTTACTTGACATGTCTCTGGAGGCAAGGGAAATAAAAGCAAAAATGAATGATTGGGACCTCATCAAGATAAAAACTTCTTGGGGCACCTGGGTAGCTCAGTTGGTTAAGTGTTCGACTTCAGCTCAGGTCATGATTTTACAGTCTGTGAGTTCAAGCCCCGTATTCAGTACCGTGCTGACAGCTCAGAGCCTCGAACCTGGAGCTCTTTTCAGATTCTCTCTCTCTCTCTCTCTCTCCCTTCTCTGTCCCTCCCCCACTTGCACACTTCTCTCTGTCTCAAAAATAAATAAACATTAAACAAAAAATTTTTTAAAAAAGATAAGAATCTTCTACACAGCAAAGGAAACAATCAACAAAACTGAAAGGCAATTAACAGTATGGGAGAAGATATTGGCAGGTGTCATACCAGATAAAGGATTAGGATCCAGAATCTATAAACAACTTATCAAACTCAACGCCCAAAAAACAAATAATCCGGTGAAGAAATGGGCAGAAGATATGAATAAACACTTGTTCAAAGAAGACATCCAGATGGCCAACAGACACGTGAAACGATGCTCAACATCACTCATCATCAGGGAGATACAAAATTAAAGATACATTTAATTATTTTTTCCCAGCTATATGATCCACTTTTTGAAAGACTTTCTTCAGTAGGAAAATTGCATTTAGGAAATAGTGTTTCCTTCATCTTCTAATTACTGATAAGATAAATAGCCTGTGTGAGTGTGGATTATACATGGTCCATCATCCGAACTGAGAGGGATGAAATAATTAGCCATAGCCCTGGGAAATTTAATTCCAGCTTCACACTAAGAAACTTAGTCTGTTAAGAAACTTGGTCTGTTATTTAATCTGTGCAAGGAGCACAAATGTAGCAGATATCGGGCGAGTCACATTCCTAATTCCATTTTGAACACAATTACATGTCTATAGACATGTACGTTAAAAACTTATTTAAGTTCCAGTTAGGTAACACATGGTGTAGTATTGGTTTCGGGTGCACAATTTAATGATTCCTCACTTGCGTACATCACCGAGTGCTCATCACAAGTGCACGCTTTGATTTCCATGACCTATTCTCCCTGTCATCCCGTCCCCCTCCCTTCTGGTAACCATCAGTGTGTTCTCTATGATTAAATCTCTTTCTTGGCTTGCTTCTTTCTTTTCTCCACTATGATAATCTGTTTCTTAAATTCCACATATGAGTGAAATCTTCTGGTATTTGACTTTCTCTGAGGTATTTCACTTAGTATAATAGTCTCTAGTTCCATCCACCTCATTGCAAGTGGCAAGACTCCATTCCTTTTCATGGATGACTAACATTCCACTGAGTGTGTATATATATCACCTCTTTGTCTTCATCGGTTGATGGACGTCACGCTCTTTCCATATTTTGGCTGTTGTTGATAGTGCTGCTATACACACTGGGTGCATGTGCCCTTTTGAAGTCGTGTCTTCGTATTCCTTGTGTAAATACTTACTTCCATCTTTATATTTGCTGTCTTATAGGCATCATACACGCTTGATTTCTGCTGGGCCCAATGACCTTCCCTGTGGTTATTCTAGGAGCCCATACATTTTGATGTAGGTCAGCAAACTGCACCTTGAGACAAAAGCCAGAAATACAGGATAGAGACTGAATTTGGTTGGGAGGTCATGTTACTTGCAAGAAATCAGAGAAGGAATTATAGAAGTTGGAAAATGTTTTTCCTGTCGTGTGAAGTGGCAAGCAATTCCACATTCATGAAATGTTTTCAGCATGAATGTTCCCATCTTAGTGAAAGAAACTCCCCAACAAATGATTTTGACATATGCATTCTTCTTCTTGCCTATGGGATTTCAGTTTTCTTTCTTAAGATGCCTAAGAAGAATTTTTTTTTAAAAGATAGAGTTAAATTGGGGCACCCGGGTGGCTCAGTTGACTGAGGGTCTGACTTCGCCTCAGGTCATGACCTCAAGGTTCATGGGTTCAAGCCCCGCATGGGGCTCTGTGCGAACAACTCAGAACCTGGAGCCTGCTTTGGATTCTGGGTCTCCCTCTCTCTCTGCTCCTCCCCTGCTTGCACTCTATCTCTCTCCCTCTCAAAAATAAATAAACATTAAAAAAAAAAGATATAGTTAAATAAAACAGAGGGACAAAACAAAAGACAGAATGGGAAAATAATTAACCTCGTCAAATGATACTTTCACAGTGATTCCAAAAGAGGCAAAAAGCCTCCAAACCTCACTATCTGAGTTCTCATTCTCATTTGTTAATTCCTCAAATAACTATTGAAACACGACTTCTCTAGCAAATAATCCCTCCTCTTGATAAACTTTAGAAGCCACTCTCTCTAGTGTGTATACCGCCGCAATACAACAGCGTGCGATGATCGTTAGTTTACGTGCCTGTCTTCCTCACTGTACGGTAAAAACCACGAACTTCCCACGGAACAGAAAGTCAGTTCTAAAGCAGAAACAAATACAACTTACAGAAAAGTAAAGTATACTAAGGTGATACAAACGAGGGCAATAAAAGTGTTCTAAAATTGATCTCGGTAATGGTACACAACCCTGTGCATATATTTGAAAACTTTGAATTGTATATTTTAACGAGGTGGATTGTGTAGTACATGAATTATACCTTAATAAGACTGGTGTGTTTCTTTAGCAAGGTGGTAGGATTTATTCCACTCTTGACCAATGTGACAACCTGCTTTCCAGAAACAAAATCCTGAACCTGACAGAGGAAGAGACAGAGACAAAGACAGAAACAGGGCGAGAACAGAAAACATTAATAAACGTGAGAGGAATTGGATTAATTAGGATTGAATTTTTCTGCTACTCTACATGTGAGTTTGAAATTAGGAAAAAAATGTGCTGCCCAGAACACATTTGGGCTTTCTAGGCAACCAATATACTAAACCAATATGAGAGCAGGTCATATACTGACGATATATTTGCACCACGTTCTAAGCAGATAATTCTGTACCATGAGGCTGGAATGACAGTAAGAAAACTTCTCTTCCAACTTTCATAAAACATTCGAAGTATAACCTGGATTCAAAGAAATGCACATGTATTATGTTCATAGTTTGATGGATTTTGACAAGTGTATGCATCTGCCACCCACAGTGTAAGCTATTTCCATCGCTTCAGAAAAATCTCTTGCTCCCAGTCCCAGTCAGTCCCATCCTCAATGAGAGACATTAATTGTTCTGAAATCTTTCGCCAGAGGTAATTTTGTACTATCCTGTTTTTGTCTTTGTATCCAGATTTCATATAAAGCGATAATGAGAATGAACTTTGTATAAGGCTTCTGCCACTCAGCATAATGTTTTTGAGATTCACCCAAGTCATTGAGGGTTTTATTCCCCTTCGCTGCTGACTATTCCATCATATGGAAAGAGCACAGTGTATTTATCTCTTCTCTTGATGGCGGACGTTTGGGCTCCTTTTTGGCTTTTCACTAATTTAGTTTTTTTAATGTTTTTTTTTGTTTTTTTGTGTTTTTTTTTGAGAGAGAGATAGAGTATGAGCAGGGGAGGGGCAGAGAGAGAGGGAGATACAGAGTCTGAAGCAGGCTCCAGGCTCTGAGCTATCAGCACAGAGCCCAACACGGTGCTCAAACCCACGAACAGTGAGATCGTGACCTGAGCCGAAGTTGGTCTCTTAACCGACTGAGACACCCAGGCGCCCCTTTGCATTTTTCTGATAACTAATGATGTTGAACACACTCCTGGGCTTGTTAGTCACTTGTATATACACCTTGGTCAAATGCCCATTTTTATAACTGGGTTGTTTTTCATTATTTCGTTGTAGAAGTTGTTTATATATTCTTGATTAAAGTTCTTTGTAAGTTATACTCATGGCATACTTTTCCCAGTCCAAAATTTGTATATTCGTATTTTAAACAATGTGGGCAAAATATTTTAATTTTGATAAAACTCATTTTTGGTTAATGGTTTCTGTGTCCTGTTCATGAACTTTTTTGTCCACCCCAATGTCAGTCCAAGGTCATGAAGTTAATCTGTGTCAAAAAGCAAAAGCTTACTTTGAAGTCTCTGATCTTTCTCAAATTAATTTTTGTGTATAGTGTGAGATATGGATTAAAGTCCATTTTTTTCTCTTAGGTATAGTCAGTCATGTCAGCACAATTTATTCAAAAGAAATTTCTTTCCCAATTTTATTATCTGACATTTGGTTGAAAGTAAGTGGATTGAATAAGTGTTAGTTTCTTTTTTAAGTGTTTTGTCCCATAAAATTGATCTACTGGTCGATTTTTATGGCTGTAGCAATACTACATTGTCTTGATCAATGCAGCACTGTAATAAATCTTGAAATAAGATAGTGTGTGACCTGCTTGTTTTTTTCTTTTTAAGATTATTGTAGCTGCTAGGCTCCCTTTTTCTACCCCCTTTTTCTAACCTAAAAATTATTGGAGACAGTTAACATTGCAACAATATTGAGTATTGTAATCCATTGACATGGTATATCTTTCTACTGGTACTTTGGGATTTCTCCCTTTACTTTTCTCAATTGTTTATACATTTTTTTTTGGATTAACTTCCACAGTCATCTCTTTTCTTTCCTACATTCTGCTCACTTTAATTTTTAAAATTTTATTTTTCTAATATCTTAAGGTAGAAGCTTAGATCATTGATACTGAGCCATTATTCATTTTCTAATACAAGCATCATTTTCTAGGGCTGCAATAAAAAGTGCCACCAACCAGGCAGCTTAAACTACAGTGATTTTTTTTTTTTTTGTCTTACACCTGCTTGTGGAGTCTGGAAGTCTGAGATCAGTTTGGTGGCAGAATTAGTTGTCTCTGAGAGCTAGGAGGTAGAATTTGATCCGGGTCTCTTTCTTAGTTTCTGTGGTTTGCTGGCAGTATTTGGCATCCCCTGCCATGAGCACATGTTATCACAATGTCTACCTTCATCTCTATGTGGGGTTCTTCCTGCGTGCGTGCCTGTGTCCAAAGTTCCACTTTTTATAAGGACACTGGTTATATTTGATTAGGGACCCACCCTACTCCAGGATGATTTTATCTTAAGTAATTTCAGCTGTAGAGACACTAGTTCTAAATAAGGTCACATTCTGAGTAGTGTAGTTTAGGACTTCAACATATGAATTTGGGGGGAAAACAATTCAGGCCATAGCAAGCCTAAAATTTCTCTTCTAAGTACTGCTGAACTGAATCCGAGAGATCCTGATATGTTATATGTTCATTTTCATTCAGTTTGAAATATTTTCTTTCATTTTTATTTTTTTCCTGACCCACAGATTTTAAAATGTTCAATGTGTAATTTTGAAATATTCAGTTTTTGTAGATTTGGTATTTTTATTATTTTCTAATTTATTTCTATTGATATCAGAGAACATTCTATATGTGATCTATTTTAAAGACTTTTTGAGGTCCGATTAGAATATAAAACAATATACACACTGAAGGTGTACAGTTTGATAAGTTTTAAATATGTATACATCTGCAAATGTTTACTAAAATC
Source organism: Paguma larvata (assembly GCA_030068075.1). Taxonomy (NCBI): domain Eukaryota; kingdom Metazoa; phylum Chordata; class Mammalia; order Carnivora; family Viverridae; genus Paguma; species Paguma larvata. Next base: position 29,508,372 of record CM057831.1, read on the forward strand.
GAGGTAATGAACGTATCTATCAGTCTCTTTGTGATTCCTTCCTCTCCTCCAATTACCAAGTAAACACTGATCTATTTTCTGTAACTACAGCTAGTTTGCATTGCCTATATTTTTATATAAATTCCATCACACAGAATGTCTTTTTTGTCTTCTCTCACTCAAGCATAATTACTTTGTGATTCGTCCGTACTGATGAACGGCAGTTGGCTCTTTTTAATAACTGACTAGTTTGCCCATTTACCTGTGGCTGTGTATTCAGATTGTTTTCACTTTTTGGTTATTACAGATAAAGCTGCTGTGAAAATCTGTGTGCTGATCTGTGTATGTGTGTACGCTTTCATTTATCTTGGATAAATATCTTGAAGTGGAACGACTACACGTGTGCACACGACCACAACGTGCCAGGTGCATGTGTAAGTTTACAGGACATTGACAATGTGTTTTCCAAAGTGGTTGTATAATTCATATTCCAAGCAGTGGTGTATGAGAGTTACACTTGCTCCACATTCATGACAACACTTGGTGCGATCAGACTTTTTCATTTCAGGCTATCAGAATGTGAGTTGGGTAGTGGTAACTCATGTTTTGGCTTTAATTTGCATTTCCTAATGATTAGTCATGGTGAACATGTTTTCATTTTCTTATTACAATCTATATATACTCTCGGTGAAATGATGTTCTTATCTTTTACACAGTTTCAATGGATTATTTTTTAATTACTGAGGTTTAAGAGCCTTTTATGTGTTTCGGATACAAATCTTTTATCGGATAGATGATTTGCAAATATTTTCTTTCAGTCTCTGACTTGTTTATAGATGTCCTCAGCAGTGTCCTTGAAGAGCAAACATTCCTGATTTTAATGAGTTGAAATTTATCAATTGTTTTTCTTTTCTGGATCACGGCTGTGCTGTTCCAGCTAAGAAATCTTTGCTTAGTGCCAGTCACAAAGACTTCTCCTGTATTCGTTCTAGAATTTTAATAAATTTAAGTTTTCCATTTAGATCTTTGACCCATTCTGGATGACTTTTTCTGTATGGCGTGAGGTATGAATTGAAGTTCTTTTCATGTAAGGGTATCTAATTTTTCTCACTTATTTTAAATATATTTACCTTGCTATACTATAATGCATTTTTAAAAGATGCTTTACTTCTATTTTTCGACTCTGTTATTATTAACAGAGTGTTGGCTTTGGTTCAGGTAGGCAGACTGTTCGTCTGCAGATAGAGTTTATCTTTTTGAACGTGTTTTTAACCTGTGGTCGATGGGTCTCTAGAAACATTTGCTCTAAGTCTAGGTGAGCCCTTCTCCCATGGCGGCTTTTTGTGATTTACTACATGCTTGGAAGCCTCTTTTTTTCCGAGTGTTTGGAACTCACATGCCTCACTAACTTGTATAAGTTCCCGTAGTATCTTACGATACTCCTTATTATACTTCTTATGGCTCCTTTTATTTCCTTTCCTGGTAGTTGTCTCTTGCAAATACTCAGGGAGTTCTACCCTAAGCATGTGTATAACGTTCAGTGTTTGGCTAAACATTCAAGGATAGACCCCGTGAAGATTCTGGAATTGTTCTTCCTGCACAGTTCCCTTTTGCCTGGTACTCTGCCCCCTAAGTTGCAGTCCCTCCAGGAACCTGACTCTCATTTTTTCCTGCTGACCGCAGTGAGACCCCTCCCATACACATGGACTTCCCTTCCTGGCATCTCAGGCTGGAGTGTGCTGCCTGGCAAAAAGCAGGAAATTTCACGGAACTGAATTGTTTCTCCCTTCTTTCCAGGTTTGCCTGTCCTACACGCTGTAAAACCTCTGAAAATATTTAGTTCATGTACTTGCTTCAGTTTTATTGTTGTTTTTGGTTCGGCTGATGGTAACTTCATCATGGCCAACAGACGTCCATAAGTTTAAAAACAATCAAAGGGTTTAGTTTCTGACCTGAACTATTGTCTCTGACCCATCTGGCACTTCCAGTTTTTCTTATTCCTTCTTGACCCCCACACGAGTCTCCTTTCAGTCCACAGCACTTTTAGGGATTTGATGGTTTCCTCCATTTCTCTGTCATCAGGATGCAGTCTTCAGCTCTGCTGCCGAGAGCTGGCCTGAATAAACATTTTGTTTGCCTGAGCAAGTTTGCAGGCTCCCAAAGGTGACACCCTTTTCAGGCTAGGTCTAAACAATAACAGATGAACACTACTATGTTAGAATTGTTAGATTTTGTCTTTTAAAGATCTCTGTCTCTGCAGCCCTTCCTTTCTAGATAAGGCCTTGTCATGACGAGCGATAATAAGCCGGCCACTTTGGGGATAATCTCGAGAACTGATAATTGAATCCACTTACAGGGCTTGCAGGGAGGGATACGACAGGGGGGACGTGTGGGCTGGAGTTAGTCATAGGATGGCCTTGGCGGGGGTTGGGAGGAAATTATAAACCATGAAGTCGCTGGACCATTTAATGGCTTTATCTTTAAAATGTATGGATCTGCATGGAGTTAATGTTAGATCGATTTGTCTGTGACATTATCCTGGACCGTATGGAGCTGATCTAACTGGCATTGAAAGAGTCCGTGCCTAGCCTGCGATGTCCATTGCGATGTGGTCCGGTGTCCGCGTCGGGCGAGTCAGGGTACACTTGGCGAGGTCACGTCTCCGTTTCCCACAGCCCGGAGGCCAGAGAGGCGTTTCCATTTCATCTACATGCAAGAATTACTGAGCGTATTCTAGATACTGTGCCATGGAACTTAATTCCAAAGCTTAGAAAGAAATGAAGTATAACCAAATTGAGAATCGTAGGAGAATGTCTTTATGATTAATAATATTAATTTTCTGAAAGCAATTCAGACCTATATTCCCAGTACCAGACATTTATTGAGTGGATGAATGAATGCAGTTTTAAAAAGGTTATGAGACAAGAGACAGGAATTGGTAACATGCGTAATCTTTTATCCTCGTAGACATAATTGAGTGAAACAAAAGGTAGACACCTGAAACCTACCACGTAAGAAGCTGTATAAAATTAAGATGCTTCAGATAGCTTCTCATGAAGGAGGTTCGAATCACTAGACATGATTTGCCTCTTGGTTACAGATCTAATTGGAGTAGGGGCGATACCAAGGGATCAGGAGTTGTACAGACAGCAGTCATTGGACTGGTCATCCTCGAACGAGTTGTAAGACTTTGGGGGGTAATGTTTCCCTAGTCTCCATTCCTTCCTCTGAAAAATGGGCAGATTAATAGGAATAGGAAGAGAATTACGTGACTGAATACATATGCTGAACGACTTACAGCTGCTCAGAAAATATTACTGTTTCTCTTCATCATTGCAATCAATATGTAAATATATTAGTATGCTGGTTAATAATGAAGATTTATTTGTTACTCTGTTTAAATGCAGATTCCTCATACAAAAAGCAAAACTTGTGAGGAGAACTAGGAGTGAGAAGGGGAGAGAGAGGGAGCAGGGAGGTGAGACAGAGACGGCCATCCAAGAAGGTCAAGCTTCACCCCGAATGAGTTCCATCTTGTGCCCCGGGTTTTGAGCACCTCTGGAGAGAAGAATTGGTTAGATGGCCTTTTCGTATGTGTGGTCTCATTCATTCAGTTTATGCAACCAGCATTTGCCAATAATTTACCAAATGCCAGACACTGTGCAAAATGCCGACGATAAAGGAACGGATTGAAAAAAAAAAAAAGTTTTTGCCCTTAGCAGGAGAGATGCAGCCGAGCACATGAAGATTTATGGTACAAAGGAGAAGAGTAATAGTTTTGGGGACAAGTAACAAGGACCCCTAAGCTGGAAGAGGACATCTGAGTAGTCTTTGATGGGGAAGGGATATTTGAGCAGAGGACTAAGCATCGTAGTGTTTTCTAGGTCACAGGGTGTACTGAGGAGCATCGTGGGGATAGTATTCTAGGGAGATTACTAGCTGCACAAAGACCTTGAGGAAGGAGAAGGCATGGTGTGCATGGGGACCGAAGCCCAGCTCACATGGATGAACCCGTAGTCCACCAAGGACTGGGTAGACCGGGAGACCTTAGGTGAGGCCGAAGGAAGTTCAAGAGCAAGTCATGTAGGGTCTCATCTGCTCTGTGAAATATTTTGGATTTTAAGAACAATACAAAGCCACTGAAAGGTTTAAGTCAGGGCAGTGCAAATGATTCCTGCTGTAGGACAATCCTTTTCTGTGCGGTGGGATGCATATATTTGAAGATAAAAGAGTGTTTATGCAAAAAACGCCAGGCAAGGACAAAGATTTGTGTTAGGGCAGCGACCGTGGGGATGGACAGACCAGGAGAAGTGAGGAAGCTGGTGGGAACATTAGCATCAACAGGACTTCGCCCCACAGGCAAATTCGGCTTCAAAAGTACTCCCGACCTCCTCCGCCCCCTTCCTTCCCTGGAGAAGTTCTCTGCGTTCTTTGAGTTTAAGTTCAAGGGCTACCTGCCTTTTCATGACCTCTCTCCCCCAGGCAAGTTCGTGGATTATTATTACAGCACCTGGCAAAATAAAGGATTTTAAGGCAGTGGATTGCAATCCTGGATACACATTGGATTCATCTGGGGAACTTTGAAACTCTTCTAATACCTGCCTCTCACCCCAGACCAACTCTTTATGAGTCGGGACAGAGCAAGACTATTGCCTGAAAGCTCTCCGGGTGGTTGTAATGTGTGCGGAGCAATGGAAACCAGCCCTAAAAGGCATTTACCATATTGACATACACCCGCTGTGGCTGAACCGGGACTGGTTCTGAGGGCTTAGCACAGCGATGGCACATCTGAATTTATTGCTATAAATTTAAATAAATCAAAATATGCCACTTGAATTATTTTTAGCCAATTGAGGCTTCTCTGCCCATAAAAAAAATGATTGGGTATAATTCAGGGGAGATTCATGAAGTATCTTCCCTAGAAACACCTCACTGAGGTAGAAATAGACATTTAAAAGCTATAAAAAGTGTATAATGATTGCCAAAATATAAACATTGTTGCCCATGGCAGTATGCCCCATGTGGATTTTTATTCTGAGCTACAAGACAAACACTTTTTAGAAGTATATCTTTCAATAAATGTACCTTCCTGCAAAATACACTAACTATTTGGCTACTTTGACCCTAAAATCCAATCTGTTCCTAGGCATAGAGGCAATCTCTAGGCTCAGTGGGGTAGGGAAGGTACAGACTAATTTCTTCTACCCATCCCCGGCCATCTAGCTTGGGGGGATAAGCCTAGCCTGATTTCTCTGAAAGTCTTACCATATTTCTGGTTTTGGAATGACACTGCAGCTGGTCTGTTACTGCAGTTGCTGGGAATGGTTTCACTGGCTCACAATGTAGCACCCGTTCAGCTTTTAAAGAGGCCGTTTGATCCCATCATAAAGTGACTGCCCGATTCGTCAGGAAGCAAATCAGTTTATGAGAAAGGCCCCCGGGAAGGAGTCAAGGGGCCCTTTCCACTCTGACCGTAAGACTCTGGCCCCGTAGGGAAGGGTCCGAACACTGTGCAGGTTGGCACTGCATTGAATTAGTGCTGTCATTCTGCCCTCTCCTGTTCACCCCAGAGGTGCTCTTAGAAAACGATGCTTCTATCAAGGAGGGGACAAAGGACCAAATTAGAGACCTTAGCTCTCCTGGTCTTTGTGTCAGGGAAGGCAGAAAGTGGGAGGGGACTCCTAACGTGAGGACAGAGTTTTGGTGAAGACGCAGGTAGGCTGAAGTCAGTGGAGGGCGAAGCGTGTGGCCGAGGACTCACGGAGAACGCAGCGGTCCAGTGGAAATGAAGGTGGGGGGCGGGGAGAATGTCAGAGCCGGGGCCAAATCCAGAGCAGGGGATTGAGACACAGAACATGCTGGAGGCTGAGAGGAAGGGCAGCAGCCGAGTGCGGGGGACCAGCCTGAGCTAAGATCCCCGCACGGCGTGCTTCGGCACCTACTCAAGTCAGAGCAATGGCGTTGGCCCTGGTTTAAGAAAACAAAAAGTTTATGGATCTTCTAGGGCTCCCATCTGGTTTTCTAACCCTGTTAATACCCTGTTCTGTTCTCAGAGACTTAGGTCTAAATTCCTGGTCTACCTCTATGGGACTTCATGGTGTGAAATCTGTTCACTAATCTTATTCTCAGTTTCTCTATCCATGTCCTATAACTACGTGTATAATTACTACAACCTCGGTGGCTTAAAACCATACACACTTATTTAAAAAAAAAAAACACATTATAGATCAGAAGACTTCACATCTTTTTTAAAGGAAGCTCTATGCCCAATGTGGGGCTTGAGTTACAGACCCTAAGGTCAAGAGTTGCATGCTCTACCGACTGAGCCAGCCAGGCACCCACCCCCCAACACACACTGAGGATCTCACAGTGTCTGGGGTCAGAAGGGGGGTGTCTGGGGGTCAGAAGGCTGGGCACGGCGCGGCTGTGGACCCCAGTCAGGGGCTCCCGGGCTGCAGGTAAGCCACCAGCTGGGCTGCATCCTCCTCTGTGTCCATCCTGGGGAAGAGTGCATGTCAGGTGTTCTCAGGTTGTCGGCACAGCTAAGCCCCTTGTGGAGGTAGGACCGAGCTCCTACGGGCCACTCGTAGTCCCTCTGTCACAAGGTCTTTCATGCCCACGGCCCGGCTGTTTGATATTTCAGGCCAGCGGGGTGGATATATGCAGGTTCCAGTCTTTCTGGTCTCTTCTACAGGCTCGCGTGAGTCTGTCAGAACTGCTCGAGATAATCATCCCGAGTTAAAGTCAATAGACTGGAAACATTGATAATACCTGAAAAATCCCTTCACAGAAGCACCAGGCTAACTAGCGGGCATCGCTAGTAATCAGTTACCAAGTATTCTGGTTACTACCGTTGCATGATAAATCACCCCGCACGCATTGACTCAAAACAACCATACTTTTCTTGTGTCTCTAGTTACCGTCAACCAGGAATTTGAGAACGCCGTGAGTAGGTGGTGCTGGTTTGGGGTCTCTCCTCAGTCTGCGTTCAGAACGTGGCAGTTTTTGATTGCGGTCCACAATGAGCTTTTCTGTCAGTTTATTTGTCTCCCTTTCTCTCTCTCTTTGTCCCCACACCATACCTGTAGCCTTAGGGATTCAATATACAGTCTGTTTACCCAGGTTTGGGGGGCTGCTCATGGACTGACAGCTTCGGGACAGCTTACTGCTTACAGGAGGGCTGAGGGCTCCAACATGAGGCCTTTACTGAGTGGAAGAGAATCCACGTCACCTTTTCTACCCAAGCCTAAGATGTCACCTAGTGTCACTTTTGCTGCATTTTACCTGAGTCCCAAACTTGCCATATTCAAGGAGAGAGGAATTCTCTTCCATACTCCAGAGACACTACACGGTGACAGACAAACATGCGGAATGGGAGATAACATCAGGAACATCGTTGTCCAGTCCGATGAGCTCCAGGGAGAGCCAATCTGATGGTGGAAGGTAAAAAGTTTAGGAAGGAATGCATGCGTATTCAACTTTTTAAGTAAAATAGTAACATCATGATTAAGGCCATTTTTAAGGAATTTGATATTTTTATGAACATCATATTTATGGTTCTTGGCATATTTAAATGTGCAGCTACTCCAGTATAATGAGGTATTCATACATTTATGTGTCCTAGACCAAAAACAATGTCAAATAGTCACAGAAAAAAGGACGAATTAGTAAATCCTGTTAAAGACTATTGCTTTGGAATGTTCACATGAAGATATCTAGAAGGCAATTACTGTTTTTTTAAAAGAGTCTAAATTTAGGGGAAGTACCAGGGGCAGAGACTGAGCTTTGGGAGCACTTACACAGTGTCACTGACCTGGCACAAGACCAGAACTCTTGTCTAGGCTTCCATCCACCCGGGGAATATCTGAATCGAATCATCTGCATGAATGGGATGTGGTGTGTGGTCATTTTTGTCTGTTATCAGGATTCGGTCTGCTACATTCAGTTGACTTTCCTTCCTTCCACCTTCTTCCTTTCTTTCCAGAATCTCTCACGATGATTCTGTGAGAGGCTATGTTGGTGTTTGAGAAGCCAAACCCAGACTCAAGCCCGATCTTTCTATTGGTTCCATCACCATTTGAGGCCAGGGAGGTGCCTGTCATTGCTGTCCCTATAACAGGTGGATTTTGGTAAAAAGGCAGCTGTATCTTTAATCCTGGCCCTGTTGCATATCCGCCGTGTGAACTTGACCTAGTTATTCAATCTTTATGAGCCTGTGTTCTCATCTGTAAAACTGGAAAAATAATACCTGGCAGAAATTATATGAGATTGTGAATATAAAATGTAGAACGGTACTTGGTGCATAGAAGGTAATCAATAAATAAAACCACAATTTTCTGGCTCAGTCTGATGATTAGGATGACTAGGAGAAAAAGCACTGAATGTTTGATCTGAACATTTTGAGCCATTGTAAATGTGCATTGGGTCAACCGTGAATTAATTCATGAATTGCGAAGCTTCACGTAGCGGTGTTCTCTGTAGTTAACAGTCTGTTTCTTGGTTTGCCTCTCTTTTTCTCTCTTTTTAAATCTTTGTTCTTCTGCTTTGTTTCTTAGCTTCCACATGTGAGTGAAGTCATATAGTACTTGCCTTTCTTGGACTGACTTATTCTGCTTAGCATAATACACTCTTGCTCTGACCATATCATCGGAAATGGCAAGATTTCATTATTTTTTATGGCTAAGTAATCTTCCATTGTGTATGTGTATTCCACCTCTCCTTTATCCATTCATCAATCAATTGATGCTTGGGCTGTTTCTGTAATTTGGCTATTGCAGATAATGCTGCTGTAAACACAGGGGTGCCTGTATCCTTTTGAATTAGTGTTTTTGTATTCTTTGGGTAAATACCCAATAGTGCAATTGCTGGGTCATAGGATAGTTCTAGTTTTAACTTTTTAAAAAAAATTCATTGATTTTTCTTTGAGAGAGCTGGAGAAGGGCAGAGAGAGAATGAGAGAAATCCCAAGCGGGCTCCATGCTGACAGCAGGGCTTGATCCCACAAACCATGAGATCATGATATGAGCTGAAACCAAGAGCTGGAGGCCTAACTAACCTATTTTTGAAAAGTCTATTTTCAACTTTTTGAGGAACCTTCATACTATTTTCAAAAGTTGCTGCTCCTAGTTTGCATTCCCAGCAGCAGTGCCAGAAGGTTCACCTTTCTCCACATCCTCATCAACCCCCGTTGTTTCTTGCATGGTTGATATTAGCCATTCTGAGTATTTCAAAGTGATATATCATAGTTGTGATTTGCATTTTCGTGATGATACGGGATGTGTAGCATCTTTTCAAGGATCTATCGGCCATGTGTATGTCTTCTTGAAAAAATGTCTATTCATGTTTTCTTTCCATTTTTAAATTGGATTATTGGTTTTTTAGGTGTTGAGTTTTATTCTGTAGTTCGCGTTTTAGTTGTGTTGATTGTTTCCTTCCCTGTGCAGAAGGTTTTTATTCTGATGTAGTCCCAACAGTGTATTTTTGCTTTTGTTTCCCTTGTCTCTGACATATGTAAAAGAAGTTGCTACGGCCAATGTCAAAGAAGTTACTGCCAGTGTTCTCCAGGATTTTTATGGTTTCAATTCTAACATTTAGGTCTCTAAGCCATTTTGAATTTGTTTTTGTGTATGGTGTAAGAGAGTGGTCGAGTTTCATTCTTTTGCATGTTGCTGTCCAGTTTGTCCAGTACCATTTGTTGAAGAGACTGTCTTCTTCCAATTGCATATTCTTTCCTGCTTTGTTGAAGACTAGTTGACCATATAGTTGTTGATTCATTTCTGAGTTCTACTCTGCTCTGTTGATTTGTGTCTATTTTTGTGTCAGTACCATACTGTTCTGAGTACTACAGCTTTGTAATATAACTTGATGTCCAGAATTGTAATACTGTGATGCCTACAGCTTTGCTTTTCTTTTTCAAGACTTTTCTTTTTCAAATAGCTTTGGCTATTTGGGGTCTTTTGTGGTTCTATACAAATTTTAGGATTGTTTGTTCTACTTCTGTGAAAAATGCTATTGGTATTTTAATAGGGATTGCATTAAATGTGGAGATTACTTTGGGTAATATAAACATTTTAACAATATTTGTTCTCCCAATCCATGAACATGGAATGTCTTTCCCTTTCTTTGTGTCCTCTTCAATTTTTTTTATCAGTGTTTGATAGTTTCCACAGTACAAATCTTGTACCTCTTCGGTTAGGTTTGTACCTAGTTCTCGTATGGTTTTTGGCGCAATTGTTAAGTGAGGTTGATTCCTTAGTTTCTCTTTCTGCTGCTTCATTATTGATATAAAGAAATGCAACAGATTTCTGTATGCTGATTTCATATCCTGCAACTTTACTGAATTCGTTTATCAGTTCTAACAGGTTTTTGGTGGAGTCTTGAGGTGTTCTACATAGAGTATCCTGTCAACTGTAAATAGTGAAAGTTTTACTTCTTCCTCGATGATTTGGATGCCTTTTCTTTATTTTTATTGTCTGATTGCTGTGGGGACTTCCCGTACCATATTGAATAAAAGCAGTGAGAGTGGACGTCCCTGTCTTGTTCCTGACCTTGGGAAAAGCTCCCAGTTTTTCTCCATTGAGTATGATGTTAGCTGTGGGATTTTTATAAATGACCTTTATTATGTTGAGGTATGTTCCCTGTAAACCCACTTGGTTGAGATTTTATCATGAATGGATGTTACACATTGTCAAATCATTTTTCTGCATCTATTGAAATGATCATATGGTTTTTATCCTTTCTTTTATTAATGTGATGCATCACGTTGATTGATTTGTGAATATCGAACCACCTTTGCAACCCAGGGGTAAATCCCACTTGATCTTGGTGAATAATTGTTTTAACTGATTGTTGGATTTGGTTTGCTAATATTTTGTTGAGGATTTTGCATTTCTGTTCATCAGAGATATTAGCTTATAGTCTTCCTTTTTAGTGGAGTCTTTTTCGGGTTTTGGTATCAGTGTAATGCTGACCTCATAGAATGAATTTGGAAGTTTTCCTTCCTTTTTATTATATGGAACAGTTTGAGAAGAAAAGATATTAACTCTTCTTTAAATGCTTGGTAGACTTCCTCTGTGAAGCCATCTGGCCCTGGACTTTTATTTGTTGGGAGTTTTTGACTATTGATCCAATTTATTTATTTTATTTTTTAATGTTTATTATTATTTTTGAGGGATAGAGAGAGGGAGGCAGAGTGTGAGTAGGGGAGGGTCAGAGAGAGAGGGGAGACACAGAATCCAAAGCAGGCTCCAGACTCTGTGCTGTCAGCACAGAGTGCGATGTGGGGCTCAAACCCACAAGTTGTGAGATCATGACCTGAGCTGAAGTCAGATGCTTTGAATGAATGAGCCACCCAGGTGCCCCAATCATTGATTTAATTTATTTTCTGGTTATTGATCTTTTCAAGTTTTCTATTTAGTCCTGTTTCATTTTTGATAGTTTATATATTTCTAGGAGTTTATCCATTTCTTCCAGGCTATCCAGATTGTGGGCATATAGTTTTTCATAATATTATCTTATGGGTTTTTCTTGTATTTCTTGTGGTGCTAGTTGTTATTTTTCATCTCTCATTTGTGATTTTTATTTATTTAGGTCTTTTTTTCTTTTTGATAAGTCTGGCTAGAGGTTTATATATTTTAATAATTATTTTTAAAGACCAGCTCCTGGTTTTCATTCTTTTCTTGTTTGTTTGTTTTTACTTTCTATATCATTTATTTCTGCTCTTTATTATTTCCTTCCTTCTACTGGCTTTAGGCTTCATTTGTTTTTATTTTTCTAGCTCCTTTAGGTGTAGAGTTAAGTTGTTTACTTGAGGTTGTTGTTGCTTCCTTAGGTAGGCCTGTATTGCTATTTACTTCCCTCTTAGAACTGTTTTGCTGCTGCCAAAAGTTTTGGATTGTTGTATTTTCATTTTCATTTGTTTTCATATGTGTTTTATTTCTTCTTTTATTTCCTGGTTGATCCATTTATTGTTTGGCAGCATGTTATTCAACCTCCAGGTATTTGTGGTCTTTCCAAATTATTTCTTGTGGTTGACTTCTAGTTTCACAGTGTTGTGTTCAGAAAAGGCATACGGTGTGACTTAAGTTTTTTCGTACTTGTTAAGGCCTGTTTTGTGACCTAATATGTGATGTATTCTGGAGAATGTTCCATTTGCAGTTGAAAACAATGTGTATTCTGCTGTTTTAGGATAGAATGTTCTGAATGTATGTATTAAGTCCATCTTGTCCCGTGTGTCATTCAAAACCGTTGTTTCCTTGTTGACTTTCTTTTTTAGATAGTCATTCCATTGATGTAAGTAGGGTATTAAAGTCCCCTACTATTACTGTGTCAGTATCAATTAGTTCCATTATGTTCGTTATTCATCGTTTTACATATTTGAGTGCTTTCATGTTGGGTACATAAACATTCACATTCGTCTTATCTTCTCATTGGATTATCCCTTTTATTATTATTATAGGCCCTTTCTTATCTCTTGTTACAGTCTTTGTGTTATTTTTTATTTTATTTTTTTAAGTTTATTTATTATTTTGAGAGAGAGAGAGAGCGAGCAAGTCGGGGAAGGGCAGAGAAAGAGGGAGAGAGAGAGAATCCTAAGCAGACTCTGCACTGAGTGAAGAGCCTGACTGGGGGTGGCTCAAACTCATGAACCACAAGATTATGACCTGAGCCAAAATTGGCTGCTCAACCCACTGAGTCATCCAGGTGCCCACAGTCTTTGTTTTAAAGTCTAGTTTGTCTAATATAAATATTGCTACTCCAGCTTTTTTTGACACCCATTTGGATGATAAATGTCTCCGTGAATGCTGCCTTTTAGGGACATGCTCTGAGAAGAGCGAATACTCTCCCTGCTCTGTGCCCCAGGAGTTCCTCAGATCCCTTTTTCCTCATTATATGCCCCTAGGTTGATTGCCTGCTTTCTCTCCAAGATCAGAGCAAGGCCCTCTGGGCTCCATCCCAGCCAGGCCTGCTGAACATTAAAACTCCAAGCTTACGACCCCCTGGTTGTCAGAACTCACAAAATTATCCCTTTTCGCTTTCCAAGTCATGAGCTATGAGGAAACATTCTTCTTGTTCTTTCCCCCGTGCACCTCTGTCTTTATCGCTCTTCTTCATGACCTCAGCTCCCTTCCCTCCTCAGTAACCAGAATTCACTTCCCTAAACCATGTCTCTGCATTTCTTACCTTCTTCGATGTGCCTTCTTCCCTCCCTTTAGTTGTGGAGTTTGTTCTGCCAGTCTTCAGGTTGATTTCTAGGTATTTAGAATGATTTGATAGTTTTCTAGTTGTGTTTGTGGGTCAAGGTGAATCTAGGGTCCTCCTATTCGCTGCCATCTTCCTATCTCTTAGAGATGGCTGTTATTTTCTAATATAGGCATTTATATCTATAAATTTCTCTATAACGATGGCATTAGCTACAGCACATAAATTTCTGTATCTTTTGGTTTTGTTTTAATTCAGTTCAATGTATTTTCAAAATTTCTTTTGATTTTATCTTTGAATGATTAATGGATTATCTAGAAGTATGTTATTAATTTCTAAATTGTTGGGGATTTATAAAATTCTTTTATATTATAAATATCTAATTTAATTATACTGTGATCAGGAAACATACTTTGTATAATTTTAATGTTTTAAAACTTATCCCAATTTAGTTGAGAATGTTATTCAGTCTTTTATATCCTTGATGATTTTCTACTTAGGATTACTATCACTGGTTGAGAATTGGGCATTGACATCTCCAATTATTAGGGTTCATTTATATATTTCCCCTTTCAATTCTGTCAATTTTTGCTTTGTGTGTTACGGTTCTCTGTTATTTGGTGCATACCTGTTTAAAATTGTTATGTCTTACTAATGAATTGACATTTTTACTAAGATACATTCTTTCATTCTATTAACATTTCCTGTCTTAAAGTCTATCTTTTTTGTGCTAAAAATATAACCACTGACTTATGGTTATCATTTGCATAGTGTATTTTCTTAATATTTTTTTACCTTTAACTTTTTGTGTCGTTGAATCTAAATCGCATCTTGTGCATATTACATATAGTTAGGTTCATAAAAAATCTAGTTTAAGAATGTCTGTCTTTTGATTGGATTGCTTGGTGCATTTATATGTATTATAATTTTTACCATGGTTGGATGTGTATGTACTATTTTATATTTTTCCATGTGCCTTGTGTATTTTTCTCTTTGTTTCTCCTTAGTGTCTTATTTGTGCTAAACAGTTATATTTTAGTATTCCATTTCATTAATTTTTACTATATGTTTTGAGTTATTTTCATAGAGGTTGTTAGGGGTCTTAGGGGTTACAGTATGCATATTAATTTAGCACAATCTACCTTAGGTTGATACTAACTTAACTTGGTAAAATATGTAAATTTCATTCCATATTAGTTCCATTTCATCTCCCTCCTTTGCACTATTATTATTAGTTATATCATCTATGTATGTTGTAATTCCAGCAATGCGGTTTTATGCATTCAACTACATTAGGTCAGTATTTGTCCTTTTTTGTTTTATAGTTTACAGCAATGATAATTGTGTATTTTCTTCAAATCGGATTTTAATTTTGAATGCTTAAACTATTATTGGTGAGTAATTTCCTTATGTTTATTAAGCATGTTTGATAAATGCCAACCTTTATGCCCATTTTTTTTAAATTTTAATTTTTTTTTTTTGAGAGACAGAGAGAGACAGAGCACGAGCCGGGGGGAGAGGCAGAGATAGGGAGAGACAGAATCTGAAGCAGGTTCCAGGCTCCGAGTTGTCAGCACAAAGCCAGATGCCGGGTTCAAATTCCCAAACCATGAGGTTTTGACCTGACCTGAAGATGGACGCTCAACCAACTGAGCCACCCAGGCGTCCTGTATTTTATAACCTGTTTTAAATCTTTAACCTATAATTTCCACTTCCATAGGATTTCAATATTACAAAGACTAGAAACTTTGGGGATAGCGTAAACTAATCAGGACATGGCAATTTTATTTACCTTTGATATAATTCACATATTATCATATTTTTGAATATTCCCTATCATACTGTCTTTTAGAAATTTCAAATATTTTATTTCAATGACCCGTCATTTAATGTAGACATTTTATGGCTGTCTGACTGGACCTGCAAAAGTGAATTCTTTTCCTCTTTGAGTATGTCATACCAGTTCTTCAGACTCTCTTCAGATGTCATATATTTTGTAAGTATTTCTTGGTTTAGAATTAAATACTCCTTTATTCACCTGGTTATTGACATGCTGCCCAATTAGTTATTTTTCATTTTATGTTTATTTTTCTAAGCTTAATCATTGTCCCAATCTTTAGCACCATCGTTATGAACATTTATTCATACGTTTCTAAGTGTTTTACATGCATTACATTGCTGAATACTTTTTCAGTTTGTTTATTTATTTTGAGAGAGAGATCACAAGCAGTGGACGGGCAGGTAAAGGGAGAGAGAGAATCCCAAGCACGGTCTGCACCATCAGCACTGTGCCTACTACAGAGCTCCATCTCATGAACCATGAGATCATGACCTGAGCCACAGTTGGCTGCTTAACCCACTGAACCACCCAGGTGCCCCAACATCACTGAATATTTAAAGCACCTTTTTAATGTGAATATTAAGTGACATTCAAAATATTTAACAACTTGTAAATCTTGAGTACTGGCCAAGCTGAATGGATGTTGTCCGTGAACAATTTTTACAATATATTGATGGGCATTGGTATAATATCACCCAGAGAGTCATTATTATTATTATTATCATTTTAATTTGGTAGTTCTGTTGCTTGAAAACAATCTAGACTGCTTAGTCTGTGCCTGACAGAAGGCTCTGAAAGTAGAAAGATAAATGAGAAAAACATGTTCCTTTCTCCCGTGGAACCTGTAGACTAGTTGGAAGGACATAAATAATAAATAGGACCCGCTTTTTATTCTTATTTCCAGAATGGAGCATAACGACTTCTGAATAATAGACAATCAGAGGTATTTGTTTGCTAGTAGTAGTTATAATAATGGCCTTGTTAGGAATTAGGTTCTGAGGCAGCCAGTTTTCATATTAACAAGTGTTTTGAAACTGCGCATCTGACCCTGATATATTCTGTACATCTATAAAAATAAATAGGAGAGAACAGCAAAGAGAAGGACTTGCTGGTGAGCTTGTTTTCTATTTTAGTGGCTAATCTCTGATAAATTAGCAAAAATTAGAAATTGCATTAGAAAGAGCATGAGGTTTATCAAACGGATTCGACTTACCAATCACGTTATTAGATAGAAATGCATGCTGAGAAATAGTATTATTTCTTCACCCTCCATTCACACTTGTAAAGATAATGAAGCTGTGTCAGATATTATGTAAACCCATTAGGAAGCTCATTTTTGAAAGATTGCCATAAATAATCATTAAATATTATTAGTAGGCATCGTCATTCTGATCCACACCAAAGTGCTTTAAGTATTAATTAGGTGTTCAGTACCTAGTTAAACTAAATTAAAAATCCATTTCAAATAAACGTAGAGGTACTCGAAATTTTGCAGAAGCAAAAATACTTCTGTGGGACGAGAGCAGTGAGCAGTCTTCCCGGGCGGGGCCTTCGTTGTGCCAGGCCTTCCCACGGGGACTCTGCTAGGCATTTCTCATCACGGGTCTCCTGTGATACGTCTCTCCGCCTGCTCAGGACGGTGGTGCGTACACATCCAGTATCGTAACCCCGATGTATGAGCATCGATGTATCATCACAGGACATTGTTCTACTTTTGGAAGATTGTCTGCTCTTTCTATTTGGAGAAGAAAGTCTCTTATTTTAGTCCCAAGGTGGAGAGGTCATGAGATGAGGAGTTGGAAGACCTTGACTCAAGCCCCTGCTTTGCCATTTGTTAGCTGTTGGACAAGACATTCTTTGAAGCTTCAGGTTCTTTAACTGCTAAGTGGGAAAAGCAGTCCATCCACTGACTGACATCTCAGAGGTACTACGATGATTGAGTGACGGGTGGCGTAGCTGTACGCAGTGTAAAACTAGATAAATTATAACATTCTTTAAATAGTCCTGTTTGTTATGTTTTCAAATGCAATGACTACATGTTACTCGGTCACCTATCATCTCGTTTACTTTTCATGTCCCTCGGAGGTTGGTGTCACCAGTCTTGTTCTAGAGACAGTGGAAACTGAAGGTCAGAGAGGTTAAGAGACTGGCCCCTGTGGAGCCGCAGAGCCAGGACTTACAACCAGGTTTTAATCCAAAAGCCAGTTCCGCAGCTCTTCTGTATATTCATCGAGCCATGTAAGATCCAGGTAAGGGGCAGGAAGCCTGGCAGGTGGCAGGAAGCGAGGTTGTGTCTGTGAAGTAGGCGAGGCATATGCCTTGCTTTAAGGAAACCGAATTTAGGAAAAATCCGAAAATATAGAAAAATGAAAATGAAAGACACTATGTTTGTACTCAGATGGCTTTCTAAGGTGACATGACCCGGGACATTTAAGATGTTATTTCTTATATATAAAACAATGTGCATTTGTAAACATGGCTGCCGTGTGCTATTTCTCTGCATAAACCACACCTACATAATGCTTTGTAATGAATTACTTCCCCTGTTGTACACTAGTTCACCTCTACCCCCTCCTGAGTGGGGAAGATACTTTTTCTATAGTAGATCATAGATACTGTTTTCCCACATCTGGTTACGGAGTAGTAAAGACAGTATGAAAATGTGGTTGTATTAGTTTTCTGTCATTGCTAGAACAAACTACCACAAATTTATTGACTTAAAACAATACAGCTTATTCTCATAGTTTTGGAACTCACAAGTCCAAAATTACCCCATAAGGGGTTAATATCCAAAATATGTAGAGAACATATACAACTCAATGCTCAAAAAACAAACTATCCACTTAAAATATGGACGGAGGACCTGAATACGTATTTTTTCCAAAGAAGACATCCAGATGGCCAACAGGCACACGAGGAGATGCTCAACAGCACTGGTCATCAGGGAAACGCAAATCAAAACCACAATGAGCTATCACTTCACACCTGTCAGAATGGCTAAAATCCAAAAAACAAGAAACAGTAAGTGTTGGTGAGGAGGTGGAAAAATGGGAAACTTCTTGACTGTCGGTGGTGATATAAATCGCTGCAGGCACTGTGGACACAGTATGGATGTTCCTCAACAAATTAAAAATAGAAACACCATACTGTCCAACCTTTCTTCTACCGGCTATTTAGCCACAGAAAATGAAAACACTAGCTTGAAAAGATGTATGCACCCCTATGTTTACTGCAGCATCCAAGACAGGGAAGCAAGCTAAGTGTCTGTCAGGAGATGAATGGATAAGGAAAATGTGGTTTCTATAGGCAATGGAATATTACACAGCTATAAAAAGGATGAGATCATGCCATTTGTGACGACATGGATGGATCTAGAAGGCATGATACCAAGTGAAATAAGCTGGTCAGAGAAAGACAAATACCATATGATGCTATACGGAAAACCACACTTGTGCCTTCATTTCTGGCGGTAACCAAGTTCTGATGGAGGGATGTTCGTTCCTCCCTTGCCCCTGTACTCTGGCTGAGGAGCATGGCCGGGGCAGTCTCTTCACATGGAACCCTGCTGACGGAGACAGAAGATGCTATTGTTTCATTCATTTCCCTTTCCTGGAATTGTTCTCACTCAGTTCCTGGGGTGTGCGCATTCCCAGTTCACGTCTGTGACCTGTAAGTGCCGTCAGTCATTTCTCACGCACGTCAGCCCATTTCGTCTGGACTAATCCGTCTATAGATTCATGGTCAAGGACTTCAAACGCGCCCTTCATGCTGGCAAACAACGTCGCCTTCATCACACTCTTCACATTGAATCCGAAACAAAATCAGTCTTCACCATTTTCTTCCAAACGATGACCTTCTGTCAGCACTTTGCTTAGGAAATGGAAGCCCACCAGACGCAGATGTCACACGTCGAACTGACACACACCACCTTCTTCCTGTCCCTGTGCTTGTTAGCGAACAGTGCGCCCCCGTTTCTGTGCAAAATGCTGTTACTGTTTATTTTGTCTTTGTTCTGCGTGATCATCACAGCCTGTGATTTCCATGACCTTTATTGTTTACACGTCGAGTCTCAACGAGCTTCATAAATAGTACAAAAAAAATAACCAGAATGGAGATTACAAACTCATGCTTGGAAGTCAGAAAAGCTGGTTTCGAATCCAGGCTCCTTGACTGTTTGCTGAGCCCGCCCGTGCCTCTCTTTCCTCACCTGTAAAACTGGGTCATTGTAGTGTACTCCGTAAGGGTGCTGAAAGAGAAACTGAAATGATGGACAGAAAGCACTTTCAAGAGCGCCTGGCGTGTCATCCACACTCAGGAAGTGAGTTGTTGTCGTTAGTAGTCTCACTACCCAGCTCATACTAAATACTCAGTGACGCCATTGCTGCGCTACGGTCACCCTCGTGACACAGATGCCCTCACTGAGTCTGAGTGATTCGGAAATCAAAGTCACTTAAGTTCCTCTCCAGGAGCTTATTATCCATGGGATACTGTCCCTGCAGGATGTGGTGCCCGTCCCCTGCTGCTCCACGCGCTCGGTTTCTATGCCCCAGCCATAGCGGGGCTTCCTGAGATGCTTATTTACATCTTTCTAAGGCGTTTAAACAGCGCAGGATAGATTCACGGTGTGCAAGCGGTTATCTGTATCGTGACTGTCATTAACCACAGCGGGCTTTGTGGCTCTCACCTGTCTCCCTCTGCGGCAAGTGGTTCTCGCTCCTCCGAATGCCTGTCGTCTGACTGAGTCTGATGCCCCACTGCAGACTGCTTCCAATTCCTTTAAAGCAAAAAAAAAAAAAAAGAAGAAGAAGAAGAGGTGGGCGTTGATGTGTTCAAGAATCACACATTTCTTACAGATTTCTCATTTTAGTTTTCTATTTCTCTTAAAATTTTCCCCACTTTATTGAGATGTAATTGAGAATAATGGTGTAGATGTAAGCCGTACGGTGTGACGGTTTGATAGGCACCCGTATCTTGGAGTGGTTCCACAGTAGGCTCAGTCAATGCATCCATGGTCTCCCATAATTCCCCTTGTTCCCCTAAGCCTGGTGGATCTGTCTCTTGTGTGCCTCATTTGCTGAATTACTACTTAGCCCACCAGACTTGGCTCAGGTGTGAACTGTTACCTGGAAGCCTTCCTCCTCCGTCCCAATGGCTGTGAGCTCTCCGTGCGCCCTTCCCACCTTGTTAAATTCTCAAAGCAGATAGCATAGTGCATCTGGATGTCTCCCTTTGAGCTGGCTGAATTTAGAGACTGGGGGCTCCTGGGTGACTCTGTCATTTAAGCATCTGACTCTTGATTTTGGCTCAGGTCATGATCCCTGGTCGGTGAGTTCGAGCCCTGTGTTGGGTTCTGTGCTGACAGCTTGGGATTCTCTCTCTCCTCCTCCCCAGCTTGTGTGTGCACGTTCTCTCTCTCAAAATAAATAAATAAACATTTTTTTTAAAAAACAGGGTTTTTCTCATCTTTGCACCTCTGCTTCTAGAAAAGTGTTTGACACCTAGTGTCTCCTGTACTGATGGTGAGAGAAGGAAGTGGTAATTTGGAATGATGATGCACAAATTAGTGAACTGATTGTGAGTTGGAAAGAAAGCCAAAGGAGGCTGAGCAAAGAGTGGGGGAAATAAAGGAGAACAGGAATCGTTCCATTTCCAAAGGTTCCATCCAACTTTTTTTCTCAGGAACCTTGTGTCTGAGAGTGTCGCTGGGGCCACCAGGCGCGCCGGCCAAATTCAGTCCCCAGCGAGACGCTCCACGGTGTTTATGAAGCTCCCGCCCCGTGTCTCAGAACACGGACGCGGTGACACGCGCATGGTCCCGGCAGCGGCAGAAAGGGCTTTCGTTCCAGGGCCACAACCTCGCGCTGCGGTGTGCCACCAGGGATCCGCGCTGTTCGGTGAAATCTTCCTTCTCCTTTTCCCAGGTTTCAAGTCTCCTAAGGACACATGTTTGTCGGGGAACTGGAAGGGGAGCAGTTGTCAGGGCCTCCTCGCTGGGCCGGCGCTCCAGGCCTGGGGACAGCTGTGCACTCCTGCCCACGGAGGGGAAGGAAGCAGGGGCCGTTGCAGACCAGCCCAGGGCCGCAGGAGACACACCAGCTCTGCGCTTCCGATGAACTCCTTCCGCAGAGGAGTGTAAGCCCTGGGAAAGCAGAATCTCCCAAGGGTGCTCTGAAGCTCCTCCGAGTAGGAACTCTCTGTCCTGTGCGGACCAGTGAAGACGGGACTGCGGGGGGAAAGCCTCTCTCTCTTGCTCCTTTCCCTTCCTCAAGCGCTTCCTAAGGGCTGTTTCCTCCTCCCCCCATTTTCCTTCATTTTTCTCCTCCTTGAAGTACATAAACCCCAAGGGGAAACCCATTCCAGCTCACAACCAAACTGCGGATATGGGGCATCGGAATCTATTTCCAACCATCATTCCTTTACCTGCTTCATGCAAAGATTCCTGCTGGCGCCAGTCACACAGCGAGATGTCCACGATGTCGGCCCAGCGCTGACTCTGATGGACTCTCCTGGCAGGAAAAAAAAATACGTTGTTTTTATTTTTAAACGTGAACTTTAAACTTTCCGTTCAAAACGATGACATCGACAATCCAGTGTACAAAGACCTTTTTGTGGTAACCTTTTTTCGGGGGTTAGAGTTTGTTGAAGAAGCACAAGGAAAGGAAATGACGATAGATCCCTACGGATGAAGACGTAGTGTTTCTCACGGCCTCGGAGAGACGGGACCCTAGCCTGAGTCGGCAGGCGTGTGCTTGCTGAGGGAGGGACCCGGCCTCTTTCGTGGTGAACTCAAAGCTGCCTTCGATGGAAGAACTTTTCCGCTGTCTTCTCCCCTGTCCTAGGTCCTTGCTGCTGATGCTTTTCATAGGGAGACTTTTATCTTGAACGAAGGAGAAACAGTAGTTGTGGTTCAGATTGACATTCAAGCTTTAAGTGAGGAATTCTTTGAATATTGTTGGGGAGAATATTATTGCTTAGAAATCTGTCCTTGTATTTTAAAAGTTCTTTTTAACCCCACTGTCAATGGGATGCGTTCATATAATTATTTCTTGCTTGCAGGGGGTAGATTTTGAATAGGGTAACTCAATAATCTGCACAGGATTTTTTGTATGGCAAAACATAAAATTTTATATATAATTTTTTCTCTATTGTTTCACACCCTCTAAAAATGATTTTCAATATATGCATTAATAATGAATTACTGTGCTATATTTTTAATTTTAAAGATTCTAAGGATGATAACTTCTTAAAAATAAGCACACTGGCATACTGGAAACAACATAAGCCTGAGGGCAAACACGAGGTTCTTAATCAAGTTCTTTCACGTGATAGGTAACCAGTGGCTTTTCTTTCTGGGCCTCAGTTTTCTTCATAGAAAATGGAAATAATACCTGTCATGCCTCGGGGTGTCTCACGGGGCCGTGGTAGGAACCAAATGCAGTCACGGTTGGCCAAGCCGGTTTGCACTGGGTTGTTAGTATTTCAAATAATAAAGATAAAACAGATACCCGGTTTGAAGAATTGTGGCTGTATCTTCAGGAAATAGAGTGGAGCGGCATCCACTTTGGGATCAACGAGATTTGATCCCAAAACGGGACCGGCGACCGCCTGACATCCTTACGTTGAAGTCAGTGGCTGGTTCATTGTGTCATAATATACTTGAGGGAAAATCATCTTTACTTGTTTTTATGCCAGACACTGTGGAGATTCTCATCCCTTTTCTCAAGGAATTTATGACACAGCTGTTGCTGGAGAATGACTTATTTTCATAAAATTATAAGCTAAGAAGATAAAAATGTAGGAAGTTCGAATAACTCGTTGAAAACCAAGCATCTCCGCGGTGTAGTGTCTGCTGCAAAGCCCAGGTGCACTGCAGAGCCAGGCGGCAGGGATCACTGCGGAGCCAGGCGGCGGGGAGGAGTCACTGACAAGCACCTCAAAGCTTCACTAAAGGTCTCTCATAGAAAGTCAGAGGGGATCCAGTGAGCGACCATCCGCAAATGCTCTGACCATCTTTCCCATCTCTCCCTTTCTCCGTTTCCCACAGACCCCCTAACTCTCCTTCCTTCACCCACAAACCGGCCAAGCTCTGACCCTGACATAGAGTCCCGAGAGCTCTCTCTGGCTCCTTTACCTCCAGCTCTCATGGATTTATTGCGGAACCCCCTTAGCCTCTGCAGCTTCTTTAGTTTGCCTTCCTCGTTTATATCACCTGTTTCTCTTTCTCTTTCTTCCCTCCATCTCCTTTCCTGCCCTCTCGCCGTCAGATAAGGCTGTTTCTCACTGAGTCACATTGATCCTGAGCCAGAAACAGTTCTCAGTGTCTTCTTCTGGACTCCGGAAGCTTTCTACTTCTCCGGCGATGGGACTAACTCACGGAATACACGTCAAGTGGAATGGTGCTGTGGTATTCTGCCCCCGAATTGCCAGGAGCCGCTGTGATTAACTTCCTGTCTGATCAATTTGGAACGGCCTCAGGACAAATATAATGATAGATGAGTATACGATCAGATTTAATCAAGTTATGAGGTCTTCCGAAATGGTCTTTTTATGTGACTGGTGATAAATCAACATATTCTGAAAAAATTTAGATGAAACACAGTCTCTGGAGCCGTGTTTACGACCTAAGGGAGGCATCCTAGTCCAATTCAGTACATAAACTTACCAAAAAAGCCACAGAGGATTTAATTTCCCACTGATAATTGTTTTTAAACTTGCTTCATGAAAACATAAACAATCTATTTGCAATAAAAGTATACTATATTTCCTTAGTAAAACCAAATGAACAGTTGAGTTTCATGATATAAATGTAAATAAAACAGCAAAACATATTTCTATTTTTAATATTTTACTTGTCTACCTGAACTAGGCTTAAATGATTCTGACCTATTTAATATTGTTTAGTGTTCTGGATGACTTGTATTGTTACCACTAAAAAATGTTTTTCACTTTTAAATAATGAAATTAAAACTCACAAATTATATACATTCGTACATATATATGGCAAATGTCATATATACATATACACTTGTCAAAAATATTTTTGCCAATGTATTTGTCAAAAATATATACACGACGAACATATTCCACAGCAGGTATGGTATTGCCGTCTTAGCAGGGAAGCCACCTTTTCTGTTGCCCATAGGCAGACACAACCAGTATTGGCAGAGTCGCGTCAAAGAAATGGAGAAGTCAGGAACCATCCCAGCTGGTGTCGTACTGAGTTGTTTAAAAACCGGCTCATAATTGATACCAAGTAAAAGCACTGGGCACCCATTAAAACAGACGTGATCGAAGAAACAAAGTATAGTTGAAATCTTTGACAGAAAAAAAAAAACTACCTGATTTTAAGACTTGCTCTAAATCTCATTAATTACGGCACTGTCGTATTGGTGTGAAAGGAACAGAATATAGAGCCCAGAAATGGACCTCTGCGAATATGATCAATCGATTTTTGACAAAATTGTCAAGTCTGTAAAATAGAGAAGGGCTGGTCTTTCAAACAATGGTGCTAGAATAATTGGATGTCTGCTCGCAACAACATGAACCTTGGCCTCTACTTCTCATCTTATGCACACATAAAGTTATAATGGATCGTAGGCTTAAATGCAACACGTTAAACCATAAAAATAATAGGAAAAGAATATAGTAGAATATGTTCATGCCCTTGGGTTAGAGGAAGGATCTTTAGATATGGTACTAAAGGCATAATCCACAAAAGAAAAAAAATTGACACATTGGAGTTTATAGAAACTTAAAACTCATGCTTTGTAAAAGCTATTATATAAGAGAATGAAAAATGCATGTCCCAGAGATGATTAAATTATATTTTCAACAAACAATTTTTTCTAGAATATATAAGTCATCTTCTCCATAATAAACTCACAGCCCAATTTTACAAAGGGACAAAGACAGACATTTCACTAAAGGAGATGTATGGATTGCAGAAGGAAAAGATTCTCAACCTTCATCAGCAGCGAAATGAAAATTGAAATCACAGAGCTCCGATTGCACAACTTTTAGAATGGTTAATCTTAAAAAAAAAAAAGGCCGGGGTGGGAAA
Source organism: Paguma larvata (assembly GCA_030068075.1). Taxonomy (NCBI): domain Eukaryota; kingdom Metazoa; phylum Chordata; class Mammalia; order Carnivora; family Viverridae; genus Paguma; species Paguma larvata. The sequence goes on from CM057831.1 coordinate 29,533,451, forward strand.
TACTTGGCAATTTCAGGCGCTAGCAAGTATATGAAGCTACTGTCATTCTCCTGTGGTGCCGGTGGGGACGCAGAATTGCCGAGGTTCTGCGGAAGCAGCTTGGGGTCTCCGATACCGTGAATAGTGCCCATACTGTGTGACCAGAGATCCCACCGCTACGTATTTAGCCAAAAGAAAGGAACACTGTGTTTGCAGAAAGCCTGTGTGTGAGTGATTACAGATGTTTTATTTCTAGCACCAAATGAGTAGGAACGAGCCAGGTATCATTCCTACGGTTAATGGGTAAACAGTCAGTGCTATGTCTACAAATGGACTATGGCTTAGCTGTTCACGGAGGAAAAGAAAGTTCTGGGGAATCTTGTGGAGCCAGAAAGTGAGGAAGTACTTTAAGAACAACATAAAACAAGATGTCCCTGTGTGGAAAGAGCACAAAAGCGGGACCTCGTGGCCAAAGGTGAAACCATTTGTGCAAGCTAAATAATAATACTGGATTATAATCCGAAGAATAATGTAAGTATTTTTGAGTCTAAACGGATATAAAAATAACTGTAAGAATAAATTAATGGGAGAATATGGACAATTCTTGGTTATAGAAGAAATCCAATGAATAAATGTAGAAGGAATGAAGGACATAAAAACATCTCCTTTAGGGGCGCCTGGGTGGCTCAGTTGGTTAAGCATCCGACTTCAGCTCAGGTCATGATCTCACAGTTGGTGGGTTCGAGCCCCACATCGGGCTCTGTGCTGGCAGCTCGGTGCCTGGAGCCTGCTTCGGATTCTGTGTGTGTCTCTCTCTCTGCTCCTCCCCTGCTCATTCTCTCTCTCTCTCTCAAAAATAAATAAACATAAAAAAATTAAAAAAAAAAATCTCCTTTAGAACACCAGGCTAGTTCCTGGGCGCACCAGGGTGGCTCATTCGGTTAAGCATCTGACTTCAGCTCAGATCATGATCTCCTGGTTCACAAGTTTGAGTCCCACATGGGGATCTGTGCTGACAGCTCAGAGCCTGGGGCCTGCTTCTGATTCTCTGTCTCCCTCTCTCTCTGCTCCTCCCACCTTGCACTTTGTCTCTCTCTCTCTCCCTCTCAAAAATAAAAGAAACATTAAAAAAAGAAGAACATCATGGTGACTCCTGCAGCAGGCAAGACCCACAAATGGGTGCTAAAGTTAAGAGGCAAAACCTTGAGGATAAAGAGTGTATTTGCATAATTTCAAAGTATTTTCCACAAAACAAATGTTAATCACAAGGAGAAAACAGCAACTTTACATTAGAAGAATAAAGCACATCATTTAACCAAGCGATGAAACTTAGCATCAGCAGGATATGATCTGTCAACATCACGCGCTTCCAGAAAAGATGCACTTAGGCACTTCGCCTCCGTGGCATTCTTTCCAGTAATGCACACTCTCAGTCGAATTATGAGAGAATATATGGCAAAGCCAAACTAAGAGGCCTTTCATAAAATAATTGACCAGTACTCTTTGGAAACCTCAAGGTCATGAAAGAGAAGGAAAGTCCAAGGAGCCGTCACAGATTGGAAGAGAGTACGGAAACACGATGATAACAAGCGTTGAGGATCTTGGACTGGAACTTGGTGCAGGAAAGAACATAAATGGAGGACCCGGCGAGATCCCAATAGAGTCTCTGGTTTAGTGCAGAGGAGCGTGCGCATGCTAGCTTCTCAGTGCTGGCCGCGGGGCCGCGCTTCTGTGAGGTGTTGTCTTTAGGAAAGTCTGCATCACTGTTCAAATGCTCTCCACTACTTCTGTAACTCTTCTGTACTTCTAACGTGTTTTAATTTAAAAGAAGATGGAAGGTATTCGTAATCCTTAAATTAGTATTTCCTTTTCTAGGAGTCTCTTCAAAATCGATTGTCAAGGAGATAATGGGGCACCAAGGTGGCTCAGTCAGTCAAACATCCAACTCTTGGTTTCCGCTCAGTTCTTGATCTCGTGGTTTGTGGGATCGAGCCCTGCATTGGGCTTGCGCTGACAGCGTGGAGCCTGCTTGGGATTCTCTCTCTCTCTCTCTCTCTCTCTCTGCACCTCCCCCACTCATGCTCAATCTCTCCCTCTCTCTCAAATAAATAAATAAATATTAAAATAAAAAGATTATGGCCCAGAAGGAGAGTTACTAGAAAATACTACAGGTGGGCGATCAGCTACAGAACAAGACAATTCGTGAAGATGCTGTAGGAGCCAAGAGAAAAGTTAAGTGAAAAATGTCAGAGACGTTGTTACAGTGCGTGGTGCCAAATAGAAGGAAGCGTCTCACCTTCACTGAGATGCTGCCCAGGATTTCACAAAGCTTTATTTTGTAAGTCAGCCAGATGCCTTTAACAGGGCAACATACAGTTAGAATGGAGTTGATTTTGTAAATAAACCAACAAAAGGTCCTAAAAAGAAAGAAGAATTAAAAGGAGATCTGAAAAAGAAAGCGTCTGTGGGAAAGAGATCACAGATCCAAACAGAACAGCGACAGTCCCCGTTGAGAAAGAAGCCTCCAGTTGTGGGTGCCGGAGTTTCCCCTTAGGCCACAGATCTTGACGTTTGGCCTACCGGATCTTCAGATGTGACATATTTGCTTTCCTTTTATAGATTTGCATTTTATAAAAGCAAATTTATGTGTCCTAGTACGACTCTAGTTTATTAGATTAAACTATAAAGAAGCAAGTTACAACAGGCCTGCTATCCAGAGCGATACACGTGAGTTCCACCTTGTATTGGTGCTGACATCTCCCGACTGTGTCCCTTTCAGGCCATTGTTTCCATTCCCGGCTAAGAAACTGCAGCCAAAATGGATGCTCTGAAAGTTACCCTGAGATTGTCAAAGTTGGATTCTGATTTCCAGAATGCCTGTATGTGGTCCTATTATACAGCTTTCGTGAGGCTAAGAGGCTGCAACTCAAAACGACAACAAACCTGTATTATTTACTGCAGCCGTGGGCTACCGTAGTGCCTGCAGTCATGAGCAAGCAGGGCCAAGGTGGCAACTGAGCAGATTTCCATGTTCAGAGAGAGATGGGACTAATTGCCTCTTTGAAACATAGCTTAGAGCCATAAACAAGAAGTAGACAGGGCTGGTTGAAAAGATGGCCAAGAGGGGGACGATGTACCTTTTCGTGGTAGAATCTGCAGTGTTTACCATTAGCAGAAGAACGTCTGATCGGAACAAATATCATCATTTACAGAATATTTACGTAGGCGAAAAGCCGAGCTTTCTTTAGAGATAAATGCAGCTATTTTCGAGTCTGAAATATCTGGATAGAGCAGGAATGACACCAAGGTGTGGGATTTTTCTCTGGAAGAATTGACATTTTTCTCATAGATGGAGGTAAAGATTTAGGACACGAGATGGATACGGAAGGCCCATGAACTTAAAGTAAGAGGAACTAGATTAGGAATCAAACAAGCGTTCTCAGAGGAACCACTGTTATAAGAGTCCGTTGTCTTCAAGTGTCTTCTGCGTTGGTATTCAAAAAAAGTTCACTTTAGGGTCTTAATTTTCTTTTTTCTTTGTAGCAAATCTCCTTAATCCTTTTCATATTATCTTGAGCTCTCTGTGGAGAGGGACTCCGACTACTTAGCTAGATTATAAATTGTAGGTGAGGAACACTGTCCGTGCGTGGTGAGGCCTAGAAAGGATAAACAGACTCAGGATGCTCAAAAAAGGAACGTGCAGGAGATACAGAAACTGGCCTTCTGCTGACGCGGGGCGCCTTTGGCGGTGGTCCTCTCACGGGGGAAGAGAGCGCACGGGGGGGGGGTCTCTGGATTATACTTGCTCTTCATGCTTTGCTGAAACATTTTATGATGTTTATTCAGCGTTATTTCTCTGGTTACGAAAGGCCTGTCCTAAAAGGGAATTGGGAATTTGACATCCCAGGTGTTAGGAAGGATCCATGCTTTGAGTATTTACATGTGTGTGTGTGTGTGTGTGTGTGTGTGTGTGTGTGTGTGAGTGTGCTCAGTGTTTGAATTTCTCTGAACATATTTGGGGACCATGAAAACAGTCAAGAGTTCCTAAGTATGCGAAGCGAGGCGGGAGGAGAATGAATATATGTGTGTTTGTGTTGGGCACCTCTGTGCGTGTTGAGCCACGCATGTCCAGAATTTAGTCCTAGATGACAAATTTTACTTTGACATTTGAGACAATCGATGTAGGATAGATTGTAATAAATGGGTTGATCTCTAATTAGTTCAGTTCTAAATTATGGAATATTCAAATGATCTTGCTCCTGGTGGCAAAGGGGGGAAATGACAGCAGATTGAGAATTCTGTAAAAATTGATTGACGTGCATGTCTTAGCTTTCTAAACTCTTTTACACATTATGAAGGCCAAGACCACACCTTATATACTTCTGTTATACTTTTGTAACCTACCCATAATACTAAGCATGTAATAAGCCCACATCTAATTAATTAGTAAGTTGCCTGAATTACGGTCCCCTAGGTGGCTCAGTTGGTTAAGCATCTGACTTCAGCTCAGGTTGTGATCTCACGGTTCATGGGTTTGAGCCCTGCATTGGGCTCACTGTTGTTGACCCAGAGCCTGCTTCAGATCTTCAGATACTCTGTTCCCCTCTCTCTGCCTCTCCCCTGTTCACACTCTCTTTCTCTCAAAATAAATAAACATTTTTTAAAAGGTGCCTGAGTTGGTAATAGAGAAGTATTATATAAATAGAAGACTCAGATATTCAATATTTTGCCAATGATGGATGAGGGTTTTAAAAGAGCGTGGAGAATATTTGTTAGAAAATCTGCGTTTACGACTAATTGGATGCATAAATTTGTTTGTGTTTAAAATTGAAATCGGGCTAATAAAAGTAGTACAATTCATGTTCACTTTGGTCCCCAACTTTGCATTATCTGAAAAGCAATAGAAAGTGTGGAATCTAAATTAAATATGAACATAAGTAAAGATTTACAGTTTAATTTTAATGAGGGTGTCAATAGTGTCTGAGGAAACCTCGACTCTTACTTATTTCCTAGAACTGGATCCTCACTGGGCCTGGCCTTCCTCATGAATAAGAGCCTATGTTTACAGACGCGTGACTTGCACTTGAATTTCAGATCTGCCACTGACTATCTGTAGGAACTTAGGCAAGTTTCCTAAACTTCCTGTGGCTCAGTTTACCCTCCATAAATGGGGGTAATGATAGAAGCTACCTCTTAGTGTACTGTGAAGATTAATGGGTTGATCGATGGGTTAATACATGCATGCGCTAAGTGTGTAGAGATGGACTAGCACAGAGTGATCAAAAATGTCGTCTGTGAACATGAAGATTATACTCATTTCCTTTGCTCCTGTGGCAAATCATCAAAGTTCGAGGCTTAATAACAAGACTTTGTTACCTGACAACATGACTTTCGTGTCTTACAATATTACCTTTCTGTATATCTGCAGACCACTTGTGTGGTCCAGGTCTCACGAGGCTAACATTAAGATACCGTGGATGGCGTTCCTCCCTCTAGACTCCGGAGGAGGCATTTGTTTCTCGGCTCTTGGGTTTTGTTGCCAGAATTCACTTCCTTGTGGATGCTGGATCTAGGTCTCTGTGTTCTTGTTGGCTATGAACCAAGGACCATTTCTAGTTGCTGCCTCATTACTTGGCTCGTGGCCCTCAACCTCCGTCTTCAGAGCTGATACAGGCCGACGAGGTCCTTGTCCTGTGGCTCCTCTTTTATGCTCCTTTCATGGCTAATCCCAGCTGGGAAAGGAGCTTTGCTTTCAAAGCCTCACGTGATTGGCGACAAGGAGCCCACCTAGGTGATCCACGTCCCAACTGGGAATCCAGGCCCTTATTTGCATTGCATCCCTTTGTCGTTTAAGGTAACATAGTCACAGGTCTGGAGACCGCTGTGTGGAAATCTTCCAGCGCTGACGGACTGTGGTGTTTCTGCTATGGTGGTGATCGCCTTGCAGTCGAGGGCAGGCTTTCAGAGTCAGGGGTCGTTGCGGTTATCAGGTGATCCGCAAGGGGATTTTTCAGCTCTTGTATATTTTTCAAAGACAGAAGGAGGAAGTGACCAGTACCCTGTGGTCTCTGTCTCGGGGAGTGTTTATAAAATATGCTGTTGGAACGTTATTTTTGTGATATAACAGACATGAAATGAAAAAAAAACAGTGTGTATGGGAGGACTCACGGCTTTCTGTCAAATAAGACTGATAAATAAAGCATGTTCACTGTGATATTTTAATGGAAGATTATTTACTACTCTTCATATGCTAATGTGCATTGTGCTTTTCCAAAAGGGATGGATAGTGTTTCCAAACCTTATTTGACTACAGAAATTTTATGTTTGTTTATTTCTTGAGGGCTTCTGAATTAACTTTAGAAAGTAATGATTCTAGGCACTTGGGATCCTAGCAATGTCCTTGGCGAGCAGTGTGGACAAGGTTTCATTGCCTAGAAGGCAGATTTGCAAGGACATTCTACTCTGACCATATTTAAATGTTATCTTATGTATAACATCTTCTTTAGGGCTTATTTTTCTTTCAAAAGATAGGAAGTATTTTCCCATAGTGTAATTGGAAGCATTTTTTTTAATTTTTATTATTGAGAGAGAGAGAGACAGAGTGCGAACGTGGGAGGGACAGAGTGGGAGACACAGAATCCCAAGCAGGTTCCAGGCTCCGAGCTGTCAGCACAGAGCCCGATGACGGGGCTCGAACTCACGAGCCTTGAGATCATGACCTGAGCCGAAGTCCAGACGCTTAAGCAAATGAGCCACTCAGGCGCCCTTCAAAGCTTTTGTACTAGTGGACATAGCCAATGCCTTCTGTTATTGGTGAAACAATAATTATTATCAGTGTTGAATATCCTACTGTGTTGAATATGTGCCAGGCACTGTGCTAAGGACTTCATGAGTGTTGCTTCATTGACTCTTCATGACAACACTAATGAGGTAGGCACAGGAACTGTGAGGAAACTGAGACTCAGCAAAGCTACTGTAGTAACTCTGAGGGCGCCTGGCTGCATTGTTTCCTGGCATGTCCTCCTACGACCTTGTTCTTCCGTCAGAAACAGTGTGGTTATAAATACAGAGACTGACGCTACAGGAGACTGACAGGTGGTTTTTATTTGGAAGTGGACAATGGGGACCATGGGGCAATCTGAGCATAAAGTTGGCACGTCTCGATGGGCCCTAGGTGTGACAGTCATTGCCTCCCCGCATGTGTCCTTTTCATGAGAAACCACCTCCCTCCCCAAAGCCTCAGCTGGCTTCCTTATACAACTCCTCATCTCCCTCTGTCCTCTGACCCCCCACCCACGTGACTAATTGGACCAGGTAGAGAATCCAGACCCCAAAGGAACCAATCCATGAACTGATCTGAGCCAGTAAGATTATCTCTTGAGACTCTGAGTTGAGTCATTTGGGAACTGAGCTACATTCGTGAGTCATCAGAGAAAGGATCTAATATGAGGCCCCGTGTGGACCTGGGAGACGGGTGCCCCCTGGCAATGTCATTTGAAGGAGGTTTTTTTTTTTTCCAAAATGGAAGACTGGAAAAGACAAATACAAAAGAGAATAAAGATTTCTCCCGAGCGGGAGGGTGAGAACGTACAGTTTTTGTGAAAGGGCAAGAGTCCCTGTTGAGCGGGGAATTCTGGCCTGTGGGTGAGAACCGCCTGGTCACTGGGGAGGGCGATTCATCGAGCTGCCGCTGCCTGATGAACGTATCCTACAAAGGCTTCGAGGTTCCCTTAGTGTTATTTTTACATTCACTGAGCAACACTCGGATTTTAATTTGCTTTCCCACAGAGACCGGACGGGCAGTGAATGTGGGTGACAGGAATGTTCCTCACAGTGAATTAATAAATCATCATTCTGGTTGATCATCATTCCCTCCTCATGAGGGTCAGAGAGAAGCATAAGGTTTGGTCACCTCTAGATAAACAAATGGTTACTAACCCTGGACCCCTAGGGGCCCTTGGGTGGCTCAGTCGGTTAAGCGTCCGACTTCAGCTCAGGGCATGATCTCATGATTCATGGGTTTTAACCGCACACCAGGTTCACTGATGTCAGCATAGAGAGCCCAAGTTGGATCCTCTGTCCCCCTCTCTCTCTCTGTCCCTCTTCCACTCATAAGCATGCTCTCTCTCTCTCAAAAATAAATAAACATTAAAAAAGAAAAGAACCCTGAACCCAATGGCCAGATCCAATTCACCACCTCGGAGACCTGAGCTGACCGCCAGACAGCCACGCACGCCTTCAGCTACTAATTAATTCAGCAAGTATTTGGCTGGTGTGTCCTGCATGCTAGGACCTGCTCTAGATTTAGACACCCTATTGTAAGCAAGGCAGAAGTGAACGCGGGCCTCAGAGAATTAACACTTTAGAAAAAAGAAACAGGCAGCATTTTGTAAAAGTAAATGAATAGATACAGAGACAAACACGGAAATAGATAGGACTAGTGTCAGTGCTAGGTGCTGCCTAGAAAATTAAAGCGGATATGTCAGGCGTACCTGGGCAGCAGCTTCCTTAGAGACAGAATTCAGAACTGGTTAAAGTCGTGACCTTCGGACATGGGACCAAACTTATTTCTGTGTCCTTAGGCAGTTGTCTTAGCCTCTCTGTGCCTCGGTTACTTCCTTTGAAAGTGAGGCTGAAAACCATAGGATGTCTTTGTAGGTTTGTTACTAATAGGATTGAGCTCATGAACAGAAAGCATGTAGAACAGTGCCAGGCTCATGGTAAGTGCTGTGACAATGTGGGCTGTTGCGATTGTGCCTATTTTTATTTAAGACATTTAGTTGCCTGGACACAAGGAGCCTCCCCCCAAAATAAATACAGACATTTGGTGGAGATTTGAACGAGCAGAGGGACCGTCCGTAGGAGTCATGCAGGACATTTCAAGCAGAGGAAAGAGCTTTTGGCAAGGCCCAAAGACAAAATGCAGGTGGCCCTGTTGGGGATGGGATGGAAGGCCGGTGTGGCCGGAGTGTGGGCGAGGAGGGAGCAATGGTCTGAGAGAGAGCCCCCGGTGTGGTCAGCCAGGCTGGGCCAGGAAGGGCCCCTAAGCAGTGGGTGGATTTGCTTTGAAAACAATTATGCTTGTGTGGCTTGGAGACTAGATAGAGAGGGTTGTAGAATTAGAAGAAGAGCAAAGAGACCGTCAGGACACTGTGTCAGTAGCCTGGATGTATTGTGCCCACTTCAGAACCAAGATGTGGAAGGGCTTTCCTGTTATGACATACTGAGCAGTGAAAACAGAAAAACAGGGAAATACAGAAACACACAATCTCCGTCTTCATGGAGTAGTCATTACATCATAAATCTTCACTCTGGGAAAAAAAGCTATCCCCCGCCCCTTCCCCTGGAGCTCATCCCCAAACTAATCAGTGACACTTGTGGGACATCCAAGGCTGTCTTTATATCTCTCTCAAAGACGCTCAGAGCATAGGGACTTCATTTTCCCATTTGGAAGGATCCTTCATTCTTCATCATCCCTTAGGTTTGTAGAATGATTGCTTAGGTATCAGTTCTGGATTCTGTCACACGAGTCACCATGGTAATGGATCAAAATGAGTGCATTTCCATCTGGATCAAGAGTCGGCTATGTGTGGAAAGTATGTCATTACTGATATAAGACAGGAATTGGCAGACTTTCTGCTCTGTGTTTCTTCTGTCTTGTTTGCTCTTAGTATCATTTCCATAGTGTAGTTGGAAAGACTTCTAATTAAACAAGGTCCAATTGGCATAGATTTCTTTAATCTCTTAACAGACAGTCAAGTGACTTTGCTTCAAACCTAGAACTGAGTCTCATTCTATTTACCATTTCTAAAATTGTTCTGACATCAAAAATGAGAGTTTTCAAACTCTTGACCTGTCTGCTTGATGTATTTAGATCCCATCAAGAGATAACTCAGCTCTCAAACTGTTGATTCAACTCTGGTGGTTTTCTTTCCACTCATACCAAAAAAATAAATAAATAAAATAAAACAAATAAGAATGAGATGTTGATTCTCTCTTCTCCTTCTTACCAATAAATAATCAATTAATAAAATAATTGTGATATAGCCTCTTTTTTGTGTCACTAATTATGTCTGGGCTTATTTTTCTGCTCAGAGCAATTTTTCAAGAGCCTAAACATTTCCCAAAAGATTGTTTAAATATATTCTAATATACAAGAAGAGAATGGGTCTTAAACACACCCTCCTCTCTGAAGAGATATGGGAGAAGCTGGAAAATGCTGAGGCTGTCGCGTCTGCCTGAACTCTCTTCTTCACACGAATCCTACAGACTCTAAAATACACAATTAGAGATTAATTAATGTATTTATCTACCTTTTGAGGTTTTCTTTAAAAAGTAATGAGTGCTGTAAAGAGCTCATTCCTACCGACCTAATATTTGACTTTATTCCAACCAGTAGGGGTGGGTGTTAGAAGACGTGCCTAGAGTTTGGAGCTGTGTGAATAACACTCAGAGAAGCAAATGATTGAATAAAGTGAAGACACGAGAAGCACTTGCCTTCCTTATCATAGCAATGGTTTGCATTTCCCAAATGGCGGCCATCACATACCCACTCAACCTTTTCAGTCCACTGCCTTGAGCAGAGTTTCTTTGTCATTGAACAAGGATTCCAGTATAGCCCAATAACGTTTGGATCATGACTCTGTTGTCTGTCTTGAGCCCTTCTGTCTAATTCTTCAGAAAAACCAAAACCAACACCTCAGTGTATATTCTCACTCTTCTGGGCAGCTGAGAAAACAAATAGGCAGCAAATCCAGATAGAGTGGGCTGCATACGAGCAGAGAGGCAATAGGAATCTATAAATATTTAAGTAAGAATCGCCCCCCGTGACTGCCGGCAGGGCCAATCTGGGTGGACCCCCGCCCCCTGTAGTAAATGCTGTTGAGAATGATAAGGGACGGTCTGCAACGTTTTGATCAAAGCATGCGACAGTCTGCAGAATGCTTTGCTCTTAAGTGCAATCACCCCTGCGGTCCATATGCCGTAAGCCCTGCAGATGGTTTACTGCCGTCAGAGCAGATGGGGCTGACGGTGCCAACGCAGCTCTCGGGTTTAAGACATGCAGGCCTGCGTGCACGTGCACACACGTGTGCACACACACGCACAGACTCCAAGGCGCCATATGTCGCTGCCTGTTGACCTTTGAAACATCAAGCTACCAAAATATATATGCTTCTTTTAGGTGTAGGACTCATCCGTTTGACTTCTAATGAGATCTATTATCACCCTCAAATGTCTGTTTTAACTTCTGGTTTGATCCTGAGCCCAGTTTTATGTGTTTACTACAACCTGAATGTCCTCCATAGCCTGAAAACTTCCTCCCTAGAGATACTCTGCTTACATCCAGAGAGGCAGTAAAATACAGCTCAGTTCCGTTCTTTCCGACTTCCTTCTAAAGCACGTGCCCTAGCTAGCGCACAACTGTGAATTCCTAACAAACCTGGAGATGACTGTGGTCCAGGCAGGACGTGTTGGCTCTCCGAGACCCAGGCAACAAAGACTTACTGAGCCCCGGCAGTAGTAGGCAGAAACTTTATTGGACTAAGGCAGCCGGGCCCAGCTAATGGATTGGTGATTTTCATGACCTTGAGCCCGTGTAAATCTCAGAGTCAAAAGGAAAACAGAGGCTCACGCTATTTCCTTCACTTATTATAAATGATTCTGGAGCTTCGCTTCAGCTATTCTGCAAATATTTACAGAACATTTAATAAGAACTGAGGATAACAAAAGAGCAAAACCACTAACTTGTTTGTCGCTGATCTGAGTCCAGAGCTGACGCTATGCGAGGACTCTGCCAGGTGCTCTGTGACAGCCACACAGACCGGCACTGCTCGGGCTGGGCTTACACAGAGTAGACACATGGTCGTTCATTTCGAGAGGCTCCCAGCCTGAAGGAGGTAAGACTGACGTGTCAGTAACCACGAGGCTGTGTGGTGCGGGCACCAAGGGAGCTCACAGAAGCTGGGGCGAATAGTAGGGTATGGGGTATACGGAGTGCGGGTGGCGGAGGTACCGCCTGACCTGAGCTCGAAGCGCAGGCACAGCCGTAACATGTCATGTTGGAAAGAGAAAACTCTCAGAAGGGGTATGGGCACGTATGAAATTCTGAATCCAGACACCACAGAAAACACGGTCTCATGTTCCTGGGAACAGCAGACCTCAGCAAGCAGGCAGCGGAGAGCAGGAAGTTAGTTCGTATGACGAGCGGTGACTAGTGAGTGACTCTGCTGCAGCCAGGCGTCGTTCTCTGCTCTGGGATGTGGCAGGAACTCAACGCGAAGCTCCTATTCTAGGAGGGCGTGCGATCGGCGGCTTGTGAAATGGTCCCCAGTGAGCCCTGCCTCCTGGAGGTTAGATCCTTATATAATCCGTCACCCTTGAGTGTCAACCGGACCTAGTGACTTGCTTCGAGTGACAGAATGTAGCAAAAGAGGCAGGATGTCTCTTCAGAGATTATGTGATTCTCATCTTGCTCATTCTCTCTCACCCTTCCCAGCTCCCTGTGAGGGGAAGCTGGGTACCCCGGGCGAGCTGCCCCACGGAAAGGCCCACATGGCAGGGAACCGGCCAGTGAGGAGCGGAGTCCAGCCAGCAGTGATTGAGTCTACAAGTGGCCCCTCCCTAAGGTAACCTGAGCGACTGCAGTACTGGCCGAAAATTTGATCACAGCCTTGTGTGGGTCCGTAAGCCAGAGATAACCAAAGCAATGCCTGACTTCCTTCCCCACAGAACCTGAGACCATACGTGTGTGTTATTTGAAGCTGCAAAGCTTTCGTGAATTCGTTACACAGACATAAAATAATACAGAGGAACATAATCTCTCTCTTTAAATCTCTCTCTCTCTCTTTTTCCTATACACGCATGTAACCATATAATAACTTAGAAGAAAAATCATCTAGGATAAAGGGGGCCGCCTGGGAGCTGGGAGTCCCAGGGAGCAGCTGGACGAGGTGGTGTTACAATTTTGTAGAGAGGGGTCAGGGACGGCCACCTGGAAAATAAGGTGTTTGAGCCAAAGCCTGAAGGAAGAAGAGGGAGTGGGCATATGGATTTCTGGGCCACCACGTGCTGGGTAAAGAAGGCCTCACGAAGTAACACTTTGGACAGCAGTGTGTGGGATTTATTTGAGGAAGTGCAGGAGGCCCTTGTACTGGAATGGTTTGGAAGGAGTTGGTTATCTGTGAGGTCAGAGAAGTAGTGGGGAGACTGAATATATAGGACTTTAGACGATATGGTAAGGCCATTGATTTAATATTGAGTAAACTGGAAAGCTTTTGAAGAGATTTAAGGAAAGGACTGCTTTATAACATGTTCTTTGGGAAGGCAAGGGAGGAAGCAAAGATATATTAGTAAGAAGGCCATTATAATAATCTTGGTAAGAAATGATGGTGGTGGTTCAGATCAGAGAGGTAGCAGGTGGTAGGGGGAGAAGTAAGTATATTTCGAAGGTAGAGAACACATGATTTACAGATGGATAAGATGTAGGTGGGAAAGAAAGGCATCAAGAACGACTCCAGTGTCTCGGTGTGAACATCTCTAAATGAAATTTCCATGTGCTCTGTTGGAGAAGACTCCTTAAAGAGTAGGATTTGCGAGGGGCGGGGGCTGTGCAATAGGAGGGTTTTATTGTTATCTATAAAGTTTAAGAGTTACTTTGTAGACATCCCTGTAAAGATGGCAAGTAAGCTTTGGGACGTATGAGTTTAGAGGTCAGGGAATCCAGGTGAAGCTCTACGTTGGGAATCTCTCAAGATCCAGACGCTATTAAGAGGCCAGTTCCTGCACTGCATAATTTTAAGAGGTACCACTTTCTTTTGGTTCCTCAGAACATTATTCATACTGGATACTATGAGAATTAGGACACTGGAGTTATGAAAGACAGTCACCCTATATGAGACTGGATGATTCAACTCAGGTGTTCTTGACAGAAAAGAAGGAAAAAGGTCTATAGACGGGACCCTGGGAAGCCTAACATTGGATCTTTGAGAGCAAAAAGGGACTAGCAATGGAGACTCAAAAGAGAAAGCCAGCAAGCAGGCAGGATGTATCAAGGAAGCCAGGTAACAAAGTTGTGTCAGGAAGCATAGAATAAGCAACCGTGTCAAATACTACAGAAAGATTGAATATGATTACTATAATCACTGGACTAATTGATTGGACAATGTGAGATATGTTTGTATACTGGTAGGAACAGTCTAGCAGAGAGAGGGGGAAGTCGGGTGTGCAGAAGGAGAGTCAAATTGTCAGAGGGAGAGCCTTGTCACTAGGACAAGTGAGGTGCTGAATCTATCGCACCAACATGGTGGTTGGCATTGGAGGAGAAAGCGAGTGTTCGTCCACAGGAAAGGGGTAACTGTATGGTAGGGTCAGTCCTTCCTGGTGGACATGTGGTTGTGGGGAGCCTGTGAGATTTCCCTTTTGATTTGACTATTTTCTCAATGAAACAGAGACCGAGGCTGCGGGAGGAAGGAGGTGCAGGAAGTGTGTGGAGACATAGGGAGGTATCGAAGTGCCATCTCGGAGAGAGGAGAAGTGGTTGGACTACTGGCAGGGCCACTCCGTGGCACCAGGGGCCCACCGGGCGCTCGTCCAGTCTCATTCAGGGTCCACATGGGAAGTGAGACCAGTCAGCACGAGGACGTGTTTTTCCGCCATGTCTCCACTGTCCTGGAGCAAATGCAGGTTAGATAGAAAGTGGGATTTAACCAGGGGCTGGGCTTTTGCCGAGTGAATGTAACAACAGAGGAAGGACCACGGGTGGGGATGTAAGCTATGTAAGGACATGAGGGATGTAAGCTATGTAAGGACATGAGGGATGAGGGAGAGTGAAAGAGTAGTGACATTGACGGATGGTAGATTGATTGTTAGGAACAGTGAAGGGCTCAGAACTTGCTGGGATGGTGGTACTGGAAGGAGCAAGCCGGAGCGATGGACTGGTATTTGGTGGGCGGGACCCAGGCTGTGGAGCCAGGAAGCCCCTTCTCCATGATGCTCTCTTCCCCAGGGAAGGACAGGTCAACCCCGTGTGCCTCGAAGACCCGTCTGATAGTTACATGCCTGGAGAGAGGCAGACGGATGCATACAGGGCATTACAATAGCAAAGGTGATTTCTTTTTGGCAGAATGTTTAAGTTGCGTTGTTTTATACTTATCTCGTCGTTTGAGAGTCTTCCTTAATAGTTAGTCTCTGAAAAAGGCGAAGATGGATTTCTTTCTGTAGAGCAGCTGGTCTCTTGTCAGTTGTTCAAATATCATTTGCCAGCTGGTAACGAGACAAAGGGAATAGTGCTGCCGGGGTGTGCAGTGGCATCTTAGCCCTGCAGGCCGTGCGTTCCGCCCAATCGGTAGACATGCATGTACTCGGGGTGGGGCACCCCTTCACCGGCTCTGACACTTCTTCCGCTGCAGGCTTTTGGAAAGCTGGGTGCGTCAAGCCATATATTTAATGCCCGCAGGAAAATACCAGTGAAAGGAAACTTGTAAGTCGTCCCTTTGTTAAGTAGAAAAACTCTATTTCACAGATAGTCATCTGTGCTGTGGGACAATTTATAACTCTACTTTCAAGGTCAGCATTTGAGCCTAAAGTTAGAAAATCAGACAATTAAAAGAAAGCATGCATAACTTCTCTCCTGATTTCTCACCCCACAGAGATATAGGCATTCCTTGCTAACTGATCTCAAGAGCCCCAGAGTTTCAGATACTCTTTTTGAGATAAGGCTGTCCAGAGGAAAAGGACTCCCCTGTTTTAGTCACTGGCTCTCTGAAACTTAGGATGTAAATGCAGAGGGGAAATAAAATCTTCCTCAAGATCCAGACCTGCTCTCCCCACATTTAGAAGCATGTAGATTTAAATAAAAGATATTTATGTTACATGACAGATAACCTTATTACAGGAAGTTCTGTTGACCTTTTCTTCTCCTCTCTGCCTATAAGAGATAATAGTATATTAAATGAGAGATATTTGTATTTCCTCTGAAATGACCTTAGATCATTTTTTTACTCTTTGAATATTCATCAAACTTAGGTCAGTGAAATGTCATAAGCAAAAATTTTCTAATTTCTAATGGGATCTTGGGAAAGACTTTCACATTTATTATTATTATTAATTATATTTTGGCTTCTCTATGAAACTGTGGGCATAACCTAAAAAGACCTTCACTAGAAATGACCTAGCTCTCCAAGGCAAGAGTACATCTGGCTAGCCTCAGCATGGAGGTTCCAAAGGACTGGAACAGAACTGAAATTTTGCTGTCCTATTCATCAGAATTGTTGCGAAGAATTACAGAGAAAAATCTGTTGAAAAGTGTCAAAGGAAAGAAGAAGGAAGGATGGATGGAAGGAAGGAAAGAAGGAGGAAAGGAAGGAGGGAAGGAAGGAGGGGAAGGAGGGAAGGAAGGAGGAAAGGAAGGAGGGAAGGAGGGAGGGAGGGAAGGAAGGAAGGACTGGAAGAAGCAAACGAAAGGCTAGGTGATTGAGAACATTTGTGACCCATTCATCAGGAGAGTTCAGCCCCCTGGTTTTCAGTGTCTGGAATGGAAGACAGTTAAAGAACTAGGGCTGCCAAGTACGGTAGTGCCCTTGAGCTGTTCCAATCAACTGGAATATGTTTGATTATATTTCACCGATTATTTTTCCCTAAGGAGGGAAATTCAGACATTTCTTTTATCTCATATCAAATTCAAAAAGTTATTCTTTTTACCAAAAGATACGGAAAATAATCACCCATCACCGAGTATGAACATGAGGGAAAACTGCCATAACATAGTGACGCTGCCTAAGTAATTGAGATTTGAATATGTAAACGAAACCATTTCGAGGGTAAGAAGTCATTGCAGCAGGTGTCATGCCGGATGTTTTGGGAAGAACAAACCTTAGGGCACATTAGTAAGTAATCAAAGTTAAAAGGAATTTCGATTAACTCTAGGTGATGGTTGAGAGTATCTGCAAACACCTCTTTGAACCCTGGCTGCGGGAGAAGGCCAACCCCAGGAGGTCGACTTGGTCCCCAGTGGTTCAGGAGAAGGAGAGAAAATCAGGGGACTTTGAGCGACACAGCACGAATACCAGGATTGCTGTCATGCCCGTGGCTGCTACCACCACGAAGCCTACAGGTGCCTAAGCAGTTGCTGACCGCCAAGCACTATCATGATATTTTCCATGTATTAATGATTTAAGGAAAAGCAGTCTGTAAACTTCATGAAGAAAGAAGATTAATGCTTATTCATCTTTGTAATCAGAGGCATCCAGTCCAGTACTTGACATACAGTAAGCACTTAATAAATGCTGTGGAACCAGGTGAAAGAATAACCTGGGCTAGATTAAAGCTTGACTCATGCGCCCAAGGGCTTTCGCCAGTTCTTTAGTAAGGAAGAGAGGGATACTGGTATTTGAACATTAATGGGTAGCTAGGTCTTCAGGGAAGACAAACCCATTCTCTTCCTGAAAAGCCTGGCCAAATATGTCCCCTGCATGAGCTCTTAAACTTGCTGCAACTCATACTCATCTGTTTCAGTTCTGAAATGCCTTCTCAGTCATGTCCCCAAATGTCAACTTGTCCCAAGAGAGCTTAGTTGTCCCTGGCTCTATTATCAGTTACCTGTAAGACCGAGTATGTGTATGTGGCGGAGGGTGGTGGGGGGTACTTGGTAATACTCAGGGCATCAAACAGAGTACTTAGAAGGCATTGCCTCAGTAGTGAAGAAAAATTAACTCTAGAATAAAGGCTGTTGTGATTTAGTTCTCTGTGGCTGAGAACTCTTAAAAAAATTAAAAAAACTGAAGTTTCCATATAATTGCATTCCATAACAGAGCTTAAGAATATTTAAAGGAATAAAAAGATGTCCAGCATCAGCAAAGTTAAATTTGCAATATATAGCATCCAAAAAAATTACCATCCCTGTAAAGAGAGAGAGAAAATACATTATAATGAGGAAATCGAGAAATGACACAGATCTATCTCATGCCTGTTAGAACAGCTATCCTCGAAAAAAAATCCCATGAAAACAAAACCAAGCGATGACAAGCATTGGCGAGGACGTCAAGAAAAAGGACCCCATGTCCACTGCTGGTGGGAATGCCAACGGTGCAGCCACTGTGGAAAACAGTATGGAGGCTCCTCAAAACAATTAAAATTATAACGACCGTATGATCCAGAAATTCCACTCGTGAGTGTGTACCTGAAGGAGACAAACGCACGATGTCTGAGACATATCTGTACCCCCACACTCACTGCAGCATTATGTGTAGTAGCCAAGACATAGAAACAACCTAAGTGTCTATCAACATATGAATCGATAAATGGACACACGCACACACACACACACACACACACACACACTGGAATATACTTCAGCCATAAACAAGAAGGACATCCCGCCATTTGTGACAACATGGATGGATCTTGAGGGCTCTATGCTGAGTGAAAAAAGTCAGACAGAGAAAGATGAGTGTGATCTCACCTCAGTGTGGAATCCTAAAAAAAAAAAAAAAACACTCTTGGAAAAAAGAGCTCAGATCTGCGGTTAGCAGAGCTGGTGTAGGGAGAGAGGAGCACTAGAAGGAGGTGGTCCAACGGTAGAGACTTGCAGTTATACTATGATTAAACGCCAGGGACGTAATGCGCAACATGGTGACCATTCTGACCGCCGCTGTACGCGATATTTGAAAGTTGTGAAGGGAGTAGATTCTAAGGGTTCTCATCGTAAAGAAAATGTTTTTTTTTTCTCCTTTTTTTTTTGGTATCTACGTGAGAGTATGGGTGTTAACTAGACTTCCCATGGTTATCATTTTACACTATATGTAAGTCAAATTATTATGCTATACACCTTAAACTTATACAGTGCCATATGTCAATTTTAAAAAGGTTCAAAAAGGCACAGCAAATAGATAGGATTCAAAATGAAACACAGTAGAGAAAGGAAGAAAGAAAGAAAGAAAGAAAGAAAGAAAGAAAGAAAGAAAGAAAGAAAGAAAGAAAAGAAAAAGAACAAAGAAAGAAAGAAAAGAAAAAGAAGAAAGAAAGAAAGAAAAGAAAAAGAACAAAGAAAGAGAAAGAAAGAATGATGACAAGAAAGAAAGAATAAAAGAAAGAGAAAGAAAAAAGAAGAAGAAAGAAAAACAGAAAAAGAGAAAAGAAAAGGAAGGAAGGAAGGAAAGGAGGGAGGGAGGGAGAAAGGAAGGAGGAGAGGGAGGGAGCGAGGGAAGGAGGGAGGGAGGGAGGGTGGAAGGGAGGGGTGCCTCACTGAGCTACAGAGCAATTCCAGTCTAACATTCATGGTCGGAGTCCCTGAAGAGGAAGGCCAGGAGGAATACTTGAAGAAACAGTAGCTGAACATACTATAAATTTGATTCACCACCTTAATCTCACAGATCCAAGGACAGCAAAGAAACTCAAGAACAAGAAAAATGAAACACATGTTAAACCAATTACTCCAAGCCAGCGATAAAGAGAAAATCTTAAAATCAGCAGAGAAAAAAGGCCCATTGGAGAGCAGATAGGGGAATAACGATAAGAATGCAGCAGATAACTGGGAACCAGAGGTTTACACAGGGCGGAAGAGACACAGGGTTTACCCTCTGTGTGCCAGTAGCCGCCCCAGGAAAATTCTTCCAGTCCTCGGACAGCTCAAACACAAGCGGAGGGTCTGAGCCAGAAGCCAGGGTAGCATCGCGCTAAAAGCGGAAGCAACGTGATACCTCCCAACACAAAGTTCTTCACCAGTGAACGTGTCCTTAAAAATGAAAGGTGAAATAGAGGCTTTGTTCAGACGTCAAAGGTGAAAGAGTTGGTCACTAGCAGTCTTGCCCTCTGAGGAACGTTGGCGGAGGCCCTCACGGCAGAAGGAAAACGACATCAGGTAGAAACCTGGATCTTCACCGGAAGCCTGGGCACCGGCAGTGGTGACCGTGTGAGTTGTCGCGGGCTGGCCATTGTAGCAGTAGCCCCATTCTGGCAGCCCAGCTGGTTCATGGCAAGGCGGCATGGTGCCAGATGCTATACCGTGATGTAGGTACGCCCCTGGACACCTACTACCGGAAGTTTATTAGTAGCGGAAGAGAACCAAGGGTTTAAACCGTCTGTGCCGGAGGCTGGCCTGCGAGAAGGTTTTCCAGTCATCAGATGTGTAAAATAGAACCGGAGGGTTTCCTTCCTAAGGACAAGAGCTCAAACAGAAGCGTTCTACTTTTCGTCCTATAATTGATATAGCCATGTTTATAGTTACAAATGTCGTGTATTTTTAGACGTGAATTTTTTGAGGAAGGATTTTATCATAATTGTGCTTGTAGGGCACCAACCCGCAGCAATCCAATTCTGCGGATATCCGCTATCAGCTCGTGTGAATCTGCTGACATTTCATACCCCAGCATCTCCAGCGGCATCACAGTGTTTTTTTCTGATGAAGTCGGGTACTTTCAAGAAAATAAGAGGCTTGCAAAATCACCATGAATACAGTTAAGTTATCCGAGGAAGCGGAAGTCCCAGCAAGAGAAGTCCTACACAGACTCACCAATAAATGATCGCACGGGAGCAGGAGAGTGATTGGATTAAATGTTACATCCTTCAGTGCAACGGGGCAGCGACTTAATGTGCTTTTGGATTTCTCTGGTGCAGGCTTTCATTTCAGATTAATTTTTAAATTATGAATGATTAAGAACAAAGGACCACCGTAGTGAGGAAGTGCTGAATTATCTTTTTATTTTTTCTATGGAAAACTCTGTTCTGTTGGCTTCGTCCTATGAAGAGAAGACCCAGAGTGTTCAGCCAGAAACTGTAGAAGAGTTTGCTCGAGGACAATTAAGTAATACAATAGGACACTGTTTCCTGAAATTTATGACGACGAATTTGTCAGCTTTCTAAATTGATAATTTGGTTTTATCTTGTTTCCTAAATGTACATTTATTTTTATGTACCATTTTGCAATGGTTATTTCGTTTATATTTCTTAGAACTTCCCCTTAACCAGGTGGTCCTTCAGCCTCATGAAGCCTGTCTCTCTGGCACAGCGTGGTCCCGGTGGACGTGAAGCTTTGGCGTGGCGTCTCCCTAGACGTACCTTAACATGCAGCTCTTGTTTTAGACACTTCTGATGGAGGTGTTGCTGTATGTCCTTCAGATAATTGTATTGGGGAGAGTATAATACGATCTATCCAAAAGGGAGTTAGAGAGGAAAAGAATTGTGAGCGAAAGGAAGATGAGTTAACAGGAGATCCCGGGTCTTATCGAACTGAATGGTGATTATCGGATGAACCAATCGCAGAGAATGCAGTTTAAGATTTGCACGCTCAGGAGTAAAAGCAGAGTCCGCGGACTCTATTTTTATTTTCCTACCAGCCATGAAATCACGCTTTCCTCAGAAAAGCCAGGTGTCGTCTGGAGCTCTGGATCCTCCGGGAAGGCAGGTCTTCTCCAAACACCCTTCCGTCTCTCCCCCGTGACTTCTCCAGCTCGGTATATTCGTCCCTGTGCCAGCAATCTCAGTTCGTGTCACACCAGTCAGGTAACATTCTGCCCCCCTGCAGGTTTCCACAAAACGCTCCTTCATCCTAGAACACTGATGAACCGCTGCGGGAGAACCTGGGACTTTGTCCCGTCTTTTACCCGAGTGTTGATACGGAGTGGGGAGCTTTTTTTCCCAGGTCCTCGGTAGAAACGTAGCTTGATGAAACACTGCTGAAGCCGAGGGCCCCAGGGTCTTACTGTGGAAGACTAGTATTCCCCATCACACCAGGGGAACAGGAAGACATCCGCTCCTGTTTCACCCAGGGTCATTGTTCTGGAATGACAGTTCTCAGGTGCATTCAGTTGGCAATGGACACCAGGAGAAATGGTTCCACTTATATAAATAACAAACTCATCCATCGAGCTGTGTGCCACCCACATAAATCCCTAGCTCCAGATAAATGAAATATAATGTACCCAGGAAGGTAGGTCTCAGTGCTGGTGGAGGATTCTCTTGCCTCTTCCTAAACGGGTGCCAGTCTTCACCGTGCTGATTTCCTGGTTAGGTCAGGAGCGATCTGCTCCAGAATGTACTGTCCTTATAAATTAGCAAAGGTCCAAGAGAGGCAGGGCCTGTTTGCCGTGATCCATAGTTCAGAAGGATGGACGGTTTTCTTTCTCCTGTGGGATGAGGAAGAGAAGCACTGATTGGCGAGTATCCAGTATCGCCTCCAGAAGAGAAGATGACTGAGTGAGAGAAAATAAATTTCCTGTTGAGCTCTGCAGTTCCATCTCCTTACAGAAAAAGATTAAACTTGATCGTGACGCTTTTCCACCTTCCGCAAACATAAAAGAGATATTCTAACATGATCACTTTAGTCTTTTTCAGCGTAAAAATGTTATATGTGGGGATGCTGACGGTCATGATGTCACACAGGAAGGGGGTATCGTAGAACTTGTCCAGGAACCACCTCTGTCTTCAAATTTAGGGCCTAAGCCCCTGAGTCATGAGAGGTTTGCTATTTCCGAGCCAAATTAGTTCTTCGGTGAGTGCCATTTCTAACTGTAAACACGTTCCCATGAGCCAGCTACAAAGCCCAAAGGACAAAATATATCGAGAGTTGAGCGTGCCGAGGCCACTACCTAGGGCGTCTTGTGTGATGTATAGACTTCGCGTCTGTTTCCTGGGAATGCCTGTCTACAGAAGGGGATAGTTATAATCATTCTTTTTATTTTTACCAGATACACTCTTACAGTGAGTCATTTCCAAGGAACACCTTAGTGTGTTTGGACATTCATTTGTAATGAAAGAGGGCACATTATATTTCATTTATCTGGAGCTAGGGATTTATGTGGGTGGCACACAGCTCGAGAGATGAGTTTGTTATTTATATAAGTGGAATCATTTCTCCTGGCGCCCATTGCCAACTGAATGGCATTTAGAGAACGGAGCGGCCCTTGGTCAGGTGGAAATAGGAGAAAAACAGTTCTCGTGTGGTTTATGCAGACTTTTTGATTTTCTCTTAGTGAGTCAATTTATTTAGTGTGACTTCCAATCAACATTGGGTAATGTTAATCCAATGTGCTCCTCCCTTCCCCTCTCGTCCCAGCCTACATGGATTGAATGGCTAGTGGGGAATTTGACACCCCCGGGAGAACTACTACTTTCCAACTGTAATATGTAGACGGGATTTTTAAGGATGGGAAAAGTCTACTGTATGCAAAAATTGCTTCACCATCTGCTTGCCCTTGTGCCTGAAATTACTATGATGGATGGACAGTAATTTACATAGATGGTAAAACTTTGAATGTATATTTATTTCTAACAAAATACCCATCTTTGACCCAACAGTTTTATCTGACTAACGAGCAGAAACTAGAATGATTCGATACTTTTTAAAAAAATGTTTAGGGGCCCCTGGGTGGCTCAGTCGGTTAAGCGGCTGACTTCAGCTCAGCTCATGATCTCATGGTTTACGAGTTCAAGCCCTGCATCAGCTCTGTGCTGACAGCTCAGGGCCTGGAGCCTGCGTCAGATTCTGCATGTGTATCTCTCTCTCGTTCTCTCCCCTTCCCTCGCTTGCTCACTCACACGCTCTCTCTCTCTCTCTCAAAAATAAACAAACTTAAAAAAAATGTTTATTTTTGATTGAGAGAGTGTGAGTGGGGTAGGGGCAAAAAGAGAGGCAGAGAGAACCCAAAGCAGGCTCCAGAGTCTGAGCCGTCAGCACAGAGCCCGATGTGGGGCTCAAACCCACAAACCATGAGATCATGACCTGAGCTGAAGTCAAACATTTAGCTGACTGAACCACGCTAAACGTAGCATCTTAACTGCGTATAAAGAAGGAAGCTGGAACAGGTCCTGGGCTTTTAAAAGCTCATGATTTAGGTTAGTGAGTTCGGTCCCATGTTTGGCTTTCTGCTGTCAGTACGGAGCCTGCTTGGGATCCTCTGTCCTCCTGGCTCTCCACACCTCCCCCACTCACACATGCTCTGTCTCTCAAAACTAAATAAACATTAAAAATATGTATAAAAGGACATAATTTAGTCTGCACACCTAACCTTGCATACACCTGTGCTGTTTGGTCTGAGTAAATCCCTTTTTATCAACACCTCCTGACTTTGGCTTTGGTTACTTGAATCCATCTGACTTTGGATCTTCCCTTGGCCCATTTTTGTCTAATATCTCTAATTTCCTCTGTCCCAAAAGTCAATTCTCCAAGACCATTTTAACTTACTTTCTGAACTTGACTTTGATGACTTGGCTCCCTTTTCTGTAATACTGGAGATTAAAAAAAAAAAGCTGTAGCGAAGACAGCATCTTCCTCTGACACCTCCTGGAGTTTTACAAGGTCGCTGATCCCATGAGAAATGGAGGGAAAGATTTTAATTAAGAAGTCCATGGAAACGGCTTGGGGGCGTTCCTGGTGTGTCGATGGAGAAAGATCAGTCGTCCTTGGGGGAAGGACAGGAATCCGAACACACTTGGTCAGTTCGGTTACTGCCAGGAAGAGACCCACTCCTAAGTGGGTCCTGACCTTGCAGGGTCCGAACTCCCCCATGTGCGAGGCCCAGGCTTAGAGGGTGTCTATAGGGTTCGCCAGCCATTTCCAAGTAGCTGAGACCTACCAGCAGACCTCACAGCTCTGCCGGGGCTCTGTGTAAAGGAGTCACCACCACTGTGTGTCTCCTGGCACTTTAGTCACCTCCCTAAAGCCCTGCCCCTCACCCCTGGCCTCTGGCCTTGGGGAGCCTCACGAGCATCTCCAGGGGCCGCAACGTTTTGAGATAAGAATAAGAGCCTTCCTTGCTTCTTCCTCCCAGCTCAAGTATCTTCCTTCCCTTTTGTGAGAATCTTGACCTGTTGTCAGGTACAATTAGGGACTTCCTCTTTCTTGCCCCCAGGACCCCTTGTTCGTGCTGGAGTTATTCTCTGTTTGCACACGTGCCCAGACTCCCACCACACCCTCAGAGATGAGTGCTGTATTCATTTCCAAAGCCTTCCTGGTCCAAGAGCCTGGCGAAAAATAATATTTGTCGTATGGTTTAACTGCAACAATGTTCTGAACTCATGTAACATGTTTTCCAAAGCTTCTGAGGTAATAATTTGCCTTATTTACTAATGTTGCTATCCTTTAGAGGTGATGTATCTATTACAAGGTGGAAGTTAAGAAAGTGGTCTCAAAAATTTTTATTTCCTGTTTCCTGTTTGTAATTTGGTTTTGTAGTATCCTTTCTTTTTGCAGTTCATTTTAATTGCAGAAAATCCTCCCCCCCCCCAAAAAAAAAGAGGCTCCTAAAATAACATCTTTATCTTTTGGAATTAGTCAATAGAATATTCTGGAAAAAAAACATTTATGGCTATATTATACTTTTTCAACCATAATCATACTCAATTGGTGATAGTTATTTAAACAAATGAGTGACACAAATAACAACATCTCCTATCTAGTTCCACAACTAAATTTCCTGATTTTTATGTCGAAGTGTGTTATTTTGACAAGGTTTGCGATGAAACCTGAGATCCATTGCTTACTTTTCTGAGTACATTGCTCTTTTGGTCCGTGAGCCTTCTTGCACAGGCCTTTACACTTGGACTTGGAGATTGCAATGGATGTCTTAGGTCTAGTTATCCTACCAGAGATTGGCTACACAAAACAGGAACCTTGAGAAGCTGCCTGAACTTGCACTCTTTCCAAGGGCAAATTCTTCTAAGTTATTGTATTGATTTAATTTGCATTCATATTGCTCAGGATTTTGGTGGTGTGTTTCCACTTGAATGATTTGCTATCAAGTGGAGAATGAATAGATGACATGTACAGACCTAAGTGTGGAGCTGAATTTTAAAATATTTACTGATTTTAATAGAACCATATTAATAGCATAACAAAGGCTAAGCTACTGCAGCAAATGGTGGTTTAGCATTATTTCTTAAACAAATCCTAAAAGATGGCATTGATGCTGAATTATCTTCATGCATTTGGTTTTATTTAGCATAAGAATTCATGATACAATTTTGTTGATTTTATTTTGGGTTTAATTATTAATTTTTTCATTGTAATGAAATTATAATTTAAATCAGTAATTCCTTTGGAGGCATATTAACCACAGGATGCACTATCTTGTAAATGTTCGTTTTATAATCTGCGATGTATATTTAATGTGTGATATGTCTATTCTTCTAACCATCTGACTGCTTAAAATACAAATAGAAAAAAAACCCTTTCATTATGTGTCTTGGCATTCCTGTCGGTAGTTGAAACTGCCTGGGGACCTGTTGAAAATTTTAATAGTCAGTAGTATTTGCACCATCATCTGTCACCACACGGTGCCAAATCCTTTACACCTAGCAGTCGCTTTTGGCTCTTCTGGGTTAAGAGAATACAAGTGTTTCCTTGAGCAGATACACTTAGTTCGCACGCGGGTTCAGTGGACGAACTCTATGGGTGAACTTTGTCTATAGCAATACATGTATTTATAAGTGAAATGGGTAATGGCTTTGTCTTTTCAGGAACTTCCTTCTTATTGCTAGTGTTGAGGCAATATACTGGAGAAATGTCTCTATTTTACGGTGTGGCAGATGGTGAGAAGCACAGTGCTAACTATTTAACAGGTGCTCAAATATTTTATAAATAAATAAAAGGAGGAAACATGAATAAATGAAGTAAGTAAAGACACACAGTGGAAACATACCAGGTTCCTGACCCGTGGTAGAGAGACAGAAATCAACCTCTTCTTGTTTCTTCTTCAATAGATGAGGACTAAAGTAAAAGATGAGAAGTGAGCATATTAAGTTGTTCACAGTTAAAAAGAAGAAACAAAAGCACAACTGTATGTATTGTTTGTCTGGAACCTACAGTGTATGCAGAGTCACACATTTAATCCTCAAATACCTCTTTCTAGTAACCACCAATATCGCAATTTTGCTGAATTCGGGAAGGCTTAAGTGAATTTTCTCTGGTTTAAACACCCTGTTTATTAAGCCTCGAATCACAGAGGTCTGTCAGTATGTAAGAACACACAGTCCTAGGCGCAGTTCTAGAACATTGCTCCCTCCTTCACACAACACCTGAGCCAATATTTAGGATTTAATTGGTTAATTATAACTAATGTGCTCCCAAGAGAAGGCTGCTATTTAGTTGATTCATTTTCTGTTTTTTTTTTAAGATTTATTTGTTTGTTTGCTTGTTTATTTGGGGGGGCGGACAGAGAGAGAGGAAGAGAGAGAGAATCCCAAGCAGGTTCCACACCATCAGCTCATAGCCCACTGCAGGGCTCGATCCATGAACAGTGAGATCATGACCTGAGTTAAAGTTGGATGCTTAGCCAACTGAGTCACCCAGACACCCCGAGTTGGTCCATTTTCTGATTCCTTTGACTGCTTCAGAATTGGAAGTAAATTTTAACCATGTACATGCTCTAAGAGTGCTGGGGAAAACAGACTAAGCAGTGACTGACAGAAACCATGCGACATCAGAGAAGGGTCAGGAAATGGCTGGATACGAAGAGTGCATGGGGCGCTGTGGGCTCAAGGGTTCCCAGAATTATAAGCATTGTATTGTAACTTGGTAACTTGGCCGGGCATTTTGGATCCTGAATGTTTCTAAGTTCAACTCAGTCTTTCTAGAATCAAACAAAAACAACAAAAACGCCAACTTGAGAAATGCAAGGTTTTGTTATTTTATGAATTCCTTAAAATTCTCAGAACTATGACATAAGTTATATTTTTGAAATAGTTCTCAACTCAGGAAGCAATTTGTTTTAGTTGAAAAAACTGCCTTCCTTTTCCGATGCGTATCTACAGACTGTAATGATTACAAGTATTGGATAAAATCCATGAAACTGAAAGTAGCCATGGGAAGAGATGAGAGGCAGTGAAAGAGACTCTAGAAAGGCATGATAGTGACCACAGGATATGGGGGCGTGTGGTGGAAGGTGAGGTGGGCTGTGGCGGTACTCAAAGTATTGGGCGGGTTACGGATTTTCTGGGAAGGAGCGAACTATGTTTAGGTGTGATTACAAGTTACTGGACTTTGTCCATGTGATTAGTTTTATTTTTACAAAAAATTTTTCTCTAAATATCACATAGAAGATATGACCTGTGTATCCAGAGATTTTATTTGCTTTTTGTTTGCATTAGTAATATGTGTCATGAATAAAGCCCCCGAGACGATGGGAGGGGTGGGCTGGTATGAACAGACAGGGACATTTCAGGATGAACTAAGGAGGGTAGTCAAGAACCTTCTCAGTTGGGAAAAATGACATTTGACTGTAAATCCTCTCCCCATCTCCTTAAGATGAGATGCTCTTAATTACTTCCTAGACTAATTGTTCTCCAAGCTGAAGTGATTTTCTGAAGAACACCTCTGATCAAGAAAGCCCTCTGTTTGAGAAGTTTCAATGATTTCCTTTGTATATCGAACAAAGGTAAGGAGGAGGAAAGAGGTTTATTGAATTTCTAGACACTTAACATAATCTCCTTTAACCTTCAGCAAGACTCTTTGAAGCAGATAAGATCGTAGAGGGAGACACTTGAGCTTCACTGAAAGCAAGCAACCCGACAGGAGTGTCTGTGAAGGCAGGTCCTCATGGATCTCACTCGTGTTGTCTCTAGAATCTGTTAGTGTCCGGGAGATTTTTCAGACATATTTATTGGATGAATGATTATATAGGACTGTGTTTATACTCTATACCCTGGTCCCTATTCCATATCCCTACTTAGCAATCGCTTACTTCCTACCTCTACTATGGTTCTGTAGAAAAACGATATAAGCAAGATTGGGAAAATATTTGACTGTTTTTTCATAACAGGCTTCTGAGATCTGGCTCTACTACTACCTTACTGAAATTATACAGGTGGAATTTTCTTTGCCAATCTTTGATTTAGTCCAGAGAGTTTTAATCTATGGATTTCGGTGTCTGTGATTTCCTGTTTTAACATATTTAAATTAATGTGAGGATGGGAAGTCATGCGGGAAGCCATCAAAATTCAGAATTCCTCCAGGTTTTATAGTTTTCCTGGCTCTTTAACAGTTGTTTTGCTAAAAATAATCCCGTGATGATTGTAGTGGCAATTCACACTTATTAAATCTTGACAAAGTATTCAATTTAATTCATAAAGCAATAGCTACCTTTCTTTTGGTACTCATTGTAAGAATACATGGACGTACCGATTGGTGCAAATGGGTACATATGGGGAAAAAAAAGAAAAAAAAAAACAACTGGCATGTGCTGAGCTTACAACCCAGCCGGAAGGGAGAAGTGAGTGGGTGTGCCAACACAGTGACTTCGCGAAATCTAACCTGCACAGGAGTTGCTGGAGGGTGTTGTTAAAATGCGTATTCTGGTTCAGTAGGTCT
The DNA here is from genome assembly GCA_030068075.1 of Paguma larvata. Taxonomy (NCBI): domain Eukaryota; kingdom Metazoa; phylum Chordata; class Mammalia; order Carnivora; family Viverridae; genus Paguma; species Paguma larvata. Next base: position 29,562,726 of record CM057831.1, read on the forward strand.
GGAGTGGTGGACCGGAATTCTGCATCTGTAACCGTTTTCAGGTGTGGCTGATCCGATTAGTCCTTGGATCACAGCTTGAAGAGCAAGATATCAGCCTACTAACCACAATCTTCCACAATGACATTAGTAGTTGTGTTTTAAGAAAACCGCGTTAGCTTGTCATGTGTAGGTTTCTTAAAGGAAATGTCTCCTGTATGTTTGGTAAGTAGAAAGCAGAGAATGAGCGTCATCTTTGTTTGTTACTGAGTATACGACAAAGGCACTATAAAATGTTGGCAAGTCAACCACATGTAACCAGAGACCTCATTAACATTATCAGTAAATATATGACCCAGGGACTGACGTTAGGTAAGAGTCTGTGTTAAGTAGCTTGGGCTCAGCATGTGGACGTCCAAGGATATCAGCAAAGTGCCAGGATTATTTTAAAGAATAAAATTCATGAAGTCCCTGGGTGGGTTAGTCAGTCAGGTGTCCAGCTCTTGATTTCAGCTCAGGTCATGAGCTCATGGTTTACAAGACGAAGCCCACTAGGGCCCTGACAGGGTGGAGCCTGCTTGGGATTTTCTCTCTCTCTCTCTCTGCCCTTCCCCTGCTTGTGCTCTCTCCCTCTCAAAATAAATACACATTCTTTTTAAATTAAAACAAAAAGAAATAAATTTAAAAGCAAGCACAGTGTACAGGAGAAAAACATAACATGAACAAAAGAAATGATTGCATAATTTGTCAATTTCTTTTTATTATGGTGCCTTGCTACATATTGTGTGTCCCAACAAAATTAGAGTGTTTCTAAAGCTTGAGTCTTCAATCTGTGTTGTTTGTAGCTTCGTTTTACTCTCTGGGCTGTAGTATCTTCTAGTAAATGCTTTACTGTTGTAAACAGTTGCAAGAGCTAACCAATTGTGTTACAGGGCCTTCCGTGTATAATTACCAATTTAAATAAATTTACTCAGAGTATGTGAATATCGGAATGGCCTTTGTAGTGCTGGTAAGGACAACCTTCAGCGTAGAGGATGAATTTAAAAACTGTTTTTAAAAATCTTGTAATTAAAATAAATTATTGAAGAAAAATTGAGATTTCTCCCCAAAATTTACACCATGCCTCTAATACCCAAATCTAATAAAACAAGTGGTTTTCCTAATAAGAGTTTAGGATTTTCCCGCGGATGTGGGCACTGAGGAATGTGAATATTGACCTGGGTCAGGCGATGCATCTCGAAACACATGAATTCATGAGCAGGAAAGAATGTGACGTGAGTAGCAGACAGTAATGTCTAGACACATGCAAACAGATTTTAGGGTTCTAATAAAACTCAGTTGGTTTTACATATACTTTAATCAAGTGTAATAATGATGCCAGTGATTATTACAATAATCGAGAGGCAGAATGGAGAGCATAATAACTAAGGAATTAAAATACTCGAATTTCTGGTCCAGTCCTGTGGCTCTGTGATGGGTACGTCGCCCGTCTATAAGCCTCAGTATGTGCATTTGCGTAATGAAAGGGACCGACCTAAAGGTTTCTTTTACTTGCAACACTTGATTCTATGGATCTGGGGCAAACACTTTCCCCACTCTTACAAGATGTATACTTAACAATGATATACCTTTATTTGTAAAAACATTTTTTCTTTTTACAAAGACTACTTTCCCTTCTTTGTTTATTTTATATAGTACCCCGCCCTTATCCTTTAATTAAAAAGAGAGATAGAAAATATGTTCAGCCCTTCCGTTCCATCCATGAATATAATATATACAGAACAGTATGGAAGTTATGCGAAGACACCCACAATAAGCAGCATAAGTTAAGTATGAGAAGTATTCAGTCATATAGTCCTGATCAGAGAGCCCTCGGAATGTAAGGGCAAGCTGACTGGCTTTATGTGAGGGGGTCAGGGAATGTTTGTAGGGAGCTTTCAAGATCTGCTCAGTGTCTTGGAAGATAGGAAGGAGTTGAACATGCTGGGGGTGGGGGTGGGGGACTCACTCTAAGTAGGGAAATAATGCACTTTAGAGATCTGTTTAAGAAAACAGTCCTTAAATGTTTTTCTCTGGCCTTATTTCTTCCCTTCTTTCTTCTACCTCTCATGACCTTTGTCTTTCAAATCTCACTTTTATCTTCAAAGTCAAGTTATACATCAATTTCTGTTTAGAGCTGCACGTAAACTCTCGACCATGACTTCCCAGAACGTGTTATTTCAAAAACTGAGTTGCGTGCATATCAGAAATATTTCCGTACTTGATGCGCTCAGTTTATGTTTAGATGTTAGTAAAACAAATAGATACAATAATTCATTTTCTCATTTATCGATTCATTCGCTCACAGAAAAAATGCAATGTAGGAAAACAATGAATTCATTATGAAATAATCAATACAAAAACATTTTTGTCACTAAAGACATAATACCTAAGAAAGTAGAGAACTCTTGTTTTTAAACCATTGCTTCTTTTTTTATTTTTTTAATTTTTAAAAATAATTTATTATCAAATTGGTTTCCATACAAACCCTATGTTCAAGCCAACAAGTGCCCTCCTCTGTGCCCATCACCCACTCTCCCCCCTCCCACATCCCCCTCTCCCCTCAGTTTGTTCTTAGTCTTTCAGAATCTCTTATGTCATGTCTTCCTTCCTCTCTGTGGCTTTTTTTTTTCTTCCTTCCTTCCCCTCTTCCCCTCCCCCCTGGTTTTCTGCTAGGTCTTCCAAAGCCTACTTATGCATGGGAACATATGGCATCTGTCTTTCTCTGCCTGACTTATTTCACTCAGCATAACATCCTCCAGTTCCATCCATGTTGCCACACATGGCCAGATTTCGTTCTTTCTCATTCTGCATAGTATTCCATTGTATATATACACCACATCTTCTTTATCCATTCATCTGTTGATGGACACATAGTCTCTTTCCATGATTTGGCTATTGTTGACAGTGCTGCTATGAATATCGGGGTACACGTGCCCCTATGCATCAGCACTCCTGTGTCTCTTGGGTAGATTCCTAACAGTGCTATTGCTGGGTCATAGGGTAAGTCTATTTTCATTTTTTGAGGAACCTCCACACAGTTCTCCCGAGTGGCTGCACCAGTTTGCATTCCCACCAAGAGTGCAAGAGGGTGCCTGTTTCTCCACATCCCCGCCAGCATCTATAGTTTCCTGATTTGTTCATTTTAGCCACTCTGACTGGTGTGAGGTGGTATCTCAGTGTGGTTTTAATTTGTATTTCCCTTATGATGAGTGATTTTCAGCATCGTTTCATGAGTCTGTTTGCCATCTGAATGTCCTCTTTGGAGAAGTGTCTATTCATATCTTCTGCCCATTTCTTCACTGGGTTATTCGTTTTTCAGGTGTGGAGTTTGGTAAGTTCTTTATAAATTTTAGATATTAGTCCTTTATCCGATATGTCATTTGCGATGATCTTTTCCCATTCCTTTGGTTGCCTATCAGTTTTGTTGGTTGTTTCTTTTGCCGTGCAGAAGCTTTTTATCTTGATGAGGTCCCAGTAGTTCATTTTTGCTTTTAAATCCCTTGCCTTTAGAGACATGTTGAGTAAGAAATTGGTGTGTCTTAGGTCAGAGAGGTTTTTTTCCTGTTTTCTCCTCTAGGATTTTGATGGTTTCCTGCCTCACATTCAGATCCAAAGCCTACTAGAACTGATTCATGAAGTCGGCAATGTTGCAGGATACAAAATCAATGTACAGAAATTGGTGGCATTTCTATACACCAATAATGAAGCAGCAGAAAGAGAAATAAAGAAGCTAATCCCTTTCACAATAGCACCAAAAACCATAAAATACCTAGGAATAAGCCTAACCAAAGATGTAAAAGACCTCTACGATGAAAACTATAAAAAACTTATGAAGGAAATTGAGGAAGACACAAGGAAATGGAAAAACATCCCATGCTCATGGATTGGAAGAATAAATATCGTGAAAATGGCAGTACTCCCCAAAGCAATCTATACATTCAACGCAATCCCAATCAAAATTACACCAGCATTCTTCTCAAAGCTAGAGCAAACAATCCTAAAATTTGTATGGAACCACAAAAGACCCCGAATAGCCAAAGTAATACTGAAGAATAAAACCAAGGCGGGAGGCATCACAATCCCAGACTTTAACCTCTACTACAAAGCGGTAGTCATCAAGACAGTGTGGTATTGGCAAAAAAACAGACACATAGACCAATGGAATAGAATAGAAAACTCAGAAATGGACCCGCAAGTATATGGCCAACTAATCTTTGACAAAGCGAGAAAGTACCCAATGGAAAAAAGACAGCCTATTTAACAAATGGTGCTGGGAGAACTGGACAGCAAGATGCACAAGAATGAAACTAGACCACTTCCTTACACCACTCACGAAAATAAACTCTAAATGGATAAACCATTGCTTCTGATCACAGGGAATACAGTGATAATGAATTCTAAATGGAATTTGGTATAAAGTCATATTAGAATAAGGTATTTATATTATTATAAAAAGAATCCTCCAAACTTTACACAGTATTAGAGTTGTGATTTTATTCAGGAAAATAGATATTTCAAGAAACTCAAACTTAAGCAATAGAACATTCAAGTTAATCTTGTGACTCTTGAACTCGGAGTTGTGAGTTCGAGCTCCACCTTGGGTGTAGATATTACTTTAAATAAATAAGTGAATTTAACAAAATGAATAACACTTAGAATTTAAAAATAATTAAATACTATAGAGAGAGTGAGAGAGAAAGAATCCTGAGCAGGCTCCACACTGCCAGATGCAGGGCTCGAACAACTGTAAATCATGACCTGAGCTGACACCAACAGTCAAAAGCTCAACAGTCTGAGCTACGCAGGTGCTGCTATTTTTTCTTTTTCTTTTTTTTTAAGTTTTCCTTTAATTCTTTAAACGTGATTTCCTTTGTTTTCTTGAACATATTTGCAATCAGTGCTTTGAAATCTTTGTTTACTAGGTCTGCCTTTGGACCCCTTCAAAGGCAGTTTCTATTATCAGCCTATTTTCTGTGTAGGCATGAAATCTCTCCTTTGCTCTGCATGCATCTTACATTTGTTGTCGTTGACAGTGAGATAATCTGGGGTAGAAACTCTGGATTCGGTCCCCTTCACCCTCCCCCTGTCCCCAGGACTTGCGGCAGTTGCTGCTCCCTTGGACATCTGTTAATTTGTTTAACGACTTGGCTAACTCATCATGCAGTTTATTTCCACGGCAGCGTGTAGTATCTGGCATTGCTGTTCAGATTTGTTTCTCTCATTTTTAAATTTTGGTCTGGCGACTAATGTTTGCCCCTGGATATGCCACTTATTGGTCAAAGCTCAGGTTTTCACCCTTTACCTGTACGTGTGTGTGTGTGTGTGTGTGTGTGTGGTGTGGAGGCTTCTCTCCCAGTTCAGGGAGTTTCTACTTTGCCTTGCATTCAGCTAGTGATAAGTAGTTTGGTTGTTTCCTCTCTGGGTTCTTTGTTTGTTCGTTTGTTTTTCTGTGCGTGAGAGGATATAGTCTTCCAGACTGGCAGGGATGAGTGCGATTTATCAGGAATTTCATTTAACTGCTTCCTCCATTGAGGATTCATCCTGCGGTGATGGGCTGTGTGCAGTTTGGGAAAAGTTTTCAAGTCCCTTTCGTGTGTGGGTCTGACCACTTCGGAGCGGGTGTGGCCTAGTGCACGCACAGACCTCTGGCCCCCAGCGTGACTGTGATCTTCTAGGCTCTTCTAGGCTGCTTCTTTCCTTGGCTGTATTAAACATATATCTGTTCTGCTCATTTCTTATGTTATATGGCCTCAGCCTTCTCTTAATTACTTTCTACGAGATCTTCATTGCTTTTGACAAATTCCACTCTCTCTACCAAATGAAGTCGGTCCCCTCAGGTAGAGCTTTGGAACTCTTGTTTCTTACGGCCTTTATTCTTGGGCAGGAGTCCCGCGCCATTGCACTGAAACTGGCGATGGGGACCTGCTCCTCCTGGAAGGACACCCCTGCTCTATGAGGGGGTGGTTGGCACCTTCCAGTCTTGTTTCACGTGTCCAGAATAGAGCCTTCATTCTGTAAGCGAGCTGGGGGTGGTGGTGATCGGTGCCCAATTATTCCCAGTCTGCCACACCTGGGATAGAGTTTCTGCTCTACGAGCAGGGGCTGGGTGGGTGAAGGGAGAGCTTGTTGTCTTGGCCACCCTTTCCTGGAATAACGCTTCAGAAAAAGTGGACCGCTTGAGCTGCATAGCACTGCTAGTAGTCTGGCCCTCCTGGGTAAAACCAGAGCAAGACGGGCAGGTGGCACGAGGAGAAGTCCCGTGTTCTTGGCCATACCTCGCTGGCACATGGCATCGGTGGTTGACCTTCCATAACAAGGAAGTTGTGGTGGTAAATGAACTGAGTGTGGTTCTAGTACCACAGATTCTCACTATTACTACTGGGACTTAGTACACTTTTTTGAATGAAAGTGTTTCTGTTTGCTATATGCCCTTAGGACAATTTCCAGAGACTTCCATGTTCGAATATTTATAATTTTTGTTGGGTAAATTGTTGGAGAGTTTGTGGGAGAAGTTCTGCCAAGTGAGTCTACTTGCAGCTGGTCAATTGATTTTTGACAAAAGCTACAAGGTTGTTCAATGGATTGTCCTACAGTAATTGGTCCTAAAGCAACAGAATATTCATATTAAAAAAAAGGATCTTCCACCATTAACTCACATCATAAAACAAATATTGTCGTGAAATGGATCATAGTCCTAACATAAAATATAAAATTATAAATCTTCTAGAAGAAAACTTAGAAGAAAATCATCATGGTCGAGGACTAAGCAACACTTTCTTAGAAAAGTCCCCAAAGCACGAAATATAAAAGAGATATTGTTAAATTGTACTTTAGCAAAAATAACAACTTTTCCTGTTTGAATTCCACTGTTAAGAAAATGAAATTAAAAATCACAGATTAGGAGACCCTCTTCACAAAGCATAGGACAGAATAAATTAAAAAAAATCTTTAAACTCTTTAATCAAACGGCCAGGAACCCAACTTAAAATGGGTAAACTAATGGACGGACACTTCACAGATTAAGACATGTGGCTGGCCAACGAGCCCATTGTAAGTTGTTCAAATTCATTAGTCATCTGAGAATTTCCAATTGAAACCACAATGAAATAGCACTATGCACACATTAGAATGAACTACCTTAATTAGAGAGTGTTTAAGAGGATGTAGGGCCTCCTACATGGAATTCTCATATATTACTGATGCTACAAACTCTTAGGAAAACAGTCGACAATTTCTCGTACAGGTAAACACCTACGTTTTGATGTAGCAACACCCTTCCTAGATATTTTTACCAAGTGGGATGGAAATGCCTATCTCTACAAAAACTTGCCTATGAATTTAATAGTAGCTTTATTTCTAATAGCCAAAACCTGGAAATAATCTAAATGTCCAGTAACAGATGAGAGGATAAATAAATGTGGTTTATCCATTTAGTGAAATACTACTCGGTGACACATAAATGCGTGCCACAACATGAATGAACCTCAGAACCATTATTTGGAGACAAAAACAAATTGTTACAAAGGGTTGTCTATTGTGTGATTCCATTTATATGCAATTCTAAAGCAGCAAAACTAATCTATGGTGATATGAAACATATTAGTGTGGATGAAGTTAAGGATGAACTGCAAAAAAAGAATGTGAGGGGGCATTTAATGATGAAAATGAGTTTTGGAAAGGGTAATATTAATGTGTATATTTGCCAAAACTCACTGAACTATATACTTAAAACGGAGGTGTTTTTAATACATATTGTACCTGAATAAATGGACTTAAAAGTGGTAATATGGTATGTATAGTTATTAAAAAACACAGTAAGATTATTACAAACTATTTTATTGCTTCCCTAAATTTTTCAAGTGATATTTAACAAAACAAAACAAACAACAACCAAAGTGTTGGGGATAGTTAGAGGCAGAATTGTACTTACCCAAAGTTAAGTTATAGTGATCAGTAAATCAGAAGTTGAACAAAACCATTCCTCGTCTGAGTGTCTCATGACCATTTGAGGGGGGGGGAAGGTGAATAAAGGAATTAAAACTGTGTATTATTTACACTACGTTTTTGTAAAGGAAATTTCTAGCCTGTTTCGAGTTCTACAATTTTGGTTCATGGCTCAATAGTAATTTGCACCTCTGACTTGAGGTCTTGTTTTCATAATGATGATAAGTATCTCCAAGTTTATTCCGTTTTTGATTATGATGGTGCTTTTGTTTTCATCTCAAATCTCTATAAGATGCCAAATAATTTTAAATGCTTATTTATCTGAGGTGTATAATTAATATGTTTTGCACACACATTTGTAGAATCCAGGAACTAAATGCAGATTTTAACCAGAGGCTGTGATTCTTTTTGACTCAAGTTATTAAAATGGATAAACTCTGAGAAAGCCATCTATTCCTTAGTGGTGATTTTTGTCTATCCCTTTTCTTATTATAATATCCAGATGTGCAGAAAAAAGTGTTTATATTCCTTGTCCTTTCTAGCTTACTTAGAAGAAACAAATATAATGGGCAAAATAGGTAAAAGGGATTAAGACAGAAGGAGAGGGGGAAAGGGGAGGGAGAAACGCATTTGAAAAATGGTCATTGCTCTTTCTAAGAGGGAATAAAGGCAAGCTAACACATGTGTCGGAACTGAGAACACGTTTTTGAAACTGGGACCCAAGTGTTCAGACCACTGCAGTGTTATTTGGCATTGTTATTTAATATGCTACATAGTTTTGCCCCTGGAGTACATCTCTGACCCCTTAAGCCTTAGTTAGGAGTCATCGGGATATCATGAAACCCTGTGCATTTCATCATAATTCTGCATGAAAGAGTCTTATCTTTTCACTAGGTTGTAAAGGTGGAGTAAAGTTTTACTTATATCTCCACTTCTATAATTACTCCATGGCCGGGAACACTGAAATGATAGAGATTTCTTCCTGAATTTCTGCGAGAAGAGCCTGTGGAATAAAGCACCCACAGCCCAATGGGAGCATAGTTGGGGAGAGGCTGGTTAGAGGGTTTTCCGTTGATGAGACTGAAGAACCAAATGCATCATCATGGAGTTCCCACCTAATGGCACTATCAGGCTTCAAGCAAAACCCTCTCTCTGCACCCTCGCCATCAAGTTTACGTGAAGTCATCACAGCAGGTATTTTTGATGTTTATTTTTCACTGTAATAGGAAATTGCATGAATACAGTGTCTTAATTCATTTAGTAGAGGTAACAGAGTAGTAGAATGATTATTTTCTTTTATAATTTTAAGAGCTAGAGTTCATCTGATCATATCATTCGAGATTATTAAAATAAAAAGAGTCCATCTACAAAATTATATTCCCATAGCTTCGAAGCATATTAATAAATTTTATTAATTATAAATCCAAATATTCTATACAATGACTTTATTCCCAAAATACTAATCACAGCTGAAATAATAAACAGTGATTACTGTTGTTCCAATCAATATGGTGGCTGGTATTTCATGATGGTTAAGAGCTTGACCACTCGAATCAGACGGATATAGTTGCTCAGTTGAATGATAGCACTTACTAGCCATGTTACCTTAAAGAAATTACCTTGTCATTCTGAATCTCAGGCTCTTTATTTACAAGATGGAATAACAATAGTACCTATATCTTGGGATCATTGGGTTAGTAGGTTAAGTAGCCTAGTGCATTCTATACAGTATTCGGCACAATACCTGATAGATAATGCTCTGTGACTTTAGTGTGTGTTGTTATTTTTAAAATATTCTAGTGAATAATTAGCATAAAGGAAAGGGCATAACAAGTAAACAAAAGTTGAATAAAGTATTATAAAGTAAACATTAGCACCAAGAAAGGAACACATGCGTCAAGAAGGAAAGAAATGCCCACAGCCCAGGATCTGATGTTTGTCCTTCCTTGTCACAACTTCCTTCCTCCCCTCTAGCTGTAACAACTATCCAGACTTGTACGGAAAACATTTTCTTGCTTTGTTTGAGTTTTACTACCCAAGTACGCATTTCTAAATAATATTTCCTGCTATTGACCTTTATGTAGTAAAGAAATCTCAAAAGTCAACAACGGAACCAAACAAACAAAAATCTATTTAGAAAATCATCAGAGTGCATGAAGAGACACTTCACTGGTGAGGATGTACAGATGGCACAGAAGCACATGAAGAGACGTTCAACATCGCCAACCGTTAGGGGCTTGCACATGAAGATCATTGCAAGAATCATCGCATAACTGCTGGAACAATTAACGTTTAAGGGAAAAACGACCATAGCCATTTCCAGTGTATGAGAAACCAGATCTCCCATACATGGTAGGAGCAAATAGAAAGTGGTACAGCTACTTTGGATGATAGCTTGGTAGTGTCTTAGAAACTAAACATACCCTTCCCATACCCCTTATCAATTGTACTACATTTATCCTGGAGAAATGAAAATTTACATCTAGGCAAAAACCTGTATATGATTGTTCATAGAGGATTTATCTGTTAGAGCCCCAAACTAGGAGTGACCAGAAGTCCTTCAATGTGTGAATGTTTAAGTAAACCATAGTACAGGGGCGCCTGGGCGGTTCAGTCGGTTGAGTGTCCAATTTCAGCTCAGGTCGTGATCTTGTGGTTCATGAGTTCAAGCCCCGCATTAGGCTCTGTGCTGACAGCTCAGAGCCTGGAGCCTGCTTCAGATTCTATGTGTCTGCCTTTCTCTGCCCCTCCCCTGCTTGCACTCTCTCTCTCAAAAATAATAAACATTAAAAAAAGAAATAAACCATAGTACATTCCAAATGATAGAATACTACTCGGCAATGAAAAGGAGTGAACTACTGATAGTCACAACTTGGATGGATCTCGAGGATATTATGCCGAGGGAAAAAACTGATTTCTAACAGTTACATACTATTTACGTTACATTCTCAATGACTAAATAATCTAGATGAAAACAGATTAGGAGTTGCCAGGGATTAGGAGTCTTAGAGAGGGACGGGGCGAGTGTGACTTTAGAGGCGTAGTTCAGTTAGTATCTTTGTGGCGATTGGCAGGTTTGCTGTTGTACCACCGCAAAGGACATAGACGTGCACACACATGTAATATTCAAACTTCAGTTTCTGGGGTTGGTACTGTGCATAATGGCATTGTAACGCCCGTGGGAGAGCAACGACTGGCAGCTTCCCAGGATCCTCACAGGAGCATTTGGACCAAAACAGAAGTTACCAAGTAAGACTGCTCAGTTTGACTCACCGTTCAGATTTTTACCATTTCAACCAATGGACAGTTCCATTAAACAAATATTAGGGGCCCCTGGGTGGCTCAGTCAGTTAAGCTGCCGACTTCAGCTCAGGTCATGATCTTGCAGTCTGTGAGTTTGAGCCTCACGTTGGGCTCTGTGCTGACAGTCCAGAGCCTGGAGCCTGCTTCAGATTCCATGTCTCCTTCTCTCTCTGTCCCTCACTGCTAGCACTCTGTCTCTCAAAATGAATAAAAACATTTAAAAATTTTTTAAAAATTAAAAATAAACAATAAACAAAAATAAAACTGCTATAACTTTTTTAAAGTTTCTTCTCTTTCCTTTTTAAGTCAAATTTCTCTAAAATAAATAAGTAAATACACAAATAAATAAATAAATAAATAAATACATAAAATGGTTGAAATACCATGCGTGCCATTAGTGGCTATCTGATCTTTGTGAAATCACTTAGCCTCTCTAAAGTTCCCTCTCTCCATCACTGAAATGCACTAAATGTGCTCTTAGAGTCTTACTAGAGAAATTGCAATAGAAGGATGTTACCTGTAACGAACAATCAGTATGTGTGTTATTATTGCCTTTTCTCATTTTCTCCTGAATAGAGATTCATCTGGCCCCACGTATGCTCTTCTACAGACCAGTGGAATTTATTTCAGTGTTTGGACTGATGAGCTGCTACCCTGTTTTCATTTATGATTCTTTGAAAATGCCCAATGTGTCTTTGTAATTACTCAAACAGCTCTTGATTCTTCTTCATTGAGGGTATACCACACATGTGTTAGCATTCAAGAAAGTCTGAGCAAATTATGTCTGCCCTTAATTTATATTTGGTGTGTCTACCCTTGGTTAACGACTAGAGGTTTACAAATAGACAGACATTAATAGGAAATTCATTAAATAAGTTTATCTTAACACTACTTTTTAATTATTAAACACCCGTGGGCTGTATTGAGATTTATTTTGTTCATTTGCAATCATTGTTGCCTAGCATTAGCAGAGAAGAGCGTCAGATTTTTTAGTTTGCATCTCTTGAAACTGCAGTGCAGTCACATTTCATGCTTTCACACAATAGCAGTTACGGTTGGGGTTAAATGCATAGGCTAGCCATCCTGTTTCCGTGCAACTGTAAATAGTACTATTATTGATAAATGTGGCGATTGCTCTTCTCTGCTTTGTGGTATAATTGCTGTCTTGTCTTCACTATAGAGTTGCATCTAGGCTTGGTCATATTGTTCTTTTAATCCAGTATACCCACGGTTAATTTAGGAGGTAGTAATGGAAGAAGAGCACGCAGGCTTTGGCATGAGATTCTTTTTTCAATATTTATTTACTTTCAGAGAGAGTGGGGGAGAGACACAGAGAGAGGGAGAGAGAGAGAATTCCAAGCAGGCTGTGAACTGTCAGCACAGAGCTGGACTGGGAACTCGAACTTACGAACTGTGAGATCATGACCTGAGCCACAATAAGAACAGGTTGGTAACCCAGCTGAGCCCTGCCTCCCCACCCCCCCCACCGGGCACCCTGCATGAGATTGAACACACTCACTTATTACTAGCTGTGTCACAGGGGCAGGTCATTATCTCGAAGCCGTGGGCTCTTCAACATTAAAGTAGAGACAATAGTAACTGTTTAGAGCTGTTGTCAAGACCAAAAAGACACTTGGCAATTGCGGAAGAAATGGTACCAATGATGATAGTGATTATTGTTATTTCTGATGCTGCTATTATTATTTTTCTTAGATTCTAAGTTTCCAAAAGGCAGGAAGGAACCACATGTAGACACAGAACTGTTTAAAGTGCTCTTAGCCTAATGTCACTCAATCAATATTTTGTTTTTGACAGTTTCTTTTCCCTAGATCGGTGCTGTCGGTCCTAATTTGTAACCTCTTCCAGGGATGGAGCCCTGGAAAAGGGCTCTTTTTCTTGCTCAATAAATCCACATCACTCTAACAAATGTTTCTTGATTATGCTGCTGATTCAGCTGTCTTGTTTCCCCTCATCCAACTGGGGACATTCAGGCACGCCTTCTCTTTGTGAACGTACATTAATTCACAATGAAAGAAAGACCATCGCCGACTCAATGGGCTTGGCCTGATACCATCCCTGAGCTTCATTTTTGGATTAATGCTGGCACTTTGGCCATTCCATTCTTTCCTTGGCTCCTGCTATGTCAGATTTCAAGATGACGATTCCCTTTGGACTTTTGGCTGAAGGCACCTGTCACTTCCAATTTGTTATTTCCTTGATATTGACTTACTGCAGGGCATCTGTCTGCATGCAGACGGCTTGGGTAGATGGTGCACATCTCTGCGATAGCAGGACGAATATGGTGCCTGATTATAAGCTTAGGAAAATGAAAATATACGAGGGCTATTTTACAGTTTCCAAACCTGCCATGGATATATCTTATTGACGCTGCTGTTTGAGTTTCCAGCAGGTATAGCGCCTATGAGGTATCTCCGTGGGACAGTATCAGTCACGGGAGGCAGGGCTCCTTGCAGATGTTTTATCCAGAATTATCTCCTGCGTCATGTGGTCTGACTTAAGACGATATTCATAAGCTGGAAAGTTTCATGCCTTAGAATAAACAAAGGCTGACATGCCTTGCATGAGGGAAGAAGTAAGCAATATCTGCGAACATAACTCACTCGTTTTTTTGACTCATGACACTTCTTGCTAAATTCTGTTTGTACTTCTCTTCAAAAGAAATGTTCAGAACTTCCGACGACCCTCTTCCCAAGCAGGTCAACAGTTAGATGCTTACAGTCTAGAAGCTACTAGCTTTCCTATCAATTAGTTCTGCTAAAGACACGATTCTGATCTATTGGACAAATTATTACAGGCTTTGAAGCCCAAAACAATTGAGCGCATGGCATGTTGTAGTGGGGTGCAGAGGGGAAGGGACAGTGGGGGGAGGGCTGGCGGGGGGGAAAGTGGGCTTAGAGTTAGGAGTCTGAGCATTTCCATCTCCTGAATTTGTGACCTTAGTCAATAAGCTTCTTTGGGCCCATGAAATATATGCTTTCCCCGGATGACAGGGATTTTGGAAAACCTATTACAAATAGTAGACACAAAACTATTTAATGTACACAGCAAATTTTTTCTCTCGTGATCTATTGCATGAAAGATTTCATTGTTTTTATTTTTTTCTTTGCAGTTACAGACTCTGACCTGTACCAGGCATGCCTTGTGCTATACTTTTAAGAACGAGTATTCAGTAATTCATTCAACACCTGTTTTTGAGTACTTTCTGGTCCTAGGCACTGTGGATACAGCGAAATCGAAACAGCAGGGCCAAAACTAAACACAGAAAGGACTCTTTAGTAGGGGACGGAATCTAGATGTTGGGTTTCAGTGTGTTACACTTTCATTAGTTTCAGTATTAGTTCATTAATTCATTAATGGTAAAATCAGAAAAACTACCAACAATTTTAATGCAAGAAAGATAAAGCTTAACCTAAAAGAACAATTAATTTGAAATAAAAATAGTAACATGTAGGGAGCCTGGGTGGCTCCGTTGGTTAAGCCTCTGACTCTTGATTTCGGCTCAGATCATGATCTCAGGGTTTATGAGTTTGAACCCTGGGTTGGCCTGTGTGTGGAAGGCATGGAACCTGCTTGGGGTTCTCTTTCTCTCTCTCTCTCTCTCTCTCTCTGCCCCTCTCCTCTCCACAACTCTCAAAAAAAAAAAAGTTTAAAAATAATAACATGAAGTCTACCTTGAGAAAAAATGAATACTTTAAAAGCTGTTTTCTACAGATATGAAAAACAAGCAAAGCATGTGGCTATAAATTGAGAAATTCAATTCATCCGCCTAATGGTCATAGTGAAAATGTCAAGGGAACGGAAAACGATGGCATTTGTCACATTCTGCCATGTTTTGAAAAAGCTGGGTATCTGGAAGGTTATGGAACAGCTAGCCGAAGATGGAGGGACCTTCTTCCACTTTTCATCGACTCACGTGGATTTCCTTGAGAAGACACATAACTCGAGGTTGGCGAGGAAGGCCTTGCGCCTCCACACCTTGATGGGTGTGAAGAATATGGTCCTATGGGGCAGAAAGTGGTCATTTGCACCGGAAGACTCTTGCCCCATCATCCCGCCGTTAGCAAACACCAGGAGAGCAGAGGTCATTTTTACCTCTTTTCCTGGGGAGGAAGCGCTGATGTAGCTTGAACCCCCCTCAGCCTCTTTGTCCCGTGGCTCATACGGAAAAGCCAGGCAGAGCCACGGCTGCTCGTCGGACAAGGTCTCCTTACTTTTGAAATCCCGAAGGAGACTTAGCTTTTTCTGACGAAGGATCGCTTTCAACAGAAACTTTCCAGCAGGCTTTTGTGGATTTTGATTGAGTGAATTGACAGAGGCCGTCCATCACCTGGCGCTTTCAGGTTCGGGAAACGGCGCTGGAGTTGAGAGGTGGCGGCGAGTGTGTGCAGTTCACCAGGAGCGAGGTCTTCTTCGGTGACCCTGACCACTTTGGCTCTCCATCTCATTTTCCGTAACGTATCTCTTAGGTAGATCACTCTGACTCTGTGAGTATTATTGAGCCGCTGGGTGCCGAGGGTACAAGAGTGGCTAGAATTCTGTAAGTCATCAGCATGCTTTCAAAGGCACTGATACATAATTTCCTATTATTCTATGAAATATATTTCAGTTGGGTGGGGCGTCTCACTATTTCCAAGGTACAACATGCTTATTTCCCTCGTGATTTTTTTTTCTTGTAAAATCCTCTTCATCTGACGTACCTGCTCCCTCCTTCCTGAATGAGTAACTACCATCTGTACCCCAGGCACATAGCTCGAATCTCACCCACTCCGTGAATCTCTCCCATTTTAACTATTCCAATTCGTGAAGCTCAAATCAGTGTATCACTTTACTCTTCAGTTCCTCTTTACTTGTTTAAAGTGTGTTTGTTTTGTTTCTGCTTAGAATGTAAATGCCTTTAGGGGCGCCTGGGCGGCTCAGGTGGTTGAGCCTCCGACTTCGGCTCAGGTCATGATCTCACGGTTTGTGAGTTCGAGCCCCGAATTGGGCTCTGTGCTGGCAGCTCAGAGCCTGAAGCTGGCTTTGGATTCTGAGTCTACCTCTCTCTGGCCCTCCCTTGTTCATGCTCTGTCTCTCTCTCTCAAAAATAAATAAACATTTTAAAAAAATAAATAAAAAGGGGGAAACTTGTTTTAGAATATAAATACCTTTAGATTATAAATTATGTCCTATTTCTCTTTTGCCGACCCTCAAAATTTACCTAAGAGGAAACTGCACAAGAGGTATCTAATAAACACCAATTCTAATCGCTTAGTTAATCAGGTTTTAGCTTTCAGCACGCAAAATGCTCCAACAGATGAATCAGGCACTGTTTCCCCAAATACTGCAAGTGACAAACCTGTTGCTATTTTACTCTTGGGTAGATTGAGTATATTTCCTCTCATTTCTAAATTTCGAGAGCAACATTTATAGCGTTCTTATGTTTACCACCCAGGACCCCAAGTAATCACCAGATAGTGTCCATTAGCTGTTGCAAACAGGTGTGTTAATGTGTTGCCCTCGAAGGCCCATGACCTCCTACTTTTGCCCAATGAGAAATTGTTTCCAACTTGAGCTCCAGTGAGAAATTTGACCTTTTGTAAATTTTTATTTTGAAGTAAAAGCCTGACTGCTAGGAAAATGTTGCGGAAAATTGCACAAAGAAGGAAGAAAAGTCCCTTACAAAGTTCACAAGCCAAGCAGGTAGCAAGAATTGCTGAATGACATATTGAAGGTATCAGAAAGGAAGTTAAAGTTTAAAATTTGAAACCAGGCACAAAAGGAGACTCATCGAGTATTATTAAGAGACCTCGCAGGAAGGTACCCTAAAGAGACCAGCACAGGACAGAGGGCTCCGGGACAACTCTGTCCTTTTTTATTCCTTTTAAGTTTATTTATTTATTTTGAGAGAGAGAGAGAGAGGACAAGCGGGGAAGGGGGAATGAGAGAGTCTCAAGCAGTCCCCGTGCCATCAACACTGAGTCTGAAGTGGTGCTCAGACCCACCAGCCATGAGATCATGACCTGAGCCAACATCAAGAGTTAGGCATTTAGCCACCTGAGCCCCCCAGGCTGTCTCTGTCTGTTTTTAAGTGAAGGGCTCTCCATGCCGTCCCCATCCTGAGACACGGCGTGTGTACATATTTCTACCGGGGCGGACTCACCTGTCAAGCCTCCATCACCCAGAGTGAATAAATTCGGGTAATAGTCGTCCTCAGAGGATGTTATGTTAGTAAGTGTCATGCAGCAAGCAGTAACTACAATTGTACAGCCTTTGCTGTAGATTATAAGTCACAGTTTATTGGTTTACAAATTAACGGATTCATTTCATTCTTAATGCACTTTTATCTTTCCTTATATAAAAAATTAATATAGAATGACTAAGTCAAGAAAATTGTTCTTTAATTTGGACTCTGCTCAAATCAGCGCCTTTGGGCAATTCCGTCAGTCTTTCTTGGACTCAGTTTCCACATCTGAAAATGAAGGAATGAAGTGAAATGATGCATGAAATCCTTCTTGCGTTTCTTTATAAGATGCTCTCATTTCTTTAATATGCTTAGCGGGGATCGCCAGAAAGGGCTCCTTGTGAATAAAGCATCAGACGAGGAAGGAGGCTATATAAATGCAAAGTAATAATAATACAAATGCAAAACAGCAATTATCCCTGAGCTCTGCACTTTCCTACCAGTGGTGTCGTTGGTAGAATGTGATTCACAGAAGCCCAACCACCATGATTAAGGCAATAATGAGAGTGCCTTAGAAGAGGCAGAGCTAAGTAAACACAGCACGAACAAGCAATCGCTAAGTGGTGGCAAGCTATTTAAAAGTTAAAGCTACAAGGAAAGAATGAATTTATGGTATCCAAGGATGGGGACCACCCCAGGAAAGAATGAATAGACATTTGTAAGAAAACGTAGGCTAAATGTAATCAAATCTCCACAATAACATCAAGTCCTAACTTAGGGAGAGCTCAGAACTTTAATGCTTCAGGGGCGCCTGGGCAGCTCAGGCGGTTGAGTGTCCGACTTCGGCTCAGGTCATGATCTCACAGGTTCGTGGGTTCAAGCCCCGCATCAGGCTCTGTGCTGACAGCTCAGAGCCTGGAGCCTGCTTCACATTCTGTGTCTCCCTCTCTCTGCTCCTACCCTGCTCGTGCTCTGTCTTTCTGTGTCTCTCAAAAATAAATAAAAGTGTTAAAAAAAAAAAAAAGAACTTTAATGCTTCAAAGAGTGACACCATCAGAGAACTTGCAAGTTTCCACAATTAATTTATCGTCACATAGAACAATCCTTGTTAGTACGCTTCGTCACCTCTGTCAGGCACCTCCTCTGGCAGATGCCTAAGGAGGGACCAACGCTGTTCCCGAGTGCAGTCAGGCTCTACTTGGTGCTAACAGTCTCAGACCGAGATGCTCTCTCTCTCTCTCTCTCTAGTGTTCTCACCGTGACCTGGCTTTCCTTTCTCAGTCCTACGAAACACAACTTTAGACTTTCGACTTCCATAAATGTGTGGCAGTGGGCCCGGTGCAGGTGGGGGTGCGGATGGAGAGGGGGAAGGAATAAAAGGGAAGTAAACACATTAATTCCTCTGTGGTTTGCCCTGAAATAAAATACCAGTTAATAAATCACCACGTGGATGGAAATATTCTCTCAGGCTCCAGGGACGGTGACCACCGCAGCCTGTTGTCTAGGCTTGGATCGACCCGGTTGAACAGCTGTAGATCAAGACCCTTACTGGACGACCTTTGCAAGAACTTTTCTTACAGTAGAGACTTCAACCTGTTAGAGAGTTTGGTACGTGCTATTTATTCCTGTCATACATTTGTTTTATTCATTAAAAAAAAAAGAAAAACCAGTTTGTAGACGATGGTATCAAAGGTAATTTAGTCAAATCCTTAAGTCTTGGTCTCAAATATGCCAACAGTAATTAATTCAGTCAAGTCAGCAAAAAAATTAATGAAATTCAGTTAAATTAGTAGTTGGCAAGATTGTATTAAAAAAACACGTTTGGTGGAGATTTTTACACTTTACTTATTTGTTTTGGCGTATTGTAAGAGTCATCCAGAGATTTTAATTCAGTTATTGCATTTCAAACTTAAAGTATATAATTACAATAAATATTAGTTTCTAGTTTAATATTTATTTTCTTTATATTCTTGTATCTATACTTTGGGAGGTTAGTCATTTACCTGGAAGGATTAGCTTCTTTTTAAAAATAATTTACTGTAAGATAAAACAAAAATACAGAAAACCACACAAATCAAATGTATGGTGAAACCAACAAGTGAAAACACATAACGTTGCCAGTCACTCTAGAAGCCCCTTTCCTGTGACCTGTTTCTAATTTCAATCCTCTTCCTCCCCACGCATAACCAGTATCCTGATTTTTATAGTAATCGCTTTCATGTGTGTGTTTGATTCATGCATACCTCCTAGACCCCATATTTTAAACCTGCCGTTTTGAAATTTAAATTTAACGGGTGCTTCAGGTAACCATCTGTTTCTTTGCTTAGAGGCTCTGTAAAGTTCTGTAAACATCCACAGCCTCCAGGTCTTGCAGGTTACATAGTCATGGTGCAGTCCTTGTAAGAGAATATACCAGAACGATACGATTTCTCTTTCTTGCTCTCTGCTATGTCGTCTCTGTCTCAGAGGAAAGATTACGCCAGCACGCAAGGAGAAGGCCGGTAACTCAAGGGGAGAGAACTCGAGGGATACTCACTCTCTGGCACCTTGATCTTGGACTTCGAGTCTCCAGAACTGTGAGAAAATAAATTTATTTTG
The DNA here is from genome assembly GCA_030068075.1 of Paguma larvata. NCBI lineage: Eukaryota > Metazoa > Chordata > Mammalia > Carnivora > Viverridae > Paguma > Paguma larvata. The sequence goes on from CM057831.1 coordinate 29,582,770, forward strand.
TTTAAATCCCCCAAACTGTGGTATTTTGCGGTGGAAGCCCAGCCAGGGGAGACCAAGACAGAAGTATCGAAGAACCGCCTTTCTAAAAACCAAGCAAACCCAAACGAGAATGATTTGCAGCATGTGCCAATCTCCTGGCCATAAACGGCCAAATTCAAGCTACCCAGGTGACGTCGAAACGTGCACAGGTGCCTCATGAGGTCCATCATGTGTGTGTCGTCATCACGCACAAACTCTCTCCCTTGGCACCCTCATTTTTCTTAGTCTACAACCACCTGTAGGTTTAACACTTACCCCTAACCTTCCCTTCTCGGGTTCCTTAGGGGTTTGACTGTCTGGGCTCCTCCACACGTTAATTTCTCGGGAAAAGCTCTTTGCAACAATGTTTCCTGAATTCTGGCAAGATGATACCATTATTCTGTGATTTGCTGGGTATGACCCTCTGAACTCATGGTTTTTGTCTATTTCCTTACAACCCTCAAGAATGTAAAATTCGCCACTCCTACTTTCTTGTGGCATAAAGTGATACTAATGAAAATCTTGATGATGACCAACTCATTGTCTTTCTTTTAGAAGTCACATGCCTTCAACTCCAGGATACTTTTCTCTTATTCTTTAAATTAAAAAAAAAAAATAACTAGGATAGATTTCATTTTTGTTTTCTGGCCAGATCAAGTATTCTCTGACATGGGGTGTATTCTTTCCATGTACAGTTTCTCTTTTATTTCAAGATATTTTAATTCTAGCATCTAGTATTTATTTTGTTTAGCTTCTTTCTTCAGATTTCTGTTTTTTCTGTGTTGAATTATTTTTGTCTTCCATCAGTATTCGTATTTTTCATTCAAACAATTTTATCACTTTCTTAGTTTTTACTTATTTTTCATTTTTTTTTTATTTGAGAGAGACAGAGAGCATAAGAAGGGGAGTGGCAGAGGGAGAGGGAGACACAGAATCCGAAGTAGGATCCAGGATCAGAGCCGTCAGCACAGAGCCTGACGTGGGGCTCAAACCCACAAGCTGTGAGATCATGGACTGAGCCGAAGTTGGACATTCAACTGACCGAGCCACCCAGGTGCCCCTTGTTTCCATTGTTTTTTTTTTTTTTTTAATTTTTTAACGTTTATTTATTTTTGAGAACATAGAGGGAGCAGGGGAGGGGCAGTGAGAGAGGGAGACACAGAATTCGAAGCAGGCTCCAGGCTCTGAGACATTAGCACAGAGCCGATGCGGGGCTTGAACTCACAGACTACGAGATCATGACCTGAGCTGAAGTCGGATGCTCAACCGACTGAGACACCCAGGCGCCCCTCCATTGTTTTTAAAACATGTTTTCATTTTGATTTTTTCTACACTCTCTGATGTATTCATTCCTGGGTTCCTTCTATTTTATTCTTTCCGCCTGAAGTGATCTGTTTTTCCCTTTGGATCTACTTATTTCCTGTGCTCTTCCGTCTCTTCAGTTTGTAACTTGTAATGAGTTCATTTTGAAATAATAGTTACATACTCAGTGTCATTTTTGAGCGTGTTTGTCTGGGGGCTGGGTGTGCTCATTGTAAGAATACCTCATTGCCTTGTGTCCTTTATTTTTATAATAATATGTATGGGATTTAACTTGACACATTTCTGTTGTCCTTTCTCACGTAGTATTACTTTTGCTGAACTTTAGAAGGTGGTGTGTTTCAGAGAAGCTTTTTTCTTTTTTTTTTTTTAATGTTTTTTAGTTTTGAGAGAGAGAGAGTGATAGAGTGCATGTGTGCGAACAGGGGAGGGCAAAGAGAGAGAGAGAAAGAGAGAGAGAGAATCCCAAGCCAGCTCCCTGCTGTCAGCTCATAGCCTGACCTGGGGCTTGAACCCACGAACCGAGAGATCATGACCTGAGCCAAAGTCAAGAATCAAATGCTTAACTGAGCGAGCGATCTCTGCAAGCGCCCCGCGGGGAGCTTTTCTAACTTCACAGAACTTCTGTTGTTCTGTACAGTGCTTAGAATAGAGGGACTTTCTTTGTGAGAATCCTGAGCTCTGCCTCTCTGCCATCTCCCTGCTTCCCCCCAGCCCTTCTCTCTCTTCCTTCTCCACTATCGAGCGCTCGCTCAATTCTGAGCCCACTTCCAGGAGGTTTTCCTCCGTATTCGATCCTGTCCTGTAAAGGCAGGGGAGCAAAGTCAGTGTTGAAGCTAACATCTCATTCCCATCTTACAGTGGGCCCTTCGCACCTGCTGTTGAGTGGGGAGGGTTCCTCTCTTTGCACATGGCTGTCTCAGGTGGACCTGATGTGTTTTCTAGCAAATACTCACTTCTGCTGTCAGATTCTTGTGTTTCAGGTCCATCTGCCTGCTCGCATGGTTTCCCGTTTTTTCCCCGCTGGATACTAACAACGTTCGGGTCGTGTTGCCTTGTAGATGTTCTCTGGCACTCTCCATAGAGTTTATGTGGGGATTTGGAGAGATTCAAAAACGACACTGCCACCACTGCCACCTTCTCACAGCCCGTCAGGATTGGGTCCTTCTCTTCCCATTCTTCGGATGCTGTTGTTTTAGTACCGTCTCATGTAGAGACGTTTGGTTGTCAATCGTAAGACGAGATGGTCTCTTCTCCCACAGCTACAGAGCACGGTGCTCACTTATGTCGGAAGTCCCGACAGCAAGGTAAAAGGAGTCTTGATGGTGCCGCACATGGGACAGCAGAAGGAACGTGGCTTAAATGGGAAAATCATTTCTCAAGTGCTGTTTAAGAGGCATTTAAATCTGACTTGTAGTTCCAAGAAATTGTGGCAAAAACTACCAGGCATATACACAGAGATGTTGAGAATTTTCAGTACAATGCATGATAAATAGATAAATATTGATAGATAAATGGATGCATTTTAGAAGCGACCTATATGTCCGTCTGTAGCAGATAAGTGAAAACGTGTTATGCAATCACTTAAAATGACGATGTGTAGCTATAGTCAATATTTAAGGGAAAGAGCTCTATAATTAGCCGTTTCCAGAATTACGAAACCAAAATGTTTACACAGTCATTTTGTAGATATGCACATATATACATATAAAGACTTACGCGATATAATTTTCATTGGTTAAAAATTGTTTTGAGAATATTTTTTGCATGGCTGTCTCTTTCCACATGAGAATGCACTACTTTTACGCCCAAGAGAAAGAGGTGGGGGCAGAAAGAGTGGATGTGCATTGGTGTTCAGCAGATGTCAAGTACAGTCATCGTTATTATCTATGGATTCTGTATTTGCAAATCCGCCTGTGTGCTAAAGTGCATTTGTAACCCCCAAATCAGCACTCAGAGCGGTGTCCCAGTCACTCACAGACGCATGCAGAGCGGCGAAAAATTTGACTTGCCCGAAGAGCTTGTGCCTAGCCGATGTGTGCACAAGTGGACCATTTGCCTGCTTGTGTCTGCCCTCATAGTGTAGACAAGCGTCCTTTCTGTGATCTATTTAGTGCCATGGTCTTGTCATTTTTTGCTTTTTGTTGGTAACTTCTCTGTTTGGCCTAGAGCATCATGCTGAAGTGGGGCCTGACCTTCCTAAGTGCAAGAAGCCTATTGTGTGTCTTCCAGAGAAAACACATGTGTTAGATAACCTTATTCAGGCATGAGTACTTGCTTGCCAGGAATTCATCGTTGATAAACCAATAATGTATTTTAAGTAGGTTGTCTTTAAACAGAAACACACATAAAACAAAGTGATGATCAGTCAATGAAAATGTTGTGACCAGAGGATTGCAAGAATCTAAACGTGTGTTTCCCCAGGAGCCAGAGTTGCACCTTTGCTAATGAAATGGTCACGGTGACTTTATACAACATAACTACCGTGATAATGGGAGTCAACTCTTCGGACTTGTCAAGGGCTAGTTATTTAGCCTCTCCAGAACTACTCCTACACATGTAAAAAAGCTACAGTGGAACTTCCTCTAGGGGTTGCTGAGTGTTAAATATCATTGTACATGGAGAGCCCAGGTCATTGGTTAGCAGTGAGTCTGAACGAGACGTGACTCACTCTGTTCTCGTACTCCCTCATGCCGTCACTGGCATTGATGATTTTTAACGCTGCATGCTCGTACATAAATAATTGTTACCCAGAACATACTGTACCTTTGTTGGAATATCTGAAGCCTCGCACATTTACAGAACTTCCTGTGGTGGATCACGGGAATGGCTGGGAGCGTAGCATGTATAATGTAAACGTTATAGGAATCATTTATTTTTAATTCAATAAAGTTGTTGTACATGTTTGACATAGGAAAGTATTCCTGAGTGCTATCTCTTAAGGAGAACCTGGCCAATGTTATTTGTTTCTGCTTAAAATTCTGCTCCCTTTTTTTTTTTTTTTTTTTTTTTTTTGGCTTTGAATTTGCCAAGAATGACTTGCTTCTTTGTGGGCAGTTCTGAATCCTCAGTTTCAATGTGACCAATTCTGGCTGATGAGTAGCAGATGTGTCTGAGTGCAGATAAGGGAAAATAATGACTCAACTCCTAAAAATCCCTGAAGATGAGACTAGAACTAAAGCTAAAATAAAGAGCAATTTCCTACCTACCATTCCTTTGAGAACCTATTTGTTAGGAGCCTGTGGCTGAACTCCTGGTAGCAGCTGACTTCAGGAATTCTAAAGTCAGTGAGATTTGGGGCGAAAGATTCTGGGGATAGTTTAGTGAGGATAAAAGAAATAATGACCACATAGAATCCCATCCCACTTTATAATTTTTTAGTGCCTTACAAATTATTGCAGAAAATTCATCTTTCATAAAGTGACCTTGGCCAGTGGGTCAAATGGCCAAAAATATGATATTTTCTCCAGATATGGAATTTTTCTAAATTACTGCTTATTAAGGTATATCTTAGAGAAAAGCAGGAATTAGGAACTTTAATTATGGCCTATAGTAGAACATACACACAGTACCAACATATAGTGCTGGGGATTACAAAGATTCTTTTATGCATTTGTAACTTGCCAGGTATTAAGTAGATCATATGTTGAAAAAAAATGCCTTACTTCCTTCATCTTACTTTACATGTAATCATACAAGTAGCAAAACATATTCTGTAGGACTTTTGTTGTCATAAACTCTGAAAAGAATGTGTTCTATCTTTGATCTTTTAACCTCTCTTGCAACAACTAATTTAGACAGACTCTCCAAATGAAGAGAATAAGAGTTTAAACTCAAATAAAGGAAAGAGGATGGTTTGGTGAATGTGAAATGGTGGAGTGACCGACGGTAAACCAAGGGTCTTGATATGTGACATATATGCATATGTATACATGTACAGAATGAAGGAGAGAACTGACTTCTAGAGTTAAGGGCTCAGGTGAGATGGGAATTCTGGAGGTGATCACAGGTAGGATACGGTCAAACGCATCATGAAACTGTAGGGTTGAATCTAGAACAGAAGAGTCTAATAATTAAAAGTTCAATTAAAACAAAAGTTAAACGGAACGTATCTTTAGGAATCTTTACTGTTTTATACAGTGGTACCAACTATGCCATTTGGAATTCTGGTCAGAGTCACAACAAAACATTGGATTTTATTTGTTTTAAGATGAAAGATAGTTGAAATTGCTATTGGATTGTTGTCCTGCTGGCTATTCTAGCGTAATGTATCAAGTCACTCTGAGGACATTATTTTGTACGGCTTATGTAAGAATAATTTTTTATTGGATTTCAGTGAGACAATCAGTTTTCAGTTGCCAGTAGAGAAATACTTTCAAAGTTATTGGTGCATGTACCTTTCATTGGATGGAGATGCTCCTAGCAAAATCTGGGGAGACAGGATATTTAACTACGGCCAGGCAGGACACGTACATGGCGCATTCTTAATTTTAGGAGCATTTTCTTCATTTATTACTCAGAAGGATTTTTAATATATCCATTTTGTTTTAAACTTAGTATCAAGCCCAGCAGAAACCATATTAAAGAAATAGAAGGCAGTCATTATCCCCCGAAGTTTATTACAATAACTTGAGTGTGACGACACTTAAGGCTATCAGATTTCAGTACATTCAACTAAGCAAGGTCACCTTGACCCTGAAATTTTAGTGAAATTATATTAAATGCCCATCTGAGATTTAATACCATTCTTCAATCTTCTTTTTTATTTCTCCCCCCAGCTGTTTAGAAATCTCTGGATATTCTTGGTTCACATGTAACTTCAGGCTTATTTTTCCAGCTTCGGCAGAATTCTCATTACTTTTTTTTTTTTTTAATGTTTATTATTTTTGAGACAGAGACAGAGCATGAGTGGGGGAGGGGCAGAGAGAGAGGGAGACACAGAATCTGAAGCAGGCTCCAGGCTCTGAGCTGTCAGCACAGAGACCGACGCAGGGCTCGAACTCACGGACTGCGAGATGATGACCTGAGCTGAAGTCGGACGCTCAACCGACTGAGCCACCCAGGCACCCCGAATTCTCATTACTTAATTTACAACGCGATATGCTAGGTTTGCCTGCCCTGGCGTGGCCCATCCATGGAGTGTGGGTCTTCTCATTACCCATTCACTTTCTCCGTTCATTATCATTCACAGAAGAAGACGTGCTTGGGTGTAAGGCAATCTGGTGAGGGTCACTATCACAGAGCCACAGAGAAGATCGATTGAAAACTTGAATATTAGATACTTCTGGGTAAGGAGAGTAGACTGAACACTTGTGTTTATCTCCTTCAAAACTACACTAAATCATACTAATTATATATATGTGATATATACATATATATATATATATATATATATATACTCACAAGTAAAAAGAGAGATTATTTCATTACCTTGAATAAACTTTATTATAGCAGTTTTAGATTTACAAAAAAAATAAAATTACAAGGATAGTACAGAGGTTGCTACATGGCCCATGCCCAGTTGCCAGGGTAAGGAAGCAGAAACACCTATACAGAATATTCATTATTTCAATGATGAAATAAAAGGAGATATTTGAACTATAAAATAAGAACAGGATGCTTTTTACAGCAGCAACAAAAAAAATCAGAGAGCAAGAATAGACTTTTACAATTAAAAATATGTTACGCATATTTTAAAGGCAATAAAGAATTCAAGGAAAAAGTTTATGAGTTAGGTTGAGGAATTTTTCCGAGGATAGAAAATAGGTATGTACATATTCATGTATATATGAAGACAGATAAAGAAAATATAAAAGTTAGAAGCTAATTCTAGGAGGTCAAACATCTGAATGCTAGGCATTCCAAGAGGAGAAAACAGAAGGCACAAAGAAGGAATTCAGCAAAGAAATAATTCAAAACAAATTTCCAGAGTCTTCAGATGAAAAGGGCCCATTGAGGACTAGCACAAGGCACGAAACGATCACCCGGGCACATCAGAGACAAATGTCAGGTCACTGGGGAACCAGAAATATTCTCAACATTTTCCAGAGAGACAAAAAGCAGCCTACATGGAAAGAATCAGGAATCAATTTGGATCCAGAGGTCGGCTATGCACTGGAAGCGGGACCATGAAAAAATAAATATCCTCAAAATTCCGGAGGGAAATTATTTCCAAAAAGGTATTTCACTCAATGAATCCTATTATTTACTAGTGAGTGTAGACAGAATGGGCATTTTTCAGAAAAGCAAGTCTCCATTTGGCCTCCATACGACCTTGCTTAGGAAGCCATCGAAGTATGTGTTCAATCATTTCTTTCCACAGAAATACAAAAATAAGAAAAGGAAGGGGGGGGGCTAGAAGAGCGGGCCCCAGGCAGGGCCGTCCTGGCGGCAGGTGCGGCCGGCAGGTGTCCACAATCCACCCCCGGGGCCATTTCTGCCGCCCTGCGGCAGGTGCGTCGAGGGGCGGCCGCAGGGCATGGCGAAGGGAAGCCGGCGCCTTCCGCAACCTTCTCCGTCCGGGAGCCGACTTTGTTGGAGGCCCATGGTCCAAGCCGCAGGGCCGGGGCCCGGTCGTGGTCCGGGTGGGCGAGGACGGGCTTTCCCGGGAAGGCGAACGGGCGCGGAGCGAGCGGCAGGCTGCGCGCTACGACTTCCGCGTTAGGTGTGGGTCCCCATGGCCGCGCCGGGAGAGGATGGGCTCGGATGCGCCGAAGCAGGCGGCGGCGGCGGCCCGGGGAATGGCGAGCCAGGCCTGCGGCGCCGCGGCCGGGACCTACGTCTGGAAGAAGCCTGCTGTCGCAGGCTCTCGGACTTCGGCGGTTTGGCCGCGCCGGAACGAGAGGCACCTGCGAGCCAGGTGCCAGAGGCCCCCCCCTCCCAGAGTCCTCCCACCGCCGCGCAGGCAGTCCCGGCGGCTCGTGGATTCCTCGCCTCCCGCCCCCAGCGCCCAGCCAGAGTACTCCGTGGCGGCACCTGAACTCCCCGCCGGGGCCGGGCGCCGCGAACCTCTGTGGCTGGACGCTGCGCGTGGGCGGGACTTCCGGCAGCCGGGCCGGGGGTGTGAAATGCGCAGGCGCGGGCTGCAAGCCCGACAGCGGAGGCCTGTCAGCAGCCCCCCAGAAGTTCAGGACGTCGTGACGTGGGGCTGGGGGCACCTACCCGGCCCGACTTGAGCTTCAGCAAACGTCCTAGGCCAGCGCCGCCCTGAAGCGCGGGTCCGTGGAGCCCACAGTGTGCAGGCACCCGGGGGTCGCCTTGGTGGGCTCCTGGGGGGGACCACCTCTGCTATCCGTCTGCTTGCCCGTCAGCGCAGGGGACCTGACGCTCCGCCTTCCAGTCCGGGTGCATGGACCGTGTTCTTCTCGGGGATGTGAACAGGTGTGACACCGGTGTGTCAGTTGTGCGCACGTGTGCGGCCGGTGGAATCTGTTTATTTACCGGTGTTGTCTGGGACCTGGGGCCTTCCCAGGGGACAGCTGCATCTGCTGAGACCGCCGCGTTGCGTGGAGCGCGAGGGGACGCTGTGGAAAGAGCCGGGCGCCCGGCTTAGGAAGGTGACGGAGGTAGTGAGCACGAGGCGTCCACACGGTCCTCGTCCGTCGCCGTCTTACAGGTTTATACCTGTGAGAGACACCACACCAGCCCTGGGCTCCTCTGCGTCCACCGTCCAGATGTCGTCGGTGCCACTTCACTCCCTCCAGGCTGGCTCCGTGCAGCAGCTCCAGGTAGGGGAATGCTGGACACCGGGGGCAGGGCGAGGGTGGGGGCCGGTGGGGGAGACTCCGATTGACCGGGGTCACACTCCCTCCCTGACCTCCTCCCACCTCGCTCTGCGGTTTGCTTCTCCGCCGATAGAATAGGGTCAGTTATTTGTCAAGATAGGCGAGTTTGGTTCATAGTTTTCATGGTGAACAGGGATCCTTTCTGTAGTCCACAGACATTTACCATAGGTCTTTACTGATGTGCTAACTCAGTCACCTACCGTGTATTGAGTGACTTATGTGTCAAGTAATATCGCAGGCGCCTGGGTTGTGAAGGTACTTGGTACAGAGATGGGTGATCCGAGAGTTCCGGAGGTAGGGGACACAGCATATACAATTGTGCACACGGGCACCTGGCTGGCTCAGTCTGTTGAGCCTGCAACTCGTGACTTCGGCCCAGGTCATGATCTGACAGTTCAGGGGTGCGAGGCCCGTGTCCAGCTCTGTGCTGACGGCTCAGAGCCTGGAACCCGCTTTGGATTCTGGGTCTCCCTTTCTGTCTGCCCCTCCCCTGCTGGTGCTCTGTCTCTCTCAAATAAATGTTAAAAATTATAATAAATAAATAAATAAATAAAACTTTAAAAGAATAGTGAACAGGGAATAGTGGCTGTAATGTGAAGGTAGATGCGGGTTACAGGTTGGGGTGGGTCATCTCCAATGCAGGAGCGGGGGCCTCTCGGAGACCTGCCTGAGCAGCACTTAGACCTTTTGGAGAGTGAGCAGCAGTTTGCTGGACAGACGAGGTAGAGAACTTTCAACTTGGAGGACTGATCGTGCACAGAGTCAGGAAACAGCTACTTTCTTGAGTTAAATGCAAGAGATTTCATATAGTTCATGAATACGGTTTGTATATTCCGTATAGTTCCCGAATAGGATTTGCGATTCGAGTGGAGGCGCGGACACAGAAACGGCGGGAAGGGGCTTGGGGTTGTCGGTATCAGCCTTACCGTCTTGCAGTCCTGATAACTCCTGCCTCACCGGACGCGCAGTCCTTAAGCCGAGCCTCGGTTACCTGATGTTTCGGTGTGGTTAGAATTTCTCCAGACCTTCTTCCGTTAGTCCTCACGTGGACACATTTCACTCTTGTGCCCATCAAATATTCTTAACTCTTAGTTCTGGTTTCTTTCATTTTTAACTTGAAAAACATCTGTTCTCGTTTTAACTCTTTGCTAGTTTTCAAAATGTTTGTTTTTGGTTATGTCCTCCTGGATTCCAGAATTTCCTTAAATCCTGGACCTTAGGGTTGTTTTTCACCACTGATGGTGGTGATGCAACAGTAGGAACCTTTTTTTCTTTTTTCTCTTTTCATTTGGCACTGATGTATGGGGAACCACACGCAGATAACACATGTTTAAAATTGCTGCTGTGTTTTCCTCTGATGGATACCGGTAGCACACTGGGTCGCTCTAACCAAGTATGTTACATTTTCAATTTCACCTATAGGACAGATGTTGATTTAGGTAAGTGTTCTTATGTTTCCATACATTGGTATTTTGAAATTTCCAAAGTAATTTAAGATGGACTTGCCTACCTTCGAAAATAAAATGAAGAATAAAAGCCCTCAAATAATAATAGGTGTGGTTCCAGCGTCCAAGTTGACATCTAAAGAACTTGATTCAGTGATAATATCTCTTATATGGTTAAGTAAAATAACTTACTTTATTTTTATTGTTTATTTATTTTTGAGAGAGAAACATAGCATGAACAGGGGAGAGGCAGAGAGACAGAGAGGGAGACACGTAACCTGAAGCAGGCTCCAAGCTGTTAGCACAGAGCCGGACACGGGGCTCAAACTCAAGAACTGCGAATTAAGCATCCGACTCTTCGTTTTGGCCCAGCTCTTGATCTTACAATTTCACAAGTTTGAGCCCCGAATTGGACTCTCTGCTGACAACATGGAACCTGCTTAGGATTCTCTCTCTCCCTCTCTCTCTACCCCTCCCATGCTCACACTGTCTTTCTCTCAAAATCAATCCTAAAAAAAAAAATCGATTAATTAACTTACTAGCATTTTAATAGTACATTGGATGAAGTAAACATTATTTTCATGTTAAAAGTAAGAACTATCACTAATTAATTGAGAAAATTTCCAGCTAATTGAGAAATATAATAAAAATATACATTTTGACAATATGCTTTAATTCTGCACCAAAACATAAGTCTTAAAAATAACATGAAGTATTTTAAAAGGTGAAGATTTTTTGCTGTTCGTATAATAATCCTTAATAAAGTCATTACCTTCATTGATATTCTGAGGAGATTGTTTCCAGATCTGTAGCCAAGGGTGAAATTAGTGCAGTGGAGTGCTCCCTGCATTTAGTGAAAACTTAATAAATAGTAATTGATTGATGAAGTGTCAAAGCAACTTTTTTCTTTCTCTGATCATGTCTACTCTAAAAGGCCCAATGGAAAAATACAGCTATTCAGTTGTTACATTCTGCTCATGCAAAAAATTAATTCAAAGGAATGTAAAAATTATTTTATCTGAATTGAGTCAAATTGTTTCGTGTACAGACACCTCCAGAATATAGGTGCACTTGTCCTTAGTTAAGATGTATCCGGTTATTAGATCACTTTATTGTTCACCAAACTGTATCTTAACTTTATGTCAAGGAATTACCGTTTGACAGAGGTTAAATTTGCAAATCTTGAGAATTTATAGGTAATAGTTACTCATAAAGGCTATGTCAAGAGAAACAAAAATTGTCGTCAGGTGTTAAAGATGACCGATTAGTACTATAATTCTTTTTATCAGAGTTTTTAAATGCTGGCTTTCCCTATTATAGTCTTTTATATCACTTTTTAAAACTAATATTTTAATTAATATGATTAATTCAAGTCACCAAAGTACCATAAGGATATAGTCTATGGAGCCAGGCGTCTGTGTGTGAATCCTGGTTGTGCCACTTTCTACACGTAAGACCTTCAGCAAGGTACTGAATGTCTCTGTGCCTCAGTTTCTTTTATAAAAGATCAGGTATAACAATTTTGATTTTATGGTGTAGTTATGATAATTGAGTTAGTTAATGTTTGTAAAGCACTTAGAATAATCCTTGGAACATGGTCAACTCTATGTAAATGTTTTCCCTATAATAAAGTAGGTGAATGAATAAATTCTCAATGAACAAAATTTTTACAATACTGAAAACAGTAAAGAGGGAAGCAGTGAATCACACACACTGAAAGAAAACAATTTCATTACCAAGATAGAATGTTTTGTGAGTATTATTTCAGAATTTTCTCTTTGAATAGGTATGAAAAGAATAATGGGTCAATACCTGGAAATGAAATAACTTTATAAGAAATAATTGTTGTACATGCTTTTCAAAAATCAGAAAGCATTAGATATGATTTTATTTGAATATAATATCTGAAAAGGAAACTAGAGTGTAATCGATATAACTGCCAAGGTTCATATAAATGGTTACTCAATACAAATTAATATTTTATAAAGGACCCCTCTTTTAAGAAAAGAGATTGTGAAAATGGTTAACATGTTAGAATCTCTATTTTTTAATCTGTTTTAAACTACTTGCCATGAGAGGTGAACTGATTAACATTCCTATTCATTTTTTACTACTTAACCCCCTCACCAGTATTTCATACTTGCATTTCAAGGATTCAACCAGAATTTATCTTTAGGGGAGGACTAGGTGACTTAGTCAGTTGAGTGTCCGTCTCTTGTTTTTGGCTCAGGTCATGATCCCAGGGTCTTGAGATTGAGCCCTGCGTTGGTCTCTGTGCTGTCTGTGTGGAGCTTGCTTGAGATTCTCAATCAGTCAATCAATCAAACTCAGTCTCTCTCTCTCTCTCTCTCTCTCTCTCTCTCACTCTCACTCTGCCCCTCCTCAGCTTGTGTGTGCACAAGTGGTTGTGCCCTCTCTCTCTTAAAAATAAAAAATAACAAAAATTAACCAGATTTATCTTGAAATTAATTAGTGTATTTATCCTCCATGCTGTGTTTTGTATTTTGCAGCTTCTCCTCTCCCTTGGGTCTGACGCCCTCTGTGATAACTTTTCCTGTTATGTGTGTTCCTGACTCTTTATTTAAAGTATAAGAGTTACCTTCATGTTGAGTCATTCTCTGTCTGCACAAGACATCTTTCCAGTGGTTTTCATTTATTTTACTTTATTTTTTGCCTCCGCAGCTACTGAGATCACTCTTACCTATTCTCCTTATTATCAGTTTGGTTTTTAGGCATGTGTCTTGTTTCTCGTTGTTTCTGACTTACTAGGTGAGAATCGATGCTATGCATGTTCTCAGCACTTTCCCTTGGTCCACTACTTACCTGATCATTCTGATTTTAGTATCTTCTTTCTTTCTTGAGGTCTTTTTTCGTTTGTTACATTTATTATTTTTGAGAAATTATCTAACATGAGGCAGTTGAAAAAAACTTTCTCTTGCTTGAGTTACCTTTTCTTGCAGATTGGTTCTTCATTTTTCCTTTTCTGCCATTCTGTTTTGACTTACTATTTTTGCTGCACCGTGTCTGTAATTTGTATGCTCTTTATTTTCATCTTGTGCATAATCTGGCTCTTCTGATTCTAGAACGTCTGCTTGCTTTGATAAAATTATGGGTGAGGTCTCCTTGACACAGGCCCCGTTTGTGCTGTGATCAGTTTATCATCCTTTTGAGTGGAGAAGCTAGAATTAGGTATCACCTTGAAGACAGCTGTTGTGTAGGTCGAGGGTTGAGGGGGAAAAGGAAGTGTAGGCCGACTGAATAACTGTACTTGCTCTGTCCTCTGAGGTCCTGTTAGGCCTGACTTCACACAGCACTTCCCTGGGTTCCACGGGGAACAGGATGCCCGAAGCTGGCAAGTCCTGGTTATCTTTCCTTTTACTACTAAGATGTTTCTGAAACATACAGAGGCTTCTAATATATATTAAGCGTGTTTGCCTTATTGATTTAGTTTTTTAGAATTTCCTATTTTCTCCCTTGATCTATATCTCTGCAAACTGGAGGGTATTCATGAAAACTCTCAGAATTTTTTCAATCCTAAACCTTTTATAATCATGTTTCTTCCCTTTCTTTTATTGCTGCACATATTTATAAAATCTATCCATCCATCCTTTGTCCATCAATGTTTTAATGAGAGGAAATTCTGTAATGCTGAGTTATTTTACCATTTTTAGTCCTAATTGATTTCTCTTTATTTTTTTATTCCCCCGTTCTCTTTTCCTAATTTGTTCCTCTTATAATATGGCTTGGGATTTGGCCTATAATGTAACTAAACTTCATGACTCTTGACTCCAAAGATCTAAAACAGTGGTATGAAAACACTGCCCTTAGCCACAGAGCATCAGCAGCCTTGAGCCTGGAGTACTTGTGGATTATTGGTGATGCATCTGTGACGTCAGTGCAGTAATCCAGGACAAGGGGTGTCCAGTTCATGATGCAGCTGATGACAAGCGTGATCATGAGTTGTTCCTCGTAGCCTTTCCCAAGGAGGTAGATGCCCCATCGCTCTCTGCCTCACAGAGGAGCAGGGGCTGCTTCAACTACAGTGGTTTTAAACACAGACGATGATGACTTTTGTTCTGATGCGTTCAGTGTTTAGACGTCCAGTAAGTAGAGGTGTGGTATAATGGAGTGATCAGAGATTTTTCTGAGTCACACAGACTTTGTTTCGAACCCTGGATCTATTAGCTCTGTGATCCATTGTAAATTCTTTGGTCCCTGTTTTTACGGTGTCATCTGTAACATAACGGTAGCTGTTTGCAAGGATTAAATTAGATAAATGTGTACAGCACTTGAAACGTTGTAGTTGCCCAATAAATACTCTCTTCTCCACTATTCATTTATGATTGTTTTTCAGATTGTTAGTGGTTGCCTGTCAGTTCTGTTGTATGGTAGAGAAGAACAGTCATTGGTCTTTTTTTTCTCAATACTGTTTTAGGCTATTATAGATTTGGGCATCAGGGAAGGCAAACATTTTAGTTTTGATCTGTTCTGCCTAATCACCATGCTCTCATGGGAGTCCTCAGGACCAAGGTTGCCAGTTACAGTTTGACACGGGCTCTGCATAGACTCTTAATCCCAAAGGTGTGGTTTAAAGAATAGTAGTTAGGAGGTCAGATTTTGGAATCAGATCCCTTGAGTTTCATCGTAAGCCAGGCCCACTTGTACTTTGGTCAAGTTACTCTTGCATTCTGTACCTCAAATTTTTTCCATTTCAGCTTTGAAGTGGGTAGATAGTTGTTAATTCACATGGTTTTCGTGAGTACTAAATGGGCTAATTCATGTGAATTGCTTAGAATAATGTGTGACATGGGGTGTATGTAATAATTGTCATCTCTTACTACTAGGAGCATTGTTAATACTACTAAGAAGCTTTCGGTCAGTGGTTAACTCAAGATTTTCTTGCTATCTCCATTATAGGTGGAATTAACTGCCATCTCCGTTGGAGCCCCATCTCATGTAGCATATACTGCTATGATGGTACAGTTTGCATTTTATCACACCTTAACAGTTACCTATTGTCTCCTGCTCTCACACTGCACACCTTAAAGGGCAAATACTACATTGTTCACCCACGGATCTTGATACTTGGCACAGCCTCGTTGGTAATACGTGCTGGATAGATGTTGCATAGTGATCAAGAGTGAAAGCTCTGTAGTCACACTGCTTTCCTTTAAGTCCTGGTTAGGTCATAGACTTAATATCCCTGTGGCTCAGTTCCCCTTTGGTAAAATAAAGATAATTGTATGCCTATATCATTAGGTTGTCATAAAAATCAAATGAATACCTACACGTGCCGTGATTAGAACAGGACTTGGGCTATTTTGAGAGCTCCCAATTAATAATGGTTTTTATACACGTCTCTATTGTTGTAAAATGGAATTGGTAAAGGAAAAGAAAGTGGCCAGGCCTGTGATGGTCTGACACGTAAACACGGAAGTTTCAAGTCCTGAGTGTCAAGGGGGCACTAGAAGAGAGCTCCTCATAACCAGAACAAGTCCAGAGTCGACATTCAGAAGACTTTGCTCATCTATTTTTATCCTCCTCTGGGTAGGAGCCATTTTTTATTACTTCATAATCACGTGAACCTGCTCCGCGTTCTTCTCTCTGCTCTCTGAGTACCTGCCCAGAACCCCACGGCTTTACTCAGGGACGTTTGCTCCCCTCCCTGGCATTAGGCTACCCTGACTTCAAGGCTTCGACATTTCCCTCGAGACATTACTTTTTCCCTTCGCATTCTTCCCTGGCTTCACGGATCGGGCCTTACCCAGAGAAGAGACCCACTGGCTGTTGCAGTTTGCTGAGCTTTAATTTCATGGTCCACTAGGAAGAAGATTCTTTGATGTTATTCCTGGTAGCCATTGGAACGGGGTGAAGCACGGTGAACAGAGCAATAGAGGAGATTTATGTTGACTTGCGATGTCTAATAGCCGGCAGTTTGTGGCGAACAATAATAGGCAGTTCCTTAGTGGAACAATTTTAATCAAAAGCAAGCAGTATTACCTTCTGATTTTTTCTCCCTTCTTGACTGCTTTCAATTTATATTAGTTCTTAGTATCATTGGTTCAGAATTGGGAATATTGCAGCCTAAAAATATATCAGAAATCTCTCCCTGTTTTATCTGTATACATACATAAATATACATGTGTATATCCTTTTTTAAGTGAACGAGCCACAGAGGGGAATTGTTTTGAGGGCGGGAATCCTACCGTTTATTTCACTGTCCCTAGGACCTAGCACAGTGCCTGTTATGGGACAGACATGCTCAGTAAATGCTTATCAACTGAATGAATATAAGTTTTCTGTAAGGCAGTACATTTCGACGGACTGAACGCTCACTGAGTATTTGCCATGTCCTAGGCCCAGTAGGAAGCAGTGTCTCACTCATTTCCCAGTTAGTCCTCATCTTCCCGTAGATCAATTCTGGCAGTCTCCTTTCATAGAAAGAGAAAAATAGACTAGCTAGGTTAAAGTAACATCCCCAGGACACAAATTAGTGTATGTTCGTAAATGAAAATGGCCAAAGAATCCAAGATTTCTTATTTTTTTGGTAATATAAAATAACTTCACGTCTACACAGGAAAGGACAGCTCAGTTAAAGCATTTATATTTGCCTGAGTTAATTATACACCTGGGTACATGTAAACTGTAAACTCCGGAGCATACAGAACACCGCAGTGGTGGGAGTGAGCTGTGTGTGTGTGTGTGTGTGTGTGTTCTGTCTGTGTGTGTGTGTGCGCGCGCATGTGCACACATAGAGGCATGCGTATATATTTCAGGTGAGCGAATTTTCGTAATTGCAAAATTGGTTAGACCAGAGGGAAGATCCAGTTGGCCTATAATGAATGATGATGGAGATTGAGAGGGAAGGTTGTTAAAGATCTTAAACTCTAGGTTGAAGAGCTGGTATTTTACGAGAATGGCTAAGTTCAGGGTGGGTGAGTTCTTCCTCAGTGCGTTAACGGCATGAATAATGCATCAGTAGAGTGTTCTGATCCTTACGCACAGGAAAGGTCTTCGGGTGAAACTCAAAGCTGCCGCTTGACCTTGGTTTGCTTCTGGTTCATTGTAGTTCGTAGCGTTGTGCTGACTTAGCACAGAGGTCATTTTTTTCTTGCATATTAATGTTTCAAGTGTTTAGTAAGCTTTTACATATGTTTGGCCCGATACCTACTTAAGCTTGCGTTTCCAGAGCATAGTCATAAGCAATCAGCAGTCCCTAAAGGACTATCTGAGGAACTCGCGAGGATGCTCACAGCCCAGTGAGCTGGAAGAATTTCCTGGAGGACTAGAAGCATATTGTAAGACCAGCTTTTAGGATTCTTGTGGCTTGTCATGCATTCCTGAGTAAAATAGATGGCGTAAAATATTCACTTAGTACAACCTTGCTTCACGCCTTTGGGGAGGTTATAACCCACTGTAATTATTATTAGCAGACCATACATCAACAGACAGGTAATTAAAGAAGTACAGGGTTTAAAATGACAGCCAAAGTTTAGTCTCACCACAGCTAACAGTTACCAGAGAGGGAATTTTGAGGCCACGGATAGCCTGGCTGTTGACCTAAGGAACCCTATCAAGCAAGACTCTCCGTACATTTTGTTTTCTGTTTGCTTTTGCTGTAACTAAGTCCTTTGGAGACCATAGCTCTAAACGATTGGTCCTTTTTGGTCCCGTCTCTTACTCTGTTTCACACCTTACGTTCCCAGTAACACTGTAGAGCTTTCTATAAGTTGTATGCTCCTTCTTGCTTTAGTGCTGATAGTAATGTCGTCCTCTCTGCTGGGAATATTCTTTCTTCCACTTATTCTTTCAGATTCAACTCAGTTCGTTATGGCCTTCCATGACCATAAAGATCGGGTATGTCCTTTCCTCATCCAATAGTTGGTTCTCATTTTTGTAATTGTCATACAACTAATTTTTATGTGTTTTTTTTCTTTTGCCAGGTCAGATTCTGTGTCTTACTCATATTTTTAGCTCTCAGTCCCTAAAATAATTGTAGGCACAGTCTTGGGGCTCAGTAATAGTTTCTTGAGTCATTAACTTCATGTAGTCCCACTCAACGCAGGAGAAATTCCAACTTGAATATTTAAGGAACTCTTTCTAGAAGACTTGATAGACAAAGAAAGTTTTTTACTCTTTCTTAACCAATTAGATCCCAAAGGTCCATCAGGGAAATAGCAGGGTCTGATGCTTACATAAAAGAGTAAGGTCTTTATAATTTTTTGGCTTTTAGAAGTGAATACTAAAGGCAAATAGTTATAGGTGAGGGTCAAATACCAAGAGTTGGTCAGAACACCAACATTTATTCTGGGAAGGAAGATCGGAGTCTTAGGGACGTTGGGATCTCATTTGTGCAGGACGCCTGTGAAAGTTAGACCTTTAAAAAAATTTAAGGTCAAAATGTGGCAAAAACTACCTGGGAGACATGACTGGCGAGGGAGCGCACGATTACGGTGGATTCGATGCAGATATTTTGAAGCCGTTTTTTCACGGCCTAGTGTCCGGATGCCAGGGAGTCTCCCAGGTTCACAATTTTGGTGACCGTTGAGCCTGGCTCTGACAGGATGATGGCAGGCTGGAACCGGCCAGGAGAAGGAGGAGGGGTCTCATCTGGGCTGGAGTCCTTTGTAGGGCCCCACGCTGAGGGTTTCAGGACGTGAGGAATTCTGGCCTTTGCACGCACACTTGAATGCCTGACGTGGAAAGGCTGTACTGGGAGGCAGAGGAAAGGTATTGAGATTGCAGATAAAATTCTCAGGCGGCCATTTTCTTGGGAGCTGTCCAACATCGTTGCGGGAGACGTGGCTGTGATTAAGACTCTGGGGGATACAAGCAACAAATCGGCCAGAAGGGACACGAGTAGAGAGTTGATTCAGTATGTGCCCGAGGCCGTGGTGACTGACGGGGACCTTCTCCCCGGGTTTCAGGTACCGATGATCCATCTTTCCTCCTCCCTGGGTTTCTTAAAGGTCGATGAGGAAGTCCAACCAGATCCAGAGCTAGGTTATGAGAGAGTCTCTAGCAAATCACCTCTGGGGGTGTCACGTGCAGATTATTGGAGAAGATGCTGTAACTTCTCTCATCTTTTATGGTATTGGAAGAGACAAACCTTTTCAGCTTGCAGCCTACCGTAATAGGAGATAGAATTTTTGCTTTACTGTGCGTCTTTTGAAAAATGGGCGCTCCTCACCCAAGCATGACTTTGCTTTCTTACCGCTCTAGTTTCAATGTCATACTCCCTTGCCGAGATGGTTGAGTGACATTGTTTCTTCAGTCTGTCTCCGTGTCCTAATTGTGCTCCGCACTTTTTTCGCAGATTTTAGGACTTTCATTTTATTTCACTGTGCAAGATGACTTTTGATTTGTTTAACAGTACTCGTTAATTAGTTTAATTTATTGAGTAAGTACTGAGGCTTTATTCCCCACCCCACCAGCCCCCTGCACCCTGGGACTGCTTGTGTTTGTGTCAGCTGTCCTCCCTGGGGGGGTGGAAAAGCCATCAGCTAAAGAACACATTTGGGTATTACTGATTTGGTAAAATCTGGATGGATAACTGATAGTTCATGTTTTCATAAGTTCTGAGAAATTCTCTCTACGTAGCCAAAATTCATGGGAAAAATAATATAAAGACAAAGTGCAGAGAAAAAAGGAAAAAAGTTTTATCCAGGTTTTTAAAAGCCCCCCCCCCTCTTTTTTTAAGCTCTTCCTTCTCCATGGGCAGCGCTGAGGCCCCGATTTGTTAATTAAGTTCTCTTGAGCGGAACTGTTAGTTAGAAATCAGGGCAAACAGACCGCAGGCTCCTGTTTGCAAGTTCCATAACCACAGAGACAGCCTGGGTCCCTTTCTGTGAGCCTCCAACCTTTGAACTGATAGTGTGAAAGAAATTCCGTTCTTCAGAATGAAAGAGTTTGTTTCTTTTGTGTAATGTTCCAATTTCTGTGTAGTGCTGAGAATCTGTTGTAGGAAATAGATCATTCCCAACTGCAGCAGCATAAAAGATAAAACACAGGGAAATGCTACCATTTTTCTAGGTTACCTGAGCAGCCAATGTGCACAATTGGAATACACCTGATCTTTGGGGCTAAAACCAGCGTCTTATCGCATTCTCGGGCTTCACACATCTCCTTCAGCGTATACTGAGAGGCAGTCCTGTGTCTCTGTTTTAAGGCCTAATTTAGGAAATCTTGGAGATGTTAAGTATTTCGGGAAGCACGTTGGTAAATTTGTAGATAGGCCTGAAGATAATTAGAAATTTGTGTTTCGTCATTAACTGAATGACTTAGGAAAACCTGGAAAAAGCAATTCCCCAATAATCTGACACTGAGCTGTAGTAAAAAAATTATTGGTTGCTAAATTGTTTTCATTTTTATTTTTCTATTGTGAGTTCAAAAGCAACCTGTCTTATGATCTTTATTTCAACCTATTTCTCTTCTTTAAATGCCTTTCATAATTTTTATTCGCGTTTTCAAAGGTTGGACAAAAGCCCCAAGTAGACAGGCAGGCTGCCTTATTTGTTAAGCTTTGTTAAGCTTTGTTAAGCTTTACAACACGTAATATACTCTCTTTCACGCGTGAGCCCGAGGCAAGCAAGTGTGGAACTTGGGTCTTTTACTGAGAGTGTACAGCACTCTGTCTCCAACTTCACACTCAGTCACAAATAATGTTGCGTTATGCAGAGAAACTAAGAAAAAATGTAAGTTTTACATTCCCGATGCCGTGTGACACCCAAAGAACGGCTCATCTGCCGGTGTGTACCTGTGCCTTTGGTTATAAAGCTGCGTGTGACAGGAATCAAAGTTAATCGAAGAATTGCTTTTTACAATCTAATTCCCCATTTTGGATGAATTGAAGTAGTTTTGGACATAGGCTGTGTTTAATGAAGACTGCCCGGGGCCCCCGGGCGGCTCAGTTGGCTGAGCCTCTGATAGTGCAGTTTTGCCCAGGCCGTCATCTCCCGGTTCCTGGGTACGAGCCCTGCGTCTAGCTCTGTGCTGACGGTGCTGGCTTGGGATTCTCTCTCTTCCCCTCCTCTGCTTGCGCTCGCTCTCATGCGTGTGCTCTCTCTTTCTCTCTCTGAAAAGAAATAAGAACATTTAAAAATTTATTGAAAAACAAAACCAGGAGGCAAGTGGGGAGCTCAGTGCCTGTACAATCCTTAAGATTTTCCCGAATGCCCCATTCTGGCTCCTTTGCTTTATAAACCACCCTGCACTCCTGTGAGTAAACCCTGGTGACTGTATTACCTCAAAGAAGGGTGGTCTGGGAGGTGCTTTCTAGAAAATGTTTTCCTAATGGCGTAGTTAACTGAAATGTTACTTCCCTATCATAGATAGCTTTAACTTTTTACGTATTAGCACAACAGTAAATTGAATTATTAGGAAATTAATATCACCCTATGTTGCTTATTTCTTCTAAGCATTTTAATATTATAAATACCTTGGACTGTCTTGGAAATCATTTTATCATATTGCCCATTATATTGAAATGCATTTAAAAAAATTTAGTTTGACGTAGTCAGACATGATTGTTTCAATTATTTCTTCACCGTCTCCTAGTTTAGGTGCCTATTTTTATATATTCAATCATTTCTTAATGTTTCTGTTGATTATTTTACTATCGAGACCTAAAATAAAAATAATAAGGATTTCCATTGGAATGGAAAAAATGCTAATCTTCATGGGAATGAGAAAAGAAGAAATATTCATCCTAAAGCCAATTACAATCTAAAACAACAAATTTGATAGCACATTTGACCAGATTATTTTGAAGGCTTTAACAATTTACTTATTATCAGGTATTTCCCTGTATCTACAAGCATGTCCACGGTTCATAGATTTTACACATCCACTCCTGCTGTTTCTGGAAATAACTGTCTATTTCAGAATGTATTCTAATCCCCTATCAAATTGTTTGAGTTCAAGAAAAATCATGAAAATAATAAAACTGCAGCTGCATTACCAAACTCATTTTTCTTCTCCAAGAGCAGGGGACGTGTTAGTAGCAAGTTATATCAGGCATGCTTTTTTTTTTTTTTTTAAGTTTATTTATTTTGAGAGATAGAGAGAGACCAAGCACAAGTGGGGGAGAGGCAAAGAGAGGGCAAGAGAGAGAAGAATCCTGAGTGGGGTCTGAGCTGCCAGCTCAGAGCCAGATGTGGAGCTCGAAGTCAGGAACTGTGAGATCATGACCTGGGCCGAAATCAAGAGTCCGATGACCAGACGAATGAGCCAGCCAGGCGCCCCAGTCATGCGGGCTTTTAAAATGTTACAGGATGTAGGGGCACCTAGGTGGTTAGGTGACTTGAGCTCAAGTTTTGATCTCAGCATTCATGAGTTGAAGCTTTGTGTCCAGCTCTGTGCCGTCATTGTGGAGCCTGGAGCCTGCTTTGGATTCTCTCTCTCTCTCTCTCTCTCTCTCTCTCTCTCTCTCTCCCTCTAAAATAAACATTAAACAAAAATTTACGGGATATAGACAAAGTTGATTTATTGTAACTTAACCTAATTTAATGATCTTATTTCTGTGCCTCAAGCTCATGCTGGACCCCCACCCATCCAGTCCAACTCCAGAAGCAACTCCAAACGCTCTACCTAGCTCACTCCTGCTGCCGACCAAAGGTATTTCCAGTATTTTATTGCTCAGTGTTGGGCTGTTAACGATATAGCCAGTAATAGCAGTAGTCCTGACTTACTGAGGTGTCCTTGTGTGGTGGGCGTTGTACCATCAGTGTGTCATGTATTAGTTTATTTAATCATCACAGAATTCTGTGAGATGCTTGTTTTATTCGCATTTCTCAGTGAGGAAGCTCGGATCCAGAAAGGTAAAATACCTGGCCCCCAGTCCTCAGGCAGTGAGCTCCAGGGCTGGGGTTTGAATTTAGGGCCATATGGCCCCAGAGTCCATTGTCTACTCAGTCAGCCATCTTTGAAACACGAGGCTAGTCAGGTCATCTAGAGGCTGTGTCTGCTGTTCTTTGAAGTACCGAGGAACTGACCGCTTCCATCCCCTGGATGGTGATTTGGAGTCACTCAGGTGACTTTGGTTGTGACAGTGATCACAAGGGGGGGTGTGGCTGGTGGGGACAGTGGGGGTAGAGGGAAGTGTTTGGCAAGGGCGCTAGATTTCATGCAATTCTGGACACAGTTTCACTCAAAAAGAACTTCCCGTGACCTGCTGAATCTTAAAATTCGGACATCCCGGAAGGTGGGCAACTCTACCACTTACACCTGAGCCTAACCCACCTCTGCTTTACATGTAAGTGCATGCTTTTGCTTTTTCTTGGCCTGAATACACACTAGATTTCCAAGGATGCAGTCAACATACAGTGAAGGGAGAGCATGTTTTTTTCAGGGGTGGGAGTTGTGCTTAGAATTGTGCACGGGTAGCCAGCCAGTTGTGGCGTTTCAGTCGTCGGGAGGGCTCACGGATGTCTTTCCGTCTTCGGCAATGTCACATTCCTGTGATCCTGCAAACGGAAGCGAGAATCTGCCCGCTCCATCTTGTTACCCAGGATAGTCATGGCTGGGAATTCGTACGGCATAATGCACCTTTTCCCTAAATTGTTCTTGTTTTGTTATTGTTTCCATTTTTATTTTCTCCTGCAGGTTACATTAAGAGCGTAGTATTGCTTTTCTTTAAAGAGATTAAGTGGGTTGTTAGATAATGTTATGTACCGATATCCTTCTTGCAGGGTAAAAAGTAGAAGAGGGCCTGTGAAATATTTGGCATGGGAAAGTGTGTGAGGTCGAACAGGCTGATGACCACCACAGGAGCAGCTGGGGGCCGTGAAGTCCTCGCTTGTGATTGTAGGAGCAGCTTCTGTCTTGTTTTGCGTTCTCTAGGCTCTGAATTAACTTTTTCTCTGTCCTTCTTGGGTATGTTTCCGGACCCTTCAGTATCCCAGCTGCTTATTCGTTGCTCAGCTGTATTGTAGTGATGATGGTGGTGTGCGGCCGAGGAGATGCAACTTAAATGTAGTTTTCCAACTTTTCACTTGGGAGACTGCCCAACACTTTTAATTCTTGGGAAGCTTGTTTTCTTCATTTAAAGGCTAGAAGCCAGGGGAGCCGGCTGGCTCAGTCTGTAGAGCAGGTGACTCTTGATCTCAGCGTTGTGAGTTTGGGCCCCACGTTAGGTGTAGAGATTACTTAAAAAAAAAAAATCTAAAAAATAGAAGCCAATTTTGTATTTGATAAGATTCTGTTAAACAGTGAACAATAACAATGTGGTTATAAACAATAACCGACAGGGATACGTACGTGTATGTATTTATATACATATGCACACCACCTAGAGTCTGACACTCCATTTTTACTTACATTACACACTTACTCCTGCATCCCTCCCGAGGTATAGTAGTACGTTTCCTTCGCCGTCTGTGTGTGGACGTCTCCTTGTTCCCGGTTTCGTCGTGCAGGCTGCGATCTGCGCTCTCACCAGCCGCCCGCCCGCCTGCCTGCCTGCCCGCCCGCCCTCTTCTCCTGCGGCCCCTTCGCGGCTCCCTTGATACCAAGTGTGTGCTGACAGTCAGCTCACAGGCTCCACAGTTTCCCCGGAACTCTGACCTTCCGGAAGCTGGGGGAGGGTTTGTCTTCCTGAGCGAGGAGCAGGGCACTCTTCTCCTTCCTCTCTTTGCCCAGTCCGGAAGGCCTTTCCCCAGGGTTCAGAACAGGCTCCTTGTCTCAAGTGCACATGATACCCTAGCCCCCGAGAAAGCCGCCACACTTTGAAGTCGTTGAGTGGATGTGGAAGGATGGCTCGGAAGTGGGGGGTACGCAGCAGTTTTACTTTTAACCCTTTATCGGGTGCCATTTCATGTGAAAAAACATGGGATATCACTCTTTCAGCAATAAGAATAATGACAGTAATAATGACAAGGATGGTGACCCTTTACTGAGCCTCGGTGTGAAGCAGTTAACTAATCACTGTAGATGCATTAGCTCAATTAGTACATTGCCCCCCCTCCTTCTACAAATGGGGAAGTGTGCCTAAGGTCTCTTGGTTTGTAAACTGAGATTTGGTCCTGGGTCTGTCTCATCCTGAGACTCCTGCTCCCCGCAGATCCGATGGAAATCTGGATCTGACACACATACACCTTTGGTGTAAGAAGTTCACGGCTCTAACTCAATGAATAGATTCTTCTGATTGCCGAGTTTAGCAAATAAATTGTTAATTGACCATTTTTTTCGATGTCTCAGTAGTGACTTTTTAGACATTTCCCAAAATAGCTCTAAGTGAACAAAATTTCAAAAATCTCAGTAAAGTACGCTGATAAAGTAATACTTCTGAAACTCAATGCACTGACATAATAGAAAGTAAAAAATTAAAGAGCGATTTCGATTGTAGAAGCATAAAGAAATTGAATTCAGCTTCAAAGGGATGCTGCCAGGGACTTGAAGGGTACCATCAAGATTTTATTAGACCACAGTGATCTGCTTTGGAAGTCTTTGAAGTTAAATGCCCCTACGAAACTTGAAAGTATACAGCTTAGAACCCAGAATAAAACTGCTCGCGGCCTCTCATCAACTGCTTAGGCAAATTTTTGAATTGCAAAAGAAAATCATATTTGGACACTGTGCGTGTGCATTACTGGAAACAAATGACACAGAACTGACAAATTGTTGGAACTTAAGCTAGGCCTCCCCACAAACAAGCTCGTCTTGATTTGACAAAAACACGACTCTCTCCTGGAAAAATGGGGACGTGTGTTCAGAAGTGTGCACTTGAACATGAACATCACAGCTCATTGGCTGTGCGGCCTTGGGAAAATCTGCCCTCTTGGCGTCCAGATGTTCACACCTTTAAGCCAGGGTGTCAGTCCCTGCCTTCCTCTGTGGATTAAGAGATAATTAACACTGCCAAGTGCTTAGGATGGTGAAGAGCAGGCGGCGTATCTTCACTAAATCATTATGAAGTACGTACGCTTTTCCAGCTTCAAAACTTCAGGAATACAGTCAGAATTTTTGAGGTGCAGAGGAGCCCAGAGAAAACTCCCAAGTATCATTCTGCCTGATTTTATTCTCAGAATTATTTTTCACTTAACAATTATTTTTCATCCTGATATAATGCCTAATCCTAGGAAGGCTTTTATGTTTTCAGGTCTCACATTCCCCCTTTTATTTTGGAAATTAGCTCATATGTGGTTGATAAACAAAGTATATTTTTGTCTTACAAACTCTTGCTAGAGAAAATTTGAAATTTTGGAAACTACAGAAAAAACAATTCAATTCCCATTCCTCCAAAATAACTTTTTAAACATTTTTACATACTTCATCTCTTTTCCTTTATGCATTTGCACATGGTTGATTCAGTAAATATTTGATTAGCCATGTAATAGGCCTTAACCATTAATCTAGGAAGAATTACTCAAAGCCTTTTTTTACTCCCCATTTTCACCATATAATTCAAAGCTTTTCTTTTTTTCCTTAATTTTTTAAAATGTTTATGTTCGAGAGAGAGAGAGAGAGAATGAGAGTAAGCCGAGAAGGGGAACAAAGAGGGAGACAAAGAATCTGAAGCACGCTTCAGGCTCTAAGCTGTCAGCACAGAGCCCAACGTGGGACTTGAACCCATGATCCAAGAGATCGTGACCTGAGCCGAAGTAGGAGGCTTAACCAACTGAGCCCCCAGGTGCCTCGAGGCCTTCCCTTAATTAGCATAGTCACCGACAGCCACAGCGTAAGAACGAAGATTTTGGACCTTCTTTAACGTTCTGCAAGTAGTCCCTTTGTTTTCCTTGCTTCTTCCGTGTGGATGGGATTATTAACTTCCTTTGACTCTTAGGAAATGCCATATGAAATGTCTTGTCGCTGTGATTCTGTGCTGCCCCCAGGTTTATGTTGGCCGGGGGTCTCCTGAATGTGCATCTCTAATCTCCCAGTCCACCAGTGTCCTGTCAACCAGCACAGGTACTGGCAGAAACCTGTAGTGTGCTTAGCCAAGGCCCCACTCAGCCTCCTTGAGACCACTGCAAAAACCTCTGAGATTCTGCCCGTATTTGGTAATTTTGCAATTACTCTTCCTGTTTTTCCCGTGGTATGCTCATGACTTATCTTCTTTTATTATGATACGTGCAAATAATTTCACTCTGTTAACATAGTCTAACCGAATTGAATCCCCTCCTTCCCCACCACCAAATTTTTACCCGAGCCTTGAGTTGTGCCTTAGAGAAGCTTTTATTCTGACCAAGCTAGTAAATCCTCTGTTTGTAGCCAAATAAGGTCTTCCTTCTGGAATTACATTGTAGACCCCTATCCTCCTGGTGTCAAAATCAAGTCACTTTATAGGAAATGAAAAGGAACAGCTGCGAGATCATAAACGCCAAGTTTAATTAAAAAACTGTTCATTTTCTAGTACTCTGTGTACGTGAATCTGCATCCTGTGTGAACTGAGAGGTTTCCTACTTGCTTAGCTCAGTAATGTCGGGCAAGCTTGGTTTCTACCTAGACGCATAGGTGCCAACCAGTTACCATTGCCCCACCCGTGAGGATTACTCATCTACCGTGCGATAGTTCCACAAGCTGAGTGTCTGCCTCACAGGTCTGATTTCCATACGGATTTCACAGTCTTGTTTACTGAGAACACAGCATATTTGGGAAATATGTCACAGCACATAGTGTTGGGTGATAACTTGATGAGCAGAGCTCAATTATACAAGCCCCAGATACTCAGGATTTGTGGAATGCCGGTGCTATAAGACACTGTAGGGGTCTTCTGTTCCTCCTAGAGACCCGTGAGCGAAGTTCCGTAGCCGGAATCACAGATCTAGTAGATAGTGAAGCCAGGCCTTGAGCTCACATCACTTAATGCTGTGGGGTTCTGGATCCAGGGAGTATCCTCCCGTTTTATCTGTTTTGATTCTGTGCCTTCAGTGTACAGATTCTGAGAGTTAGGCTCCTGTCACTCGCATGTTACAAGTAAGCCCGGCAAAGATACCCGACCCCATCGGTATCAGAATTTAGAGAGAGCTAGAATAATGACTTCCGTGTGGTTTGTATTAATGAAGGAAAATTGCATAGTGAAAAGTAGAAGAGTGGTAATTGGAAAAGATTTACTGTTGTTACTTTCTTCACAATACCAAAGGGGAACTGTTCATCCTTAGTTGGTGATAAAATCGTGCAGTGTGCTTAGGCACAGCCTTGGAGTTGAGGCACCTGAAAGGGGTGCTCGCTTTGCTGTTTCAGCTTCTCAGCACCACACGTGTTCTGATAAATTCTTATTAAGTGAACAGCATTCAGGTACCTCATTTTATTTGGCCTTAACACAGTTAAGGCACATCTGCTTTACTGACTTTTCTTGATGTCTAGATTTATACTTTTATTTACAGAGCAAATGTGAAGGAGATAAGCATACAGTTGCTGGTTTTCTTCAGAATTGGGTCTTAATGCGGTGTAAGAGTAAATACTCCTAATGTTTTTGGCTGAAATTTGTGTCTAATCGAATGCGTCATGACATCAGATCACTTTTACCTTGTACGTAGGCTTGATTGGTTTAGTTTTCGGGAACTTCGTTAGATTCATCAGTCTGGAACCGTGTTTGTTGCTTTTCCTCTTTTCTCATAATGGTGTTCACAAATATAGTCCTCTAAAGAAAGTCCTGATCAGCTTAGCACAGCAACGAACACAAGTGATATGAGGTGAAGGGGGTCCTGTTGCGTTGCCTATTGGGTGTCTGCCTTCCTGGGACCATCACTCAGGTTTAGTGCCCTGAGGGATACTGTACAAGGGATAAATAAGCATGTATTCTAGCATTGTTCTAAAGCAAAGTTGATTCCATGAGTCCCTGGTCCTTCCTTAATCGTGACTTAGCTTCCGTGGTCTAGAAAAGAGTCGGTATAATATAGGGATTAAGCAATTGAAGTTGAAGCCAAGCTGGAGAGTTTGAATTCCCATTCTATTTTGTATTTTCCATTTGACCTGCATTGTTATTTAACCCTTTGGGCCTAAAATATGCACCAACTTCGTAGAGTTTCTGAACTAAATGCAGTAATCCATGCACAGTGCTTAGCCCATGCTTGGGGCATGGCAGGGGGCAATCAAATGACGATGATTATCCTGCATCAGGAATTTTTTCTAACCTTAAGCATCGAATTCCAGAAAGCTTGTTGGGTGAAACCACCTTCTGCTTATGGAAAGCATCGTGGTGTGTTTCTTAAACTGAGCGCCTGCACCCAGAATGGAAGGGGGTGGAAAGAGAGCGAAACGTTAGACTGGAGGCAGAGGGGGCTTTATCAGGATGTACAAAGCAAGACTTCGTGGTTGAGTTTTGATATCTGTAAATATTTCCATCCTACTTGTGAGGGTTCCATTTCTCTAGGGAATGCTGTGGAGGGTGAGGATATATAAAATTTATATCCAGTGACCTTTCTGCTTGTAAAGAAAACCAGGGGAAGATAGGAAGAGAAAACCTCCATTTGTCAATAGAATCACAGTGCTTAGTAACAGCAAACTCACTGTATCTGTCATGTTGGAAAATACAGTTTATAAGGCTTTGAAAGGCTTCCAAAGAATTAAAAAGCTAACTCCTTAAATTTTAGTTTTAAGAGGGGTGAAAGATAAAGTAAACTTTTTCTGTTTTATTTATACAGACTGCATTCTTCTTATAGCCTCAGCAAACATGAGGAGTCACGTATAGTTTACAAGGCTGGGCTTAGTTGAGGATATAAACTGGAGCCGGCCAAGTTAAGGTTTCGTTGTCTGGTACTGTTAAACGTTTACCAGGAGGGACACGTGCAGACTGGTTAAGCGCTCGAGCGCTTACTGAGTAACAAGAGTGCAGTAGGTCCCGTTAGATGCCCGAATACAAGACACTTTACCTTCTGGGGGAGGGGGGGGCCCACACACTGTGTTCGCCCAGCCCTTGTCTGAGCTGGTTTTGGAGTGTACCTGCCCTATAGTGCCGTGAGGAGCTGTCTGTGTGTTCGTGACACGCAGCGAACTCTGCGTTTGTTAAGGCAAGGTGTTAGGCTTTTCTCGTTGTTGTTCCCAGAACCTGACATAAAAGAGCTTCTTACTAAATTTTTGCTAAGTGTTGAGCTCTTGCTTTTTCAGAGTAAGGATAGTTACAAAGTCTGTATGAGGCCTCTGCTCCTACCTAAAATCGAGTGACAGGGACCAGATTTCCGTTTGAAACAACTAAAAGAAGAGACAAAGTACATGAAAAAGTAGTTCTCTAGACGCCGGGCATCAGCCCCTGAAAGACAGTGATCCCTGAGACCTAAGAAGCACATGCGGGGGGTCCTAGGATTGCCCCCGGCTGCCGCCAGCGTTGGGACCAGAACTTGGGTGGACTCTGCCTCTGAGGAGAAGAGGGGAAGCCGGGAGGACGGAGACCAAACTGTGGACTTCCGGAGAGCAGGCCACGGTGCCGGCAAGAGAGCTGCACAGAAAGGCGGCCCAGGCCACCTGCGGAGGACCCGCCTCGAGGACCTGGTAGGACTGTGACTAGTATTCTGTGTAAGGAGTTACCTGGGAACAGGGCGGGAGGATTGAGGAAACAGCATCCACTTGTCACACAGGTTCTGGAATAGTACCTGTTCCTGCTGCTCAGAGGGGAACTCAGAATCGGTGATGCTTCGCGTTGGAGAGCTCAAAATGGTCTTAATTCAATAGGTAGGTAAGTTGATCTGAAATTAAATCATGTGCTCTTGCCTCCATTCAAGGCTTGAAAGCAAGGCCCAAAGAGTAAAACGATTTCCAGAAATTAACCTCATGCAGTTTTAGCCTCAGGTGAGATTCATACTGTCTGCTGTGGCGGACAGACCCAGGCCGTAGGGGGCTCCCGCCCTGCCCCATGGTGTCCACCTCGTAGCGTGCACACCATTGTGGAGCTCCTCCATCAGTCATAAAACTATCACAGAGTTCTTTCTACACCCGAAGCATCCTGGGAAGGAGATGGTTCATAGCCCAGCCCCAGATGGGAAGGCAGCTCAGGGGAACCTTGATTACGGGGTTGTGAAGTCCTTAGCAGAGTCCCCAGCTTAGCCGCACCTGGGGTCCTGACCCGCAGAAACAAAACATGTTTGCACTACCCTACGTTGCTAAGTCTTCGGTAATTTCTTACACAGCATAGCAAACTCCTATTTTTGACGTCCAGACTTCACTACTGGGTAACAGGGAAGTAGGAAAATAACTCCCCTCATGAGAGAAATCAACCAGCACTGACTGAGGAGTGACAGAGATGATAACGTTAGTCGACCAAGATCACAACTGTGGCGGCTGTAGTCTCTGTGTCCCAGGAACTACGGGAAGGATTGAACCTGGTTAATACAGACACGGAAGACACAAAAATGTCCCACCTAAGTTCTAGGTGGCCCACAGATGAGACATCGTAGAAGCCCGGATGAGTGAGTTTGGAGACCCAGCGACGGGAACTTCGCAGTGAAGCGCACAGAGGGAGCGGAGGTGGAAGATAAAATGAGCACAGTGCTCAGGACCCGGGGGACGAGTTCCGGCGGCCGAGCACCCATGTAGTTTGGGTCCCCGACGGCCATTTCTTGTCCTCACTGGTGGCCAGGGGGCTGAACTGCAGGCCACTCTCTCGGTGGGCGTCCAGAACCTCTCGCTAAATCTGTACTCGTCGGTCCCTTTGCGTCGGGCTCTCGGGCAGTTGGTTTATTTACGAGCACGCTCTAGCAGTTCTGAATTATTTACAACGTCCTGTTGATGGACTGTGAGTGTCCTTGACGTGATTGCCGTTTCGTCCTGGTCAGGCTTCCATCACTTCGTTTCCAAGTAACGCTCGGGAGTGCTTCAACAGGTTTTTGTCACCTCTCCTCCGTTCCTCCTTTCTGACAGTGCCCCTGGGGGACTGCCCCTTTCCTGTTTGGAGCCCCTGTGCACTGGGTGGGGTGGATCCCACCCTGAGTTCCACAGGAAGTCCGTGACTGATTCTACCTCCTGGCTGCTGCGGTGGGTTCCAAACACACGCTTCCACCTCGAGGCGTATTGAGATCTTGGGCTAAGACTCGGGCTTCCCTGGTGGGAAGAGAGAAGCTTTCTCTTTCTTGTCAGACGGAAAGCTGTCATTGGAGGCGAGGAGCTGCCTCAGCTGTGCCGTGGCCACAGCCTGCCAAGGTGATTTCCTGTGTGAGAATGAGGCTCAGACCAAAGGCGGTGGAGTCGGCTGGGGGAGGAGGACAAAGACGACCACCACCACCACCAATAAAAGCATTCTGGTTTTAGCCACTGTATGCCAGGTTTGCTTTCTCTCACATCAGAGGGATGCTAAGAGGAACAATTTTGTTCACTCCGCTTCCATTTTGTGATACATGACCTTGAGACAGAAGGACAGGACAGGGGCCTCTAATGTAGAGAAGCCCCCACTTACTGACTCGTACGTACCTCTATCAGTTTTCTGTAGGACACATGTGCACACATGGAAAAACACATGTAGAGAGATTTGTTTTAACTTCAAAATGAGGCATTGCTGTCACACTTAATAGGGCGTTTGAAGAGTGAGGGCAGTGCATTTACTGATTATTATGGGTGTAATCATTTCACTTCGGGTATTGATTCCAAACTGGAAATGTCACGTCACACTGGTTTAGTATGTGTGTGAACAGCTTGTCCAGGTCGTCTGTCCCAACTTCATCTAAGGAGACCGTATTTTAGAAAACCAGAGCTTTCAGTCACTTGTCTTAACCAAAGCACCAGTCGCTAACTGCTTGGTTGGCGATTATTGCCTCAAAAACAAATTCTTGATACTCTTCCCTGCTGGTGAAACCTCACGGTGTTAGGGTTTGGGGGTGCAGCTTTATGCTTCCCTGGGAGGGGAATCTGGCAGATGGGATCGCTCATCAGGATGGAAGACGGGACTGTAAATAGTGCCTGGCCAGATTATTTAGAGGTGTCAGGCCTGGCCTTGTTCTGTCTAAGGTAATTTTCCTGAGTTCGTGTAGTTTGATGGGATAGTTACTTGTACCCAGAAAGAGCAGGTGTCCATTGAATTATGGGTTCTTCCATTCACTACCAAGTATATGAACTTTACTATTCCTTCTCTGCCTTATAATGAGAACTCCAACATTTCCCCTGCCTACGTCACAGTATTACTTAAAAAATTTTTTTCAGTGTTTATTTTCGAGAGAAAGAGAAAGAGTGTGTGAGTAGGCGGGGTGGGGGAGGGGAGCACACAGAATCTGAAGCAGGCTGCAGTCTCTGAGCCATCAGCCCAGAGCTGAACATGGGGCTCGAACTCACAGACCCCAAGATCATGGCTTGAGCCGAAGTCGGACGCTCAACTGAGTGAGCCACCCAGGCGCCCCCAACTAATTCATTTTTTAGTAGGTTGTTCTTGAGCCTCCATGTTTTTGGGGATTTTCCAGACTTACTCTTGTGGTTGATTTCAAGTTTCAAAGTATTGTGGTCTGAAAGTGTGCATGGTATGATCTCAATTCTTTTGTATTTATTCAGAGCTTCCCTGTGCCCCAGAATGTGGTCTATCTTGGAAAATGTACCGTGTGCAGATGAGAAGAACGTAAATTCCTTTGCTCCTGGATGAAGGACCCTGAAGATGTCAGTTAGGCCCATCTGTTCCAATGTGTCGTTCAGGGCCATTGTTTCTGTAGTGATTTTCTGTTTAGTGGATCTATCCAATGCTGAGAGTGGAATGTTAAGGTCCCCTACAATTAGGATGTTTTTATCGATAAGGTTGCTTATGTTTGTAGTTAATTGTTTTACAAATTTGGGTGCCCCCAAATTTTGCACCTAGGTATTTATGATTGTTAGCTCTTCCTGCTGGATGGTCCCTGTGATTATTACATAATGTCCTTTTTCATCTCTTATTAGATACTTTGCTTTAAAACCTAGTTTGTCTGATATAAGTGTGGCTACTCCAGCTTTCTTCCGACTTCCAGTAGCATGGTATATAGTTCTCCATCCCCTCACTTTCAATCTGAAGGTGTCCTCAGGTCTAAAATGAGTCTCTTGAAGATAGCAAATAGATGGGTCTTGTTTTTTAATCCATTCAGTTTCCCTATGTCTTTCAATTGGAGCATTTAGTCCATTTACATTCAATGTTAATATTGAAAAATATGGGTTTATAGTCACTGTGTTATCTGTAAGTTTCATGCTTGTAAGGATGTCTCTGGTACTCTGTTCCTTGCGACCTTTCCTTCATAGAGTCCCCCTCAGGATCTCTTGTAAGACTGGTTTATTTGTGATGTATTCCTTCAGTTTTTGTTTGTTTGGGAAGACCTTTATTTCTCCTTCTATTCTGAATGACAGGCTAGCCGGATACAGAATTCTTGGTTGCATGTCCTTCTTGCTCATCACATTGAAGATATCCTGCCGTTCCTTTCTGGCTTGCCAAGTTTCTGTAGATAAGTCTGCTACAACCTTTATATGTCTCCCTTTGTATGTTAAGGCCTGTTTTCCCCTAGCTGCTTTCAGAATTCCCTCTTTGTTCTTGTATTTTCCCAGTTTCACTATGATGTGTCGTGCAGAGGGTCTGTTCAAGTTACGTCTGAGGGGAGTTCTTTGTGCCTCTTGGATTTCCTTGCCTGTTTCCTTCCTCATGTTGGGGAAGTTCTCAGCAATGATTTGTTCAAGTACCCCTTTGCCTCCTTTCTCTCTCTCTTCTTCCTCTGGAATTCCTATGACATGGATATTGTTCTGTTTGAATGCATCGCTCAACTCTCAAATTCTCCTTTCCTGTTCTTGAATCACCTTCTCTCTCTCTTTCTCTGCTTCCTCTTTTTCCATAATTTTATCTTCTAATTCACCTATTCTCTCTTCTGCCTCTTCAATCTGCGCTGTGGCCGCCTCCAGTTTGTCTTGCACCTCATTTAAAGCATTTTTTAATTCCTCCTGACCGTTTTTAAGGTCCTTGATCTCTACAGCGAGGGACCCCCTACATTCATCTATGCTTTTTTCAAGTCTAGCGATTAGTTTTATGTTTATTATTCTATATTCATGTTCCATTTTGTTGCTTATATTTGTTTTAATTAATTCTTGCACTGTCACTACTTCCTGTAATTTCTTTTGTGGAGAATTCTTCCATTTCGTCATTTTGGCTAGGTGTGTTTTGATTTATTTCCTGAGGTCACCCTTCAAAAGAGCCAAGGATTCCAGCTGAGGGATGACAGCACCTCACGACCACTGTGCTCTGTAAGTCTTGGAGTTTACGACCAGACTCTTGCTTCCTGCTTTGCTTGGAACGGAGGTGGTTTTCTTATTTCCTTGCCTTGAAGGGCTGCTGTGCTCTTTTCCTCTGCAGATGTTGGCCATGTCCCCAGTACCAACAGCGGCAGCGGGAGGAGCACAGTGTTATTGTAAAAATATGGTGAAGACTCCTGGCTGGCTCAGTTGATGGGGCATGTGACTCTTGGGGGTTGTGAGTTCAAACCCCACACTGGGTGTAGAGATTATTTAAAAATAAATAGTCTTAAAATACACCCCACCCTGGATGTAGAGATTATTTTAAAAAAAGTCTTGAAATATGTTTTAAAAATATGATGAGATCATTCACTTCAAGGGCTATACAAATACAGAACCTTATACTTACATGTTTATTTTCCTTTTAGATTGCTAGCTTAACTTACTGTTACTTTTTTAACACTCTAGAGCATCAGTGGATAACAGATGTCTGACTCCTTTCCTAGAAAATGAAAAAGTAACATTGAGGCTTAGAACACTTAATCGGTAGTGAGTGGAGGAACCCACAGTTCATTCGAGGTGCATTTTCTATAAATATTGTCAGCTCATCATCGTTTGTATATTAGTAGTTCATAAAGTACTTTTCTCCATTCACAAACCACCATAGATAGATAAAGATCAGTTTAGAGTTTACTTTTATAATCTTGGATACTCAGATTGTTAAAATGTATCTGTGTATTGTCTCTTTTTTCTCTTCTGTCGTCTGTTTATTTATATCTGTGTATATACGTGTGTGTGCATGTGTAGTCTACAGTGTACTCACAGATTTATATCTGTATATACTTGTTTGCATATGTATTTTACAGTGTGCACTACGCCCACCGAAGCGAGTGATCTCATCAAGAGAGTGTGCACTTAAGAAATCAGCAGTCAGAAGACGTAAACAGGGAGGCAGACTTGGGGTGGGACGTCCTTGGTCGTAGTCAAACGGGACATTGGTAGCAGCATCTGTGGTGAGAGTCAGAGTTTGATGAAATCTCAAGTACTCTTCGTGAGGAATCCTGAAAGCCCTCAGTCCTTTTTGCCAAGAAAACTCAATGTCCTGTGAAATGGAAAAGTGGACGAAAGAGTAAAAGAAGAGATTTTTTAAAAATTAAAAAAGAATTTTTTTCAAATGCGAGTGAGGGTGTGCATGGGAGAGGGACAGAGAGAGGAGGAGGGAGAGAATCGTAAGCAGGCTCCACGCTCAGCACAGAGTGCGCCGTGGGTCTTGATCTCACAACCGTGAACCAAAGTCAGGAGTCCGATGCTCCACCAGCTGAGCCGCTGAACTGCTCTCCAGTTCCCCATCGTCGTCACTACTCCTGAAAGAACCCTGTACCCTGTGTCGGGCAGTTTCTTTCCATCCTTCCCTGTGTCCCGTCTCTGGCAGACACCCATGTACTTTCTGTCTAAATGGATTCACCTGTTCTAGACTTTTCATATAAATGTCATCGTAAAGTGTGTCATCTTTTGTGCCTGTCAAATGAAGTCATTTTTACCAGAAAAACATAGTATAATAAATCCAAAGAAATTCGAACAGGATAATAAACTTAAAGATGGAAATCTGTGAAATTGAAATTAGTTATGTAGGAAAAATATCACACTTCGTTAAAATGAATGAAGTCAGGTGGGGAGAAAAAGAGACAAGAAAAACAGTATTAGGAATAATTACTGATGTAATAGAAATTAAAGACTTAAAAGTTAAGTAGTTTGTATAAAATTCTTATGGTACACCAATGAGACCTAAATGAAAACATACTAAACTTCATTACTACTGAGAGAAATGAGATTAAGACCGTTGTGAAAAACACTCAGCAAATATAAAGACCCTTTGCTTTGTCAGTGTGGAGCTTTGCCTAAAAATACTTTGGCTTTTTCTTTTTTTTCTGTTGGTAAAATTGTACATTCCTTTATTAGAAATATACACCTTAATGGAGTGCACGAGTGGCTCAGTCAGTTAAGTGTCCAAGTCTTATTTCGGCTCAGGTCGTGACTTCACACTAGTGAGATCGAGCCCTGCCTTGGGCTCTGTGCTGACAGTGTGGAGCCTGCTTGGGGCTCTCTCTCTGCCTCTCCTCTGCTTGTGCACAGGGCCCCTCACTCTCAAAGTAAATAAATAAGTAACAGTAAAAAAAAAAAAAGATACCTTTAATTTACTGTTGTATTTATGTACTGGAAATATGCAAAAGTATTCATGGCAGTACTGAATGTAATAAAAAGAATAGAAATAGAACAAAAAAGGAAAAAAACCCTCGGTACATCCACACATTACGTAACAATGCAAGTATATGGACAGATCTGTGAAATAATTGTGGGAACGTCACCTTCCGTGGAGGGCGGGTCACAGGAGACCGCACCCAGGGTGGGAGCGTACCGAGGGCACAAGCAGTATGAAGGATACATTCGTGTTCCCCAGATGGCACAGTAATGACCAACACTGAGTTTCGTGACAGAGTCCATCTGGGGTTTGAGGCCTAGAGAGGGACCCAACCGTGGATAAAGGTTATCTGTAGGATTCTTTTTCTAAGGCTGTGCGTTCACAAATATTACTTTCATTATTGTAATTCATAACTTACGTATCAGGCAGATGTGTGATTATGTTATATCAGATTTACGTATTTGAAAAAGTGATAATATTTACAGAAATTCGCTAGGACTGAGATAATGGGGGAAATTACTTTATACCATCATATTGTACGCCCAATAAATGTTAGCTGTTACTGTGACTTTTCTCTTGGAGGTCCAAAGGTTTCTAACTCTGTCAGTAAAAGCCACTTTTATACACAGTCCTAACATATATTTATTTTTAAATTATGTTAGTACCACTACTGTAAGAATTACATTGTACCAGTATACTATAAATACACAAAATATAAATAAAAATATGAGATAAACAGTGTTTTTAAATTAGTAAGTTTTATATATTAACGGTAAATAATACTAGTGAATATAGGTTTCTCTTTCTTGTAGTGCCCTATATGTCTTAGAATCTTTTTATTTATCTACTTTATAGGGTTTTTAGACTTTTTTTGTTTTCATTTCAAAATGTGGGCTGACAAAGCACTCACTTTAGGACAGAAACATCAACTCTTAATCTGCTTTCATTTGCATTATTAGGAATTATCATTTGATATTTATTTTTTAAGTTTTTAAATTTCTTTATTTTAGAGAAAAGGAGAGAGACCGTGCATGTGGGAGTGGGGGAGCAGGGAGAGAAAGTGGCGGGGGGAGGAATCCCAAGCAGGCTCCCCACTCCGCTTGGAGCCCGACGTGGGGTCCCAGGAGCCTGGGACCATGGTCTGAGCCAAAATCAGGAGTTGTCGCTCAACCGATCGAGCCACCCTGGCACCCCAGGAATTATTTTCAATGTGGAATTTCCTTAAGAAATTATTTTAAAGCTCATTGTCCATTTTTTGAGAACTGACTTCATGAAACCTGATAAAAGGACGCATAAATCTGTGATAGCTTGCGATGCGCAGCGGTGCGCTGAAAATACGCGCACGTGTGGGGACACCCACGCCTCCAGGAACGGCCACTCTCCCTGAAGCTGCGGGTGTGTTCCCTTGAAATACAGAGAGAGGATTCACATTTCCATCAGAGTATTAAATGTCAGAAAACTTGGTTTTTAAAATTTTGATGAAAAGGACTTTAAGTCCCAATCCTTCCAAAAGTCACTTCCTGCAGGTGGTGGTTTTGCTGGTCTCTGCTCTGGGTTCACTAATTTCGTAGGTGAAGAGGGCTGGCTGGCCGGCATCCAAGCTTCAGACATGGGAGCTTTTATGTTGGGGGACCATTTGGTGTTCTTTCAAAATACCCAGAGCCCATTTGGTTAAAGTATTTATCCGTTTAACCGTTTCTCAAACCGTCTCTGTTTCAGGCTGTGTGTTCGGATGTACAGACGCCTCGGACATCATCCCTGGGGCCTCGAGAAGCTTTCAGCCGAGTGGGGAAAGCAGGTGAGCGAACAAATACAGTGTCCTTTGCTGGGCACTGTTGTGAAGACTAGTCCTATGATGCTCTGAAGCCCACTTCTCTTCCCCACACTCCGAGGTCAGTAGGTGCCTGGTCTTTCTTCATTACCTAGGTGAAAACTCTGAGAGATCATGGGAGTGACACCGGCTACGACACTGTCCCGAACTGTGCCAGCCCCAGCGCCCCTGCGTTTTAGGACCGTGTTCCTTCTGTAGCTTGGTACTTGCTCCGCCACTTCCCTACACCGGGGCCCATCTGAGAGAAACACGTGCCTTTCTTTCAAAATCCTGTTGGTTCTTTTCTTCGTCAGGATCTAAGTGTGAAGTTTCATAACTCAGGAAACACCTTGATGAAATGAGGAACCATGGTGATGATCTGGGGTGGTTTTACATGAGCGCTATTAGAATATTGTTACTCGTTATGTGCAAGACGTTTCCGTAGCACAGTGTCCTAAATTGTCATCTCGAGCTAAGCTGCTTGATCTCTTTTCAGA
This sequence comes from Paguma larvata, assembly GCA_030068075.1. Lineage (NCBI taxonomy): Eukaryota > Metazoa > Chordata > Mammalia > Carnivora > Viverridae > Paguma > Paguma larvata. The sequence goes on from CM057831.1 coordinate 29,622,933, forward strand.
ACGTAGCCAGGTCATCTTCAAGAACTGAGTTTACACATTAGGTTACTGTTAGAAATCCCTCTTGCACCAGCTGGGGGGAAAAAAAAACAAACGTCATTAGGTGAGTTAAGTCTAACTTCTGCGATCGTGCGGTGGGCCTTGTTCTTATTTTCCACGAGTGCTTTGTGTGCGAGGCAGGTCTACCTACATAGCCGCGTTTCCAGAAGCACTCTTGTTACCCAGAATTTTTACAAAGAACGGCTTATCATCCGAAAGAATTCACAATCATTAATTAGCAAAGAAAGATTATAGTAGTGATATTGTCATGAAATTTAAAGAGCATGAAAAGCATTTCAAAAACACATTTTGTAAGTTAATTCGAAGGACAGTGATGATTTCCTGTTAAGACCTCAGTCTGAGTCTGTCTCTTCTCATGAGCCTCTGGTTTTCAGTCTGTATAAGAGAGATTTTTAGGAGAGAGTATTTCACTAAAACTGTTTTAGCATCGAAATTTCCAGACCATCAATCTCTTCTTCATTTTTCCCACACCATTTGGTTACATTCGTAAATCTTCTAAAATGTTAAGCTTAGGATATTGTGATCTAATGTGAAATAAATCACCGCTGAAATAGTTTTTTCCAAAATTTCATGCGTTTTTCCTGAAAGACAGGATATGTGATAAGGGAAAGTCCAAATACTGTCTTGCATTAGGTTGATTAGGGTTTAAATAGAATATTAGGCCTCTCCGTTTGTTCCCCTGCACTGACTAGAAAGGAACTAACTGAAGGAATTAACTGAAAAGCCGTCCAGGTCAGCAAGGTGGATGGAAGGACGCGGCCAGGCCCGGGCGCTCGATGGTGGTTAGTGTGTTGCGTCCAGATTTCTCCTATGGGGTTGTTACACGTCCTTTCCCATCCCGAGTATGAAACAGGCGCATTTCATCCAGTCGCCTGTGTGCCAGCTCAGACCCTGAGGCCGGACACACAGAGAAATGCCTAGGTGCCGGTAGTGTCCTCGCGTCGGAGCCGAGAAACCTTGGAAACCGGCTCTTCTGGCTGCTCGGTGTTTCCGAGTAGGGAAGCCCCCCCGGGAAGTGGGGGCGAGTTGGCGTGAGCGCCCGGGATGCTCTCACCTCTTGTGCTCGCTCTGTTCCTGCCGCAGGCCGCTTCCCGTGACCCGCGGAGCAGATGCTCTTGAAGAGAGACCGAGTCTGCAGATGTGTAATTCTCTCTTTCTCGTCTTCCCCGTGGGTAGTTGGCTGCCCCAAGCCCGTGTGCTCCGACGCGTTCCTCTTGGCGGGCTCCGCCAGGCCTGCGTTTGCCCACCGGCAGGACACTAACGTGGGTTACCGCGCTCGCCAGTGAGGTTTCCTCTCGTTCCACCCCCGCCCCGCCCCCGATCGGACTTCGCCGTCACCCAAACCCTCCGTGTCGGCACACAACCCGTTCCTCTCGGGAGCAGGCCGCGGAGGCAGAGGCGGACACCAGACGGGACCGTGCTCACGTTACAGAACCACGGACAGATAGGCCCCTGTGAGGTGCTCACAGGCCCAGAGTGCGAGGTGGCAGAGCGGGGTGTTCTCTGCAGGGCCCCCGCTCACACCCTTCATCCGCCACCGAAGGTGCAGCCCGCTCGGCAGCTCCGCGCTCTCGTGAGGCCCAGCCGTCCTCCTTAGACCTCTGCTGAGCGGCTGGTACCGCTGTAGCCTTACACGCTGCCACTGCCAGGGACGCGGGCCCTGCCTCAGGGGGACACGCTGGACTGCAGACGCGTGTGCACCGGGGAGCAGCTCAGTGTTTGGCGGCTGCGTAGTCACAGGTCATAAGAAATCTATTGTAAGGGTAATTTTTTACAGGACATTTTGTTTTTTATTTAAATCTACTCATCCTTAAACTTCATGTCCCATTGCTGGCCTACTTTGCAAGAAAACTAAATAGTACTCTTTAGTCCAGCAATCGTTTTTGTTAAATAATAATTTAATTTTGATTCTTTCCATTACAAAGCTAATAACACACATTTTATGATGTGAAGTCCTTTTAAAGTATCAGCATGCAGAAAATGTTCTTTACCATTTTAATTAATGTACCTGTCATATTCTGAATATTCCTAAATACTTTCAAGGGGTGTGAAGTATTAGGTACATAAATAAATAAAAATATTCATTGTTGCATTTCATTAGCACTTGGGCAGTGAATAGAAAAGGAAATTTCCATAAATTGCTGAATTGAATTTTCAGCTCATTCATTGTATGGAAGCCTGTAATTTTCCATCTCGAGTATTCCCTTCATCACATAGTTTACTTTCTCCTTAATAAGGCCCGCCGTGGAGAAGTGCAGCAGCTCGTAACGAAGGGGTGGGTGCCATGTGTGTGCGCGTCTGTGGGATGACCTCCATCCAACAGGAGATGTTTTCTTTGGGGATTTATGGTAGAGGTTATGGCGTCGCTGGTGCTCTGAGCACGACGGGCGGGATGAACCAGCTGCTGCTGGACATCATGGCAGAACCTGGCAGAACCAGGCGCCTCTGCCAACAGCTGGGGGAGGGGAGGGGTGGGTGAGCAGGTCCTGCTGGCATCCTCCACTGCCGAGAGATGCAGGACTCTCAGAGCAGGAAGGGGTTCCCTCCCCGCCTCCTGTTCTCTCCCCCTTTCAGATTTTTTTGCCACGTCCTTGCGTTGGCAGAAAATAAGGAGCGAGCCTGCTGGGCGGGAGCCCGGAGCCCTGACAGCACACCTGCAGGGTGGAGGGTAGAGGCTCATGTCGGGCCTGTGGAGGTTAGGACAGCGACTGGCTTGGAGATTGTGACCATGTCCGAGAGGGAGCTTGTATGTGGATATGCGTCTTGCCGTTGTTTCCAGTTGTTAGACACTGGAAGCAGCTTACGTGTTCTCCCAGATGATGGAGAAATACAGAAAAATGTGTAGATGAGTGCCTCATGTGTGGAGTGGATCCACCTAAAATATAAAGTAGAAAAATGGGAATTGCTGAAGAATGCACGACGTCACCTAGGCAATGTCACAAAACGCAGGTCACGCTGATTGGGGGGTTTAAAGAACAAGTAAGTAGCAAGCGGACACGGTTACTTTTAGGAAATGTGGTGAACACAACTGAGGAGAAATTCAGTGGGTTTCCTCTGTACCTACTGTTTGTTTCTTAAAAAGATGTGACCGAGTCAGACGTAGCAAACCGTTACAGCTTATTACAGGTGAACGGCCAGTGCATGCATGCTCATTTTGTTACTGTCCCTTACTTGTCAGTATTCGAGTTATCCGTATTGTAAAAAAGACACACCAAGAAACCAGGCGCTCCTTCTCGCCACTCCTTGGCGGTTCCAGGACGAGCACGGCCGCCGCCTGTCAGCCCTGGCCGGCGGCTCCTTCCCAGCTCCGAGCGTCCTCGCGAGGACGAGACGTGATGTCCGGTGCCTGGAACGGGAGGGCTGTCAGTGATGCGCCGTTTTTATTGGTGAGAATATTTTGTCCCCAGCGAGTACACATTTGTTAAAGACGTGAAAACCGGTGATGGCACGCTTCTGGAAATCTCTTTTTCTAGATTTTCATATGAAGTTTGTATTTCACAGATGCTTTAAAATTTATGGATTTCAGGTTTTATGGGTAAGAAAGCTGTGGCTCAGATAAATGAAACTTGCTCAGGGTCCACTGTGGGTGTCCGTACAGAAGAAGCCTGCCTGGGTCCTTTGGCCCGTGATGCGGTACCACCGCGGCTGGGGAGGGGCGACAAGGCTGCTCTAACAGACGTAGACAGTGCAGATTAATGGTGGAGGGACAGAGACCCTGTGCAAAAGCTGAGCCTCGTTCTATTCCTGCCGTCCCCGCGTGCTTATTAGAACATCGCCTCATTCGTCACAGTGTCACAGTTTGAGAAGCAAATTCTGTGTTTGTCTTCAGACTCCGGAGAGCAGGACGGGTGCTCTTAGCTCCTGCCGGGCAGCATGTTCCTGAGGGTCGTCCTAGTTTGCTGGCAGTGTTTGAAGAAGGATCTTGACAAAACAGTCCATCGAAAAAGAAAACAGACACAAGACTGATAAGTGTTGAAGGACTATTTGAAAGATTCAGGCATCCTTAAAAAAGAACAGGTTTGGGAGAATGGTGAAGTTGGTTGTTTTTGTTTGCGTTTTAGTTTTTGGTCAAATTCTTAAACTGTCCTGTGACAGAAGATTCAGGCTTCCTCTCTGTGGCTTCAGAGAGCAACAGGAAGACCGCTGCTGGCTGTTACGGAGACACCACCTCTTTTCTCCGGGTGACGAACCTGCTCACCGTGAGAATGGACGTCGGTCTCTCCCGTCTGATGAACCCGTCGGGTGTTCCGGGGACAGGACCGCCACACCGGCAGGTACACCCGTGGTACCGCTCCACTTCCTTTCCAGTGAGATGACCCGTGTTCTCCTGACGGGTTGCTTCGGCTAAAGTCTCTCATGAAATGTCTAAAAAATGGCAGGGTTACCAGACATCTTTATCTTATTCCTGATTTTTTTTTTTAATCTTTGTTAGCATTAAGGAAGGAAATCTGTTTATTTTTATTTGGGCATGGGGGTTGAATTTGTTCAGTGTCCTTTGACTATGGTAATCATGTTGTCTTTATTATTTATTTTTCTGAGAGAAGGGGAGGGGTGGAAGAGGGAAGCGAGAGAAAGAGAAGGAGAGAGATTCTTAAGCAGGCTCTACCCTCAGTGCAGAGCCTGACACAGGGCTCGATCTCATGACTGAGATCATGACCTGGGGTGAATCACGAGTCCGACGCTCAGCTGCCTGAGACAGCCAGGTGCCCCACGATAGAGACTTACATCTTCTGTTTCAGGGTTATTTTCCAGGTCGTTGTTGTTTCTGACAGTTGAATTATTTTTAATACAGTTGCTACCTATTTATCTCATTCAGTGACTTTTTAAGTGAAACAACCTAGTAGTTTAATTACTTGACTGGATTTTTTTGTTTCTAACTCTTCTGATCTATTACTTGTATCTTTATTTTTTTTCTCTTATGCTGTCTTTCTTATTCGAAATGATATAACTGGTTTTTAATTTTCATTTCTTCCTAATTTCTCTTGATTTGAATATTTAAAATGATGAATTTAAAATTATGAGTCTTGTATATCACTGCTTTAATTTTATTCCATACATTGTGATTTATGTATTTATCATTATTTTCTAGAAAGACTGCATCTAAGTTTTTATTGCTTTGTTAACTCCAGCTAATAGACACACATACATAGCATATGTACGCATGTAAATTTCTAGGGAAGGTGCTATCTTGGAATTTTGTTTCTTTTTTTTTCTTTTTTAATTTTTTTAAAGTTTATTTTTGAGAGAGACAGAGCATGAGTAGGGGAGGGGCAGAGAGAGAGGGAGACACAGATTCTGAAGCAGGCTCCAGGCTCCGAGCTGTCAGCTTAGAGCCCATTATGGGGTTTGAACCCACAAACTGCGAGGTCACAACCTAAGCCGTAGTCGGACGCTTAACCAACTGAGTCACCCAGGCGCCTCTTTGTTTCTTTCCTTGAAGGAGATTTCTGTAATTCTTAATTTATGATAGTTATGAAGCTTTTCATAACCTAAATATTAAATTTTTAAAATATTTAGCATGGATTTGAAACGTTATCATATGGATGCAAAGTTTGATAGATGTCCATAACACCTCTTCCACTTACTGTATGCGTCAGAACTTCTGTACGTGTTTGCTCTCTCGTGTGCCGTGTCTGGGACGGAGTGGCGTGTCGACTACAGTTATTGGTGCTGTTCTAGATATTCTTCCTTGCACCTCTTGCAATTTCTGCTTTTAAAAGTTGTGTTTTGGTTCATAGATATTGCTAATTGTTATGCTTTTATGCAGATCGTGGTTTTTAGCATTATAGAATGTCTTGTTTTTTTTTTTTTTTGGATAAATATCTTTGGCTTGAATTCTAAACTTGTTAGATAAAATCATAACCCGATTCTTTCAGAAGAAAAGTTGTATAAATCAACTTTAAAGAGGTATAATTTAGTAGCTATGAAATACATACATTTAAAATTTATATTCTGATGTGTCCTGATGAATTTATATACTCGATAAGCGCTGTCACAAGCAGGGTCTTGAACATTTGTGTCATTACCTCCCAAATTCTCTTCTCCCCTTGTATCATTCTCTGCCCCAGCTGACCACTGATCTGATTCTGGTCGTTTACAAATCAGAATTTCTAGAATTTTCTATAAATGGAGTAATATGCTGTATAATTATTTGAGGCTGCTTTTTTTTAGTGAAAATGATATTTTTGAGAGTCATTAAAACTTTGACAGGTGTCAGTAGTGTCCCCTCCCCATTAATTACTGAGTAGTATTTCATCGTGTGGAAATATTCCAACTTGTTTATCTTTTTACCTGTTGATGGACGTTTGGGTTGTTTCTGGTGTTTAATTATTACGGGTAAAAGTGCTATGGGTATTCATATATAGGTCTTTATATGTATTTTCATTTCTTTTGGTTAAAAATTAAGAGTGAAATTCCCGAATTATATAGCAAGTGTTTATTTCTCTTTATAAGAAACTGCCAGGCTTTTTTCCAGTGTGATTGAAACATTTTATATTGTTTCCAAAGTAAAAAAAAAACAAAAACAAAACAAAACACCATGACTTCATGCGCATATCAACACTTGTTACTGTCCCGCTGTTAACTTTCAGCCATTCTAATGTGTCTGGAGTAGTATCACCTTGCGATTGTAATTTTCGTTTTCCCAGTGAGCAGTGACATCGAGCCACTCTTTATGTGCTTACTGCACATTAATGTATCTTCTTTAAAGAAATTTTGTTGATATCTTTGTCCATGTTATATTAGGTTGCTTGTCTTCTCGTGAATTATTTATTCATGTTTTAGATTAAATCTTTTGACAGATGTATGTATATATAGAGAGGGAGCAAGAGAGAGCTAAGAAGTTTATAAATACATAACAGAGAGAGAAGATTTTCTTTCAATCTCCGAACTACCTTTTCATTTTTATCACAGTATCTTACAAAGAATAAACATTTTATTTTTTGATGGTGGCACCTCAGTGCGGCAACCTCAGCTTCTGGGTATAAACTCCACTTCATGTTTCTTATAAAACCATAAACTTGCCACACTTCCCCTTACCAAGACAACTTCTACCTGATTCTCTGCTCTGCTGCAGTCTTGTGAGTTTACTCTATTGCTTTTGGGCGTTTATATCTGCCATTATGGTACATTGTCACAGTAAACTCCATCTCAGTTGTCCTGGAGGTGTGAACTTTGGGTGATGTGAATATTTGAATTGCTCTTGCTCTGTATATGGCATACACGCGCACACACACACACACACACACACACACACACACACACAGTTTAGGAATTAAAATTCAGGTTCCTTCCATTATTGTACCTCCTTTCAAAATTTGAGTTACAGCTGAAAATTTAGTAGCACATTGATATTCATAGGGAAATTACGTCATTTGTTATAACCACTATTTCTATAAGGTAGGCAGAGATTTAATTTTAGTTTCACTTTATAGATGAAAAATAGAAACTCCACACTTTTATTTCATATTCCCTTGGTTGTAAAGTGAAAATAAGAGCCAGGAATTCATCATATGCTCTTCCCAACCAACTGTGTTGATGCTTGATAGCTGTTTTCCCTTTTAACAAGTCTACTCTCTGGTAACTGAACCAAGAGAATGATGTAATTAGAGGGAGGTTGTCTCTACTGGAACCTGGCTCTGAAGTGCCAGGTAGAAAGACAGAATCAAAGCAAGAGAATCACATGCGCGTGTGAGTGTGTGTGTGTGTGCACGCGCGCATGGTGGGAAGGAGGGTGGAGATAATTAATTGCGTGGGGCTTAAGAGGCAGAGACAAGACTGGATTGGTCAGTTAGATTTCACAATCTCAACAATGTTTTCTAAGTCACAAACTTCATGCCTACTTTCAGTTATGAAGCCGAAAAAGCGCAACGGCTTCGTACAGTGGCATAAGGTGGCCAGTGCCCGCGTTCTGCCCGCATTCCTTGTTCCTATTATGCAGTCATTATCCTGAGTGAAACTTCGCTAAGAGGCTTACATGGCTTTTATTTTCTGAAAGTCATTTAAAATAGAAAAAGAAGAAATGTAGTAGATGTTTTGAACATTGTCACTACCTTTAGATGCATTTGTTCCTCCAGACGCGTTCGTGTAGATTACCAGGGCTGATGAGAGAACGCAGAGGTGGGAATCACAGCCTAGGGATTTCTTCTCTGATTCTGCACATCCGTTGGTTGGTATGTGGCGGCCCGTTCCGTAGGAATGTTTGCGTTCGTGGCCACGTTCTCACGCGGGTTTACAATTAAAGAGTCCAACAAAGTTGGTTTTCTGTCGCTTAACTGTGGGAGAGACAGACAGACGTCGCAGCAGATCTGTGATCTCACTGAACAGTCGTTTTGAACAGCTAGGGTGCTTGGCGTCTCTAGTTCAGTGGTTTTCACTCACGTCTCTGCCCGTTATTACGCTCTCAGGAGCAGTTTAAAACCAGCATAAAAAGTTGCCCAACCTCTCCTCTCAAATTTAGTTTATGCTGTAATATTGCTGGTCAGTGTTAACAGTGCTTCACTTAGGAAAGCAGGAGTCTTAAATCCAAGATTTTGTGATGGAATTAAGGAGACGAAGCTTATTTTACTTAGTTCAAAAACAAAAACGGGGAGGAGCAGAGCTGTGCATATTTATGGAGAAAGGGTATAGAGGAGAGGAGAGGTACATGAGAGGAAAAAAGTATTCGAGGATTAAGGGGATATTGCAAATAATAATAAGATACAAATTCACTCTGATTTTAATTACTTTACACTTTCTTCTTAGATTATTCAAACTTCATAAGGTGGTTGTTTCATAAAATTAAATGCAGGCATCTATTAAAGGACTCTTATGTTTTCACCCGTATGTAGAACTTGAGAAACTTAACAGAAGACAGTGTGGGAAGGGAAGGGGAAAAAATAGTTACAGAGAGGGCAGGAGGCAAACCACAAGAGACTCTTAAATACAGAGAACAAACTGAGGGTTGATGGGGGGATGGGGCGGAGGGGAAAGTGGGTGATGGGCACTGAGGAAGGCATTTGTTGGGATGAGAACTGAGTGTTATATCTAAGCGATGAATTTTGGAATGTACCCCAAAAACCAAGAGCACAGCGTACACACTGTATGTTAGCCAATTTGACAATAAAGTATAGTAAAAAAATAAAAATTTGTGTATATATATTTTCACATAAAAAGAAGAGAGTGTTTCTTAAAGGTCGTCTTTCTACTACCAAGTCACAGAGTCAAATAAACTCTGCCTTCAGTTATTTAGACCTTTGAGGTATAATGCTATCATACATTCCTTTTTATGGATCTTTACGTAGTGAAAGAGGCCGCACAACAAGCAGTGCATGCATTCCTAGAGAGCAGGAAGTTACCACACAAGCGTTTAACCCGACTCGATGATGTGACTCCGAAAAAACCACCAACAAAGAGAACAAACAACTTTCTGGAAACTAGTAAGTCTAGCCTTAAGAAATCGTTTCAATTCCCGATCCTTTTCCTCCCCTGGAAGTGTCCAAGCCTAACTCGTCTGTGCTGCAGCGTCTCAGCTCTCACCGCTACGAGCGACCTCCGTTTGATGACTGTGGCCGTAACAGCGAGTCTTTCATCACACTGGTACTTTTAGAAAATATTTCTACTTCCTGTTTCTCCATTTGAAGCTCTTCAGGAACAGAGTGTGATACTTAATGGAGTGCGCAGAGCCCTCCCTCAGTGTATCTGTGCCCTGAAAGTACCGGTCCTGCCGCCACCCACCGGCCAGATGGCTGCTGAACGTGACTCAGCAGGCGGCTGTCGCAGAGGTCCGTGTCCGCGGTCGCTGGTTTTCTGTGCACACACAGCCCCTCGCGCAGGTGAGCGCAGTGAGAAGGGAGAGCGAGCCCTTGGTTTTCATCGAGTGTTTGCTGTCACACAACAGTCCAGTTTAGAGAATCGTGCAGAAAGCTACACGCACGAAATACCCATATTTAGGTCTTGTTTATTTAAATTATTTGTGTAAACTGATCATGGGAAGTAGCTGATTCTGTTTGGTGCTGAGCAGATGTAACTTCAGAGAAAATAATAATTTAATCTTCCAGAGCTTTGCAGTCAGAGGGAGACTGTGTGGTGGGAAAAGCTGAAGTGAGATGCACCCTCGCCAGAATCAAATGCCCGTTAGACATGTAGACACTGTTTTGCTGATAAAGGTTTTAGCAGAGGAGACAAAAATAAATTTTACCTTAGATGAATACAAAACAGATGAAATGATCAGCGACCATAGTGGCTTTCTCCCCCGCTGCCTTCCTGGGGGTGTTCGGGGGGGGGGCGGGGTCTGGTGGGTAGGAAGCGGGTGCACAGAACCAGAGCTTGGGCACCCCTGCCAGGCTGTGTTTGACGGGGTCCTGTCCGGTCTGCCCTTTGCGTGGGCTGGCCAAGTAGAGTTTTCCTAGGCTTCATCATCAGAAACTTCGAGAAAGGGGACCCTGTTTAGAGAGAAAAGCTTGGTAGCAAGTCAGTTTTCCCTTTATGCTAACCTTTCTGCAGCCTTCCGGAAGCCGTACGCAGGAGGAGCTTTGCCAGGGCGGCTCGGTCTGAACGTGGTTCTGGCGCTTCAGCACGTGCAAGCCACTGGGCCGCGGGAGGGTGGACAATTAACCAAAAAAAGGAAACATTGTTTTTCGTCTTAGGAATGGTTTGGAGAAATGCTAAAATTGCCATTTCTGTAAAGAAGTAGTCTTAGCAGAAAATTTTATTTTTAACGCTTGCTCTTAAATAAAAGAAGCTGAGCAGATACATTCACGAGGCATCTTTATTTACAGAAGCTTTAAATCTACCAGTAGTGTTCGCGACACCACGCACGAAAACACCATCGCCGAGCATTTTTACCCTGCGTTCAGTTTTGTGAGTCCTCGCATGTAAACTAGGAATGGTGATACCTACCTCACGGGTGGTTTTAAGTTTATGTTTAAACTTTAATTTATGAAAGAATTCCTTTTAGTGCCAGCATATTTGCCACAATTCTTTAGTAACTCCAACTAATGATTGCCAGTATGCATAGGATTAGCGGTTGCAAATAACGGAAACCAATCCTGCCTTGCATAAAACATACAGGCTCTCTAGTGGCGGAGTGTTGGCGAGATCACGGTGTCGGCCTGAATGCCAGAGGACCAGTGGGGGCTCCCAGGGGAGGGGAGGCGTGGGTGGGATCCCGTCAGAGAACCAGTCCGCTTAGGTGCCGCCGTTCAGCTCTTACAGGAGATGGTTCCTGGAAGATGCCCAGAGGGGTGCCCAGCACAGGACAAGGACTTAGGCTGGATGGGCGGTTACTACTTTCGTTTTAAAGAGTCATTTGAAAGCAGAACTGCAGTGGGTGAGAACAGGATGGAGAAAGGAGTGTGTTCACTTTGGGCTGTGAGACGCTGCTCTGAGGGGGACAGTCTTTGGCACGGACCTGGAACTGGTCATGCCCAAAGCCCCGGGGGCGGGGGCAGGTGGGGGACCAGAACCACACTGGTCTAGTTACATTCCGTTGCACAGTTTTCTCGGGCCCACTTCTGTCTTTTTCTGTCAGGAATTTTGCTCAGAAAGGATGAAAGAAAATTATTAAGTCAAATTAATATTCTGTTGATTACACTTCAAGCGAAGGTGTCCTTTGTATGGAAATAAGCATTTTTATAATCAGATAGCAACATAAAAATCGAGTGGAGGATAAGTGAAAAGCGTTTTTAAATGACGAGATCAGAAAGGCCAGCATCTTCCTTTTGGAGAAGCCTGAAAACAGATACTCATTTTAGAAAAACCTTGACCGAAGACCAGTGACTTAGATCTGCTGCCGACAGCTGACAGTGGCCCCACCGTTGAGTACGGGAGTAGATGCGTGCCTATGCACTTTAAATAAAATGTATCTCTTTTAAAAATAAATATCTTACAGAGAAAGATAGAGAGTGAGAGCACGTACAAGTGGGAGAGGGGCAGAGAGAGAGAGAGAGAGAGAGAGAGAATCCCAAGCAGGCTTGACATGTCAGCACAGAGCCTGACGTGGGGCTTGAACTCACCAACCGTGAGATCATGACCTGAGCCTAAGTGGGACACTCAACAGACTGACCTCCCCAGGCTCCCTAATAAAATGTATCTTTATCTGAAAAATATCACATGGAATACCAAAATATGATAATTTTTTTGTGTTCTGGTTTGCAGAGGGTCTCTGGAGATACAGTTTGACATAACAAGCACAGAAATGTTTAGACCCTTTGAATTTTTGATGTGTAAGGAGAAGAATGTGGGGATGGGATAAAATTTAGGGTATTTGGATTGTCCTGGACAGTAACAGCCATGCGGTCTGTGAGCCAGCTACTGATACTCCGTTACTCCGTGCGGATTGTCCTGGACAGTAACAGCCATGCGGTCTGTGAGCCAGCTACTGATACTCTGTTACTCCGTGCACTGGAAACAGTGTTGAGGATCAGCTGGAGATCAGTCCGTCTTCAGAAATTGTTACAGTTCCTGTTGATGTTGCAGCTGTGAATTTGAATCAGATTTAGGTCCGTCCCCCTCCCCCTGCTTTTCTCAGTTTTAAACTAGAAATGATACAGTTTTGAGGAGTCCTTTGTGGAATACTGTCTTCTATAGTAATAGCTAGTATTTCCACCAAGGGTGCCTTTCCTTATCTGATCTCTAGGAGGGGTTTATGCGATACAGCTCCTTAGAGGGAAATGTGTTTCTTTCTTGACCTAGCTACAGTAGTCTCCCGTTCCATGCCTGACAATGATGGTTTAATTTGTAAGTGTACCACCCGATGTCCTTGTAATACTGCAGCTTTAGAGACATTATACACACACCGTGTTAGGAAATTATCTAGCCGAAAAGAATACCCGGTTAATTGGATTAAGAAAACTGTAAAAAAATAAAACAAAACAGATAACTGTGTTTCATTAATTTGTGATAGAATTCCTCTTAGGGCCCGATATTTGCCACAATTTTTGGTAACTCCAGTTAATGATTGCCAGTATACTTAGGATTAATAGTTGCAAATAACAATTCTTATTTGCACAAAAAATACAAGCTCTCTAGTGGAAGAGTGTTGAAGAGATCATGGGATTTAGCTCAGCGCTAGGGGACCAGGTGTGGGGATTCCTAGGGGAGGGAAGGCATAGGGAAGATACCCTCAGAGGAAGAGGACGTGACCGTTTAGCTCCTAGTACCAGCTTGTCAGCGCCTGTAATCTAAATCTGCTACTTCGCTTAGTCTGACATACTTCTATCCAAAAGTATATACTCTTCCTTCCTGTTTTGGTAGATGGTCTGTTCTCGTTTATGGTGTGTCCTGTCAAATGAGCATTGGGTCCCAGAGCCTTTCTTAAGAACTTTGATCCTGGAATTATTTTCTATGTTTTCTGCATTATCATTTTTCTTGAATTGGATAATGTGCATCACTGTATAAATATATTCTAATATCTTTGAGAGAATCTGTTGACCACGTATCTAGATGAACTGCTACTTCAGTTCTCTGCCTTTTTTTTTTTTTTTATAACAAAACTCTTTGAAAATCTGCCAGTACTTTATGCATATTCTCATTTATCTTTAAAAAAATTTTAAGTGTTTATTTAGTTTTGAGAGAGAGGCAGAGCGCAAGTGAGGGGAGGGACAGAGAGAGAGGGACACCCAGAATTCGAAGCAGGCTCCAGGCTCTGAGCTGTCCGCACGGAGCCGGACGTGGGGCTTGAACTCACAAACGGTGAGATCATGACTTGAGCTGAAGTCGGACGCTTAACCAACTGAGCCACCCAGGTGTCCCCTCATTTATCTTTTGAATCCAGTTCAAAGAGCCTTTCCTCTCCATCACTCTGTGAAACTTTTTTTTTGGTAATTCCTAATGCCCTGTGTATTATCTAATCCAATCACCAGTAACCCATCCTTGTCTTACTCCAGTTATCCATAGCATCTGACAAAGCTGATCAGCTGTTGACTCATTTTCTTCATTTACCTTTGATTTTTTTCCCCTCCTCATTGGCCACTCTTTGTCTTTTCTTCTCCATTCTTTTGATCTTGCCAGCCTCTCAATATTGTAATAGTCCAATACCCAGTCCTTGGACATCCTGTCTCCTCTGTCTGCTCTCACTTTCTGAGCCATCTTGTCCAGCCTCAGAGGTTTCCCTACTATAGCTAGACTGATGACTTTCCTCTGCTCCTCATTCTACACCATTCCTCTTCCCTCACCTCTCTCCTGAGTAGTTTCTGCCTCATTCTACCAGCAGCTCAAGTCAAAAACCTTTAGCTGTTCTTGACTTCCATTTTGCATTCACACTTCAAGCTCAAACCATCGAGGAAAAATAATTGAATACATTCATCATCTTACCATTTCTTTTTTTAAAAAAATTTTTAATATGTATTTATTTTTTAGAGACAGAGATAGAACACAAGCAGAGGAGGGGCAGAGAGAGAGGGAGACACAGAATCCAAAGGTGGCTCCAGGCTCTGAGCTGTCAGCATCTAGCCTGGCATGGGATTTGAACCCATGACCTGTGAGATCACAACTCAAGCCAAAATCAAGAGTTGAATGCTCAGTTGACTGAGCCACCCAGGCGCCCCAGCATCTTACGATTTCTAACCACCCCCGTTACTGCACCTCCGAGCAAGCCAACTTCATATCTGAACCTGGGATTCCAGTGGTCTTTGAAAATTGTGCCCTTGCTCCTGTCTTTGCCCCAGCACAGAACATACTCCGTACAGAAGTAGGAGAGATCTTTGAAGCTCTCAGTTAGCTTGTACTGCTTCTCGGTTCAGACTCTTCCAGCGGCTTCGTGTGTCACTCAGAAGGAGATGAAGATCCTCACCAGCCGTGTACCCCCTTGTGAGGTCTGGGTCCTGCTCATGCTCTGGGCTTTCCGTCTCCCACTCCCCTCCCGTCCCCTCTTACACTCTTCCTGCGGTCTCACCGTCTCGCATTCTCGTCATTCCTACTTCCACGACAGAGTCAGACAGAGTCATCGCAGGGCTCTGGTCTGTTACGTCTGGTTCCTTCCGCCCTGACCCCGCCCTGACCCCGCCTTGCTCCTGCTCACTCTGTGGTCTGCTCCTTCCTTCCTGCCTCCCGTCCTTCCGTCCGTCCTTCCCTGCGGATCGTGCTCCAGTGCCATCTCACCACAAGACCTTTCCCTGATGGGTCCGTCCACAGCGTCCCGCCCTCATGCCTCAGCTCTGGCCATTCTTGTCTTCTCATCTTTAAGAGACCCTTCCCGACTTACGGAAAGCAAGTCGTGAGCTCAGGGGCTTTGTGTCTTTTTCTGTGCCGCTGCATTTTTGTTACCAGCCAGCACCTAGAATAGTAGATACATAAGTGTTTCTTTATGATTGATACTTGGCACTCAAATCAATACATTTCACCTGTATCTTAATGTAGTATTAAAACCCTCTTTTGGTATGAATTGTTTTCATCTAAACAAATACCTTGAGTAGCTGGGAACTCAGAACTGTACTTGTGTCAGAAAGTAGGAAGACCTGTAACTTAAAGGTCAGACTCCAACAAGGGAATATTCTTAAGCTGCACACTTTGAGGTATAAAGATTCTATGCATATCACATTTAAGAGCTGGTTATCGGCTTTAACCTGGTGCTCTGAGCTCTTGTTGAACCAGGACTGCCCCCACATTCGTGCACAGAAGCACCCGTCTCCCTGTAATGTGATTCGGTTCAGCGATGAGTCCCCACAATGACTCTGTTCTTTGGGCTTTTTGTTTGTTATTAGCACCCCTGCGGCAGAATTAAGAAAACTTGAAGTTGCAGATTGCAGAATGAGGCACCGTCAGCGCTAGGAAGAAAGAGAATCTTTAATGGCATTTTGAGTGACACATACTGAGAGCACACAGCGCCAATCACGCTGTGTTAACAGTCTACCTTGCTGCGAGAGGGCCGCCTGCTTACCTACACAGTTTTGCCCACCTAGCAGTTTGGTAATTGCGCTAAATATGGAAAGGGACTTTGAAAAAATGTAATTCTGTAAGATTTCCTGGGCAGTTAGAAGGATCTGGTTGCATGCGAAATGCTGAGGTGATTCTCCAGTGATTAAAACAGACACAGAACATACTTCTCAGCTTTATGAAGCAATACGTAGAATAAGACCAACTTCGTTCTTAAACGAGTTTCCCTGTGAGCGAGAGACACATGTATATATATGTCTGCTACAGGTCTTGTGATGAGAACAGTAATAGTTACAAGATTGAAGGATTCAGAGAAGAGTGAGGCCAACTCTAAGCACATGATCAGAGAAGGCTTCGTAAGGAAGTGTTATTATGTCTACTTTGGAAAAGAACTTGTTGGAATTTGTTGGCTTAGGATATAGTGACATTGAGGAGGAAAAAAAAAGGAAAGCGATTTGTAAGTATACCTTTTCGGCACATTAAAGGTTAGAGGACTTGTGGCAGAGACCACACCGCCCTGGAGGAAGCCGTTCCCAGTAACAACAGTTCACTTTATTAACTCTGTACATGAGTGTGTCTTTGTGGAGTGTGCGTGCTTACATGGTTAGACACCCTTCTGAGTCAGCTCGTCAGGAAATAGATACAGATTTGTATTAATATTATGTTAGCATTGAGCTCATAGTACTAATTAATCAGTCATTAGCCAATAATTAATCAGTAATATAATTAATGTCAGTAATGAACTAATTGCTAATATCGCCTCAGTGGCCAGGGAAACATAACGCAGTTCACCAAAGGATTCTGTGCTGCTGTTAAAGAAGAAAGTATGTTCAGCTTAATTTTTCATCCTGCATGATAATTAAAGTTTTTTTTAATTATTGTGATCTTGTTTATTTATTTATATTTGTTTATTTTGAGAGAGCGAGAGCATCCAAGCAGGCTCCAGACTGTCAGCGCAGGGCCTGATGTGAGGCTCAGTCCCGCAAAGTATGAGATCATGACCTGAGCCAAAATCACGAGTTAGAGTCTCTACCGACTAAGCCACCCAAGTGTGCCTCCCGCCCCAAATCTTTGTTATTTTAACATGTAGAAAGTTGGATTCTTTGTTCTCAGGGTCATCAAGTGTTAATGAACTTCTTAGCATTACAAGGGAAAGCATATGTCTTTTATATCATATTATTTTTTATATTTATTCAGTAATAACGTATTCAGTGCCTGTCCTTACAGGACATAATGTCCTTTAAAATAACTGTTAGGCTTCAAAATTGATTCCCCAAAGTGCTTCTTGAATAAATGAAGAAATTGATAATCATGACTATTGAGAAGTTAAGAAAGACCTATCAAATTAACAATGGCTTGGCATATTTTAGCCATTATACTGGAGAAGGAAAATCCTACCCAAATCTGGCACAAGTGTATGGAAATGAGCCTTATCACAAATAATCTATGGGGGTATAAAGTCCTGTAGGAATTTGGGAAAAGAATCGGGGAGTATTCAAACTTAAGATGTATATAAACTTTGACACATTCTGTGAATATAGAGATGATAAATACATTTTTTGATATAAAGTATTACAGAATCTTACGTAGTTAATAAAAATATATTTAATTATAGATTAAGAATCTACATTTAAAAATATTTTTCCAACAATATAATTCAAAATAAATGATTACTCTCATAAGTCGACTTCCCATGTCACTGGATCACTTTATTTTTTCCTGTTCGTTTTCCACCTCTTTAATTAATAATGCTTCTCTTTTGACAGAAATAGATTGAAATCGACTTAAGTTAAACCTTCGGAGATAATTTACACATATTTCCTCACATGGTTCATGAAGTGAAGGGGCAGTAATCCTCAGAAAATATTCTTGGATCTTTGACAAGACTAAAACTAAAATGCTGGTGCTATTAGAAAGCTCCTCTTCAAAACTCTTGGTGCATTTTTTTCCCGTCTCATTTTCTGCTGAATCTCGTGGTTTTCCTTGCCAACTGAGTTCTTGATTCAGTGCCACCTCTTTGTAAGGGACCAGTTTTGTTTGTAATATTTGTCAAGGAACCCTCACGATTCACCCAGGCTGAGCTCTGACAGGTCGAAGACTTTAACTTAGCAAAGTTAATTGACAGGAGTCCTAAACATGATTGCAAACACTTTGTTAGAACAAATGACAAGACAATAAGCTGTTTTTGTTTAATTACTTTTTACTTAATATCCTTAAAGGTAAATATGTTAGGATTCAAGAGAGTGGAAGACTACCCCATCTCTTGCCATTTCCTCTCCTGTTACTTACTGTGACTAATGTTTGTAAATTTTGGATGTTGCAAGGTAATAGGGTGCCAAAGAGAGCTTGTAGGTGTATCTGTGTTTTTCCTTATAGATGTCATCTCTCTTGCTAAGAATCAAAACACTTATATATTCTGTTCTTTAATGCAAGTTTGAATTGCTCTGCTTTTTGACCCTAGTGATGTCCTCTTCAGAATTCTTTTTCCTATTAAAATACTATTCCTACCAATGACAGTAATATTATTGAATTCTATTTATCTATTTGTAATGGACGATAATATTTTAAAATCCCATAGCTAACATTGAAAATATTTATGGTATAGGATAAAACAATAATGTTTTCATTGCAAATCAAAAAGCCTGAGTTAATTTTATTCTTTATACTTTTTCTGAAGTATGGAAGTAGATTAAGCTGTCTTTCTAAAAATTCTCCGAAGCTGGAAAGTCACCCTCCTAGTGGGACTAGGGTTCATCGCATCTTCCAGCTTTTCCCCACTTTAATATTGTCCCTGTTTTAGTATTGTTACATTTCTTTGTTGCCCCATGTTGGTGCACGGGTAGTGATGTCCATGAGAAAAAACCCATGGCACAGTTGACGATATAGTGATGGGGACATTTTTCATTTGGACTACAACTAGTAGTTTTTATGAAAATTAGAACATGTAGTACATTCCTGACTTACCTAACTATTCATCTTATTGGAGAAGTAGGAGCAATAGAAAATTTGGGGAAAAGAAACTCTCAAATGGAGAAACAAAAAAAAAATAATTTGATCTGATGTGTGTGATATGAAAGACTAGAGTTATTAATAAACTAAAATGAACAATTTTATAGGAATAAATGCAAATACCTTATAATTAGTGTACAAAAAACTCCTACCCAATGTTTGATTTAATAGTATTTCATGCAGTTTTATTTTTTAAATTGAAATTATTTGTGCATAGGTCATTGAAAATGACTGAACATTGATTTAATCTAGAGCTAGTCTGATGTGTTGAGAAGTTGGGTGCGGTTGTGGTGCATGGTGGCATCTGGACGGCCTGTGGAGAGGGTGTCCGTGGCAAGGCCGGGGCGTGGGCGGCAGTCATAGAGTGGGGTGTTTCACATACATCTCTAAATTATCACAGTGATGACAGAGGAAGATCCTATCATTTCTTTTTTTTTTTAATTTAATTTATATTTTAGTTAATGTACAGTGCAATATGGGTTTTAGAAGTAGAATTTAGTGGTGCATCACTCACATATAACACCCAGTGCTCATCACAGCAAGTGCCGTCCTTAATGCCCATCCCCATCTAGCCCATCCCCCCCACCTCTCTCTATCAACCCTCAGTTTGTTCTCTTTCATTAAGAGTCTCTTGTGGTTTGTTTACATCTCTCCCCGCTCCCTTCCCATATATTCATCTGTTTTGTTTCTTAAATTCCACATATCAGTGAAATCATGTGATATGTGTCTTTCACTGATTAACTCATTTCACTTACCATAATACTATCTAGCTCCATCCATGTCATTGAAAATGGCAAGGTTTCATTTTTTTGTTGGCTAAGATTTACACATCTTCTTTATCCATTCATCATTTGGTGGACAGTTCGTCTATGGACAAACTCCATAATTGGGCTATTGTTGGTAATGTTGCTATAAACATTGGGTTGCATGTGCTCCTGTGATTCAGCACTCCTGTATTCTCTGGATAAATTCTTAGTAGTGCTATTTCTGGGTTGTAGGGTAGTTCTGTTTTTACCTTTTTGAGGAAACTTCATGCTGTTTTCCAGGGCGGCTGCACCAGTTTGCATTCCCACCAACAGTGCCAGAGAGTTCTCCTTTCTCTGCATCCTTGCTAACAGCATCTTGTTTCCTGGGTTGTTAATTGTAGCTATTCTGACAGGTGTGAGGGGGTCTCTCATTGTGGTTTTTATTTGCATTTCCTTAATGATGAGAAATGTTGAGCATGTGTCTGTTAGCCATCTGGGTGTTTTTGGAAAAGTGTGTATTCATGTCTTTTGCACGTTTCTTTCTTTCTTTTTTATAAATCTTTTAAGTTTATTTACTTATTTTGAGGGGGGGAGGGGCAGAGAGAGAGAGAGACACACACAGAGAGAGGGAACCCTAAGCAGGCTCCATGCTGTCAGCACAGAGCCTGATGTAGGCCTCGAATGCATGAACTGTGAGATCACGATTTGAACCGAAATCAAGAGTCAGATGTTTAACCAATTATCCACCTGTGTGTCCCTCTTCTGCCCAATTCTTAATTGGGTTGTTTGTTTTTTGGGCGTTGAGTTTGATAAGTTCTTTATAGATTTTGGATCCTAACCTTCCATCAGATATGTCATTTGCAAATATCTTTCCCATTCCGTAGGCTGCCTTTTAGTTTTGTTGATTATTTCCTTCACTGTGCAGAAGGTTTTATCTTCATGAAGTCCTAATAGTTCATGTTTGCTTCCGTTTCCCTTGTCTTCAGCAATGTTTCTAGTAAGAAGTTGTTCTGGTTGAGGTCAAAGAGGTTGCTGTTTGTGTTCTCCTCTAGGCTTTGATGGTTTCCTGTCTCACATTTAGGTCTTTAATCCATTTGGAATTTATTTCTTGTGTATGGTGTAAGCGTGTGGTCCAGTTTCATTCCCTTGCATGTCACTGTCCAGTTTTCCCAACATCATTTGTTGAAGAGACTGTCTTTTTCCCATTGGATATTCTTTCCTGCTTTTTCGAAGATGGGTTGACCATATAGTTGTAGGTTCATTTCTGGGTTTTCTGTTCTATTCCATTGACCCACGTGTCTGTTTTTGTGCCAGTACCATACTGTCTCGATGATTACAGCTTTGTAAGATAGCTCGAAATCCAGAATCATGACACCTCCAGTTCTGTGTTTCTTATTCAGGATTGTTTTGGCTACTTGGGGTCTTCCGTGGTTCCACATAAATTTTAGGATTGTTCTAGCTCTGCAAAGAATGCTGGTGGTATTTTGATAGGGATTGCACTACATGTGTAGGTGCTTTGGGTAGTGTAGACATTTTAACAGTATTCTTCCAATCCATGAGCATGGAATGCTTTTTCATTTCTTTGTGTCCTCTTCATTTTCTTTCACAAATATTCCACGGTTTTCAGCGTACAGGTCTTTTACCTCTTTAGTTAGGGTTTCTTCTTAGGTATCTTACTGTTTTTGGTGCGGTTGCAAATGGGATCAATTCCTTGATTTCTTTTTCTGCCGCTTTACTATTGGCACACAGAAATGCAACAAAGTTGTGTACATCGGTTTGATATCTTGCAGCTTTGCTGAATTCATGTATTAGTGTAGCAATTTTTTGGTGGAATCTTTTGGGTTTTCTACATACAGTATCATGTCATCTGCAAAGAGTGAAAGTTTGACTTCTTCCTGGCTGATTCCTATGCCCTTTATTTCTTCTTGTTGTCTGATTGCTGAGGCTAAGGTTTCCAGGATTATGTTAGATAGTAATGGAGAGAGTAGACATGGCGGTCTTGTTCCTCACTGTACGGGAAAGGCTCTCAGCTTTCCCTATCAAAGCTGTGGGTGTCTCATGTATGGCCTACGTGATGTTCACGTATGTCCCGTCTCTCCCTCCGTTGTTGAAGGTGTAGATCAAGAACAGATGCTGTATTTTGTCAATGCTTTTTCTGCATTTATGTACAGGGTCATAGGGTTTTTATCCTTCCCTTTATTAGTGAGGTGGATCATGTTGATTGATTTATGAGTATCAAACCAGCCCGCAGCCCAGGAATGAATCTCACTGGATCGTGGTGAATAATTCTTTTAATGTACTGTTGTTGAATTCGATTTTCAAGTGTCTTGTTGAGAATTTTTGCATCCATGTTCATCAGGGATACTGGCCTGTAGTTCTCCTTTTTAGTGGGTTCTCAGTCTGGTTTTGGAATCAAGGTAATGCTGGCCTCATAGAATGAGCTTGGAACTTTCCTTCCATTTCTATACTTTTGGAACAGTTTGAGAAGAGTAGGTATTAACTGTTCTTTAAATGTCTGGTAGAATTCCCTCGGGAAGCCACCTGGCCCAGGACTCTTGTGTTTTGGGAGATTTTTGATTACTGATTCAGTTTCCTTGCCGGTTATTAGTCTGTTCAGAAAATCTACATCTTCCTGTTTCGGTTTACAGTCCTATCATTTCCGTCATGACTGGAGAAGCTCACTAAATGAGGCCGCCCTAGCAGGATGCTCCCACGGCCTTACCCTTCACGCCGGGCACTGCCTTTGTGCTCTTTATTCCCAGCTGCAAACATCTGCACGAAGGTTTTACAGACTTCTTATTCCAAGCACAAGATGTCAGTTCGAAGCGCCCAGGGGGCTGTCGTGAAAGGCTCCAGCGTCCTCCCTTCTGTGTGGGATAAGCCGAGGTACACGTTTTGGACCATTACCCAGAGCTTTCCTTAGGGATCCGTCTCCAGCCACCCGCTGTGCAAGCCGGTTTAGCAATTCACTCTTTTATGTGGTGTCGCCTATTCCTCCTCCATTTCTCCTCCTCCGCTCTGTCACCAGTGGCCCCGGGCCCTGCCAGAGAAGCTCTTCGCACTCCTGTTCCTGATCCAGAGTCTGCTGCTCAGGGAACCCAGACCGTCACGCATCTATACGGCCAACGTTCAGGTTCACGCCCGTCTCTGAAATCTGCGGCCTCTTCACGATGCCCTGTGGTTTTCCTCCAGGTAAAGGGCTCCTCACGCGCCTTCATTCTGTAATCAAATCAGGTGATTCTGTGCCTGACATGATCACATTTATGATTTTGAGCTTCTCTGACCAAGAAAGAGGTGCCCTGTGATGTTCTGTTCCCACTCTTCTGAGGATGATCTGATGTCTATTGTTATTACCATCCCTGCGTGCTTAGCTAGCCATCCCGTGTGAGCTGGTTTTAAAACAAAGAACTTCTGAAAGCTCGGCAGAGCTGTTTCTTGTTGTGTTCATTCCCCCATTAATATTCAGAGGAAATTGTTTACTCGTAAATTGCCTTTATTACCCATCACTGCTGGGACATTACTTAGACACCATTAACATGTTCGTGCAATTATTTTCATTTTTTCTCAGAAGCATTTAGGATTTCATATGCTTGAAAACCCAGGAATTTTCTCGCTTTTTTTTTTTTTTTGCCTGTATATGTTATCTATTCTGACTAAGCTTTCTAAACTGGATTTCAAATGGATCTTGTTTTTTAAATAGATACAGTGAAATTTGTCTTCATTGAGGAAAACAAAAGACTATGGAGACTAACCACATGTGGATGCATGATTTATTTTATCCTAGGCTGTGTCACGTGAAGCATAACTGAAACTAAATGACATTTGTCAGTGGAGTACTGAAAGATGTTTTCTGTTGGAAAATTCTGAGACAGCAGAAACAAGACTTGGAGTGCTTCTGAGTTTAGCTGTATTCCGCAGAGTAGGAAAAAGGTGCTGTCGTCATTTTCATTGTAGTTAATCTTATGATCCTGTTTCGTCCAAGAGTTTTATAAACTCTTCATGGGAAGAGATCCCCTATTACTTCTGTAAATCCTTGTAAACTGGCCAGTCGTCAAGGAGGGAAAGTTCACCATCTTATTAAACTGATCCATTCATTTGGGGACATTTGTATTTCCTGGAATTTCTTTCTTGTACTTATAGTACTTACTTAGTTATCACTAATTTTACTCCTGGTATCACCTTGTAAAAAAAAGAAAGCATAATCCTTAGAATTGATGTCTTTCAATTATGAAGGATGGCTTTTATTTCTAAATCTTCTTCGATCCTCCCAGCAAAGTACTGTCATCACGACAGGCAAGTCACGTGTGCTCAGGACTGTCTCTGGCTGTTCCTTCTCATCCAGGAGTGCCCAGTTCCTGCCTCTGGGAAAGAGTAAGGAGACATGAGAGTGGGCTATGAAACAGAACGAAAATGAACAGCTTACCTATTTCAGGGAATAGAAACAGAGAATATCGATGTGGTTAAGAAATATTTATAGATAATATTCATAGATAGTAGTGCATACCAGTGTTCTGTGGCCTGGCATTCGGTCCCATGAAAGTCCTTTTTAGTTTACTCTATTAATCACACTATAGAATCTCTCCTGCCTGGTTGCATTTTCCAGGAGAATGTACTGGCATGAGCCTTTGGGACTGCTTTCTCAGAAGGACCCAGAGCAGAATTGCTGTCTCAATCCGTGTTTTGAATGGACATCGATGCCGTCCCTACTGTGACAGAAACTGTGCACCCATGTAATGTACTCTTCGCGTCCACTGACAACATGGCTGCTGGCGTGCGTCCTCTGAGGTCCTTACATAGAGAGTAGACCATCGGGGTTTACAAATTGAGGCTTTACTCCAAGATGCAGTAGTTCTACTCCCTCTCGCTTCTCAGTTGTTTGTGAGGCCTGGCCTTTTCTCACCCAATTTAAGGAAATCACGAGAGACACAAACGAGGAGAACCGGGGTGGGATCTGCGTCTGCTAACTCGTGCTCGTGCGTCCTGGCGGTGCCTCCTGGTCTACACGCGCTCCCCCTCCAGAACTGGTCTAGGATTCCCTGTGGTTCGTCTCTTTCCAGTTGACTCAGCTGACTGGTTGATAGAATGCAGGTATCAGTTCCACGTTCCTCTCATTAGAAGGATCCATTATCACTCCTTCTGCTTCTTACTTTCCACCCTAGACCTGCAGTAATCAGGCCTTTGTCCTTGCAGTTACACTCATGTTTCTTTTCTGAATGCCACTTACGGCTTCCAAACCGATACAACTTGGGTATATTTGGCTCCCTTCCTGCCCATTGCTTGATCTTTCTCTGTGATGAAGTCTGTGCTCAAATGTCACCTTCTGCGAGAGGCCTGCACCTAAAAGGGATCCCACCCCCATCGCTCTTATTACACAACATGTCACACATTTGAGATTCCTTGGTTGGTTGGTTGTTTATCGAGGCGTGGTACACACGTATGCACATATGTATTCATGCACACACAGAATTTCATCTCTCCTTCCCATAAGCAAGTAAATTTTAGGAGGAAGAATCCGTTTCCTTTTTCATGGCTGTATACTCAGTGCTTGTAGCATGATGTGAACATAGTAGGTCCTTGGTAAGTACGTCCGGATGAATAAATGTGGCTAGGACACAGATGTCACGAACACATTCGTGCCAGGGGATTTCATGTCAGCTACTGCCTTCCTGACTCACTTTACATGAAAGTGCAGGTTTGGTAGAAGAGTTCTTAATTGATAGGATTAGAAATTCTTATTCAATGGGGAATTAAAATAGTGTTTTATGTCTATATATTACATTAGTATTTAAGTAATTAGAAGGTTTCGTTGGGTAGTTCTATAGATTTTCCTTGAATTTGACTGGATTTTGATATCACCTTTCTGGAATAAATCATACCCAGACTGTACCGTCAATGGTCTTCAGTTTAAATTTACGTAAAACGGAACAAAACTTTAAAAACAACACACAAAAATGAGTAAATATTTATGCAGAGGCATCTGGATTTGTGTCATTTCTCTACACCCATTCAGTGATTCCATTTCTCTGTGTTCCCCCACCATTCAACCTAATTTTCATAGGAACAACAGCTCTTTTGTATATCACCTTTTACAGACATTGAAATTAAATCAGATATGTAACTGACAAGCCCCCCAGGACTTGCAAGCAAACATCAGATTCTTGCTGAATTCCGATTTAGCCCTGGAGGCCGAAGCGGGGCTGCCCACCAGCTGCTAGCGACGACCGATGACCGTGCCCTAGGGGGCAGAGTCCGTAGTTCCTGGTGGGAGGGAGAGACTTTGTGAGAGGCTTAGTTCATTGGAGATCTGGTAAGAAAACAGCCAATGTATTCGGTTAAAAAATATTTTTATTAATTTACATAGCCTTGGATACAAAGAATATACTGGGTTGGACATTTTAATATCAATCTTTTAACAAATTAGATTTGGATGATTATTTGGCATGTAACTGGAAAATATTTGCAGGTGGAATGCTTTTGTAAACTTTTAATTTTAGCCGGTTGTCCAGTGGATGTTTCTTAGGACTTCATTGTTCATGTATTGATTCAGCAAATACTTATTGAATATTTCCCATCCTCGTCACTGGAAACACATTGAAGAACAAAACACAGATGTCTCTGATTCCTTGGAAAGATGTTCAGAGTGTCGTCTTTGCCCGTGCATATATACTGTCTACTCTTTTCCACTCCGTGGTCGCTCCCGGGGCAGACCGACTCCTGGAGCTGCAGCCAGACTCCCGGAGCTGCAGCCAGACTCCTGTGGCTGTGCACTGGCTTCTCCGAGGCTGGTCGTTACCACGCAGGCTCATTCAGGTGGCCTGTTCCACAAGAGGCTCTTTTTCTAAGTCCTCGGAACCTTCCCACCCCTCATTCTATGTAACCTGGAGGCAGGAGATGGTCCTTTGCTGGGGGACCTGGGGATCCTTAACAATCCCCTGTGATTGCTCCGCCCCTACTCTGAACCTTCTAGTAAGTCCTTTATAAATTAACTTGTAAATTATCCTAGTTTAAGTGTGCCATCTGTTTTCCACTGAGACTTTCTGGATGTCAGATTCGTTGAAAAATTCTGAAGTGTCTTTTGAGTTGTTAAGAAAGATTGAAACATTTTGGCCAATTTTAGTGCTGATTTTATCTTCAGACAGTTCTGATTGTGTTTTGCAAGCTTGGCAACCAAATGAACTGTTAACTTGGTTAAGTATCAAGAATGTAATAATTACTAGAGTAAAAATCAAACTTGCCAAAATTTAAGAGGCTTGTTGGATCATTTTTAGAGTGCATGGAGACTAAAAATAATTTTTAAGGCTTTAGACAAGGACAAAGACGATAGGACAAACTCATACATGAGTGTAGATCCATAGTATTAAGTCAAATATTAGCAAGTTTGTTTGGTACGTGTAGTGCTTTAAATATTAATGAATCATGACTAATTGTGTTTTACCAGATGAATGTAAAGATAGTTCAGCATTAAGAAATCTGTTAATATGATTTGTTGCATTAAATTAAAAAAGAAAATCCATATGAACACACATATGCTCAAAAAACAATTGAAAAATCAACCCCCAAACTATTCTTAAGCCGTAAAGGGTGGAAGTCACCCATCTTGTATGAATACACAGACCTGCCGCTGGCTTTCCATTGATTGATTCCAATTCCGCGTATTGGAAGCATGCTCAATAGTATGAAGAGGAGAACACTATCCAGTTGGCACTGCTGTTGTCTAACTGTATTATGGAGGTCTAGCTATTGTAATAGGTCAAGAAAAATAAATAAGAATTCTAAATATTTGGAAAGGAAAGACAAACTAACTTATTTCCAGATATTATAATCTTAAAAACCTACAACACATAGAGAATAATTCATTAGAATTAATTTAGAAATTAATTTTGATGGAAATATATGTTCACTAAGTAGTACCAAAGTATGAATAGGAGGACTCTACTTACCATAAACATTAGGACAAATGCTGATCTATTAGAATGAGACAAATTTCTGATTTGTACGATATTCAAAAATGCATGCCAGTTTAAAAACTAACTGCAGTAAGTCACTGTAAGGATAGTTTCCATAGTATGAGAGGCCTTTTGCAATAGGTTATAAAACTGAGAGCCATAAAGAGATACATTTACAAAATCATGATTGTATATATAAACACTTTTTTAGGAAAAAGATAACCTGAAGTCAACAAAAACAAGACCTATCTTGTAGAAAAGATGATTTATGATTAATCATTTAGAGAGGGTTTCCTTAAATCAGTAAGAAATATAAACAACCCAACAAGAAAAAACAAGCAGTGACCGTAACTATTCACAGAAACTTACAGGTTTCTCAAGCTCACTTACAGTGAAACATACGCGAATTATGATAGCATTAAGATTTTATGTAATCAATAGATTTTCAAAACTTAAAAAATTACTTGATACCTTTCATTTGAGACAGAAACAAAAGGAAATAGTAACTTTCAAGTATCGATTGTATCTAATGTTTAGAAATTAATCAAGAATTTTTTTTATCAAAATAAGGAATGTGAATGTTCTTTCTCCCTCTCTCTAAAAAATTTACATAGTTTGCCCTTCCCCCAAATGTTTATTGCAGCAATTCTCCTAACAGGGGAAATTGGAAATTACCTAAGGATCCGTTAATAGGGAATGTTTAAATAATTTGCATGTGTGTAAGTTTGTAATATAATCAGAAGCCAGTAGGAAAAAAAGGGAAGGTTAACATACTTACCCGTTTCTCTATGGCAAAGTTTGGAAATAGCCGATGTCATCTGTGGTGTAAGCTGTAAAATCCCCTCAGTTCATGTGCTTGTGCAGAAAGATGTAGGTAGATTAATATCAATGCTCAAAACATGCAAAATGATTTTGGGTTTTTGGATTTTTTCTGTATACTTTCTTGTCTATGGATAGCATTTTCTGTCACATTTTGTAAGAACCTGTCAAAGTTTATGCTGGCATTTTTGTAAATGAAAGTGAAGAACCAACTTCACAGGTACTTCTGGTTACCTCATGTTTATGGAAGTAGAGTCCTCCTATTCCTACTTCGGTGCCACTTGGCACATAGCCAATTGCTGTGTTCAGTTTTTAATTTTGTATATGAGAAAATGCTAAGAGGTAAAGTTTTCTAAAGTTATGGGGCTGGGTATGTGTGAGAGATGCTGAGAGCCACTATTAATAGTTTATTTTTTTTATTTTAGTTTATATTTTTTTCAAAAAAATTTTATAATTTATCTTACTTAGAGCACTTTTAATCGATTTTAAAGTAGAGAGTATGATAGCATGACAGACAAACCCCAGAATATAGAGAGAAGTAGCTCCTTTCCTTCCCAGGAACACTGTGAGTCTTTTTTTTTTTTTTTTTTTTTTTTTTTTTTGGTAGTTTATTTTCAAATTGGTTTACATATAACACCCAGTGTTCATCCCAACATGTGCCCTTTTTAATGCCCATCACCCCCTCTCCCCCCTCCCTCATCCCCCTCACCCTCAGTTTTTTCTTAGTCTTTGAGAGTCTCTTATGTTTTATCTCCCTCCCTCTCTGTGTCTTTTTTTTCTTTCCCCTCTTCCCCTCCCCCTGGTTTTTGCTTAGTTTCACAAAGTCCACCTATTCGTGGAAACATATGGTATCTGTCTTTTTCTGACTGACTTATTTCACTTAACATAATACCCTCCAGTTCCATCCATGTTGCTACACATGGCCAGATTTCATTTTTTCTCATTGCCACGTAGTAGTCCATTGTATATAAGTACCATAACTTCTTTATCCATTCGTCAGTTGATGGGCACTTGGTCTCTTTCCATGATTTGGCTATTGTCGAAAGTGCTGCTATGAACATTGGGGTACACGTGCTCCTATGCATCAGCATTCCTGTGTCTCTTGGGTAGATTCCTAGCAGGGCTATTGCTGGGTCATAGGGTAGCTCTATTTTCATTTTTTTGAGGAACCTCCACACCGTTTTCCAGAGTGGCTGCACCAGTTTGCATTCCCACCAACAGTGTAGGAGGGTGCCTACTTCTCCACATCCTCGCCAGCATCTATAGTTTCCTGATTTGTTCATTTTAGCCACTCTGACTGGTGTGAGGTGGTATCTCAGTGTAGTTTTGATTTGTATTTCCCTGATGATGAGTGACATTGAGCATCGTTTCATGTGTCTGTTGGCCATCTGAATGTCCCCTTTGGAGAAGTGTCTATTCATATCTTCCGCCCATTTCTTCACTGGGTTGTTTGTTTTTCGGGTTTGGAGTTTGGTAAGTTCTTTATAAATTTTAGATATTAGTCCTTTATCCGACATGTCATTTGCGATGATCTTTTCCCATTCCGTTGGTCGCCTATTCGTTTTGTTGGTTGTTTCTTTTGCCGTGCAGAAGCTTTTTATCTTGATGAGGTCCCAATAGTTCATCTTTGCTTTTAATTCTCTTGCCTTTGGAGACGTGTCGAGTAAGAAATTTGTGCATCTTAGGTCAAAGAGGCTTTTTCCTGTTTTCTCCTCTAGGATTTTGACGGTTTCCTGTCTCACATTCAGATCTTTTATCCATTTAGAATTTATTTTTGTGAGTGGTGTAAGAAAGTGGTCTAGTTTCATTCTTTTGCATGTTGCTGTCCAATTCTCCCAGCACCATTTGTTAAAAAGGCTGTCTTTTTTCCATTGGATACATTTTCCCGCTTTGTCAAAGATTAGTTGGCCATATACTTGCGGGTCCATTTCTGAGTTTTCTATTCTATTCCATTGGTCTATGTGTCTGTTTTTGTGCCAATACCATACAGTCTTAATGACCACCGCTTTGTAGTAGAGGTTAAAGTCTGGGATTGTGATGCCTCCCACCTTGGTTTTATTCTTCAGTATTACTTTGGCTATTCGAGGTCTTTTGTGGTTCCATACAAATTTTAGGATTGTTTGCTCTAGCTTTGAGAAGAATGCTGGTGCAATTTTGATTGGGATTGCATTGAATGTGTAGATTGCTTTGGGTAGTATTGCCATTTTGACAATATTTATTCTTCCAATCCATGAGCATGGGATGTTTTTCCATTTCCTTGTGTCTTCCTCAATTTCCTTCATAAGTTTTTTATAGTTTTCAGTGTAGAGGTCTTTCACATCTTTGGTTAGGTTTATTCCTAAGTATTTTATGGTTTTTGGTGCAATTGTGAAAGGGATTAGCTTCTTTATTTCTCTTTCTGCTGCTTCATTGTTGGTGTATAGAAATGCCACCGATTTCTGTACATTGATTTTGTATCCTGCAACTTTGCTGAAATCATGAATCAGTTCTAGTAGGCTTTTGGTGGATTTTGTCGGGTTTTCCATGTAAAGTATCATGTCATCTGCAAAAAGTGAAAGTTTGACTTCCTCCTTGCCAATCTTGATGCCTTTTATTTTGTTTTGTTGTCTGATTGCTGATGCTAAGACTTCCAGCACTATGTTAAATAGCAGTGGCGAGAGTGGACACCCCTGTCGTGTTCCTGATCTCAGGGGGAAGTCTTTCAGTTTTTCCCCATTGAGGATGATATGAGCTGTGGGCTTTTCATATATGGCTTTTATGATGTTTAAGTATGTTCCTTCTATCCCGACTTTCTCGAGAGTTTTTATTAAGAAAGGATGCTGTATTTTGTCAAATGCTTTTTCTGCATCTATTGACAGGATCATATGGTTCTTATCTTTTCTTTTGTTGATGTGATGTATCATGTTGATTGATTTGCGAATATTGAACCAGCCCTGCAACCCAGGGATGAATCCTACTTGATCATGGTGGATAATTCTCTTTATATGCTGTTGGATTCGATTTGCTAGTATCTTGTTGAGAATTTTTGCATCCATATTCATCAGGGATATTGGCCTGTAATTTTCTTTCTTTGCTGGGTCTCTATCTGGTTTGGGAATCAAAGTGATGCTGGCTTCATAGAATGAGTCCGGGAGTTTTCCTTCCGTTTCAATTTTTTGGAACAGCTTGAGGAGGATAGGAATTAACTCTGTTTTAAATGTCTGGTAAAATTCCGCAGGAAAGCCATCTGGTCCAGGGCTTTTATTTGCTGGGAGGTTTTTAATAACGGATTCTATTTCTTCACTAGTTATGGGTCTGTTCAAATTTTCTATTTCTTCCCGTTTGAGTTTTGGTAGCGTGTGGCTATTTAGGAAGCTGTCCATTTCTTCCAGATTGCCAAGTTTGGTGGCATATAATTTTTCATAGTATTCTCTGATGATTGCTTGTATCTCTGAGGGATTGGTTGTAATTTCTCCCTTTTCATTCACGATTTTATTTATTTGAGTTCTCTCTCTTTTCTTTTTGAGAAGCCTGGCTAGAGGTTTGTCTATTTTGTTTATTTTTTCAAAGAACCAGCTTTTGGTTTCATTGATCTGTTCCACTACCTTTTCTGTCTCCATATGGTTAATTTGAGCTCTGATCTTTGTTATTTCTCTCTTTCTGCTGGGCTTGGGTTGTTTTAGTCGATCTGCTTCTAGTTCCTTTAGGCGTGCTGTTAGAATTTGTGTTATTGATTTTTCTTGTTTCTTGAGATGGGCCTGGATTGCAATATATTTCCCTCTCAGGACTGCCTTTGCTGCATCCCAGAGCGTTTGGATTGTTGTATTTTCATTTTCATTTGTTTCCATATATTTTTTAATTTCTTCTCTGATGGCTTGGTTGACCCAGTCATCTTTTAGTAGGTTATTTCTTAGCCGCCATGTTCTTGAATATTTTCCAGGCTTTCTCCTGTGGTTGATTTCAAGTTTCAAAGCATTGTGGTCTGACACTGTACACGGTATGATCTCAATTCTTTTATATTTATTCAGAGCTTCCCTGTGCCCCAGAATGTGGTCTATCTTGGAAAATGTACCGTGTGCAGATGAGAAGAACGTAAATTCCTTTGCTTCTGGATGAAGGACCCTAAAGATGTCTGTGAGTCTTTTGTCTACCTGATTATTCAGAATTACCCGGTGTGGAAATGGGAAAATTGTCGTAGCAAGCGCGGCATGACGTGGACCGTACCGGTCTAGACGGCACTTTAGGCTACTTGAGTTCAGGGATGTCGTGAGGGACATACGGTGTCTCAGGTGCCACGGTCATACGCTGAGTAAGACTGTGTGCGTTGAGGATGGAGTTCGAAGTACAAGACATTCACCAGGGATGTTGCTTATGGAAGGTGCAGGGCGGGGCCCCAATGCTGAGTGAGCTGTGTGCACGGAGGCTGGAGGGGAGGCCCGGGAGGAAGAGGCTGGGGGGGAAGGCCCGGGGGGGGAAGACGCTGGAGCGAGGGAGGCTGGGGAGGAAGAGACTGGCGGGGAGGCCCGGGAGGAAGAGGCTGGAGGGGGCGGGGAGGCCCGGGAGGAAGAGGCCAGCCCGCCCCGCACACAGCGCCGGCCCGGCACCGGCCTTGAGGAGCGGGCCCAGCACAGACGGCCAGGGCGTCGCCAGGCTCCGGCGGGCGGTGGCCCCGGCGGCGGCGGCGCGGGACGGGTGCCGCCTGACCTCGGAGGGGCCGCGTCTGCGCACGCTTGGCACGCTGCTCCCTGCGGCGGGGCCCGTGGAAGGGACGTGTGAGCAGCGCCCCTGCCAGCCGCCCGAGGACCGCGCTCCGGGAACGTAGGACCTGCGTGCTCCCGTCGCTAGGACCCGGGCCTGCTCGTGTCTGCAGTCCGTCTCCGAGAGATGTGAAAAATCAGCGAATCGGCACGCTAGCAGTTAATGAGAGGGATTCCCCCCCCACCGGAGCCCCCGTGGCCTTCAGACCACACAGCTCGGAGGAGTGTACTGGGGAGGCGAAACCCCGCACGTCTAAGCGTCCCGTGTCACTGACACGCTTGAAGTGTCCAAACCAGTGAGCCGTGAGGTGTTGGAGTGGGTAGCCAGAAAATCGCTCTATGAATTTAATTGTTTTCTAATTAAAAAAACCCACGTTGGAGGAAAACGTGTGACCTTGCTGTAGTGCTGTTCCATGGCTAACGGGCACATTTCTCTGCATGTGCGAGAATGCTTTTTAATTGTCAGGTTATATGACCGGTTGGCCTAGAGATGGTTAATATTTTAGTGCCACCAAATAGAACTTTTAAAGAAAAAAACATTTCAGTCACTGTATAAACAAAGCTGAAAAGTGTAATTCACTTATTTTTAGCCAAAAATCATTCCAGAATTAACATTACATAATCTAAATGTAGAAGCTAAATTATAAATTTTTATATAATTTTGCTAGTAGATTTTAGAATTTCTTTTTGTTTATCTTTTAAATATCTCTCTGTAGGTACTATTACTACTATCATTTGAATATGTGTCCCCCTGACCCCCAGATTCCTGTGTTGACATGCTAACCTCCCAAGGTGATGGTATTAGGTGTCAGGGGATTACTGTCCCTCTAAAAGAGGCCTCAGAGGGTGCTCTGGCAGGCTCTGCCCTGTGAGGTTACAGTGCAAAGACGGCTGTGTTTCTGCAGTTAGAAACCCGTCCCTCACCACACACTGGACTGCCAGTGCCTTGATCCCAAATTTCCTAGACTCTAGAATTGTGGGAAATAATTTTTCTCTTTTTTAAAGTTTATTTGTTTCTTTTTGAGAGAGAAAGAAAGAAAGAAGCAGGGAGAGGAAGAGAGAGAGAATCCTAAGCAGGTTCTTCACCATCAGCAGAACTTGTTGCAGGGCTTGGTCCTACAAACTGTGAGCCAAAATCAAGAGTTGGACACTCAACCTGTTGAGTTACTCTGGCGCCCCCAAATTTCTGGCTTTTTTCAGCCACTCTGTCTATGGTATTTTGTTATAGCAGCGCAAATGGACTGAGACAGTTGGTTGCATGTATTTCAAAATATATTTATCCTGCCTCTACCTCAGTGTCTTTCACATCCTGGTATCAGGAAAACTGGAGATCTTTGGGTGGGGAAAGAATTGGCACTTAGCAGTTGTCTTCAAGGTGAGATTCTCTGAGGTATCTCTCCCCTTTTCCATAAATGTTGCTTTCAGTGTCCCTGATTAACGTCGTGCTCTTCTCTGAAAACTCTCATGCAGAACTTGGCATTTAGACAACTTGATGGCGTGAAATGATGTGGTCAGTCGACCTTGTATGTCAGGGTTTTTCTTGTTCTACATCTGCTTCCCAGTAGGTAATTACCTTTCTCTCTCGTCCTTCCCATACCCTGTGTTGATCCTCTCGTAATCCCGTACGGCTTGGTAGTGTTTAATTGGAATTTATCAACTGACATTGCATGTCCATTTTGGTATGTTATGACATGATGAAATACATTTACTATGACAATATGTTAGATGTTGATTATATATAAAATACAAGTTCAAAGTAGAAAATGTAATTTATTTATATATATATATGTATATATATATATTTTCCCCCTCCTCTTAACCACAGAACACTCACTGCCCCCCCCCCCAGAAAATGAAAGTTCTAGAAGCTCCTAGGTAATTTCCTTGGATTCTTCTCAGATTTCCCTCATCCTGCATTTCCTCCTCAGTCTTTCTGTGACTATAAACCTTGGCTTAACACTGGGAATCTAGCTCTCGTTCTGTTTTTGGCCCTCTGGTGTTTATACTTGGCCTTCCTGGAGTTTGGCTCATGGCCCCAGACTTGGACTTGTCTTCTGGTTGGCTTTTAGTGTCAGCCCTTGGAAGCCAGTTCAAGTGCTGGTCGGTTGACAGACTTGCCTATCAGGTCCTTTTGCCTCCATTACTCACAGGAACGTATGTACACAAACAGATTAGATCTTTTATTATTATTTTATAAGAAGAGAAGTCTTCATGAGAAAGAGACTAAGGTAGGTCTCTTTCACGTTGATTATACTGAATTAACATAAAGATCTCTTTCTGGACTCAGCGTCTTTAGCCCTTTCCAGTAAAATATATTTTCTCAAGACTTGTATGTTTCATATTATTCTTGGACTCTGGAGTTCTGTCTTCTAACTTCACTGTGATTTTATTCCTTGTCATTCTTTTTTCTTTTTTAATAATGTGTCCCTGATTACAAACTATAATGAGTTACTCTGGTTATCTGCAGGAAGATAAATGTTTTTATTGTAAGAAATTCAATGACTGATTCAACTGCTTGAAATATATCAGAAGACAAAAAAGTCCACTGGTGAACACCTGATCAAGACAGTAGACCTTGACTTCTGCCCTGACGTGGTCTAGGAGTCTTACCGTGAGCAAGTCTTGTCACTTTCCTATGCCTTGCTTTCCTCGTTTGTAAGATTAGTAGATGAAGAGAGAACTCTAATTCTCTTGATCCTGGGGTCTAGGCTTTGGAAGAATGGATTTGTTCTGGAATATGGCAGCTTACTTGTGTCTCTGTACTCTCTGAAGCCAGGATCTTACCTTCACTCTTGAATGCTCCCACACTCTGTTTCTGGTGCCTGGTACCATGTATTAGGATCCTCCAGTCCACGGGGTAACAGTGAAATCACAGCAGATCTTATGTCCCAGAACGTGTCCTATAAACCCAGAGAACCGCAAGGTTCTGGAATGTGGGAGACAGAATGTGGCTCAGAATTCGGTATCGCCTTTTAATGGCCCTTGTAGATTGGACTCCGATTCACCGTTCGCGTCGGCCGCTGCCCGGGAAGCTGTTGTGAATCAGCTCTGCCCGTTGTTGCCGTGTTCCACCGGAGGGACGGGGAGGCTCACTCACGACGCGTGGTTGTGTACCTGGGGTGACATGGAAATAC
The DNA here is from genome assembly GCA_030068075.1 of Paguma larvata. Taxonomy (NCBI): domain Eukaryota; kingdom Metazoa; phylum Chordata; class Mammalia; order Carnivora; family Viverridae; genus Paguma; species Paguma larvata. The sequence goes on from CM057831.1 coordinate 29,659,232, forward strand.
TGGCAGTCTGGGGGGCTCGTGGTTCTCGTTTCCTCTGGCTTTGTCTTTATTCTTCTCTTCCCAGCATTCCCATCCAGGCGTTCAATGCTCCTGCACGGCGCTTTTCCGACTGAGGTGCTGGAGTCCGTACCAAAATTCCTTTTCTTCCTTCTTCCTCAACTACATCCCCTCGCGGCTAGTGGTTTAGAGACAAACCCACACATTAAACTCGTGTCTATTATAAGTGAAGGGCTCCAAGTTTCTTCAAATAACTTAATCTTTGGAGGTGTGTGTATTTTAAAAGAAACTGACACATCGGGAAAGGATAGGCTAGGAATGAGAAACTTTCTGGCTTTGTAGTTTTCCGGATTCTCTAAAGAGAAAAACAGTCTTTAACGGAATAGCCTTTCCAGAGCCTCATAAATGTTACCAGAAGGACGCCCGGCACATTTGCTTACTCTCATACTTGTGCACAGCAAAGTAGTGACATTTGAAACATCACAGAGCAAACGGTCTCTCTGTTCACTAGTTTTTTTCCTCTTCTGTTAAAAGACCAGTTGCTGTTCCTCCTGGGGACCTTCGTATTTAATTCATTTCTTTTACTTTTGTCTCCACAGTGGAAGCTTTGTCTTTAACCCCAGGCTTTTTAATGAAATTCTGCTGTTTTTGGAATGACTGTGCTTTGAAGGTTTTAGTATTCTGGGAAACTTGAAAACTATGTTAAATCAAAATTTGAAATGTCAACTAAGCACTTCTTTATGGATTTCCATCTTTAAAAAACCGTGATACTCAGCTATTAGGATAATCTTCCACTCAGTCCAAGAGAACACTGTGTTTAAAAGCTTTCAGTGCAAACATCTCTGTTATTACCGACAGAGCTAATGGTGATGATACCTTGACTACCTACAGTCGTGTGGAGTTAAGGTTTTAAACATGCCCCGCGTTATCTTTTCCTGTCTTCTTCCTTGTTTCCTGTTTATACTGGCAGAAATTGCTCTTCCTACCAAAGGAATCATTTTAGGTGGGAATGAAAACGTGAGTGGAGATGGGTCCATGCGGCCTTGACAGAAGGGTGCCGGGAAACTTCATAAGGACAGCATGCGAGAGAATTCCGTCCTTTTTGGTGACAACATGATAACTTTCTTCACCTTCAGAACCACCTCTGACCGGCGAGTCCGGGTGGAACAGTGGATGGTCCCAAGATTACCCGTGGGGTGGTGGTTTCGACAGTATCCTACTTACCCTCTTACGTCTCAACAAGACTGTCCTTCAGTGTCCTAGTCAACTCATGCGGTCTGCCTTTCCATTTCGTAAAATTTATTTTTAATTTTCCCTCTTCTTCTTTTCTCTTTGTCTTTTCCATTTTCCTCATGCCACGCCATCTATTAGTCAAGTGGTACGGTCAGGTTTAAGGGGTGTGTTTGTCTTGATCTCAAGTTTCTAGTTTGTGGTATTGTCGAGTCAGATGACCTTAGGTAGCTTTTAAAGTTCTCCTGCGATCCCTCTGAAATAGATTGTATTTTTGTTCCAGTTTCATAATAAAAGTTGAGACTCAAAGTGTTAAATAAGGTGTGCGAGCTCACAGCAAGATGAAAGAGTTTCTGACTCTGAAGTCCTCGATCTTAACAATGACCGTGTTTCGCGTGTGTGTGGTGGCGTGACGGGTGCTAGGAAGGGAGTGGGGGTGGCTTAATCCTCTTTTTCCAGATAGAGATAATAGAACCTCGGAGATTGGAAGGGAGGCTTTAACCCTTAACACTTACAAAACTGCTTTATCTTTGACGAGACCATGCACCCTCTCTCCTATGAAGCACAGTAGAGTATCCTGTCTCTAAGTGACTGAGGACAGGGATTTGAGAAGAGCCGGTGTGTTTGGGGAACCGTTTCTCAGTTGAGGCTAAATGTTAGAGTCAAGAGGGCAGGCACAAGATCGCCTTGTCCTGTGCTGAGTCACATGGCGCAGAGTGGGCACTCGGTGGGGATTAATCGGGTGAAAGGGTGCAGGTTACAGGAGATGGCAGTGGAAAGTAGAGCTAGCACCTGAATGTTGGGGATGCCAGGATTCAGGTAACAAAATGGTCAGACTTACAGGGTGCATTACTGAATCCTGAATATTTTTCTGAGCTCTACTTGGATGGTAATAAACACACACACACACCCCTTATGAATCATAATCATTAAAAGAAAGTCCTAATTATTTGAGTGGTTGTTAGCAGAGTCAGAATACGGAAGGAATTGTCATGTGGACAGTGGTAAGCTCCTGTATGGGTTTCTGACTAAATTATACCCGAAGGCAAAGAGAGTGTGGCTGAGCCCTTGGAAGTATTAAAAAACTAAGAGGGATTATATCTTTAATATTCAGATTTTACCAAGTGTAAAAGCTATCTAGAAAAATATAAAAGATTAATGTTAAATTTGTTTTCATTTTTCCTCCACCAGCTCCTTACCACCTCTGCCGTCACCCATATTTGGCCCCTTTTCTCTCCTAAAACCTTGGATAATGTTCTCCCTTGACCATATTTTTTTCCTAAGCAATTGGCCGTTTGAGAAGTATAGCTAGGAAACAGTTATCCCCAGAATGCATGGGGATAAAGTACCCTGTGTTTCTTTAGTTGCCAAGCCTTTAGTGGTGCCAAATTATTTTAGACCTGTGATCTGCTAAGAATTGATTTCCCAAATTAATTGGACAAGTTCCAGTTCTGGCTGAAAAAAAAAGATACTCTCATTTTTTAACACAATTTTTTAGAGCAGTTTTAGATTCACAGCAGAATTGAGGGGCAGGAACAGAGATTTACAATATATCCCTTCTCCGCATGGGCAGAGACTTCCTCACTATCAACACCCCCACTAGAGTGATTCATCTGCAGCAGTGATGTCTCCTCATTGGCGTCATGGGTTACCGCAAGGCTCATTCTTGCTGTTGTACATTCTGTGGGTTTGGACTAGTGTGTACATGACGGGTACCCATCGGTACGGTATCACATGGAGAACTTTTAGTGCCGTGAAAGTGTCTGTGCTCCACCTTTCATCCCCCTGTTCCACCCTGGCCATCACTGCTCTTTGCCGAAAGGTCTGTGTCTCCCGCGGCGCCTGCGTGGCTCAGTCGGTTGGGCGGCTGATTCTGGCTCAGGTCATGATCTTGCGGTTTGTGGGTTCAGGTCCTGAGTCACGCTCTGTGCTGACAGCTCAGAGCCTAGAGCCTATTTAAGTTTCTGGTTCTCCCTCTCTCTGCTCCTCCCCCATTCACACTCTATCTCTGTGTCTCTCTCTCAAAGATAAATAAACGTTAAAAATTAAAAAAAAAAAAAAAAAGATCTATGTCTCCCTAGTTTTGCCTTCTCTATGATGTCATGTAGTTGGAACCATACAGTGTATAGCCTTTTCATATTGGCTTCTTTCTCTTGATAATATGCATTTAAGCCTCCTCCATGGATTTTTGTGGCTTCGAAACACCCCTCTCTTTTTAGTGCAGAATAATACTCCTCTAAATGGATGTGTCCTTTGCTTACTGAAGGACTTCTTGTTTGCTTTCAAGGGTTGGCAATTATGAAAAGCTGCTGTAAACATACGTGTGCAGGCTTTTGTGTGAAAATATGTTTCCCCTTCTGTTCGGTGAACAGCAAGAAGTGGAATGTTGAACCAGATGGTACGGACGTCTTTAGTTTTGCAGGAAACCGCTACCTTGCCTTCCCAGGTGTTGGTTCCATTCTCATTCTCCTCAGCAGTGGGAGTTCCTCTTGCTCCACATCCTTGCCGGGATTTGCGTTGTCAGTGTTCTGGATTCTGGGGGTCCGAATAGGTGGCATCTGATTGTTGTTTTAATTTTCATTTCCTTGATGACATACGATGTGGAACACTTTTTCCTGTGCTTATTTGTCATCCGTATATCTTCTTTGGTGAGGCATCTGTGAAGGTCTTTGGCCCATTTTTTATTGGGTTATTTGTTTTCTTATTGTTGAATTTCAAGAATTCTTGGTAGATTTTGGACGAGAGTCCTTTTTCTGTTGCGCGTTTTGCAAATTTGCTTCCCTGTCTCTGGCTTATCTTCTCATTCTCTTGACATTGTCTGTCTCAGATGAGAAGTTTCTAATTTTAATGAAGTCTGTCGTATCAATTATTTATTTCATGGGTCACAGTTTTGGTGTTGTATCTAATAAAAGTCATTTCCATATTCAAGGTCATCTGGGTTTTCTCTCCATTTTTATTTAAAGACAAGTAGATATTAAGTGAAGTTATATCTTTAAAATCTTCATTATCAATTTGAGTCCTTTCTCTTAAAGCAAAAGATATAAAGAGGACCATGTATCTTTAATATTTCATACCACGATACAGCGATATAGGGGATATATGTAAGACAAGCTTGAGTTTAATAGTCACCTATGTATGAGGGTGAAATGGTCTGTTTCGTTACCTAAATTTTAGAATATAGAATAAAAAGGCGTTAATGTTGCTTATTTTTTATCATTAAGATTTCACTAAGCAAGATGCATGGTGGGGATGTTCTTCATGTACCGATGGTGATACCAGTGCTAGAGATAAAAAAGTACTAAAATATCCCTTCATGCTTTTTAAACAGATGTTCGCTTTATATAACATTAGCAGCAGTGCTGTGTTGTAGGTACTTTTATGTCCATTTTGAAGAAGGGAGTATCGGGTTTCATGGAGGCTCACTGACTCTCCAGGGAGACAGGCCTACAAGTGGCCGTCAGTGCGTGGCCAAGGTAGTGGTGTGGTGTCAGCAGTGGAAGACGTATTTGGGTTTCAGTGGCCGCGGGGGCTTCAGTTTTCTCATGGGAAGCACAGCACACACGTGGACGGCTGCTGGCCTGGCTCAGCGGCTGAGACGAACAGGGCTGAGTTCTCTGCAGCCCTCTGTCCCCTTTGTCTCGGCGACACAGTGGTGGCACAGGTTCAGACACTGTCTTTCTGGAGGCACAAAGAGGAAATGGAAGGGAGAGTGGTTCCTGTGTCAGGAAAGCAAAGTCTTTCTTTGAACTCCGACAGACCATGAATGGGCCACATCGCGACCCACACATGACCCTGAGAACCTTTTCAGGGTCTCCGACAAAGGACAGCAGTGAAAAGGTGATTGTGAATGGGACACGAGAGCCAAACTGTAGTACCTCCACAGTGGTGAATTCACGGCGGTGACTTCTGGTGTAAGACGGCCAGCGGAATATACATCCTGTCCTCGAATGCTAAAAATCAAAATAGTAAAGCAAAGCATAATTGTTGCTATCTAAAAGAATTCTTGTTTTCCCCTTACCCAAGTAATTATCTGTACGTTATAGACATGATTTAATTATTGCATTTAAACGGGTTAGCGGTCTTAAGATACCAGGTGTAAATTATTATTTTTTACTGAGGCGTAACTCACCTACCATATCGTATTAGTTTCAGCTATGGGTCACAGCGATGTGATGTTTTCATGCATTATGCACTGAACCCTTGGTAACTCTAGTTACCACTGTCACCACATACAGTTGCTAGTATATTATTGCCTGTGTTCCTTGCACTGTAGTTTTCATCCCCATGACTTAGTTATTTTATAACGTAGGTTTTACCTCTTAATCCCCCTCATCGATTTCACCCATCTCCCCACCCACCTCCCCCTTCTCATAACCAGCAGTTTGTTTCACGTATCTGTGAGTCTGTTTCTGTTTTGTTTCATGTATTTGGTTTGTTTTTCAGATTCCACATATAAGTGACCTTCTCTGACTTACTGAACTGAGCATAATACCCTCTTGGTCTATCCATGTTGTGGCATATGGGAAGATGTCACACTTATTTTTTTTTTAAGTTTATTTATTTTTGAGAGAGTGAGTGCATGCACACTCGCGTGCAGGCACAAAAGCTAGTTAGAGGAGGGGGGAGAGAGAGAGAGAGAGAGAGAGAGAGAGAGAGAGAGAGAGGGAGAGAGAGAGGATCCCAAGCAGGCTCCATGCTCTCAGCCCAGAGCCATCGCAGGGCTGGAACCCATGAACCACGAGATCATGACCTGAGCCGAAGTCAGATGCTTAACTGACCGAGCCACCCAGGGGCCAAGATCTCATTGTTTTTGATGGCTGAGAAATTATAAATGATGACCAGACATTATTTTTAGAGGAGGGTGTGTGGTCCTTTGTGTGAACGAAGCTGTTAATTGAGTCCGATCCTGTCTTCTCTCCTTACTGGTCCCCACCCACAATCCTTTGCTCAGCTCCCTTGCCGTGTTCCAGCTGGTGGAAGTTGCCCAGAAGCGCGGTGTGCCGCGCTTTAGCGTGAACCGTGTAAACACTCCGTGCGCGTCTGTCGTGTTGCTCCCCTCCGCCCATCTCCTGAGGCAGACGCCGCTGGTTCTGGGAAGTGGTGGGCCACACATGGGAAGAACAGTCTGCAGATAAGAAGAAACACGGACCTTGGTACACGAGTGAGCAAAACATGAACATTTGATGCGTTTGGCTGAAATTTGGGGGTTTTCCAGTGAAAGTGTTTACAGCACTTCAGAAACGGATATGTTTGGATCACTACGCAAGGTGAGAGAGCTCATTTGCATTCAGGTTTGGCCTTGGCCCAGCCTTCTGCAGAGTCACAATCAGAGACACAGGCGTCTCAGTCAAGGCTGGTGGTGCCCACTCAGGGAGGACTTGGCTTCAAACGCTCCCGCTCAGCTCAGTCCATACGGAGCCTTCGAGTCTGTCCCAGTGAAGCTCATGTTCTCAGCTGTGTAAGTCAATTCCTCGACAGTCATAGTTCGATTGGATTCTCTAGGCCAAGAAGCCATATAGTTTAAATCTGCAAATAGATAAAAGTATATACTTACATTTAGCACTTTTATCAAATACATGTTTACAGATGTGTTTGAAAAAAAAATATTTTGTAAACTACATGTTCCATGAGTTTTCATATCCTGGATGTTCCGGCTCTGCCTCTGTTTCCTGTAGGAATTACATAATGTGTGGACACTTATGAACTAGTAGGTACCAGATTGAATGCCATCATGATAAAAACATTCTTGTCAGTGGCCTTCTGAAGAGCTGCCTGGAATCTCTTGCTGGGGCCTGTTAAGCTCAGGTTGATCTTATACTTCCCGACTTTGGTGCCTGCCCCTCCACACTGGGCCTTGGTTCCTTGAGGACGGGAACCTTGCGTTACTCGTCTTTCTCTTCTAAAGGCCTCCAGCCGTGCCATGCGCACAGGAGACATGCAGCAGATACTAGGGGACCAAACGAGTAAATGACTTAGGGACGGCTGTAAACTGTTACAGTTCTATTTCTGGTCTGATGGTTCATTTTTAAAACATTGAGTTTCTTAAAACAGGTCAGTACCAATTCAGAGTTCAAATGCTGGCATTCATCAGTGAAATATTTTGTGATGACATTATGAGGAACAACATTGAACATTTAACTTCATGTGACCATGAAGAGAATGTGGTCTGAAAAGAAAAAAGCGTCATTGCGCTGTAGCAACAAGGATGCCTCCCGGGCGGGTAGTGACGGTGACGGGAAGGGAGCCTGTCCCATGCTGCTGCCTAGGATGGCGGGTGCTGCCTGCCGCCGCGCCAGTCCACCCGCCTCCCTCGGTTCTGACCTGGCGTCCCTGCTCTGAGCTTGCGTTAGGAACACGTGAGGGTGTACGTGGGAACAGAGTCTGGAAGATCCCAAAATCCCCTGTCCTGGTGTTCGGTATCCGACCCGATCTGACTCTGCACGACTTTGCAGCCTGTGTCTTTCCGGCTTGCTGCCACCGCCCATTCCTCCGGGTACAAAACTCTAAAATTGAGCATTTATGTGAACTTCAGGTGTGGAATGCCTCATCGTGGCTCACTGGTCTGACGACCTCCTCCCTGTACAGACCGTAGCACGAATGGTCAAGGAGCCAACGAGGCGCTGCTAAAACCCTTGGAGGGCAGACAGATTGGAGCATGTATCTGCGATGGCTGCAGGGCCACCAGCGTCAGGGGTTAGTCAGGAAGTAAAAATCGGGAACCGCAGAAGGAGATTTGATGTTAACAGTCGGTGGAACTTCTCGAATACTTTAAGGTCTTCTGAAACCTTATTGAGCAAAACCCCTCGACTCATCCCCAGAAGGCTCTGCTCATGTTGTGAACGAGAGCTCTTCAGAAATGGTTTTATGCGTCCTAAGGACTGCTGTGATAAACACCAATTTTATTCTTATATTCTCCCCTTGGAGTCCCTGAAAGCTGGAGCCGCAGGGGAGAGGCAAGGCAGGACAGAGGGCTTGCCACCCGTGTGCGGTGGCTGCTCTCATGTCCTGCTTCGTGCTCCTGTCACCCAGGACGTGAGCAGATGGCAGCCTCCCGGTAGAGCGGCCTCTCGCCACCCCCACCCCCCCAGAACAGCCCCAGCTCCGCCGCTTTGTCGCCAGCCGCGGTGTGAGTGGCCCGCACCTGAAGGAGAGCGGCAGGTCCCCCATAGCAGGGCTCGTCTGTGCCTTCAGAGAAGACGCTTCCAAGCAGGGCTCTTCTGAAATGTGCCCCAGAAATGCGCCGTGCAGGGCATCAAGGGTCCTATGACCAGGATGGAACTAAGGGGAGAGGGTGCCGTTTGAGTTCAGTCTCTCTGTAGACAGGTTGTTTGACGGGGGTTCTTACGTATGTCATGTCTTTAAAGTGCCCGTGTGTGTGTGCAGAAGCACAACTTTGTAAAGAAGGGTCTTCAGAATGTTTCATTGTTTTTTAAAATTTTTTTTTATGTTTATTTATTTTTTTGAGACAGAGAGGGAGATGGTGCATGAGCAGGAAAGGGGCAGAGAGAGGGAGACACAGAATCTGAAGCAGGCTCCAGGCTCTGAACTGTCAGCACAGAGCCCGGTGCGGGGCTCGAACTCAAAGACTGTGAGATAGTGACCTGAGCCGAAGTCGGACGCTTAACTGACTGAGCCACCCAGGCGCGCCTTCAGAGTGTTTTATGAAGGAGATAGGGAGAAATGAAAATCATGAAGGCAAGGCGAACAGAGAGTGGGAGACAGATTTCGGGCTCGGAGTTAGTACTCCGGGGATGCACCGTTGTCTCTGTCTCTGCTCTTACTTTCCTCCTGCTGGTAGGCCCATATCCCGGGATGGTCCGCACGAGCGAGAGGTTTCTGTGGGAGCTGCTGGAGGGGGACCATGTGAGGTGGCTCCCGTGGGCCCTGCAGCCCCGCCGCCTCACCTCACTGATCCCCGAGCACTGCACCAGGATGGACGTGGGAGCACCTGCATTCCCCTCTAGGGGTGTGTGTGCGCGTGTGTGTGTTGGACGTATGTACGTGTGTATTTAGCCAGAAACTGTGTCACACACACTGGATATTCTGCCTTTGTGTCCCCATCCACATGTCTCTGCCTGTGCTTATGTCCAGTTTATAGCCAGTGACTTGAGACACAAAGGGACCTGTTCTATGTTGGGTGGCAGATCCTATTGGTTGTTGTCACATAGTAATTTTAGGCAAGGAGGTGCCATCATGGAGACACACTTTGCAGAAATAGTCTAAGCTTTAGATTTTTTTCTGTAATTAACAACTGAGGCTGTAACTCTTGAGCCCAAGAGACAGATCAGCAGGACAGTAGCCGCGGGAAGAGAAGTATGAAGGAGAAGAGAAATGACTCATAGTTTCTCCTACTTAAAGCATTTTTTAAATGTTTGTTTATTTTGAGAGAGAGAGGGAGGGAGAGATAAGATGTATGGGGAAGGGGCAGAGAGAGAGAAAGAGACTCCCAAGCAGGCTCCATGCTGTCAGCACAGAGTCCAACATGGGGCTCGATGCCATGAACCGTGAGATCATGACCTGACATGAGCCAAAATCCAGAGTCACATGCTTAACCAACTGAGCCACCGGGGTGCCTCCAACTGAAAACATTTTATCGACATGCGTTTTGACATTTATCTTGTGGTTCCTAGAAGTCCTTAGGCACAAACAGTGAACATTTCTTTATCCCTGAAAATAGCTCTGTGGTGAGCTCATTATATGTTCGGAAAAGTCACTTTCACTGGATCCATCTCTTTAACTTACAGTGGATGCAATTTCTGGGCCTCATTTCACTGTCTTCATATAAAGAGAACAAATTCTAGCCTGAAGCGAAGAGAGAATGATTACCAGTGGGATACTTGGTCCCTGTCCACAGAAGATGCAGTAAAACATGACAGAAGTTAGGAGGAAGAGGGGTCTAACCGTGAAAAACCGTTATTATCAGAATATATTGAGAGCCCACTTACCTGCTGTCAATAGAGCTATGAAACCCTGTGGGCACACTATTAAAATTGTTCTGTGTGTTTTAGGTATATAGCCTATTAGAATTAATACAGATATGAACTTGATATCACAGATTCCATTTCTCTGTCATTCAATAATTATTATTCTGTTCTATCATTGTGAAGCTGGACTGTACCATTTGGTAACTAGTAGCTACTTGTGACTATTGAGCAGTTGACAGGTGGCTTTATAATTAAGAACTTCTGTAAATGTAGAGCTAGAACAAACAATCGTAAAATTTGTACGGAACCATGAAAGACTCCCAACAGCCAAAGTAATGTTGAAAAAGAAAACCAAAGCTGGAGGCATCACAATCCTGGACTTCAGCCTGAAATCATCAAGACAGTATGGTATTGACACAAAGATAGACCCAGAGATCAATGGAATAGAATAGAGAACCCATAAAATGGACCCACAAATATATGGCCAACTAATCTTCAGCAAAGAAGGAAAGAGTATTCCCTGGAATAAAGACAGTCTCTTCAGCAAATGGCGTTGGGAGAACTGGACAGCAACATGCAGAAGAATGAAACTGGACCATTTTCTTACACCATACAGAAAAATAAACCCGAAATGGATGAAGGACCTAAATGTGAGGCAGGAGATCATCAAAAGCGTACAGGAGAAAACAGGCAGCAACCTCTTTGACCTCTGCTGCAGCATCTTCTTACTTGACTTGTCTCCAGAGGCAAGGGAAATAAAAGCAAAAATGAGTATTGGGATCTCATCAAGATAAAACGCTTCTGCCCCACAAAGGAAACAATCAACTAAAAGGCATCTGACAGAATGGGAGAAGATACTTGCAAATCACATATCAGATAAAGGGTTAGTATCCAAAATCTATAAACAACTTACAAACTCGCCCTCCCCCCTTACCAAAAAAAGATAATGTGGAAAAGAAATGGGTAGAAGCCAGGAATGGACACTTTTCCAAAGAAAAGTGGCTAACAGACACATGAAAAGATGCTCAACGTCACTCAGCATCAGGAAAATATAAATCAAAACCACACTGAGATACCTCACAGCCTTCAGAATGGCTAATGTTAACAACTCAGGCAACAACTGATGCTGGCGAGGATGCGGAGAAAGGGGAGCCCTCCTGTACTGCTGGTGGGAATGCACACTGCTGCAGCCGCTCTGGAGAACAGGATGGAGGCTCCTCAAAATATTAAAAAATAGAACTACCCTAAGATCCTGTAATTGTACTACAAGGAATTGATCCAAAGGATACAAAAAAGCTGATTTGAAGGGTCACATGCACCCCAGTGTTTATAGCAGCGCTATCAACGATAGCCAAAGTATGGAAAGAGTCCAGATGTCCATTGACTGGCAAATGGATAAAGAAGATGTGGTATATGTATACAATGGAATGTTGCTCAGCGATGAACAAGAATGAAGTCTTGCCATTTGCAACAACATGGATGGAACTGGAAGATACTATGCTAAATGAAGTAAGTCAGAGAAACTCATACTCATATGAGGAATTTGAGAAAGACAACAAAAAGACATAGGGGAAGGGAAGGAAAAAGAAGATAAAAACAGAGAGGGAGGCAAACCATAAGAGATTCTTAAATACAGAGAGCAAGCTGAGGGTTGCTGGATGTGGTGCTGTGAGGGTGGGTTAAATGGTTGATGGGCATTAAGGAGGGCGCTTTTGGGGATGATCACTGGGGTCATATGTAATAGACGAATCACTGGGTTCTACTCTCGAAGCCACGACTACACTGTGTTAACTAACTTGAGATAAATTAACAAAATCCATAAATGTAAAATGCATACTGGATATTGAAGTCTTCTTATGAAATAAAAATGTAAGATTCCTCATTGGTACTTTTTTGTATTCACGAAACAGAATAATTTTATCATGAAAATTGTAATAGGAATTGATAATAATTTGGATATTTTGGGTTCAATATAATATACTATTAAAATTATTTTTATGTTTCTTTTACTTTTTAGATGTGGTACCAGAGAATGTCACACGACATGGGCGACACACATACGCGGCTCATGTTACATTTCTGTTGGACAACACTGGTCTGAATTTCTCTCTTCTTTCTGTTCAGCTATATATAAATATTTTGAGTAATAAGTCGAATTAGATGGTCAGTACAGTTTCATTTGGCTCATGGGAAAACATAGGTTAAAAAATTGACCCATTAATAGATAGAATGATTACTTTTTGTAGAAAACAAAATACAGACATTTCAACAAAGATCTGTATATTTTAGTTATTTAAAAATTTTAATTGGAATACAGTTTTCATCCTCGATTAGTTCCAGGGGTACAACCCAGTGACATCAACATCTACACACATTACAGAATGCTCACAACAATAAGTATAGTTTTTATCTGTCACCATAGAGTTACTGTTTATATTCCCTATGCTGTGTACTTTTTAACCCCATGATTTCTTTATTTTAAAGCTCAAAGTTTAAAAAAAAAAAAGCTCAAAGTGTGTACCTGTGAATCCTCTCCCCCTATTTCACCCATATCTGCTGCTGTCTCCTCTGGCAACTACCGGTTTCTGCATTGATGAGTGTTTCTGTTTTTGTTGGTTTGTTCATTTGTGTTTTTAGGTTTCTCCTATAAACAGAATTTTATGGCATTTTTTGTTCTCTGACTTATTTCACTTTGTATAATATTCTCTAGGTCCATTCATGTTGTTGCAAATGGCAAGATTTCATTCTTTTTCATGGCTGAGTAATAATCCATTGAGTGTAAATACCACATCTTCTTTATCCATTCATCTGTCAGTGGCCACTTAGGTTGCTGCCTTACCTTGGCCGTTGTAAATAAGGCTGCAGTGAACGTAGGGGTGCATATGTCTTTTCAAACTAGTATTTTCATTCACATCGCGTGAACACCGAGAATTGGAATTACTGGACCATATGGTCTGTCTGGTTTTACTTTTTGAGAAACTTGTAGTGTCTTTCACGGCGGCTGCAGTTTGCATTCCCACCTGCGTTGTACAAGGGCTGCCTTCTTTCTGCATCCTTGCTAGCACCTCTTATTTCTTGTCTTTTTTTTCCTTTTAATCTCAGTGTGGTTAACCTACAGTCTTATATTCATTTCAAGTGTATAGTGTAGTGAATCACCATATATTAGTCGTTGCTCATCAAGAAAAGTGTACTTTTAATCCCCTCCCCCTATTTCACCAGTCCCCCACCAATGTGCCCTCTGCTAATCATGTGTTTTTGTTCTCTATAGTTAAGAGTCTGTTTTTTGGTTTCTCTCTCTGTTTCTGGTTTCTTTGTTTGTTTGATTTTGCCTTTGTTTGTTTGTTTCTTAAATTCATCATATGAGTGAAATCATATTTGTTTCTCTGACTGACTGATTTTGCTTAGTAAAGTCATCTCTAGCTCCATCCATGATGTTGCAAATGACAGGATTTTGTTCTTTTTTGTGACTGAATAATATTCGATTGCACAACTTCTTTATCCATCATCTATGGGTGGACACTTGAACTGCTTCCATAGTTTGGCTGTTGTTAATAATGCTGCAGTGGATATAGGGGTGGGTGCATAGATCCCTTCAAATTAGTGTTTTCATATTCTTTGGGTTAATACCCCTAGTGCGATTGCTGGATCATAGGGTAGTTCTATTTTTAAGTCTTTGAGGAACGTCCACACTGTTTTCTACAGTGACTGCACCAGTTTGCATTCCCAGCAGCAGTGGACAAGAGCTGCTTTTCTCCATGTCCTCACCAACGCTTGTTCTTTCTTGTTTATTTTTTATTTTTTTTAATGTTTTAATTTATTTTTGAGAGAAAGAATGGCAGAGCACAAGTGGGTAGGGACAGAGAGAGAGGGAGACACAGAGTAAGAAGCAGGCTCCAGGCTCTGAGCTGTCAGCACAGAGCCCGATGCAGGGCTTGAATTCGTGACCTGCGAGAGCATGACCTGAGCCGAAGTTGGACACTTAACCGACTGAGCCACCCAGGTACCACTCGAATTTTTTATTTTATCCATTCTGACAGGTGTGAAGTGATATCTCACTGTGGTTTTGATTTACATTTCCCTGATGATCAGTGTTTAGTATCTTTTCATGTGTCTATTGACCATCTATATGTCTTTATTGGAGAAATGTCTGTCCATCTTTTCTGCCCATTTTTTAATTGGATCATTTGCTTTTTGGGTGTTGACTTGTATAAATTCTTTATGTAGATGGGATAATAATGTCATTTGCTAATATCTTCTCCTATTCAGTGGTTTGCCTTTTAGTTTTGTTGATTGTTCCTTTGCTGTGCAGGAGCTTTTTATTTTGATGTAGTCTCGATAGTTTTTTTGCTCTTGTTTCCCTTGCCTCAGGAGACATCAAGAAAGGTGTTGCTATGCTGCCTGTGGTCTCTCCTAGGATTATTATGGTTTCACATCTCACATTTAGGTCTTTAATCCATGTTGAGTTTATTTTTGTGTATGGCGTAAGAAAGTGGTCCAGTTTTATTCTTTTGCATGTAGCTGTCCAGTTTTCTCAACACCATTTGTTGAAGAGACCATCTTTTCCCCATTGTATATTCTTTACTGCATTATGAAAGATTAATTAACTATATGGTTGTGGGTTTATTTCTGTACGTTATATTTTGTTCCATTGATTTAAGTGTCTGTTTTTATGCCAGTACCATATTGTTTTGAGTACCACAGCTTTGTAATATAACTCGAAGTCTGGAATTGTGATGCCTCTGATTTTGTTTTCCTTTTTCAAGCTTGCTTTGGTTCCATACAAGTTTTAGGATTCCTTCTTCTAGTTCAGTGAAAAATGCTGTTGGTATTTTGATAGGGATTGCATTAAACGTGAAGATTGCTTTGGGGAGTATGGATGTTTTAACAATATTTGTTCTCCCAATCCATGAACATGGAATGTCTTTCCACTTCTTTGTGTTGTCTTTAATTTCTTTCATCAGCGTTTATAGTTTTCAGAGTACAGATCTTTCACCTCTTTGGTTACGTTTCTTCCTAGGTATTTTATTTTTTTGATGCTATTGTAAATGAGATTGTTTTCTTAATTTCTCTTTCTGCTGCTTCATTATTAGTGTAAAAAATGCCCTGGATTTCTCTACATTGATTTTGTATCCTGTGACCTTACTGATTTCATTTATCAGTACTACTAGTTTTTTTTTTTTTTTTGGTGGAGTCTTCAGAGTATTTATATATAGTATTATGTCATCTGCAAATAGTGAAAATTTTACTTTCTTCCTTACCAATTTAGATGCCTTTAATTCGTTGTTGTTATTGTTATTTATTTTTTATTGATATTGTTTGATATCTCTGGCTTGGACTTACAGTACTAAGTTGAAAACAAAAAGTGGTAAGAGTGGACACCCTTGTCTTTTTCCTGACAAGGAAACATTGGGATATGTCTCCTTTAAACCTACTTTGTTGAGAGAATTTAATCATGATTCCATGTTTTACTTTACCCAATGCTTTTTTTTTTTTTTTTTTTTTGCATCTACCAAAATGATCATATGGTTTTTATCCTTTCTCTTATTGATGTCATGTATCATGTTGATGGATTTGTGAAAATTGAACCACTCTTGTGTCCTGGCAATAAATCCCACTTGATCATGGTGAATAATTTTTTAAATGTATTGTTGGCTTTAGTGTGCTAATATTTTGTTGAGGGTTTTTGCATCTTTGTTCATCAGATATATTGGACTGTATTTCTTTCTTTTTCTCTCTTGTTGTTGTTGTTGTTGTTGTCATTGTCGTCATCGTTATCATCATAGTATCTTTATCTGGTTTTGGTATGAGGGTAATGGTGGCTCCATAGAATGAATCTGGAAGTTTTCTTTCCTTTTCTATTTTTTGGAATAGTGTGAGAAGAATAGCTATTAACTCTTCTTTCAGTATTTGATAGAATTCACCAATAAAGCCATCTGGCCTTAGGCATTTGTTTTTGGGAGCAATTTGGTGTTAAAGTTGTATTTCTCCCAATTCAGTTTTGGTAGTTTATATATTTGTAGGAATTTGCCCATTTCCTCTAGGTTGTCCAGTTTGTTGGCATATAATTTTTCATAATGCTGTCTTATAATTTGCCTTTCTGTGATGTCAGTTATTTTTCCTCTTTCATTTCTAACTTTACTTGATCTCTCTCTTTATCGCTCTCTTATAATGAGTCTGGATAGAAGTTTATTAATTTTGTTGTTCTCTTCAAAGAACAAGCTCCTGGTTTCATTGATCTATTTAATTGTTTTTTTAGTTTTTATTTAATTTATTTCTGCTCTTATCATTATCATTTTCTTCCTTCTGCTGGTTTTAGATCTTGTTTGTTCTTTTTTTTAGCTCCTTTAGGTTTAAAGTTAGTTTGTTCATTGAAAGTTTTTACTTGCTTTTTGATATAGGCTGGTATTGCTGGAAACTTCATCTTAGAAACAGTTTTGCTGCATCGCAAAGATTTTAGACTGTTGTGTTTTCATTTTTATTCTTCATTTTTATTCTTATTCTTTGTTGATGCATTCATTGTTGCTTTTTTTTTTTTTTTTTTTTACTTTTTTTAAAACTTTTATTTTTTAAACTTTATTTTGGGAGTGAGAGAGCATGAGCATAAGCACAGGAGAGGGGCAGAGAGAGAGAGAGAGAGAGAGAGAGAATCCTGAGCAGACTCCATGCTGTCAGCTCAGAGTCCTCTGCAGGGCTCGATCTCACAAACCATAAGATCATGACCTGAGCTGAAATCAACATTTGATGGTTAACTGACTGAGCCAGCCAGGAGCCCCTCCATTCATTATTTAATAGCATGTTATTTAACCTTCATGTTCTTGTGTTCTTTTCTAGATTTTTTTTGTGGTTGACTTCTGGTTTCATACTGTTGTCAGAAAGAATGGATGGTATAACTTTGATCTTTATGAATTTGTTGAGACTTGTTTTGTGGCCTGATATGTGATTGATTCTGGAGAATATTCCATGTGCCCATGAAAAGAATGTATATTCTGTTGTTTTAGGAAGGAATGTTCTGAATATATCTGTTAAACACATCTCTTCCCGTGTGTCATTCAAAGCCATAGTTTCCTTGTTGATCTTCTGCTTGGGTAATCTGTCCAACGATGTAAGCGGGGTGTTAAAGTTCCCTCCTATTACTGTATTATTATCGATTAGTTCCTTTATTTTTATTATTAACTATTTTATGTATTGGGTGCTCCCATGCTGTGCATAAATATTTACAATAGTTATATCTACCTGTTGGATTGTCCAACACAGTGTCCTTCATTGTCCCTTGTTACAGTCCTTGTCTTAAAGTCTCTTTTGTTCAGTATAAGTGTTGCTGCTGTGACTTGCTTTTGACACTCTTTTGCATGACAGATGTTTCTCTGTTCACTCATTTTCAGTCTGCAGATGTGTTTAGATCTGAAATGAGTCCTTGTAAGCAGCATATAGACGGGTCTTGTTCTTTTATCTATTTTGTCACCTTTGTCTTGTGATTGGAGCATTTAGTCCATTTACAGTGAAAGCAATTATTGATAGGCATGTATTTATTGGTATTTTGTTTGTAGTTGGTTTTGTAGTTTTTCTTTGATCCTTCTCTTGCTCTCTTTCATGGTCTGCTCGATTTCTTAGGTGGTATATTTAGATAGCTTTTTTTTATTCTTTGCGTATGTATTCCTGGGATTTGATCTGTAGTTACCGTTAGGTTTGTACATAATATCCTCCGAGTGTAGCAGTCTGTATTCGGTTGATGGTCACTTAAGTCAGAACCCATTCTTTACTCCTCTCTATCCCACTGTAGGGATATGGTGTCATATTTTATATCTTCTTATTTCATAAATCCCTTCACTGATTTTCACAGATACACTTATTTTTATTGCTTTTCTGTTTCTTTCCTTTTGTAGTCTCCTTATGGTCTTCCCTTAGAGAGTCCCCTCTCACATTTCTTGTAGGGCTGGTTTATGCATCTCGAACTCCTTTAGCTGCTGTGTGTCTGGGAAACTCTTGATCTCTCCCCTATTCTGAATCGTAGCTTTGCTGGACAGAATATTCTTAGCAGCAGATTTTTCCTAATCAGCCCTTTGAATATATGCTGCCAATCTCTTCTGGCTTGACAAGTTTCTCTTAAGAAAACTGCTGATGGCCTTATGGGGTTTCCCTTGTATGTAACTATCCCCTTTTCTTCTCTCGCTGTTGTTAAAATTCTTTCTTTATCATTACTTTTCTTTTTTCATTTTAATTACTGTGTGTCTTGTGACCTCCTTAGTTTGGTTTTATTGGGGGATCTTTGTGCCTCCTGGATCTAGACATTTTTTTCTTCCTCAGATGAGGGATGTTTGGGGCTAGTATCTATTTTATTATTATAAACTTATTTATTTTCTGCCCCCTTTTCTCTTTTCTTCTGGGATCCATATGATACAAATGTTAGTAGATGGAGTTTCCGAGTTTCCTACATTTATTTTTATTTTGCATTAATTTTTATTCTCTCACCTCCTCAGCTTGAATACTTTCCATTACTCTATTTTTTAGGTCATAATTCATTCTTCTTCTTCCAGCCTGCTCTTCATTATAAAAAACATTCAGTTTTTTTAATTTTAATTTATTTTAATTTTATTTTAGAGAGAGAGAGATAGAGTGCACAAGTGAGCATGCAAGCTGGGGAGAGGGTACAGATGAGGAGAGAGAGAATCTCAAGCAGGCTCCGTGGTCAGCTTGGAGCCCAACACAGGGCTCAATCCTGTGACCCTGGGATCATGGCCTGAGCTAAAATCAAAAGTTGGACGCTCAACCAACTGAGCCATTCAGGTGCCCCACCTGGTGTATTTTTTTAAAATGTTTATTTAGGGGCTCCTGGGTGGCTCAGCCAGTTAAGGGTCCAATTTGGCTCAGGTCACGATCTTGCAGTTTGTGGGTTTAACTCTTGGGTTGGGCTCTGTGCTAACAGCTCAGAGCCTGGGGCCTACTTAGGATTCTTTATCTCCCTCTCCCTCCTCAGTTTGTGCTCTGTCTCTGTCTCTCAGAAATGAATGAACATTAAAAAAAATTTCTAAATGTTCATTTATTTATTTTCATGGGGCAGGGGGAGAGGCAGAGAGAGAGGTAAAGAGAATCCCAAGCAGGCTCTGCACTGTCAGCACAGAGCCTGATACGGGGCCTGATCTCATGAACATGAGATCATGACCTGAGCTGAAATCACGAGTTAGGCCCCTGACTGACTGAGCCACTGAGGTGCCCCTCTAATGTATTTTTAGTTGCATGTTCTTCATCTCTCATTGGTTATATTTTTATCTCTTAGTTAAGGATCTCACTGATTTCTTGTCCACCTCTTTTCATAAGATTTTTCAAAGCAGCTTTGTACATGTGAACCACCACGTTAATGCTGATGAAGTAGAAGGACGTAGTGGGAGGCCCTGGGGTTCAGTGTTGAGGTCAGAGACTCCCTTAAACACTCTTTTCCAACTGGCTCAATGTTTAGAAATGGAGCAATATTGGCAAGATGTATACTTTTACTCTTTTAATAAAATGTTGTAGGTTTTCATCGTTGTTCATCAGTTTACTCTTGTTTAGAAATGTATGTTGCCAAAAATGGTGGGTTTTCATCTCTCACAGTGAATGCATGCAAAGAACATAAACTCTGCAAACCTGAAAATCATTTGCGTTGTTTTCTCCCTGTGAAGACAGTACGTACCTGGTACTAGTTATCATATATAAAGCTGATTTTGAAACTCATTAGAATTCAAAAAATATTCTAGAGGAGATTAGTAAAAGCTACGGTTATTTTGCATAAGGAATGGCAAGCTCCTGAAATAAATGCGGAAAAGTTTTTGTGTGTAGCATTTATGAAGTCTGTATTCTTATCCTCTTGTCGAAAGAAATATTTATATGCTAATGAATTCTACTTCAATAGTATTCCGTGTTTTCAAAACATCTTGTATCACTAATGGGAAAGTTGTCCCGCACCCAACTGTATTCTTTTCCAGATGATAAATTAGAGGCCTTGTCGTGAACTGAAATGAAAACCTCTTAGGTTTTGTAAAGAATTAATAATAATATCCTGATTGATATTCACTGTTTACGAGACTGTTCTATGTTTTGTACACACACACACACACACACACACAAACGTATATTTGCCTGACACACACATACTTCATGTTCTTACAGCAACCCTGTGCTGCAGCTACTATTATTATTTACCGGTAGAGATGAAGAAGCTGACAGACAGCCCAAGGAACTTGCTAATTGTATACAGTGACAAGTCCTGTAGATAGGTAGGGCACTCGATGAAATACAGAACAACTCAGGTAAATTTGAATTTCAGATAAGTCACAATATTTTTTATAGGAATATGTTCCACATAATCAGTTGGATATAATTCGATTTCACAATGTAAACTGTATTAAAGTCAAGTGTAGCTGAGTAGCCTGTGTTTTTGCCAAATCTGGAAGCAAAGAAGTTATGCTCTTTTCCATGACCCTGAATCATTACTCTGTGTATCAGAGAAGAAGCTTGAGGGGGTACCTGGGTGGCTCATTCAGTTAACGTCCGACTTCGGTTCAGGTCATGATCTCACGGTACCTGAGTTCGAGCCCCACATTGGGCTCTGTGCTGACCGCTCAGAGCCTGGAGCCTGCTTCGGATTCTGTGTCTCCCTGTCGCTCTACCCCTTCCCCTCTTGTGCTTTCTGTCTCTCTCAAAAATAAATAAATGAATCAGTAAAAAACAAAAGATGCTTGGTAGACAAAAGGAGGGACTAAAGTACTTGAAATTAAATGCTGGGTGAGGACACCTTGAAACCCAAAAACACAGCACAACGGTTCTTCCTTGTCTGCAAGCTCATCTTCGGGATTGTTGCCATGGGTACAGCCTCTGCTGGAATGAGCCTCTCCCGTGCCAGGTGCCGTGCTTCTAGCTCTGCGTATGGTACGTCATTAAAAAAAATATTTTTTTTGCGTTTATTTATTTCAGAGAGAGAGAGTGTAAACAGGGGAGGGGCAGAGAGACAGGGAGACTCAGAATCTGAAGCAGGCTCCAGGCTCTGAGCTGTCAGCACAGAGCCCAATGTGGGGCTCAAAGTCAAGAAACCGTAGATCATGACCTGAGCCCAAATCGGACGTTTATGGAACTGAACCATCCAGGTGCCCCTATGTGTAATTTTAATATATACTTTTCAATACTTACTGAATCACACATTTAAAATTAGTAAATATAGTATTTATAAATTTTGCCTCAAGAAAGTTTATTTTTTAAGTGTCATTTAAGTTTTTTTAATGTTTATTTACTAATTTTTTTTTGAGAGGGAGAGACACAGTAAACAAGTTGGGGGGAGGGGCAGAGAGAGAAGGAGACACAGAATCCCATGCCAGGCTGCAGGCTCCGAGCTGTCAGCACAGGGCCCGATGCGGGGCTCGAACCCATGAACTGTGAGATCATGACCTGAGCCAGAATCTGATGCCTAACCAACTCAGCCACCCAGGAGTCCCTACGTTATGAATTCATTAATGGCAGATATTCTTTCCATTCAACAGGGAGGTTCAGAGAGGTTAATATTCTCTGGTGGTGTCACACAGCTAGAAGGTGATTTGGACTCCAAGCACGAGTCCTGGGACGGCCTTTCTGCCTCGCAGCCAGCTGTCCTCTGAGTTTAGCTTCCATCGCCGTCTCCCACAGCAGGACTAGTTAAAAGCCAGGTCGCGGAGCCCCGTCTCCAGCGTTTCCGACTCAGGTGTGGTGTGGGGCTTGGGGATTTAGAGGAGTCTCAAGCTGCTGGTGTGGACATTATATTTGAGAGCATCTCCTGTCTGCAGTTCTGCCTCCACTTGGGCTGCAGTCATAGGACCCCACGGATTGGGTAGCTTCTAAACAGCAGAAGTTACTTCTCACTGTTCCAGAGGCTGGGGAGTCTAGGATGGACGTGCCGGCAGGTTCAGTATCTGCGTGGTGCTGGTTCCCGGTTCACAGGTGGCCGTCGTCTCACTGTGTCCTCCTGTGACTGAGGGGTGACACAGGTCTCTGGTCTGTTAACAGGAACACCAGTCCCAGGCCTGAGTGCTGTGCCCCATCGCCCGCCCACCTCGCAGAGGCCGCACCTCCTAACGCCGTCACGTGAGGGGTTAGTTTCACCACAGCAGTCTGGGGGGCCATAGTCCTACCAGAGCTTTCTCTCCCAACTCTCCGAACTTCCCTAAAGTGAAGGTTAGAAAGTGGAACCTTAAGAAGAGGATGGATAGTGTCCATGAGAAGAAGACCCAGGACAGCAAAGTGAACATTTCTGTAGCCACATGTGGTATCTCCGTGGCGTTTTCTGAGAATGTTTAAGTGGGGCTCGGATGACCACAGCCCCCGGTTTATGGGTGCACGGGGCCGTGTGCAGGGACTGCGATGAAGTGAGTTTATTACCATTTCAGATATTGTACACGTAAGCTGGCCTCCTTCTAGAAAATACTGTACACGGACTTAAGGACCATTTCCTGTTACCTGTGGCTTTCTGGGGATAAGCTTTTATCTACGGCATGGAATCAGATGTCTACAAAATCCATCCGGTATTACTAATTGTTGCCTGTGAGTATTCGGCTAACCTTCCCCTCAGGCAGTTTGGGATTGTGTTAACAAAAAACCAAACAAACATAAAAATATCACCTTTGACCCAGAAGTTCCCCTCTCAGGAGGTGATACAAGGAAATTATTAAATGTTGACAGAGTCCGGAAAAGAATCATCACCGCACTGCCTCTGACAGAGGTAATTGGGAGCCAGCCGGGGGCACTCTCCAAGCACCTGGAATGCTGGCCTCGGCCCTCCCCGAGCCAGGTCCTCCTCACCCCCAGCCCTGCTGGCCGGCTCCTTCACCTCTCTCCCAAGCCCCTGACATGTTTTTAGGTTCGTATGCTTGTTGGAATTAGGTGCGTGTGCGTGCCGCTGCCTGGTGTGTGTGCGCGCGCGCGTCTCCAGCGCGGAGTCTCCGGCCTGCTGGCCTTGCGCTGCGTCTGGCACTTAGTCAGCATTGGGGGTTTACTAAGTGAATTGATGAATAAATCCCTTCCTAGATTTCTGTCTTATAGGTTGATTTTTTTGGAATTCTGTATGATTTTAATTGAGACTTCACAGTGAAAAATGCCACAGATTGTCTGTGTTGGGCGACTGTGTGCAACTGCTATTTTCTAGGAACTGTGTTATTAAGTTCTGGTTTTTCGTCGAGTGATTCAAGCATCTCTCTGCTTTAAAAAAGAAGATATTGTTTAATTAGCGGGTAGGTTGAACTGGAACCTCTGTTTGCCAGTTAAATTTTCATCAATCTCGCTAATGAAAGAGAATGCAAAAAGTTACCTTCCAGGCATAAACCTTTTGAAAAATTCAAATGAAAAGCGATGAGCAGTACATTCTATGCGCTTTTGGGTCAGCACCTTAGGCGTATGAACAGTTGCAGGGACTAGATTCTATTTCACCACATTCTCGATGTTGTTAATTAATTGAGAAATTAAAAATGAGCCCTGAATAGGGAAACAGACATATTCTGGCAACAAACAAACAAAGAAAAAACAATGTTCATGTAAAAATACCTGAGAACACATCAACCTGAGGTACTTTTCAGTCACACCATCACATGCCTGCAGTAACACTTACGAGGCCAGTTTGTTCTCGGCTCTGCACTGACTTTCTTTCTGGCCATGTGGTTCTACACGCATCGTTAGAATGCTGGGCTCTTCATGACAGCAACTCCCCTCTTTGTTGATACAATTAACTTAAGCTTGTGTATCCTCTGTTGTGTTTAAGCTGATGTCTTGCTCATGGTAAGTCCTTTGAAGTATTTTTACCACTAGCTTGAAGAACGGGAGATAATTTTAGGGAGCTGAGATTTGTTTCTGTCTTTGCGGTATCTGATCGCAAACCTATGCCGTGGGATTGTATTTTGCTGTATTAGTTGTGTCCGTAGGGCTCAAGCAGAGAAAGAGAACCAATAGGAGATGTGTGCGGGGAGGTTTATTGTGTGGAATTGGGCTGCGTGATTCTCGGGGCGAGGTGGGCCTGTCTGAAATCCGTAGGGTAGGCTCTCAGGAGCAGGCCGGCCCTGGCGCCAGCTCAAGCCGGCGTCCGTGGGCGGAGTTTCTTCTTCCTCAGGGAAGCCTCGGATAACTCTTACAAAACATTTCATAGAAACACCTAGTTGACTCTTTGATGGAATTACTGGGGAGGACAAGTTGAGAAATTAAACTATCACATTAGTGTGCTCGTCTCAACTGCACCAGTGGTGTCTTGCATAATATTAAGTAGAAAAGAATTTCAACTGTAGAAGCGAGGTGGTTGGGGAAGACACCCTGCAGATTCCTTTCGCCTCCAGATGATGGAAGTGAGAGTGTCCCCAGCAGCAATACCAAGGTTTCCCTCCCGCGTCGCGGCGTTGCTGGGCGGGAGAAAGACGGTGATCTGCAGATAGGACGTGACTGAAGACTTCCAAGGACTTTGGGAATGAAGCACTATTTTCATGAAAGTTCTGTCATTTGCATAACACTTCATAAATCTTCATTGGGAAAGCATCAAAACCTTGAAAAATAGGAAAACACAAAGAATGTGTTTGAAGTGGACGTTTTTAACCATATCCTTATAAAAAATGTCTGCTGCGTTCTAAATATTTCAAAATTACCAAATATTCAGTAGTCCGTGAATTTGTAAGTATTTTCTTGAGTGTAAATTTGAACATTTGGGAAAATTGCAGAAGAAAAGGGGTGTGTGAGGGAGAGAGAAGTAGGAAGAGAAGAAGAGAGAGGAAAGCTTCTTGGGGAAAAATGGCGAGTTGTTTTCTTTCTTTCTGCATAAACAGATTTATTCTTTTTTTTTTTTTAATTTAGGAGATGTTTAGTTGATTTGAAGCAGAATTCACTGTGTCAGGTAATATGGATGCTGTCTACACAAAGTGGGAGTTGAAAGATGTACCTGGACAATTCTGCAAAGTGTGGAGTTGCTTTACTGGGAACGGCTGCTCTTCTTCCTTCCCCGTTTTTGCTCTGACTTGTCGTCGGGTACAGTAGAAAGTGTTTGCATACATTCTTATTGACTCTTACTTGGTAACTTCTTCACTCTGCCTTTTTGTCAGTACTTTATGGACATGTTTCCTGTGTTAACATTCACGTTTTCTTTAGTCCTAATAATGAAAATATTTTTAGAAGACTGTTTCCTGTTGTTGAAAATGTGATGATAGGAATACTCACGTAGGGTAGTTTGTTATAGACTTCCAGTTATGAAAAATGGGAGATTGCTATGTGCTTCTGCTTTCTTTATCTAATTTTTTCACTCCAAGTTTTTACCATTTACCACTGCCGGGAAAACTGTGTGAAAGTCAGAAATAAGGGGGCATGTTGGGTGATGGGGATTTTTCAACACCATACAGGGGTGAAGACGACCTGAGAATTTTCTCGGTGTTCATTATAATTAAAGGTTCCAGACATCATAAGGAAGTTATGAGCAAATGCCTTTTTTTTTTTTTTTTTAACTAGAGATGCAAATAAAGTCTGTTCCAGTAGAGCAGATAACCCTGGTGATTCTGTCTTATGATCCGGGGTATTTTCTGGTCTTTTTCTAACCCAGCAATTTTATCTTAGATCTCTTCCTGCTTAATTCACTCCTTTCTCAATTAATTTTGGAAATGAGAGAGAGTACGTGAAACCATATTTAGCAGCTGAGTACAATAATACACTTACTCTCCTTGCGTCATTTTATATTTGGTGGGGATATTTTTCAGTTATGAAAACCGTTAAAATTAAATATCTGAATAAGGCTAGACCTTGACATTCATGAAAAGTTGTAAAGTAAGATTTTCAGAACCAGTGGAGTATTTTCATGTTTTTCTCACAGTGACACATATTACTTAAAAATGAAATTAAATGTACTTAGAGTGTAAATTAATTCATCTATTTCTAATCAGTGGTCTTCCAGGAGAAATCTCAGTAATCACTAGAGGATGGGAGCCTCACTTAGAGCCTCTGTAGCCTTTGATACACTACGTTCAAGACTCTGGATTCCTGATCAAAATGGGACAAAATGAGCAAACACTAAACTAGGGGGAAAAGACCATAGAATAAGAACTGTAAGTGAACCAGATATTGTAGTTAGCAGGGAGGGACTTGAAAGTAACCGTGATAAACATGTCTAACAGAATATGAAGATTTTTCCCCTGGAAATCCATAAAGATAGAACCAGTTGGAAATTCTAGAACCGAAAATAAGACAACTGAAATTTGATATCAAATTTGGGTGAAATAGCAAGTAAGACCTAACGGAATAGAAAATACCTGAGATGGGAGATAAGTCCGTAGAAAATATCAAATTGGAAAATGAAGAGAGAAAACGATAGAAAACGTAAAAGATTATGAGACATACGGCACACAGTAGAGGATCTAAAAACTACATGAGTTCCACATGCAGCAGAGACAGAAGGTTCGTCAGAGCGGCATTTGAACAATGACGGACACTTCCTCACAACTTAGGAAGCACGCTACGTCCCAGCTTCAGGAAACTGTAAACACCCCGCAGGATGGATGTAGAGCACCACATGGTGCACGTTAGAGTCAGAAGGCGGGATTCAGCCAAAGACTGAAAGAAAATCATTTTAAATCAGCAAAAAATGGGAGGAGGCGTGGTACCCTCGACGAAACAAGGGCACTCTCAGATGTGCTTCTCCCGCAGCGATGGAGACCTCATGGGAATGCTGGGCAGCTTCCTGAGAGAAAATAACCACCAGTCTGGGTTCTCGAGCTTCTGAAAATAAACTACACTATAAAAAATAAGTCAAGGATGTTGAAGGAAAACCTGGGATAACTCCTTGAGAGCAAGAGAAGTGCTGAGGGCAGCTGATGACTGACACAAGCGGATGTCAGAAAAGCCGAAGGAATAAAGACTTTACTAAAAATAAACACATGTATGAATTCAAATGTCTGTTTAAATGCCATAAAAACAAAAATAACATTTGCTGGCTTAAAATGTATGTATTTAGAATGAAATCATATGCAGATAATGGCATGTGTAAAGAGATGAAAAGGCAGCTGAAGTAGTACAGGTCAAAAGGAAGATCAACTGATCTTGACCGGAAACGGATGGACTCGGATTCTGGTGCCTCTGATGAGCCGCCGCTGCGGGTTAGAATCTTAGGGAAACTACTTAAAGTGGAAGATATGGTAAAAATATTTAACTAAAAATCTCAAAGAGTGGAGTGTGGGAAAATACTAATAGTAATAATATTATTTCTCGATAACACAAAATAAATCAAGAAAAGACTAAAAAAGAATTAGTAACAAGGACGAATGGGAAGTAAATAACAAAGTAGGAGATTTGAATCCAAATAAAGTGGCGATTATACTAAATGTGAATTATAAATATTCCTCCTAAAACATACATATTGTCAGCCACATTTTAAAAATTACAGTCCAACTCTGTGCTGCTTATAAGAAGCACATCTTAAATGCATTGGTGCAGAAAAGTTGAAAGTGAAATAAAGTATATTTTCACTTTCAATCTCCTCTTTGCTTCCTCCCACCTGCCCCTGAAAAATAGGAAGAAAAGAAAAGTGGGAAAAATTACCAATATTAAGTGTGTCAGGGATATGACACATTCTACAGACATTAAAGACATAACAAAAATTATTTTAAACAAATTTTGGTTAATAAATTTGAAAATTTAGGTCAACCATCAGAAGAAACAGAAAATCCAAGATATACTGTAATCTGTTAATGAGATTCTTTTACTGAAATATACAAAGAACTTTCCATGCTGAGATGCCTTCACTGGCGAACTTCAAACACTTAACAAGTATATATCACCTATAGTGCTCACACTCTTTCAGATAAAATACATATCTACTCACCTTATAAAGCAGTACTAACCAAAAGTTTACATAAGATGCTTACGTAAAAGCATCTTTCATAAGAAAGAAAATTCCATACCATTCTGCCTGGTGGAAATTGACACAAAAATCTCAAGTGGAAGATGAGCAGATCAGTTACCAATGGTTCCGTTTACCTGTCACTTTAGAAAAAGGATAACAGCCAAGGACCCCTGAGACAGTAGTTGATAATACAGTTTCTTCTTCTGTCCTACAGGTGTGTGGGTTGCAAACATTCAGGGGCAAGTGTTTTCGTCGGATCTTTCCTACAGGTGTAGTTGGATGGGGACTCTGACCGGGGACGTGTGAAGCCTTCTCCACTCTCCTGTCTAGTGTCTGCGTTGGGAGGCTGACACCCTGGGTGTTGGCGGGCGTGTGGCTCTCTGTATTGCTAACCCGGCTTTCTTGGGTCTGGCCTTCTCAGGACTCCATGAGCTCTTACATGTCAGCAGGCTTCCCGAGAGAGAGTGACTCCTGGAGGGGGTTGCCTCAGAATTCACCTGCTAGCTCTGCTCTTCTTGTCGTCAGCAGCAGGTCAGTCACCGAGCTAGCCTAAAGTCAAGGAAAAGGAACTACATAAAAGACTAGATAATGCTATGTGTGCATTCGTTGGGGCCATATCAATCAGTTTTACAAGGGATATTATATAACAAGCCTTGCTGCTTGCTCCAGGGATGCAGTATTTTGTGTTACTTTTTAATATTCGAAATTCGATCAGTGTAGTTCATCATCATAACAGAAAAAGAGGAAAAATATGTGATCTTCTGAAGATAAAAGGAAAAAAAGTATTCATAAAAATCTATACTCATAATTTTAAAAACCCAGAAAAAGCAATATATTGTTAAGTATTGAAAGCTTTCTTCCTGAAATTTGGGTGGGACAAGGAAGTTCTCCATCACCAGAGTCATTTAAGAGTATGGAGGTCATAACTGATTTAATAAACTGAGAATATTAGAGACTGACATAAAATAAATTATTACACATAAATGGCATGTTTGTGTATCGAGAAAGTTCAAAAGCATCACAAACTGTTAAATGAAGTGTGTTGGGCCAAGTGTATATTCATGTTGAAAAACATTACTTCTGCCTCAACTTTACAATAAAAAGAAAGATTAATTTCAGGTGAGATTATGAACCTAAATATAAATATTAGAGTAATAAATACTCTGGAAATTATGCAAAAAAACCCATCATGACCTTAGATTAGGCCGTGACTTCTTAACAAGGCCAGGAAAGGGAGGAGCCATAAAGGAAATGGTTTACAAATTGGAACCTATTAAAATGAAGACTCTTTCTTCCTCTAATGATATCATTAAGAAAGAAATGTAATTCACAGGATGGGAGAATATACTGGCAGTGTGTGTATATATATACACACATATATATATGGTAAAGAACTTGTTTCTCCAATATGTTTGTGCGTATGTACTGCCATAAATCAAAGAAAGGCAGTGTATGTAGTAGAAAATCTGGGACCCTTCCTCAAAGATTATGTGCGAGAGGCCAAGAAACATGAAAATACTCTCTTATTACCAGGCAAATACACGTTACCTGGGAAACACATATTACCAGGGAAATACACATTAAAACAACAAACTGATAACATCATTCCCTCACCAGAATAAAGAAGATATTTAAAAAGGACAAAATCCTGTGTCAAAGAGCATATGGAACAACGGATACTTTTGTCCATTGCTGGTTAAACCGTGAATTGTTGCAGCACATTGGGAAACTCCTCGGCAGTCTATAAGCTCGATTTATATACGTGCTGATGTAGCAATCCCATATCTAGGTATTGGCTACCTGGGTATTGCCGTAATCTGTGCCCCAAAATGCAAGTATCTGAATGTTCACAGGCCGTGATCATGTAGTGGTTAGTACTCTGTGAGTGTTCATAAGGTCTTATTTGCTAATAGCCAAAAATACAAAAGAAAATAATGGTCCATCTAAAGGATAATTAAACTGGGTAATAAATGGAGTTATACTTAGAGACTAGAAAACTACACAGCAGAGGCATAAGAGGTTTATGGAACAAAAAGAATAACACACACGCTCATGCACACTCATGCACACTTGTGCGACTATAGAATTTTGCTTGCGTGAAGTAGAAGTCTGGTGACTCAGATGGTGGCAGTGGGAGGGCACAGCGACATCCTGCTTCCGAGTGCTTGCTGTGTAAGAAAAAGGCCATAGAGATTACTTGACTTCATTATTCTTTCAATAATGGTGAGAGAGAGAGTGAGAGATAGAGAGAGAGAGGGAGAAGGAGGAGGGGGGGAGGAGGTAGGAAAGGAAGAGAGAGAGATTATTCCCTTATTTCAGGGAAGACGGAAGATGAAAGGTTGCTAACCTGGGCTCTTTCCGGCTCCCGGACGTCTGCATTTCACGCTACTGTTGATTGAACTTCATCGTGCTTTTAGAGCATTTCCCCTTGTTATTCATTTTAGTCTCACAAAATACTTAGGGATGTTTTTGTTTCATTATTATAATTGGTGTGTGTCAATACAATCTAGATAAATTGAAGACTTGAAGCTTGTCATGCATGTTTTAGGTTTTAACTTCTGTAGAAACTATATTTTGTGTGAAGCTTATAATTCAGAAGGACAAAATTCAGGTAGACAGAATAATGCCCCCGACGCCGACCCCAAAACCAAAAGATGTTCTATCCTAATCCTCGAAGACTGGGAGTATGTAATTTTACATTGTCAAAGGGTCTTTGCAGATGTGATTTCATGCAGGGTCTTGAGATGGGGAATTCTCTCAGACTGCCCGGTTGGGCCCACTGGAGTCATAGCGTCCTTAGAAGAATGAGGCAGGAGGGTCACGTTTGGAGAAGGAGACGTGGCAGCAGAAGCCGAGGCCAGGGCGTTGTGAGAGCGGGCCCAGGAGCCCAGCAGCATGGGCGTCTGTCTGGCTTCCGGAAGCCGGAGGGATGTGCGCTGGCCCTGATCAGAGGAGCACAGCTCGCGCGTCCCGTTTTAGACTTCTCATCTCCAGAGACGCCAGGTGATAAATACAGCTGTTGTTTTAAGGGCACTTAATTCGTGGTACTTTGTTACAGCGGCAATGGGAAAACTAATGGGTATGGGTAATACTATTTGACCTCAGAAATTGCCGGATTTGTACACTTAATGGTATAAGAGTGTCAGAGTTGTGACTTGTCATTTATTTGTTTGTAATATGATAGTCACACACTCCAAGGACTGTTAACACTGCAGTACTGCAGCTGATGGATTTGCTTTCCTTTGGAAGTGAAGAGACGGTGCAAGCATGTCAGTAAGCATGGTGATGACCGGCCATCTCTAGTCACGTAGGCGTGAGTTTCCATCTGGCGTCTCCACCGTTACCTCCTGTTCAACCCAGATCCTAGTGGATCATCCCAAACTTACTCTCCCCCAGTCTATTCTAGACCCTGGCCACACGGCGCGCTTGAAAAACTATGACCTTGGGGTCCCTGGGTGGCTCAGTAGGTTAAGTACGACTCTTGGTTTCAGCTCAGGTCATGATCTCTCGTTTCATGAGATGGAGCCCTGTGTCGGGCTCACTTTTTTCAGCGCCGAGCCTGCTTGGGCTTTGCTCTCTGTGACTCCTTCACCTCCTCGTGCTCTCTCACAAATAAACATTAAAATTTTTTTTTGATGTTTGTTTTATTTTTGAGAGAGAGAATGAGCAGGGGAGGAGCAGAGAGGGAGGAGACACAGAATCCGCAGCAGGCTCCAGGCTCTGAGCTGTCAGCACAGAGCCCGACATGGGGCTTGAACTCACGAACTATCACATGATCATGACCTGAACCACAGTCGGACACTTAAATGACTAAGCCTCCCCGGCGTCCCTCAAAAATAAACATGTAAAAAGAAATGAAGGAATGAAGGGTGTGAACTTGATTGTACTTGTTCCCTGTTTGACACTGACCTAGGCTTCCCTTCATCAGCAGGTAAAGACCACCGTTAATAACAAAACAAACGTGATCTGGTTGGTGCCTTTTTCACTGGCCCCAGTTCACACCCTCTGTCCCTAGCCACACTGGTGGTTTTCTTTCCCTGGGACTCTGTACGCACTGTTCATCTGGTCGGGTTGACCGTTTTTGCTGCCTGCATGCTGGCCACACTTCCGATCACCTAGTTAACTTTTACTCCTCTGTCTGAACTCAAAAGGTCTTTCTTTGGGGAAGCATTTGTTTTTCTCTTTAACTCAGATAAGGTCCGTATTCCTTTTTATAATCTTTCTGAACACCTTGAACTTTATTTCACAGGACGTAACAAGTCATGGTTACGTAACTAACTAACTATAGTGTTTGTTGGTTTAATTTTGTCTTACCTGCTAGAACATAAGGTCCATTAGTTCAGACTCTGTTTTCTGTACTGTTCTGTTTACTCCATACGTAATGTCTGTCCTGTGTAGATATCCACATTCATATTTGTTTAAATTTGAGTAAGTTAATGAAAAGATTTGGAGTCACGTAACCCTACGTTCAGGCTCCAGTTCTACCCACTCGTCCCTGTTACCTTGTTTACGTTGTGTACTTTCTTTGTAAACTTTCTTTTTTTCTATTTCTAGAATGGGGTCGGTGATATCTTCCCTCAGGCAGGTTTTGTGAGTGTTGAACTTAATACAGGGAGAATCCCTGGCACATAGTAGGTAGTGGGTAGGCACTAGTGCTCCTGAAATCACGTTTTCATCCTTGATGATCTTAGCCGACAGCGGTCTTAAGGCCCTCCTGCTCAGAGCGTGGTCAGCAACCCCAGGGGGCTCGTTAGAATTGCGGGGTCTGTGCTGACTCGGAATCGATTTTGGATGAGCTCCCTGGGCGGTTCTTCCCTGTTGTGAGCATCACTGTGTGATGTGTGCACGTGTCGAATCCCCATATTGTCCACCTGAAGCTCTATACCGTGTGCTAAGAGTTTAAATAAAAACCTGAAATAAAATTTCAGAACCACTATATCTAGATTTCACTGGTTTTGGTTGTTTTCCCAGTTTGGGGAGATGGCTACAGATGTTTTATTTGTCATCTGATCTGATTTGATTAACCAGAAAAGAGGCTAAGAATCATTCGGTTATTAATGAGTCTTACTTTGTGTTTAACCTGCAGTTCTTTATTAAAAACTTCCTGTGCTTAAAACTGATCCGTGTGTACTGGCCGACACACGTAACCCTGTATCTAACTTCTGGTTGAGGAACATTAGCTTTCTAAGGAATGTTTGTACTTAACCTTTCTCTGGGAGAAGTGGAAGCCTTTCCCTGCTCCGTGCCTCTGAAGGTAGCTTCAGGCAGTGCAGCTCGAGAAAGCTCCATCGCCAGCCACGCCCTGTGGGATGAGTGCCCAAATCAATAGTGTAGGTAACACAATTACCGCTTAACAAACTGTATCCAAGCTTCCCTGAGATGAAATAACCCACATTTCATTGTTGTGATAGAAACAATATTGTGAAAGAATGAGACCCAAGTGTTGGAAGATTAAGGGAGATTGCCAGAGAAATTTAGTAGTGTGTAGGGATGGAACACATTTTTCTTATTACTTGACTAAATAGCGTATAGTAATTTGTCTCCAGTTTTCATCTCCCAGGCATTGGCCTGTATCTTGTCGTGTTTAATGTCCCTGCAGAGCTGAACCAGGAACTGGGAAGTACCTTCAAAGCTCATGGGAGCTCTGCGTTCACCCGAGCACTGCAGGGTGCGTGCACTGAAGCCAAAGCAGGACTTACATCGGTGTTTGTGTGCTCACAGCGGGGAGCCACTCCTCCAAAGGACCGCTCTTACCGCAGCGAGGGCGTTTCTAGTGTTATGTCTGCTTCAGTTGTTTGTTTTTCTCATTAGTCGTTTGCTCAGTGCTTGCAATGTGTTCTAGAATCCGAGTGCTTCCCTTAATTGAAAGAGCATTGGACAGATGGCTGGAAGACTTCGTGGTCCCAGCCCTGGTCCTTACCAGCAGAACGTCCTAGGGAAAATCACCTCACCTCTCCAGGCTTTAAGGAAACCAGATTAGATCGTATCTGACGTCCTCTCCAGAGCAAGTTTCTGTGGTCAGAGCAGTCATAAAGAAAGGTGTCAAGGGAAGTTTTCTTACTGCAGTCCCAAGGCGGCACTCACGGGTCCAGGAAGTACCTCTGTCATGTATAAAATCGTTGGCTCATATGCGTTCTTGGAGGGGGTCTGGCTTTATCTGATCCTTGAATGTGGCTGTGACCCCACAGCGCAGAAGGATCATGAGTCAAGACCACCTATTGGGACAAAAGCTTAACATAAGTATATTTGTAAAATTTTAATAATGACTTGACTTCTGCTAATACTACAAACGAGTGTGCCACATGCCGCCCAGCATACACCATGCGTATACACACACACACTGCATCCACCCCCCACACAGGCGCACTACACACTCGCTGCATACACACACTACTCAGCTGCAGACGTACATACGACACACTACACACTGCATACACCCACTACGCACATACATACAACACATACGGCATACATATGGACACATGGACACACATTCACACACACATATACATACATACACACCTGCACACACACCACTCACAATACACCCACCCACCCACACACACACACATACACACATACTCCTCTGCAATAATTTACCCCGTGTTTGGCTAATCCTATGAATTGCTTTTTATTCAGACCAATTATAAACTGATTCAAATAGTGTTACACATAGCACGTCAGAGACAATTGAGCAGTCATGGGGAATTAGAGAAATGTTTAAAATACAATCAGCTTCTGCCAGAGAAACCTGGCTAAGTTTTAAAGACTAGCACCATTCTTCCGGAAAAGTATAATTTTAAAGGTGTCATTTCCTACAACTGAAGGATCTCGGCAACTGATCCTTCAGAATGGAAATGACATTGAATGGAATTCTATCAAATGCCACACATATTCTCACAGCAATAGAATTTGCCACAGCAGAATCCTTTGCTTACCCTGTCGTTTGCAAGAGCGTGTCTCGCTGCAAACAAGCCCGTGCATGTTAATTTGCTGTTCCCGTCTTCCTGGACACTCACCTCTGAGACGCGACCCACTCCGTGCGCACGGCCGAGGCTGTGATTGTTTTGAAGGTGTTAGGCACACTTAACATGAAATCCTGGCAAATACGGTGATACTGGCATTGTGTAACATCCGATCTCTCGGAGCTTGTTGGCCTCATCTGTGTTTTGCTCCGGTGACAAGTAGAGAGATGCTGTGCTTTTGCTGAATACTGCCACTGGGTTTATTTTACAGAGGGCATCTCTCCGTCAGCACGGAACAGATGGGAGGTTCCCTGCTTACACATACAGCCACCCTTCACTCCAGGGCACAAACTCAGACTTGTCGCGTTAACAAAGAGCCTAAAACTCTTCCTGAAATCTTAGTTTTCTTTTTTCTTTTCTTTTCTTTTCTTTTTTTTTTTTTTTTTTTTAATGTTTATTTTTGAGAGAGAGAGACAGGGCATGAGCAGGGGAGGGGCAGAGAGAGAGGGAGACACAGAATCCGAAGCAGTCTCCAGGCTCTGAGCTGTCAGCACAGAGCCCGATGCGGGGCTCAAACTCACAGACCGTGAGATCATGACCTGAGCCAAAGTCGGCCGCTTAACCGACTGAGCCACCCAGGCACCCCAAATATTTATTTTTGAGAGAGACCACAGATCTGAAGCAGACTCTGTGCTGACAGCAGAGAGCCCAATACGGGGCTCGAACTCACAGACCATGAGATCATGACCTGAGCCAAAGTTGGACGCTTAACTGACTGAGCCACCCAGGCGCCCCTTAGTTTTCTTGTTAGTAGCCCTCCAGTTATGTTCACACATTTGCTTTATGAAACACAGTGCTAGTTTTCCCGTGTCTGCTTGCTCCCCTCCCTGCTCCCCTGATGTAACTCAGACCGTCCCCTCCCCTGCTGCTCTGTGTGAACCTGGCTGCCGTGGCATCGATTTTCACGGGTGCTGATGGCGAGGATATTTGTCCTGGGTTCACTAGCTGAGAGCCAGTGTCGTGACTCCCAGGCAGCCATGGACTGTCGTTCTTGCTGGGGGAAAGTGGGGCTAGTAAGGGGGACGGGCTCGGGAACCAATGTTCTGGACCCAAGAAATGCACTCTCTTTCCAGAACAGCTTGTATTTCTCAGAGACGAGAAGCAGCAAGAGAGGAGCAGTAACAGAGTCCCTCACTGCCTGCTAATACACCCCAAGTGAGTGTATCCCTCCCCCCCGTCCCTCACGTTTGGAGCCTGCTCCTGTCTTTGGGGACAGGGAGGACAATTGGAATTTTTTCTTCGCTGGTTCAGTTCGGAGTTCGGACCTTGCCGATAATTTTTCTGTGGCCAACGCTGAAAGCGGCCAGCACCTTTCCCAGCCTGGATGGTTATCTCTGATTACGTAGAGTTGTGTGCTAGTGTGGTCAGAACCAGCAAGGTATCGGAGCCTCAGCAGATAGTTGGAAGGCCTGGTGGGAGAGGTGTGTGCCGCCCGCAGAAACGAGGGGTTCGGGGTACACTGCCGGAGCTTTGGGTCGGGCACCTGCCGAAGTAAAGTGCGTGTAACAGACTTCTGCAGACAAAAGTGTATCCTCTCCCAAGGATGTTCCTCCTTTTAAATACTGGTCTGTTCGGAGATTTTCATACCTATTGGATCAATCGATGGGTTCATAGTATTTAACAAGCCTTAAGCCTTAACCTCTGTGTTCTGGCGGGAACCTTGTTGGGAATGGAAAGAGACAGTGGGACCCTAACATCGCTGAGGTCATGGCGTTCGGTCCTGAGGGCGTTTGGTTTTGTTTCTGAAAGGTGGGGAGCAGGGGTGAGGACTAGAAAGTAGGTGTCGCACAAGTAATGACAGTACCGAGTCAGGAGCGCCCTGAGACCGCACAGGGGGCTGCTTCTCTCCCGGGTCGCTCTTCCTGTCCTCCGTGCCCGCCCCGATTCTGTTCCGCCTTCCAGGCCCAGCAAAGCCTCTGCCCGGGCTCACGGACCCTGTCACACACTTGGCGCAGCCCGCCAGCCCACCCTTTTCTCTCTCGGCAGTCAGCGCACCAGGATTCAGGTCACTCTTTGTGTGGGTTTTCGTGTCTCTATCCCCCCTCGGGGCTCTGGCCCGCCGTGTCCTCCGTCGCGTCAGACCGCCTCCTGCCGGGTCTGGAAGGT
This sequence comes from Paguma larvata, assembly GCA_030068075.1. Lineage (NCBI taxonomy): Eukaryota > Metazoa > Chordata > Mammalia > Carnivora > Viverridae > Paguma > Paguma larvata. Next base: position 29,696,365 of record CM057831.1, read on the forward strand.
CGTGGCACGGGCACACCTTGCTTTGTGGCGCTTCGTGGGTTGTGCTCCACGGACGCCGCAGTTGGTACAGTGAAGGTGTGTGGCAGCCAGCCCTGCGTCGGGAGGGTCACATGGGCGCCGTCCTTTCCAAGCGCGTCTGTTCCCTTCATGTCTCTGTCACGTTTGGGTAATGCTCCGAGTATTTCAGGCTTTTTCATTACGATTGTATTTGCCGTGGTGGTCTGTGGTCGGTGACTGGGGCTCGCTCAGAGGTCAGATGATGGTCAGCATCTACCCAACGGACGCAAAACTACGAATTTGAAGGAATTCACACACCCTGATATTATCACCAACAACCAAATTATGGGAAAAGCCCAAATGTCCTTTGAGTAATGAATGGATAAAGAAGGTGTACGTGTGTCCGTGTGTGTGTATAAATATATATATATATGTATCAATAGATATATATACGGATATATACACATTTTTTGATAGCTGATTAATATTCTCTTAAATACTAACACACACAAAGGAATGTTACTCAGGCATCAAAAAGAATGAAATTTGGCTGTTTGCAACACCGCGGATGGTGCTAGAGAGTATTATGGTAAGGGAAGTAAGTCAGAGAAAGACAAATACCATATGATAGCAGTACAATATTCTGAAATTAAGATATGCAAATTGTTTTTTAGGCATAGTGCTATTACACACTTAAAGGACTATAGTATGGTATAAATGTAACATTTATATGCACTGAGAAACCAAAAATTCATTTGACTTATTTCATTATGATGTTCTCTTTGCTGCAGTGGTCTGGAACCAAACCAAATCTCCAAGCTACGTCTGTATTATTACAAAGCTGACAGTTCACATACTGTGTGTTGAGCAGTATTTTATATTCCAACTCAATTATTAACCCCTAAAACCTCTTTGAGGCAAGTGCCAGAATATTCTTCATTTTGCAGACAGAGATACTGAGGGAAGGAGAACTTAGCTCTCTCGTACGAGCCTCTGCACCTGCTACAGAGCTAAGTCTGGATTTAAACGCAGACTTCTGGCTTCTGAGTCTGCACCGTTGACCACTGCCTTTATAGTATCTCTCTATCCAATGAGCGAAAGGCGGAGGAAGACCAACCCAACACCAGAGTGCCTCTCGTGCTCTAGCACTCACGAAGTGGCCTTCTGAGACGGGAGAGAGGAATGGCCTGAAGGTATGAGTGGAAGTGAAGTGCATCCCAGGAGATGCGGGGCAGGATTTTGGGCAAGGGGCAGGGAGGTCCAGGAAAGCCTGTTCTGGGTAAGACCAGCCTCATGGGTGGATTCTGGAGGGATCGGTGCAGATATTCCACAAATGAGAACACACGTCTGGACACGAGTCGAAGTTCATTTTATGTGGCGTGCATGCTGAGTGTGAGAGATGGCTTGCGGAGGAGTGAGTGAGTCGGTCCAGGCAGGATCTGCATCATCGAAGGCTTTATCAGCATGTTAAAGGAGAGTTGGTGCAATTCGACAGAAAGGCTTGAAACAGAGCAGTGGCCCAGCCACGTTTGCGTTTTGAGAAAACTACTGTCTCTAGAAGAGTATTTCAAGGGAAACCGTTGTAGTGTTTGCGGTGACAGACGTGGTGGCCTGGATTGTCCGGGTGGAGAGGTGTTTGGATGTAAGTTATATTGAGGATGTGGAGACACCATGATTTGGTGATTGGATATAGGAGCTGAAGGAAGGAGGAGAGAGAAGTTAAATGTTGCCAGTTATTCAAGGAGGAGCCTGGAGTGGGCGGGGAAGGAGATGAGGGCAGAGTCGGAAGTGACAGCATGGTGCTCTCTTGACTGTGATCAAGAGACTGTGATCTCTTGAGCTTAGAAGACAGGTGCAGGCTGAGAACATAAACTTGGGGGAGTTGGCACCCTGACTGAAGCCACGGAGCCCAAGGCAAGAGTGGAGAATGGGCCACGGCTCGCCCATGTGAAGTGCTAGCATGTGGATATTTCCCGGCTTTGGGCTCTTGTGCTGTACATGGCGTCTACACCCCATGCTGGGGGTAGGCTTGTATGGAGCGAGAGCCGGTGTCAGCCCCTGGCACCGAGGACGCATCCCGTTAGTTTCTTCCCTTTGCTTCTGTATATTTAATACGATTTTTAAAGATAATCTCAAAAATTAAAGCTAACGAGAGTAGATTTTAAAGTCTAAAATCTGTATACGGTATTAGCGATGTCTAATCAACGGTTTATGCATTTATTGCATTTTTTATTTAGTTGACTATATGTCTTTCATTTCTAAAATTCTGCGTATTTTCAAATTGGCCCTCCACTTGCTATTTCTTTCTTATGGTTGTTTTATTTTCCTTTAATCATTATATACAGATTTATTGTTGACTCACCATCAGAGAGTGAATGTTAAACTTACAAGAATTATGACAGGAGTTGGTAGGAAAAAGACAGTATTCTATTTCATAATTAAAGGTAGATTCCTATTTAAACAAAGAAAAAGAGAGAGAGAATAAAATTTAAAAACAAAACCCCAGAAGTACTCAACACTCATTTAAGGTTTACTCTCAGATTTCCTTTTGATTTTTGTTTTGTTTCACCAGATGTAAACTATATGCGTTTTTCTTGTTTGGTAGTGATGCAGGGATCAGAATCCATACGTTATATGATTAAAGAGCAGAAGTTAGTACAGTAATAGAAAGGAAAGCATCTTTCTGGAATAGAAGGATTAGAATTCAGAGTTGCCAGAATGGATGCCAGATTTAACATAAAAAATATATATATTTTTTGACTAGGTTCTCTAAGATACTATCTTAAAATAAGCTATTGAGTATGGGGCTTAGAATGAACTATAGATAATTAGAAAGATGCAGTTTTCCCAAATCCAGGGCTCAGGTATTTAAGGTGGGTTGTCCTTTCGTAAGGATTCAGTGAACTTTTTGATTAGATAAACATATTAAATTCTCTCTCTGCAAAATTCAAGGGGAAAAAAGACAACACAGTGTGTGCATTAATAGTTTTACACACACACACACACACACACACACCCGCAAACTGTTCCTTCCTGATTCATCTAGGGACTTGCTTTACGCCAGCCCAAGCCCCACAGTTGTGTCACTGGCTGAAATGAAATCATTACAGACATTGTGGCTGTAATTCATATGCTTCTGGTTTAGTGAAAGTTTTCATCATTCTAAAGTGCCTGACCATAATGGAAAATGCGTGCATAATGAGCTCTCTTCCGCTCACTGCACACATAGAGCAGTATCCTTCCGTGCCCATTTGGAGTAGTTCTGAAAAAGTCACAGAGAAATTTCACACCAAGTTGGAAAATGTCAAGTACTTTTAGTTTTATGTTTGACAATTGATGGACAGATTCCTTCATTCAATTTCTTCATTTTATTTCTTAAGATGTGAAGACTTCTCCTCTGATTAATATGCAGGCATCCTTTAAATAGGCCAGCTTCGAGACTTCTTTGTGACAAAGGGGTTTGGGTCCTAAATTTTCTATTCCCTCAAGTGACCTGACGATGATTTCCTGTCCTGCAGTTTCCCCAGCCTTCCTCTGGCTCCTTCTGCTGCAGGAGAGGTCAGGGGTCCTGAAGGCCTGTCTCAGATGATTCTGCACCAGTCCCTTTACCCACCCCTCCCCCAGTTTCCTTCGTCCACTAGATTGTTCTAGAAAGCAGCATTTTTCTGTCCTCAGAGGGCTCACAGTCTGGCCCCATAAGATGTAAATATAACTCTCATGGAGAATAACTGTTTATACATTTATGTTCCCTGTTTGTACATAAATGCAGCTAAATGTCGCAGAGACGCCTGCGTTAGTGACAGAAAGAAGTGCTTGGTGTCAAGTAGCATAAGTTGTTGGATTTGACCCCGGGTGTGGAGATGTCTCTGTACTGTGGATCTCATCGGAGCTGGGCCCTCATGTCAATTACACCTAAAAGCAAGAGCAAACACAAGTAAGAACATTTAAAAATAAGTAGAATTCAAAATGCAGCCCTACAGTCTGCATCTCTGCGAACTACGGTCCCAGAAGCGCATGAGAAGGTTTTAAATGGACTTCCCCACAGTTTTCTTTGTGACGATAAAAAGGTCATGACCCACCCCTGGGGGTGTGCCCTGTTTGTCGTCTGTCTTTCATGACCCTGTGCCCCTCGATTGTGGCAGATGCTTTCTGATACTCCTCCGAAAAGATGCGGACGCACCGAGTGCCCTGTGCGTGTCCTCAGCTGCTGGCCGCTGTTTCAGTGTCTGTGGGCTGTCGTGGATGCCCCTCAGCGTCGCTGGGCTGTCGTGGCCGCTGTTTCGGCGTTGCTGGGCTGTCGTGGCTGCCCCACACCCTTGCTTTGTCTCCATGGGGCTCGTCCCTCTTCTCAACCAGGTGCCGCCCTTAGCCTCCCCCCTCGGCCCGCTCCCTGCATCTCCTCCGAGACCTCTTACTCCTTCACTGTCTCCTACTTTCTTGCATCTTTATCTCTTTATTTTTATCTCTTTCTTCTCGTCTCATACATCTGTGCCCCTGTGTACACATTTTAAACTCAAAACCAATATCTTGTTCTCAGCAACGTCACAAGTGTCTATATCTTTTCCCTTCTCTTGGGCACAAATGCCTTGGCAGTCCGTGCTTCCGATGGTGGTCAGTGATTTGTCCTGTAGTCCACACACTGTTGGTGATCCTGTCCTGTCTTCTCTGGCTCTCCTTTGACATTCTTGGCCACAGCTGTCTCATCGGAACTCTCTCTTCCTTGACTTCTGTGTTCTTCCGTTGCTTTGCGTTGTCTTCTCTCTCATCTTCCTGTGTTTAGGATTGAGCATAAGCTTCTTTCAAGTGGTGGCTTTTGCTTCTTTTCAACTTCTCTGCCTTCTGTAATCTCACCTTTTTTTTTTTTTTTGTGGCTACAAATATGATCTTCACACGAGTGAGTTTCAGATGTGGAATCTCTGCTGGGTATCTTCATTGGGGCGCATCGCCGGCTCACCCTGTATAAACCCCAGCGTCATCCTAAACTGCATTTTTCGCCCGCAAACCCCAGTTGAGCTCTTTCTGACTTGTGTTTTTATTAGAAGTGCCGCTGTCATTCTTCACGTTACTTGGATTTAAAATCTGGATGTAACTCTTTGCCCGCTCTCAGTACTTGAGTAATCTTCTCTTAGTAAAATCTTCGATATCCTTTCTCTCCTTTAAATACCATGGCTCCCACTCTACTTCATACTCTCTGAGCTGTCTCATATAATTGAGAAGGTTGTGTCCTGCCCAATGGTGAGGGTGACACGTACATAGGGTTAATGTGAACAGTGTTCCCTAACGTTTTCACACTGCAAATCAGAAATGCACGCAGCCTCCTGCACACCCATGCCACATGACTCACGGGCACAGACCCCTGGCCAGTCTTCTAACTTGTGCTTTGCTGTTGGAAGTAAAGCACACAACAAATTATCTCCCCTAAAGTTTGGTACCACTCATAACATTACCCTATTTTGAAGCCTTCAGTGGCTCTGTTATATCTTACTGACGGAAGTATCCATTCCTATTATTTTGATGAAGGGCTTTGTCAAATTGTCCCTACTTTCCTTGACACCTGGGTGGCTCAGTCAGTTAAGTGGCCAAGTCTTGACTCTTGGTTTCTGCTCAGGTCATGATTTCAGGGTCTGTGGGTTCAAGCCCTGAAATTCACATTGGAACTTATTTAACACAAATGGACTAAAGAGGTATCTAAGTAAGTGTAACAATAACGCAACATAAAACAAAAAACAAAGCAAATATCCTAAAGTTTAGGAAGCAGTTCAGCTCTTCAGACTCACAGTATCAGGAATTCACTATGTGTCCCTTGTTAAAGAAGAAAATATATACACATTCCGGCTAAAACTTTTATATATGGTCCCAGGTAAAGATGGGAAGGCAGATGTGACTCCCTGGGATGACAGTGGGACTTTGCAGCAGGGGAGAGACCAGGCTTGACTCCTAGTACGGCAAAGACCAGTGAGGTTTTGGCCACAGCGCAGGGTCGGGTCAGTGGATGGTGGTGACTAAGCGGAGACACGAGCCTGGGGCAGTTTTGCTAGACTGACTCAACAGGTTTCTTGCCGAAGTCAGGCCACGGGGGGTAAGGTAACCCGGAGACAGATGAGGCTTTGATCACATGTCAAGGTTGGGGCGTTTTGCCAGTGACCCAGCAGAGTTCTAGTTAAAACAGAACTGAACTGGCCGAGGGCAGAGCCCATGGTCAGGGCCTTGATGGTGTGGAGGACTCTGGGTAGAGTCAGGCCACGGAGAGGGTGTTCGTCACCCTCCAGCTGGCTCTCAGCGTCTGTGCGTGTCAGTTACAAATCCCGGGACGTGAGAAGAAAGAGTCTGTCTTCTCCATGTAGCAATGGCACTTAGATTCCAGTATTTTAGGGCCGCTTCACAGTCATTTCCTTCCTGGAACTTTCTGCGATCCCCCTAGGAGATGGTGGCCCTCCTTCCTCTGAATTCCCTGGAATAGGAACCTGTTTTGTCAAACGTGTACTTAACTGTCATACCTCACACCTGGATCACGAGTACACGTCCCCCACGAACCCGTGTGCTCTTTCAGGGAACGTTCTGTTTCTTCCGTTTGTCTTGTCCCTGTCCGCTGGCGGGGAGGCAACCTCTGCTTTAGAAGCAGTTCTCAGTAAATACTAGAGAAAAGTAAACTCAGAGTGGTCCGTCTGGAGTCACCGTGTGCCCAGTCCCTTCAGGTGACGGAAGAAGGAGCCCATCCCGGTCTTCGGGATCTCTCTCTCCTACTCCACGTGGCCCTTCTTCCTCCTGCTCGGAATGCTGTCCGTGGGTCCTGGGAGGCTTCGGGCAGCCGCGGCACACAGCAGGGGGCTCCGCCTCGCCAGCCTGTGTTCCTCCTTAGCACCTGCCTGCACGTTCCCCGCCAGGGTGGCTCTCAGAGTACACTCCGCACATTGCTCATGCCTGGCGTCTGAAGTGTCGCATTTTGAGTTAAAAACAGCTACTTAATTACACCGCTTGATGCCTGATTATCCGAGATAGTGATTTGTGTTTCTCTGGGATTGATCCTTTTTGGAAGCCTGAGGTGTGATATTCCCACCTGCTGCCTCTGTCTCGTGGGCAGATTTACATGTTTGACTCAATGTCGTTCACACTTTGATGAAATTTAAATTAATTATACTTAGTGAAGGCTTATTTAAAAATGCCCACTTGCCTGGGGCTCTGGAAGAATTGCCACTAAATTTTCTAACTTCGGTGTAGACAACAAAAAAAGAGTGAAAGCTAAGTGTCCCTATAAACAGATTGAGCGCTGCGACCCAGCACAAGTTGCCAGAGTGACCCAGGCTAGTTAATACCCTGCGTTTCCGAGATTAGGCTGCGGGTAATTTGGTAAAAGAGCGAGCGTGTATTTCTGGTAACCGTATAGTGCGGTTGTCCTGCAGCGAAGCACGCGGTCCGAGGCTGGCGAGGGGTCTACCAGGCCCTGTTACGCTCGCAGTTGAGACCTCGGACGAGGTTCCGAGGACGGCGAAGCTGCCGTGCCCCCCGGACCCGCTCGAGCCCTGGCGGCGCTGTGTGCTCGCACCGGGAGCCTGGAGACGGGGGTGGCAGCCGTGTTTGGCGGCACACGGGTGACTCCGACCCGCCCCGTCCCATGGCAAGAACGCCCGGTACGATTGGCCGTGTGTCCAGAGAAAGGCCGGATTCCTACAGAATATTCTGGGAAGTCGTCACACCCTGTGTTCGTGGGAGATTGTTTTGGTAAGCGTTTTGACGTTAGCTCCGGGCCGTCCGTAAAAGCCGTGGAGCCGGAGGCCGCGGCCTCCCGAGCCCACCTGCGGCTTCTCTTCTGTGCCTCCATCTTGTGGTGCCGCCTCCCAGCGTTAGCCCGGCAGGGGCGGGCCGGGTGGGGCGGGCAGTTTCCAGAGTGTCCTGTGGGGCTCGCTTTTCTGTCCTTCCCGCGGCAGTGGGACCCCGAGCGAGCACCAGCAGGGCCCGTTCGCCCGCGCCGGGCCTCCCGCTCCGGATCCGTTCCCTCAGTCACGAAGCGGCTCTGCCCCGGGAAGCCGCCCCGCGGCCGCCGAGGCCGCCCCCCCCCCCCCCCCCCCCCCCGCCTCCCGCGCGGCAGGCTCGGCGCGCGCCCGCTCGCCCGTCTCCCCTTCGTGAGCGCCCCGTCCTGAGGCGCGGGCTCCGGCCCTTCCCTCTCCGCCTTCCCTCTCCGGCGTGGCGTCGGCACCACGGGGAAGCCCCCTTCCGAGTGCGTGTTAGAACCGCGCTAGCGAGGGAGCGCGGGCCCCGGAGGCGCACGCCGGTCTCCCACACGCGCGGCCCGCGGCGGGCGTCTGGCGGGCGGGGTTCTCCCCCACGCGCCGCGGCCGGAGCCCAGCCCGGCGGTCCGCCTCAGCGTGCGCCTTCCGAGGCGGCCCCGCGTGTCTCCGTCGCGGCCAGCCGAGCGGAGGGGGCGCGGGACAGGGAACTCGGCGGGGCTTACGGCCCGCCCAGCGGGGGCACGCGTCGGTTCCTCGTGCGTTCTGTCGGTCAGCGTTCAGTCACGTGGCTGCTTTTTCATACTCGAGAGGGGGCTGAATGTCGTCTAGCCGCGTGCCCCCGGACTGGAGGAGAGGCCTGATGACCAGCGGGCCAGGCTCCCTCTCCTAGTGAAAGTTGCCTTAATAGAATAGTAATACTTTCTAGTAGCTTGACCTTGTGGTTCCCTTAGAGCAGCTTTCATCCTGCCTAGCTAATGATTCCAGATGGTTCAGAATGCGTCACACCTTCGGATTGCGCTAGAACTCAGAGGCTGAAGAAAGCATGACCCCACAGGGTAGGGTCAGGGCAGATGGAGGACTGAAGAGAGAGCAGGGCAGTAATGGGACCATCGGTGACCGGTGCCGTTTTGCAAAGGTGAGTGCCTTTGGTTGCCCCGTCACAGAGATGACGTCTGTCGTGGTCTTCTGTTGGCAAGCACAGGATCCCATCCGAGCCAGCGCCGGGCAGAGTGAAACATGCCGAAATGCCAGAACCGGTCTCTCACTTTGTGCCCTCTTATTCTTCCTCTCTGCGTGGGGACTGACTTCCCTTCTGGTTGTCCGTGCATCCACTAGTCGCTCAGCTGTAGCATCGAAGTCAACGTCACGCACAGCGTGCCTTGTGCATGTGTGTTTCACTCCGCGTCTCTTGTCGATTAGTCTGCAGAAATATCTCCATGTAAAAAACAAAAGTCACGTGTGTAAAAATGAGCATCTAGATGTAAAATGGACAAGTAAGGGCAGAGGATAGATTTAAAGACAGAAACTTGCTAAATCTGGCAAAAGTGAATGTCATATTTCTTTTAAATACATTGTTTTGGACATTTCCAGAGAGCAATGGGAACTGGGCGGGTGGGGCCTCCTGCTGGGGGCCTCATAAAGGCCACCAAGTCACAGCTCAGGAACCAGGAAACTAGCTCCGAGATTCAGGGGAAAGTCTTACTGACCAGGAAATAAGAGCAACCAGAGCGTCCGTAGGAGCCCCCACCGCGTGTCAGGCCGTGCGATGACCACCTGGTAGGTTTAACTCCTGTTAGTGCTAAACAAAATAAGTGTTTTAATGTCATTTTGTGTATGATAAAGTTGACTCTCAGAGAATTTAAAAAATGTCTAAAATCCTGTCTCTAAATCTGCGCGGCCTAATGGAGTAGCTGTTAGCCGCATGTGACTGCTAAAATTTAATGTAAGTTAAATAAAATTAAAAATCCAGGTCCTCAGTCATCCTGGTCCCATTTCAAGTATTCAGTGATCGCGTGTGCTGGTGGCTCTGGCGTCGGACAGTCCAGATGGGACATTTCAGGAAACCCCACTCTGGACTGGTTCTACAAGAGCCTGGATTCGAATCCGGCTTGTCCCCAAGTCAGTGCTCTGTCCCCTTCAGTAACACATGGGCAGTGCTTACACGGACACACTTGACAGAGTTCATATCATCATATTTCTATTCTTTTAGAAATTAATGAATGCAAAAATTAGTATATTTGAATGTTTCTTTGACTATTATTATATATGATTACAAAACAGTTTTTCTTTTCGCAGTCAAGAGGTGTTGACTATGATTTTTTAAAAAACCACTTAAGGGCAAAATATTCACAAGTAGAGTACTCATCAGAGTCCTTCCTGACTTCTTCACGTGTTTCTGTGCAGACGCTTCTCTGTCTCCTGAAGGCGCAGCGCTTTCCAGAGCAGACACCAGTTCCCTGGGCTTCGGAGCTTTCATTCTAGAAGGTACCCAGACCCGTTTATAACCGTCTTGTAATACGTTCCACAGTAATAGATTGCTGAAGAAGTGCCAGAGGTGGTCTAGTGGAGGCTGTGATTTGAAATCCGGTTTCAGATGTTAAAGGGAAGACATCTGAGTACAGACGTAAAGTAACTGATACTCGGTTCAGCACGCGGTACTCGGTTCAGCACGCGGTACTTGGTCATGCCAGAGACGAGGAGGAAGACAGAGACTCGACGCAAGCACACCTGATGAGTTCTAGGGCAGCGAGAGGGGCTGGGCTGCGTGAGGAAGAGGCGGGGAAGGAAACAGGTGAGTGTGGAGGAAGGGACCTGGGCCAGTTCTGTTGGGCCATTGTGATAGTTTTCTGGGTCAGCAAGACGGGGCCAAAGGTACCCAGACAGATGATAAAACGTGGTTTCTGGGCATGTGTAGGAGGGTGTTTCCAGGTGACGCTAGCGTGTGACTCCAGACTGAGTGAAGGAGCCCCCCTTACGGGCCCCGGTGGGCGTCGTCCGCTCTGGTGAGGGTCTGCATGGAACAGAGGGGGGGAGCGGTGGGTTTGCTCTCTGCCTGAGCCTGACCGTTCGTCTCCTGTCCTCGGAAATTGGTGTTCCTGGTTCTGGTCCTTCAGGCTCTGTCGGCCCCCCACTCTCGGGCTGATAGGTTTGGACTGGAACCCCCAAAGCCCCCCGGCCTTCTTGGGCCTCGAGCTTGCAGACGGCAGGCCAGGGACTCCTCAGTCCGTGTGATCGCGTAGACCAGTCCCCAACAATACGTCTCTGTTTATCTTTCATTCTCCTGTTGATGCTGTTTCTGTGGAAACTTCGATTCAGGCAGCTAGGTCACCTAAAAATTACTTAGCTCTTGCCGAGTGCACGCAGAAGACCTAGGAGTAAATCATGTCAAATACAGAGTGTGTTCCGAAAGCCACATTTAGCAGAGCCAGATATTTTGACAGACACCTCAAGTCCTCATAAGTAAGTCTTATAATCTTATAATCTAGGTAAGCATGTATCTGTACTTAGATTAAATTCCTGTACTTTAGGTAGCCATTATATTTAAAACACACTGTTATGGCCACACCTCAGTCGGGAGGCTCCGGCGCAGAGCAGTAATGATCCGCATTTGGCAGATGGTGTCCTAAGTGCTGTAAATCAGAGTTTCTCAAACACTTCCCAGGAACTTCAGTTGCTCGCGAGATGACTCGGTCTTTTGGCCCTGGGGAGGAGGGGGCTGGAGAAGCAGTCAGGGTGAGTCTCTCACCCCAGAAGTGGACAGTCTGCTGGGAAGAAACACACAAGTGCAGACGACTAGCACCTAAAGGTGTCCCCGGATCTGGCAGAGACATCTCCGCCGTGTCCAGCGCCGTGCCGTGTGGTTCCGTAGTGTCTCCGGTAATGCAGCTAGACACCGTGGCTTCATCCACTTTCTCTCTCATTAAGAGCCAGGAGCAGATACAGTGACTTTGAGTCCTCGGCGTCGTTTCCTTGACTGCCCACTCTGAGGCCAAAGTAGGTCTTCGGTGCAGCGGAAGCACCTGCCCGTCCCCGTGCTACCAGTGTCCGAGGTTGTGGTTCCGACTCAGCGCGGGTCCCTGCGGATGCTGCCCGGAAAGGGAGTCACTGAAAACCCCCGCAGCTCAGTGCGGTTGCCCGGTCCTGCAGGGTAACCTCCCGTAACCTCGGGGGTACACTGGGCCATTTTGACTTCTGCGGCCTTGGTAGTTCCTGGGCTACTGCATCCAGTCTCCGGGTAGTGATTGCATCCTTGAGGTGTCTCTTTCTGTCATGCGTTCCTTTCAACACATGCTCTCTGTTGCTGCTTGTTCTGATGATCTGCAAGGAAGGAATCACCCCCCCCCACACACACACACACAAGCATGATTATGCAGAATCCTCCATGCATAGGCATTCTCGTTAAACCAGCCGCAGCTCCGTGGTGTAGACGTCAGTGTGTGTTGGACTTTGTGTTGTTTGGAACAGTCGGTATACTTCATAATGAATCCTGCGATTTCCAGACAGACACGACCCTGGATCTATTCTCCGGCCTGCCGTAGATGAGCTGCTGAGGGGAGGTCAGTTAGCTCATTATAAAATGGGATCTCCGCTTTTTCAGAGTGTAGGGACAGTAACAAGAAATGGGGATAATAAATCCTTTCACCTAAACTCAGCTGACTTAAAAACAAATCTAAAATTACTTTTCTAAAAACGTTTTACCAGGATGTTCATGTGATGATGTTTCTGACGATTAGGTCACTTGAAACTGAATTTGGGGGCGTTAATATTTTGTAGCCATTTTTATATGTTAGTGATCATTACACAGATTTGATGATTTTAAAAATGAAATTTTTTGTCAACCCTTTGCTGCCTGCTGCATTTCACTCTGTACTTCTTAGGACTACAGTGCTGCCTGAGCACCAGGGTTAGAGGGATCGTCAGTGCCCCATGGGAACGACCTTATGTCACAGTGTTTCGGGAACTTCTGATAGGAATATGACTCTGATAACGACTGTCACTCAGGATAGTCCAGGTTATATGTGGTGACCATCCTACATCTTAGTGTCACAATATAGCAGAGGGGTCTTTTCTAGTCATGTGCCGAGTATGCCACAGGTCTCCGGGGCATTCCTGATCCCTGTTGTCCTCATCTAGGGACCTTGAGTGACGGAAGCCCCATCACTGCTGCATGAGAAACAGGGAATGAGAAGACTGGGATTGAGAAGACAGGGAATGGGAGGACAGCGATGGAGAGGACAGGGATGGGGAGGATGGGGATGGGGAGGACGGGGAAGGAGAGGGTGGGAATGAGAGGATGGAGATGGGGAGAACGGAGATGGGGAGGACAGGGATGGAGAGGACGGGGAATGGGAGGACGGAGATGGGGAGGACGGAGAATGAGAAATGTCTGTTTCAAGGTTATTAAAGAAGGAACAAAAGGGAGAAAGGGAGGCGAGGAAGGGGAGGAGGGGCGGAGGGAGAGAAGGAGGAAGTAGGGGAGAGGTAGAGAACACAAAGAAAACCAGAAAAGGAAAGAACAGGAAAAGAAAACCTACTTACAGTACTTACACTCTGCGTCTGCGTGCGTCTCCTTGAGTGCCAGGTCATGGTGTTGGCTCCGTGTGCAGTTGACAAGGTGGGTTAGGGGGCGTCTCAGGTGAGGTGAGGTTTGAGCATCATCTCCCAGAGGAGGGACAGGAACGCACCAAGCAGGAGGAGAGGCGAAAGGGATTCCAGGTACGGGACGAGCGTAACTGAACGCATAGAATCCACAAGGACACGGTGATTCGGAAAGCACTTTTTGTCTAGTTTTTAAATGACTGGATATGATAGATTGGATTGTCGATCATCATTTATTCCCCTTTCTATCGTCTGTGGCGCAAACACATATTTCTGCCCCGTTGATTTATTTTAGGCGTGACCACGTGACTTTTCCGACCAGGGGAACGAAGGTATAATTGACAGGCTGCAAATTCTGAGCTTTGACATTAATGGTGTCACGTGTTTCTGTTTGCCTCCCGGCAGCATCTGACCTCTTCCGTAAAAAGAGCGTGCCCGCATAGCGGCTTTCTGTCCAGCTGGGGCTGGCGAACGAGGCCTGGGAAGCCCGGCTGCCCTAGCTAAACCTCAGACAAACAGCTCACCCCCGGTCTGTGACGGCGGTAGTAGTTGCAGTAATAGATGCTTTTTATCTGTCACCGAGTGTTGTGCTGGTCACTTGTCACATAGCGTTACTGTATCTGCAGCTAACTAACGCGGTGGAAACTTAATATTCTACGTTCTTTAAGGTCGAATATTTCAAGTAAAGATACTGGATATGAGGTGTCTGTTTCACTTCTTTATAGGTATGTGGTATGGGAGGGGCGAACGTCTCTGTTGAAGAGGAAAGTTCCACACGGTAGCTCTTTGTCTGCAGTGGACGGGGTGCTTGTGGCGGAGGGGTGGCCAAGACGACAGGAGTGTCCTGTGCCAGCACTCTGCTTTCTGGGGCCGCCTGCCCAGGTAGCCTATGCACGGGTCATTACCCAGCGAGTGACACTCTCTGGATTACTTCTCGGGGAAGGTTCTCATACGTACATCCACTTCCCTGGTTTTCAGTCCAGACCTGGAACTGTGACGCGGTGGTTAAAAACTCGGGTCTGGAACTTGACCTTGCCACTTGCTAACCATGTTGTCATCGATAAATTATTGAACTTAATTAAGCCTGAGTTTTGTCCTACCAAAAGTGAGGATAATGACAGTAGCTCTTGCACCTGGTCGTTCTCAGCTCTTGTTTGTGAAGGTGTTTGGCGAAACGCCTGGCACAGTGGGAGAGCCCAGTGTTCACCGGTGGTGACAGCACGGTGGGAATGGGTTCTGCCGGTCGCCTCTGTGATGACTCGAAGACAGAAAAGCAAATAGCTATTTTTGTTGTCTCCTTACAGATTCTACTAACTTTGCATTATTTGAGTTTTGGGTAGCGTAAAGGAGAAAATGTCATTTTTTTTCAGGAGACCAACAGGAGAGTAGGTTCAAGTGCTTGTTATTCTGACACAACATGCAAAGAAAGAGGGTTCTAACCTGTTTGTATCTGTAGTGTTTCTAGTGTACAGTCACTTCTTTTTGTAAAAGTACAGAGTTGAAAGTATTTTTCATGAAAACATGAGACTAGAGTAATTGAAAATTTCCTGATACGACGATCTTTTATTTATGTATTTAACAACTTTTAATTACTTTTACTTTTCTATTCTAATGTAGTTAACAATACAGTGTCATATTAGTTTCAAGTGCTACTCTTCTTTCTTTTTTTTTAGGATTTTTTTAATTTTAAGCAATCTCCACACAACATGGGGCTTGAACTCATAACCCCACGATGAAGAGACACATGCTCCACCAGCTGAGCCAAACAGGGCCCCTCGGGTGCTACTTTTATAAATAACGTGAATATGTTGTATTTTCCTCGTATGCCCGAATTTAAATCAATCGGATAGAAATTTTTCATTGATGCATTTAAGAAGTTGGTGTTTAATTGTTCTCTGCTCTTGCCCACACGAAGACCTTAAAGATCATTGAAACGATTCTCACGTTTTTGTCTGGGCTCATAGAACAGTCAGCTTTCATGTTGGGAAATACACCATCATTTGAAACTTGACATGAGAGATGCATCAGAGAATAAAATATCTGAAATCACGTCTTTAGCTTTAGTAGTGAGGACTGAGCATAACCGGCCAAATTTTGACAGATTGAAAACAACAACCACAACAGCAACAAAGCTCTTGCTGAGGAACCAGGCTGCACTGACCGTGTCCATGGGTGAGATGGTCATAGAATTTCTCCCCCTGCCATTTTCCTTTGAGCTCTTTTTTCTCCTTTTCTTTGTGCCTTTTCAAGTTCAGCTTTAATCATAGCCTCTCTGACTGGTTCTTATATTGTAGTTCCTCTGGGGATTGTGCGTGTGTGTGCATGTGTGTGTGCACGCGCGTGTGTACGTATGCGTGCTGTATAGGACGTGAGTGCTGTGTGCAGGTGGTGGTCTGGGTCGCATGTGAGGCCTACACTAGAATAACACAGAGATTTCTAGCAGTGCAAGAAAAATCACTTTGGGCAAGGTCTTTTTGGTTGTAAGTACCACCTGCCTCTTGCTAGCTTAAGCAAAAAGTGAACGTACAGATCCTGGAAACGAAGAGTCTCATAAATAGTGAACGCTAGATGCTGGCACAGCTGGTTACAGGGTCAGTGGTGGGGCCTCCCTCTGTCTTTCAGCTCTCTCTTTCGTGTGGGCTTCCTTCGCGTGAGTACTCGGTGGGCGCGGTGGTTCCTGGCAGCTCCCCACCACTACCTGCCTTCTTGTCAGCACTTGCAAATACATATATGACTTTATGGGCTATTCCTGATCCCTAACATACTTCTTCCCCTTTGTTTAACTGATCAATTATTAATATTTATTCAATTGTTAGTTTAGATTTTTCCTCCTTCAGGAAGCCTTCCCTGATCATGTGAGACTTTCATCTCTTCATTATGTGCTAATTATACCATCCGTTCAGCCTCTTTTGATACTTATTACCTGACTGGAAATGTCTACTTTTATTTCTGTGTCCTCAACCTGAAACTTGATGGCTGCCAGAAAGTAGGTTCTCAGGCACAATGTGCTTCTCAAAACATCCCAGTTCCTGTTTTCCTGGAAAAATCTCTGCCCGTTACAAGTAATTATCTGAAAAAAACAGTAATGTATCTTTCATCATAGGCATTTCTCTCCTGATTAAATATGGAATGAAAATATGCATATTTTAATAATTTGTAAAATGCCTTTCTCCCTTGCCCTCTTTCTGGGCCCCCTATCCTGTACCTGTTGGTGTTAGCATGCAAACATTTTGCTCCCATCAAAACAGTCAGTCTGGTGTGATGACATTGATTCATTCAAGCAGTTTGTGTCTCTCTGGAAGAAAATAGTGGCGCTCCTCTGAAATCGCATATCAGATGAGATTTCTCAGAGAAGATAAATAGAATATGCAAGAATTTCACTGTAGTAAGTGCTGAATATTCATATTATTATAAGCAATTACTTACTCTCTGCCTTCCCTTCCCAGTCCTTCTTTTTATATCCTTTGCTTCTCTTTTTTCCTCGCCTCTATCTCTTCCTCCTCCTTGTACTATTTCTTGTTCCTACCTATCACCATCGCCACCGCCACCACCACCACCGCCACCACCACCACCACCACCACCACCATCACCACCATCACCATCACCATCACCATCACCATCACCATCATCATTCATTACCACCATCACCACCACCATCACCACCACCATCATCATCATCATCCATCACCACCATCACCGCCATCATCCTCACCATCATCATCACTGTTACCATCACCATCATCTTCCATCACCATCATCATCATCATGATCACCATCCTCCTTCTCATCACCATCACCATTACTGTCACCATCATCATCATCATCTGTCACCACCATCACCATCGTCATCATCATCCTCACCCACCTGTGGATAACCACGACTTGCAAACTCAGGTGCTTGAATAGATGAGGCTGGGAACGCCTGTGCATGACATCTGTTTATCTGAGGTGTAAGGGTACAGGTGCCATACTTCTCGGAGAGACTCTAAACAATGCCTGATTCATCAAACTGCATTACAAACTCCTGGGCAGACTAAACAGATTTTTAAAAATAGTAAAAAGTATGAATAATCACAGGAACCTGCCAGGGTGCGTTCTGTCCCCTCTTGTCAGTTTACTGTCTCTGCCGTGCAGGCCATGTGCCCACCAGTATAGGTGAAGTGAACCTCATGGCAGGAAGTTGAAGTCCCGACCACTGAGTTCATGGCCTGCTGTCTCACCGGAAGTGATATAATAGTGGTGGAAAGGACAGCCACTGGGGCAGTAGGTCATCAGTGTTGTCCCCTGCCCCCAAGTGTGTGCAGTAGGTCATCAGTGTTGTCCCCTGCCCCCAAGTGTGTGACTGTGGTCAAGCCACATGACCTCTACGTGTCTGTTTTGTCATAGGTCACAGTAAGAATTATATGAGGTCGTAAGTAAGAAATGCTGGGATTGTGTCAGGTATATATGTCTGTGTATTAGGCTTCTCTTCTTTGGCTATAATAAAGAAATGGACTTGGGTTATTTCTACAATACACATTGGCTCTGATTCTTCATGCTCCAAAGAATTTTCTTTGATATTATCTTTAAAAAATTATTTTGAGAAATCCTGAAATGTATTAATTGTCCCAGTTACAAAGAGAGAAATTGAGGGGCACCTGGGTGGCTCAGTCTGTTCAGTGTCTGACTCTTGGTTTTGGCTCAGGTCATGATGTTGCTGTTTGTGAGTTCAAGCCCCACGTCAGGCTCTGTGCTGAGAGTGGAGCCTGCTTGCGATTTTCTTTGTTTCTCTCTCTGCCCCTCCCCCACTCACTTGTGTACTCTCTCTCTCTCTCAAAAAAAAATATATATATATAAAAGAAAAACAGAGAAGGAAATTGAGTCATATAAATGTTAGGATTACTGGCCAGTGTGTAGGAGTTTGAAGTCCTGTCCCTCTGTGGTGGAAACTGTGGTCTGTCCACGTGGTGCCTCACCAGCTTCGAGCTGGAGTATTCGTTCTCTCCCAGTTGTTGGAGAAGCAGGCAGGTGACAGGTCTCCGCAGAGCTGTCTCCAAGACTGCAGTCTGCTGAAGGGAGTCTCCTCACTGTCTGCTCTGTCTTGTCTAGATTTTGAATAATCCCAGGAAAGGAGTATCAGATTTTTGCTAAGTATTTGTGGCAGCTTGGGGGCATTTAAATTCAAAGGAGTATAAAGGACCAAAG